>CP106716.1:81783904-83271663 GCA_025503065.1 Gossypium bickii
AGATCTGTCTTAGGTTTCATCCCCTTAGGTATTTAGGGAATTTAGTTCATACTGATAGAGGGAAACATCTTGAAATCAAGAAAACAACAAAACATAAGAAAACCCAAAAACTTCTAAAGAACTTGATGGGAGATCTTCAGTCTTGATGAAGATCCTTCATCCGAACTACTCCTGATGGTTGTCTTCGAGTCTTTTCTGCCTTTTACTCAGCGTCCTCTTTTAGGTTGCCCCGTAGGGTGTTTATATAGGCTTTGGAACGCCTTTCTTGGCCCACTAGTAACCTTTTCCAAATAGGATTAAACCTGGGTTTCGCAGAGACACGCCCGTGCGTGATGGCTTGGGCCGTGCTCAATTCTGCTCGTCACACACGGCTGTGTGATATGCCCGTGTATGTTGGTCCAGGCTGTGTTGATTTTTTAGGTAGGCCCATTTTTTCCCTTTTTTGCCCGTTTCTCGTTCTTTTCGGTTCCCTAAGCTCTCCTGAGTGTAAAATATGAAATTAAAGGATTAGGAACTTCAAATTCATCAAATCTAATGAAAATTCATCCAAAAATAGGCCAAGCATGAGGTTAAAATATGTGAAAATTATGGTTTATCAAATATCCCCACACTTAAACCTTTGCTTGTCCTCAAGCAAAATCCTCAACTCACAATTAAAATTAACTTCCTTAATTTATAATCCTCATCAATAATATCTCATCATAATTCATAGGTAATTCATACATTGATAATTTAACTAAAAGAGTCCTAAAGATTCAAACAATCTAAGTCATGAATTTTTATAACACGAAAACATGGGTGTTTCCCCTTACCTAAATAATTACCTCTGATTCAAAACCGACAAGAATTGACATCCTCACTAAAGATTCACTCAAATCACTCAAAGTGTTTTAAGGTTCAAATTAAGCACTCATAAGTCAAACATGAAAAGTTAATCCCATAGGCTTGCATGAAAATCAAATCTCCACCACTATAACATGAGATGATACACAAATCAAAAGGTCTTAAAAGGGTTGTAATGGGGCTTAGGTTAAAGGTGTGGATAAAGGCTGAATTAAAAGGTTAGAGTCGATATTGAATTGACAATTTACCTAACTAGAAACAATAAACTAATAATGAATAATTAAATTAATAACACGAGCTTCTTCTAAAGATGTGAAATTAACCGTTTAAGCTCATAAAACTAATAATGAATAAATTTCCAACTCTTTTTTTTTAAAAAAATAAGAACACAATAAAAGATGAATTTAACAGTTGAAATAAAGAAAATAGATAGGCAACTGATCAAATCAAATCTCGAAAAAAGGGGAGTCAATAAAGTGGGAGAAGTAAGAATTTGGTTTTGGGTTAGTATTAAAGGGTGAGTCAAGAAACGGTTTACTAGGCTCAAAAAGGTTCACTAGGGGTTAATTATGAGGGTAGGCTTTTTATGGAGTTAGTGGGTTAAATCCTAGGTGCCTTTATCATCTCAGTATATCAAATTAAGGGTGTGGTCTCGACATGTATAATCGAAGCAAGTTCTAGAATAACAAATCAATGTTGACACACTCATAATCAATAAAGTGAGCAAGAAAAATTTATTATATCTCATAATCAGAATTGGGAAACCCGAAATCATTCTAACATTGTCTCACAAAATTTATTATATCTCATAATTTGCAATTTTATTGCTTACACTGTTTCTTCCATGAGAAACTAGACTCAATAAACTTTAATTTCATTTTTTTTTTCAACCTCTAACTCAATTTTCACTATTTTTGATGATTTTTCAAAGTTAGACTTCTACTGCTGTCCAATCCTATTTTAGTGCAAAATGTTGATTTCCAAGTTTAACACCTTTATTTCCTTTCTCTACAATTTTTCGCATTATTTTCTCTTAGTTCTCTTATTTCTCGACAGCAAGCAGTTTTGGCTTTTTGCCGAATCCCGTTTTCTTCGTTCCGGGTACACACTTGGTATCGATTCGTTATGCAAAGTAACCCGAGCCTTCAAAAACCTATATTTAACTAATATATCCCTTTATTAATCACTTGATTCGTCAATCAAACCAAATATCCCCAACATAAAACTCGAGAAACTAAACCAACAACGATTTGAAAACTTACCGCGACGAATCCGATAACCAATCGTCTCCACACACTGGAATATCAGCTTAAAACCTTTGAACAGCACCTAAACGAGAGTAAATGAACCATTTGTTAATTGCCTACTTGAACTACAATAACTAAGGGGAAAATTCCACTTACCGAAAATAGATGAAAACAAAAGTTGCACCCAAAGAGATGACTCGCAAAAAATACAGAAACAAAAAGAGAGGGGAAAGAGAAGAAACAAGATTCGGCCAAAGGGGAACAAAAACCAAAAGTGAACACGAAGGGAGAAGAAATGGAAAAGAAACAAAAGTCTAACGTCAGAAAATTTGTTGGGAAAAAGGAAAATAGAAAACTAATAAGAAGAAAATCTTATTTTGATAACTTTTTTCCAATTATCTCCTAAAAAATCCTTATTAACCCACTAAAACACAACTACTCAGCAGTCCAGTTTAATTTGAACTCCACCACGCCACATGCCTCAAAAAAAAATTAGTTCCCCTACTTGCACAGGACTCGAACACAGGAGGACCTCCTACACACTAACACTCCGCTTAACCACTAGACCAACAGGCCCATTCTGATATATTTTTACCAACAATCAAATAAAAGCCTACTGAACAAGATAAGGCCTAATTCATTCAAAATACCAAAATTTGCCCAAGCGAAGGCGTGAACTTGAGACCTCCCAAACACTCCCAGAACACATAACCACTAAAGCTAACAGATATTTGTATCATATTTTCACAATAATGAAATTAGAAATTTTGGGGCGTTACAACTATTTTATAAATTTTGGTTAAAGTCATTATTAAATTAAAGTTACAGACTTACAACTTTTTGCAATTGAAGAATTCCAATTGGATTATATAATTGGTTTTGAAAGTTAATTCACTTGATAATTGAATAAATGAACGTTGTTAAGATGTTTTTTTTCGCACTATTTGTTTTAAATTTTTTATTTGTGGTTGAATATATATGAAATTATCATCTTTTGTCTTTATTCATGATGAATTATATTCACCATTGAATTCAATTCATATATACAAATGATTACTTTTGGTTCTTGCTATAATTATTTTATATAAGTTTTAGTCCTTATGGAACCCGACTAAAATTAAAATGTTTGGAATTTTTTTAATATGGTGGCTATAAATTTTCGTAAGTAGTTGTGCATATGAAGGCTTTTATACAATTTGGGATTCTTTTATATTTGGTGGTTATGAATTGTTTTTAAGTATTTGTGAGTATAAAGAAGTTTTATGATAATATCTTTAGTCATTAATATAAATTTGAGTTTACATGAAATATGTAAGGCAAGTCAATATTATTTTTCTATTATTATAATTGTGTATATATTATGTGTGTATAAATATTATATGCATATCAATGATTTTGAAGATTAATGCATGATTATAGTTTGTGTGAATAGGTGTTTATAACAACTATTCAATTTATTCAATAAGATATATTTTATAGTTTTATTGGTGAAATTAAGTTTTGATGGATATCGTTGAAGTTGTTAAATTTTTTTTGTTATGGTTATATATTTAATTTTACGGGTGCTTTGGTGTAAAATCATGTCAACTATATACATATTTAAATAATTTAGTTTTAAGTTTGGTTTTATAATCTTAGGTTTTGCATCTTATGGTTCCAAATATTTGGTTAAATTATGATGATATGGTTTATTGTATGAATTGTGGGATATGCCAACTATTATGATTTTGTTTTTGAGATTTATTAGCTAGAATATCTGTTTAATCATAAATACAACTTTGGATTTACATGATAAATTTAAGGTATGTTTTTCTATTTGATTATGGATACATGTATATGCGTGAATTGCTTGTGTTTTTTGTCCATGCCAAAATTATGAATACATATACTTGTTAATTATTTGGCTTTGAACCACTACATTATTTCTGTTTGGTTTTGATATATATGATTTTGAAGAGAAAAAAATCAGTCAAAGATTAAGGTTTTCGGTTTTTTATTGCATTATTAAAACAACCTTATTTTGGGTTATTTTGAAGATTATAAAGCAATAAAAAAATAGTATTGACATTTGACTATTGGGTAAATTTTAAATTTGAATGTTGGTATGTTTATATATTTTTTAAAATAACTTAATTGAATCAATAAGTCACTAAAGTGATTTTTTTTATAAATTATTTTGTTTTAAAATATAAAAGGTTGTGTGCATATAACTTAAGTTATGTTAATATGAAAGTTAATAATATTACATGTGCAACTATGGTAATAAACATGTGACAATTATTAGTTTTACATGTGAGCAATAAATTGACTCAAAGGAAAATTTATGGTTCGACATGTTCTTATTGTCAATGTTTGATTATTACACCAATATATCACTTACAAGTTAATATTTTGTCCTAAAATAAAATATTAATGGAGTGTCCAATATCTTGAGATAAGGTTTACCTTTATTCAAATTATTTTGGTTTAAATTTGAAGTCTTATGTGAGGTTGATTATGGTTTATGAAGTCTTATGTATTGTAACACCCCAAACCCGGCCCAAACGCTACGACCGGATCTGGTATGCTACAGGGTTTACGTTAAAAACTTTTCGTTAAAAGGACTTTGTAAAACTTAGTTCGTTTTTGAAGATATTTGATAAATAGGTGGCACTTGTAGAAAATCTTTGTAATTTATCTTTCCAAATAAGTAAGAAATAAAAACATAAGTCTTTGATCATGAATAATAAAAAAAATCATAAGCATTAACATATATCAACTTATAACCTAAGCTACGGAGGCCTTATTACATCCAATAATTCCGAAATTAAAACTTAAAATAAAATGGAAAGTGTAAAAACAAATAACTTGATGGCCCCTCGAGTCCGTCTCGGCTCCCATGTCCACTACATACTGCTCATCTGAAAGAGTAGAGGAAAATGAAAGGGTAAGTCACCAAGACTCAGTGTGTAAATCCCGAAACACAATGACCCCACAAACACATTATGAGCCCTGGCCCATACATAAAGGCAACAATCATAACCACATGATAAATAATAAATGATGCATTGCCCAGCCCAACCTAGAATTCCATCTTCTACACACTAACCCGTACCAACCATCACACCTTGGGGATTTCTACAATCAACCCTCCATCCGCTACACACCATAACGACAGCCGTACTGCCTATTCCTATTATTCAGGAATCATTAAACGTGGCATAGCCACCGATCACTATGTGACCTCATAATATAACGTGGCTCTGCCACCGATCACTATTGTGACCTAATTTTAGATTTTGTGGTTTAACCACCGATCACCAAGTGACCTATCATGCATTTCCCCTTCATTATCATAATCCCACCCCATGCATACACACAGAAAACATCAAACCATCTTTAAGAAAGCAGGCTTACATATATTTCGATACACATAGAGATTTCTATGATTACGTACCTGGCATCCTTGCCTAACCCTTTTTAGGGTTTTATTCGACTGTCTACACAGCCTCTTTCCAGCTTTTTAGCCCATAACACATATAGATTATAGTTAACTAGTGTGTTAGAGATCCACACACCTGATTACCGTTAGAACGAGACTTTCTAAGTCAACGCTATCCATAACCAACACCACCGCTATCTGCCTAAGGTGTTGTTCAGAAGCCGGTCCACAACCCGGTGGCCAATCTCGAACAGCAGACATTGCTTGTTTCTTAAACTTAAGGATCCTCTCCTTTGCCTGATCCATATTCGTTTACATCAAAAGTCCTTGTCAAAACTACTACAACGAAATAGGGTTGTTAAATCATACCCTATATTTAAGATCACAGGTATGTTAGTGAATCTAACAGAAATCTAAAGAAACCCCTTATCTTGAAATCCCGAAATTAGAGACTAGCGACTTTCGGCTTTTAAATCTAAACGATCAGGTTTCTTTCAAATCCCGGAATGTCGCCCAAAACGTGAGAAAAGAGAAAGTATTAGTCTCAACCGACAGCCTTAACAAACCAAGTGGCCATTCGGCCTTGTCTCTTAAAAACCAAAAGAGAAATTGAAGAGATAGGAAAATCGGCACTCACCTTAACACAAAGAATTCGACTACCCCTTAGAGATTCCGGCTTTTTGAGAAGATCAGAAGAGAAGATGATAGGAAGGAGTCTATGTAGATTCGGCTTTTAATGAAGGAATCAGCAAAAAGAAATAGGGGTATTCGGCTATGGAGATGAGAAGAGAGTTCAAGGTTTTGACTTTTGAAAGAAAAGATGTTGAGAAGATTGGAAGGTTTCGGCTTCTGAAGAAATCAAAGGAAAAGAACTTGCAGAGGGAGACTGAGAATTTTGGCATAGGGAAAGAAGAAAAGAATAGGGTTCCAAATGTCGGAATTGATGAGCTATCCCCCCTATTTATAGAAATTTCGGCACCTACCTATCAAAACCCGAAAGTGCCCTTTCTGATAACTAAAAATTAAGCAAATAAAAGGGGAAAATTCGGCAACCCTTTGCCCTATCAGAAACTGATTCCTCCTCCCCTTCAGAGTCAAAATTTTGGCCACCACCTAGCCTTGCAGATAAATCCTATCTTTTCTCTTTTATCTTAATCTATCCACATATCCAGAAGAAAGCTAGACAGCACCAACTCTTCCTTCTTTTATCACACATTATCCATCTTATTATCTCATTAAATAATTCCTATTTTTAAGCCCTATTGTCGTCCAACCTACTCCTCCTTTAAGTGCCAAAAATGGCCCAATTACATGGGCTACATGCGGCCAAAACTTGGGCCTCCTCCTTTGCCATTGACGCCAACTCCCTTCCCTCTTAGTGGCGCCATTTTGCCAGTGGGCCACAAGCCCAGTATGTCATTTAAACTACCAAGACTTTATTTTAAGCCCTAGAGTATCTAAACAGAATATTTAATCAAGGCCTCGACCACATCCTGAGCCCAATTTGGACCCCTAACACTTAAATTAACACATTAAACATATTCACCCATTAAACGCATAGGCCCAAAAATTCAGGATGTTACATGTATGTTGTTTTGGGATATATACTATTATCTTTTAATTTGATTGATAGATAAGAAATACTTTGAAACAAATAAATTTAGATTTTGGCTTTAGGTTTTAATTAAGGATGTCTAATATTTTAAATAGATTAGTTGAAACAAAATGTCGCCAAAGTGACCTCTTTTGCGTAGATTAGTTTATTTAAAATATCAAGATGATTATATGTTTTTGTGATTCATGCATTTATTAATTGACCCAAAGGTAAGTTAATATTTGGCAGAATTTCAACATCTGTAGTGATAAATGTGTGACAATTATAAGATACTTTATGTGAACAATATGTTAGTCCAAAGATTAATTCATTATTTGACATAATTTATTGTCAATATTTGATTACTACAAAAAAAAGTACTGCTTACTGTTAATATTATTGTCCAAAGACTTAATATTAATGTTGTGTTTGGTATCTTGAGATGGGATTAGCCATTATCCTAAATTTATTGTTTACTTATGAATATTGATGTGAGCTTTTTTTTTTTTTTCTATATTCAGCTAATTCATCTTCTACTGCCACAATATCTGCTAATATAAAATCTATACCCATGCTTAATGGGACTAATTTCAATGAATGGAAAATGCACTTACTTATAGTGTTTGGTTGTATGAACATAGACATTGCACTAAAGGGAGAACAACCCTTACCTCTCACTGTGGAAAACACCCATTACGTTAAAAGGGATTTTGAGAGGTGGGATCGTTCAAATTGCATGAGTCTAATGATCATAAAGTACAACATTTCAGAAGCCTTTAGGGGCAAAGAATCTAAAAAGATTACTCAAGCCAAAGTTTCCTTGACGAAATTGAGAAACATTTTACTAAAAACGATAATGTTGAAATGACATCACTTCTGACTTCTTTGATGTTTATAAAGTATAAGGATCAAGGAAATACTGAGCGATCTAAGGGCTATGAGTTTTATGATCCAACATTTAGGAATACTTTTAAGATGAGAATTGCAATATTCTTTTAGGATGTTGAGTTTGGAGGGTGAAAAAAGGTTAGAGACATTGCTTTTAAGGAGGAATTGAATTCTAACTCAGTTCCTACTATCACTTTTGATGATGTTTAGGTTCTCATACCTGTTATTGATTAAGAAGTGAATTTAGAACCTCAATAAGACAATGTTGAACAACTTCCTATTCAAGATAAGGTAATTGTTCCAGAAGAACAAACTCAACAACCTCAAGAATGAAGGTCATTAAAAAGGTCCATTAGAGGAAGGGTTATAATGACTTTAGTGGAATATTTTGACCTTAAGCTGCATCAAATGAATATTAAGTTAATGGTTTCTCAATGGTAACATTGATCATACATTTATATAGTGCAACTAGAAAACTTTGTGTCTGATGATGCAAAGTTAATTATTTGCAAATTAAAGAACATATATGTGTTTAAGCATACTTCTCGTCAATAGTATTACAAATTTTACCAAATGATTATCTCATTTGGTTTAGAGATGAATTTTGTAGATAATTGTATATACCACAGTTAGTGGGAGTAAGGTTCTATATTTGGTTTTATATGTTAATGACATACTGCTTGTCAATAATAAATATAGTCTCAATCAATGCCCTAAGAATGATTTTGAGATTACAAAAATGCATAAGATTTTTTACATTTTAGCAGTGGGAAGTCTAATGTATTTTAGGATTGTATACATTGGAATATTATGTACACTGTTGGAATGTTAGGCAAATATTTTAAACAACCCTAGTTTGGACCATTGGACAGCATCCAAGAGGGTTATAAGGTATTTTCAAAGAACAAAAGATTACATGCTCACATATCGGAGGTCTAATCAGTTAGAGATCATTAGTATACAGACTCCGATTTTAATGGAATATGAATACAAGATTTTGTCACTACGGTGCAAATTGTGAAAACAAATTGCAGTCTTTTATTCCAATAGCAACAGGAGCACATCAAAGTTAAAACACATAGACTTTAAGCTCCTGGTTATTAAAGTAAAAGTTCAAAGTGGTTAGATGCCTATAAAGCATATTAGGACAAACTCCATGATTGCGGATCCACTTACTAAGGACTACACCTAAGGTTTTATAAGAGCACACTGCTCATATGGGTGTAATGTCATTTAAGTATATTTGGTTTTAGTGGGAGTTTTTACTTTTAAATGCTTTTATGTTATAGATAAATTTTTAGTTATTTCAATTTACAAATATTAAGTTTATTTTCTATAGAATTAAAGTTTATTTGGTTTTTTTACACTCTGATTTTGATAAGGTTTGATCTCACTAAGGTTTAAGAGGACCAGTTGGAAATAGATATGTTTGGATCATATTGCATGTAATTTCCATGCTACACATCCATACTTGATCTATGCTATTTGGTTGTGTTAATATAAGTGATAATGGATGGATTTAGTTACGATATATGTAACGAAAGTCGCCTTGGTTCTATGTTAATATAATTAATGGACGAGACTGTTCGGAATATCTTTTGGATATGACAGTAAAATTTTGAGCTCATAAAATTATATAATGACATGTAATTATAGAGTAGTTAGTATATATATGTGGTCCAAGTGGGAGATTGTTGGAAAATATGGACATCACATATATAACAAGGGTAATTACATGTTATTATTTACTATCATGATAGGTTAACCCAAATTAAAAGTGATCTAATTTGGTTAAAGTTTTATTGTGCTTTAATTATTAAATAAAGTATGGGTCAAATATGTGAAAATACTCTAGTAATTGAGTTCTAATCAAATTCTAATTAATGATGGGCTAATTAGGAATTAGAACTAATATGCCAAGGTTATGAATATTAGGGTTATGGTCCCCAAATTATACACAAGATATCTTTTCTAATATCCCATCCTTAGGAAAAAAAGAGTAAATATTCTTTGTGCTAATTTGGAAGATCAAATCTCCAAGGTCGGGAAAAGCTTCAAGGAATTCATGGATTCAGGTATGCTTCCGCATTTAGTTTTATTCTTGATTTATTCTTAATGATTTGACATGATAGATCCTAATTTATTCAGTTTTATTTTAAATTTATTTTACAAATCTAACACGGTTAGTTTAAAATTATAATAGTTTAATAAACTTTTTTTTGTAGAAAAATAATTTAACTAAAATTTAAAGGTTGAAGGCAAAAACAATCTAAAAAAAATGTAATAATTTTGTTTTGTTGACAATTTTGATTTATATAAAAATAATATTAGTTATTTTTATTTTTATTAAGTGGCAAATGTAGGACGTGTTGTACGTGTATTTGTGTATAAGGAACTGAATTAAAAGAGCTTTAAGTTCTTAACCAAGTGGGGAATTAATCTTGAAGGAATTAGGAGATTTCTTATTGGGCTTGGACTCTATCCTGCTATTTTAAAGGATGATAAGCTTAACAGATTTAGATTTACTTCAAGTGGTAGATTGATTTACTGATCAGATTTAATTGAATTTGCTGAAGGTTGTTGACTTATCCTATTTCGACTTGGGATAAAATTATACAAGTCTGTTTATAGGCTACCATCTCGATCAACAAGGGTGTGCTTTTGGAGTGTGCTTTTGGAGTGTTCTTTTATTGTGTATTTTACTATCTTGTACTTAGTATTTTGGCGTTTTACTATCTTATACTCAGTATTGTGACACTCTTTTCTTTGGCATTCTTGAGAGAGTTATATTGGTTGTAAAGTGAGGTTTTTGGGAGAGTGATTGTAACAATTTGGGGACAACTTTGAGGTTGCAGTTATCCTTTGGTGTGAGGATAGATTGTGCTTAAATCAAGTGAGTTAATTGCTGAATAAAATCATTCTCTGAACTAAGCTTCCATAAATAGGATCGTTAAATACGAACTGCGTTAACAAACTTATTCCATTGATATTCCTACTTTCTTTTCTATCTCATTATATTGCCTTATCCCCTCTCTTGTTTTAATTATTGTTCGAACAACAAACAAAACAATAAAACATAGAATAACTAAGGTAATTTCAACTTGCATCTATATCTTAGTTTCTAAACAGTGGTGAAATTAGAATTTTTTGTTTAACACGAGAATTGAAATTATCAACTTTTGGAAGGAGCAAAATAAAATTTAATATTATATTAATTTATAAATTATTTATTTATTTATTTTTATAAATGATTTTTAAAATTTATTACTTAATTTTAAGCTTTGTTTCATAAACTATTCAAAAAAGAAATTAAATCAATTGAAAATGAATATTTTCAATGATTAATTTTTACGTACGGTTGATAATTCAAAATTAAAACAACTTAATAGAATTTTTTTCTATAATTCAAATATTATATTTATTAAATAATATAATTATATTACATACTTAATTTTAAACAATATATCAAACATATATTATAACTTAAATTAAGTTTACAATAGTTAAGTATTAAACTTTTTTTTTTCAACACTTAATTTTAAATTAAGTTTACTAATAGCACCTTAGTAATTCTATTTCTAATAGCCCATTTTTTTAAAAAGTTTTTGGGCCCAATAACCAAAGGACTAACAATGTAAATCAAGATATATTATTTATTTTTGAGTTCCTTGGAGATCTCTCTTAGTGCTTCTTTACTTGCTGCTCAAGCTATATGAGAAAAAAAAAAGTAACTTTTAGAGGGACCAAAAAAGGGTTAAATTGGAATATTATTTTCTAGAGGGTCAAAATCTTTTCTTTTTTTTTTTTTTTTTTTTCATTTCATTGAGAGGAGTTTAATAAAGAATTTTATGTTTAGCTAGGGGTAAGGCCTTTACCTATACCTTGGCTATGCTTTAGTCCCTTTTGAATACTGTTAATGAATAATGTATCTTCGAGATTTTGTCCTTCACTTTGAAGAGAGCTAAGAAGACAATACCTTTACATCATTTATTCTACGAGAATCGCATGAACCCTTAATAAGGTTATGGATTTGAAGTGTCATGAACCTTCTATATTCATAGAGACTATGGATAAATTTAGATAGAATTCAGACATAGTAAAGCTTAAATCGAAATAAAATATGAACGAAAAACTCACATATTATGTAACACCCCAAAATCCACAGAGTTAGAATTAATAAAAACACTAACAAATGAGCCTTAGTCTTGATGACTAAGAGCTTAAGATATTCTTTAAAGAACTAATGCTCAAATCCTACTCTTTCTATTTTGTTCTATTTTTCTTTTAGCAACTAAGGAACAAACTCAATCTAATATATATAATAAATGTGGTAGAAATAAGATAAGAATGGGTAGCAACTCAAATGGTAAGACTTTAGCATTTTTTTCTCACCCCCTAGGTTCAAGTCACGCCAAATCCATTTCCATTTTCTTTCATTTTTCGGTAAAAAGGGTATTTTACCCTTCAGCCCCTCAAAATTCTGAACCTTAAGTATTTAATCCTTATTCCTATTCATACAAGGATTTTATTTCCTCTTCAAACTCTAAAAAGAATTTTTCCCTAATCTATTTAAATTCTTCTTTTTCCTTAATTCCCCCTTTTCTTTCCATACAGAAATTTTACATTCTTTGCTAGAAATTAACCTCTTGAATCTCAAATCAAAATCGAGTCCCGATTAAACCGTTCTTTCTCTAAATTGTTAAATCTAGCATTGATAATCCTCAAACTCTCATCAAAAGCTCGGTAAGTACTCTTGTTCCAATTTGTAGAACCCATAAATTCTGAGATTTCATCGTTCTTGTTAATCTTTCAACTTTATTACGAATCTTTAACGAGTTTTTCTCGAAAATCTTGATAACTTTGATAAATCTTGAAAACTATTATTGATTCGTGCGTAAATTCCATTTGAAGGACCCATTCCAAGTACCTCAGATCATATCTAGGCACAAGGAACAATGTTCAAGATCCCGGAAGTCAGGTGTGTGTTATTTTATGAGAAAATCGAGGTAAAATTAAGCCTAGGTTAGACCACACGGTTAGCCACACGGGCGTATGAGCCGCCCGTGTGGACCACACGACCACCATTCACGGTCATGTCCCCTCTGAAACCCTAAGTTTTTGTTTCTCACATGGCCTGCTACACGGTCGTGTCTCCTCTGTAGGTTTTAGTTTCAAATGCCACATGACCAAGTTTCTCACACGGCCATGTAACCCCTCCACACGGTCCGGTTACATGGCGGTGTGTCCCTATAACTCAGAATTTACAATTTTGACCTAAAATTTAATGTTTTGATCAAATTAGTCCCTTAATAGTTTCCGAACTATTTTTTATTGAATTAAATTATGCGATTAGGTCTCTGATGATAGGAAATATGCTAGAATTCATGATTGATTGAATGATTGTTCTATTTATATTTATGAATAATTGCATGAATTATGAATAGTAAATGTTACTATTGTATTTATACTTGTGATTGTATGAATGACATGCCCTATGATATTGAAATCCGAATACATTAAAAAGCATGACTTTGCTACTAATTTGTCATGTATTAGTAAATTAAATACTATTATATTCTATTTGTATTCAACAAGTCACATTGAATTTCATGGGTTGAGACAATTTGACTCGAAGAAGTTTGGCAGTTTATCCGCATTAATCAGTTTTGATGTGCACCCACCGATGAAGGAAAATTCCATCTGCAGGTACTGCTATGTATCCACAGCCGAAAGCCAATTCCAATGGCATGATTATGCTGTAAAATCTACAGCCAAAAGCAGGTTTCATTTGCAGTACTTATTGTTGTGAACCCATAGATGAAAGCAAATTCCAACTGTAGGATCTTACTGTGTGTCCATAGCCAATTAACAGTTGTTATCTGCGAACCAGTAGTGGTTTATCCACATCCCGATAAAAAGAGTTCTTGGGAACTCCCATTATGGTGTGTAACGGTAGGGTAGACTATATTAATCTATTTCAGCCTAAAATTGTATGACATCTTATAAATCATGTGCATACAAATCTAGAAGTTATGTTATGAGACATATACATATTCAGTGGCGAAGCCAGGGAGGGGCTGGCATGGGCCCCGGCCCCCCTAAAAGGTAAAATTTCTATTTAGGCCCTTAAAATTTTTTAAAAATTTTAAATTAGTAAAGGTAAAATTGCACTTTGGCCCCCCTAAAATTATAAAAAGTCGATTTAATCTTTTACAAATTAGAAAGATATAAACTATAACAAATTAAAATTTCATCCGGGCCCCCTAAAAAGTTGTCCTGGATTCCCCCTGTACATATTCTTATGTGTGAAAATATACATGTGCGTATGATTATGATTTTTGTGGGAAAATCTGAGAACTTGGTTATTCTGAAAATTGTTATTGTGAGTTCTAATATGTTAATGATGGTTACATTGAAAAATCGACACTCTAAACTGCAATGTTATCTATGATTATTTTATGCTATGTTATTTAATGTGTCTTAACAACTTTTTCCTTTGATTTTATTGTAAATAAACTCACATTGAGCGTTACAGCTCAACCCCTTAAAATTTTCATCTTTACAAATAACCCACCAGGTTAGAACGCGGGCACGACATCCGGAGGGTCTCGACATAGCCTATTTTATTTCCAATTTATTAAGGCTTAATCTTTTGATTTATTTTATTATTTAAGGACTATAATATTTTATCTCAAACTATGGCATGGGATTTAGGACTTAGGTTTGTTTTTATTATGCATGACATTTTATTTGAATTCTTAGGATATTATGTTTCGATTATTATTTAGTATGCATGAACCTTGGGTTTTATTAAATACATAAAGTAAATATCATCTTTTCTACTGCTAGATGATAATTAAAACGTTGAGGAATAATGAATCGACATTTAAACTAAGTTTTCTACTAAACTAAAAAAATGTTTTAAAATAATTGTTTTCAAAAATTCCGATAATCCTGCTAGGCCATCTCAGTGGCTGATGTAATCTTCCGAATTTGAGTCTAACATCTAAATTGGGTTGGGGAGGTCACATATTATTTCTCTACTTGTTTAATTTAAAATCTATAACTCAATTTATAACATTATTAATCAATTTTCGTAAATTTAAAAATGTTACATTTTAATATTCAAAAATCTGATTTGTAATTTATTTTCCAATTGATAACACATATTTATTTCTAAATCGTAAAAAGTTTTAATTTTATATTAATTTATAAATTTATATTTTATTTTCTTATTTATTTTTATAACATTTTTTAATTTATTGATTAATTTTAATATATAATTCAATATCTAATCGTTTTGGTTTTTTATTTTTATTTTTGGGTCCAATTACCAAAGGACTTATAATGTATCCCAAATATTCAGAATTCGTATTATTTATTGAGAGAACAAAGTTATATTCAAATACCCAAATTCACTGATTATAAAATGCTTATAATTTTAGTTTTTAATATATTTAAATTATAAAAACAATTATAATTACAATTACAAAGGTAAATATAAAAAATACATATTCGAATATCTATAATCAGAATTAACCATTATAAAATACAATTGAACAAAAAACCAAATAATTATCTTAATTTAAACTAAAATAAATTTAAACTAAAAATCAAATTTATTATTATATCTTTTATTTTTTTAATCTTTAAAGAAGAAATATGATTTTTCTTCACATTAATTTTTTCCCTTTATTTCATTAGTGTCTAACATACCGTAAGACTTGCATCTAAGTCTTAATTTCCGGGACAAAATTAGAAATTTACTTCTGAAGATCAAACTAAATTATAAATTTTTGCAACTTTTGTATTGATTTATAAATTTATATTCTATCTGTTGATTCATTTTTATACATGATTTTTAATTTATTACTTAATTTTAAAATTTTTAAATCTAGCAGCCCTCAATTTTTGTTTTTATTTTTGGGTCCAATAACCAAATACAGATATATTTATTTTTGAGATTCTTCAGTGGAGATCACTCCAAGTGCTTCTTCACTTGCTCCTTAATCTACAAAAAGAAGAAGTAAATTTTAGAAATAAATTGTTTAAAGAATCAAGATAAATTATAAATTTTTCGAGATATTAAAAATTATGTTAAAAAAGACGTAGATTAGATTAGATTATTATTTTTTTAGAGGATCGTTAAAATTTTAACAAAGTATTGTATTTTTAAGAAAATTGATATAAAATTTGCACTATCCACTAATATTCAAAGAGGACAATACTTTTACTTAATTAAAAATACCTTTTTTAATGGCTTGTTTGTGGCGACGATAACCCTGCAATAAATTACTACAAATTAAAAAAATCAAAATAAAATAGAAATAAAATCTAAATGTTTAAAGAAATTACTTCTTCTTCTTCTTCTTCTTTTTTTCACTTTTTTTTTTCAGACAAATGTTGTTTATTGGGTAGTTTAATAGTTTATCTTACCTTGTCTGTTCCATATAGATAATCACAATATGTAAAAATAGATGCAAAATTGCTTTGGCATTGTCTCCCAACAAAATGATGAAAATCATGATACTCTGGTCCTCCATAAAATGGTATCAATTTGGTGGGACTCCAAGGAAAATTATACCTACATAAAACCAAAAGATATTCATGATTAAACTTCAAAATATTATAATTGAATCTTTAAAGTATTATTATTATACCAATCACTTCACTCATCCTAGTCATCAATTTAGGTGTTAAATGCCCATTTGAATATAACACTGAGCATATTTAAAACACGTGGATCAAATTGTAAACACGTGTGTAACTATCGTATGGAATCTGAGCTATCCAAACAGTCAGTGGCAAAGCAAAGCCTTGACCCCCTTGGTTAAATGGGAAATTTTCTCTTTTAACTCCTCCCAACATATAAATCATTCAACTTAAGTCTTTTAGCTCTTGAATAAATGGAGAATTTACAAATTTATCCATATGATCTACATCAGATTTAAGCTAACATTAACACCTAAATTGGTAGTTAGATTGACAAAAACACTGGATAGAAACAAACATTAACACCTAAATTGGTAGCTAGATTGACAAAAACACCGGATAGAAACAAAGACAAAATTTAAAATCTAAGCTCTGGTCAACTTATATTTAACACCTAAATTGATGCAATAGTGATATTTTTAGGATTCAATTCGAATGTTTCAATGTTTGAAAACCATTTTAAAATCAAACTACAAATTGAGGATGTTGGGTGAAATTAGAAAGAAGAGCAAAGTTAGTTACCCGCTGTGGGTCTCGATGGCTTCAACTTGGCGTAGAGATGACCATAGCCACAATGTGGTCATATGGCATGGAACCATGGCTGGACCAAGGAATGTTGGGATCCCCAAAATTAAGATTTCAGCCCAATGGGCATAAGGTGCTGCAAACCCTATTGGGGCATTATATTCATGGTGCATGTAATGAATTTTCTCGTAGCCCCATTCACCATGTAGGAACCGATGAATCCAATAGTTGGTGTAGTCCTCCACTAGAAAATATACTATCAATTGGCTAATTACCTCCCATTTTGTTGGCAGTGGCAAGCTCGTACGAATCCCAACCCACTGCCCCATCAACATTAAAAAACTTTCAATAATCTACATGTTAAAACTATAGATCAGATTGCATTTTACTTTCTCTATTAAAAAATAGGTAATTTAATTCCTATACATTAAATCAATGAGTAAACTGATATTTTTTGTAAAAATAAAATTAGTCATTTCTAGTATTAAAAACTGGTGTGACTAACAAAATAATCGAATAGTGACAGGTGATGTACCATGTGTACCTCGTGCTAATATATAGGGATTAATTTTTTACAGTAGAACTGAATGACCAATTTAAATTTTGATCTAACGTATAGGGATTAGTTTCCTCATTTTTTTGAATGAAGGAGACAAAATGCAATCCAACTCTTAGTACAAACGCTTCCATAATAATTTTACCTAGGAGTGATTGAAATCAAACTTAAATATGTTGTGTTCTCGATACGTACTAATTAAATTAGATTTAAAATTTGTTGTTATTAAAAGTTGAATTTGGATGAGCATTAAGATTGATTTCAATGACAAGATTTGGGTTTTACGTCAGTTAGTATTGGGTTCGGAATTCTATCCATGTATATGTGGAATTTGTAACACTTGTTTTGATTAAAAAAAAAAATCATTACTAGTATTATTAAATGGAGAGTATGGTGGATCCATTGGTAACACTCACTATTCTATCCGATTTCTTTTTAAAATTTTTGAACTGTTGATGATAATTTGTTTCTATTTTGTTTGGTTTTCGACTTTTTTTTACCAATTTTCGATTTTGGGTTTTTGAACGTCATTCCGACAAGTTTTCTTTTATGACTTTCCGGCATTATTTTATAAAGTTTTTAAATTATTCTTCATA
The DNA here is from genome assembly GCA_025503065.1 of Gossypium bickii. NCBI lineage: Eukaryota > Viridiplantae > Streptophyta > Magnoliopsida > Malvales > Malvaceae > Gossypium > Gossypium bickii. The sequence goes on from CP106716.1 coordinate 81,802,287, forward strand.
AATATTTCTTTAAAAAACATAATTTTTTAAGTAAATAAATATAAGTGAGTTTACGTTTTAATCCTTGAATTATTTAAAATTTTTTATTTAAGTCATTAAATTGTTTGAAATTTTTGTTTAAGTGGTTACTAATAAATTTTTCCTCAACCCTAAGAAGCTATGCATTGTACGTACCTCTAGAACAGGGAAAGAAACAGCAATGAGAGGGGCAACCACAAAGATGAACTGATGAAGTACATCTTTATAACATTTAAACAACTCCGGGAACGATCTCTTCACTCTCGGTTGAAGCTTGAATCTATCGACGGCGTCGAACCAATACAACTCCACCAATGCCCAGGGCAACGGTACCAAAGAGAACACCAAAAACACAAATAAACAATTATGTGTGTACAATATGTAATCGGATTTATGAGCCGAATAACTAAACCATAATCTCTCTGCCACCGTTAGGTTCCTCCCTAATGCCAATTCTGCCCCTTCAAGGCTGTCATACGGCAGCATCTCTCTTTTGGATAACTTGGATGGTTTGTAATATTGAATATATGAAGACGGATAAGGCTTTTTTTGTCTTTGCGTGGAGGATACTCCGCTAAGAGGGTTGTCGGTTGTTTTGGTTAGGGCTTGTTCGTCGGTTTTAAAAAGTTTACACTGATTTTGTGGGAACTACATTCATACAAAAGAAATGATCTTATATGTCATGTTCAAACGACATTGTCGGCTTTTTTCAAGATACAGTGTAACAACCATTTTTTTAGTTATTCAGTTACACTTGTATGTCTTTGCCTTTTTAATAACACACAATCTGCTCAAAAGGCAGTGAAATATGGACTTTGAAAAGTAACCGTCAGGGACGTTTTCAAAGGTTGTTGATGTTAGCTCGTAGTGTCGGCAGTTTATTTAGTGTAGGGCAGTGCATCATACTTTTAATTTGGATTACAAATTCGGATATTTAAAAATATCCAATTTAGGGGTATTTGACAAATAGAGTTTTGAGCCCTTTTTAATTGATTTAGGCACAAATAGAGGATTGGGTAATTAAATTCATAAACTATTTTAGCAGCGCTTATAAGCAGACATTTTATGTTCGTATAGAATAATTAATATCCTTAACAGACATCATACGCAGTACACAAATACAAATTTCCAGTACTCAACATCAGATCAATAAATAGCAATTTATACAGTTTAAGTCAAATCATACAGGCCCCACAGAAGGCCGGCATTCATTTCAAATAATGCTTGTGGCCCGATAGAGAAATTCTATAACACCCCTAACCCACATCCGTCGCCAGAATAGGGTTACAAAGCATTACCGTAAAAATGTAACTCAAACCATTCATTCTCAACATTTCGTAATCATTGCAAATTCCAGTCAAACACATGCATAACATCCCTAATTCGAGCCCTCGAGGCCTTCGAAACACTTTAAAAATGATTCAGGACTAAATTAAAACCATTTAAAACTTCATGGAAAAAGATTGAAAAATTCACACGGCTGAGACACACGCCCGTGTCTCAGGCTATGTGGACATTCGAAGTAGGGACACACGATCGTGTCTCAGCCCGTGTTTGTGCCCGTGTAACTCTCTAACTTGGGTCACACAGCCAAACCACACGCCCCTATGTTAGGCCATGTAATTCTCGAAATGCAACCTTAAAAAAAAACTATAAGGGACGCACGGCCGTATCGTATGACCGTGTATCACACACGGCTGAGACACACGCCAGTGTCTTAGGTCGTGTGGACAAGAAATTGGCCAAAATCAAGCATCCACCTAAACACAATTTGTACATATGACCAAGGCATCAAAACAAATTCAAATATGCATAAAATGACCAATTCAAATTATCAAATACCATTCAACCGATATGCCATATAGGCCCCTCAAAAGCAAACATAAAAATTTATTTAAACATATACATGTACTTGACACTTTTCATTCATCAACACCTAAATCATCTTCATCTCAAACTTATCACAAAGTGACCTATATCACTTTAGCTTAAACTAACCATTTGTACCATATAAGTACCAAATTGGCACCAAACAACCAACTTATACATATCAAAATTCATGTCTAAGCATTTAAACAAACATCAAACACAAGTCCACCTATACATGCCATTATAACCTTTGCTAAAACATTAAGAACTATCGATATAATCGCTTGATAGTATGATAGATCTCTGACGAACTTCCAAATTGATCAAGCTTTCGATAATTTGAAAATAAAGGAAAAATAACAACGTAAGCAATGAATGCTTAGTAAGCTCATATAAATTCTAAATATAGCATTTCATTTCAATAATGAACTTTATAAGGTAAACATAAACCTATGCCAATGCCTCAACATTTATCAAACCTTCCATTTACTTACTTTAGCTTAAAATACATTATCAACTCACAAATTAGTGTATTTATCCACAACCTAGATAAATTCATCCATAACTTAAGTAAATTTCTCACATATAAGTAAACCCTTTAACTCATCAATGCATTTACATTATCACATTACATCTCAATTATGAACTTACCGTTTTATTACATTTCCTCACTCGTATCATTTGCATAACACAAGGCATAAGGATAAAAATAGACCAATTATGCAAACTTGACACAAGCCTATATATCATCAAAATTACACCAGTTAGTGCATATACTTATAATTCACTCGAAATATCATAAGGTAAGTCATAAATATGAATAACATCACTTGAAATCATCAATTTCATGAACATAAACATACTTTTGTTGAACATTACCTTTTTATTCCTTTTCATAGATTTATGACATAAGTCTTTTGAATACTTACCAATCCCTTCCTTTTCATACTCGTTGAATCAAATGAAATAAAATTGAATTAATGGAAATAATATTTTCAGTACAACTTACCTGGTACAATATATTGGCACGAAGACTGCCAGGCCAAAGCCTGATATAACACACCGACACAAAATCTTCTAGGCACAACGCCTGATATAATACACCGGCATGAAGCTTGCTAGGCACAGAGCCCAAATATCACTAGAACAAAGCCTCCTAGACATAGAGCCCGAATAAGGTTACGTTTCTATTTCTTAAAACATAGCTAAATGACATTCAAGATTTAACCAATAATGAAATAGTATGAAACATTCAATTCAATTAATAATAATCGTATAATGAACTTACCTGACTAAATTACAGACATATCAAAGTATAGGGGCTTTTTGGTAATTTTCCATTCTCCTTGATTTTCCACTCGATCTTGATCTAAATTAATAATTTCATTCAATTCATTAATTTAGATAGTAAAACAATTTATTTTATGCAATTTATTCTTTTTTACATTTATACAAAATTGCCTCTAAAATTTTACTTTTATTCAATTTAGTCCCTGAGCCTAAAACATGCAAATTAACCATTTTTAATGCCAATTCACATCAGCCAAATATTCATGGCATACAAAACATCCCACATTTGTAATAATTTTACAAAAAATCCTTGTTTTTTTACTATTTCAAGAATTTAGTCCCTAATCAGAAAATTCATCAAAATTACTTAACAAAATACTTTTAAATATCAACCAAAATTGAAAATTCATCATTTAATATCTAAAATCATAGAAATTAATCAATGACAACATTCAATATCTTTAACAGTTTCAAAATCGAAGGTACGGGCTAGCTGGACCTAGTTGCAATGATCTCAAAAACATAAAAATTAAAAGAAACGGGGCTAAGATCAAATACCATGCATGAAATTTCACCATGGCCGAAACTTAGCTTCATGCTTCCATGGACATTCGATGATGAAGAAAACAATTAGAAGAAGAAAACCATTCTCTTTTACTTATGTTTTGTTTAATTTAATTAATTTATCAATTTATCAAATTATCATTTTAAACTTGGTTAAAAATTAAATAAAACACCAAATTCATGCCCAATATTGTCCACTAAATTCTTAAATTGTTTAATTACCATTTAAGTCCCTTTTCTTTTATTCAATAAACCACTTAATCACTCAAATAAATAGTGATCAAATTTTACATCTTTTATGAGTTAATCCTTTTTAATTAACTAACTATCAAAACGCTAAAATTTTTCAACGAAACTTTAATACCACCTTAATGACACTCTGTAAATATTTATAAATATTTACGACTCGGTTTATAGAAACAAGGTCTCGATTCCTCATTTTCTAAAACCACTTGACTTTAAGCTTTTACCACTTGAACTTAATAAATCGCTTATATAAAATAAATGATCAAATTAAAAACCTTTTTAAAACCATATTTGACTCGTAAATATTAAATAATAATATTTAAAAAACTTACTCGTTGGATTTGGTGGCCCCAAAACCACTGTTTTCGACACCAATGAAAAATGAGCTGTTACAAATTCTAGATTTTTGGTCCACACGCCCGTGTGGTTTCATACGGCCTGGATAATTAGCCCGTGTGGCTCCACACGGCCTAGTACACGTCCGTGTCACTTGCCCGTGTGGTCTTAATGCACAAATAGTGTGTTACACGGCCTGGACACACGCCTGTGTCCTTATCCCGTGTGTTTCTAATGCACAAACAGTATGTTACATAGCCTAACACACGACCGTGTGGCGTCAACAATCTCATTTTTTGACGACTAAAACTCGAAGAAGAAGGGGTTTTTGGTACCCACCTGATGTTACGTCGATGCAAGGGCAAATCTCGAGGCTCTCAAAGCCTAAAAACAAGGTTCAATCACTCAATTAACTCAACAAACAATCGACTAGAGCAGAAAACCAAAACTCGTCGAAGATTTCAACACAAACTCCAAATGAACAACAACAATACCTTCGTACAGGATAACCAAATTACATGTTCCGGACGTTGAGGGGAACATTGTCCATGAGACCTTCTCCTAATGAACAACAATCGAACAAATAGACCAAGAATTCGGGCGAAATCATTAGAAAATCCACGTTTGACAGAAATGAATAATAATGAGAGTTAACAAAAATTCAACGACAGAACTTATGAATTTACCTCTCGATCCATGCAACGACAAACTAGAATTCTCAATTCGGCTTGGTACCGTTACGAAAACAAGCAAAAAAAAAAGAACAAGGAAGTAAAAGAAAGAAAAGAAAAGAAAGAAAGAAGAAAAAAAAAAGATGAAGAAGAAGAGAACTAACGTGAAACCAATTTTGAATTAAATCAAAACTAACAAACTTCACTAGGCAGCAAAAATATTTCCTTAATGCATATGTAGAGACTCGAACACAAGACCAGAAGGTACATAAAAGCTTAACTATTGAATCAATAGGCTCATTCTTGACATAAAATTGTGCATAATTAAACTCAAGTTAATAGTTCAAGAGTAGAGATTAGTTTAGAATAAAATAACAAAACTTTCTAAAGGCACGACTTAAACCCCAAACCTTAGACACATACACAGAGCACAAAGCCACAGATACAAAGACTTAATTACAATAAGAACCAGCAGTCAAACATTTAAATTTTTAGTGCGTTACAAAATTTGATTTTTTTTAATTAAATTTATAACTCAATATAGATTTTGATGGCTTAAAACAAAATTTACAAAAAAAAAAGTTATTCTTTCAAATATTTTTTAATGTTTAATAATAAGTTACTTTATAAAATATTCTCTCAATAAATTAAGGTGATGAGATTGATAGGTGCTTGGATTTGGTGATAGAGGATGAGGAGAAAATGATGGAAGTGAAGAAAATTGTTGAGAATGGAAAGGGTTAGCGAGGGAGGCCGCCATCAAAGGTGGTTCCCTAAATATGTACTTTCAGGCTTTTGTGGATAATATTGGTCAAGGTTGTTGCAAGTAAATTTGAAAATTACTTTTTTTTTTGTTAATTTTTCTATTTCTTTATTAATATGGCATACCACATTAGCATACTACCACATGATAACTTTTGGTGGTTTCCGTCTACTACTTAGTTAGGTTAATGGTTAAATCGTTCAACTGACGGTTTCCGTTAATGAAATGGATCAATTGATTTTTTTGAGATCATTGAGGACTTAATTGAATGCATTTTATTAATAAAAGCTCAATTGATTTTTTACTCAAGGCTTTTTTTTATCCTTAAGCTATTTATTTATAATTTTGAGTCTTTTTTTTCTTTCCTTTCTTACTGTAGATTGTGAGTTCACCCTTGAGCTCCGCAATCTCTTCTTTTAAGACCATCACCATAGTCTCGAGGGTATCATTCCTTCCGATTAGGTTGTTCTCAATGGAACTGAGAGACTCACAAATAATCCCTGAGTTGCTTGTTCATTGATTGCAACCTATCAGTGAGTCCCTCCTTGACTTCATTGAGTCTCTCTTTCACATCCCACATAATATGTCCCTCAAACAACTAACTTTCCTAATTCCCCCAGGGGTTTCCATGGGCTCAGTCTAATCAACAACTTCTTTCGACATCTTTTAACGGTGCCTTCGAAACCTTAGCTCTAATGCCAACTGTCATGGGGCTAGAACTTTAGTCTCGCAATCTGTGTGACCTTAGGTAATTTCTTCGCTACAAAACTGCCTAAGTCAACCTAACTCCTAACAATTTAGGATTCAAACAAAATTCCTCCAAGTAACCAACGAAAAGCAAAGCGGAAACAAGACAAAAGTTGAAATAACTTGAAATATGAACAAAGCCACATAAAAGCGAGAACACAAGAGTGAATGTTTGAGTGAATGCTCTCAAGAATTTTATTACTTAATGAATGAAATACAATGAGGTGGAGAGACCTCTATTATAGTTAAGCCTCCCCAAAATCAATAGTACAGATTAAAGTACATCAATGGCTAGGATTAAAAGCTATCTAAAAATCAAATCTCTAAAATTAGAGAAACATATATTCTAAAATTACAAGTTAGATTGCATATCTTCAAAAATTACGCTCCATATTTTTCATGCTTTGGAGATGGACTTTCAATCTCTCTAAGCAATGGGCTAGTCCGGTTGGGCCAAATGACTTCCCTTAAACATAATGGATTGCACAGTTATGCCATGGTTGTGAGCTCCCATGCCCAACCTATGACATACACTAGCATAAATAGAACCTGCCCTCACCATTGTTCCTCTATACATCGATGTTAGGAAGAACTTTGGTCCAATGCATAAACCTCAATTTGCACAAGAGAACAATCTCATCAACAGTCCAAGATTTAACTTAAAAAGCAGATTCATTGCAAGTAAGCCAAAGTGAAGCTGCCCCAATAACTCTCCAGCATTTAATCCCATCGCCATTTATTTCATAACCTTCCCACATTAACAGAAACTCCTCACAGGAAGAAGGCATGACCCTAAAAAGATCTTACCATTTTAAAATACAACCCCCAAACTTCCTTTAACACCCAAAAACCCGGCCTAGAAGTTAGACTGAATCTCGGAGGTTACATTGGCCACCCAAAGTGGCGGAAATAAAACTCTGTTCTAAACATGGAAAATTCTTCTCTAAACCATTATACTTTGTAATTTTAGTGAGTTAAATTAAACGTAGTTATCTTTTGAAACAACATTTAATAGGCGTTTAAAAATAGTTAGGAATAAATCAAATTAGCGTTCTTGAACAATTTCAAAGTAACACAAAAATCCCAGTACCACAGTGCACTTAGACTTATGTGCAAAAACAAAAGTGCATAATTTGAATAATTTATCATAACATTATTTGAAATCAAACCGATCAAAGACACTCCGAGACCTCTGCTATGTCGAGTCCAGCTTCCGAACACGAAAAGTACCTGAAAGAAAGAAACACTAAGGAGAGGTGAGCTACGCGAGCTTAGTGTGAGTCTGAAATAAAAAAATAATCAACAAAACGGATTAACACATCGAACATTCCAGATGAGTATATGCACACGAATCACATACAAAGAAACTCAAACCGGTAATCCAATATAAAAAAAGTATTCAAAGCATACCAGAACATATATTAATTAACACACTTATTATAATATATTAACCATATCACTAATATTCAATGCTCACATACTGAGACATATATTCAGATGCGTAACGAATGTAATGAGTCAAAAACCCACCCCAACCATGTAACGCCCCAAAACTTAGGTATTTATTTTTGCATGTTTTTAACATGAATACCTGTCTGCTTTAGTGGCCAAGTGATTTGGGTGTGTTTGAGAGTACCTGAGAAGTCCTGTGTTCGAGCTTGGGCTTGTGTAAAATTTTGGTTTTTGGGGAATAAAACCCTTGCTTTTGGTTAGTAAGCTTTTAAATAAACGTGGGTAAAGCATGACATAAAAAGCCTGCTGGTCTAGGGGGTAAGTGGCGTGTTGCATAGGCCAGAGAACTGCGGTTCGAATCTTGGTATTGGCAAAGGAATTGTTATTTTGCTACTATGCTGTGGGAGGTGTTGGAGGTTGACTGAAACACCAAAGTGGTTGAGGTGAATTTGAATTGAATGGTTGAGGGGAGTGTGGTCAGTTGGAGTGATTTGAGGATAGATTTGAGGAGAAAATCAAGGGATAAGGGAAGAGGTAGTGGAGTGCTGAATTTGGACTCTAGAATTCAACTGTAGAGGGATTCTCAGTTTCGGTTTGCTGGGTAAATGAGGTGCTCTCTGCCGAAATCTCTCCTTTTCCCATTTCTTTTTCTCTTCGGTTTCTGCTTTGTTTCTCTCTTTAGCCGGTTGTGGTAAGGGCATCTACACTTTCTTTAGTTGCACTTTTTGACACCGATTTTCTCCTTAGCCGAATACCTTCCTTCTCTTTTCTTCCCTCTTTTTTTTTTGTTTCCCCTATGTTGTCTGAATAGGACTTAGTTGTCTCTGTAAATTTCGTTTTTCTCTTCTCACCTAAACCGAACCTCCTCTTCTCCCTCAAGGGTTGTGCTGTCGAAACTAATCCTCTTCATTGACTCCATCCTTATTCGGTAAGTAAGTATAGCACTTAAAGTATCGACTTTTAAGTTACTAAGTGGGGTTGTGTTTAACTGTGTTTGACAATAAGAAATCGAAGGTGAAAGGTCGTGCTAGTGCCGAACCGATCATCTATTCGATTCTCTCGCTCTTTTTTGATAAGTTCTTCAAAGAATCATCTTTCTCTTTCCTTTTTTTCTGCCTTATGTATTAACTAATAAAAATCGTATGGCAGTTAAGGAAAGACTCTGGAAACTTCTAATCAATCATTGAAGTCTAAGATTCGTGGGGAATCACCGTGGTTCGATTGAAGGTAACGCTACTCTATAAATAGATTGTCAATTTCGGGTTTCTTGTTATCCATAAAGTAAGACTGGTAATGGTGTTTGATTGACCAGATGTAGGTTGGTGAGTGCTTGAACGATTGTTCCTGAGGAATCGAAACCAGGTGTCTAACACTGCCAAATCGTATACCGACAAAAGCCAAAAAAAGTATGAAAATTGACGCTACATGAGCGTGCGCTTGCCCATGTGGTGAACCGAACGCATAAAATATAGGCGTTAGACTACCGAGACCACCATGAGCGATTTCGTGGTCTTGGGCCATTTTGGGCCATGTTGGGGCGAAATGGGTCGTGTGGGCCCAACGGGCTCATAGACCCCACACGGGTAAACCGCACAAGCGCGTGGAGAATTTTGGGCCAAGCTGTGTAAATTACATGGCCGAGCCACTTTTTGGGCTAAGTGGGCCTCACAAACGTGTGGGCCCACATGGGTCGCGTTATGGGCCTTGGGCTTATTTGCACTGTTCGACTGTTAAGGTTGAACGGGTCGTCCAAGATGATTGTAGACCTATTGATGGGTCGGTAAGTACACATAGACCTCAAATTGATAAAATGACTATGATGCCCCTGTGGTAAAATGACTATTATGCCCCTATCTTATGTATGACCGTATATGAGCATGCCATGATATACATATGTATGTTGCATTCATGTGTGATATGTTGCATGGGATGGGATTATAATGTTGGAGGAAGTGTATCAGATCTTGCAAACTCTGCTTTGTAAATCTTTTTAATCACATGGCAAGGTGCAAATTTTTTAAATGTAGGGATGGGTGGGTGATTTTATCCCTATATGGAGTGTTGGGTTGGATGGAGTGGAGTGTAGAGGCTGGATGGGTAGGATTTCTGATTGCATGCTTAAACTATTACTGATACTGTAATGGGCTAAGGCCCAACTGGACTGAACTATTATTGACTTGAACTTAGGCCCAAACTGTACTGCCTAAAGGCATAATTGCTTAGTTATTTGTATGTGGTTACACATTGAGTTTTCGTAAACTCACTTCTCTGTTTATTTGTACAGGTAATCCCCAATCTCAGGTGGATCGGTGCTGCGAGGGAGTCGGAGGTGGCCACACAACCGCATCTATTTATTTATTTAAGTTTATTTCTATGGATTTAATTGGGTTTTTGTTATGTAATAAGGCCTCTTTAATTTTTAACTTTTAATTTGGGGATTTCACTTATTTTAGTTTACATAGTAGAATGCGGTTTTCCAAAAGATAAGAGGTTTCAAAACACCACGTTTTCGTAATTTATAATAATAGCTTCTGCATCAAACTTGGTTTTAAAATATAGTGACAAATTAATATGATCAACGTTCTACCAAAATCACTTAAGTTTCAAAAGAACAAGACATCCTAAATTTCTGTTAAGATATATGAATGAGGTTTTATAAAAAGCATGGATTTTTTTAAAGAAACAATGTTTTTGAAAAACACTTCAATGTGATATTGCCAGATTCGGCCATAACATTTGGGCCGGGTTTGGCGTGTTACATTTAGTGGTATCAGAGCCGGGTTCAAAACTCGACTGTGGTTTTTGGGTTTCTTCTAAAACTTGGAATATTCAAAAAGAACTGTTCCAAACGATCTGAAAAGTTTTGAAATGTTTTACTGAATGTATGGTACACTGAGCTTCCATCGCCGACCCTGTAAGTCTTCTGAAACTGTTGTTTGTTTTAAACTGAAATGCTATAAGTAGAAAATACTGAGACTACTGTAGGTAGAAGACTATACTTAAACACTCTAGTTAGTGTGAACTGGAAACTATAGTAAGACTGCGATCTACGAAAACTAATTCTAAATTACTGATAATGATTTGCATAAAACTTTGCTAATAAATAACTGAAACTGTAAACTGATCTGCATAAAACTGTTAATTCAGATAAAACATAATTCGATAATGAGCACAAGAGGTACACGCGGACGGGGTACAAGAGGCCGTGGTAAAGGCCGTAGAGGTGCTCAAGCAGAGTCCTCATCGTCTGACTATATACCTAATTTGGAGACTAGTGAGACACTGGCTTCACATGTGACTGAGACTAGGTCTTACAATTGAGTAGCTGGGGACGATGCATTGTCCTAAGCTATGTTGCGAATTCTGGAGAGGGTTTCTGGGCCTAATACTGGTATTGTGGGCCGTGGGTCAGTCACGAAACGACTCCGATCCAATGGGGCTGAGATCTTTAGGGTATCACAGGAGTTGCCCCTAGCGTGGCTGAATATTAGATTGGGGCCACAGAGAGGATCATGGATGACCTCGACTGCACCTCTGAACAGAAATTAAAAGGTGCAGTGTCCTTGCTGCGAAACGAAGCCTATCAGTGGTGGCTTACAGTTAGAGGGTACTCAGGCTGATCGATTGACATGGGAATTCTTCAAGACTGCTTTCCAAAGGAAGTATATGGGTGCTAGTTATGTGGATGCCCGGAGGAGGGAATTTTTAAATTTAACTCAGGGGGATAAGTCAGCGGCTGAATATGAGGCTGAATTTCTATGATGAAGCTGCTATGCATGTGGGATAGTGGCAACTGATTATGAGCGGTGTGTTCGTTTCGAGGACGGTCTCAAGGATAGTCTGAGAGTATTGATAGCTCCATAGAGGGAGCGAGATTTTGCCACACTAGTTGATAAGGCGAAGATCACCGAAGAGGTGAAGCGTACTGAGCGTCTGAACAGAGAAAAGGGTAGGAATAAGAGGGATTTAGAGCCCTCAAGTTTCGTTTAGAGACTGAATAAAAAGGCTAGAGTGGATGGGCCGGTCAGAGTTAAGGCCCCTATTGCTGCTACTGGACCGCAGCCATGTGGTGGCTGTGGTAGACGCCATCAGGGCAAATGCTGGAAATGTATTGGGGGCATGTTTGAGGTGCAAATCACTAGAACACCATATCAGAGATTGTCCACGGAGGCCTGATCAGATGCAAGCTACTGGCCGGGTACTGTTCAGCCACAGAGAGGTGTTCAGCAGCCGTTGAGAGGCCGTGGCCAGGCCAGAGATGGAAATGGTATGGGTCGTGGTCGTGGAGCACCGGGCAGAGGTGCTGGTCATATTGAGGTGAGGTAGACAGCTCTAATTTATGCTGCACTTTACCGAGAGGAGGGAGACGCCCCAGATGTTATTACTGGCACGTTCCTTATTCATAATGTACCTTATACTACACTGATTGATGTTGGGTCTACGCATTCGTATATAGCATACTCGGTATCTGAGACTTTGGGTATAATGGTTGAAACCACTACGAGTGAAATTACTGTGTTGAGTCTTTTAGGGCAGTCAGTTAAAGTAAATAAATTGTTCAGAGATGTACCTTTGGAGGTGCAAGGAGCCATCTTTTTTGTGGACTTAATGGAACTACCTTTTGGTGAATTCGACTTAATACTGAGAATGGATTGGTTAGTTAAGCATCAAGTGAATCTGGATTGTGCTAGGTGGTACTGAAAACTGGGGAGGGGGATGAAGTAGTGGTAATAGGGGAACGTCAGAACTATTTGTCAAATGTGATATCTTCCTTGAGGGCCGAGAAGTTGGTCTGTAAGGGTTGCGATGCATATTTAGCCTTCATCAGTGGTGTCGATTCTAAGGTTCCATCTGTTAAAGATCAGAACAGTTAGAGATTTTTTGGATGTTTTTCTCGATGAACTACCTGGATTGCCCCCCAAATCGTGAAGTGGAATTTGGGATTGAGCTCCTACTAGGTATAGCTCCGGTGTCCATCTCCCCCTATAGAATGGCACCGAAGGAGCTAGCGGAGCTTAAGGCTTAGATGCAAGAGTTATTGGATTGAGGGTTCATCTGCCCTAGTGTGTCACTATGGGGAGCACTAGTGTTATTTGTGAAAAAGAAGGATGGATCCATGCGTATGTGCATCGACTACCGGCAATTGAAAAAACTGACTATTAAGAACAAGTACTCCCTGCCAAGGATTGATGATCTATTCGACCAATTTCGAGGAGCTTCGGTCTTCTCTAAGATTGATCTTCGATCGGGGTACCATCAATTGAGAGTCAAAGAGGTTGATGTTCACAAGACAGTGTTTAGGACTCGTTATGGTCATTACGAGTTCCTTGTGATGCCGTTTGGATTGACGAATGCACCGGTGGCATTTATGGATCTGATGAACCGAGTCTTCTAGCCCTATTTGGATCAGTTCTTAGTGGTGTTTATAGATGACATCCTGGTGTATTCGAGAACTGAGGATAAACATGGCGCACATCTCTGAGTTGTTCTGCAGATTTTGAGGGAGAAACAGTTATACGCTAAGCTCAGCAAGTGTGAATTCTGGCTACTAGAGGTAACATTTCTAGGCCATGTGGTATCTACTGAAGGGATTAGAGTGGATCCTCGGAAAATTAAAGCTGTTCTGGATTGGAAGCCACCTAAGACAATATTTGATATTGCTGCACCTCTGACTAAATTATTGTGTAAAGGGGGACTAGAGGTAACATTTTGTGGAGTGGTTTTTATTGATTGCTGCACCTCTGACTAAATTGTTGCGTAAAGGGGTACCGTTTGTCTGGACTGATAAGCAGCAATAAAGTTTTGAGAAACTTAAGAAGATTCTAACAGAGGCCCCTATCTTAATACAGCCAAAGTTTGAGAAGGAATTTATTGTCTACAGCTATGCATCACATGTCAGTTTGGGATGTGTGTTGATGCAAGAGGGTAAGGTAGTGGCATATACGTCTCGCCAGCTTAAGTCTCATGAGGCTAATTATCCGACACATAACTTGGAGTTGGCCGCGGTGGTATTTACACTGAAAATCTGGAGGCATTACCTATACAGTGAGAAGTGTATCATTTACACATATCACAAGAGCCTCAAATATCTCCTCACTTAGAAGGAGCTAAATCTTAGGCAGCGTAGATAGGTTGAGCTGCTTAATGATTATGACTTCTCGATTGAATACCATCCTGGTAAGGCCAATATGGTGGCTGACGCACTGAGCCGTAGGGCTATGACAGATCTAAGAGCGATGTTTGCTCGTCTCAGCTTGTTTGATGATGGTAGTTTGTTGGCCGAACTCCAAGTTAAACTGTCGTGGGTTGAGTAGATTAAGGGTAAATAGTTGGAAAATGGGTCTTTGGGTCTTCGATTCTAACAGATTGACAGTGGGGAAACTTCATATTTTGGACTGAATAGCGAAGGGGTACTGTGTTTCTGTGGGAGAGTCTGTGTGCCAAGAGATACTGATTTGAAGCAGTCTATATTGTTAAAAGCGCATAGTAGTCCCTATGCTATACATCCCGGCGAGAATAAAATTTACCGAGACCTTCAAGAGTTATATTGGTGGCCATGTCTCAAGCGTGAAGTTACCAACTTCATGAGTAAGTGTCTAACTTGCCAACAGGATAAAGTCGAACATCAGTTACCTTCGGGGTTGCTTCAGTCGGTTAAAATTCCACTTTAGAAGTGGGAGAGGGTAACTATGGACTTCGTTAGTGGACTGCCCCTATCGCCTACTAAGAAGGATGCAGTATGGGTCATAGTGGATCGGTTGACCAAGTCAGCCCATTTCATACCAGTTCGTACTGATTATTTTTTACAGAAGCTGGCTAAACTATATATGGCTGAGATAGTGAGACTGCATGGGGTACTTATTTCCATCATATCAGATAGAGATCCTCGTTTCACTTCTCGGTTCTGGAAGAAGTTACATGAGGCTTTGGGTACAAGACTGGACTTCAGTACTGCGTTTCACCCCCAAACAGATGGTCAATCAAAAAGGGTGATTCAGATACTGAAAGATATGTTAAGGTGTTGTGTAATAGATTTTTGAGGCTGTTGGGAGGATTACTTGTTGTTGGTAGAGTTTGCGTATAATAATAGCTACCAATCTTGCATACATATGGCACCTTACGAGGCATTATATGGTCGTAGGTGTCGTACTCCGTCGTGTTGGACTGAGTTAGGCGAGCAGCATGTTCTGGGCCCTGAACTGGTTTCTGATACAAAGACAAAGTCAGATTAATTCAGGATCGATTGAAGGCAGCATCAGAAAGGCAGAAGTCGTATGCGGATTTGAAGCGCAAGGAGATTGAGTATTCTATGGGGGGACTTTGTATTTTTTAAAGTCTCACCATGGAAGAAGGTACTGAGGTTTGGACTAAAGGGCAAGTTAAGCCCTAGGTTCATTGGGCCCTATCGCATACTGAAACGTATGGGATCGGTTGCCTATCAACTTGAGTTACCTAAAGAGTTGGATCAAATTCATGACGTATTCCACGTCTCTATGCTGAGGCATTATCGTTCTGATCCCACGCACATGATTTCGACAGAGGAAATTGAGGTTAGATCGGACCTAACATTTGAGGAGGAACCGGTCCAGATATTAGCTCGTGATGTAAAAGTCTTGAGGAGGAAGTCTATCCCACTAGTTAAGGTACTTTGGTGCAATCACAGTTCAGAGGAGGCCACGTGGGAGCCCGAAGAGGCGATTCATCAACAATACCCTCATCTATTTTGACAGGTAAATTTCGAGGTCGAAATTTTCTTTTAAGGGGGTAGAGTTGTAACGCCCCAAAACTTAGGTATTTATTTTTGCATGTTTTTAACATGAATACCTGTCTTCTTTAGTGGCTAAGTGATTTGGGTGTGTTTGGGAGTGTCTGAGAAGTCCTGGGTTCGAGCCTGGGCTTGTGTAAAATTTTGGTTTTGGGGGAATAAAACCCTTGCTTTTGGTTAGTAAGCTTTTAAATAAATGTGGGTAAAGCATGACATAAAAAGCCTGCTGGTCTAGGGGGTAAGTGGCGTGCTGCATAGGCCAGAGAACTGAGGTTCGAATCTTGGTATTGGCAAGGAAATTATTATTTTGCTGCTGTGTTGTAGGAGGTGTTGGAGGTTGACTGAAACACCGAAGTGGTTGAGGTGAATTTGAATTGAATGGTTGAGGGGAGTGTAATCAGGTGGAGTGATTTGAGGAGAAACTCAAGGGATGAGGGAAGAGGTAGTGAAGTGCCGAATTTGCACTCTGGCACTCTAGAATTCAGCTGTAGGGGGATTCTCAGTTTTGGTTTGCTAGGTAAATGAGGTGCTCTCTGCCGAAATCTCCCCTTTTTTCCCATTTCTTTTTCTCTTCGATTTCTGCTTTGTTTCTCTCTTTAACCGATTGTGGAAGGGCATCTACACTTTTTTTAGTTGCACTTTTTGACACATATTTTCTCTTTAGCCGAATACCTTCCTTCTCTTTTCTTCCCCCTTTTTCTTTTTCCCCTGTGTTGACCGAATAGGCCTTAGTTGTCTATGCCAATTTCGTTTCTCTCTTCTCACCTAAACTGAACCTCCTCTTCTCCCTCAAGGGTTGTGCTGCCGAAACCAGTCCTCTTTATTGACTCCTTCCTTATTCGGTAAATAAGTATAGCACTTAAAGTTTCGGCTTTTGAGTTACTAAGTGGGGTTGTGTTTAACTGTGTTTGACAGTAATAAATCGAAGGTGAAAGGCTGTGCTAGTGCCGAACCCATCCTCTATTCGATTCTTTAAATCTTTTTCGGTAAATTTTTCAAAGAATCATCTTTCTCTTTCCTTTTTTTCTGTCTTATGTATTAACTAATAACAATCGTATGGCAGTTAAGGAAAGACTCTGGAAACTCCTAATCAATTGTTGAAGTCTAAGATTTATTGGGAATCACCATGGTTCGATTGAAGGTAACGCTACTCTATAAATGGATTGTCGATTTCGGGTCTCTTGTTATCCATAAAGTAAGACTGATAGTGGAATCGAAACCAGGTGTGTAACACTGTCAAATCGTAAACTGGCAAAAGCCAAAAAAGAGTATGAAAAATGACGCTACACGAGCGTGCACTCACTCGTGTGATGAACTGAACGCATAAAACATGGGCGTTAGACTACCAAGACCACCATGAGCGATTTTGTGGTCTTGGGCCATGTTGGGCCATGTGGGCCCCACGGGCTCATGGGCCCCAAACGGGTAAACCGCACAAGCGTGTGGAGAATTTTGGGCTAGGCTGTGTAAATTACATGGCCGAGCCATTTTTTGGGCTAAGTGGGTCTCATGAGCGTGTGGGCCCACATGAGACAGCATTATGGGCCTTGGGTCCATTTGCACTATTTGACTGTTAAGGTTGCACATGTCATCCAAGACGACTGTGGACCTACTGATGGATTGGTAAGTACACCTAGACCCCAAACTGATAAAATAACTGTTATGCCCCTATGTTATGTATGACCGTATATGAGCATGCCATGATATATATATGTATGTTGCATTCATGTGTGATATGTTGCATGAGATGGGGTTATCATGTTGGAGGAAGTGTATTGTACTGGCAGCAGCTCTGCTGCAAATATTATTTAGTGTCGCAACCGGTGCTAATTTTTGGAGTGTAAGGATGGGAGGGTGTTTTTATCCCCACATGGAGTGTTGGGCTGGACGGAGTGGAGTGTAGAGGCTGGATGGGTAGGATTTCTGATTGCATGCTTAAACTATTACTGATACTGTTATGGGCTAAGGCCCACACTGATACTGTTATGGGCTAAGTTCCACACTGATACTGTAATGGGCTAAGGCCCAACTGGACTGAACTGTTATTGACTTAGGCTTAGGCCCAGACTGTACCTACCTAAAGGCATAATTGGTTGGTTGTTTGCATGGGTTTACACACTAATTTTTTGTAAACTCACTTCTCTGTTTATTTGTACAGGTAATCTCCAATCTTAGGTGGATCGGTGCTGCGAGGGAGTCGGAGGTGGCCACACAACCGCATCTATTTATTTATTTAAGTTTATTTCTATGGATTTAATTGGGTTTTTGTTATATAATAAGGCCTCTTTTATTTTTAACTTTTAATTTGGGGATTTTAGTTATTTTATTTTATATTTGATTAGTAGTAGAATGTGATTTTCCAAAAGATAATTGGTTTCAAAACACCACGTTTTCGTAATTTATAATAAAAGCTTCCGCATCAAACTTGGTTTTAAAATATAGTGACAAATTAATATGATCAACGTTCTACCAAAATCTCTTAAGTTTTGGAAGAACAAGACACCTTAAATTTTTATTAAGATACATAAAGGAGGTTTTATAAAAAGCATGGATTTTTCTAAAGAAACAATGTTTTCGAAAAACACTTCAATGTGATATCGCTAGATTCGGCCATAACGTCTGGGCCGGGTTTGAGGTGTTACAAACCATTCGAACGCCACTCCATCCCCCCTGCACACCACAATAGGGCCACGTTGAACCTAACCACCCTGCATACCACATAGGACCTTATTAGGCCCATCCACCTACACACCACAAATGTGGAACTAAGCCACTCGTGTGAAAGTATACAGTTGAGCTGGTATACGTATAGTATAGTGTGGTAAACCGCTCTACAGAAGTATTGCAGTTAAAACTATCAAATTAGTCTTCCTTCTCTCCATAATCAAATCCCAAAATTTTCATGCTAATGCAATAATCCACACATTATGCAGACAAACATACAGAATCAGACATACACATTTCCAGTTGAATAGATTCAGTTTTGATTGTACTTCTATTCCAATACTAAGTTATGATATAGCAAAAATAACTCAGATTTATTCATCACAGTATATTATCACATGAACAAACATTTAAGTTAAAGCCCACAAATGCACATACCCACACGAACCCAAACTAGATCGAGTCTCAAACACACTTACCAAGGCTTAACCGAGGGTCGGATTACATAGAAACATAAAATAAGACAGTTTATGACTCAAAACAAAAATCTGCGAGACAGGACCACACGGTTGTGTGAGGAACAACATGGTCGTGCGAAGGAGGCACACGCCCATGTGCAAGGATTACACGATCGTGTGGAGGAAAGACACACTCTGTGACTGAGTTTCATGGCCGTGTGAGTAGCCCATGTAACTCACTATGCATTTGGTACAAAAATAAGAAAAAATAAGAGCAAAGTAGACACAGCCGTGTAGAAATCTCACATGCCCATGTGGCTAAGGGACACAGCCGTGTGTCCAAGGCACACACCCATGTGAAAATAAAAAAAATCCCCCAAATAGTAGCCACACGACCGTGTGGCATTAAAAATAGTCAAAAACCCTAATTTCCCAATTGTACATGGCCATGTGGACCGCCCGTGTACGACACACGCCCATGTGGCGACCCATGTGGTCACGTAACCATACAGAAACAAGCTGAAAATCGTGCTTTTACATCGAAACGGTCCCCAACCCTTGGTAACTCAGAAATATACCAGAATTTACAGAATAGCATGCAATTCAATACCTAAAATCAACAATTTCAAAAACAAACAAGCAATTTCCGAATTCCATAGAATCCAACAGTAATTTGATACCGAAATTGAACAATTTTAGAACACACACCTGATATACGCTTCCTACACACTAACAATCGATCGTCGTGCCTCAACTATCGTTTTGAACTTGATTTCGAAAAACTCAACAATACTTCTACTCGAATCCGAATTGAAACGAGAACGGAAAACACACTAACCTCCAACGAGACAGAAATCAACAACAGAATTGGAATAAAAAAAGTAAATCGAAGAATAAAAGAAAAGAATTTAAGAAAGAAGGAAAAGAAAAGTGAAAGGATCCCCAAAAGAATCCGAAATCAGAAATTTGGGAGTTAGGGAGAGGGACAAACGTGAGAGAGGAAGAACGTGAGAAATCCTTTGGAATAACCTCCTCTTTCCAATTAAAAAAATAAAATAAAAATAAATAAGTATTTAAAACTAAAAACAAAACTCAAATAAAATTAATTACTCTAAAACACTCGCAAGAATCCAAACACAAGACCTAGAGATAAACTATCACACCCATAACCACTAAATCAGCAAACTCTTTCTAACACTAAAACACAAAAATAAACCTAATTGTTCAACTTACTCACTGACCCTAACCACAAGCCTCAAAACTTCTAACCCCAAATTCCAGGGTGTTACACTTCCCAAGCGAGGAAACAATGAAGCAAAATTGATCAACATCCTCCTCCATATTGATCAATAACCAAAGAAAGCACTGGACTTTTGGATTTGATAAATCCAATCCCTCCCGATTAAGTAGGCGACTTTCTTAGCTGAAAAAAATTTCTTTCCGATCAGACTCCCAAATCAATTTATCATCAATACCTGACCTCAATTTCACTCTTTCAATCAAATCCGTGAGCTGGTTAAGTAAATCAGATTAACGATAAAATCATCATCTGTGTAATTATTACACATTCCAAAGCCGGCAATGTCTTATTACCCTTTAATCTTTGATCACAAGGTGTCTCATCTAGAGTATTTGTATCACCAAGAACCACATCTGGATTGTTCAATCGAGCCTTCTCGTCATTTACGACAGCAAGAACACCTGAGACTTCATCACCTTCGTCCATCTTCCTTGTCACCCTCCTCCTCCCCAAATGACGATTCCACTACCTCTGTAACAAGCTTATGAACCTTGGTTATTGATTCAGATAGCATTTTCCCAATTGATTCTGATGAAGATTCTTCTTGACTGCCGTTACTACAGCAACACTTATCAACAGACCAAGTATAGGAGTCAATCTCAACCACTCGCACCTCAAAGCTTTTACCTCCTACATTGAGTTCGATTATATCATCTATTCTATGCTCGTGGTCCGTAATGATCTGACTTCTACCTCTTATAAGTGAATCACCAGTTTCAGTTTTGTAATCAAATCGAACATACCCCAGAGGTCCCTCTACTCCAAGCATGAGGTGGAATGCCATAGAAATTGAGCCAGGCTCTACGACTAACGCAACTCACCTCTTCACTCCATTGTTCGATCTTAAGGAACCATTTCTTTAGAGATTGAAATGTATCAATGTCATTAAATGATAAAATCACTGTCCTACCAGAGAGTCTGAAAACATCGACACCAGAGATCCCTTCAGAGAGAAGTTCCTCAGCAAGGAATTAAGGATAGAGAAATCATCTTCAATCCATTCGACGGTACAATGACTTAACCAGTTAAGTTTGACAGGATCAATAACTCCCTGCACCACTGATTTTGTGACTTCCACCTTCCACAAGCTAAATTAATAGCTGAAAAATGTGTCAGAATAATAGGAGAGCTCTAACCCTTCTTCTTGTCAAAATCAAATCGAATTTGAATCAATTGATGGTGGTGAACCGGTGAAAAATCGATTGATTAATGCTTTTGCTCTCCTAACGCTTTCTTCATCTTCTTCCAAAGACATTCATTTTTCCATGCTCTCTCTTTTCTCAAATTATGTCAAGTTAACGATAAAATCATCATCAATGCACAGTTAATTTATTGTGTGTTTAAGGATCATTCTTCCAAAATCATTCTGGGTTGGCTTTTGAATTATAAAATTTTGAGAAAATTAAAATATAATTTTTTATTATTTTAATGTAAAATTTTATAATTTCTCGAAAGACCAAACTACAAGATTCCCATTCTTGGAGGAGTCGGAAAAGAAATTTTAAATTTTCTATTTTTGGGTTCAATCATTATTTTAGTCCTTTTATTAGGCTTAAATTTGAAATTTAGCTCATATATTTTAATTTAACATAATTTGATCTCTCTATTCTTATAATATCAATTGTTTGCCTAAAGAGTTAAGCTAAAATTTGGAATTTAATCAATTTACTTTAATTTGACATAATTTGATTTCTCAATTATTATAATGTTATTAGTAAGTCCAAATTGATAATATATTTAGTTATTACAATTAATGAAAATTGGGTATGATTGATTTTGGATTGGATTAATTTGAATTTCAAAACTTTTGATTGATTAGGTTCATGTTAGTTTCAAGATTGGATCATTTAGGTTTGGGTATATTTCAAGTTCATGTTGCTTTGGATTATGATAATTTTGGGTTTGAATCTTTTTAAGTATTATTTATTCAAGGTTTGAGTCATTTTGGTCACTTATTCGGGTCATTTCAAGTCTTAATCAATCTAGATTTAGACCAATTTAATTTTGGATTCAACATGTTAGTATCAGTTATGATCAAATTAAGTTGAATATGATTTCAATTGGGGTTTATATTGGAGGAGCATTGCAATGGATCAATGAGCTTGTGATCCCTACCAAAGATTCAAATTTCTAATAATTGTTAATTAATCTTAGTTAGTAATTATTTTTTTCTTGATAATTATTTAATGTTTTTTACAACAACAATAAAACAATGCAGTATTATTATGAGTCAATTATACTGAATGTCAAGAAACTATTAGTAAATTTATATTTTGGTCACTTAATTTTACAAAGTAATAAAATGATCACTAAACTATCCGAAAGTTTCATTCAAAACTATTCAACTTTTGATAACAATTCAATATTATTTTGATAACTAATTCTTTTTATAATCACATATATATTCCTCTGTTTTACCATATGAAATTAATTTTGTTTGGACTAAGGTAGTATTTAGGTAAAACTCTCCCAATAACGATAACTTCAAAATTCTAAATTAATCCAAATACATTAGAAAGAAGTCCAAAATTACTTCCTCTAACCACTTATTGGGTACACTTGAAATATAAAATATAAATACTTTAATTATGCTCTCAACCCCTATAAACTTCAAACATTTGAAATTTAATTGTTCTGCTTTTATTTTTCATGAATTATGTCCACCTATTTATCTAATTTGAAAATTGAAGTTCCAAATTGACAACTTAGTAATGTATTTCCATTAAATTTTATTATGTTGCATTTTAATGTTCAAAACCCAGATTTAATAACATATCAATTGGATTGTTAGAACTGAGTGAACCGAATCCTTATTAAAACAAAATACAATGGTAAAATAAAATAAAAGTAAAATCCATATAGAACTACATTCTTTTATTATATTTTAGAATAAGGTTTTTCAACCTTATTACACTTCATCTAGTTGATATTAATTAGAATAAGGTGTTTCAACCTTACTACACTCCTTCTATTAGAATATGGTTTTACAAGCCTATAAATAGACATAGTCTACTCCTCTTGTATTAATTCGAATTTGACATAGTGAATTATTTTCTTCTCTGCCCGTGGTTTTTTTTCCCGAAAAGGTTTTCACGTAAAAATTTGTGTGTTCTTTATTTTTCTTTCTCTTTTCTTTAAGATACATTGTCATTATCGACGTTCTATTTTTCAAAAATTGGTATTAGAGCTTTCGGGTTATTCATCTCAATCACGGTAATGGCATGTTTGAAGTATGAAATTTCGTTGTTGGATCGCAACACCAAATTCGCTTTGTGGCAAATAAAGATGCAAGTAGTTCTTGCACAGATGGACTTAGAGGATGCCTTGCTAAGGATAGATAAGATGCCTTCGATGTTAACGGAGGAAGAGAAGAGGCGTAAAGATCGAAAGGTGTTAACACAGTTACATCTGCATTTTTCTAACGAAATTTTGTAGGATGTGATGAAGGAAAAGACTGTCACTGCTTTATGCAAGAGGCTGGAACAAATATGTATGTGGAAAACTCTAACAAGCAAGCTGCATATGAAGCAGCGTCTTTATGCTCATTATTTGGAGGAAGGCGCGTCTTTACACGAACACTTAACAGTGTTTAAATAAATTCTCTCAAACTTGGAGGCCATGGAGGTTCAGTACGATAAGGAAGATCTAGGGTTGATTCTACTTTGTTCGTTACCCCTGTCTTATTCAACCTTTAGAAACACGATTTTATATAGCCGCGAGTCTCTTACAGTTGATGAGGTTTATGATTCATTGACCTCATATGATAAGATGAAGCATCTTGTAGTTAAACCCGACTCTCAGGGAGAAGATCTCATTGTTCGTGGGAAACAAGATCGGAATGCTGATGATGATCGTAAAAAGATACAGGAACGAAATCCTCGCAGTAAATCTAAGGGCAGATCAAAGTCCTCAAACAGAGGTAAAACTTGTAACTTCTGCAAGAAGAATAGGCACATTAAATCTGAGTGCTATAAGCTATAAAACAAGATCAAAAGGGAGGCTGCGAATCAAAAGGGAAAACAACCAAAAAAATCCGGTGAAGCTGATGTTGTAGAAGACTACAGCGATGGTGAACTTCTAGTCACTTCTGTCAACAATTTTAAAGTGAACGAGGAGTGGCCTTGATTCGGGCTGCACCTTCCATATGAGTCCCAATCGGGACTGGTTTAGAACTTATGAAACAGTGTCTGAAGGTGTTGTTTTAATGCAAAATAATGCTTCGTGTAAAATCCAAGTATTGGAACAATTTAATTTAATATGTTTGGCGGAGTTGTCAGAACACTTACTGACATGTGACATGTTCTAAAATTGAAAAGAAATTTAATTTCGTTGAGTACTCTTAATTCAAAATGATATAAATACACAGCTAAAAGTAGGGTTTTGAATATTTCTGAAGGTTCCCTCGTTGTGATGACAGGGCAAAGAAAGACTATCAAGTTATATGTTTTGCAGGGTTCGACTGTTACTGGTGATGCAGCTGTCGCTTCCTCTTCCTTGTCAGATTATGATGTTACTAGACTTTGGCATATAGCCTAGGGCATATGAGTGAGAATGGCATGGCATAATTGAGCAAAAGAGGACTTCTTAATGGGTAAGAAATTTGCAAACTGAATTTTTGTGAGCACTGCGTTTTTGGGAAGTAAAAGAGTTCGATTCACTAGAGGAATCAATAACACGAAGGGAACGTTGGAGTATATTCATTCTGATCTATGGGGGCCATCCAGAGTGTCTTCGAGAGGTGGAGCTAATTATATACTAACACTTATTGATGATTTTACTAGAAAAGTTTGGGTGTTTTTCTTGAAGTAGAAAAATGATGTGTTTTCTGCATTTAAGTCTTAGAAAACTATGATTGAAAAATAGACGGGAAAATAAATAAAAAACTTTCGCACAGGCAATGGCTTAGAGTTCTATTCTGATAAGATTAAACTATACAAGTCAGAAGGGATCGTGAGACACTTGACAATTCATCATACTCTACAACGAAACAGCATTGCAAAACGAATGAACAGAACGATCATGTAGAAAGTTCGATGTATGTTGTCGAATGCTAACTTACCGAAGTCGTTTTGGGCCGAAGCAGCCTCTACTGCATGTTTTTTGATCAATCGATCTCCATCCATTGCCATTGAGAAAAAGACTCCACAAGAGGTATAGTCTGGTAATCCTGCTGATTATTTTGATTTAAAGATCTTTGAGTGTCATGCGTATGCTCATGTTGATAATGGAAAATTGGGCCGATATCTATTAACTGTGTTTTTCTTGGTTATAAAGCTGGTATAAATGGGTATAAGTTGTGGTGTCCTAATAAAAATAGAAAAGTTGTGACTAGAAAAGATGTTTTTTATGAAACTGCTATACTACCTAACTTATCTCTTAAAGACTCTTCCAATAAAGAACATCAAAAGTAGGTGGAGCATCAGATTGATTCAGAATCTACAACAGAGGCGACTCCTCAAACCAGTACAGTAATTCAGAATAGAGTTGTTTCTTCACCACAATACTCTATCACCAAGAACAGAACTAGAAGAGAGATTAAACCTCTAAGAAAGCATGACGAGACTGATCTAGCTGCTTATGCTTTAAATGTAGCTGAAGATATAGATGCAAACCAAGAGTCATCTAATTATTCTAAGGCGATGAGCTGTGAAGACTTAGAAAAATGAATGTTTTCTATGCAATAGGAGATGGAATCACTCCACAAAAACAGAACATGGGATCTTGTGAAACTTCTTAAAGGTAAAAAGGTTGTTCATTGTAAATGGGTGTTTAAAAAGAAAGAAAGGACTCCAAGAGTTGAAGAAACCAGATATAAAGCAAGGCTTTGCAAAGGGTTACAGTCAAATTCCAAGAGTGGACTTCACAGATGTGTTCTCCCTAGTTGTAAAGCATAGTTTGATTCGAGCTTTGTTTGATATTGTAGTCATGCATGATTTGGAGCTTAAGAAGTTAGATGTAAAAACTGCATTTTTGCATGGAAAAATTAAGGAGGATATTTACATGAAACAACCAGAGGGTTTTACAGTATCAGAAAAAGAGGATTATGTTTGCTTCCTGAAAAAATCCCTTTATGATTTGAAACAGTCACCAAGACAGTGGTACAAGAGGTTTGATTCCTTTATGACTTCTCATGATTTCAAAAGAAGTAGCTTTGACAGTTGTGTTTACTTTAAGAAAAGCAGTGATGGTTCTTTTGTGTATCTACTCCTTTATGTTGATGACATGTTGATAGCAGCGAAAGATAAAAGAGAGATAAGAAAGGTCAAAGCCCAACTAAGTGAAGAATTTGAGATAAAAAATTTGGGACCAGTAAAGAAGATACTTGGTATGGAGATTCTTAGATATATAAAAGCAAGTAAATTGTACCTAAGTCAGAAGGTGTACATTGAGAAAGTTCTTTGCAGGTTCAATATGTAGAGTGCTAAACCTGTTAGTACTCATTTAGCAGCCTATTTCAGACTTTCATCGGCTTTGTCTCCACAATCAAATAATGAGATTGAGTACATGTCACATGTTCCATATTCTAGTGCAGTGGGATCTCTCATGTATGCTATGGTTTATTCACATCCAAATTTATTATATGCAGTCAGTGCAGTCAGCAGATACATGGCGGATCCCAGTAAAGAACACTAGAAAGTAGTTTAGTGGATTTTAAGATACTTACAAGGTACTACTAATGTTTGCTTATAATTTGGAAGAATTAGAGATGGAGTTATTGGGTATGTTGATGTTGATTTTGCTGGAGACCTTGATCAAAGAAGATCTCTCACAGGTTATGTCTTTACAATCGGAGGTTGTGCAATTATTTGGAAAGCCACTTTGCAAACTATAGTCGATTTGTCTACCACTGAAGCTGAGTACATGGCAATTACTGAGACTTGTAAAGAAGCCATTTGGTTGAAGGGACTCTTCAATGAACTCAATAAAGACCTTCAAATCAATATAGTATTTTGTGACCGTCAGAGTGTCAACTTTCTTATAAAAGATCAAATGTTTCATGAAAGAACAAAGCACATTGATATTCAGAATCATTTTGTTCGTGATATTATTGCTCGTGGTGATATTGTTGTGAGTAAAATTAGTACTCATGAAAATCCTTCAGATATGATGACTAAGTCACTTCCCATAACCAAGTTTGAGCATTGCTTAGACTTGGTTGGTGTTCATTGTTGAAGTTAAACCCTTAAGGGGTTTTATAGAAGAGGTGGAGAACGTGTTCGTTAAGAGTTCGTGATGAAGAACTTGTTCATTGAGAATTCATGTCAAGGTGGAGATTGTTAGAATTGAGTGACCCGGATCCTTATTAAAATAAAATACAGTGGTAAAATAAAATAAAAGTAAAATCCATATAGAACTACACTTCTTTTATTTTATTTTAGTATAAGGTTTTTCATCCTTATTACACTCCATCTATTGATATTGATTAGAGTAAGGTGTTTCAACCTTACTACATTCCTTCTATTAGAATATGGTTTTACAAGCCTATAAGTAGATGTAGTCTACTCCTCTTGTATTAATTTGAATTCGACATAGTAAATTATCTTATTCTCTACCCGTGGTTCTTTTTCCCGAAAGGTTTTCCACGTAAAAATTTGTGTGTTCTTTATTTTTCTTTCTCTTTTCTTTACGATACATTGTCATTATCGACATTTTATTTTTCACATGGATTTTATTCAAATAAGTACAATGACTAAATTCCTAAAATTAAAATCAAAGAAATTAAATTTCAAAAATCCGAAATGAGTATAAATTTCCTTTTTTTAACTTAGTCAAAAGAACTTTTATGGAAACATTCTTAACACATTAATGAGTCAAATTAAGTTTAATTAAAAATAAAAAATTGAGTCAAAGTAATTCTTCATTTGATATAATTTTTTCAATCTCTTAATATGGAAACTGATTATACACTATATATGGCATGTTTATAAATCACATGTCCAAAAACAACCCTAAAAACTCAAAATTTTGTAATATATAAGCATCTCAAGCTAGTACATGTCAGTGCTTCAACTTAAAAAATGGCTATCTCATATGAATCCAACATGGACAATGTATATGCAGGTGTTACTGTTTTGCTTGTAGATGGTGATTCAACATGTCTCATTATCCTATCAAAGATGCTTAGAAGCTTTGGCTATAAAGGTGATTTCTTTCATCACTTCTTAGACCTTAAATTATTTGACATATTAGTTTAGGGATGACAAAATAATACGAATCCGTCGGGTTTTGACTTTACCTGACCATATTGGGAGATTTTTTTTCTTCTTTTGAAATTGAGTTTGGGGATGAGATTGGGTGGGTGGGCTTTTGTTCAAAAGTTTTTAGTTCAGGTCGAATCAAGTTTAGATCAAGCATACATCTCTTCTTTGATCCTGAATTAGGTAGACGTTTGGACACGCTAGTTTAAGAGGGGAAATCTAGAAATGTTTCTTAGGAGTGGTTGAAATTTAATTATAAATTTTTTAGAGGTCAAAATATAATTTTATCATTTAAAGGACCATTTTAAGGGACCAATTTTTTTTTTTCAATTGTAGGGCTAAAGTGCAGTTTTACGATATACTATTTTGTGATTTCATTATTTATGAGAAGACTAAATTTACAATTTTCCTTTTTGGGGGGCCAAGGCGGCTACCTACCCCTTAAATTAGCCCCTAAGGATGGTAAATTAGTCTAAATACATTGAGTTTCCCCACAACCTAATATGAACGTCAAAAGAAAGGTTTGGGGACAAAGCCAATGGATTTTCAACTAATTTTTTTTTTTAGTTCGGGTCGCTTTTAGATCAAACATGCATTGTCTTACTAGATAAATTTACTAAAATACCCTTTTTAACATTTTAACTATTTTTTATATATTTCAATTATTTATAATTAAAATCTATTATTAGATTTCATAATTGTATTCTATTTAAGGTTAAAATGTGCTTTTAGTCCTTGTATAGAATTTCAGGTTTGGTTCGTATACTTTAGAAGTTAAAATTCAATCCTCCTACTTTTTCAACTTAAAAATCCTAGTCCAATCATTATCATTATGAAGTAGTTTCTATTAACAAGCTTATTTTCTATCAATCATATGCCATGTCATATAAGGGTAGCCTCATTAAATTTCCAAGTTGATAAAATGAAAAAAAAAATACGATTTTATTGATTGGATCGAGATTTTTAAATAAAAAAAGTAGTACAACTTTTTTTAACTTTTTAAGTACAAGGACTAAATCAATATAATTAAAATTTTTAATATTTCAGGATAGGTTAGTTAAAAGTCAAGGAATTTTTTTCTAAATCGAGTTCAAGTATTAAAATTTTAACTAAAAACACATTCTTAGATAAAAAATCGAGTTAGGGTCCAGGTAATAAAAAATCAATGATGTTTGAATCAAACCGATTGGACTAAGAACCGGTTGAGGTATCTATTTGGAGGCCATTTGACCAGTTGAACCTCAAACCAATACGAATTAGTTAAACAAAGGTTTTTTTTATTATAAATTTTTAATGTTTTTTAATTGGTTCAATTGGACCCATCGATTTGATCCAATCGGTGAACCGATGGCCTAACCGATTCGACCACCAATCTAGTCTTAAAAACTTTGCAAAAAACTGACCCCTTGTCATCCTTATTCAACTTATTAATCACTTTATGTACTAAAACCTTTTTGTCCCTTTATAGTGGTGACAACTAAACGAGCAACCGATGCACTTTGCATCATACGTGATCAACAACACAAAATTGACCTTGTCCTAACAGAAGCTTGCCTCCATGATATGGATAAATATGAGCTACTTGAGACCATAAGGAACATATCTAGCCTTCCTATTATTGGTAAGTACTTGCCTTTTAATTACCTGTTTTTATTAAGAATTAATATTTGATACACTGTCAATGAAGTTTTAAGACTCTACAAGTAAGTTCAAAGGATTGACAAGTGTCTTATAGGGATATAGTAAAATATTAAAAAAACAAGTATTTAAAAAAAGAGACATATGGAAATTTTTTTAAATTTGATTGTGGAATAAAAAAAAAGTACACTGTCAATGTATCAAATATTAACCCTTTTATTAATTTATATGAACTTTTTTATGGCATCTATTATGCAGTCATGTCGACCGATTATGATCGGAACACCGTGCTAGGTAGCCTCTTCAAAGGTGCAACGTTGCACCTTGAGAAACCAATCACCATGG
Source organism: Gossypium bickii (assembly GCA_025503065.1). NCBI lineage: Eukaryota > Viridiplantae > Streptophyta > Magnoliopsida > Malvales > Malvaceae > Gossypium > Gossypium bickii. The sequence continues at coordinate 81,832,611 of CP106716.1, forward strand.
ATGACATTAAGAACCTATGGCAATTTACATTAATTAGGGGACGGGAAATTAATGTACCGATTGTTGAAGCTAAAAGCTGTATCAAGGAGGTACCATCAATGGAGAGTGCGTTGGGTGTTGTCGTTGATGGGAGGTGGAATCGTCGGGACGATAAAAGGAAACGACCACTCGAAGTAGAGAATGATAAGGAGGGAGATAATTATGATCAAGGTTCTTCAACTCTAAAGAAGCCAAAGCTAATTTGGACTAATGAGCTACACAATAGGTTTCTCCAAGCTATTGACATGCTCGGTAGCGAAGGTATGTTTCTAGACTAGAATTCTATAAATTTGATTTTTACACTTGTTACAAGTCTATTCTTTTCGGAAAAAGTTTCAAAGTGTCGTATATTTGGAGTCAACATACCCTCAATGAATTAGAATTTTCTCAAAGTCAAGTTGAGATTTTGTCTCTCAACTTTGCGAGCCCGAGTGCCTAAGGCAATAAATTCAATAGAGCAAAAGTGTCGCATTAGATCAGGTCGTGTGTGTTGTACATAGGTAAAAGTAATATAAATATTTTTAGAAACTTCAAAGAAAATAATATGGGTCGACCTAAAATAGGCTTAGATTAGCCATTTACAAATATAGTTGGGTTTAGGCAAAATTTTAGGCCCATGTTTTGAGTTGGACCAGACTTGGACAAGCTTAAAGTGTGTTAAGTTCATACTTAAACCCGACTCAGCCCAAGAGCACATTAACCCTTAAATAAGCAATTAAGGGCACATATGCTACCACTAAAGGGCAAGAGTTCAAAATTTACCAAGTGCGGATGCTCTCATCCCCTTGGTAGATAGTTGTGCATCACACACAACTTGATTAAACAAGGCACTCCCACGCTATTGAACCCACTATGTCAAACATTTAAGCTTTTCGTGGGATATAAAACCCGACCCGACTTTTGGACAAATTCCAAGCCATTGAATGATTCATTGACTCCAAATGCCTCAACAATTCTATATTGAACTATTGATTATAATGACAGTTGGTCTCTATAATTATCATCTTCTTTGTTTTTTGTTAGCTTATCCAAAGAAAATACTTCAGCTTATGAATGTCCCTGGATTGAGGAAAGAAAATGTTTCAAGCCATTTGCAGGTTTGTTCTTATCAATACAATGTAAATCCTTCTTTGTATTATTAAATTTAATTACTTGTCCCATTCAATTTCATTCAATTATATTGCTACAAACAATATCATGCTTCAAAATCAGTTTGGTGATTGAACCAGTCAAGTTACCAGATTTTGATTCACTCGATTCAATTGATTGACAGTTGATTTGATCAATCCAATATTTAAAAAAATACTTTTATTTTTTAGGTAAATTACATCCTAGGCCACTAAACTATTTGAAAAGATACAAAATGGTCAATGAACTATTAGAAAGTTTTCATTTAAGTCACTGAACTATTCGAAAAAATTTATCTAAGCCATTGGGCTATTGAGTTTTTTATATATACATATAAAGTCCAACAAGCGAGCTGCTAGTAATGATTCGAAAATCAATATGTTGCAAACAAAAAAAGCCATACCACAACGATTTTAACAACCAATGACTTAAATGAAAATTTTTAAATAGATCAATGACCATTTTTTTGAGATTTAGTGATCAAAATATAAATATACTAATAGTTTAATCACCTTGAATGTATTTCCACTTTTTCGGATTTAAGTTGAATTTGGGGTGGTTGGTTGGTGAGTTTAGGGCTGGTTTTTTTATTTATATTTTTATTATTATTATTTTTTTTTTTTTTTTTTTTTTTGAGGATTTGGGCTACTCGGATTGATTAGTGAGTTTAGAGATAAACTGTTTTTTTCATTGATTCAATCAGTTTTTATTCACGATTCAACTAGTTTAATCCCTTTCTTTAAATTCTTACCAATCAATCTAATCCGCAATAAGATTTACTTTATTGTTGATTTTGCAGAAACATCGTCTCTCATTGAAACGCCAACAAGAAGCAGTTCAGAACACCATAAGCTCCACTGTATCACAAGAAGCATCGCATCATGCCTTGTCTGAATTCAGTCCAAGAAATGGGTTTCATCGTTTTACAGACACAACAGTTGCAGAACAACATGGTTTTATCAATATTGGTCTGGTTCAAGACAATCTTAATGGTTAAAGTACCTTTTCAGCAATGGAAGATCATGGTTTATGGTAGACCCATCAATTTTCAATTTGTTCATAGAGAATTTGGTGCAAAGGGAAAGTCAACTATTAATCATATATATATATATATATATATATTAACGACAACATGCATGTAGTAATCAAATGATCAAGACTTTGATTTAAGCAAAAAAAAAGAAAAAAGATTTAAAATAATTGCAAAGTGTGATGTATGGTGGAAATTAATGAATATTGTAAGGAAAATGGGGCGTGTTGAGCAAGGTAAGCATTTGTAATAATATATAGAAAATGAAAACAATCATTAGTAAGCAAAGCAACATTCACAAATGGAAAAAAAATTAATGTATTATTTGATATCTGAATTTGGTTTAATATTAGATTTAGTATTTAGATTTGATTTGAACATTTCTTTTTTTCATTTTGATATTTAAGTTTTCTTTTGTTTCAATTGTTATCTGAGTTTGATTTTAATGTTCAATTTGATAGTTGAGTTATTTTTTGTCCCAATTAAGTAACTATGTGTTTAGAGGACATGTGTCAAATATTCATTGATTCACATGATGTGATTTGGTCTGGATATCAAATTGAACATTAAAACCTGATAACAAAATGAAACACACAAAGTATCAAATCGAACATTGAAGCGGAAATCAAGAACCAAATGATGTATAATTCAATTTTGTACTTGAGTTTAACTTCAGTGTACACTTCAGCACCTAAGTTTTTTTTCAATTTGATATTTTCTCGTATCCCATTTAAATACTTGAATTTAATTTCAATGTTTAATTTGTTACTTGAGGTTTTTTTTTTCAATCAAGTAGTTATGTTTTTTAACTATCACTCGTGCATTAAATATTCATTAGCTCACATAATACAGTTTGGTAGTTTAATCTTGATATATTAATTTTTTGGAACAAAGAAGAATAACCCAAATTTTTTAGACAAATTCTATCGATAATAAAGCAGCAGACCATGAGATTATATACCTTGAAATTGAAACAAACAATCTTATAAAATAATCTGAATAAATGTTATATATATATATATTATATCCAGTTTTCTTTTTTATTATAATCAATTCTCTTGGAATTTTGGTGCCAGAAACTGACTTTTTCCCCAGTTTTGCCTTCAAACATGTCTTTTGCTGGTAAAATCCTGATTTGGGTCTTTGTTGTTAGTTTCTGTCTTTCTTTATTTGTATATTAATCTGGTTTTTGTTTGGTCTTGAATTTGTCACTGTATATTGGTTGGTTTTCGGGAGCTGTTTTCTTTCTTCTTTTTTTAGAAACAGGACAGTTAAAAAGATGATGAGTTCAGGCATGAATTTGATCACAACTGCTATTGCTTTTGCAACGAGTGTTATTTTTATTGTGTTTATTTGTTCAAGAATAATTTGTGGGAGGATTCGAGGGTCTCAATCTAGACAAATGTTTCACACACAGTCCGAGATTGATCTTCAACAGGTACATTTCATTCTCTCAACTGAAACTTTTTTTCTGAAAAAGAACAAATTTGTCAATTTGTGCCATGGAAATGTTCACTTGATTGCTTTTGATGTTGTCATAGAACCAATTCATGTAGAAAACAATATATATCGAGTGAATTAGTCCTAAGTTTTCACAATATATATCGAGTGAATTAGTCCTAAGTTTTCTTTACATTCTTGTTAGCAGAAGATTTCACCTTTGTATTAATTTATATTTTAATAGTTTTCAAAATGATTAAATTGAAATTTTAACCTTTTTAAGAGGCCATCATATCAAGCAGATCCGACTCATTGATTCTTCTATCCATGTGTTACTCTATCTAGATCAGTTAGGATAAGTGACCTACCTACAAATGTCCCAATTGTGTAACGTCACATGATACCTCGAGACAAGTAAAGACGTTAGGTAATCCAAAAATACCCAATTTTCCAGCCTAATCTAACCACCACCATTCCTCTAACCACTTTCTACCCATCTCCAACTATCGTACGGTTGAGCTGTCGTAAGACATCACCACCTCATTTGTGTATCAACACCAGTCTAATGGGTAGGGGAAAAAGGTTTCTACAAATAGCCGCTAGACCTGATAGAGCTTCGGGTTTTTCACTTTCCCTTTTTTTCAGGCAGAAGAACAGATTAGAGGGCTTGAACCAGTTGTAGTAGCTACAATACCCGCCTTAAGGTTCAACAATGAGACATTCACTTCCATTGAAGATACACAGTAAGTACAACCACCCTTTACAATCCATTACATTTCAACAATGGAACATTCATTTTATTACATTCCATTAAGGTTGTCTGCATTTGGTCTTATTTATACAGATGCTCCATATGTTTAGGCGACTACGAAGAGAAACAAGTGCTGAGAATCATGCCTAAATGTGGCCACAACTTTCATCTCTCTTGCATTGACCTATGGCTAAGAAAACAATCCACTTGTCCTGTCTGTCGTTTACCATTGCAGGACATTGGTGAAACAAAACAAATGAGAGCTGCAACATTTAGGACAATGATTACATTACAAAGTCGTCAATGTTCATCTTCTACAAATCCAGACATGAATACGTGAAATTTTATTGAAAGAATCAAGGTTTTTTTGCATTAGATTCTTCTTCGTAGCCAACAAAGGGTGGCTGCTGGGATTTTATTTTGTATATAAATTTCCATAACCCACTACAGCAAAACAAACCTTTAGTGGCGTCTTTTTAAGCTTTTAGCGGCGTTTATAAGCGTCACTAATAGTATTTGCGGCGCTTTTAAAAGCGCCGCAAAAAACGCCGCTAAAAACTTCAGCAGCGTTTGTGAGGAAAAAACGTCGCTAAAGGTCATGACTTTTAGCGGCACTTCATCACAAACGCCGCTAAAGGTCTAAAAGTCATGACCTTTACCAGTGCTTCTCCCACAAACGCCGACGTTACCCAAAAACGCCGCCAAAAAACATGACCTTTAACGTCGCTTTTCTCGAAAACGCCACTAAAAGCCATGTCTTTAGCGGCGCTTTTTTCCAAAAAACGCCACTAAAAGTCATGAAAAATAAAAAAAAATTAAAAATTATATAAAAGAGCAGCACTATTATTACAGCACGCAAACAAGCTTTAATTGGATAACAGTTTATATACAAATCTATTCCTATCCCTCTACCCGCTGAAGCAAATCCTTTAGCATTACTTTGATAACAGTTTCTATACAAATCCATTTATGTTCCAGGGGCACAAATCTATTTAACAAACAAATAGAAACTCAACCAATACACAAGAAATTTCATGAGTCTATATTATGTTATGAGTTTATCCAACTCACAAGAAAAATCAGGCTCCTGCCACTGAAAATAGGTGGTGTCAAATCCAGGACCAGCACAATTAAACAAATAGCCTATTAAACAATTAAGCTGAGTAAAATCCAACTCTGAATTGTCCAATCATGCTAACATCAGCACCAGTAGCCAATGCCTCCATGAATTCCTTAGTCCCGGACCTAGCAATGGTACCAAGATTGTTCACCAAATCTAAATAAAAAGACACAATCTCATTAGAACCTCTCTCTTGATTAAAATTCAGTGAATAACCGAATGCACAAGAAGCAATAACAAAACTTACCGGCCTTAGTCATGCCAATACCGCTATCAATGATCGATAGAGTATTGTTCGTCTTATCGGGGACAATGTGGATAAACAACTCGGGTTGAGCATCAAGTTTGCTCTTGTCCGTCAAACTCTCGAATCTAATCTTGTCCAATGCCTAAAACCACAATTTTTAATAATTAAATTAAATGATACTAGCTTTAAATTTATCATAAAACCTAAAATTAAAACCCACTTCTATGCTAACAATTTTCAGGTTTAATCAAACTTCGAAAACCATAAATTCAAAGACTACCATTTGCATTTCAATCTTAAACTTTCATACTATAAATTCCTAAAATTATAATAAACAAATCAAATGACAGAATGACAGCTTTTATTAACAAATGTAATTTTCAATTGAAATAAACAACCAACAGAGCACTGCCTATAAATTAAAAACAAAGAGAATAAAAACCCAAATTTTGTTTCCATACAAAAAAGCAAACAAAACCAACAAGCATTAAAGCAAAAAAGATTAGATCCAATTAACCATACCTTAAAATTATAATAAAGTAATTAAAAGAACATCTCCACCAAAAAAAAAAAGTTAAAACAGAGAAGAGCAGGACTTACATCAGAAGCATTGCTGATGAGCTCACGAAGAAAGATCTCCTTGTTGCTGTAGAAAGTGTTGATAATTAAACTAAGAAGCTGGTTAATCTCAGCTTGAAAAGCAAACGTATCTGTGTCCGCCATTGATGAATAACTCAAAACCCCAACTCAAAAGCACGCAGGAAAAACCGTAAGCAAAAGATTATATTCAGGTGTTTAGAGTTCTAAAAAGATATTACAAAGACAATAAGTAGCGCGTAACAACATTATTATATAGAAAATGCTTCATTAGGGTTTCTAGATAAATAAAATAGCCTATTAAACAAATATAAAACGTACATGCAAAACTAATTTAGTCTTACACTAGTATATGTAATAGCCTATTATCCATAGGCAGGTAGCTACTTGACAAAACAAAAACAAACAACAATCAATCCATCAGTCTTAATTTATCAAATGTTAAGACAATCATAATGGATTATTCAATCATCTGCAGAGAAACAAAACCAGGCTTTCAGCATTTACAAAATTTAAATAATAAAGTTTACAAAATTTAAATAATAAAGTTTATGATTATAGTTTTTACTTAAAACCAAAAACTATGAAGTGAGCTATATAGTACACCCATTTTCATGAAACAAAAGATAACAGTTATTTGAAACGGTAGCCTTCTAAACTTCAGATCTCTGTATTTCCATAACAACTATGTTGATGCTGCTGGCAAATGGTTTAGGGAATATAAAATTAAATGAATTACATCAAAGATATCTCATAACTCAAGCTAACTAAGACCAGTAACCATCTTTGGCCATTATAGTGCAGGGAGTCATATAGATCAATAAAATTGACAAAATCCAATATCAAAATTTTCCAACAATACATTTCTTAACACAAACAAATTAGGAACAAGATATCTTTCATGTCCATGAAATCTTTTGAAAATTTAGAAAAACCAGTAATGAAATATAGTCAAAATAAAAAAAAAAATCTATAGATTTTAAATTTAGAAATTATTAAATCCAACTGTTAATAATGTTAAAATTTATTTTGTTAAATTTAAGTTCATTTTTAATTATATTGCTATAAGTGATTCCTTTTTCTACTTCAAAATATGGCACCAATAAATTAGTTTATATGCTAAAGCTTGAATCATTATTTATTAGTTAAGAATTGCCTTGTATCATGTTGCACATGTAATAAGAACCAGTATCCAATGGGTAATACAATATTCAACCAAGTAGAAAGTCATTTAGAATCAAACCAAAGGCTCCTCAACTTCCCCCAACCATCAAGATGCTCCTTCAAATAAATATAAAATACACACAAGTACCGTATGGAAGAGAAGAAACAATGGAATCATATGATGGGTGCCTTATGCCCCTATTCTCCATCTACTAGAAATACTTTTCCAGTTCTTTCATAGAAAGATGGCACTTAATGAACCATAAATATTTTATATAAAACCAAAGCAAATGAAAAGTACCCACTTGTATCAAAGCCTTTTACTGCACCCTGAAGACCACTTACAGCAGACATAACTGCAATAGAAAGTTACTACAAATTCTAATATTAGTATTAGCTCAGGCAAGATGGTGAAAATTGCTAACTTTGCAGCAGCTAAAATTAGAAGAACTGCAGCAAGAAAAAGAAAAAACCCATACAAAAAATGCCAATCATGAAATGTCCCAGGGAACTTTACAATTTGTTTCAACAAAGATGCATAAGCAGAGTAGAACTTAACTACATGTAAACCCAGGCCAGGGAACCTTGTTCACAGAAAAGGTTGTAAAGTCTTTATCTTAAAATTAAACTTAAGCTTCAGATTCAGCACATTTCAAGGTTTGAGTATCCTCCAATAAAACTTGCACGTAATTCATCTTATCTATATAATTGCAGAGATTTGCAAACTGATTCTCCGTAAGGAATCCATTATGCTCCAATACTCACATTACATGGATGACCCTTCAAATGATGTCTACTAAAGATTACAGAAGCTTGTTCTCTTCATAGCATATTAAAATTTTGATGTCTGTCCCAACAACTGTCACACGGAACTAATGGACTGTATCAAATCGTTTTCATTTTTTAAGGTAGAATCTATTAAGTTATTCAACCATGAGTTACAAAGCATTTTCTTGAATCACATGAATTAGAAGAAGCTGCCATACTTAAGACATCATGAATTCTAAATAGTTGTGAGACAAATTTTAATGCAACTAACAAAGACAACATTCAGGTTCAAAATATCAAATACCAGTCACAGAAAAAGCAAAGACAGAAATTGCAATACTTGTTTAAAACTTGATTTTGTTAACATCTATATACCTGATATTGCGGGGGTCAAAATACCATCTCCTATGACCATGGAAGTTCCCATCAAGACCAACAGCAACAGGAGGGTCTTCAAGGATGATCTCCTTTCCAAAGTCTCTTTTATGCTTACAGCCCTTTCTAACTCTGGAGTAGGCAGTTTGATCCCACCGACCACTACATATTAAAAATGACTAATTGTCATTTGAAGCCTCAATAAAATGACTAATTGTCATTTGAAGCCTCAATAATAATTAAAATCTATAGAAATTAAATAACGTTTCTATAAATTTAAAACATCACAAAAGCCCTTTGATGACCGACACATGTAAAGAACAGGCAAGAGTTACAAAGGAGAAAAAGAAAAGGAAAATAGATAATAAATGCAACAGATAAATTACCTCTGCAAGGAACCTTACTGTCCTCCATATTAATTTTGTCTTAGACTCTTGCCTGGCATCACTTCTTAACTTATCAACTGTGTCTTTGACAGTATTAAGACCAGAATGCAACAAAAGGAAAGCATAATATTTCAACTTCCCCACTATCACATGTAATCTGTCAATTGCATGGAAACAAATTTAATCAAAAGAGTTGGATTGTTTTACCCTTAGCCAAGCAAAGTATGTCACTCTTTCATTTGAGTTTCTTTCCTTTTTCTTTCTGTGTGTGGTGTGGAAGTTCGTTAATGCACTTATATCACATTTTATAGCTAATTAAGAAAGTCAACAATAGTAAAACAAACTCTTTCAGAAAGAAAATATAAATAAACTGAAAAAAGAAAATATGAGAATGAATATTCAATTCAAAATCAAGAAAACCTTATTACTTCTTGAAGACATTAGAGACAACCAAATAAATAAAATCAACAACTTCAAAGTAGACAATATATAAAAGAGTAACAACTGCCAGCAGAGAAAGGATAGAACCCAGGATATTGAGTTGCAGATCAGTCACAGTTGCAATTCCAACACCCAAAAGTAGAATGGCCAATGAAAGCTGGATATTTCTACTGCAATAGCTTACATATGTAATGAAACAAAGCCATAACCACAAAAGTACTTCAAAATAATAGCGGGTATAAACTTCAAAACCTAAAACCACTAGCAAACTTACTATATCAAAATGAAATAATGAGCTTCTTGAAACTTCAAGATTGAAACAGAACGAGCCTACCAATATATAAATGATATTCATATGTAGTATAATTTTACGTTGAAAGCTGAAACCAATGACTCCTAAAAGGGCTTGATGCAACACGTCGAAATCTAACCCCTCAAAAATCAGAGCAAACTTTGATTGTTACTTTTGGACTTAGTCCAATAAGTAACCCATCCTGTTCCATATCCAATATAAATCCCAATCATATGAATCGAAATGTGAAAATTATAACATAATAAAAAAATTAGCGATTATCAACCAACGGCTATTATCATAAAAAGTCATTGAAATGAAAAATATTTCTCGTCTATTGGCAAATACTATTAACTAGCATAATAAAATGAGAATCTTACAACTTTTTCCCCCCGTGCAGCGGAAGCTTTCAAGAGTCGTTTCCAGATGAAAATGTCATAAAAAAAAAACTCACAAGCACTTGCACAAATGAACTAATCCTTCTTTGAAAAGTCTTGTTATTTAATTCGAGTTAACTAACAAAGCCAAACTATAGGAAGTAAGATTCTTAATCACCCACATAAAAATTAGGAAATTGCCACTACCTACTTTAAGCAATTATTTGAAATTGAAGGCACTAGCTTGCATACTGCCGAGGAGGTACTTACAAACGTTAAACAGATAGTGCCAAGTCTAGATTGTAAGCCTGTTCTTTTTTGCCAAACTTATTGGCATATAGTTTTGATATGGAGAGAGGCAATTAGGCAAATAGTGTACCTAAAATTTAAAACGAAACATAAAATAGGCTCAGCTCACTTTGGTTATAAATCAAATCATCACTAAAATTCTCAAATTCTTTCTACATTTACACACAATATGACACATTCTGCCCTATTATCCTTTGTAATGTTTTATATAAAATTTTCTCAAAAGTCTTGGTGAATATGTTTAAAGTAGTTTTGCTAAATTGAATTAATGTTCCACAAAGTGCTTTAATTCCTAATGGACTAATCACTAGCAATTTACTTGTTGCTTATGGATTGCTGCAAACTTTAAAAAATAAGAAGAGGGGGAAGGTGGCTACTTTGCTTTAGGGTTAGATATGAGAAAGGAATATGACTGAGTTAAGAGGAATTTTTTAAGGGACATGGTAGAGAGATTTGGCTCTAATTCAATTTGAATTGAGAAAATCATGAATTGTGTTTCGACTGTGACATATTCACTGAACGTGAAAGGCATTGTTACTACCAGATTCTTTCTAAGAAGAGGACTCCGACAAGAAGATTCTCTTTTCCCCTTATTTTGTTTCTAATTTTTAGTGAGGCCTATATACTCTCCTAATTAAGCGGGTTTTGATAGGAAAGTTCATGGGATTCAAACAAGCATTAACAGCCGAGAGTCACCTACATATTCACTGTACAGTAATGAATCAATGTTGCCTTCACAGCATATACAACAGATGCCTTTCCTGACATTGTCCCAGTTAGAAGCATCCTTCGGCAAGTTGTCGTCAATCACCCCTGCAGCAGAACATTGCGATGATTAACAAACTAGAATATGAAACAAACCCAGCATGAGAAACTTTCAGCTTTCATTACAGAACAAGAAAATCCATATTTTATTACAAAAAGGAAAAATCTGCAGTTTATTCCCTAATCTTCCCCCCCCCCCCCCGATATCTTAAATGATAAATAGGAGTAATGACAAGTAGAGAGCCTCATGAGGCATAAGCAGTCTCCTGAAGTAATCCAGAAGGAAAAACAACCCAAGTGAGCTGATGATACAAAAGGAAAAGAAGAACAAACCTTGTGAACCAGCTGAGCGGTTAAGGGCAGCAGAAACTTCTTGTCTTATTGACCGCTGTATCTCAAGTTGCATATCCATGCAAGCCTCCAGCATCCTCTGCATATTATTCATCCTTTGCTGCATCCTAGCCATGTCAATCCTCAAATCATTAATGGCCTCCCACTCCTGCACCAAATTAGCAGAGCGCAATTAGAAGATCGGTGGGGGAAACCGATTTGGGGGATTTTGGAAAACCGATGTAGGGAAATTTTGGACTTAGGAAATTTAGGGTTTGGGGAAATAAAAATCGGGGTTATAGGCTAGTTTGTAGCAGAGAAAAAATGACTTAAGAAATTTTGCGGCATTTTATTAAAAAACGCCGGTATAGCTTTTTTTTTTTTCGGCATTTTTATTGAAAACGCCACTATAGCTCCATTTTTACTATTACACAATTCTAAATTTTTTTTCCATTTTTAACTTATATTTTTTTTATGTTTTTTCTTTCAAAATTGTTGTGATGAGATTATCATTTTTTTGAATTTTTATTATTTTTAAGTTTTTTAATTTTTTAATTTTTTAATTTTTAATTTTTTATTATTAAATTTTAAAAATTTAATTACCATTATCAACTCTTTTAGGAATTTCTTTTTTCTTTCTTTTTACATCAACATTATTCTTTTAAGTATAGTCTACATTAGTTGTTTAAATTTTTATATAAATGGCATTTAATTATATGTATATACCTAAATTTTGATATAGATACATCTCAAAATTATATATGAATTTTGGCTTAATGTGTAATTCTAGATGTGAAATTCTAATGTGGTTTAAATGTATAGTTGAAACTTTGATTTTGATTTAATCATACACATTATTTTAAAATATAAATACATCAATATATTTTTATATTGAATAAATATAAATTTTTATGTATGCAATATATAAATAAAAAATGATTTTAATTATATCAATAATTGTGTTAATATTTTACAAGATCTGGATCAAATTAAAGTTTATGTATACAATTGCACACTAAACCATTGTTCATGTATGCTTTTAGGATTTAACCCATTTTGATATATATATTTTTAAAATAATAATTTATATTTATCTTATTTTGATTTATATTCTAAAAAATCCAAGATTAATCCCTAAACTCTGAACCGCAAACCTTAAACCATAATCCAAGACCAAATTTTTGGGAATTCACGTGGCCAATGTTAGTGTAGTACAAAATATATATTTTATATTATTATATTAAATAATATGGGTGTAGTAAAAAAATGGCATGAACCTCAGTAAATTCCAAATGTTTTTCAGTTTTCAAACAGTATTCTTAAACCTTAAACCCTCAAACCTTAAACCTCAAACCCAAACTATAAAACATAAACCCTTAACCCAAAATAATAAACATTATATCATAAACCCTAAAACTCTAAACCATAGACATTAAACCTTAAATTCTAAACCCTAAACACTAAAATAAAATATATTTTTTGCGGCATTTTTTTATAAAAATGCCACTAAAGCTTACCTTTTGCGGCGTTTTCCTAAAAACGCCACTAAAGCTCAAAAAATAAACGACGTTGTGTTGCTCAAAATTTTGTAGATTTTTATAAAAACGCCGCTAATGCTCAGATCAATAGCGGCGTTTTTATGAAAGCGCCGCTAATGCTCAGATCTATAGCGGCGTTCTTAAGGAAGCATCGCTAATACTCAAATCTATAGCGGCGTTTTTACGAAAGCGTCGCTAGTGCTCAGATTTATTTTAATTATTTTATATTTGGTCAAACTTCAAGTTTAAATCAATCCAGATTTGGGTATTTTTTAGTCAGCCCATTTAGATAAACAAACTATACACCTTTTTAAACTTGTAATTGGTATTATTATTTTGGCCATCAACTTGTATTTAATTAAGAAATATAATAATTAACAAGTGGGAGAAGAAATTGAATATGTCAATCAGGTATATTTGCCTGGATGACTAAAAAGCAGGAATTTTATAGTGGAAGGTTGAAATTAAAAATTTAAAGGGCCAAAATAGAAAATTTCCAGTTTATTAACTAAAATTTATAAAAACTTAAAGGCTTAAAGAAACAAATATACCAAACCGGGGGCAAAGAGTTTAAGGTTTTTGCTTTTGCTTTTACTTTAGAAAGCCATTGTGTTTTATTTCTAATATGATATTTGTATTTAGTAAAAATTATATATTTTGGTACTTGAAAGTAACTATATTAAATTTTTAATATTTAATTTAGGTTTTAAGGTTGATTTGATGAAAATTCATAATTTACTAATAATATTAACAATTAGTTTTCATAAAATTAACTTTAAAACTCAAAAAAAAAAAAAACAATACAATCATCATACTATATTTTACAATTAAATACAAAATTAAAAAAAATATAACTAATACTAATTATCCGATTAACAAAATCGTGAAAACTCAATATAAAAATATTAAAAATTATTTTCTGTCAAATTAACTTAAAACCCGAATTATAACTATATTTTCTTTTATTCTTTTTATTAATAGAGGACGAATTCTTGTATTGATTTCGGGAAGGTGTTCAAAGTTTTATGCTAACCAACGGTGAAAAACAGACAAAAAAAATAATTAATTAATTATCATGTCAACATGTTTTATAATATAGTAGTTTATAATTAACCATGCCTTAAATGAAAAACATTTTTAACTTTGGATTCCACGGGTTATTGAAATTATGCCAAAAAAAAGTTGGTAATTAAAAAAATTGGTTTTGATTTATTTATTATATTGAAATTTAAGATTTAATTGTTAATTTAGTTTTTTTAAATTTTGTCAAATTATTATTTATATTTTAAATTGGTCTTTAAATTTTAAAATATTTTAATTGAATTCTTAAAATATCAAAATTGTATCAATCATAAAATTCTATCAATTTAGCTGTCAATTGAGATGTTAAATGTCAGTTTAGATCTAAGTGGAATATGTTTAAAACACATGGATTAAACCGCAAACGTATTTTTAAATACACACGAATAGTTTGGATAATGTGTTAAAAATACAGTGTCAATAAAATTTAAGAAGACTTTTTTTTTAAACATGTTAGATCCAAACTCTCCATACAGTAAGTACGTGTATGATTAAAATTCGATCTATGTAGTTTCAATATGACCCTTGTGAGATTTGAAGTAACCTATGTGTTGAGTAATTTTCTGTCTGTAACATTAAAGGAAATATTCGAGTATTTATACATGTTATCACTGTAACGGGCCATTTTTGCCCGTGCCCAATAACACACAAAAACAAAAAAATAAAAAACACTAGTCCAATTTAAAAGTCCAGTTACAACCCAACCTAAACAGGGCCCAGTGGCCCAAAATGTTAAAACATTTTCAAAAAAAAAAAAACAAAACCCAAACCCCAATGCGTCGCTCGCCTCCCTCGGGCGAGCCGCTTGCGCCTCGGTCCTGAGGCCCCTTGGCACCCCCTCTGCTGCCTTACACGAGAATGGCAAAAACACATTTCCCGGCCTTCGTCAACGCCTGCAAAGAACACAAAAAAAGAATACGAAGCAGAGTAGAACAGAAAAGCAAACAGTAAAGGAAACAGTAGCGATTTTTGTATTTGGCTATAAAGCCACAATGAAACATAGATTGTACGGGACCATTTTTTTTACGAAGAAATCAAATAAAAAAAAGAAAAAGAAAAGAAAGATTTGTCAAAAAGAAAAAAGGTGACTTACTCTTTTATTTTGATTCGAAAAAATAAAAAAAATAACAAATAAAAAGAAAACAATTACCTGTCGATCAGTCTCCTCGCCATCGTCGATATCTCTTCTAGTACGGAAGGCCGTCGAATCCCTAGGGATTCGGCTAAGGCCACGGCGGAGAATGCCGGAAGCTGAAGGGTTTTTCCTTTTTTTGGGAGTTAGGGTTTTAATGCGGTATTTTCGACTCCAAATCCGAGTTCTACATGAAAAAAGGAAGGAGAGGATTTTTTTTTATTTTTCCAGCCGCCAAAGATGGCAGCTCCGTCGCCGGCTACCAGCGGCCGCCACGGCAGTCCGGCGACCGGAACCCTAGGCCGGAGCTAGGTAGAACCGGAGAAAGGGAGAGGGTTGAGAGGATTTATTCTTTTTTTTTTTTTTGGAGAAGAGAAGAAAAATGATTTTTTTAGCAAAATTTCTGTTTATATAATGTATAGAAACGACGTCGTTTCACATATGGGCTATTACAGTCAAAACGGTGCCGTTTTGGACATGACCCGCGCGCGACCCAACCCGCTCTAGAGGGATCCACTTTTTTTGTAAAGCGGTCTTATTGCGCTTTTGGTCCTTCCACTTTTTAAGTGGTTTACAATCAACTCCTTTTTCCTTTTTAATTTTACATCATTAGTTTTATTCTTTTTCAATCTAATCCCTCGATTTGGCCCTAAAACGTTGAGTTTTGAGAACAAGGAATAATTTCCCAATTAGTCCCCCTATTTTTAGCGCGTTACATTGAGACCCCGATTTCTTTTTTCTTTTTAAATCTGGCCATTTAACTTTATTTTAGTCTCAATTTAGTTATTTTTTATTATTTATCTATTATAATTTAGACCCGCGATTTTGCTTTAATTCCAATTTGATCCCCATTTATTTTATTTTGATTATTTATAGATTTTATTTTTTATATATATTATTTTATTTAATCCATTTATTATTCTTTTTACTTGTGCATATTTGTTATTATTATTGTCATTATTTTTAATATCATTTTTATTTCTTTTAGTTTTTCCCCTTTTTTTGTTGCTATATTATTTTTATTATTCTTAATGTTAGTTTTATTTAGTTTTTATTATTAGTATCATGCATTTTCCATTTTATTTTGTTTTTTTTAAGATTTCATCATTTATTTTATTAATATTACAATTTGATCATTAATATTATTGTTATTACCACAATTACGTTCGTATCATTAAAATGTTCCGTTTATCATCATACTACACATTAAGTTTGGATATATTTATTTATTAATATATTATATTTAAACAAAATAAGTATATTGTTTAAACCTTATACCTATTATTATTCAAAATAAATTTTCAAAATAGGAAATGTTTGGTATTTGGGAAGTTTGAGAAACGTACCATAACTTACGGGATTTCGATTTCCTCATTAAACCTAAATAACCGAATATCCTTTTAAATTTTGAAATCTATGAGATTTCAAATAAGAAACAAAGGCAAGCTTATGCTTAAAGATTTGAAATGTCGTTTCCTAACTTACGGGATACGAGATTTTATTATCTCGAAACGAGTGGGTCTTTAACGATTTGTAATCAAAATGATATAATGCAAAAAGGAATCATGGTTTAAATTTTTTTCGAGTTTTCAAGTTTCAACATAAAGACATAAAATAATCAATTAGGTACCAATTTTGGGCGTAACGAGGGTGCTAACCCTTCCTCATGCGTAACCGACTCCCGAACCCATTTTCTGGATTTTCGTAGACAAAACATTGTTTTAATAAATCAAACCTCTTATTAAAATGATCAAATCACGAGGTGATCCGATCACACCTCATAAAAAAGATTGGTGGCGACTCTCATTTTTTCGTTTTTTAAATAAAAGTCAACCTATCAAAAAAATGGTTTCGACAGCTTGGCGACTCCGCTGGGGAACTAAATAAAAGTCAAGCCACAATTTGATTATTTCTTGTCTTTTTATCAAAAATTGATAATTTGGTTTAAATTTACGATCCTTTCGTTGCATCTGTGTCATTTCAATATTGTTGCTTTATTGGTTCGAGTTTTTTAAATGTATCTCCGCATATTGCATCTCATAATCAGTCGATTTTTACCTTTTTAAGTGGGAGTGAAAAACTATTCCTTCATGAGGACTTCACTTCCATATAGGATAGCAGATCGCTTTCAGGATACATCCGTATCTCTGTCTTTGTGAGACTTTCATCTTCGTATAGCCATAGGGAAATGTATTCCCCTGAGCTGGACCCAGTCCGTATGAGCCTATAATGGGTGAGGATCGAGGAATCTGCCGGTTCAGGTACCCTTACTTTAGAACCGAACCACATATAATAAGCTCTAAGAGCTTACCCTAGGTAGAACCGCACCAAACCTAGTGGTTACCCGAATAGGTGCTTTATTTATTATTTCTTGCTTACTTTAAATTCTTGCTTTGTATACTGACTTGTTTGTTTTGCTTTGACTGTGATTGCATGGCATTTTCATCATAAAAAAAGGTGTTGATTCACGTTCGATTACTAAATAGAGAGCTTGTCATGGAGAACGGATTTCTTGATAAAGTGGAAGATAATGCGGCTGTCCGAATATGGTCCGAGAGGATATAACTAGAGAAAGGTGATAGTCTGACGAAGAGATACGTATCAGAATTGTGGGACTTCACTCTTATCAACGTGACCCAGAACAATCTCCAAGAATTGAAAGAGATATGGATCTAATGGGATGATGAAATCAAGCAGCTATTTTACTATAATTATGGTGATTTGCCCTATCTACTCGATATCAAAGTGGACAAGCATTTGTTTTAAGCTCTGGCTCAATTTTGGAATCCCGTCTACAACTGTTTTACTTTTGAAAAAGTGGATTTGGTACCTACTGTGGAGGAATATACCACTTTCCTTCGATGCCCGAGGATTCAAACTAACAAGGCATACTCTAGACCGCCAATATCCCGGACTTTCTTAAAGAAATTAATGAGCATCACGGGGATGAGTGAGCAATGGGTCGTGGCCTGGATCAAGCAAGAAGGAGAAAGTAAATATATCTCTTGAGAAAGTTTACAAGATCTGATTTTGGCACATCAGGACATAAAGAAAAGGTCGATCTTCGCCTTAAATATATACAGGTTAGTAATCTTCCCTAAAGCACTAGGACATGTAGATGAGACAGTTGTAGATTTGTTTGACTGGCTTGATAAAATGGTCACACCAGTCCCGGCAATCTTGGCCGAAACTTTCAGATCTTTGAATGCATACCGGAGAAGAGGTGAAGGTAGGTTCATCGAGTGTGCGCAACTTCTGTCAGCATGGTTCCATAGCCACTTTTGGAGGGTAGAGAAGGTTTCTTATCGAGTATTCTCTGAGAACTACTCTCCATTGAAAGAATTAGTGGCTCAAATACAAAAGGTGGCCAATCATTTGCAAACCCTAGCAGTTCAAGCTGACATGCTAAGTTTGAAGTGAATCAAAATTGGATCAGAGTTAAGAGTTAGCTTGGCTTCCTGGGGAGATTAAGGCTTTAAGTATTAGGGCAAAGTCGTATATGTAATTCGTTTTATATAAAGAAATTTGCTTTATAATAAAGTTGTTCTAGTAGAATTAAAGTCAATACCTCTTTTTGCATTCATTCCATGCATTTGCATTACATTACATCACATGCATTAAATTTCACAAAAAGTCCCTAATTAATCAAAATTATTTCAGTTAATCTGGAAACCAAAAAAAGCCAACCAACCGAATATCGTTACAATACTCGTGCCAAAACCAAAGTAATGGACCAAAGATTGGAAAGGCTAGAACAGATTCAAAAAGAGATGCAAGACCAGTTGCAAGCACAACTGCAAGAACAGTTAGCAAAAGTACAACAGGATATGAGGGATCAGATACTGGTATCCCAAAGAAGCATGATAAGCTAATTGACGCAGTTGATGGCCGGAGGACTCAAAAAAGGGAAGAGCACCGTGGTTAACTCAGGGGATGATAATGAGAACCCTACTTACCCCCCTGAGTTTTACCCCGATAAACGTTCAGGCACAATCAGATGTGTACCCACAAAGGGTACTCAGACCCCAACAGTATCAAGTCGGTACATCGATGCCAATGAACTACCAAACAGGCTTAGTGATGGAGCTTGAAACTAACTATTATTTCAACAAAGGCAAGCATACCTATCGAACAGTAGTATAGCTGTGGTGAGTCTGGAATATCGTATCCTCAAGGACCAAGAGTACTAGTAATTACTATCTTTTTATTATCTAGCCTAATAATTAAGGGGATTTATTTTTAATCTAAAATTAACTAACTACTTCAACTAACTATGAACGCAACAGAGAGTAAATTGGGAAAATAATTTTAGACAACTTTAAATGAGATAAGAAGAATCCATCTAGATTTCACTTATTACTTTTGGTTCATGCGATTTATTCACTTGGCTTAATCTGTAAAAATCCCTGATTTATGTTAATATATCTTTCAAGACTAAAAACAACTGACTCTAGGTTAATTAATTGAAATCACTTTCTAATTAAAACCCCTATTGTCGCATTAACTCGATCTATGGATTCCTTTATTAGGTTTGACCCTAATCTGGCAGATTTTTGTCGCCCTATTTCTAGGGTTGCAATCAACTCCGCTTAATTGTGTTGATCTACTCTTAGACAGGGAATCAGTAACCTGAATTATCAAACAAGAATAAGAACTCACAATTAAGAATAAGCATAAGTATTTATCTCATAAATCAAATAATAATAAGATCTGTCTTAGGTTTCATCCCCTCAGGTATTTGAGGGATTTAGTTCATACTAATGAGGGGAAATATATTAGAATAGGGAAAACAACAAAATATAAGAAAACTCAAAAACTTCTAAAGAACTTGATGGGAGATCCTCAGTCTTGATGGAGATCCTTCTTTTAAGCTGTTCCTGATGCCTGTCTTGGAGTATCTTCTACCTTCTACTCGACGTCTATTCGACGTCCTATCGAACTCTCCTTTTAGGTTGCCCCCTAGGGTGTTTATATAGGCTTTGAGATGCCTTACTTGGCCCACAAGTATCCTATTCCGAATAGAATTCATCCTAGTTTCGGTAGGGACACGCCCGTGTGACACGCCTGTGGTTGATAGTCTAGGCCGTGTTCGATCTTACTTGTCACACACGGCCGTGTGGTCTATCCGTGTGCAGTGGACCAGGCCGTGTAGGCCCATTTTGCCCTTTTTTTGCCCGTTTCTCGTTCTTTTCGACTCCTTAAGCTCTCCTAAGTATAAAACATGAAATTAAGAGATTAGGAGCATCGAATTCATCAAATTCAATGGAAAATCATCCAAAATTAAGCCAAGCATGGGGTTAAAATATGTGTAAATTATGGTTTATCAAATATCCCCACACTTAAGCCTTTGCTTGTCCTCAAGCAAAATCTCAGCTCATCATTAAAATTAACTTTCTCAATTTATAATCCTTATCAATAATGTTTTATCATAATTCATGGATAATTCATACATTGATAATTTAACTAAAAGATTACTAAAGATTCAAACAATCTAAGTCATGAATTTTTATACCACGAAAACATAGGGGTTTCCCCTTACCTAAATAATTACCTCTGATTCAAAATCGACAAGAATTGACAACTTCACTAAAGATTCACTCAAATCACTCAAGGTGTTTAAGGTTCAAATTAAGCACTCAAAAGTCAAACATGAAGAGTTAATCCCATAGGCTTGCATGAAAATCAAATCTCCACCACTATAAAATGAGATGATACATAAATCAAAAGGTCTTTAAAGGGTTGTAATGGGGCTTGGGTTAAAGGTGTGGATATAGGCTGAATTAGAAGGTTAGAATCGAGATTGAATTGATAAATTACCTAACTAGAAACAATGAACTAATACTTAATAATTACATCAATTTAACTTATCATTAATAAAACGAGCTTCTTCCAAAGATGTGAAATTAACTGTTCAAGCTCATAATCACTAATGAATAAATCTTCAACTTTTTCTTTCTTTTTTTTTTAAGAATATGAACAAGTAATGAAAAGAAAGAACTTTAACAACTGAAATAGAGAACATAGTTAGGCAACTACTTAAATCAAATCTCCACAAAAAGGGGCGTCAAAAGATTAAGGGAATTTTAAAATTTTGGTTTTAGGTTAATATTAATGGGTGAGTCAAGAAACGGTTTATTAGGCTAAAAAGGGTTTACTAGGGGTTAATTATGATGGTAGGCTTTTTGTCGAGTAAGTGGGTTAAAATCTAGGTGCCTTTATCATCTCAGTATATCAAATCAAAAGTGTGGTCTCAACATGTATAATCGAAGCAAGTTCTAGAATAACAAATCAATTTTGACACACTCATAATCAATAAAGTGAGCAAGAAAAATATATGCTCTAAAAGGTTCAAAATCTCACAAAAATTATAGTTTTTGATGTCAACCTTGTAAATTTCAAACTTCAAAGTAATATTTAAGATTTAGGGAAACAACCTAATAAATTTTTAATTCTGAAAATAGACTTATCATGCTTGATTCTCTAATATCTTTAACTTTAAAACATCAATGCATAATTACCTATGACTTAATCTGAAACATATCAATGAAAATCATAAATCAATAGAAGTTTTATTCTAATAGTAAATAAGAGAAAGTTACGTAAGAACAAAGCATAATTCAGGAAGTTTCTAAAACGAGTATTGTTGACACCTCCCCACAATTAAGTTTTACATTGTCCTCAATGTAAAAAAATAAAAATGATAATATATTAAGAAAAGCATAAGAGAGGGAGAGAAGTGAAACTTCTTGAATTTTGGATGGAGTCAAAGAAAAGAAATGGTGTAGAGTTGGTTAGGGGTGGAGAAGACTCCGGTAGTGGTGTGATCGTTCCTTAACAGCCCTTTGAACCTAAATTAAAGAAATCAAAATAGAATAAAATAAATTAAAGACAAGAAAGATAAAAGGAAGGAAAATAAAAATGAAAATAAAAGAAAAAGAAAAAAAATAGACTCAAAGGTCTTTGTCCTATCGAATAAATGAAGTGGTCGGCATGAACTTATGTAGATCGGTTTCACACGGGAAGACATTGCTAGGGTCCTTTCGCTTCTTTGACATGGGGATGGTGGTGTAAAAATGAGGGAAAGGGGGAAAGGAAACTGAAAGGAGAAAGATAATAGAAAAAGAAAGGGGTGTGGTGGTTAAGGTTTGGGAGAAAAATAATTTTGGGAGAAAGTGAGAAGAAGGGGGGTTTTAAATAAGAGTCAGGGATCTGGTTGCTTCCCACGTCCGTGTGCCATGGGCGTGTTAGGTCACATGGCCATATCGCACTGCCGTGTGGTGTTTCGCTCGTTTCTCCCACGCCTGTATAGAGGTTTCCACGCCCATGTTGGTTAATCAGTGTTGACCACGGCCTCGGGACACGGGCGTGTCACACACACGTGTTACTTTCTTAGTGTCAACCACGGTTGTATCGCACGGCCGTGGCATTTTATCGCAACTCATGTTTTGGGAAAATTATTGTCCACGCCGATGTACTTACTCGTGGTGTCCACACGACCATGGCCACGCCCTGTGTAAGGCCGTGTGGTAGGGAAACTTGCGTTTAATTTTTTTGTTAGTTTGTAGTTAGATGCTAAAAATCAAAAAAATATGAAAATTAATAGAGTTAGTATTCGAGTTGCCTCCCAAGAAGCGCTCACTTAAAGTCTTAAGCTAGACTTACCTCTTATTCGCATAATCATGGTGGTTTGAGGAGTTAAAACTCCTCTCCCCTGCTATCAGTTCTGTGATCACTATATAGTTTGAGTCGAGTAGTGTTTAACTTAAAAGTGTTGAACTTATGATTAGTTACCTCGACTGTTCCGTATGGGAATACATTGAGTACCTTAAAAGGGATTTCTTCATTTGTATTAAGGTCTGAAGTGGCGATTTGAGGTTCTGTCTTATCCAACAATACCTGATCCCCGATCTGAAATTGGTATGTCTCATCTTTAAGTTTGACATGGAGTTGCCTCATTTTTGCTTCGTGTGTTTTTAGTTTCTCTTTGAAATGTGTCTTGCATTCGTCTAGTTCATCGATCTGAAGCCTTCGTTCCTCATGAGTTATTTCCTTGTTGGCACGAGGTCTAGGATCTGGCTCAGTTGTGTAGTTTCATGGTGTTTCTTGTAAAGAAGGTTGAAGCAAATAGTCATTAATAGAATTTATGTTTTCACCTTTATTACTCGATGTTCTAGCCGAGTCAAGAGCCTGAAGAGTGATCGTTTCGTCACCTACACGAAGTGTGAGTTCACATGTACTAACATCAATTTTAGTTCTAGCAGTTGCTAAAAAGATTCTCCCTAAAATTAAAGGAACATTGTTGTCCTCATCCATGTCTAAAACAACAAAGTCTACTGGGAATATGAATTTGTCAATTTTCACTAGTACATCTTCAATTATACCCTTAGGAATTCTAATAGTTTTATCAGCTAATTAAATGCTCATCCTAGTTTGTTTGAGTTTCCCAAGACCTAGCTGTTTAAACATTTTATAAGGCATAACATTTATGCTTGCCCCTAAATCAGCTAAAGCGTTATCAACAAATAAACTACAAATTAAGCACGGAATTGTAAAACTCCCTAGATCTTTTAATTTTCGTGGTAGTTTATTTCGTAAGATTGCTAAGCACACTGCATTTAGCTCCACATGTGACGTCTCGTCTAACTTCCGTTTATTGGTCAGAAGCTCTTTTAAAAATTTTCTTGAATTGGGTATTTGCGAAAAAGCCTCAAGAAACAGTAAGTTAATATGTAATTTCTTTAGAAGTTTAAGAAATTTACCGAATTGTTCATCTGTGTGGTCTTTCTTCATCGCATTGGGGTATGGCACACGAGGTTGGTACTCTATAATTATCAGTTTTGGTTTATCATGACTTACTTCAACCTTACCTTCCTCTACCACTTTCTCTTGCCTCAATTCTGGTTCATCTAACCCTTCACTATCGTGAGCTGTTATGGCTTGAAGTTGCTCCTTTGGGTTAGTTTCAGTGTTGCTTGGCAAACTACCTTGTGGACGTTCCGAGATCAGCTTAGCAAGCTGTCCTAATTGGTTCTCAAGCCCTTGAATTGATGCCTGTTGATTTTCAAGTGCTGTTTAGTTGTTTTGGAAGCGTGTCTCTGAAACCGCGATAAACTTTGTTAGCATCTCCTTAAAGTTCAACTTTTTCTCTTGTAGGTAGGGTTGATGTTGAAAGCCTGTAGGGGGTTGTTGTCTCTGATTTCCTTGGCCACCCCATGAGAAATTTGGGTGGTTCTTCCAACCTAGATTGTAAGTGTGACTATAAGGGTTATTTTGAGGTCTAGAATTATTACCCATATAGTTCATTTGTTCGTTTTCTATGCTAGGGTTGTAGGACAGATATTCTGTGTTGTTCATTCCTCCTCCATTCGTATCATACTACATCACTGAATATATCTGCGAAGAACTGTACAAACCATCAATTTTCTTACTTAAAAGTTCTACTTGATTTGATAGCATGGTTACTGTGTCGAGGTTGAAAACGCTGGCGGATTTTGTTGGCTTTATCCTTGTAACTTCCCACTGATAGTTATTCAGTGACATTTCCTCTATAAACTCATAAGCCGCTTCAGGGGTCTTGTTATTTAGGGTTCCACCAGCGGCTGAATCAATCAACTGCCTAGTTGAGGGGTTCACACCGTTGTAAAAGGTTTGAACCTGTAGCCACAAGGGTAACCCATGGTGAGGGCATCTTCTTAGTAAATCCCTGTATCTCTCCCATGCATCGTAAAGTGTCTCTAGATCCATCTGCACAAAAGAAGAGATATCATTCCTCAACTTAGCCATTTTAGCCGGCGGAAAATAGTTAAGTAAAAATTTTTCGGTCATTTGTTCCCATGTAGTGATTGATCCTCGTGGTAACGAGTTCAACCACTGTTTAGCTTTGCTCCTCAACGAGAAGGGAAACAACCGAAGGTGAATGGCATCATCAGAAACGCCATTGATTTTGAAAGTATCGCAAAATTCCAGAAAATTTGCCAAGTGATTGTTTGCATCCTCATCCTGCAAACCATCAAACTGAACAAATTGCTAAATCATCTGTATAGTGTTAGGTTTCAGTTCAAAATTATTTGCAGCAATAGCAGGTCTAACAATACTTGATTCAGTTCCTGTTAAATTAGGTTTAGCATAATCATACATAATACAACGGGTAGGATTTTGATTCACCAGGTTTGCGGCAACCACAGGAGGTAGCGGATTATTATCAGCTATCTCCTCAATAGTATTAGTATCGTCCTCTTACTCTTCTTTTATATATTGTAGGCTTCACCTTATTTCCCTACAATTTCTGTGAACGGTACCTTCTATATCACTGTCAAAAAGTAATGGTCCTGACGGGTTCCTTCTAGTCATAAACTAAAATTACCTGCCAGAAACAAATAAAAGAAAAGTAGCAAAGTTAAAAATAAAATAAATATAAATTGCAAATAAATAAAATGGCTAAAGTAATAAAAATTTAGTTTTCCTAATATCTTAGTCTCCGGCAACGGCGCCAAAAACTTGATGGAGCTCGAAACTAACTATTATTTCGACAAAGGCAAGCGCACCTATCGAACAGTAGTATAGCTGTGGTGAGTCCAAAATATCGTATCCTCAAGGACCAAGAGTATTAGTAATTACTATCTTTTTATTATCTAGCCTAATAATTAAGGGGGTTTATTTTTAATCAAAAATTAATTAACTAATTTAACTAACTATGAACGCGGCAGAGAATAAATTGGGAAAATACTTTTAGACAACTTTATATGAGATAGGCAATACTTAAGGAAGAATCCACCTAGACTTCACTTATTACTTTTGATTCATACGATTTATTCACTTGGCTTAATCCGTGGAAATCCCTAATTTATGTTAATATCTCTTTCAAGACTAAAAACAACTGACTCTAGGTTGATTAATTGAAATCTCTTTCTAATTAAAACCATTATTCTCGCATTAACTTTATCTATGGATTCCCTTATTAGGTTTGAACCTAATCCGACAGATTTTTGTTGCCCTATTTCTAGGGTTGCAATCAACTCCGCTTAATTGTGTTGATCTAATCTTAGACATGGACTTTTGTTCCACTAAATAAGCACATTTGACTTGAATCAATAACTTGAATTATCAAACAAGAATAAGAACTCACAATTAAGAATAAGCATAAGTATTTATCTCATAAATCAAATAATAATAAGATCTATTTTAGGTTTCATCCCCTCAGGTATTTGAGAGATTTAGTTCATACTGATGAGAGGAAACATATTAGAATAGGGAAAATAACAAAACATAAAAAAACCCAAAAACTTTTAAAGAACTTGATGGGAGATCCTCAGTCTTGATGGAGATCCTTCTCTTAAGCTATTCCCGACGGCTGTCTTGGAGTATCTTCTGCCTTCTACTCGGCGTCTATTCAACGTCCTGTTGAACTCTTCTTTTAGGTTGCCCCCTAGGGTGTTTATATAGGCTTTGAGATGTCTTACTTGGCCCACAAGTATCCTATTCTGAGTAGAATTCATCCTAGTTTCGGCAGGGACACACCCGTGGTCGATAGTCCAGGCCGTGCTTGATCCTGCTTGTCACACACAGCCGTGTGGTCCACACGTGTGCAGTGGACCAGGCGGTGTAGGCCCATTTTGTCCCTTTTTGGCCCGTTTCTCGTTCTTTTCGACTCCCTAAGCTCCCCTGAGTATAAAACATGAAATTAAGAGATTAGGAGCATCGAATTCATCAAATTCAATAGAAAATCATCCAAAATTAAGCCAAGCATGGGGTTAAAACGTGTAAATTATGGTTTATCACTTAGGTTCCAATTCAGGGGATAGCCCAACCAATCCCGTTGTTCCAGATCTAGATAATATGGCAGAAATGGAAAAAGCAAGAGTGGAGCTGCCAAAGCAACTTGAGGATTGATGCACATGGCAAAAAGAAAAATTCAGAGCAATGGAAAACGCTGATTACCATTGCGGAATCGATGCCAAGGACCTGAGTTTGGTCCCAAATTTAGTACTCTCTCCTAAGTTCAAAAATCCAGAGTTTGAAAACGGGACTAGTTGTCCTGAAGCTCACATTACTATGTTCTGTCGAAAGATGACATGATATGTCAATAATGGTCAAGTGTTGATCCATTTCTTCCAAGACAGTCTGATCGAGTCAGCAGCTAAATGATACAACCAACTGAGTTGTGCCAAAATCACTTCGTAGAAAGACTTAGCACAAGCTTTCATGAAGCAATATAGTCATGCGACGGACATGACACCCGACAGAATCGCGCTGCAGAATATGGAGAAGAAGTAGAATGAGAACTTCAGGCAAAATGCCCAAAGATGGAGAGAGGTGGCAACACAAGTCCAACCACCTCTTTTGGAGAAGGAAACCACAATGCTTTTCATCAACACCTTGAAAGCCCCGTTTATCAACCATATGTTGGGGAGTGCTACGAAGAGCTTTTCGGATATGGTAATGTCTGGTGAAATGATTGAAAACGCGGTGAGAAGCGGTAAGATAGATGTGGAGGAAAGTGCCAAAAGATTAGCCCCGAAGAAAAAGGAAAATGAGGTGAATAATGCAAGCATATATAACAAGTGTAACACCCCTTACTCGTTTCCATTGCCGAATAGGGTTAAAAGGCATTACCGGACAAAACACAACTTTTGACTAACCACATAAGTTATAGACGAACCAATATATTTATAGAAAAATACAAATGATTAAAAGTATTAATCCTGCGTATTATAAGTATCACATTCAATTTCTTAAAACATACTTCACATGATTCCTTGCAACAATTTACAAATTGATTCATTTCATTTAATCAATCAAGTCACCTTAACCTAATACACATATATAATTATACATGTGATTTAAAACTTAACTAGATGATAAAACATGGCATTCCAATAAACCTATTCGAGATCACATATATATATTTTATTATACGAAAATCAGATAAAACCAACACTCAGTCGGTCCAATGCACACTTTAATCTGTTGATATGTGCATAATCAAACTACAATTAGTTATGCAACTTATTCATTTCTAATGCTTACACCAATCGTACTTTATATGCAAATCATTTAAACATATTTTAATTTCTCAAATGTAAACTCTTTTGTCTCAGCATGCATAGTAAAATTAACTTCCCAAAAGAAAACAATCTAATAGATATCCTGCATATCATATTAAACTCAAAATTCAATCAAACTAACATCACATGCATACATATAATACAAATTGGAAATTTATTATTGATCATGCATATGGCCGAATGCCATCACCATATATCCAACATTTAGCTATCTCTTTACCAATTCACATAATAAAAGTTGGATATACAAGTACCCATGATTTCCATACCCGTATATGCCATTCAAAAACATGTCTATCAATATTCCATGTTACCAATTACAAAGTTTACAAAGTTAACTTATGCTTCCCAAAATTTGTATTTAACAATATATCGAATCTTAATCCTTATAATTAACTACCACACATACGTATATATTATTATCTACTTTAATATCGATACATGTAACCAAACCCAATAATCATTTGTAAAACACATTAGACCCAAAGCACATAGAATCATTTTTAACCGCAAACATACTCTGTATTTTTTATAAAATACATTAACCTAAATATACATGTAACTGGCCATGGATAAATTTTCTAAGAACTAAGCACTTCAAGCATGCAACCATTTACACATATATTCAGATATAACTTTAAAGTCCAACCATTATGTCAAAGAGCATTAAAACTTAAGTTAACCAAAGGAAATAAGCCTTTTTTGCAAGGCTAGGCTATACTTATTTACAAGACCAAAGTTCATTAATTACAACTTAGTCTAACCTATACATGCCTTTGATTTAAAAACCAAATGTATAAGTACCAAAAAGGGATTTGATAGTGTGGTTGATTCCTCTGACGATCCTCGGAGCCCGTAACTTGAACGAGATCTATAAAACAAACAAAGTCTACACACAAGGTAAGCTCACTAGCTCAGTAAGTCTTAAGCATCCACAATATAGCATTTGGTTACACAAACGTTTAAATAATCAATTTCTGACATTAAGCATTTATAAATTAACACATAATTTTACCATAGCCGAATGACCCATCTCTTGTATACATAAATTTTCATTACTTTGCTACCGCACATCGGTTACAAATAATAATCCCACACTTAAGTATATATTCATACCTGTACAAATACCTTAGTTCTTTCATGCTTTCCTATAACCATCTTCCTCATGGTATAGCACATATAAACAAGTTTCATCTATCATATGTATATCACTTCCTTTCAACATTTCGTTTAATTATCAGTATAGTATATAAGCATGGCATACAAATATGATTAATACTTACCTTGTAACCGAACCCACAAATTCACTTTCATAACTTAAGCTTTCTTGATTTATTTTGTAACTTTACTATTTTAATATCGAAATTCTGGTATTGAAAACTCACCAGCATACAATAAGCAAATCATTGCTCCAAATCGCATACACCGGCACTTGGCCTGCTAGACTCAAAGTCCGAGATTTCAAACACCGGCATTTAGCTTACTAGGCATTAAGCGGATATATTCACTCAAGACAAGGCTGCTAGGGCTCGAAGCTTCAAATAATTCACCTAAGATAAGGCTGCTAGGCTTGAAGCTCGAATTAATCCACCAAAGACAAGGCTCTGCTGGGCTCGAAGCGAATTAATCCTTCAATACACATTTCTTAGTGCTAACATCACAAATAAATCATATACATCATATTACATCCACATATCATATTGAATATACTTTTTCATATCGTTTTAACAAGATATATATATTCAATCCATTCTAACACTTTTACATTCGGCTAACACAAGATTTTATACTCAAAATTATCGAATATTATCATTTAATACGTTCATAAATAATTCTGTAACATATACTTACTTAAGGACTTACCTCGACTGTCGACGAACAACGTATACCGGCTATTCGGTAACCTTCGCCTTTCCCTAATCCAAAACTATTTTTCTTTGTTCTTGATCTTAATCAAGGTAATTTGTTGCCGAAACTTGAAGCTTTTCTATGGTGTTTTCTTTCATTTCATATTCGGCCAAATTAGAAGATAATGCATGTGTTTTTTTTTATGACTTTTGTATATTTAACATATAATATAATATAAAAGTAAACTTATAATATAAAATAAATAAATAATAAAACATATTAATGATTACCTAAACAACCATGCCGTCCACTATCATGTTAAATGGGCTAATTGCCCTTTTAGGACTCCATTTTAAAAAGCCACTTTCAAATGGGTACTTTTTACTATAGTTTATAACTTTTACGCTTTACGTGATTAAGTCCTTTTATTCAATTAAGCACACAAACAATCAAATTTTCATACGAAACTTTCACACATAATAATTCACACATACTAAACATGAAATATATTATTTAAACATTTCTCGGACTCAGATTCGTGGTCCCGAAACCACTGTTCCAATTAGGGTCAAATTTGGACTGTTACAATAAGGGCTATTCAAAACCAATCACGGTAGGCCCACCAAAGACAGTAACTACTAGCCATCAGAGCCCCCCAAGGAAAGAATCCAACCCAAGGTCAAATATAGAAAGGCTCCAGTTCACGCCTATCCCGATGACATATAGGGAGCTGTATTAGAATCTGTTTGATGCACATGTGGTATCCCCTTTCTACCTGAAACCTACGCAACCTCTATTCCCAAATGGTACAACGCAAATGCTCAATGTGAGTACCACACGGGAATCAAAAGACACTCAATCAAGAATTGCACCGCGTTTAAAAAGTTAATTGAAAGGTTCATCAATATGGGCATTGTGAAGTTCGATGATCCATCGGAACCTAATGTGGCAGGAAATCTGTTACCCAGTCATTCTGATAAAGGGGTAAATGTGATAATCGAGAGTGGAGGAAAGAGAACCAAGATAAACATAGCAGAACTGAAAACCCCACTGAAATGAGTTTGGAAGAAAATGGTAGAGAGAGGATTAATCAAATAGGATTCAGAAGAGAGACTTGAAAGGATAAGGGACCACTGTAAGTTCCATGCTAAGGAGGGTCATGAAATCTAAGAGTGCATTGAATTCAAGATTCTAGTGCAAAATCTAATGGATAATAAGGAGCTAGAATTCATTGGATATGCCAAGGGCTCAGAAGAAGGAGATATATACGCCTCGGAAGAAGAGTCAACAGAGAATGTCTATAAAGTCAACCACCCAGTGGTTATCATTTCACGACCAAAAGAAATGTTGGAAAATCTAAACATCGACGCCATATCCGAAGAAAGAATTTGGGGAGAAAATTTATCATACATCTGCCCCTATGTGCCTGGAAGTGTTCTGAACAACTGGACTGCGGAAGAGATTCCTGTAGTTTTTAGAGCTAATACAAAGTAATGTTCAAAACATGCTTATTGCTCTAAGCCTTGGAGCAATAAGAATCTTTTGTGAATTAAGCTTATGTCCAAAATCCTTATTTCAATAAAGTGCATTTTTGCGTAGCATTTGGAGCAAATATTATTTTATTCTTTTCATTTCATTCATAATCGTACCATACAAATAATTATTCTCAGATTTTTTTGTTCTTTGGATTTTTCTTCATCCCTATAACAGGTCTCCAGATATCAATGATATAAGCGACATTGCTACTGACTCAGAATCTCCTTTTAAGCAAGATATGTGCACGAAAGATTCTCAAGATTTTGAAGATGATCGGAACTGTAACCTATCTCCTGATTTGTTGAGGATGGTAGAACAAGATAAGAAACAAATCTTGCCTCATAAAAAGTCAGTGGAAATTGTGAGCCTAGGAGAGGAAAAAGAGGTGAAGATAGGAGCTTGCATTACCGCAGAGACAAAGCAAGACCTCATTGAATTACTCCAAAAATTTAAAGATATCTTCGCATGGTCATACCAAGACATGCCCGGGTTAAGTACTAATATCGTGGTACATTGGCTCCCCATAAAGGAAGAGTGCAAGCTGATTCAACAGAAGCTCTGAAGGATGAGGCCCGATTTTTTACTAAAAATAAAAGAGGAAGTTAAGAAACAATTCGATGCTAGTTTCTTACGGGTGCTTAAATACTCAGAATGGGTAGCCAATATCGTGCCTGTCCCTAAAAAAGATGGGAAAGTACGAATGTGTGTAGACTAAGGATTTAAACAAAGCCAGCCTGAATGACAATTTCCCATTGCCTCATATCGACACCTTAGTGGACAACACGGCAGGTTACTCACTGTTCTATTTTATGGATGGTTTCTCGAGATACAACTAGATAAAGATGCATCCCGAATACATAGAGAAGACCACATTCGTAACCATGTAGGGAACATTTTTCTATAAGGTGATGCTATTTAGATCGAAAAATGCTAGAGCAAATTATCAAAGAGTCATGGTAACCTTGTTTCATGACATGATCGAGGTTTATGTCGATGATATGATCACAAAATTCTAAACAGAAAATGAGCATATACAAGTCTTGAGGGGATTGTTCTTGAGATTGAGAAAATTCTAACTAAAACTCAATCTAGAAAAATTTACCTTCGAGGCTAGGTCGGGAAAACTGCTAGGATTTGTTGTCAGTGAAAAGAGGATCGAAATTGACCCGGACAAAGTCAAGGCTATATAGGAGTTGCCTCCGTCACGCACTCAAAAGGAGGTCCAGGGTTTCTGAGGGAGATTAAATTATATCGCCCAGTTCATTTCACAACTGACCGAGAAATGTGACCCCATATTTCGTCTCCTTAAGAAACACAATCGAGGTGTATGGGATGAGGAATGTCAAAAAACTTTCGACAAGGTCAAACATTACTTGTCCAATACCCTAATGCTGATGCCACCTAGCCCAAATAAGCCTCTGATACTGTACTTGGTAGTATTTGGGAATTCCATGGGATGTGTGCTTGGCCAACATGATGAGTTAGGGAGAAAAGAAAGAGCAATATACTACCTTAGTAAGAAGTTTACTGAACGCGAGACAAGATATTCTCCAATCGAGAAGTTGCATTGTGCCTTAATTTGGACAACCCGGAGACTGAGACAGTACATGTTGTACCACACAACTTGGCTCATTTCAAAACTAGACCCTCTAAAGTACATGATGGAGTCGACTACTTTGAATGGAAAAATGACCCGATGGCAAATTCTACTTTCTGAATTTGATATATTCTATGTGAACCAGAATGCAGTAAAAGGGAGTGCAATAGCAAATTTTCTAGCCAGCAGAGCTCTAGAAGATTATGAGCCTTTGAATTTTGATTTCTCAAATGAAGATCTGATGTATGTTGCAACCACTGAAGAAGGTGCTCAATAAGAACATCCCTAGAAACTAAACTTCGATGGGGCCTCTAACGCTATGGGTAACGGAATCGGGGCAGTCCTGGTATCCCCAAACGAAGATCATTATCCTTTTACTAGTAAATTGGATTTTGATTGCACAAATAACATGGCAGAATACGAAGCATGCATCATGGGCATCCGTGCAACCATAGAATGCAAGACCAAAATACTAGAGGTATATAAGGATTCTACATTAGTAATCTATCAGCTCAAAGGTGAATAGGAGACGAGAAACCCCAAATTGATCAATTATCGAAGGCTGGTTCTTGAATTAATTGAGGGGTTTGATGATATCACCTTTTGCTATCTCCCACGAGATAAAAACCAGATAGCTGATGCCTTGGCTACTTTAGCTTCCATGATCAAAGTGAACAAATAAGAGGACGTAAAACCTATCCAGATAAGTATTTATGAGGCCCCGGCTCATTGTTACAATATTGAGGGAGAAGAAAAGGACGATCACCATTGGTACCACGATATACTGCTATATGTGAAGAATCGTGAATACCCTGAACAAGCAACTGAGAATGATAAAAGGACGTTGAGAAGGTTTGTCAATGACTATGTCTTAGATGGGGAGATCCTATATAAAAGGAGAAAAGATCAAGTGCTACTAAGATGTGTAGATTCTGTCAAGACTAAGTAAATCTTAGAAGAAGTCCACGAGGGTGTCTGCGAAACACATACCAATGGTTTTACGATGGCCAGGTAGATCATGAGATTCGGGTATTATTGGTCCACCATGGAAGGAGATTGCACCAGTTATGCCAAGAAGTGCCACAAGTGTCAAATTTACAGAGATAAAATTCATGTACCTCCCTCACCTCTTCATGTTATGACTTGTCCATGGCCTTTCTCTATGTTGGGCATAGACGTCATTGGGCCAATTTCATCCAAAGCTTCTAACGGGAATCGATTCATCTTCGTGGTCATCGATTACTTTACAAAGTGGGTAGAGGCTACTTCATATGCCAATGTCACGAAGTCGGCAGTCAACAAGTTCTTAAAGAAGGAGATCATATGTCAATATGGAATGCCAAAAAGGATCATATCAAACAATGCACTAAATTTAAACAAAACACAATATCAGAAGTCTGCAGTCAGTTCAAGATCAAACACCACAACTCTTCACCATATCGCCTAAAAATGAATGGTGCAGTGGAGGCAACCAATAAGAACATTAAGAAAATCGTGGGGAAAATGACTGAGACTTATAAAGATTAGCATGAGAAGTTACCATTTGAATAGTAGTCCTGTTCTGAATATCTGTCAAGACCTTAATCGGGGCAACGCCTTTCTCTTTGTTTATGGAATAAAGCCGGTCTTACCCATTGAAGTCGAGATTCCTTCTCTCTGAGTTTTGGCAGAATTGAAGTTGGATGAAGCAGAATGGATCCAATCCCGATATGATCAGCTAAACTTGATTGAAGAGAAAAGGTTGAAAGCCATCCGTCATAATCAGATGTACCAGAAGCGAATGATGCGAACTTACAAGAAAAAGGTTCGTCCCAAAGAATTCCATGAGGGAGACCTAGTATTGAAAAAGATCTTGCCCATTCAAAAAGATTTCAGAGGGAAATAGATGCCAAATTGGGAAGGACCTTATGTGGTAAAGAAGACCTTTTCTGGAGGAGTGTTGATTCTGACTGAGATGGATGGCAAAAGCTTGCCCAATCCTATGAATTTAGACTCATTCAAGAAGTATTCGCCTAAAAAAACAGAGGGGGATGCCAAGGTGAAAACTCGCAAAGGGGACATTGAGATCAAATGGGTTTTGAATTGAAAACCTAGGAAAAGAACAATTCAAATCTTGATCAAAGATGGGGCATGTGGTAGTCTGGTTATCCCTGAATGAATAATAAGGAGAGATGCTACATCTTGGGGCATCAACAAAATATTTTGGATCTCCGCAACACACATCAAGTTCAAAAGGGCCCTCAAGAAATTAGTGCGAAGAAGCTCATGCTACGATATATGGGGCACCTGTTTTCATCTTATTCACTTTGTATTTAAGCAAATTTGCTATTTTGATTAATCTATTCATTTCGAGCCTTGCTCCTAATAAACTTCGATCTTTTCCATTAGTACAATCTTTTTCAAGCATTTTTACATTAAAATAATGATTAATGGACTAATAATATTCAAATAAAGGGAGTTCTGTATATTGCTCTGAAATGTTTTCTAAAATAGTACAAGGATCTGAAAACAGGACCACTATTCAGAACTAGCCAAACTTAAGGGTTGGAAACATTTGAGAAAAATAGTCTAAATTGTGACTATTCATTTGGATTTTCTGTTAAAGATACCGGCTGGATAAGAAGGCATGGTAACACATCAGTAATAGAACCTTGACAAATATCGAGCAATGACAACCTAAGCATTAAAAAGGGATCATTCTTGAAAAATGACATTCTACATTCATGCAAATATCATTCAAACACATCAAGTTAGGAACATTTGATTCATTCCGGTCGTGATATCATAATCACTAAACATAAATAGGCCTTGGAAATGGATTCTACAGGTCATGTTCCCCAGGGAATGGTGTAACAGATAAGTGAAACCAAAAATCCTGTATCCCTAAAGTTACAGTAGAGTAGACTAAAAATCACAAATCTCATCTCCCTGAAGTTGCAGTGAAGCGGATTGAAGTTGTAGATCTTATCTTCCTGAAGTTGCAGTGAAGTAGATCGAAGATAGCAAAATCTTATCTCTCTGAAGTTGCAGCGGAGCAGATTGAAGCTACTAATCCTATCTCCTTGAAATTGTAGTGGAGCGGATTACAGTGACAAATCCTATACCTCTGAAGTTGTAATAGGTCAGATTAAACCTATCATAGCAAGGCTTATCTCCCTGAAGTTGCAGTGAAGCAGACTAAAGATAGAAGATCTTATTTCCTTGAAGTTGCAGTAGAGCAGATATCATCTTCCTGAAGTTGCAATGGAGCAGTCATCGTAGCAAATCTTATTTCCCTGAAGTTGTAGTGGAACAGATTAAAGCTACAAATTACAAATCTTATCTCCCTGAAGTTGCAGTGGAATAGATTAAATATAGCAAATCTTACCTCTCTGAAATTGCAGTAGAATAGATTAAAGTTATAAACCTTATCTCTAAAGTCGCAGTGGAATGTCTTAAAGCTACTAGCTACAAATCTTATATCCCTGAAGTTGCAGTGGAGCAGATCGAAGCGAAAAGTCCTATACCTCTGAAGTTGTAGTAGGTCGGATTAGATCTACCATAGCAAGTCTTGTCTCCCTGAAGTTACAGTAGAATAGACTAAAGCTACAAGTTACAAACCTTCCCTCCCTGAAGTTGCAGTGGAGTGAAGCTTCAAATCTTATCTCCCCGAAGTCGCTGTGGAGCAGATTGAAGATAGCAAATCTTATACCCCTGAAGTTGCAGTGGGTTAGAAAGAGGCTACTTAAAGAAGATGAACACCAAGAAGTCGAGGTTCGACGAGACTAGACAAAATTGGCCTTTTTAAAGTCTTTGCTCCATTCCTGCTACACGTCAATGAGCAAAGAGGGGCAGTTGTAACGGGCCATTTTTCCCCAAGCCTAATGACACACAAAAACAAAAAACAAACAGAAAAATAAAAAATACCAGTCCAATTTAAAAGTCCAGTTACAACCCAACCTAAATAGGACCCAGTGACCTAAAATGTTAAAACATTTTCAGAAAAAAAAACCCTAACCCTAATGCGCCACTTACCTCCCTCGGGCGCGCAGCCCGTACCTCGTCCTGAGGCGCTTCGTCTCGAGGCCCCTTAGCACCTCCCTCTGCTGCTTTACACGAGAATGGCAAAAACACCTTTCCCGGCCTCCGTCAATGCCTGCAAAGAACACAAAAAAAGAAAGAACATGAAGCAGAGCAGAACAGAAAAACAAATAGTAAAGGAAACAGTAGCGATTTTTGTATTTGGCTATAAAGCCACAATGAAACACAGATTGTAGGGGACAATTTTTTTACGAAGAAATCAAATAAAAAAAAAAAGAAAGATTTGTCAAAAAGAAAAAAGGTGACTTACTCTTTTATTTTGATTCGAAAAAATAAAAAAATAACGAATAAAAAGAAAACACTTACCTGTCGATCGGTCTCCCCGCTGGGGAAGGCCGTTGAATCACTGGGGATTCGGCCAAGGCCACGGCAGAGAACGCTGAAAGCCGAAGGGTTTTTCCTTTTTTGGGAGTTAGGGTTTTAATGCGGTGTTTTTGACTCTAAATCGGAGTTCTTCACGAAAAAAGGAAGGAGAGGATTTTTTTTTATTTTTTTGGCCGCCGTGGACGGCTGTCGGTGACCCGGAGCTAGGCCGGACCAGAGAAAGGGAAAGGGTTGAGAGGATTTTATTCTATTTTTTTTTTTGGAGAAGAGAAAAAAATGATTGTTTTAGCAAAATTTTGGTTTATATAATGTATGGAAACGACGCCGTTTCATATATGGGCTATTACAGTCAAAACGGCGCCGTTTTGGACATGACCCGCGCGCGACCCAACCCGCTCTAGGGGGATCCACTTTTTTGTAAAGCGGTCTTATTGCGCTTTTGGTCCTTCCACTTTTTAAGTGGTTTACAATCAACTCCTTTTTCCTTTTTAATTTTACATCATTAGTTTTATTCTTTTTCAATTTAATCCCTCGATTTGGCCCTAAAACGTTGAGTTTTGAGAACAAGGAATAATTTCCCAATTGGTCCCTCTATTTTTACGCGCGTTACATTGAGACCCCGATTTCTTTTTTCTTTTTAAATCTGGCCATTTAACTTTATTTTAGTCTCAATTTAGTTATTTTTTATTATTTATCTATTATAATTTAGACTCGCGATTTTGCTTTAATTCCAATTTGATCCCCATTTATCGTATTTCGATTATTTATAGATTTTATTTTTTATATATATTATTTTATTTAATCCATTTATTATTCTTTTTTACTTGTGCATATTTGTTGTTATTATTATTGTCATTATTTTTAATATCATTTTTATTTCTTTTATTTTTGCCCATTTTTTGTTGCTATATTATTTTTATTATTCCTAATGTTAGTTTTATTTAGTTTTTTTTAATATTATCATGCATTTTCCATTTTTTTTTAAGATTTCATCATTTATTTTATTAATATTACAATTTGATCATTAATATTATTGTTATTACCACAATTACGTTCGTATCATTAAAATGTTTCGTTTATCATCATACAACATATTAAGTTTGGATATATTTATTTATTAATATATTATATTTAAAAAAGTAAGTATATTGTTTAAACCTTATACCTATTATTATTCCAAATAAATTTTCAAAATAGGAAATGTTTGGTATTTGGGAAGTTTGAGAAACGTACCCTAACTTACGGGGTTTCGATTTCCTCATTAAACCTAAATAACCGAATATCCTTTTAAATTTTGAAATCTATGAGATTTCAAATAAGAAACAAAGGCAAGCTTATGCTCGAAGATTTGAAATGTCGTTTCCTAACTTACGGGATACGAAATTTTATTATCTTGAAACGAGTGGGTCTTTAACGTTTATTATGATTTATTCAAGCAATTTGTAAGCAAAATGATATAATGCAAAAAGGGATCGTGGTTTAAATTCTTTCCAAGTTTTCAGCTTTTGACATAAAGACATCAAATAATCAATTAGGTACCAATTTTGGGCGTAACGAGGGTGCTAACCCTTCCTCATGCGTAACCGACTCCCGAACCCATTTTCTCGATTTTTGTAGACCGAAAAACATTGTTTTAATAAATCAAACCTCTTATTAGAACGATCAAATCACGAGGTGATCCGATCACATCTCATAAAAAATTGGTGACGACTCCCATTTTTTTATTTTTTTAATAAAAGTCGACCTGTCAAAAAAATAGTTTCGACAATCACTATTCATGATTTGACTCCACTGTTCATGACTTAACCCTACTATTCATAGGACTGACATTCTAAACAGACCTTAGGCATGTTGGGCATGTGTGCCGTATGTCGAAACCATTTTTAGAGTTGATAAAAAAAAAGGGGATCGACTTTAAAATGAAAATGGAGTTGCCACCGATCTTTTTTTCGCTTAGGTGTGATCAGATCACCTTATAAAACATTTTTATTTCAAAACATTAATTTTGGCCTACAAAATTCAAGAAAACAGGTTCGAGAGTCGGTTACGTAAGAGGAAGGATTAGCACCCTCGTAACGCCCAAAATTGGTACCGGATTGATTAGTCATTGCCCTAATATCGAAAATCTGAAAAGATTTGAAAACATGATTTCTTTAAAAGTTTGAACAATTTGAGTTGGAATTGGAGATTCTTTTGTTCCGAAAGCATACAAACATCACATCCAGCACGTTAGGACGTGATGTTTTAAACCCTCGTAACCAAAATCATCTCATGATTTACAAAATTCATTAAAAGGATATTTAGTTATTTGGACGAACGAAAAACCGAAACCCAGCACGTTAGGGCACAATTTCTCGAACTTCTAAACATGAAACATTGCCTTATTTTCTGAAATCCTTATCCCGAGATAATAAAACGTCATATCCAGTGAGTTAGGACATGATAATGTTAAATTCTTGGAAATAAGTTTTTATTTAACTTTTTTTTTTAAAAAAAAGGAAGTAACAAGTTCTTTGGACTCGAAAAGAAAAATCGAAACCCAATAAGTTAGGGTACGATTTCTTTCGAATCCTAGAATGCTGAGTATTTGCTTATTTTGAAACGAAAATTATAATGCCTCGAATAAAGTGTGATATGGCCGTAATAGAACAGAAGATGAATTATAATAAAAATATATAATAGAATAAAACAAGGATAATAATGTAAATAACAAAAATAAAAGCAGAAATAGAATACAATAAAATAGAATTTAAAATCAACAATCTAAGATAATAATAAAAAATGAATAGATGAACAAAAGAAAATAATAGCAAATGGTAAATCAGTAAATGAATAAATACTATATATAATAATTAAAAAATAAAATAATAATAGTAATAACTATAATTATAGTAATAACAATATATATATAAAATAATAGTAGTAAAAATTAAAAAATAATAATACTAATGAATGTAAGAAAAATAATAATAATAAAGTCAATTAAAAAAATAAAAAATAATAGCATTAGTAACAAAAGTAAAATACTAATAATATTACAAAATTGATAATAGTAATAATAGTAAATAATAGTATACTAAGAAACAAATGATAAAAAAATAATAGAAATAATAAGAATAGCAATAATAATGTTAATAATAATAATAATAATAATAATAATAATAATAATAATAATAATAATAATAATAATGGCAATAGTGATAATAAATAGTAATAATAATAATAAATAAAAAAATAAAATAAGCAATAATACTAATAATAATAATAGTAATAATAAATAAATAAATAAACATTCAAAAAGTAAAAAAAAAACAATAAACGAAACACTAAATATGGGGCTAAATTGAAAGAGGGACTGAATTAAGAAGGCAATAAAATTTAAAAGCCAAATTAAAAAAAAAAATCGAATTAGGACCCGGATGTGACGTACCTAAAAAGGGAAGGACTAACCGAGCAATATTCCGGTCCTCCTAAGCGTCGCGTTTTAACAAAGACCAAAATGAATCAGATACGAAACAGTTGGGCCCAATTTAAAAATAAAAAATTAATTGAAATAGTTTGAAAAAGCGAAAGGCCTTATGTGCAATTATCCCATTTCACAGAAATGTGCGGATCCTCCCTGGGTTGGGTTGACTGCGCGCGAATCCTGGGCCAAACGACATCGTTTCAGCGCCTAAACGCATGGCTTAAAATGACGTCATTTTTTATGTGTATATAAGGCCCAAAAATTTTAAAAAAATATATTCTCTTTTCAGTTTAAAAAAAAAACTAAACTTTTCCTCTGAATTCTCTCTGTTGGCCCGATTACCGGCGAGGGCTACGACCGATCACTTCTGTCGATGGCCGTCGTCGCCGGCCACAATGTACGGTGGCTGGAATTCAGAGAACAGGTAAAATTTTCTTCTTTTTTTTGTATTTTAATATATTGTATATATTATACAGTAAAAAAATAAGATAAAAAAATAAAAATTACAGTATTCGAAACAGAAATGAAAAAGAAAAAGAAATCATCCGAAAATCACCTCTATTTTTTTATTTTTGTATTTTGTATATTTTCTATGTGTGTCCCCTTTTACAGATTTCTTTGGGGTTATTTATAACCCAAAAAATGGAATCGGGAAATAAATGTAAAATCTTGCTGCTATTTTTCTTTCCATTTTGCTGCGTTCTTTACCTCTTTTGTAGGTCCTCGGCGAAGATGGGGCGTGATTCCCGGCAGTGAAGGCGGCCCGGCGCTTGGCAGTGTTGAGGCTGCTTACGGCGCGAGGGAAACTTAGGGTTTCAGAACCCTTAGTTTCTGATTTAGGACTTGGGCCTTTTGGGCCCCGTAGGTTAGTTGGGCTAGGTCTAGGTTGGTGGGTAGTCTGTTGGATTAGGGTGTAACGGGTCTTGCATTTGGGTTTGGGCTTTAAGCCCGTTTATTGTAAATGGACTGTAAAAACATTGGTTTTTATTTATTTTATTTATTTTTTTGGTTTGTTTTACGTGCCCGGGAAAAATGGCCTTATTACACCATACCAGCTCGCATGCTAGATCTCGCGGTCCCCTACGTGCGAACTCTTGGATATTTGCAAGCTAGTTCCCCTCGACTCATATGAGCTGATACCGTGAGCTTCCCTGGCTGTCCTCTTACTATACACTTCGGGCACATCTATTTGGTGGGACTTGATCGCGTCACAGATAGATGATCTGGATCTTATCTAAACTTCAAGTTGATTACTATTGGTGTATAGCGCTATGTATTACCCCTACCATTATTAATGGAAATAGTTCATAATGTTATCAACTCCAATTCACTATTGCATTATAAAAGTATAGGAATTAAGTTATATTAAACTAACATAGAAATCTCAAATGAGACCAATTTTAAATTCCATTTTGAATAACATTTTCTCTTACTCTTTATTTTTTTTTTAAAAAAATTAATAGCAAAATAATAAAAACATTATTAATGGAAAAGGGGTTTTGAACTAAAGTCATTGTCAACATCTCATCGAAAAGTTAATTTTTGTAATCAAAGAAACCCCGAAAGCCCATTGGCAGAAAGTGACATGGAGGCACACGTGGAACACGCCATGTGTCATTCCACATGTGTCATGATGGCCAAAAATCCACCTGCTAAAAGACAGATCCCCTTCCTTCCTTCCTTCGAGGAATTGAGTTTAATGGAATCTTAATTAGATATTTATGAATTTAAAAAAAAAAAATTTGAATGTCATAGATTTGAATATAATGCTTAAATTGATTAATAGTCTCTTTCCAACATATAAATAGGAAAATAATGCGCTTTAACATAATAAAACTTACGTCTTTTTACATTAAAAATAATATTTATACCAATTGAATAAAAATTCAATTGATAACTCAAACTCGGGTTTGGATGACTATAGTGATAATCCAAGGGTCATATAATTGAAGAAATTAATGAAGAAGGGGTTAATAATATTAATTAAGGAAGAAGCAAATGTAAAATGGGGTTAGGAAAAATAAATACAACCAACACAAAGGACACGGTACGGAGCTAAGGCATTTGCCCCACTAATCATTCTATTACCAACTGCTAAATGCCAATAGTTAACCTCCACGTCACTGTTAATTAAACTTAGCTTTCCCCACGAATATTTTTTTTTTAATTAATGGACCGCCCAATTTTCTTGTCATATTCCCTGTGTAATTTTCTATTCTTAAACCATTTTACTTCACTTCATTTACGGCTTATATTAGTTTGATTTTTACATTATTCATAAATTATAAAACGTTAAAACTTGGGAATTTTTTTATAATAATTCGATCCTTGGAGATATTGAAAAATAATGTGGTTGAATTATGGTTTTGGTCCTTTTTATTATGCTACAATTTAGGGTTTAAATCATATACTTTAATTTCGTATGATTTGATTCTTCTATTTTTGATTTTTTATAATGTTGTTAGTTAGTTTATTTTGGCTAGTCGTCCTTGCTAAAATGGTATTCTTTTTATAGATATTAATTGAAGATTTGAATACACAAATTCTTTTTTAATTCGCTTGTTGTTTAGTTGATTGAAGATTATTTTAACATTGTTGTTGTCGAAAAAGTATACTCAAAAAATATGGTTGAAAATGCATTTGAAAAATACCTATTAAGCAGCTTTTTAGTTTGATTCCAAATGCACAAAAATGTCTTGTTTTTGTATTGCTTTTGGAATTAGACTGGTGGTTGAACTGATCATACCACTTATTTTCGGTCTAATCAATTTGGTTGGTTTAATAGAATAATTAATTAAAAAATTAAAAAAATATTTAAAAAAGAGAGAATTGGTTCAACCGATCAGATCACACGATTCAATCGGTTCGCAAGTCAATCGGTCTACCCTAGTATTCCAAATTGGTACTCCCATTTGTTCCTGGTCTGGTTCTTATAACAATGCCAAAAGCATTTGTTGACGCCAAAAACAATTCTAAACAAACTCTTAATTATGCTTTCTCTTTCTTTTTCTAAAAATTCTACATCAACATCTTAACCACAATAGTTAACATAATTAACAATTTAAACTAACTAATAACATTAAATGATTAAACTATGTTAAGCTAAAAAAAAAAAAAGTTAAATCCTCAAATTTAGTATAGTAAAAGTACCAAAACCATAATTTAACCCTTTTTTGTATGTAATCAAATTGTTGGCCAAGTTGAACTTTGAGCAAAGCCGAAAGCAATTGGCAAACACAATTGGGAGATTAAAAAAATCCAATAGCAAAACAAAAGAAACCTAATAATGGAGATGGGTATATACTTTACCCTTACATCACTATTTTGGTGCCACCTTTTTTATATACACACATTATATATATATATATATATCATGCAGTTATTTAAGTAGACTTTGATTGAATCATAAGGGTTCCAAATTTCTTAAACAATTGTAAAATTAGTTTCAAGGTCTTTTTGTGCGTGTTAATGGCAGGACCAGAATCAACAACCAAAACAACCACTGTCATCACCAACACCGACAACACCACCACCACCATGGCTCAACCACTAACCAAACCAACTCGAAGGTTCGTTGGTGTAAGGCAAAGGCCATCGGGACGATGGGTGGCGGAGATAAAAGACTCATCTCAACGTGTTAGATTATGGCTAGGCACTTACGACACTC
Organism: Gossypium bickii; assembly: GCA_025503065.1. Classification (NCBI taxonomy): domain Eukaryota; kingdom Viridiplantae; phylum Streptophyta; class Magnoliopsida; order Malvales; family Malvaceae; genus Gossypium; species Gossypium bickii. Next base: position 81,877,502 of record CP106716.1, read on the forward strand.
CTGAAGAAGCTGCTCGAGCTTACGACGAAGCAGCTCGTGCTCTCCGTGGTGAAAATGCTCGAACCAACTTTGCATCGGTTAACAACTCGTCGACACAACCGGTTATTTCCGGTTCTAACGGCCGACAACACGGACTAAGCGCGTTCTCTTCGTTGAAAGCTAAGTTGAGCAAGAACTTACAAAGCATCATGGCTAGGAATGGTGAGAACAAGTCGACGAAAAGTAGGGTGAGTGATCATTTTACTTTCGCTAGCATATTTCATTTTAGAAACAACCAGTACCACAATAACCAGGACCAGAATATACACAAAGTGGTACAACCGAGTATAGTTGTACCACGTATAGGAAACGAACCACCGCCGCCGCCGCCACCACAACCACCGTTGTCTTGGGATAGTTCTAGTGTTTCGGATTGTAGTAATGAGTGGATCGGGTTTCGACAACATGGGTTGGATTCGGATGGGTCGGATATTGGTGAAGTTAGCTTTCGTGATCATCATGGATTTAGTGATGAAATGATGGGGTGGATTGATAGTCCAGATCATCATCATAATAATATTAGTTCGAGATTAATTAGTGGTGATTATGATGATGATAATCATGGTTCGAGGAGCAAGAGGTTTAAAGTTTCTTCATCTGTTGTGGTTCCTCCAACTTTTAGTGGATCAAGTTATCATAATTAAAAAAAAAAGGTTTTTAAGTTAATTAAAGTTTGTATAGTTGCCTTAAAAAAACATGGATGATGGGATGTAAGAGTTTTTCCATTGATTATCCAAATGAAGCTTTTTTATATAACACAAGAAAGGTTATAGTGAGGTTTGAATATAGCTGGAAAAAAAAAGGGGCTAATTAGGGCCTAAGGCCTTGTCAAATGGCATTGTAACAATTTTAGTTTAGTGCAAAAACCAATCATAAGTGAAGTGATCTTCTTGTAACAAATCAAGTTTGCAATGAAACTTTTCTCTGATCATGGCTTTTTTCTTTAATCCTTTAGTATTCGGTGGTTACATTTGGCTCTAACTAAATCTAGAGTTGAGTCAAATTAAAATTTTAAATCCAACATTGTTTTTTCCAGGGACGAAGCTAGAATTTTTTTTTTTTGGAGGGGTGAATTTGAATTATAAATCTTTTAGAAAGCTAAAAATGTAATTTCATCATTGTATTAATGTAAACTTTTACAAATTTCAAGGGATTAAACTATAATTTTTTAAATATTTGGAAAGAGCATAGTTAAATTTTAAAATTTAATAAGGGCTAAAATATAATTTTACCATTAAATTAACTTTAAACTTTGCAAATTTGCAAATACTAAAGAAACTAAAAGAAATTTTTTTTTTATTTTGGGGCAAAGTCCCTGCCTACCCTCTAGCTTCACCCTTAACTTTTCTTTATCTACTAAACTTGAACAAAAAATCTTATTTAAGAAACAGTAAACTCCATCTTAGGTAATATTAATATGTTCATGTGATTATTACATTCAAAATCGATAAGATAAAAGTATACATGTTGAGTGTGGGTCATGTCAGCTTTTGCTAACATACCCATTTCCTTGTATGTTAAGCTCAAATGCCACGTTTGGTTATTAATGTAATAATATAAAGAAAAAGTTTATTTAGTACACATTTATTGTAATAGTTAGATATAGAATAAAGAATAGTCCGTATAAATTTAAACTTGAAATTAGAAATATAAGTATAAAATTTTATAAAAAATGTTGAGGCAAGATGACTCAAAGTTTCTGAACGGCATTCGATAATGCAAACTGCAGATTGTCACTAATGTGGTTAAAAAACTTGTCTTATTTAGTTTCACAATTTAATGAAGAAAATCTTCAGATTTGTCAATGTGTTGTTTTATTGAAGATATTTTGGTTCATCTATGAAAACCAATCATTGTCATTTGAAGATTGGATTGGATTAATTGATTAAGTCCTTGGAACGTGGAGATATAATTGAGATAGTATTGTTGATTTTGGAGAGCATATCTTTGAGTGGTTTTATTTTGATTGTCATTGATGTAATAGATATTTTTAAGGAGTTACTTTGTATTCACTTAGATTCTATGTTAGCAAGCCGAAATTGAATATATGCTTGGATGTATGAGAGCATATCGAGTGCATTCTAATCTGTTTATTCAAGGAACTGTTTTGTGAGAGAGTGCAAACAATTATTATAAATATTATTGAGTGTTTACTACCCAAGTTCTCAGGGAGAAGATTTGAAAGTGAGTGTTCTAGTCTTTAAGTACAAAGGTGAGATCTCTATATTTGGGGTGTAACACCCCTTACCCATATTCGACGCCTGAACAGGGCACGAGGCATTACCATACTTATACACTAAAGGTTATGCAATACTGAGACATGACTTTCCACTCGAAATTAAAACTTTTCGTAACATCTCTTAAACAAGCCTATGAGGCCTAAAACACACTTTAGGAATGGTTCGAGATCAAATTGAACTTTTTAAAAGATCCCCAAAAGACTTTGGGAAATTTTCATTAAATAGTCCACACGCCTGTGTGGAGGATGGGACACGCCCGTGTGGCATATCACAGGCACGTGTTCCACACCCATGTGGATTTATTTTTCAATTCTAACCTACAGAAGTTTTCACACGGCCGGACACACGCCCGTGTCTATGGCCCGTGGCCCTCACATGGCCTCGACACGCCCGTGTCTTAGCCAGTGTGCAAAAACTTTAGCATTCTGTTTCTGACGTTATCACCCCATAAATGTCACACGGCCAAGGCACACGCCCGTGTCCTTCGGCCGTGTGGCAAATTAAATTCTTAATTTCAGGTGCAGACATTACACGGCCTGGGCACACGCCCATGTCTATGGTCGTGCCTCCCATACAGTTGAGACACATGGCTGTGTCTCTGCCCGTGTGGTTACTACTAAGCATACTGACTTGCAAACCTAGCATGCATGGGGACACACGGCCTAACCACACGCCCATGAGGCTGATCGTGTGTCACACACGGCCTAGACACACGCCCGTGTGTCTACTCGTGTGGACAAGAGCAAGGCTATTTGCCAAGCTCTTTCTATCACCCCAACTCATACAAACATACATCACACTAAACCTTCAACCCATTCATGCATAATTAAACTAAGTAAACCAATCATGCATCTTGCACATTCATAACTAGCCTCATCTTTTCATAGATTAATAAGAAAGAGCCATCAACTATGGCCTTATACAAAAGAGTTCATCTTTTATTGAGCCAACACATTTGGCCAAAACAATATGACATTCAACTAAGTCTAGTCCTATACGTGCCATACTCAAAATGCTAAGTCTAACTATACCAAGATGTTCTGATAGTGTGGGTGATCCTTTGCTTATCTCTGTATCCCGAGCTGGCTCTTCGACATTATAAAACAAGGGAAAAGAGAAGGGAGTAAGCTTTAATCTTAGTAAGTCTATATGTAAACAATAAGCATCATACCATATGCTAATCAATCAAAAACATTACATATTATGTAAGAACAATTCATATTCTCATAATCATGCTTACTCATCCCAACTCTTACCACATCCCAATCACATATCGTATACATTGCTCACATTTACTTGTACTTATGCCCTGCACTAATCACCACAAAGCCACATATAATTTCAATTAGTCAAGTTTCTCGATGAACCCTTTGGAATGATACAAGGTACCCGATGGTTTCGCACACAGCCCACCATTAATCAATAATAGGGTGGTATCGCACACAGCCCACCAACAATGATAATTACGATGGTATCACACTCAACCCATCATTAATAAACAACAAGGTGGTATCGCGCACAGCCCACCAAAAATTTACATATTTACGGATATTCATCCGTACCCATATTTCTCTTCCGAAGGTTCATCCGAGAATTTTCACATTTTCTACTATTTCAATAATTCTCACCAATAATCAAATACATCCACACACTGCATTAATAATTAAAACATACGTAATAGGGATGTATCGTTTACACATAAACTTACCTCGGTGCAAAATATGTTAATTTGCGGTTTAGTCCGAAACATTGCCTTTTCCCCGGTCAAGGTTGATTCCGCGTTCTTCTTGATCTATGATAATAAAATTTACTCATTTAATCACTACATAAATCAAGACACTTCAAAATTTCTACTTTGGCAAAAATGACCATTTTGCCCTTATACTTTGGCAAAATTATGATTTTGCCCTTAGGCTCGTAAGTCATTTTCATCAAATTTCCTCATTAAAAAAGTCTAGCTGAACATTTATCACTCTTATAACAATTCACAATACCAATCATTTTATGCATTTACTACTCAATTTATAACCTTTACAAAAAGGTCATTTTAGGTGTTTTCATGGAAACACCTTTCACAAAAGTTGTTTATTTAACAACCATAATTCATTTTCTTCCCTAAAAACTCAGCAAACAACATAAGCACTCACATGGAAAATCCCTAAACTTTTAACCATTTTGCAAAATAGTCCCCTCATTAGCTAGCTTAAGCTTTAGGGGTTCCAAAAGTACAAAAAGTATCAAGAAATGCCTCTAAAATCACTTACTTGCAAGAGGATAGCTTGGCTGAAAGTTTGAGCTTCAAAACCTCTATTTCTTGCTGAAAATTTCGGTGGAAGAAGAAATGGGAATAGGAAAAGATGATAGCTTTCTTATTTTTCTCTTATTTTATTCAATTAAGTCACCAACTCACCTAACCATTGACCATGCCTCTAATTTGTCCCCTATGGCCGGCCATCACTTTCCCAATGGCCTAATTGCACTTTAAGGACCTCCAATTTAATATCCTATAGCTATTAGACACCTCTAGCTTGTAAAATAAAACTTTCACACTTTATGCGATTTAGTCCTTTTTCGCAATTAAACATGCAATCACCAAAATTTTCATGCACCCATATAATCATGATATAAAAAAAATAAAATTATTAAAAAATAATTTCTCTAGTCTCGGATTAGTAGTTCTAAAATCACTATTCCTACTAGCCCCAAAATCGGGTTGTTACATGGGGAGGGATAGAGTTTGAATCACTTATTATATTGTGGATCAAAGATAGTGGAATTACTCACTGAGCTAAGCTTCACGGACGCAAGGAAACCGAACTGCGTAAACAAGTCTTTGTGTTCTTTGAGTTTTTGTTTGCACAGTACGAAGCCGTAGTGACAACTGCAATCTGACACTCTATTTCTATTTTCATTTTAAGCAAATAGACAATTTAATGTAGCAATAACAAAAAACATTTCTTCAAAAATATTCATTCTCTTTTCCAAAAACAAGTCATATGAATGGTTAAAAATTAGAAATTGAAATTAATTTAATGTTAACTCGTATAATAAAACATGATGAAAAAAATAATACTCCTAACGTATTTTTTAAATTTTTATTATTTTTTACATCGTATCTCAATTGATATAATATTTTAATCATTTTGTTATATTATATTAGTAACATGTTTAAAATTATCAAATGCCTGACTTTACCAATTCTTATTGCATGCCTGTAATAAACTATCTAAGGGCTAAGAACATTATTAAGAAAACAACAAAAAGGACAAATCAACAGCATGCTGTGTTGTTTTGAGGTTAATTTCACCACATATACATGGATGGGTCTGTCAGCCTTAATCACTCTAATTAATCTCTAGCTAAAAACAATGGCTTAATTGGTAAATTTAAAAAAACATATATTAAGGTTGTCAATTATTAAGTTTTGTAATTGGATTGAACATGGTATTATGTTTGCAGTTATCTAGTAATAGATATTTCTTTGTATGATGAAAGAGATCATCACTAGGTTAAAAAATCATATTTATTTATTTTGTAGTTATCTTGTGATTTTTTTGAATTGAACTAAATTAGTCAATTGGATTAGTTCAATAAAAATTTGATTAATAGATAAGTTCAAATATAAAAGTTAAATCGATTTTTGAGTAAATAGCTCAAACCCAGTAGAAAATCAAAAATCGGATAAAAAACAGCAGTTGGACTAATTAAATAGATTTTGTAAATTTTTATTTTGTTATTAACTTGTATAATTTTTAATTATTTTTAATTATTGTTGAATAGACGATCAAACCGGTTGAACTAGGAATCCGGTGGTCTGACTGATTCAACAACTAGTTCAGTGATTAAACATTGGTTGATGTGTGGTTTTGGAGTGAGTAGTTTAGGGTGATTCCACATCGTGAATGGGCTGAGAACTGCTATTGGAGTTGCTTTTGTAGAAGAGGAAGAGCGATGGTGAAGGGTAATAGTTGTTAGGTTTGATGTTCCAAACTTTTTATATAACAACATTTAAGATAAATTTTTATTTATATTTCTTAAGTCATTTGGTGAAAATAATTATTGGAAATTTTGTTAAACATTTTCAAAACATTTCAAAGACTTGTAAAAGTACTCAAAAACATGTTTTAAATGTGTTTCAAATCATCTAAATGCTTTTGAGTCAATCTAAAATATTTTTAAGTCTTTCAAGCTCATTTTATACAAGTCTAGGACGTAGTATCGGTACCTTAACCTAGTTGCATCAATACAACTAAGTTAGTAAGCAAAATTGTGAAACTTTGGGGACTTTTACCCATACAAGTCCACCTCTATCTATAACCATACAAGTCTACTTCTACCCATACATCTTGTGAGTTGTACTGATACAAGTCTGTGTACAATGCTTCCAACAATTAGAAATTATCCCCAACAGCAAAATTTTCCCTTGTTATATATACACATCAAGAACACTTCAAGATATAAGAGATGAGCATCCAAACATAAAAATCAAGAAAAAAGCCTCAAATTCTTCGTTTTCTCATTTTCTCTTGTACACATCTCTTAGGTATTTATTGTTAATTTTTTTTATCATTTTTATTTCATTTCTTAACCTTGTGAAAAAAATAAAGGTTGCAAACATTATACCTTCTCCTTGAAAAGTATTAATTCAAGTATGGTGAATCAAGAAGTCTTTAGTTGAGGTATACTAAGATAGTGTGATAAGCAATTGGGGCCGACCCACTATAAATCGAAGTGGTCAATTAATTTATATATAATAATTATTTACAAAATAATCTTATTATATAACATTGTATTTTGTTGGAAGTGGTCAATTAATTTTTGAAAGCAAATATATAATTGAATTTTATGTTTAATGATTGAGTTTGGTATTGATTTTTTTTTTTTTTTGTATTTTCCAATAAGGTAATTAGAAGTTTAGTTTTTTTTTTTTTAACAATATATAAATAGCATCAATTACAAGCTAACAATAAAATCAAAGTTGAATAGTAAAAAACGTCTATTTATCTATATCTGATCATCAACTAATTAAGGAGCAACATGAAAAATTCTCGTCATTAATTATACCTTAACTCAAATCTAATCATTAATTAAACCTCATTGTTTTTACTAATTATAAAAACAATCAAATATGAAATTACATTTTTTAACTTACACCTTTTTAAATCCACGTGTTTGGTTTTGGTAGGTTAAAAATGCCACATGGTTTAAATTTTAGTGTTACTAGCATTTTGAGTCATTTTGTGTATCAGAAGCTCTGCTTGAAAAAAAAAAGAAGTGCATGATATATAAGGTACCTCCACGAATACCCTTGTCGGTATAGCACCTTCATTAGCGAACTACTCTCTCCAGTCACAATCAACCTCGCCATCACATCGTATCTTAACATCAGCACTGTTCACATTGAACTTAAAAACAACACCCGAGCTGCCACTATTAAGAATGTTATTTATAACGACTCGAAAATCAGTGATGTCAAAACGTATAGTTTTAAAATTTTGATTTCATAAATCGAACTCGTAAATATTTTTATTAAATATTTAAGGAGTAATCTTAAAAGAGAAGTGGATTTCAGTTAGGTAATTTTATCTAATTAATGATATATTCAAATATATATATCAAACCAAATACATAACATCCTAAAATAATAAATACCATATGGACTTACCTGTTCCAAACACTAAACAAGTTGATTCTTCAAGGACTAATCAACAATTTTAGTTTTTCCTCGATTACTTCTACTTTGATCCAATTCTTGATCTATACAATTATTTTATACAATTCATTAATACCAAACATTTTCATATTATGTCATGACATGAATGAACCAATATAATCTTATTTTTATACCCTTAAAATTTTACATTTTATTCAATTTAGCCCCTGAATTCGAAATAGCCATAACTTTATATTTTTAACCTCGATTTAAAATCCGACTTCACATACATTCAATAGGGACCCTTTACTTTCTATTTCTACCAAAATTTTATAATAGTTTTACATTTTATTCATTTTAGTCCCTATGTACAAAACTAACAATTAAATGTTACAATCTAGTCCTTTTTACCATCTAAGCTTAAAATCTATCAATTTCAAGCCTAATTCCTCAAGAAATCAACAATGGGAACTTTCAAAAACTTTAGCAGTTTTACGAATTAGTACATGAGTAACTAAATCAAACTCCCATGACCTCAAATCTATAAAAAAATTCAAAGAAATGACAGATTTTTTACCTTTTATTGATGGTCGAATACTTGAAACCCTTGGATGATTTTTCTCTTTTCTTAACTTGGAGAATCGGTTTTGGAAGGAAGGAGAAGATGACCACATTCTCTTTCTTTCCACTCATTTGTTATTTAAACATGGATTAATGGCTAATTAACTTAATAATTTCATTATTAGTTAACATAATATAATCTTAACATTACTTAATGGAGATAGCCCTATCTCCCACTAACATTTACCTAATAATGGTTTAATTACCATTTTGGATCTTTGTCTAATTGCAATTTAAGCCCCTATGTCTTTGGCCAATTAAAAATCTATAACGATTGGACTTTTACAATTTAGTCTCTGCACCTAAATTAAGTATTTAATTGACAAAATTGATGGACCAAACATCAATATTTTTTTATACTAACTCCATAAATATTCATATTTTAATATTTACGGAGTCAGTTGCATTTTTCGGTAACACTGAATTTCGAGTTGTTACACTAAGTCTTAGATTTTGTATTTATCTTACCTTATTAAAATAAAACTAACAACACCCAATCTCTCCTTCTTCTTTTTCTTTCACCATATAATTGAATTCTTAGTGTGAAATTTTTTTGGATAATCTTTACTTTCATATTTAATTTTTTTTTGAAAAAAAATTGGAATAGAAAGTAAGAGATTAGGGTTATTAAAATTATTTCAATCATAAAAACAAATACGTAATACACAAATTGATTAATTTTAATGACCCTACCATCTTGCTTTCTATTCCAATTTTTTTTAAAAAAATTAATAAGAAAATAAATTAGAAAGTAAAGATTATCCAAATTCTTTCATCCTCATACTTCAATTACACAGTGAAAGGAAAACAAAGAAGAGAAAGAATGAGTGTTCTTAATTTTGTTCTAATAAAGTAAGATAAATAAAAAATCCATGATTTATAATTATTTATTTTGTTTTAATGACTAAAATTATTTTGATTCTCGAACATTTTTTCATGATTAATATGTGATGTTGTCATTATAATAATATTTAATTCAATCTATCGAGAATTGTAAATATTGCTATTAGAATAATGTTTTTAATCTAAAAGAAATTCCAGTCCAAAAGGGAATTTATAAATCGGCTTTTTTACCCAAATATTATAAAATAAAATAAAATAATTCGAAAATGATATCCCACCCCGATTGATTACAGGAATGGGTTGTTTTGGGGGGTGGAGGGTGGTGCAAAGGCGGCACCACCCATTTTTTCTGACAGTGACAAAAATCAGTTAACCAAAAAAAATATTATATTGATGGAGGATAACTAATAGGCGACACCAAAATAACCCGTATAACCCAACACAACCCAAAAATTGGTGGTGCCTACCTGACAAGTGGCACCAAAGGAAGCAGTCTCACCTCTGCTTTGTATTTTTTTCTGTTCTTTTTTGAAAATAGAAAATATTACTGTTTGTGATTAAAATACAGAAAAAGAAATGGTGAATGAGTAGGAGGAGAATGGGAATGGCAGTAGCAGCTTGTTGGTAGAGCTGCCACTAGGCAAAGCAGTGGAATGATTCGAGCTAGAGAAGGCAATATGCAGCCATGGGTTATTCATGTTGGCCCTTAACCACTGGGATCCAATCTCCTGCTTCTTCTCTCGCCCTTTACGTCTCACTTCTCCTCCTCTTACAGTCACCGTCCGCATCTCTCAGTCACCCACTTCTTCTTCTTCCACTCTCTACCTTCGCGTTTACGGTGTATCCTCCCTCTCTCCACCGCACCGCCACTCTCTTTTAAACCAAGTGTCTAGAATGCTGCGGTTGTCGGAGTCCGAGCAAAACAAGTTGAGAGAGTTTTGTAGTATTGTAGAAGCATTACATGGAGAAGAAGAAGCAACTGAGTATTTGAGGAGTTTCAGTGGGAATGTTAAGTATGACTCCTATTTCAGTCAAATTTGAGAAGTAATCTTCTAGTTAAATTCTGTTTATTTGTTTCAATCAAACACTGATTAGTTTAGATTATTTTATTATTATTTGACCAATAAATTTAACCTATAAATAGGCTCTTTTACAACCTTAGAAAATACACCCATTAGATATTAGAACTCATAACACATTTAGAGAATTTTGTGTTTACGTTTTAAAGGTTCTTTGTTTTTGGGTTTTCGGGGTTTAGTTTTTATCTCCATCTTTTGTACTCTTCGTTCTTTTGCCATTATAGTAAAATTGTCTTTGCTCGTGGTTTTTCCATGTTAAATTTGTGTGTGTTCAATTTCTCAATTTATTCTGCTATTTTTCTTATTGCTTAATCGGGTCAATCCTAACAAGTGGTATCAGAGCTAGTTCAATTTTCATAGATCAGCCCATTCAGATATGGCAGCAAGAAGGTTTGAAATTGAGAAGTTCGATGGCGAGACAAATTTCAATCTATGGCAAGTTCGAATGATGGCAATTCTAGTTTAATCCGGTTTGAAAAAGGTTGTTACCGGGAAAAAGTCTGAGAATCTAAATAAAACAGAATGGGAAGAGCTTGATGAAAAGGCTTTGTCTGCAATCCAGTTGTGCCTCGTGAATGCAGTATTACAGGAGGTATTGATGGAGAAGACCTCATCTGCCTTGTGGAAAAGGTTAGAGACTCTTTACGCGACTAAGTCTCTGGCTAACCGTTTAGTGTTGAAACAACGTCTATTTACGTTTCGTATGAACAAAGGTGAGCTTCTTAGAGATCGTATCACTCAATTTATTACTCTTTTAAATAATTTAAAGAATGTTAAGGTTCATATTGACGATAAAGATCAGGCTATGCTATTATTGTGCCCTTTACCCCCTTCATACAAGTCTTTCAAGGAGACCCTAAATTATGGTAGAGATAAACTCTCGTTCAAAGATGTGAAGGGTCATTTGTTGAGTAGAGACAAACTCGACAATGAGCTTCATTTGGATAGAAGGCAGATAGGCAAACTTCCGTTTTGATAGCATCAAAGAAACGAGACAAAAGGTGTTGCTATTGTAAAAAGTTAGGTCACGTCAAAGCAGATTGTTATAAACTGCGAAAAAAAAAGAGTTGTTGAGAGTAACGAGGAAGATGTCGCTGGTGCTAATTTGGTCAATGAAAGCTGTGATGATTTCTTATTAGTGTCTACGAGCGATAACTCCAAGCTCACGTTCGAGTGGATCCTAGATTCGGGATGTTCTTTCCACATGTGTCCCAATAGAGAATGGTTCTCCACATACAGTTCGGTTGAAGGTGGAGTTGTGTGCATGAGAAACAGTTCATCTAGTAAGGTAATTGGTATTGGTACTGTTAAAATTAGGATACACGATGGGATGATTAGGACACTCTCAGATGTCAGGTATGTACCTGATTTACGAAAGAATCTCATCTCTTTGAGTATTTTAGACTTGAAAAGATGCAAAATCAACATCGAGTTGAGCGGCATTAAAGTATCTTATGGAGCTCACATTTTGTTAAAAGGTAAAAGAACTGGCAGTCTTTATATTCTAGAAGGTTCTACAGTGACCAGTGAAATTGGACGTCCCTCATCGTTACAGAGTCAAAGTCAACTCATTTAGAGTGGAGGCAACTTGGTCATAGAAGGGAAAAAGGTATGACCGTTTTGTTGAAGAGAGGTTCTCTTTTGGATGTAGGTTTTGAAAAGTTAGGGCAATGTGTTCGTGAAAATCAAACCCAGGTTAGTTTTGATTTGGCAGTGTACAAGTCGAAGGCTAGAAGTCTTCTAGTTTCTAAGCACAGATTCAACTCAGTTAATTCCCTGCATGGTTCAAGATAGGCTCGTGGCGGGCTTTGGCAAAGATGACATTGTGGAAATATGAGTCAAGGTGGAGATTTGTTAAGTATGAATCCTATTTCAGTCAAATTTGAGAAGTAATCTTCTAGTTAAACTCTGTTTATTTGTTTCAATCAAACACTGATTAGTTTAGATTATTTTATTATTATTTAACCTATGAATTTAGCCTATAAATAGGCTCTTTTACAACCTTAGAAAATACACCCATTAGATATTAGAACTCATAATACATTTAGAGAATTTTGTGTTTACGTTTTGAGGGTTCTTTATTTTCAGTTTTTTGGGGTTTAGTTTTTATCTCCATCTTTTGTACTCTTCGTTCTTTTGACATTATAGTAAAATTATCTTTGCCCGTGGTTTTTCCACGTTAAATTTGTGTGTGTTCAATTTTTCAATTTATTCCGCTATTTTTCTTGTTGCTTAATCGGGTCGATCCTAACAGGGAGAGTTTTCAGATCCCCTACTCTGTTTAAAGACATGGTCAAGTGCATTCTTCTTTGTAACTGCCAGTATGTACTTTTATATATTATCCCTTTATCACCGTTGAATTTTTTGCACTGTCCTTAACCTATTTGATATAATGCCGTTATATACACCTGGGGCCAAATTTAAATAAGAGTACCCCCTGCATTTTATAGGTTTTCAAGAACTTTGAGCATGGCTAAAGCACTTTGTGAGCTTCAGTTTGAAATTCAACACCAAATTTGTAGTTCAAAGGCTGCTGAAGATGATTTCATTCCTAAAACGCTCGCAGGGAAGGAGTCAAAGAGAAAGTTAAGGGTGTCTAAAGTTTCCATGCGTTTAAAAAGCAAATTCACAGAGCCCAAAGTAGATAATTCAGCGACAGAGTCCAAAGAAGAAAAAGAGGAAACATTAACACTATTTTAATCACAAACAGCAATATTTTCTATTTTCAAAAAAAAAGAACAGAACAAAATACAAAGTAGAAGTGAGACTGCTTCCTTTGGCGCCGCCTGTCAGGTAGACACCACCAATTTTTGGGTTGTGTTGGGTTATACGAGTTATTTTGGTGCCGTCTATTAATTATCCTCCATCAATATAATATTTTTTTTGGTTAACTAATTTTTGTCACTATTAAAAAAAATAGGTGGTGCCACCTCTGCACCACCATCCACCCCAAAACAACCCATTCCCATAATTAATCGGGGTGGGATACCATTTTCGAATTTTTTATTTTATTTTAATATTTGAGTAAAAAATCCTTATAAATCTCTAAAATTTAATTTGTGTTGTAAATAATATATGAAATAATCTTAAAAAAGAATTATATTTACAAAACCCTTGACTTTTTTCTTAAAATAAAAAACAAAAAAGCTGCCTTCTTGGATTTGTGGAGCACCCTCTTCTTTTGCAGTTTTCTATACAATTAATTGAGTTCCTGCAATTTAATTTTAAAATTTAAAATTTTTAATCAATTTAATCAAATCAACTCAATATCAATAAAGTTTATTCAATTAAATCTATTTTAATTTTAATTTTGCTTTGATTTCCTTCCAAATATAATAAAAGGTTGATTTAAATGTCAATTAAAAATTAATGAAAATTATAACCAATAAACTATCAACTTAATTCGATTTAGTAAAAAATTATCGACAAACATATTTGAATCGAATTTTACTGATCACAAGTACAGAGTTGGTGGGTATATACGAACAAATTGGAAAACAATAAGAAAAGACAAAAAGAAGAAATTAAAGGAGAAAACGGAGAGGCAAATTCTTGAGTTTTATAGAATAGTCGACAAACGACAGCATCACATCGTGGCTAGACCGACGCTAAAGCCTACCACGCACTATTCACTTTTAAGCATCCTATGCAAGTTTTTTATTTTTTTAAATAAAAATTAATCCTAAAATTTTAAAAATTTCCATTTACATACCTAATTTTTTTAGTCCAATTTAATTTATTTTTATCTCAAATTACGATTCCAACTATAATTTTTAAGTGAAATGAGATAAAATTGATAGTTTAAGTGTCTAAGTGTGAAAAATGGTATAATTTGAGGTTAATTTTATAATAAAGCTTGATTTAATGAATATATATAGGTCAAATTTAAGTTTCACAATAATAACCGATTGAGTCTTAGCTCGATTAGATGAATATTGTTGTCAATGTAAGAGGACGTAGGTTCGAATACGCTGAAGCGTATTATCCTTCTATTTATGGGTTAAAGAGGGACTATGGATAGTTTTAAGCATTGCATCAAAAAGAGCATATATGATCAGAACCTATAATAAAATTGTTCAAAATTAAATTGAATTAGAGAAATCAAGTTTTTATATTTAAACAAAAACTAATAGGATTATTTTACATTTATTACTTAAATTAAATACATTTAAAAGTAATTTTGTAATGAATACTCTAAATATCTAAATAGGTAGGAATTGTTTAGGGTTTGAATCTAAAATTAAATATCAATTAATAACTTATAATAATATAAACCCTTTGTCTTCTTACAGGGACAACTACATATCTCGAAAAGGATTAATTTTCATAAACCGTAAAACAGATATAAATGATACCTTGATTATACAAAAGAAAAATTATGAAACCCTTGTCACAACTAGGTAACACGTTCATCAATAAAATATGATAATTGCTAGACTTGTCTGTAGTAATGGTTAAAGTTATCATTTGACATTTTGATGACATGGATTTAAATCCTATCATTCCCTCCTCTCCCATTAAAGAAAATAAAACAATACAAGATAATTTTTTCCAACAAAAAGTCTTTTCGTCCCTACGTCACATAAGACTGGGAATCTGAATTCGGATATTCATAATTATCTGATTCGTTTTACGCAGGTTAGGATAATATTTGTGTTCGGATTTATCTGATTGAAATTGATGCGGATAAATGCCTCAGATACTCATTATTCAAATCTACATTACTTATTTAGATAAGGGGTATGATCCAAATTCACTTATTACAAAATACTTATAATTTTAATTATATATAAAGAACTTTAACATATTCAAATTTATTTTTTTAAAATTTTAAAATTGAAATTTTCAAATATTCAAATATTCAACTAATTATAATATTTAATTCGAATTCGAATTTAATTTATTATAATAAAAAAACTTATAAATAATAAATAAATTTAAAAATTTTAACAATTTCAAATTCAGATAATTTAATAAATACAATTACTTAATCGGCTGTGATTCTTTAAATCACATCAACTAAAACAAAACACAAATTCAAAATTTTCATCCAATCCCAACGGTCGAATCCTCTGATACCAGCCATAATCACAACCGTACAAGCAATCAAAGTTGCTCGACATTTAGACACTCATGTCTGATATATGAAAAAACAAAATTCTTGCGAGAGTTAGAAGCATGTTTGGTTTTTTTTAGTTAATACATAATTTTCATCCCTAAACTTTTTCATTCGAGCCTAGTTCATCTTTAAATTATTTTGAATTTATATTCTGTCAATCAGATTATTACATTTATATACTAATATTATTAATTGTGTTGACGTGACATTTTTCGATCTAACGGTGTTATATAATAGTTTCTCAGTGTGTGACGTAGCATACATAAATTAAAAATAAAAATAAAAACACAAATCATGTTTGCCACTTGGATTATGAGAAACCACTATGTGACATTATTAGATTGATTAGAAATATCACGTCAACAAAAACTAACCGTGTGAATTATAGAGAGACTAATCTAATTAACGGAAGATAAATTCAAATACGGCCTAGGCCAAAAAAAAATTAAAAATCAACTATGTAGAAATTTAGGGCCAAATAATATATTATCACTTTTTTTTAATATCGTTGCTACAGTTTCTGTCTGGTTCTGCTGTTATTAAGCTCAATACTTTAAATAAAAGAAAAAAAAGTGTCTTTCATTTGTTTTCTTCCTGGGTTCTTTTTAAAAAATATATATTGATCTGGTATTCATCTTCATAGTTTAAAACCCAACTTAGAAGTATTACTGCCTGTAAAAAAGAAAGGGTTTTTACAGTGGTCTGTTACTGATTCTTTGAAGCATTTTCTGGGGAAAAAAAAGAAATTTGAGTATTAAACTACACAGCCTCATTGCTTGTTAATGTAAGAAAAGGACAAATCTTGGGAGTATCCGAGTCTCCAATTTGAGGTATATTTCTTTTCCAAAATTTATTGCTTTGAATTTTCTTAAGTTGGAAAAAAAAAAAAAAATCACAGCTTTGGATAGTGACTCTCCAATTGCTTATCTTCTCTTTCAAAGAAGTCTCTTTCTATAGCTCAAAAGTCTAAAAAAATCTATTCTTGGGGTTAAAATTGGTATTGCAACTAAGAATAAAAAAAATCCTCACCTTTGGGTTTAAGATCTTTACCAAAATAAAGTTGGGATTTTGATCTTTTTCTTTTCCATTACTAATTTGCCCTCTAAATTATATTCATTGATGGCTTCTCTATGAAACTGCAATCTTTCTTGGTAGTAAAAAAGTATAGTATATATCGTATGGTTTTGTCAGTATCAATGGATTTTTTTTTAGTTGGCATTTAATGATCACTTGGTAAAAGCATGAACTTATTTTTAGGTACTTATGTAAACAAGCTTTGTGTGATTTGCCAACTGCTACACTTGTTTTGATAAAAATATCATTTTTGGTTCATGTAGATCCTTTGTGAAGCTTTCTATGAATTTCACTTGATGTTGCTTTGGTGATCGATTTTCGATTAATTCGGATTCAAATCATGGGAGAAGGTATTGGAAAAGGGGTTTCAATCGATGTTCGACCGGCGGAGGAATCGTTGTCATACGCTCGAGAGCTTGTTCCTATGGCACTTGTTAAGGCAAGGGAGGTGAAGGGGTTTCTTAGTAGGTGGAAGATGCTAGTTTCGAAATTGGAGCAGATTCCGTCGTGTTTATCGGACTTGTCGAGCCATCCGTTCTTTTCAAAGAACGGTCTTTGTAAGGAACAACTTCAGGATGTTTCGATGACGGTAAAGGAAGCTATTGAATTGGCAGATTTATGTTTGAAGGAGAAGTATGCAGGTAAGCTTAAGATGCAGAGTGATCTCGATGCGTTATTGGGGAAATTGGATCTTAATTTACGGGATATCAGACTTCTTATCAAGACCTGTGTACTCGGTGAAGCTACATTGCCGGAATTGGAGACTGCAGGACGTTGTCGTATAAAGGAATTGTTTGCACGGCTTCAAATCGGGCACTTAGAAGCAAAGCATAAAGCTGTTGATACCCTTGTTGAGGTAATGAAAGAGGATGAAAAGAGTGTATTAGCAGTTATCGGACGGAGTAACGTAGCTGCTTTAGTTCAGTTGTTAACTGCGACTTCACCTCGTATACGAGAAAAAACAGTGACTGTAATCTGTTCAATTGCGGAATCCGGGAGTTGCGAGAGTTGGCTTGTTTCTGAAGGTGTTTTGCCACCTCTCATACGGCTTGTTGAATCCGGTAGCATAGTTGGTAAAGAGAAAGCAACAATTTCATTGCAAAGATTATCGATGGATGAAGAAACTGCCCGAGCAATCGTTGGACATGGTGGGGTTCGACCATTGATCGAAATCTGCCAGATTGGAGATTCTGTTTTACAGACTGCAGCTGCTAGTACTTTAAAAAACATATCAACTGTTCCCGAGGTTCGACAAATACTAGCCAAGGAAGGTATAATAAAGGTCATGATTAATCTCCTCGATTGCGGGATTTTGTTGGGTTCGAAAGAACATGCTGCCGAGTGTTTACAGAATCTTACAGCCAGCAATGAGAATCTGAGGTGGTCTGTTATTTTGGAGGACGGAATTCGAAGCCTATTGGTATACCTCGATGGTCCTTTGCCACAAGAACCCGCAGTTGTAGCCTTGAGGAATTTGGTTAGCTCGGTTTCAACTGATGTCCTGATGTCACACGATTTCCTCCCTCGGTTAGTTCACGTGCTTAAATCCGGATCATTAGGCGCACAACAAGCTGCTGCATCGACCATTTGCCGAGTTTGCACTTCGAGTGAAATGAAAAAACTGGTCGGCGAATCCGGCTGCATCACTCTTCTTGTTAGAATGCTCGAGGCTAATTCAAACAGCGCTCGAGAGGTAGCCGCTCAAGCCCTTTCGAGCTTGGTAACCGTCTCTCACAATTGCAGAGAATTCAAAAAGGACGATAAAACTGTGCCGAATCTGGTACAGTTGCTTGATCCAAGCCCTCAAAACACCGCAAAGAAGTACGCTGTTTCATGCCTATCGTCCCTTTCATCAAGTAAGAAATGCAAGAAGCTTATGATCTCATACGGATCAATCGGGTATCTCAAGAAGCTTTCGGAGATGGAAACCCCTGGTGCTAAGAAGCTACTTGAGAGATTAGAAAGAGGAAAACTTAGAAGCTTTTTCGTCCGAAAGTAATAGGAAGAAGAAAAAAAGGTCTCCTCTTTTTTGTATAATGAGATTTTCCATTTGTTTCTCTTTTTGTTCACCTCCTTTTCTTGCATGTAACATATAAGTTTCATTGTCTATATGAAACAAAACTAGTTCATAAATATATATATATATATATATAACCACTCAAGCCTCCTAAGGTAATTGATGTGGGTTCCGATTCTGCAACTCTTGCTTCTAACACAAGGAAAAAAAAATGGACAAGGCACCTTCTCTCCTAACAAGATTCTTTAACTCTCTTCTACTCACTTTTCTCAAATCCTCTTCTAAACACCTATACTCTAACCATCCTAATCATCTTATGATGCCTCTCTACCCTCCAGGTGAATCGTCTCAAATCGACACAACCTTCTCCGTATATAAATAAAACCCAAGTTCTTACTAATTATTATTATTATTATAATAATCATAGCTTGATTCTTGCTTTCTTATTATGCATTTGCAATTTCTCAATGATTTGGGTGGGTTTAGGCTCTGTTTATTTCACTAAAAATAGCTTTCGAACAGTTTTTTCTGTATTTGTTTCATGAAAAATAGTTTAGCCGACTAAAAATAAATTTTTTCCCTATAAAATGACCTATCATCTTGAAAACTGTTAATCATTTTTAGAAAAGAGCTCATTTATGAGTAATTTTATTTTTATATAAAAATTGAGTCAAGCTTAATATTATTATATTAATAATATTTTTTATTTATCTATATCTAATCATATAATAAATTATTAATATATTGTATTATTTTAATAAATTATTTATATTTTAATTTTATTTTAATAATAATTTTAAATACCATTCTTCACATTTTATTGAAAATATTCAATTTTAATATTGATACTTTAATAATAAATATTTATTACAATTATAGATATATGTAAAATATTTTACAGAAAATGTTTTATGCATGTCAATATAAATAAGTCATTTTTCCTGTAAAATGACTTACCCTTTTGAAAAGTTAAGTCATTTTTCAGAAAAGAGCTCTTTTATATGCAATTTTATTTTTATATAAAAATTAATTTAAATCAAGTTTAATATTATTATATTGATAATAATTTTTATTTTTAAAAATATTTAAAAATATTAATATAAAATATTATATTTTTCAATATTATTAAACATACATATTTAATTATTTATTATTAGTAATATAATAAATTATTAATATAATTAATATAATTAATTAAATTATTTAATATTTTAATTTTATCTTAAAAATAATAATTTTAAATACCATTCTTCACATTTTATTGAAAATATTTAATTTTAATATTTTAATAATAAATATTTATTACAATTATAAATATATTAATAATAAATGTTTTGTAGTATAAAGATTAAAATATATCATAAGTCTATGCACTCTTCACAAATTTGCAATTTAGTCTCTATACTTTTATTTTCAATAATTTAGTCATTCTACTTTTTAGATTTGAAAATCAAGTCCAATTGTTACATTATTTTTTTTTGGTCAATTTTGTTGATGTCACATTTTTAAATAAAAATACTAACTTGGTAGTCATGTAACTAAAAAATAACATTGTAATGAACCTAAATTTAACAAAATATTTTTAATATATGCAAAAAATATATAAAATATAAATTTACAGCTATAAAATAAAGTCAATTAAATAATGAAAAAATAAAAAAAAAACTCAAAGGAATGTTTGTTTCATTAAAAACAGGTTTATGAAATATTTTTAAGAAATCAATCAAACAACAAAAAATATTTTACAGAGATTTATCCAAATATCAAAAAGTATTAACTTTTTCAAGAAAATAAATCAATTTTTCTAAAAATTATTTTTCGGAAGTAATTTTCAGTGAAACAAACAGACCCTAAACTTGATTTAACTTAACTTGGCAATAAAAAATCATTTCAACCCCAAAATGATCCTACTTAAAAAACTTTGATTAAAAAATCATTTCAACCCCAAAATGATCCTACTTAAAAAACTTGAATCAAAGATCACTTAATCTTACAAAACCGAATGATTCGAACACAAAATGGCTTCAATCTAAACAACTTGAACACAAAATAGGAATAATTATTCTTTTTCCCTTTTCATCTTTCCTTTATTATTTTTGGTATAGATTTTTTTTATTTAATATACATAACATAATCTTAATATATTATTTTATAATTTAATTTTAATAAAAATAATTTTTATTTATATATTTTTCATAATTATAAGTTATATATTTATTTTATTATTTATTTTAAATATAATTTGTAAAACATTTTGATATTTTATTATACATATACATTTTAATTTAATGTCCTTAATTGTTATTTTCCTTTTTTTATCTCACTATCACGGTTGACGTGAATCCAAGTACATACTCCATCAATCACAGTCGGTGTTAATCTTATCACTATAATATCTAATTTCATTGTTACAATATCGCTACCACAATTTTTACTCTCATCAGAGCTAATCACACTGTCCATTCAAAGAGAACTTAATATTAAAAAAAAGAAGTCATAATTAACATAAAAATACACTCTCTAACATGCATGCTAATCGCAAGGTTTATATAACCTATGGAGAAAAAGATAAGGATTTCTAAGTAAAAGTATTATGGAGATCCTTGTATTAAGACTTGGATTGTATCTTACTTTTTCTATTTAAAAAAATGAAAAAAATTAGTCATTGTACATCAAATCAAAACGTAAATTGGTCCTTATGTTAACATAAATATTCCATATCTTTTTACTATTAAAAATTGGTCCTATTGGTTAAAAAGAAAAAACTAGTCCCTGAATGCCAGCATAAGGTACACGTGGGACATCACATGTAACTGCTTGATTATTTTATTAGCCACATCAGTTTTGAACAATAGAAATGGATGAAATTTTTAATAGAAAGAACCGGTTTGCTCTTTGATCTAACATATATAGACTAATTTATCTATTTTTTGAGTAAAAAGAGCAAAATGCAATCTAACTCCTAGTACAGGACCTCCATGATACTTTTACCGAATTTCTATTCTATATTTAAACAGAAGGCAACATTTGTTGGGTTCATCAATAAAAAGTTCGATGTCTCTTCAAACAAAATTTCATATTCAACTTTTGTGGATAGGGAAAATAATATTGAGAGAGCTTTTTTCATTTAAGAGTCCGACCCAACTCAACTTCATTTTTTTTAGATTCTTTATATTTATTTTACCATCTATATTTGGGTTCGTGACTACCTCTCCTAATAAAATTATTGGAAATGGATAAAATCACTGTTTTATATAGTCCTTTCTCCTACTAATAATGTCATCTTCAAGCTTTGAATATCGAAAAAAAACTGACACTTTGAACATCATCATGCAATACATTTATACTATAAAACCAATTCAAGTAGTTCTAATTCAACCACCACCAATTAATAACATAGTTTCAAATTCCTATTGTGACATTACAAAACAAAAAAAAAAAAAAAAAAAAAAAAATCATTACAGCAAAATTTGTTATTATTTGAGGAAAATAATAATAACCACAACATCTAGAGCTATCAAAAAACAACCTAGATTTACAGTATTTACAGTTTTACACCTCTTAATTTTCTCATGAACACAATTTAACCTCTTTTCTTACACTGCTGGGGTATATAAATGCAGCATCAACACAAAGGCCTCCTTTTGTATGAGTGCAATCAATTTGAGTCGATGAAAATTTGATGTTTGTCAATGCATTAGAGTTCTCAACGATGAAATCTCCGACATGGTAGAGAACCCAGCTCCCTGGATTGTCTAAATAACACCGAGATACGACATGTTGGCCGTCCGAAGTTGTTAGTTGGAATTGGACAGGTTTTATGTCCCATCCGTGGACGTGCTCGGTGTTGCAAACCCGACGGCCGAGTCTTTTTGAGGATTTCCCGAGGTGGAGTCTAAAGAATAGGGAATATGTCCCGGCAGGGAATTGAAACTCGAACTCTCCATCGACTTCGAACCACCATGTTTGTTGGAGGTAGGCTACTGTTCGATACCTGCAAGTGAAGACCAAATTAAAGGGAAGGGTTTGAGTTAGAAATATGACCCCATAAAAAAAAAACGATTAAATCCCCCAAAACTGGTAAAATTTTTATAAGGTCCCCAAAACTAGTAAAATTTGTTATATGGTCCCTTTAGAGGTTACAAATTTATAAAGTATACCGTGGTAAATTTTCATATTCGCCTTAAAAATTTATAATTTAAATTTGCCCTCCCTGCTATATTCAAATTTAGCTTGAAGCATACATAAAACATATAGTTAAATTGCAAACATCGTGTGCCTAACGAGAACAATAGTTGAATGATAAACACACCTAGATTCCTCGGTGGAAATATGGTTCCAATATCTCCGATCATCAATCCCTGTAATTGTCAACGCCTTAGAAGACATTGATAAACAAACCCCACCTGTGTTCTTATCCAACCATATCTCCTGCAAATACCCAAAGAAAAAAAAACTCGCCATTGTTAGATCATTAAAAGCTCAAATCCCATCATGAAAATGGCAGGATTAAAAGTCCAACCGATCAGGCAAATGGTTCAGGATCTAATCGATCCATAAGTTCAATCAGATCAACCGATTTTATTCTGTTCTCTATCTCAATACCCGTTCGGTCCAACTGGTTCATCCAGCCAATAACCTTGAAATGGAGATAAAAGGAAGAATGTTTAAACCTTTGTGCCACCATCAAAAGGGATAGGCTTGGTCAACCTAGCATAAACATCTTTCTTCTTCAAATTCATCAAATCTCTATCTTCTTCAACAAACACTTTTTCCACAATCAACTTATAATTTGATGGCAATTTCGATTCCCATATGAAATCAGCCAATGAAGCACTACGAAAAGACCTGTTCAAACGAGCCAAGTTACAAATCTCCGGTGGGTTTAACCTTGCTAGAATCAAGGCGGCGCAGCTCTCTGGTATGTCATCGAGTCTTGGCCTTAATGGAGGACCGGTTTCATCGCCGTCGATTGAACCACCACCAGATATGTTGGCACCCATTTAAGGCCAAAAATATGATGGGTTTTTGGTGAAGAAGATGAGACAAAAGGGAAGTTTCTGAATGAAGGGACTTGAGAGCATTTATGGATAGTTTTTGAGGAGGTGGAAAAGAGTAGGAATGGAGGATCTTATCCACTTCTATCAAACAATTTTAAAAGTGACAGTTGTTTTTTGATAAGTCCCAGGTAAGGCGTACTTATAATGATGTCTTGTTCTAAAAAGGGTCAGTACAACTTGGCTGGTGTAGTATTTCGTACTAGTGTGGGATATGAATATTATTAATTTTAATTTATATTTAAAATTTAATATTGTTAAAGAAAATTTAGCTTAGCTAACAAAGGAGGAAGGCCTGGTTTATAATATTCGGATTTTAAATTTATCATGTACAATTAAAATGAAGTATTTAAGTATGAGTTTTAGTTCTGCTAGTTAATCTATTATATGCATTGATCCAAATATTAGTTTGTGCAAGTGGACAAGTAGGGGCTGTGGTCTCCATGGGCTAAATGCAAAAATTGTTTTATAGACCTTCCTAATTTAATCATTTTTAATTTTCGATTAAATAAAAGAATTATAATTTTAACTTTTTGAAAAACTAAAAATTTGATGTAAGTGTTTTTAGTATAAGATTTTTAGCTTTCGCCTCTTCAAATTTTATAATATTATCTCGACCCTTTTAAATATTTTTTTTTCCTTTTCTCTGACTTGTACTGCAATAGTTTGATTCTTTATTCTAGTTCTTATTTTATTTGTGCTATAATTAGGGGTGAGCGTTCGGTCGAATCGAATGAAAAAATTTCGAGTTAATCGAGTTGACGAATCATATTTTATCATCCTAATTTGATTTGAAATTTTCTCGAATGGAGTCGAGTGAGATGGAATTCGAATCGAATATATTTGTTCGAGTTAAATTTTAAAAAATAATTTTGGGTCCTTGTAACCATTGTCACCTATCGTAATAAAATTTGTCCACCTTAACCATAATTTTTTATTAACTTTCACACCAAATAATTTATTTATTAATCTTTTATATACGGGTTAGCTTTTTTGCTTGTTTAGTTCTTTCAGTTATCTTTAAATTATTGTCACTATGTATTTTGGAATTAAAAAATATATTAAACGTAAAAATGTGATTTTTTAATAAAAGTTATTTTAAAGATAAAATGTGAAATTTATACCAATATAAAATTTTAACACGAATATTTTATGGCATAATTAATAATTCAATTTTATTATAAATATTCAATATGACTAAACAATTCAATAATATAAATAATATAAAATGTGAAATTTAATTTAATAATATAAATAGTAGATATAAATAAAATTATTACTATTTATGTTTAGTGATTTTTTTTGGATAATTTTGATTTTTTATTTGAGAGTAAAGGGTGAGAAGTAAAAGTTTAGGGGGAAAATAAAAAATTTTGGAGAATAAAAGTTTGAGGGAAAATAAATAGGGGGAGTAAAATTTTGAAGGGAAAATATTTAAAAAAATTGGAGGGGGGATGGGTTTGGGGTAGATGGGAGGTGAGATGGGAAGGGAGTAAAAGTTTTAGGGGAAAAGTGGGATGGAGTAAAAATTTTGGGAGAATATAAAAAGTTTTGAGAGTTTTTTGGAGTAAGATTTTGAGAAAAAGTAAATGGGAGAGTAAAATTTTGGTGGGAAATGAATTTTGGGTAGATTGGGGGGTTGGGATGGGAGGAGAGTAAAAGTTTTGGGGGGAAAGTGGGAAGGAGTAAAAGTTTTGAGGGAAAAGTAAAAAGGTTTGGGAGTTTGGGGTAAAAATGTAAAATATTATAGTTTGATATTCGAACTATTCGAATTATTCGAGTTATTCAAATTC
Organism: Gossypium bickii; assembly: GCA_025503065.1. Taxonomy (NCBI): domain Eukaryota; kingdom Viridiplantae; phylum Streptophyta; class Magnoliopsida; order Malvales; family Malvaceae; genus Gossypium; species Gossypium bickii. Next base: position 81,903,037 of record CP106716.1, read on the forward strand.
GAAAACTCAACTCGATTCGAACTCGAAATTCGAAAAAATAAATCGAGTTGACTCAAATAACTCGATTCGTTTAAGTCGAAATTCGAATTTTTTTTCGATTTTTTCGAGTCGAATCGAGTTTTGCTCACCCCTAGCTATAATAGTTTGATTCTATATAAAATGATTACTCATATATGTATTTATACTTATACTTTGATCGTTTTGTGCTTGTAAACTTTTGGGAAAAAAAATTTAATCTGGTTCACTCAAAGTTGAATTCAATCTAGCATGATTGGATGAGTGAAGTCAATATTTTGAACTCGAAAATGACTTGAACTTGAACCTAAAATTACCTAATCTAAAAACAACTTAATATGAAATAATCCAAATCAAATCGATTGATAAGTTATTTTTAAAGAAATAGTTGACTCATATTGACCCAATGTTATCTTAACCCAAATTATTGTAAAGCAAATGTTAAAAGAAAATTATTTTTATACAATTTTTAAATATTTAATAGATTTTAAATTTTTATTTAATCAATTACGCTTAAGAAATTAGTGATTCATTGATTTCACATAGTGTTAGAGTTCATTTTTCTCTTTCACATTTTCTTTCTCTCTATAAAATTTATAAGGGTAAATTATAAAAATAGTCACTTTTGTTTGACTCAAATTTTATTTTAGTCATTTATGTTTGAAATGTTATATTTTAGTCACTTACATTATCGTTTGTTACAAAGTGGTCACTCTGCCATTAATCTTCATTACCTCCCTAACGACAACCCTACGTGGTAGTCTAAATAGGTTTTAAATGTTAAATTGAACTGGAAATTTTTAAATTAATTACACCTTGAGCTAGAAAAGAAAAATCGTTCGTCTCCTTTTTCTTTTAGTTTTCTTTTTCATTTTGATTGAAAAAACTATTCTTATCCCAGTTAGACATCCAAGTTAGCATTTAAAACTCATTTGGACTGTCACGTAGGATTGTCATTAGGGGGTAACGGAGCTTAATGACAGAGTGACCACTTTGTAACACAACGATAGTGTAAGTGACTAAAACGTAATATTTCAAACATAAATAACTAAAGTGTAATCTGAGTCAAACAAAAATGACTATGTTTATAGTTTATCTAATTTATAAATCAGTCATATAATTGACAACCAAAAACAAACCTTATCCATTTTAACAGGATTGGACCTTCCCTTTTTTTATTGTTAAAATAAGTGAGAATTTAATTTCCTTTGTTTATAAATATTTTAGGTTATTTAATTTATTAAATTAATTGTTTGATTATTAAATTGAATTTTAGCTCAATTGATATTAGTGTTATTGTTAGTGTAAGAAGTTGTAGGTTCAAGTGAGAAAAACGATTGATTTTAATAATTGAGTGATTTTTTTTTCAACGGATTATTTGATTAGGATGCTTTTGAATTAGTTTATTAATAACTAATCCCAATTCTTTCCACTTTTGCTCTTTTTTATAATTAATTTCCACTTGTGCTTTAATCTTAATAATTAGAGGCTTATATTGCTTTGCTTTTGTGGCAATTGGCACTCAAAGACATGACAGCAGTCATTATCCAAAACCCAACCAAGCAATTTTATCAAGGGAGCAAAATTCAATTTAATTTATAAAAATTGGGTTTTTCTTTAATTTAAATTTAATTAAATCTAATTATTTGATTTTTTTTTTTTTAAATTGATTCAAGTTATCAAGTTTACAACTGTCATTTATGACATTGTTTTTCCCAATTAACAACTTGATGAGGGCTATAAATAAGGAGAGAGAAAATCAAACATATATATTACAAGTTGTAAAGAATTAATAGTGAAATTCTAATTTTAGTCTCTCTATTATATCAAATTTTATCATTAATTCAAATAATTAATACCGTTAATTATTTCAATTAAAATATTTATATAAATTTTTTTTAAAAATGTCATTTTTAGCACACACTCAAAAGAATACATGTCAATGTGATGGGTTAAAAAAAGTGTTTTTAATAAATGAGCTATGTCAACATTTTAATTCGAATAGTTTATAATGTTTAACTAATTGATCTTAATTACATCATAAAAGCGGATAATCAAATTATGTTAAATTAAAAAATAAATATTACACCCCAAAATCAAGCATAATAGAAAAACTAAAATCATAATTTAACTGATAAGATATAATCGTTTATACAATTTTATCAGTAAATCAAACTCTATAAACAAAAAATTCAATAATAAATCGGATTTTGTAAAGAAGATCAGCGGCAAAAACATAATATATGCAACAATCGTCTAGCAATTTATTTACCAACAAATGTTGAATACCATAATAAAATACATTGCATTTCTAGAAAAGAAAATTTATATTTACACCCTAAAAATAATATTATTAAAAAAGTAACCACGAACTCTAAAAAAATATGTTTATAGATTTTGATCATATTTGTTCTTTTTGACATAATAAAACCTAGAACTATTCATAACCTCTCCCCAACCCAAAAATAGAAAAATAATGCGTTTCAGCATTCTCAAACTTACATTCACTTGAATTAACGAAAGTACCCATATCAATTGATATATTAATCTTAAAACATATATAGAATATGTTCACCTATGATTTTGCAAAAGATATTATGCTAATTTGTTTGGACAGCTGGTAATATATCTAATCATGTTTGGCAAGAAAGAAACTCTTGTAAGGAACAACGTACAAGTAGACAGACTCTAGCACCTATTTTCTCAACCAAAAAAAAAAAAAAAAGATTTCATTTTTGGGGGTTTCAAATTAAGATTATCCTAAACATAAAACAGGGTTTTAAACATTGGAGTGAGAGTGTAATGATATTGAAAAATACATTGAAAAACACCCCCAGTTTTAGAGACGCATGGGATACGCATTTCAATCAATCATCCAATTTTGTTTAATGAAAATGATAAAAAAAAGTTGGGATAATCTTCTTTTTGTTTATAATGAATACACGTATTTCATTAAAAGTGAACTACTAGCCTTCTACATTTAATTGTTAGAAAATATCAACATTACATATATAATAAAAACAATTACATGTTATTTTATTATTATTTACTATCATGATATATTAGCTTAAATTGAAAGTGATTTAATTTGGTTAAAGTTTTATTGAGCTTTAATTATTAAATAAAGTATGGGTTAAATATGTGTAAATACTCTAGTAATTGAGTTCTAATCAAATTCTAATTAATGGTGGGCTAATTAGGAATTAAAACTAGTATGCTAAGATTATAAATATTAGGGTTATGGTCCCCAAATTACACATAAGATATATTTTCTAATATCACATCCTTAGAAAAGAGAGCAAATATTCTCTGAATTTTTGTGTGGTAATTTGGAATATCAAATCCCCAATATCCGTAAATTTCAAGGAATTCATGAATTTAGGTACGCTTCTGCATCTAGTTTTATTCTTGATTATTTGACATGACAAAATCCTGATTTATGGTTTATTAAGTTTTATTTTTGATTTATTTTATAATTATAACAAGTGACATCCGAGCCTCGTCATATCGAATCATTGAGAATTGATTAAGATTCTTCTTTTGAATGATTGATTCATGAAATTTTATGGGTTTATATATTGATCTTTGAAGGTTTATATTAAAGTAATTTTTTTAAGATCTTGATTATCTTGAATTCATCTTAAAATTTTAAGATTTTATTTTAATTTTTTAATTTGGGTGATTTTTGAATTGATGGATTCAATTACAAAAGTTTTTGTGTTTTAATCTTTTTCTTGCTATTCAATTGTTTTCTTTCTTCGTGATTTGTGCTACTGTATGTTATATATATTTGCAAAATCATGTTTCGTCACTTTGTGCCTTTTCTTTGAAAGCATTATATCCCCTTTTTTTTTAAATAGTATAAGAAATTTAATTTGATGTTAAAAAAAAGGTTAACATATACGCATGACTTAATTCTTTAATATATATTTTATTATATATAAATATATAATATATGCATGCTTTGATTGGTTTAATGCATGTTGTAGTTTCGTATGTATAAATATAATATATATATGCTTTGATTGGTTTAATACATGTTAGTTTTGGAAAATTATATAAATATATATGATTATCTTTTAATTTGATTGAAAGATGAAATTAAAGTAAATATTTTGAAACAAATAAATTCAGATTTTGGCTTTTAATTAAGGATGTCTAATATTTTAAATAGATTAGTTGAAACAAAATGCCGCTAAAGTGACCTCTTTTGTGTAGATTAGTTTATTTGAAATATCAAGATGATTATATGTTTTTGTGATGGAAGAATTTCAATGACATGTGTGGTGATAAATGTGTGACGATTATAAGGTATTTTATGTAAGCAATTAGTTAGTCCAAAGATTAATTAATTGTTTGACATAATTTATTATCAATGTTTGATTGCTACAACCAGAGTATTGCTTACTGTTAATATTGTTGTCCAAAGGCTTGATATTAATGTTGTGTTTGGTATCTTGAGATGAGATTAGCCATTATCTTGAATTTATTGTTTACTTATGAATATTGATTTAAGCTTGTTTTTTTTATTTGTTCTATATTCAGCTAATTCATCTTCTGCTGCCACAATATCTGCTAATATAAATTCTATACCCATGCTTAATGGGACTAATTTTAAGGAATGGAAAAAGCACTTACTTATAATGCTTGGCTGTATAGACATAGACCTTGCACTAAGGGAAGAACAAGCCACACCTCTCACTGCGGAAAACACCCCTGATGTTAAGAGGGATTTTGAGAGGTGGAATCATTCAAATCGCATGAGTCTAATGATCATGAAACACATCATTCTAGAAGCCTAGGGGCACAGAATCTGAAGAGATTACTCAGGCTAAAGGTTTCCTTGATGAAATTGAGAAACGTTTTGCTAAAAACGATAAAGTTGAGATGACATCACTTCTGACTTCTTTGATGCCTATGCAGTATAAGGGTCAAGGAAACGTAAAGGAGTACATTATGGAGATGTTCCATACTGCTTCAGGACTAACAATAAGCTATAGAGAGTTGTTTCTTTTGTAACAAGTCTGGACACGTAAAGAAATATTGTACCAAATATCATGCTTGGCGTGCAAAGAAAGATATAATTCTTAATTTGGTTTGTTCTAGGATTAATTTAACTTTAGTACCTAGAAACACTTGGTGGATAGATTCTGGTGCTACTACTCACATAAGTGTTTCTATGCAGGGTTGCCTGAGTTATCGAAAGCCAAGCAATGGTGAAAGACACATCTTCATGGACGATGGAAAATCGGTAAAAGTGGAAGTGATTGGGCATTTTAGGTTGTTATTAGGAACTGGTTTTTATTATGATTTAAAAGAACACTTTTATTGTACCATCATTTAAACGGAATTTAATTTATGTTTCTTTGTTGGACAAATTTGGATATTATTTTTTCATTTGGAAACAATCAATTTAATTTGTCTTTAAATTCGAATGTTGTTCGAACTTGTTATTTAAATACTTATGACAAGCTTTATTTACTAGTAACAATTGCATCCTATAATGAAACCTTGCATGTGGAATCTCGTGGTATTAAACGCAAATTAAATAAGGAAAATTCAGCATCATTATGGCATAAGCGCTTAGGCCATATCTCAAAAGTTAGAGTTGAACGCCTTGTGTCTGATGGTATTTTAGAGTCCCTTGACTTTACAGACTTTGATGTCTGTATCGATTGCATTAAGGGAAAACAGACCAAAACCGAGAGATTGGGTGCCAACAGATCTTCGGACATCTTAAAATTAATTCATACAGATATTTGTGGGCCATTCCCTACGACATCCTGGAATGGTCAACAATATTTCATAACATTCATCAACAAAACTAACATGTATTAAACCAATCAAAGCATATATATTTATATAATTTTCCAAAACTAACATGTATTAAACCAATCAAAGCATATATATATTATATATTTATACATACGAAACTACAACATGCATTAAACCAATCAAAGCATGCATATATTATATATATAATTTTCCAAAACTAACATGTATATAATCCTTTTGGACACATCCAAAAATAAGCCAAGCATGGGGTCAAAATATGTATAAATTATGGTTTATCAATAGACTCAAACACGCTTCCCATCAATGGTACCACAAGTTTCATCAGATAATTATTTCGTTCGATTTTGAGATGAATATTGTTGATGATTGTGTGTATCACAAATTCAATAGGAGTAAGTACATATTTCTAGTTCTATATGTCGATGATATTTTACTTGCCGCTAATGATATATACTTATTGCACGAAACCAAGAGGTTTTTATCTAAGCATTTTGAGATGAAGATCCTGGGGGTGCCTATTTTGTTTTAGGAATTCAGATACATCAAGATCGATCTCAAGGTATTCTTGGACAATCATAAAAGAACTATATCGATAAAGTACTCAAAAGGTTTGGCATGCAAAGTTGTAGACCAGGTGACACCCTTGTCGCTAAAGGAGACAAATTTAGTCTTATTCAATACCTTAAAAGTAACCTTGAAATTCAGAAAATGCAAAAGATTCCCTATACATCAACTGTTGGAAGTTTAATGTATGCTCAAGTATGCACGCGTCTTGATATTGCATACATTGTTGGGATGTTAGGCAGATATTTAAGCAACCTTGGTATAGACCATTGGATAACAGCCAAAAGGGTTATAAGATATCTTCAGATAACAAAAGATTACACGCTTACTTATTTCGATGGGTGCCAAGATAGTAGGAAATCTACATCAGGCTATATTTACCTGTTAGCTGGAGGAGCTATATCTTGGAAAAGTGTCAAACAGACATTTGTAGCTTTATCCACTATGGCAGCAGGGTTTGTAACATGCTAAAAGGCATCAAACCATGGAATATGGTTACGGAACTTTGTCACAGGGCTGCGCATTTTGGAGAATGTAGAAAGACCACTCAAATTATTTTGTGATAACAAGTCAGTAGTGTTGTATTCCAATAACAACAGAAGTTCATCTAAGTCAAAGTATATTGACATAAAGTTCCTAGTTGTGAAAGAAAGAGTGCAAAATGGTCAAATATCCATAGAGCACATTGGGACAAACTCCATGATAGTGGATCTGCTCACAAAAGGTTCACCACCCAAGGTCTTTCATGAGCATACTGCTCACATGGGTGTTACATTGTTTGAGGATATCATGATTTAGTGGGAGTTTATATTTTATTTGTTTTATGTCTATTTTCAGACATTTATGTATTTGGTTATTTTCTGATCAGAAATAAAGTATTCAATTTATTCACGCAGTTTATTATTTTGATACTAACCTCACTTAAGTTTAAAGAGGACCAGTTGGAAATAGACATGTTTAGATCATATTGCATATAACATGCTACAAATCCATACTTGATCCATGTTATTTGTTTGTGTTAATATACGTGATCAGGGATGGATTTAGTTATGATATATGTAACGAAAGTCGCCTTGGTTCTATGTTAGCATAATTAATGGACGAGATTATTCAGAATACCTTTTGGATATAATAGTAAAATTTTTGAGCTCATAAGGTTATATAATGACATGTAATTATAGAATAATTAGTATATATATGTGGTCCAAGTGGAAGATTGTTGGAAAATATGGACATCACATATATAATAAGGATAATTACATGCTATTATTATTTACTATCATGATAGGTTAGCCCAAATTAAAAATGATCTAATTTGGTTAAAGTTTTATTGAGCTTTAATTATTAAATAAGGTATGGGTCTAATATGTGTAGATACTTCAGTAATTGAGTTCTAATCAAATTCTAATTAATGATGGGCTAATTAGGAATTAGAACTAATATGCCAAGGTTATAAATATTAGGGTTATGGCCCCCAAATTACACACAAGATATCTTTTCTAATATCCCATCCTTAGGAAAGAGAGCAAATATTCTCTGAATTTTTGTGTGGTAATTTGGAAGATCAAATCCCCAAGATCCGTAGATTTCAAGGAATTCATGGATTCAGGTACGCTTCTACATCTAGTTTTATTCTTGTTTTGTTCTTGATGATTTGACATGACAAGATCTTGATTTATGGTTTATTAAGTTTTAATTATGATTTATTTTATAATTCTAACATTAATTTGAATAAATTTTGGTTGTGTTAGGCTAAGAATTAAGAAAATCCGAAAACGATATAAAAGAGTTGTGGTTAAATTTGTTGTCCGCACTTGATTTTAAATCCAGTTATTATTAATCTCTTTCCCTAATTTGTAATATTGTGTTGAAAAATATGAAACTGGTTTTTAAGTGTCTGGGAAGTGCCCACTTCCCTAACACTGGAGCTCTTTAATAACAGTTTGGATTGATTGTGTTGATTATTTGGAGGATATTTAGTCCAACAATGAAGGTCATATTAATTGGAAACTCACTCGGAAGATTGGATCAAATTAAAACACTCAAGACAATCTCTTACAACATGGACATTTTGATTGAATTGAAACTCTATTAGATTAACAACTAAGAGTCCATGTTTGGTTTATTCTCTATTAGTATATTGAATTACTGTTTTAATGAGATTATGATAGATCTTTTATGTTAGCAAGTTTTGAAAGAAAATCTATTTAAGGGAGAGACTTGTATATGTATTTTGTACTGAGAGTTTTTAGCATTTATTCTATTTAAGGTAAGAAAAGTTTCTTTAAGTGCAAATTGTTTGTAAAACCATTTGTGTTAAGGTTTTACTTGCTAAGTTTACCCCGGGGTGAACTTAGTGGTGAGTGTATCTGTCTTCAAGGTTCAAAAGTGAGGAGAATCATTACGGGGTGTGTGAGAGGTTAGGGGCACTTATTGTAAGTGTTGAAGATAGTGAATATATCTCATTGAGCTAGGCTCCGTAGACGTAGAGAAACCGAATTGCGTAAATAATTCATGTGTGTTCTTTATGTTTCTGGCTTTGATGTTAGAAAAGTGTCCACTTCCCTATTACTCCTTTCAAGCACTTAGATTTTTTTGCAAGCAATGATTTATTAATTTCATATTGTATAAAAAAATTGAGAAACTACAAAAACCTTTCACCAACCTCTTTTGCTAAACGTAATAGAAGTCGAATAATCCATTAAAACGAATGTTTAATCATAAGATTTACGATACATTTGGTTCATTGTAATGGAATAGGGCTGTAATTGAATAGAGTTGTAATGGAATAGAGCTGTAATTGACTAGAGCTATAATAAGTAATTCAACTGTTTGGTTGAATGGAATGGAATAGAACTGTAATAGCATTCTTATGTTTGGTTGAATGGAATGATGTTGCAATAGCATAAGGAAAAGAAATAAAATGACCAGAATACCCTTAACAGAATTTTTTTTAGGTAGATGATTATTGTTATTGTTATTAAATTTTAATAAGATTATTATTGAAAATAATTTAATAAAAATAATAAATAATTTAACCATATTTTAACATAATTATTATTAAATATAATTTAATAACACTATCTCCTTACAGTGTAGAGTTGAACTTAAATTTTAAAATTTAAAAGGTAAAACAACTAGATTGCTAAAAATAAAAATATAAAGATTAAATTCTATATTTACTTAAGACTAAGGTTATATTTGATAAACTGAAATATTAATGATTAAATTTAAGTTATAACTTTTGTTTAGTAAATGACCTGCAGATGCAAAAAAGATAAGCTTGTATCGCAGTTAATGATTAAATAGTAACTTGTATCACAGTTTCATCCTTTTTGTTAATATGCTTCCAATCACTACAGCAATTTGGACTTTTAACGGCGTTTTTTTAGGCCTTTAGCGGTGTTTTTAAGCACCATGCGAAGCCTAGAGATGAGTCTATTCTAAATTGACTTTTCTAATGGTCTTTGCGGCGCTTTTAGAAGCGCCACAAAAAACGCCGCTAAAACAACTGCCGCAAAAGTTAACGGCATTTATGTGAAAAAAACGCCGCTAAAAGCCATGACTTTTAGCGGCGCTTTCCCCACAAACGCCGCTAAAAGCGTTTGCCGCTAAAAGCATGACTTTTAGTGGCGCTTTTCCCACAAACGCCACTAAAAGTCATGGATTTTAGCAACACTTTCCCCACAAACGCCGCTAAAGGTCATGACTTTTAGCGGCGCTTTCCCCACAAACGCCGCTAATTTAGTCATGAAAAATTAAAAAAATAAAATATTTTTCTTCATATAAAAAAATTAAATAAATAATAAAAAATTTGATTAGTTATTTCTAAAAACATACGCAAAGAGAGTCAAACTATAACTTCGAAGCTACTGAGTACAATTCCGCAAGCAAATGTAGACACTAGAATCAAAGAAAAAAGACTTGGGAATCAGATTCTATTTACATGATATTCCTTGCACTTTCACATAAACTTCCTCTAGTGTTCCAAGTAAACTAGAAAAAAGATAGCATTAATACGCACGTTATGAGAATCCAAGATGTGTATGGGTGGTATTTGTTGTAACATTGTCCAGCTTGTAAATACATTCATAACACATATAGCCAACCTGAAGAAGTTAAGAAATAAAAGAAAAAAAACCATCAAAAACCAAATAAGCATAATGGCAATATAGAGATCTAGAGATCAGGCAACTTACAAATAATGCAATTGCAACAACACTTGCTTTGATTGAAATTTTTTTCTTGGTTTCACATTCCTCCAATTTTTCCATCCATTTCTCAACCTAAGATTTAAAACATTTCAATGAGAAAATTAATTGTGCACAAAGAGAGCTAGATTGATGATTGAAATTTTTTACTTACATTTAGATGATAGTAGGCATACATCATTCCAATTAAAATCCAGTTCCACGTATTAGATACGGTGCTTTTCCCTCATCCTATGAATGAAAGAAAACAAAAAGCACAATTAAACTTGTTAATATTCAAGCTTTCATAAGGTATATAAAATTTTTCAAGAACTACACAAAATATGCAGCAAAAATACAAGGGAACATGCATTTTCTCTAGATAATTATTGAAAAATAAACAAAGCAGATAACTAATGCCAGCAAATAGAAACATTAAACTTAAGTTACAAGTGTTCAACACAAGTTAAACAGTAAAGGTAGAAATTTCATAAGTATGTATTATGTTATGAGTTTATACAACTCACAAGAAAAATCAGGCACCTGCAACAGAAAATAGGTGGTGTCAAATCCAGCACCAAGTGATAGTATCTGCCTCTTTGTTTTACCCTTTTCACTATTAGATCCCTCACAATCAAGAAACTAATATAGAAGCTTCCTAGAAGCAACCCAACGTGCAAAATAGCCTAAAATACACAGCCAAATAGAACAAAAAGAAAGAATAACAATCCATTAGATTAAATTCATTAAAAAATTAATAATCTGTTAGATTAAATTCATTAAAAAAACAATTCATTAGATTAAATTCATTAAAAAAAAGAATAACAATCCATAAAGACTAAATTCGTTAAAAAATCGCAAAGAAATTCAAATGAATCAAAACTTACAACGGTTAATAATAGGAGATCTCCTCGCAGATCTTCTAACAAACAAATGGATGTAGTCATCCATTGGCTGGAATTTTAGGCAATGGCTGTGACTCTTCCCAATGCCAGCGAATTTCTCGAACAAACTCTATCCAGAGCACAGCAATGGCTAAAGAGACAAGAACCATAACCATTACTTAGTCCTAATTCTGCTAATTTATTGTTGTTTTCATCCTAAACGACATTAAAATGAGAATTTGTAACGAATATGTCACAACCTCAGGGATTATGCTGTTATCATTATTTTCTACTATCACCAGTATCTCAAGGCAGGCCCAATAACCCCGAACACCAAGCAATAGTGGTCATAGAAACGTTAACACTTAACAGTTATGAAGTCTATAGTTATTGCACATGCAATTTGATTTGTAAAAGTTACAAACCATGGTCAAAATACAATAAACACTAGTTGATTTGATTTAATCTATAAAGATTATTTAAACTTGAAGATGCAAGGAAGCTTGTTTTAATGGCTGAAAGGCAATTGGCATGCAATGGTGTAAAGATATACGTAGGTAAGAAATTATTTTGCAGGACAAGAGACTTCAAGGCCTTCATAATGATCAAACCACTCAGATGTTATAGGGGAGGGCAACATCTAACTTATGGAGTACAAAACAGTTCTAGATTGGTACATGTAAAGCTAGAAAAAGGTCATTGATGTCATTTTTTAGCCTTGGTGATAGAGCACATACCTCCTACAGTCCACAAAGAGGGGTAATCTTGTAAATGTAGAAAGGATTAAAAAGGAATTAGACTAGCTTAAGATGATTATGAAAATAATGCGGACATTGATATGTTTATCCAATTGAAGGAGACTCATTAGCGATTTAAAGAATTTAAAGAAACAAAAAGCAGTTGTAGAACAAGTATAAGATGGGAGGCAACATAGCATTTTTAAAACTTGCGTTGTTCAAGAAAAAGTGCATGATGTGATTACTAACAGCGACGAGTATGGAAAAGGATATTTCGAAGTGTTGAAGAAGTCAGACCTGCTAATAGACAAGCACCCTTATGCATACAGATTTGAGTAGCTTAAAAAGGAAAGTGAGTTTAGTTGACAATCTAACTTAGTCTCCTTTTGCAGGATGTGAACACAAATGACACACAAACAGACTTACAGTACTAGCAACCAAGCATAGATATATTAGGTCAGGTAATCAGATGTAGCGATGAAACTACTTTAAGAACAAACCTCATAACTTTTCCCAGCAGGAACAGTTATCTCCTTGTATTCGTCATTTTTCCTGAAAAATAGAAAACCAAAAGAAAAAACTATTTAAACGGGAAAAACCACCACCAAGTTGAGGCAGAAACGTGGATGCTAGCCTCATTTCTAACATACTTGGCATCCTCTGCTGAAATAAAGAATGGCGAATTTGCAAAGACCTCACTGATAGATGCATATGTAAATAAATAAGCAGATAGTTCAATACAGTTGAATAATAATGCAAACAGCTTATACTTTTGTAGTGATGGAGACCGTTTTCATAGTTAAACCATCAATGGAATACCTAAAATTGATTAAGCAGTCATTTCATTTTTGTGGTCAGTTCGTGTAATTACTATTAACACAAAGTAGGAGTTTAGGACCAAATCTGATAAATTTTTGTTTTGATAAGGTAGATATACATAACGAATGCAGTCCAAGAATTTTCTGAGACATAACCAAGCAAAGTTGTGCAAGTAACAAGATTGTAATTTGTAAAGCAAGTTCATTCAACAGATAAGCAATCAGTTTAATATTATGCTTTAAGACTCTTTTAGCAGAATGAACTCAAATGAGTAAAAGCATGGTCATTTTTTATGGCTACAAGAAAGATAGCTAAATGAAAGGAAATAAAGAGTTGATGGAACTGCTAAAACAAAACCCAAAAGGCAAGTAAGCTAACTGAGAAAACACCAATTGTTAGACCTATCTCCCAAACATAAGTCTAACACCAAAACTATTCAAACCGCATAAAGAAACTATTGTAAGGCGAAAAAATATTAACATTGTCATTATTGTTGATATAAAAACAGCATCATCAACAAGAACAATGTCATGTGCAACCCATACAAATCAAGAAAGAAACATACCTTATAAAGTTCATGAACCTCTGAAGCTCAGTGGTGTAAACATCAACCGCTTCTTCCAAGACTGAAATCTGAAGCCTATTTCTGAAGAAATGATATGGTAGAAAATCAGCCAGAAAAAAGTATACTACTACCAGCTAGATGCTATAAACATAGTTCTTGCTGTACGACGACAACAACGACAACAACAATAGTCATTAAATATACATCGGCAGAAGGATATCTCACAGATTAAAAGCTTCAAATCTCCGCCATGCTAATGAAAGAAAGAGACGGATAAAAAGCACCATCCTTGTAAGGCTATACAAAGGGGGTCCATAGCGTTGCCGCTGCTCTTCCATGGGCCTATTTAGAAGAAGATACTATGTCTTGTTCAAAGAATGGAATAAGATACAAATGAGAAATATTTTATAAGGAAATACACTAAAGGAGAGAGCCATTTTTCCATTTGGTTCAAAGAACGAGAATAGAGTAGTAAAGTAGTAATACTATGATTATCATGTCTGTTTGAAAGGAATAAGATCAAGGAATATAAAAATAATTGAAGCTGTCAATTAAAATAATGCCTACTTTGACTATATTGCATCAAGTAGGTTGAAAAAATGACCATATGAGGAATCCAATGTGCTAATCAGAATTAACAGCAGCAGTGAAATCTAAGAGTTTGCATCTGATTCCTGGGCATACATACCCACAGCCAGATCTAGTAGCTTTGTTTGGGGGGGAGGGAAGTAGAGTTGGACATGGAAATCACCAATAAAGCCTTTAAAATTCACGTAACATAACATAACATAATTTAAGCAGAGTTGTCCTCTCTTAGCTATCCTCTTCATGATCTAGAATCTTAAAAACAACTCAAATAATCAATTGAGCTCACACAACACAAAACAAAATTTTCTTCATATTACAAATAGTTCAAATATTCATGGTGTCAGTACATCTGCTAGAGATCTCATTTACCCTATCATGGGACTAATCTTCTAAGAAAAAGAAAAAATCTGAACTTTCACAACCACATCGTACCTACAACCAATCACTAAAATAAAACATTCCCCTTAGCAACTCGTTAAACCAATTATAGCCATTGGTATAGCAAACACTCATCCATCAAACAATTGCAGCAGCATCCAGCTAACGTCGTGATCATCTATGCATAGGGTACTACAACTTTAAGAACACTTTGAATATATGAAGAGCAATAATCTCAGCACTCTGCAGCAACTCATTTCTCAACAGGTTAGTAGCTACAAGTCTTCCCAATTTACCAGCAGAAAATAATAGTGTTATCCAAATAATTTAGTCCAAATAAAAACACCTAGAAAATTCCTCAACTTAGTAAATAAATATGAAAGAGTAACATTTTGAATAGCTCTTCACCATTTTAACTACTTTACTTTTGGTATCTAACATAATTACAAGAAAGTTACAGAATTAGAAATTAGCATTGCTACTCAGTAAGAAGTATCCGAAAAAGCTTCGGAACAAAATTTCCTTTGAAATATAATAACTTAGATACAATGCTTACACCGACATAAACAAACCATAAATTTTTACATTCACAATTATAGACATGCAAACAGATTGAAAACCTAAGGATTTTAGGTTCATGCAAGCATCTATGAATTCACAAACAAGCAGAGTGGACCTGTGTTGAATACACGTTCTGAGTTTCTGGATTGGAAAGACTCCAATATCCTCAGAGTTGCCTGAAATTTATCCTTGAGCTGCCCAAGAGTAGTAGCAAATTCTGCAACCACAGCCGTTGATAACTGCTGAAGCTGATGAAGCAGGAGTGTGATTATAAATTAACAGAAGTGTTATACTCATGATAAGAATTCTTGCGTAAAAGTCAATTTCAAGGAACTTAGAAATGAAAAAAATATATATATAAAATAAAAAGTATATGCATATCCAAAACCAAAGGGTGGAGTAGATAGGAAAATTTTATGTTTCTTACCACAGATGGCCAGTGAGGTCTTTCAAGTAAAAAAAGAATTTCTTCAATATGTTCTCTATTTTTCCACATGTTCTCATCCATTTTATGAGGAGGCTGACTATCTGCTTCTTGTATTAATAAGCTTTCACCTAAAGCATCAAAGGAGAGAGAAAATGGCAAAAAAATAATTGCTCCATTGGAATTGAATCGATGTCATCTTATCATAATTTTCCCATAGGAAGAAAACCAAATCCTGTGATTTCATTTATGGTATATATAAGCAATTAGGTTATGGTTTTGCTTTTGCCTTTGCTTTAGAACATATTTCAGAAAGAAGCAAGCACGCTAGGAAATAACACAAAGATATCACATGACATAGTTTCAATGGATCATCTTCCCTCACCTCCTTTAAACTGCTAAAGATATCACATCTACCATTTCATGAATGATGGTATAGTAGAAGCTTTTGATGAAGTAGAAGGTGGTGCGACCACATTACAATAACTTAGTCATATAGGCTTAGATACAGAGCATGAAATTTGTTTGGGTTTAATTAAGTTAAATGACAGCCCTAGAAAACCCTAGAAACGAGGGGATAAAGAAGGGGGAAACTTACGATCTCTGCCACAACGAACGCCGCCTCAGGTTTCAACAAGAACGCCGCCTCTGCCACCACGAACGCCGCTTCTGTTTTCAAATCGGTGGGGGAAACTGATTGTATGTTTGGGAAACTTTTTTGGAAACCGATAAGGGAATTTTGGGACTTACGAATTTAGAGTTTGGGGAAAAAAATTGGGGTTATAGGGATAATGGATTTAGTTTTTTAGCAGGGAAAAAACGGCACCGTTCTATGTATGAAATTTTTGCGGCGTTTTTAATAAAACGTCAGTATAGATCCATTTTTTGTGGCGTTTTTTACAAAAAAACACCACTATTATGCAATTTTATTTTTTTTATTTTTAACCTTTATTTTTTATTTTTTTTCAAAATTTTTGTGTTGAAGTTACCATTTTTTTTGAATTTTTATTTTTATTATATTTTGAGTATTGAACTTTTTAACAAAAATATTAAATATTAAATTTTTAAGTTTTTAAGTTTTTAAGTTTTTTATTTTTTAATTTTTTATTATTAAATTTTAAAAATTTAATTACCATTACCAACTCTTTTACGAATTTTTTTTTCTTTCTTTTTACATCAACATTATTTTTTTAAGTATAGTCTGCATTAATTATTTAGATTTTTATATAAATGGCATTTAATTATATGTATACACCTACATCTCAGAATTATATATGAATTTTGGTTTAATGTGTAATTCTAGATGTATACGATTGCACACTAAACCATTGTTCATGTATGTTTTTGGGATTTAACCCATTTTGATATATATTTTTTTAAAATAATAATTTACATTTATCTTATTTTGATTTATATTCTAAAAAATACAAAATTAATCCCTAAATCATAAACCTTAGACCCTAAATATTATACCCTAAGCCACAAACATCAAAACCTAAACCTCAAACTCAAAACCCCAAACCATAAATCTTACACTATAAAACTCGAACCCTAAACTCTAAACTGCAAATCTTAAACCATAACCCGAGACCAACTTTTTGGGAATTCATGTGGCCAATGTTAGTGTAGTACAAAACATATATTTTAATAGCTAACACATTAACCATAAATCCCTCATGAGGGATTTCAGTTTCGGGATTTGGGGTCATATAGCTAACACCCTAAATCTTAAACCCTAAAATCCTAAACTTAAACCATAAACCTTAAACTCAAAAACCTAACACATTAACTATTTCCCCCAAACCCTAAACCCTAAAACCTAAAACCATAAACCATAAACCCTAAACTCAAAACCCTAACCCATTAGCCATCTCCCCCTAAACCCCTAACCCTAAACTTTAACCACTGACCACTAACACTTAAACCTAAATACCGGTAAACACTAAGATATTAAACACTATACAATAAACCCAAACAACAAACTTTAAAACACTAAACCTATACACCAAAATAACAAACCCTAAACCATGAAATTAACATACTAAACATTAAACCCTAGATCAATTTTAATAGCTTAATTTGTAACTTAAATGAAAACTTCTAAATTGTTCAGTTAGCAATTTGTAACTTTTCATAATTAAGTAACTAAAATGAAACTTTCTCACTGCTTATAGGTGAATTTATCAAAATAAAATATAATTCAAAGCAAGAGTAAGAAAAAAAATATGAAAAACTTTTAGCGGCGTTTTCTTAAAAGCGCCGCTAATGATCAGACCTTTAGCGGCGTTTTTCTAAAAGGGCCACTAATGCTTAGACTTTTCGCGGTGTTTTCCCAAAAGCGTCGCTAATGCTCAGACCTTTAGCATCATTTTTCAAAAAGCGCTGCTAATGTTCAGACCTTTAGCGGCGTTTTTCCAAAAGCGCCACTAATGCTCTGACCTTTAGCGGCGTTTTCATAAAAACACCGTTATTTATCCTTTTTAGCGGCGTTTTGGAAATAAACGCCGCTATTGCTCATTTTTTTGCGGCATTTTCCTCAAAAGCCACTATTGTGTAATATTTGCGGTGTTTTTTTTTAAAATACCACTAAAAAGCTGCTAAAAGTCTGTTTTGGTGTAGTGAATCCCATCCATTTAGTTCTAGATAGTTACTCCAGTCTCAATATTACCAATGTTCAAAATACAGGAACCTATACATGTTAACAAATCCGAGGAAAGAAGAAAGTCACGAGATAAGCTCCATTCTAAGACTACCGTTGCAGAAGGCATGCCTTTGTCAACAACAACAACAAGATTTCGTTGAAAGGTATGAGCATACAATAAGTTGTGAACAACAACGCCAATCAGTATGTCTCAAGAATCGAGAGTTAATTATTAAGCAATATATTTATCTGTAGATGAGTTCATTGGCTAATCATTTATGTTTTTCCTACTTACGATACCAAAGAAGTGATGTTAATCTTGCCGAATTGCTAAGCGAAGTGAAAGGTCTTAAGGAAAGGAACAAATTTATGGAGCGTGAGCTTAAAGACATGGAAGAAGACAATAAGCTTTGGTTGGAGTAATGACCAATCTTCTGATTTCAACAATATCATCCAACTGTGGAGGCTCTTAAAGAGTTTGGGATTCCTTAATAGCCAATCATGAACAACTTTCACCTCTTATAGGCATCATACACTGGACGCCTATATAGGATAGATGTGCTTTAGTGCAGCCACATTGACCTCCATTGATTGATTTTTCAAGAGCTTAAAGAAGCTCTCGATAGGCGATGTTGATTAAATATGCCTTTGTGCGATTCAAGATTAACTGAAATATTATTTCAAAAGGAATCCCTTCCTTGTAACTATAATAGAAGTGATCGATATGGACCTCCCAAAATCGGAGTTCATCACGGATCCTAAGTTGTGATCTCGAGATCTTCCACTCGTACTCTTTCGTTCTCTCGAGATAATCCATGGCCTTCTTCACTTTAAACTATGACGGACGTACTAGGACTCAGTGTATTACAACGACCGATAGCTCCACTTGCGCAAAAAAATCGCGGTCCGGATCCACCGATCATCATCATCCAACACATCAAATGGAACTAATTTTTCAAAGTCATCATCAATGCTAGCTCTATACTAGACCCAAGGTGACGGCCTACCAGAAAGAGCACTACAAAACCCGATGCAGCCTCACGAATCACCGCTTAACTTCATTGATCTCCTAACTAGAAATTCAACCTTAAAGTCACACTTTATGACAAAGATGCTCATTTGTGCCTTTGAACGAGAAGGTCAGTATCTCTCGGAGAAAAAAATTTGCAGTACAATCAAATAGATCCACAAGAAACTCAACACCGGAAGGAGGTCCTCTCCACCCAACAAAGAATTCATCGCGACTAGCCGGTGTTCCAATCTCCGTGGAGACATCGTGAAGCTTAAAGGGTGTTGTGTCCTCTCCTCCGTCAATTCAAGTAATAAGGATTCTCGGGCCCCAAACTAACCTTCAACAAACACTGATTGTTGAAAGAAAGCTCAATCGACATGCAAATCCACGGCCCAAGTCACTACTTGCGGTGAAGCAAAATGAACAAAGGCATGGGGCTCCACCTTCTTATAGTTATCTTTTCTTTGGATAACAGAGAGTGTCGATAATCTCAAAATTAAGATATCGCTTTCTTGTGGTGTCCATGAGGTCTTGATCCTACACCTCTGACAAGGCCAACTTCATTCTCCAAGTACTTTATCGATCTCTCTGCATTGACATATCGGTCAAATCCACCAACACTAACTTGTGTCACCACAGTCTCCTTTACACTTCCTTCTAACTCCATATAGTTCAGAAAATTAACCAGTTCGGGTTGAAAGCCAATAAGTTCCTGAAACAAAACTAGACACAACATATTGATAAGAGAAAAAGAACACAAATTAAGAAATCAGCACACAGACTTCTGTTATATTAGTCAATTTAAAATAAGCCTTAATTTTCTTTTATAACAACCTCCGCGGCGGCTAGGTGGATTAGCACTAACATACTTAGCAACAATATTAGGTAAATTTCCTCTCAAAAGCATTTTATCCAGAGAGGGAAATTACAGGCATCAATTTGCTACCAACTCATGGAGTTCAATCCACTTAAGTGCCCCATAATAGGTGAGCAAATAATGGAACTAAAAAGTTAATTCAAACCATGGTATCTTTGAAAATGCATTAGCACTAAGTGGGGCTGAGAAACAAACTACATACTTTAGTTTCAAAGGTTAGAGCTTTGTGCTTCGATAATGGTAGAAACAGAATGTATCATGCAATCGAAACTTATGGAGTAACTTATTCATGTTCTCGGAACAAACAGAGGAATCATTAATAGCAGAACAGTGATTTAACCCCCTTTTTTTTCTTTTTCTTTAGTAGGAAATAACAAAGGAAAATGGAAACAATCCACCCTTATTCTATGGAACATGTATACTATATAGACTTCATTTTCTGCCCTTATCCTTAAATTCCACATAATAATCGAGGATTCATAATTTAACTGTACAATATATACCTAATTGATGCAAAACAGAATCCATTACAATTATCACTAGTAGTATGAAATTCATCTTCTTACATTGTTTTAGGTAAAAGCTTGGATCTC
Source organism: Gossypium bickii (assembly GCA_025503065.1). NCBI lineage: Eukaryota > Viridiplantae > Streptophyta > Magnoliopsida > Malvales > Malvaceae > Gossypium > Gossypium bickii. The sequence continues at coordinate 81,923,681 of CP106716.1, forward strand.
TTTAAAGAGACCATAACAAACAACATGATGCCTTACTTTAATTGTCAACCCTGTTTCTATTAATCAAAAGATCAAATTCAACCTTTTAATCTTCTGCTAAACCACATTACAGCCAAACAATCAAATCGACAATTTAGCAAATTATAGAAATCAAAAAGAAAAAAGAAAAAGAAAATTTCAAATTTAACAAGATGTGATAAAAATCGAAATACCCAAATCCAGTTTCTCATTTTAATTTCAAACAGAAACCCCTTCTAAAACAAAATATGATCATTGTAAGGTTCGAAAACAAACGAAATTAAACTTGAAAAGAAAAATGGGTTGTCAGAAAAATCTGCTAACCTGAAAGCGTATTGGTTTGACGCAAGAAGAGAATCAACTTTCAACGCGTTTGCAGAGTAGGAGTGAGAGAAAGAGAAAGCAAAGTATTTGTGAGTTTAGAGTTAGAGGGATGGACCCAGTATATAAACAAGTGTGCTTTTGTCGTGTCTCGATTCTTTAGCACTTCACGAAGAAGTTGTTTAGGAGAGAGACAAAGAACTTTTAAGTCTCAAATTTGCAAAAGTGGAAGGGGAAAGACAACAACTTGTAATGATAGTGAGAAACCTTAAGAATGAGAAGAAGAACTAGCATGTTCAAAGAATAGAAAAAAGTAAGAAGATTGAGCAGAAAATTGACTGAAAGGGGAAAAGAAAAGTTGGAAGAGGTGAAAAGGAATCAGGAAAAAAAAGAAAAAGAAAACGAACCGTTACAATCCTTGGGGAGATGAAGATGAAGGGCTTGAAGAGGAAGAAATCTGGAGAGAATAAAGGAGGCAGGCTATTTTGGTCTAAAAGGGTAAACGGCGTGGCGTGGAATGGGTATTCAGACCCCCAACTGCTGAATAGCTAAACAGTGAAATAAGGGAATGAGAGTGTAATAGTTATTCCGTGGAATCACTAAACGGTGAACCAAACGCATGTTCTACTGTAGCGGGCAGAATTAGGGGGGGAACGGAATTGCTATTCCACCCAACCAAACATCACCTTAATGCTTTTTCAGATAGTACAATATTGCATACAAAAATGCATGTGTAATCTTGTTAATCACATTAAGACTCGTGTGATGAATTTTAATAAGACAATACATCCTTCAATCACATCTATAAACATGTATTGAACGTCTTCTAAACAAGACATCTTTGTTTTGGGAGTGATGTTAAAAATTTTGTGTTGGAGTTTGGATAAGAAAATCAAATTACAATTTTTTGGTAGAGTCGAAATGTTTTTATTTTTTTATTTTTTTAATATAAAAATTTAAAATTTTAAAAACTTCAAAATAGATTATAAAATAGAGGAGTTCGGAACCCTTGCCTGCCAGAGGATAAATACATTGTGGGTGTGTTTGGTTCAAAGAATGTAAGATTATCCTTGATAATAAGATTAGAGATATGTAAGATTACAAGAGGTAAAAGTACTATAGAGTCCCTTGTACTAGGAGTTAGATTGCAATTTTCCACTTCTACTTAAAAAATGGGCAAAATAGTCCCTATATGCTAGTTCAAAAAGCATATTGGTCATTTCTATTAAAATTTCATCCATTTATACGGTTACAAACTAACGTTGTTGATGGAATAACCACGACGTGTCACGGGTACATTATGCTGACGTACATGGACCAATTTTTAACAGTAAAAATAGATGAAATTTTTAACAAAAAAGATCAATTTGCTCTTTGATTTAATGTACAAAAATTAATTTACTCATTTTTCTAGTAGAAAGGACAAAATGCAACCTAACCCCTAATATAGGGACCTCTATGATAATTTTACCAATTACAAAATAAAACCTAGAGTATATTATATTACCCTTTCTTCGCTTCCAAGCTTTGTACATATTTCATTGAAAACGTCACTGCATATGAACTATATATATATATATCATTCGAGAATCTAAAAATCAAAACCCTAAAAGGATAAAAGGTTGCTTTCACAACAATAGATGCAATCAGCCAATCCCTACCTAATTTTCGTCTCTACCACTAAACTAAACAAATGAAAAGAAACAGGCAATAAACTAGATTTCGCTTTTTGGTTTGTTTATTTGAAAAAAGGGAACCAAATTGTTTATGTTTGGGCATAATGTCATGTATTATTATGTTCCATACTTATATTGTCCACCACCTTTGTCTTGGATTAACAAATTAGCAAGACTCCAATCTCTCTTGCCTGGCACTGAGTCAGCTCAGTTTTGTGGACCAAAAATGAGGATACCTCGGACACCAACACGTTTCAACTGATGACACAGTTCAATATTTATTACATTATCCATTGAAGGTTGTTTGCTAGGTGTTGATTCAAGTCAAAATTAAATGTGGATTGAAATGCTGAGTTCATCATTCATCTTATTCCATCATGAAACTCCCTTCTTGAAATTTAAGTAATTAAATTATTCGTATTTAGTTGATAGAATATAATTAATTTTTATTATGATTACGGTTCATATTGTTAAAGATATAAAGAGCTATTAATATAATGTCAGTTTTTGTTATGAGAGATTCAGAGAATCATTATTTTTTGAGAGCTGAACATATAATAAAGGAGATTTTATTGAAATCCAATATGTATTTTCTTCTCTTCCATTTGAAGTATTTATAGGAAAATAACAGCCAGTTGCTATGGTAGGGTTGTGGGTGTTAGCATAAGGTGCAATTAGATGCGATTTTGAGGAGACCATATAGGGGATTGTTGGCTGTGGTGATTGATGGGAGTCTTTAGGGGGCTTTCTCATATACTTCCTTCAAATTATATTCATCTCTAGGGGTAAAGTCAGAAATTTTTTTTTGGAGAAATCGAATTTGAATTATAAATTTTTGAGAGACCTAAAAATGTAATTTCTTCATTGTATCAATGTAAAATTTTAAAATTTTCAAGGGATTAAATTATAAACATTTTATTTGTTAAAAAGAGCATAATTAAATCTTAAATTTTAAGAAGAGTTCAAATGCAATTTTACATTAAATTAATTTTAAACTTTACAAATACTTAAGAGATTAAAAATGCAATATTCATTGAGGAGGCACTTGCCTACCCCTCTAGTTTTGTCCCTAATATCGGAGATGTGATGTTTGGGTTTAAAGGGCGAAGCTTCTTGAGCTTAAACTCCAAGGGTGAGACTCCTTGGGTGAAGCGGCATGTGGATTATATCACCATAGTTTAGGCAGGTTAGGCAAGGTTGTAGTGTTGGGCCTCTATGTTAATGGCCTCTCATATAGAATATAATAGTATTACACTTAAATTAAGTTAAATTATTGTTTGGACTTCGCAATTACTCTTATATTAGGGTTTGATTTTTTTTAAGTTAACTTCTAAATTTGACAATTGTATTTACATTTGAGTTTAAACTCTTTTTTGATCCAAGAAGTTAGTTCCTGGTATTTTCTTGAAAGCCCTAAATTTCATATATTAATGTGAGAACAATTGCCAAGTTCAAGTCTCAATATGAGAAATTGTCAAATTTAAGTATTAACTTGGTAAAAAAATTTAAGTTCCAATGTGAGAATAATTGTCTAGTTCAGGTCTCATATAGTGATTTAACCCTTTTAAATTTATATGTGATGCTTGATAGTACATAATGTAATTACAAAAGACATTTAAAAGAATTGAGAAAATAAAAATTAATTTGAGTTATATTGATGTTCGGTTTGATTTTGATTCAGTCTAGTTAAAAGGTTTGTTTTCGAATTATAAATTAAAATACTGTAATTATCCGAACTCGAACTAAATCGAATTAAATTAATTTTTATTTTTATAATATAAAAATGAATATATATATATTGTTTTAATTACACTAGCTTGTGAATAAGTCTTTTAACCGTAACCGGTTTAAACGGAGTTGTTACGTCGGCAAGCTAGCTGTTAAAGATGTCACGTGCCAGCCAATCCCTTCTTCATCCCTGCTACTGTGTAAAAAAAATCCAAAATTATTTCACACAAACCCTAACCCTAAAATCCCCCTTTCAATTTTTTGGTTCTTTATTTTTTTCCTTCGCAATGGATGGCATAGAGGGCGCTTCAAATCCAATGATGGAGGAGATGCAGGCAAATGGAACCGGAGGTGTCGACGAATCGCCGTTAACTTCTACATCGACGCGGAAGAACCGGCCGATCGTAAGCGGCGAACCGCTAGATATCGAGGCTTACGCTGGGCTTTACACGGGCCGGACTAAGATCAAGCGACTCATGTTCATTGCCAACCACTGCGACAATCCCGGTATGCAATTGGAAGCCCTTAGGATGGCTTATGATGAAATCAAAAAGGGAGAAAACACCCATCTTTACCGTGAAGTAGTTCAGAAGATCGACGGTCGATTGGGTCCTAATTATGCAATGGATGCTGCATGGTGCTCTACGATTGAGCGGAAAGCTGAGCAGAGGAAAGAAAAGCTCGAAAGTGAACTCAATGCTTATAGGGTAAATTAAATTATTTCACTTGAATAAAAACTTTTTAATTAAGGCTAGTTTGATCCTTGTTTATTTATTTGCAGACGAATTTAATTAAAGAAAGTATAAGAATGGGATACAATGATTTTGGTGATTTTTACTATGCTCATGGTGCATTGGGGGATGCTTTTAAAAGCTATGTTCGAACTCGCGATTATTGTACTACGTCGAAGCATATTATTCAGATGTGTTTGAATGCAATTCTTGTGAGCATTGAAATGGTTCAATTTAGTAATGTGACTAGCTACGTTAGTAAAGCTGAGCAAACTCCTGAAGCACTTGATCCCCCAACTGTTGCTAAGCTATGTTGTGCTGCCGGGTTGGCTCATTTGGAGGCTAAGAAGTACAAGCTTGCAGCTCGTAAGGTTTGTCAACTTATAACTTGTTGTGATGGCTTGTTTTTTCTGCTTGTGTTCGTGTATGGCTGAATAGTGTAGAAGATAATAGTGGTGTTTATGATTCATTTTGCTTTTGCGTAGGCATGTATCTCTGCAAATGGGTGGTTATTCACATTATAATTGAACCAGTCAAATTCTCGCCATTTACCTATTTATTGTCTAGTGACTTGTTTTTAAGTTCAAAAGCTATTTTGTGCTATAAATTCAAAATGAATACAGACTTGAGCTTGAGCCTAGTAACTTTATGGACCAAGTTCAAACAATCTGATAGGCACGGCGTGGCACACTGCCTTCCTACAATGAAGTCTGAAATCTTCTTTTAGTTTTCTTCTGTGTTGTAAGATTATGGAAGAAAACTTATGAGACTTGGCTAGTTTGATATGAGAAAATCAGTATTATATGCTTTGATGGTAATGCAGTACAATGGTTGTGTGCCTTGAGGGTCAAGTTTTGCTGCCTTTTTCTTGTGCAATCCCTAAAACTTTGTTCGGTGTAATTAATTTGAACTTTTCTTGACTGCTTGGTAAGGTTGGGGGTTTCTTTGATTGGTCAGCTTGCACTGATAATTGTTATACTTCTGATATTGCAACAGAGTGGTTTTGAGATTGGTTGTATTTTGACCAATTGCCATTTCATTGTGGGATTGCTTGTTTTTTCTGTGTATGCAGTTTTTGGAAGTTGGTCCAGAATTGGGGAATTCATACAGTGAGGTTATTGCTCCTCAAGATGTTGCTACCTATGGCGGACTATGTGCACTTGCAAGCTTTGATCGAACTGAGCTAAAGGCATCTATTTTGTCTCTATTTTCCCCCCACCCTGCCTTTATTTTCCAACCATGTCTTATGGTCGTTTGGTAGATTTCTTAGTCATTGAATGCTTTTACATTTCAGAACAAAGTCATAGACAATATCAACTTTCGGGATTTCTTGGAGTTGGTACCTGAAGTAAGGGAGCTTATTAATGATTTTTACTCGAGGTATTCCATCTTCATGTTTTAGTCTCTCTAGAATGGTGTAAAGGGAGCTTAATGATTTTTCTTATTGCAGCCATTATGCTTCCTGCTTGGAATATCTTGGAAACCTCAAATCAAACCTGATGCTTGACATTCATTTATATGACCATGTTGAGACCCTGTATGATCAAATCCGCAACAAAGCCCTCATCCAGTATACCCTCCCATTTGTGTCGGTTGATATGCGAATGATGGCTGATGCCTTTAAAACAAGTGTTGTGGGGCTAGAGAAAGAACTAGAAGCCTTGATTACTGACAACCAGATACAGGTATTTTTGCACTAGTATCTTGCTTACACAAGTTTTTAATTACTCTGTATCTCTTTAGCAACAACGAGTACAAATTTAATATTTAGATTGAAAATGGTTATTCACCTTTTGAATAGAACCCATATGATAGTTGAGAGGAATAAATTGAATGATTACCTATCCATTAGAGCCTTCCAAACCAGCTAGAATACATAATGGTAAAGTACACCCAAGGTCACTAAAATATTAGTAAGTTTACGTTTGGTCACTCAACTAGTCAACTTCAAAATGTTACAAAATAGTTACTTAACTATCTGAAAGTTTTCATTTAAGGTATTATGTTCTACTTGTTTGATCTCCGATATTGACCATTAGATAGACTTGGATCTAAAATATGTACTACTTGTCGATGGGTACTGATCCACTGTTCTGATCATCGAATTGTCACTTGGAACTCGTTAGTTGGAGTTAAAAAGAATAAACTTTAACAGCCTAATGATTTAAATAAAAACTTTCGAGTAATTCAGTGACTTAAATGAAAAGTTTCTAATAGTTCAGCGACTATTTTTTAACTTTTTGAAATTGACTAGTTGAGTGACCAAAACGTAAATTTACTAGTAGTTTAGTGATCTTGGATGTAATTTACCCAATAATTAAAGGGAGAAGTAGAGTCAGTCGTTAGCGGGTAACGTAAACTGTTTCAAATGCCAGACCGATGAAACAAAAAGTGTCATAAGGGGTTTAGATCTCTGAATGTGTATCTTTTTGAATGAAGATTATAAAATGTCGCTGCAGGCTCGGATCGACTCGCACAACAAAATTCTTTATGCACGGCATGCAGATCAAAGAAACGCAACTTTCCAACGGGTTCTGCAGACTGGCAATGAGTTCGATCAAGAGGTTCGGGCAATGCTGCTGAGGTCAAGTCTGCTCAAGTATGATTACAATCTTAGGGCTTCGAGGAAACACTGAACTTTTTCACATAATCCAAGATCCCAAATTTCATAATGAGGTTTGGCCCTGGCTTCCTGATGTGCATAGGAAAGATTGGTTCCATTGCAGTGAAGTGCATTTCTGGGATTTCGGGATTACATAAATTTGTATATACTCTTAAAATTTTCTCATGAGTTTCAATTATTTGTTCTTCTTAACATTTTTTATTAGAAAGGTTCTGCTCATGGTCTAGATTCCCTGTTCTTTTAACTCTTATTTTATTTTCAATAATTCTCATAGCACTTATCTGGGTGAGGCGAAGGCTTTCTGCTATAAACTGATAATGTGGTACTCGAAGAAAAGTGCTTTAATTGCATAATGGTTGGATATGGGTAAAATTACTATAGAGGCTTTTGTACTAGACGTCAGATTGCATTTTGCTTTTTTTATTCATAAATGGATAAATTAGTTCTTGTAAGTTAGATTAAAGAGTAAATTGATCTTTTCTACTAAAAAATTCTATCAATTTTTACTGTTAAAAATTGGTATGGTTGACAGGATAACAAAATAGTGTAAGGATCAGTTTTTAACCGTAGAAATGGATGTAATTTTTAACACAGGATTGATTTACTCTTTGATCTAATATACATAAATTAATTTGTTAATTTTTTAAGAAAAGAGAATAAAATATAATTTGATTTTTAGCATAAGAACTTTCATGGTACTTTTATATGTTGACCTAAATTCTGATTATGGTATAATTTTATTGGTTGGACATTAAGTTTATGGTATAAGGATTACTTGGTGATGTTTTATAAATATAGAGTATGTAATCCCTAAGAGTTTTGTAAGGACGTGAGGAGGGAGCATGGACTGGAGATTTATTAGGGAACTCAGGGTTTAGTGTTTGATTATCATATGTTGGTAATCTGTATGGGGAATTATTTTTGGCTCATCCATCTATGTGGGCAAATATCTCGTGTTGATCTTGTTAAGTGCTTTTCCACTTACAAATTCCTAACACAAACACATGCTTATTTTTATCCCTTTGCATGTTACCAAGTTTTGGAAGGCATTTTGTCACTCTCATTTGCTCCAAGAAATTCACACAAAGCTCAAAATCCAATTTGCATTGGAAGGAGGAAACTTTGGGCTTTTTGTTAACAATATGAATTGAAAAAGTTCACGACATGAAGCTCCCAGTGGAAAAAAAAAAAATGAAATTTTCGACTTGGATTGAACTAGAATAGTAGAAAATTCAATGGAGAATAAACTTTTAAGTTTGAGCTCAGTTCAACCTTTTTGTACTTGAGTTCTATCTAATATAAAAGGGTAAAAAATATAATTTTGTAATATAAATATATACTCCATAATACTTGAATTTGACTTGACAGCTAGTTCGAGCTTAGCTCGACAATTACTAAATCAAGATCGATTTTTTCTAATCATATTTGAATAATTTATTAGCACCAATATTTCAGTTACACATCTAGGAATGGAATTGACAAAATAGGACAAAATTAAATGCCAATATTATTACTAACATTAATATTAATACACCCATTATTATAGATTAATCAATTTCCTCTTTTAACATCCTTTTAATTGTGTTTGAGCTTTTCTTGCATAAGTATCTTGGTATAAACCTCACAAATATTTTCTTTTTGGAATAATTAAAGTCTTTCATATCCGTTTTACGATTCACAAAAATTAATCTTTTAAGGTTTCATGGTTGTCCCTCCTAATAATATCCTCCCCAAAGTTTAAATTTGAGTTCTCTCCTAAGCTGTAAACACTTTCATACCAAGCTGAGCTGCCATTGTCTTAACTCAAAAGACAACAAAGCTTGAGCAAGCTGTCTTCATCAGGTTGTATATCTGCAACTTTCTTGGAGCAATAAGTATAGGGCATGGTGCACTGCTTAGCTTTCCATAACTATCCAACTTTTAGCATAAATTCTACACTTGCCCCTAACTTCCAATGCAAATTAAACAAAAAGAGGGTCAAAGTTGAACCAATATACATATATATGCATGTGACTCACTTTAATGATGATAATCCAAAACCATAAACCATAAAACATGATACATGTACATATATAGAATAGGGTCATATGTAAAGTTAGTAATGAAGCTTTTTAAAACTGGGGAAATTAGAAGGGTTTAATGAAAAATTATCAACTTGAAGGGCTACTTTTCAACTTAGGTTAATTAGCGGTTAGTGTTGGGACCTTGAAAAGCATTGCTATTTTTTTTTTTTGGCCTTATGATGGAACAGTTTTTAACCAAAAAAAAAAAAAAAGGACTTAAAGGGTTTTTAATGTAAGCTGTGCATGGAGGTAGGCTGGAAATAGTAGGAGAAACATTAATGCAAAGGTGAAAAGAAGAAGAGGGCAATAAGAGAGGGTGGGATGGTAGGTAGAGTGGGCCTTGCCCTAACTAATAAGTTTTTATTCTTAAAGTTTGGCTAACGAGCTTCAAAGGACGATTTAACGATTGATACGGTGAATTAGTATTCATCAACGAGTAGAAAAACATACCTTAAATTCAAGTTGATATGACGGTTAATGTCGGCAATTGAAGAAAAAAATTGTTGGAATTTAAGCTCATAGATTTGTGAAGTTTAAAGTTATTTCATAAAAAAAAAAACTGAATTGTAAAATAAAAGGGAAATGAAAGCTTCTGATAAGTGCAAGTGGTGTGAATTGAGAATGTCATACAATAACGATTTTAACAACCTAGTATAACTTACATGAAAACTTTCGAATAATTTGATGACCATTTTATAACTTTTTAAAATTGAGTGACCAAAACATAAACTTACTAATGGTTGTGATATTGGGTGTAGTTTACCCTTTTCAAAAATATGCAAACAATCTTCAAAATTTTTCCATGAAAAAGTTGAATATATAGAAGAGAATGGGAATGAGAGCATTTGATTGATGCAAGTGATGTAAATAGATAAGACCATATAATAATGACTTTAACAACCCAATAATTTAAATAAAATTTTTTGAATAGTTCAGAGATCATTTTGTAACTTTAAACAAAATGTAAATTTATTAATAATTTAGTGACCTTAAGTATAATTTACCATTTTTAAAAAATATGCAAACAATTTGTTCAATTTTATAAAAAAATGTTAAGAAGAATAATATACGAGTTATTAGGTCTAAAACTGATATGCAGTCTAATAATATTAATGCTACCTGGGCTGGAGACTAGAGTCGTGGGATTGATCTGTAAAAGGACATTAAAATTATTAGAGTGAAAGGGACTAAAACTACACATTTAAAAATAAATCTATTTAATTTTGATTTGAATCCAAGAATTTCATATAATTAGTTTGAATTTGATTCAGTTTAATATGATTTAATCATAAAAAGTCAATATTTTAAATTTAATCATTAGGAATGATATGCATATGGGATGATTCGATCCAAAAAAAAAAAAAAAAAAAAACTCATACCAGACAAACTTAAATGAACTAAATTTAAAAATGTCTCAAATTCGAAATAAATTGAACTAAAAATAATTTAGATCCGAAGTAATTGTCTTATAACAATTTAAGTTGAATTGAGTGTGATATTGAATGTTGTAGATGTGGTTCACACTGTAAGAGTTGCAGAAAGCTACTGAGAATGAAAGTTTTGGGTGTGGGGAAATAGGATGTTGTTATAGGATGGTTGTATGATAAGTCGATGAATTCTTCTCCCCCTTCCCTTTGATGTTTAGTGGAGATAGAGAGAGGTTGACTGGGCATGAGCATGGGTCTCAACCATCGAGCAATATATTGTACTGGTACAAAGGGTAGAGTGATGTGTTGTCAACTAGGAATATTGTTGGAAATGATAAGAGGTTACTAGACGTAGCTAGGGGCGATGCTAGAGGGCTAGCAGGGCCCTAGCCCCCTAAAATGTAAAATTTCACTTTTAGCCATTTAAAATTTACAATATTTTAATTTAGTAAATGATAAAATTACACTTTATCCTTCAAAAATGATAAAATTTTGATTTAGTTCTTTAAAAGTTATAAAGATATAAGGAATTAAAATTACACTTTAGCTCTCATAAAAATATACAACTTAATTTCATCCCCCTAAATTTTTTTTTGACTTTGCCCCTAGATAAAGCGTTATCAAACACTTTAGCTCTCAAACATAGGCGTCAAACAGGGGCGTAGACAAGGGGGTAGACTGTGGCCTTACCCCACCCCGACCCCCTCCAAAAAAAAGGTAATTAAAAAAATTATAAGTTAGTATAATAATAAATTTACATTTTAATCCTTCAAAAATTTATGATTCATCGTTGATCTCTATTAAAATAATTTTTTTAACTTTGCTCTTGGTGTCAAGTGATTCAGTAAAAACTAAAAAAATCATATATGATAAAAGTATAACAAATTCAAACCTAAATAAAGTCAAAATTTTAAATCCGAATTCATCTCATAAAAAATAATTTAACCTATTCAATTATGACATCTATATCCTATATAATCCACCACTGACCCTCCTTGGATCCATTCTCATCAGTGCCTTCCATTTGCCTACATTAATTTACTCCTATCTAATTGGACATAGCTTTTTGTCGAACATCTTTGAAACTACCAAGTTATTTGGTCTCTATTTAATAGGTTCCATAAAAAAGTACTTCTACATATAGAATTAGTTCATCGATTTCATCAATGGCACATAGCTTAGTGTTATATATATATATAATTCATATTGTCGTCTTCATCATTACCTTCCATAAAACCTATTCCAAACAGTAAAAAACACTAAACAAGCTTTGGTCTGAATGTTCAGTACAAAGATTATTACAGTCTTTTAGGTGAAAAATAAAAGGCCAAACCACATCCAAAGCCATTAAACTATTAGTAAATTTATATTTTGGTCATTCAATTTCAAAAAGTTATAAAATGGTCATTGTACTATCTGAAAGTTTTCTTTTAAATCACTGAACTATTTGAAAGTTTTTATTTGAGTCATTAGGTTGTTAAGTTTTTTTTAAAGTTCAGCTAATGAGTTCCAAGCGATAATTCGATGATCAGTACAGTGAATCAGTACCTATTGACAAGTAAAACATATCTTAGACCCAAGTCAATTTGATAGTTAGTGTTGGAGATCGAAGAAAGAAATTGTTTGAATTTCTTTTTACAAAGCTATAAGCCAGCCGAATCAAATTGAATCTGCAAACAGCTTAGCATGGTCAACCCCCATCTTCGCCAAAAAATCAAGCCTAAATGTTCAGCTCTTGCCAAAAAATAAGCCAGTTGACTCAAATTAAAACTGTTTGGAATTTAATTCGCAAATTCGTGATATTTAAAGTTGTTTCATAAAAAAATTGAACTGTAGAAAAAAAAGAAAAAGTTTTCAATTGGTGCAGGTGGCTACAAATAGAAAAGGTCATACAATGATAATTTCAACAATCTAGTAACATAAATGAAAATTTTTAAATAGTTTAATAACTATTTTGTAATTTTTTAAAGTTAAATAATTAAAAGTAAATTTACTAATAATTTAATGACCTTAAATGTAATTTATTCAATAAAAAATTGAATGATGAGCATGAAATTGCGAGTTGAAAAAATGGGTCCAATTTGAGAGGATTTAGGAAGAAGAAGATGATGAGAGAATCTTAAATAGGTGATGGAAGATGATGTGTTTCCCGGTGCAAGTGCAACAGTCATGGTTAAGATTGCTTTGTGTCGGCAAAACACAGCATGTGCCCTCCCTTTTCTAGTTTCTTGAACTAAGCCATTGCATGTATGTAATTCATAATTTCGATTTATATTAGAATAGTTGAATTGAAAATTAGTAATCTAATTGATTTGTTCTATGACACAAAATTGGATATAGATTAAATTATTTGTGATTTGGAAAAATCGGGATAAAAAAATTAACAATTGAATTAATTTATATATTTTTAAATATTTTTAAAATTTTAATTATTTATTCAATTATTGTTGAATCGGAAATCTAGTCAATTCGATCATTGGTCTAATTTTTAGAACATTGATTTTGTGTGCTGTTAGTTATTAGATGGTAATCTATATTATATACAAAACTATTGATTAAATTTGTATCACGAGTAAACCGAAACTCAAGATTAAAAATCAATAATTGAACCAATTTATATATATATATATATATTTAATTTTTATAAATTTTTAATTGTTTATTCATTTATTGTTTTGACCGGTTTAACCACTAATCTTATTTTTAAAACATTAATTTTATGTACGGTTAGTAATCATATGAGAATCTATACTATGTATAAAAATCTTGATAATTTTTGTGTCACGAGTAAACTTAATACCAATTTAATTGAGAAAAGTTTAAAATATTTTTTTAAGGTTTAATGACAAATTTGGCCTCTAGCGTTTGCATGTTTTGTCAAAATGACCCTAATTGTATTTTTGAGTTTCTTTTTACCATCAACCTTTGTTATTTTTTTTAAATATGCTTTTTCTAACAGATTTAATGAAAGTACCTTAAAAAAATTAATGGAGATGATGTGGAATATTTTTAATGAGATACAATTTATTACTTAGATAACCCAATAAGATAATTGCATATGGAAAATAATAAAATAAATAAATAATAAATTAAATTAAAAAATAACTCTTAATTTAAAGAAAATAAACGTAATTATCTAAAAAAATTAACTCAGTAGAAAAACTTCCCAATAAACAAACTGTCGAAGCCTTTTTTTTGAAAACGAGAACCGACTAGGGTTTAAAAACGAAAGTAAAAATGAGAGTCGCCACCAATCCTTTTTATTGAGGTGTGATTGGGTCACCTCAAAAAGTGGTTATCTTTAATAAACGGTTTTATTTATTAAAACAACGATTTTGGTCTACGAGATTCAGAAAAACAGGTTCGGGAGTCGGTTACGTGCGAGGAAGGGTTAGCACCCTCGTCATGCCCAAAATTGGTACCTAATCGATTAATTAATGTCTAAGCGTCGGGAATTGAAAATTTGAAATGATTTTTAAAATACGATCCCTTTTTTATCAGTATTCATTTTTTTAAAATGCTTGATTTGAATTGAAACAAGTTTCAAAGGCTCACTCGTCCCGAGATAATGAAATGCCGCGTCCCGTAAGTTAGGATACAACCTTTGAAACCCTCGAGGTCAAGTTCGCCTTTAAATTTTCGAAACTTAGTACTTTGAAATTTGAAAGGATATTTAGCTATTTAGGTTAACGAGAAAACCAAAACCCGTAAGTTAGGGTACGATTCCTCGAATCCCCGAAATGCGAAATATTGCCTTTGTTTTTTTTTTTGAAGATTTTTCTTTTAAAATGATAGCGGGTACAATATTTGAATGGCATGCATTATTTAGTTTGAAATAGAATGAAGCGATCTAAGTTGGATAAATATGTTGGGATTTAATTCACGATACAATGATATGAAATAAAGATATAGTAATGAACACGGGATGATGGTACATAAATAAAATATTACACAAGTAAATGACAAAAACATGAAAACACAAATAAACGAATCATAGTACATGCAATGGCAATAATCCCACAATGTACAACATTTAAATACCAATATTGACAACCAAAGAAAACGAAACAAAAACATATATAAAACAATTTAAAGTAAATAATAGTTTAAAATAAATAAGTTATAAAAATAACAATTCAAAATAGACAATAAAAAATTTCGAATAAACAATATATAAGAAGCTTAAAATAAATAATAATAAAACAGGTTAAAATAAATAAAAATAATATATAAAACCATTTTTTTAAAAAGAAATGTATATATATAAACATATAAGATTTAAAAGACAATACATAATAGTTTAGAATAAATAGTATAAAAAGAAATTAAATAAATAATATGTAAAACACTTTAAAACAAATAATATATAAAAGAACACTTAAAATAAATAATAAAATAGTTTTTGTCTTTTTTTAAAAAATGAATAGATTAAATGGATTAAGGACGAGATTGAAATCGAATTGAACTTTAGGGCTTAAATTGTAAATAAAATAAAAAAGGGTGTTAGGGACCAAAATAGAACGCGCTCAAAGAAAGAGGGACTGATTGGGGTAATATTCCTAGCCCTTATGGGCATCCATGGGTCAAGGACCCGATTGAAAACCCAAAGAAATTTAAAGGTAAAATCTATAAAAAGAAAAAATAACAAAAAGGGCCAGATCGAATGGCGCTGCAAAAGGGGAGGACCAAACGCGCAATTATCCCTTTTTGAGGGAAAACACGCTGATCCTAGCCCTTTACGATCGGGTCGGGTTCGGGTTCCCCCAAAACGACGCCGTTTCAATGCTTGGGGAACCACATGAAACGCTGCCGTTTCAAAGGGCAGATTTAAGCCCAAATTTCATTTTTTTTTTCATTTTCAGACCCTCACTTTCAAAAAAAAATAAAAAAATCAACCTTCACTCCCTCTCCCTTTTGTTCCCGACGATTGGGCTCCCTTAGGCCGCTCGTCGCACCACGGCGCCACCACCGTATCGGTGGCCAGCGGTGTTCAAGGCCAGGTTTTTAGCCCTTTTTCGAAGCCCCAAAACGCTAGAGAAAAGAAAAAACCCCTCTGCCTTCGGTTTGGCTTCGACGACTGAGGGAAGGCTCCGGCGACGCAACATTGAGGGTTCGGTAAGACTCCCCATTTATTTCTTTTTTATTTTCGTTTCGAAAAGTTTTAAAATAAAATAAAGAAACAGTAAATAATAACAAAAAAATGGAAAATCACTTAGAAGGTTTGTTCTTTTATTTCTTGTTCTGATGTTCGTGTGTCCGAAAAAAAAAACAAGGTATTCATTTCGGCTTTTATAGCTGAGTTACGGATTCCTATTTTGTTTCTTTTTGTTTTATTTTTTTCTATTTGCGTGTAGTCTCTCTGTGTAGTCTCTGCCTTTGTATTTTCTTTGTTGCAGGTGTCAGAAGCACGGGTGGTTGCTAGTTGTTGCGCGTGGTGGTTGCTGGTGAAGGGTCGGCGGTGCACAGTTTTAGGGTTTCTTTTTTTGTGTTTACTGTTTTTAGGCCATTGGGCCTTGTATTGTTTTTGGGCCACCGGGCAATAATTGGGCTGTACAGCTGCCCTTCTTTGCTCGTTGTCGTGTAACGAGAATGGAGCAAAGACTTTAAAAAGACCAATTTGCCCGGTCTTGCTGAGTCTCAGCACTTCTTTTCTTCTTCTTCAAGTAGCCTTGCTTTGACCCATTGCAACTTCAGAAGTATAAGAATTGGTGTTTCAAATTTGCTTAAATGTAATTTCAGGGAGAAGAGATTTGTAGCTTCGATCTACTCCGCTAGAACTTCAAGAAGATGAGAAATGTGGCTTCGAGTCACTCCAATGTAGTTTCAAGGAGAAGAGATTTGTAGTTTCGATCAACTCCAATGGTACTTCAAGGAAATAAGAATTCAGGCTCTAATGTAATCTCAGGGGGAAGGGATTTGTAGCTTCGACCTACTCCACTGAAGTTTCAACGAGACATGAGTTCAAGGAGAAGAGATTTGTAGCTTCGATCTTCTCTATTGGAACTTCAAGGATATAAGAATTCAGAGAGAAGAGATTTGTAGTTTCGATCTTCTCTACTGAAACTTCAAGGAAATGAGGATTTCAGGGAGAAGGGATTTGTAGCTTCGACCTACTCCGTTGGGACCTTAAAGAGATAAGAATTCACGGAGAAGAGATTTGTAGCTTCGATCTTCTCTACTAAAACTTTAAGGATATAAGGATTTCAGGAAGAAGGGATTCGTAGCTTCGACCTTCTCTATTGGACCTCAAAGAGATAAGAATTCACAGAGAAGAGATTTGTATCTTTGATCTTCTCTACTTAAACTTCAAGGATATGAGGATTTTAGGGAGAAGGGATTCGTAGCTTCGACCTTCTCTATTAGACCTCAAAAAGATAAAAATTCACGGAGAAGAGATTTGAAGCTTTGATCTTCTCTACTGAAACTTCAATGATATGAGGATTTCAGGGAGAAGGGATTTGTAGCTTCGACCTACTCCGTTAGTACCTCAAAGGGATAAGAATTCACGGAGAAGAGATTTGTAGCTTCGATCTTCTCTACTGAAACTTTAAGGAAATAAAGACAGGTAATTTCAACCTACTTCGCTATATCTTCAAGAAGACGAGGTTGGTGGCTTAAATCTACTCCGCTGCTTCATGGAGATAAGATTCGTCATTGTCGATCTGCTCCACTACTGCTTATGGGGACAAGATCTGTAATCTTCAGTCTACTCCACTAACGCTTCAGGGAGATAAGGCTGATGGCTTAAATCTACTCCGCTGTTTCATGGAGATAAGATTCGCCATGGTGATCTCAATCCTTCCCACTGCATCTTCAGGGGTGTAGGATTTTTGCATCTCTGGTCTGTTACACAATTTTTTGGGAAACATGACCTGTAGAGTGTATTTCATTGGCCTATTTATGCCAAATAATTAGGATGTCATGATTAGAATGAATCAGGTGCTCCTAATTAGATGTGTATGAATGGACGACATTTGCATGAATGCGGAATGTCATAAGAATGATTCCTCTTTTAAATGTATAATGATTAGGATGCAATGATCGGAACGAATCAAATGCTCCTAACTAAATGGTATTATGGATGACATTTGCATGAATGCAGAATGTCATGAGAATGATCCTTTTTAATATTTAAGGCGTCATTGCTCGTTGTCCATCAGGGTTTTATTACTGGCATATTACGCTGCTATCTCGCTCGGCTGGTACCTTTGCCAAAAAAACTCAAAGAAATTATCATATTTTGCTCGAATGACTTGTCCCAATGCAACTTCAAGGTCCATTCCATGGTACCTCTAGGATTTTAAGGCTTAAATCATCTTCAGACCCTCTCACTGCAATTCAGGGGGGAATAGGATCTGTGTCATCTTCAATCCATCCCACTGCGACTCGGGGGTATAAAATTTGTAACTTATTCAATCAATTTGGTCTGCTACACCTTCTATTCCCTAGGTGTCATGACCAGATGTGTATGCATGACATTTGCATGGATGCAGAATATTTTTTTCTTGAGAATGATTCCCTTTTTACACTTGGGTTAACATTGACCATTATTTGTCGAGGTTGTATCACCGATAAAATGTCTCGTCTTTTTGTTCAACCAATAAAAATTCCAAAGAGATAATCATCTTTCTCCAAAATTTCCAAGCCTTAGGCTTGGTGAGTTCTAAACAGCTGTCCTGTTTCAGGTTCCTGTATTATTTAGAAGCTTCCAAAGTAATATGCGAAACTCCTTTTTTGAAAGTATTATTAGTCCGCTAATCGTTATTTCAATGCAAAATGCTTGAAAAAGGTCATGATAATGGACCAGAAGGAAATTAATTGAGAGCAAAGCTCAAAATGAATAAATTAATCAAGATATCAAATTTTAAAAAAACACAAAATGAGAATTAATTAATCAAGATAACAAATGAAATTTATTGGGAGCGTATCTTAAAAAGAATAAAGTAATCAAAGATAGCAAACTCAATATAGGTAAGATGAAAACTATGTGCCTGATAAACCGTAATATGAACATATTTTAATCCCACATTTAACATACTTTTGGATGATTTATTCCCTGAATTGTGTAATTTGGTGCTCTTAATCCTTTGTTTTCATGTTTTATACTTAGGAAAGCACCGGAGGATGAAAAGAACGAGAAACGGGCCTAAAACAGAGTAAATGGGCCATATCACGAAACCAACACGGCCTAGGCCCAAGCTACACGGCTGTGCCACCTTAACAGACCCGAACACAGCCTGGCTACGATTCACACGGGCGTGTGCCATGAGCGTGTCCCTGTCGTGACAAAGAAGAGTTTCATTCAGATTAGGGTACTTAGAGGCAAAGAAAGCCATTCCAAAAGCCTATATAAACACCCTAGAGGCCAACCTTCAAGGGGAGTCCAGTTGGGGAGTCTAGCTAGGCATCCAGCTAGGCCAAGGAGCCGAGCCAGAGAGGCTAGAATTGTGGGATTCACTCGAAGAATAGCCAGTTGATTCATCTCAAGAAGCTGGAGTTATACTCAAGATGGAGGATCTCTCCTTCAATTCCTTCAGGGGGTTTTAGGGTTTTCTTATGTTTTGTTTTATCTTTTCTTTTGAGATGTATTCTTTTATCATTATGAACTAAACACTCAGATACTTGAGGGGGATGAAACCTAAGATGAATCTTGTTATCGTTTGTTGAACTATATGATAAATACTTGATTTGTTCTTAACTATGTGTTCTTAATTCTTGTTTTGGTATTTTCGGGATATTGATTCAAGTATTGATGTACTTAGGTGGTGGAGCAAAAGTCCCTGCCTAAGAGTAGATCTAGCATAGTTAAGCGGAGTTGCTCGCGCGCCTAGAAATAGGGTGACGAAAATCTGCCGAATTAGGGTCAAACCTAATATGGGAGTCTATGGACTGAGTTAATGTAATTCTAGGGGTTTTAATTAGAAAGAGATTTCAATTAATCAACCTAGGGTTAGACGTTAGTAGCCTCGAAAGAGGTATTATTATAAATTAGGGAATCCTACGGATCAAGTCAAGTGAATAAATCGTCTAGATCAAAGTTAGATAACAAGTGAAGTCTAGGTGGATTCTTCCTCCGGTATTATCTTAATCAATTGGTTTTTCCCACAAGTATTTTCCCAATTCATTCTCTTTGTCTTTGCATCTTTAGCTTAGTAGTTAGTTTTAGATTAGATAACAAATTCTTTTAATTCTTAGGCTAAATAATAAAAAGAAAGTTAGTATTAGTACTTTTGGTTCCTTTGGGTTCGATAATCTGGTCTTGCCACTAAGCTATACTACTGTTCGATAGGTGCACTTGCCTCAATCATTGTCATAGTTAGTTTCTAGGCTCGATCATCCTTTTTATAAATTTTTAAGACTCTGACACACTATCAGTGCCCCAGATATCGTAGCTTGAGCTTTTCTGTACGAACCTCTTGAGGACTATTTTGAGCTCAATATGTGTTTAGGGGATCTAGAGTACTCTGTTGATGCCCCAAGACGTAATATCTCTTGTTCTTGTCAATTCAGAGAAAGCGAGACTACCGCATGCCCCATTTTCAATCAAAATTTGAGCTACCCTTTTCGGGTTTTCAACTCAAATCCCCTTTGGTCTCAAAGCGCCCTTTGCGGGTTTTCGCCTTGGCCTCTCCTTTTTATTTTTCTTTTTTCTTTTTCCTTTTTTACTGAAATATTTCTTGATTTGAACTCAGAGGATTAGGCAAGTCCTTGTTATCCCTCTCGGTCAAAATCAACATTTTTCCAGAGAAAGTCTTCTTTATCACATAAGGTCCTTCCCAGTTTGACATCCATTTTCCTCAGAAGTCCTTTTATGTGGGAATGATCCTTTTCAAAACTAGGTCTCCTTCATGGAATTCTTTAGGGCGAACCTTCTTGTTATAAGCCCGCATTATTCGCTTTCGATACAATTGACCATGAGGATAACCCTTAGCCTCTCTTCATGGAATTTTGATATGTTTTTGAACAAGTCATAGTTAATTATGCATTGATGATTAAAATTAAAGAATACTAGAGAATCAAGCATGATAAGTCTATTTTTCAAAACTTAAAATTTTTTTTTAGGTTGTTGACCTTAATTTGAATATTACTTTGAAGTTTGAGATTTACAAGGTTGATGTCAAAAGCACCCATAATTTTTGTGAAATTTCAAGCCTTATAGAGCATACATTCTTTTTCATGCTCACTTCTTGATTATGAGTGTGTCAACTATGAACTGTTATTCTAGAACTTGCCTTGATTATACATGTCAAGACCACAGTTATGATTTGATATACTGAGATGATAAAGGCACTTAGGTTTTAACCCACTTACTCCACTAAAAAGCCTACCTCCACAATTAACCCATAGTGAACTCCGTTAATCCTAACAAACCTTTTTATTGATTAACCCACTAATACTAACCCAAAAACGCTTTGTATTTGTTATCACCCTTCTTTTTGACTACCCTTTAATCGAGATATGATTTGATTAGTTACCTAAGTTTTTATTATGAGTTGAAGTTGTCTTTATTAGTTTGTTCTTAATTAAAAAAATTTAAGTTTAAAATTTCAATTTAAGTTTAAAATTTCAAAGTATAGTCAGTATTAGTATTATGAAGAATGAGCTTATACAGTTAAAGTCAAATTATCAAAAGAAAAAGCTCGTATCAGTAGGTTTATTATTATTTTCAGTTGATTAGAAAATTTTAGGTAGGTAACTTATCAAATCAATCTCGATTCTAACCTTCTAATTTTAGCCTTTATCCACACCTTTAACCCTAGCCCCATTACAACTTTAACAAAGACCTTTTGATCTGTTTATCATCTCATTTTACAGTGGTGGATATTTGATTTTCAGGCAAGCCTATGGGATTAACTTTTCAGGTTTGACTGATGAGTGCTTAATTTTGACCCTTAAACACTTTGAGTGATTTGAGTGAATCTTTTGTGAGGATGTCAATCCTTGTAGGTTCCGAATTAAAGGTAATTATTTAGATAAAGGGAAACACCTATGTTTTCGTGCTACAAATGAATGACTTATCTTGTTTAAATCTTTAGGACTCTTTGAATTGAATTATCCTTGTACAAATTATCTATGAATTAGGATAAGGCATTGTTGATAGGAATTATGAATCATGGAAAGTTTGTTTTAATTATGAGTCGAGAATTTTGCTTGAGGACAATCAAAAGCTTAAGTGTGGGGGTATTTGATAAACCGTAAAAGTAACATATTTTAAGCCCGCATTAGTTTACTTTTGGATAATTTATCCCTTGATTTATATAAAAAGGTGCTTTTAATCCTTTCTTTTCATGTCTTATACCCAAGAAAGCACCCGAGGATGAAAAGAACATAAAACGGGCCCAAAATAGAGTAAATAGGCTATATCACGAAATCGACACAGCCTGGCCCAAAGACCACACGGCCGTGCCTTGATGAGCATCTAGAACACGGCCTCTCTCCCAATTTACACGACCGTGCCCCATTAAGAAATCCAAACACGGCCTGACGTTGATCCACACGGGCGTGCTACATGGCCGTGCCTCTGTCGTCAGAAAGAATAATTTCAGTCAGAAAAGGGTACTTAGGGAGAAAGAATCGTATTCTAAGAGCCTATAAATATCCCCTAAGTACCACTTTTGAAGAGGAGGCGAGCTTGGCCAAGGAGCCAAGCCGAAAAGGTCAGAATTGTAGGAATCGCTCGAAGTTAGCCAATTGATCCATTCCAAGAAGCCAGAATTATACTCAAGATGGCAGAATTCTCCTTCAATTCCTTCAGGGAGTTTTAGGATTTCTTATGTTTTGTTTTATCTTTTCTCTTGAGATGTTTTCTTTCTTAGTTATGAACTAAA
Organism: Gossypium bickii; assembly: GCA_025503065.1. Lineage (NCBI taxonomy): Eukaryota > Viridiplantae > Streptophyta > Magnoliopsida > Malvales > Malvaceae > Gossypium > Gossypium bickii. The sequence continues at coordinate 81,946,096 of CP106716.1, forward strand.
CCCCTCGGATACCTGAAGGGGATGAAACCTAGATGAATCTTATTAATTGATTTTTGAATTATATGATAACTACTTAGTTTGTTCTTAATTATGCATGCTTAATCCAAATTTGATGTGCTTAGGTGGAGGAGGAATAGACCCTGCTTAAGAGGAGATCTAGCATAATTAAGCGGAGTTGATCGAACGCCTAGAGATAGGGTTACGAGATTTTGCTGGATTAGGGTGAAACCTAATATGGGAATCTATAGATCGATTTACGGCTATTCTAGGGGGTTATTATAAGAGAACGAGAGTTCCACTAATTAACCTAGGGTTAGACGTTATTCGCCTCGAGAGAGGGTTTAGCATAGGCTAGGGAGTCCTATGGATCAAGCTAAGTAAATAAATCATATGATTCAAGGTTAGATAACAAGTGAAGTCTAGGTGAATTCTTCCTGAGGGTATCATCGTGATCAATTGAGTATTTCTTCAAGTTATTTCCCAATTCGTTCTTTTTGTCTTTGTCCTTAGCTTAGTCGTCGTTAATTTAGATTAAAACAACTTCACTTTATTTTTAAGGCTAAATAATAAAAAGAAAGTCAGTATTAATACTTTTAGTTCCTTTGGGTTCGATAATCCGGTCTTGCCTAAGCTATACTATTGTTCAATAGGTACACTTGCTTTTAATCATTGTCAGAGTTAGTTTTTAGGTTCAATCATTCTTTTTATAAATTTTAAAGCTCTGATTTCAGCGATCACATACCTTAACATGCTTCACAGAACGAGACTGCATCCCTAGAGAATTGCGATCTCTTTTTTTCTTACAGTCCACGCACCTAACCCGAAGTGTTTCACCAATTTCTTTAACCTCCTCCAGTAGCTCTCTTACTAGCTGCGTCAGCACATCAGTAACAAATTTTGGGTTACCGCTACTCGAGGTTGGTGGGCTCACTCTGACCTCTGTCTCCCGGACCATCTCATGCTCTGGTGAAGCTGGTGCCTCCCCAGTAGATGTGTGGCCCGATGCTGATGACCCAGCGCTAACACTTCCACGGCCTTTGCCGTAACCCCTTGCACCTATTCTAGCGCTCGTCGTTGATTCTTGTATTATCTGAATTAGGAATTTTATGAAATATTAGCTAGTTTCAGTAATTAAGCCGATGTTTTATGATAGTATTAAGTAAAGAGGTTGTTTTCGTAAATCCTCTACAGTTTCAAGTTCCTACGGGCTTAGTTTCAGTCTAACTAAAAAGCTTTAGTATAATCATCTAAAGTAGCCCACTAGCTATCTACAATATATCAAGTTAAACAAGCTTAATAATAAGAGAACTTACTTGGTTCGACATTGGAGACTCGGTGTGCCACATCACAAGAATTCCCAAAACATTTCGATCTAATCCAAAAATAGTTTTTTTTAAAACCCAAGTAATAAGGCCCATTTCACAGCCCGAGCTTTGCAATCGGGCTCTGATACCACTAAATGTAACACCACAAACCCAGCCTAGAAGCTAGGCCCGGATCCGGCGTGTCACATTGAAGTGTTTTTGCGAAAACCTTGTTTTCATTGAAAACCCTTCTAGAGAAAAGTTAAGTAACATCCATTTTGCTTTCAAAACGAGGTGTAGCCAAAAACCATTTCCTTGTTACTATGTAAAATTTGCCTTTGACAGCAGAAGCTCATTCTTAAAACACAATTAATTTAAAAAAAAACTTGAAATATGTTTAAAAGAAATAAATCCAGGTTCCTGTTTCAAAATTTCAATCTATAGTGGAAGTAATGGAATAATATCTAGAGGGAAAACCTTATTACAATTCGAAATAAAATAACTTAAAATAAATAACTTAAAATCTAGAATTTAGATATTAAGAAAAACAAGTCTAATCGTCTTGCTAGTTGGCCACCTCTAAGTCCCTAAATCCGTCGAACCGCCTACTGAGGATCACTTGAGAAAAATAAAAGAGGGAGTGAGTTTTCGAAAACACAGTGTGTACGACCCTCTTCAAACAAACAACATACATATCATAATAATAACATAATAATATCATATAGGCAATGCAATGCAAACCCTCCCCAAATAATCCATCCGGTACACTTCGTCTCCGTCCAACCGAAGCACTTCTGTGGGGATTTCTAAATTGACCCACCCATCAGATACACTTCAAGGGTAGCCCAGTTGCGGTACTACCAAACGTTGCAGTAAAGCTGCTTATCATATAATAGGCTTAAAAAGCCATGGGTGGATCTACAGTTGTCAAACTACCATGCGATCCTCATATACTTCCTCCGTTCCATAATTCCCACCCATATGTATCCTAAACAGAATATCATATGAATGCAGCAAATGTACATGTAACATCCATAAATCTTACAATCAACATATAGGGGTATTTTAGTCATTTTACAAATCAAGGGTATTTCGGTAATATTGCAATTCAGGGGTATTTCTGTAATCCTACCCTACAGAGATATTTCAATAATTCTACCCTACAGGGGTATTTTAGTAATTCTTAACAGTATGGGTCTTAATTACGAACCTTGGCCCGTCAACAAGTCCTCGCGGCTAAAGTGAACAGACACTACGCACCAGGTAGGATTCCAAAGAAGAGGAGGTGGGTCACTAGGACCGCTTAAGTACCAAGCTCTCCCTAGATCCAATCCTAGACATGCATATGTCCATTTCCATACTCTACCCTAGCGACTTGTCTATAGACATGTTTGATTATTAAATTAAGTTTTATGCTGTTTAAGAATTCATCAGAACTAAGCCTAGAGTCCATTAAAACCCTAGCATGCATTTTTAAAATCCCATAAGGCCCACTAAGCCCAATCAAATCCATATAGCCCATCAAGCCCAATCATGTATATGTATCCCATTAGGCCCAATCATAATCAAATCATACAACCATCTATATCAATCCATCATTCAATTTCACATATCAATTCTTGCCGATTTGGGCCCAAGAGCTCGGCAGGTCCATTTAGCCCTTTCTGGCCCGGTTGGCCAAACAGTGGCCCGAGACCATGAGATCACTCTCTTGGACCCGGTAGTCGTATCAGTGTTCCCACACGAATGTTCGCGCGCTCATGCGATTGCCGGCGCCAACCTTTCGGCTTTTCGGCATTTTGATTTTTTGGGATTTAGGTTTTTGTCGATTTGTCGTGTGTGAAGTGTATGTACACACCTGGTAAATGAGACATGTTACACTATCCTCAGCCTTGAACCTACAACAAATACCAACCTCCAATCAATCACACATTTAACCACAATATTTACCAAAAACTGAAGCCTTACCATAACCTTACCGTGTGCCACCAGTCCTAATAGCCCTTCCTTAGCTACTACTCACGAATATCCCCTAGATCTGCATCAATCTTAATCGTTAAAGACAAAATAATAGGTGACTTGTATCCACTTAAGTCACCCTTTCCCTTACTATAGGCTATTGGGCCCACTTATCCCAAAATCAAGAACACTTACCCAAAAGCCGAAACGTATGGATAGCTTTTCGGCAGAGACTTGTAGATCCAAGCTTGATTCTGATTTTTCCAAGATCCAATTCACCAAAAATCAAAGGAATGATGACAGCATGATAGAGATTTGGTCACTAGAGTATTCGGCATAAGTTTTAGGGTGATAAAGAAATCGGCTCCAAGAGCAAAGGTTTTTGGCTTTTGAAGTCACGAATATTTGGTCCCCAACAATTGAGATGAATGTGGGACAACACAAGCAATGGAGAAAGAAGAGAATGACATTTGATTTAAGGCTTTAGGAGAGAAGAAAAGAAAACACATAAGGAAGAGGTGAGGTTTAGAATAGAAAAAGTGAAGGAGAATTCGACAGAGCACTATAGTTGCTGAAATAGCACAAAGGGAATTCCAATTGCCAAAATAGCATAGAGGGAATTCGGCACCCCCTATTTATACACAAAACTGACCCCCCAAAGTCCCAATCAGCTCTAACTTTTCCCCATCTCATCTCCTCTTTTTTCTGCCTGATAACTCTGCAATCCTTTTCCTAAATTTTCTCTTCTGATCACTCTCCTTAGAGTCCATCATCACACCACTTCCAACCTTCTAGAAGGCCAAAATTAAACTCCTAAAAAAATACTAAGCTAGGATTCGAACCTAGGATCTTCTTGCTAGCCCATAACGCCATCTTCCTATACCCTAAGTGGTGTCACTTAGCCACTCCACCACAAGGCTCTACTCACTGCCTTGGTTCCTTTAATAATTAATTAAAAATTCCTTCTCCTCAAAGTTCGAACCCAAAACTTCTCCAACACCCCTAGACACTCCAAGTTTATTAAACCCTTAAAACCAACATGCCATTTGTCATTTTCTTGCTTAAAAAAAAATTATGAGACCCAAAGGCCAAAGCCCAATTCATCTAGGCCCAAAATTCGGGGCGTTACATATTTTCTAGATATGTTGGGTCAATAACCTTAACCAACACATGCTCGGCTTTCCTCATGCATTGTAATTATTTCTACATGATTTGAAGAGGCGACAACTAATGTCTGCTTTATTAAACGTCGTGATATGGCAGTACCTCCACATGTAAATAAATATCCCGTTTGAGATTGACCTTTATGTGAATCTAATATATATCCAGCATCAACATAGTTGACTTATAGGGATTTTTAATCATTTGAATAAAATAACCCCATATTAATAATCCCTCTAAGATATCTAAATACATGTTTAATTTCATTCCAATGTCTATGTAACAGCCCGATTTAGGGGCTAGTTGGAACAGTGGTTTCGGAATCACTAATCCGAGGTTAAATAAAATCATTCTATGTTATTTTATGAGCTATAGCATGATTATATAGGTGCATGAGAATTTTGGTGCTTTAATTTTAGCAATTGCATGCTTTATTGTGAAAAGGACTAAATCGCATAAAGTGTGAAAGTTCTATTTTACAAGCTAAAGGTGTCTAAAAGCCATAGGATATTAATTGGAGGCCCTTAAAGTGCAATTAGACCCTTATAAATAGGGTGGCCAGCCATAGGGGACAAACCATGTCAAAATTGGTCAAAGTTGTTGAAATTAGGTAGACTAAATTGATGTTTTATAATAAAATAAAGAAAGGAAAGATATCATCTTTTCTCTCCATATTCTCCACCAAAAAATACAAGCAAAATAGGGGTTTGAGAGCTCAAAATTTTCAGCAACTTTTCACCTTTGAAAGTAAGTGCTTTAATGGCCATTCTTTGATAATTTTTGTACTTTTGGAACCCCTAAAGCTTAAGCTAGCTAAACAGGGGACTATTTTGCAAAAAGGCTGAGAGTTTAGGGTTTTTCCATGTGAGCATTTATGTTATTTACTGCATTTTTATGGGAGAATACGAGTCTTAGTTGTTAGATAAACAACTTTTGTGAAAGGTGTTTCCATGAAAACACATAAGAGGACCTTTTTGCAAAGGTTGTAAAATATGTGTTAAATGTGTGAAACAATGAGTATTGAGAGTTGCTATAAGAGAAATAAATGTTCACCTAGGCTTGTTAAAGGAATAAATTTGATTAGAATTGGTGTACAAGCCTAGGGGTAAAATAGTCATTCTGTGAAAGTCTAATGGCAAAATGGTAATTTTGTCAAAGTATGATTTTTGAAATGCATTGGTTAATGTGATAATTAAATGAGCTAATTTGTTATTATAGATCAAGAATAATGAGGAATTAACCTTGACCGAGGAAAAGGCAAGGTATCGGACTAAATCGGTAATTTGGCCTATTTTGAAATCGAAGTAAGTTTGTGTGTAATAAATTCAACATCATATTATTAAGTTTCTAAATGTTTGACATTAGTGATGTTGTATAATATTTCTGTGAATTTGAGTAATGATGTTGAATGAGAAAATAATGAGAATTGTGATGTGAAAGTCCCGGTTGGACTTTAATAAATGAGAGAATAATATCATCAAGACTTGAGATGGGTAAGGTCCTGTACAAGACCATGTCTGGGACATGGTCTCGGCACCGAATTGAGATCCCATATAAGACCATATCTGGGATATGGCATCGGCATCTAAAGGTGACCCCATGTAAAACCACATCTGGGATGTGGCATTGGCGTCGCATTCATGTGAATGATGATAATTATGTATTTTCGAGTATTCCCAAGTGATTCAATGGGTAAATAGCTAAGCTTATAATAGAGATAAGATTAGTGCTAAAGCTATGTGATGAAGTGAAACAGGTACATGTAAGTAATTCTCGAGAAATGTTTACGATATGAGACATGATATGAAATTGGTAAGAGTAAGCATGAGTAAGTTATGGCAATGTGTTTAAGACTTTGTGTTTTATTCAATCCAATGGATGGATGACATTATGAGCCTTTAAATTGCTATTTATTTCATGCAAACTTACTAAGCTTTATGCTTACCCCTCTCATTTCCCTTTTCCTTGTAGTATTTCCTAGTTAACTCGGGGATCGTACGACGTTGGAGCACGGAATCACACTATCAACCTCTTTTTGGTATAGCGAAGCTAGATTTATTTTGAGTATGGCATGTATAGGACTTGGTCATTTTGTTATGTCATATTTGTTAGCTAAGGTGTTGGCTATTAATGTTGATCAATTCATTTTGTAAATGGTCATTGGAAATTGGCCAATACTTTCCAAATTTATATATTTAGTGATGCTGAAATTTATGAAGTGCATGCTTGTGTGGATGTCTTGATTTTGAGTTCTTAGAAGTGCCTTATGGTCATGATGTATGTTGGATTGAATTGGTATAAGTATGGTTGCTTTGTAGGGTGGCATTTGGCTTGGTAGATAGCCTTACAAATGTCCACACGGGTAGACACACGGGCATGAGTCTAAGCCACACACGGTCAGTGAAACACCCCACACCCGGCCCACGAGCCTGAACCGGATCTAGTATGTTCCTTAAGTAAACCGGTTTTCAAATTCTTGGTTACTTAGAGAAAAATTGTAAATTTTAGAAAACATTGTTTTGGGTTGGGCTTAAATTGGAACCCATTTAATAAATTTTGAAAATCCAACTTAAATAAGGTGACAAAATAATTTTTAGGGTTTATTATTTTAAAAGAAATAAATTTACTTAACTTTAATCAAAAATAAATTGTATCATAATCAACTAAAAATAAACAGAAATAAAGAAAATCCAACTGGGCCTTATGGCCTTATTACATCATTCAAACCCAAAATAAGATTTAAAGTACTAAAATTATATAAAGTCCAAATTTCTAAATAAACTCTTCAAGTGATGCATGGCCACCTTTAGCTCCTGCCGACCCGGTCCATTACTGCTCATCACCTGAAAAGTAATTCCCCAACGGGGTGAGTCCACAGACTCAATGTGTACACAGAACTAATTTTCAACAAATCCGGCATACAAGTCATATCAATTTCATGTTCATACAAAATAAAGGATGATGCAACCCAAACCCAAGCCTATTTGTCCATCCGCTACATACCACCCGTACCAACCTGTACACCGTAGGGACTACTAAGTCGACCCTCCATCCGCTACACACCATCGAATGCGCGATCACTACGATCGACGTGCTCATCGCCCACTTACGTTGTGTCTTTAGACACTATATTCAGATAATGTAACCGGTTACCATATTCAATAATGTGACCGTAGTCACCATAATTCGTTGGTGAGACCGTAGTCATCACCTTCACTTTCTCCCTTCACATATATCCCAAATGCCCACATATTTATCATGCACAACATACTTATCTTTTTCTCATTCATATTACTATTCACATGTTAAGAATATAACATATTCATAATCCTAGCAGAAGTAGGAAACGTACCTGGGTACTTTTTGCCACATTTGTGGTACTTAGCCACATTCTCATTCTTATACACATTCATATATTAAAACAATTATTGCCATAATATATATTGAAAGTTAGTGTGAGTACACACCTGATTTGCTTAATAGGCTCCTTGATCTGCTGTTGCCTATATTCGGCCATTATACAAGACACATTAATAACCTTATTTGGCTTAAAAACCAAATCCTGGTAGGATTTGTATTACCAACCTTGTTGCCGAATTAGATGATTGTAAGTCAAGTCCTAAAATTGCTAATATTCCTTCCCTTGAAATCGGCTAACACTAAATCATGTAACCATGTGAGTTTCCGGCTTTTGAAATAAATGAGAAATAACCCCAAATACCAAAATTAAGCCTTGGCCGAATATCACTTACCTTACAATTTCCAAATCTGAAGAGGATTCCTTTATAAGCTTGTCAAAATCCCTATAACTTTGTGTCAGCTTAAATCTATCTTTGAAAATATGAATCATAACCTTTAACCAAATATTCATTCCTCTTACCTTAGATCCTTGATCCTTCTATTCGATAATGGTGGAAACCCTTTTGGTGTTGTGGTTGATTGCTCCTTTATTTAGAATCAACAAGGATTCGGCTTTGACAGAAGAATAGAAGAAGAGAAAATGGATTTTGCTTAAAGAAATTTCGGCAGAGAGGGGGAGAACTATGAAAATTTCGGCACACTTGGAAAAGATGAGAGAAAATCCTTAAACTCTCCCTCTTTAGCCGAATTTAACAAGCCAAGAGTCCTAGACTTGGCCACCACTCTTCCATCATCTATTCTATTTAAAATAGAAGTGTTTAATCTATCTTTTATCTCTAAAAATAATCCTTTATTTATCTCCTCAAATAATCCTAATTTAAAATCCCTTATTTATCACTTTTTAATCATGTATTTATGGAATTAAAACACCTTGGTTTCTAGATGCTTGTGCCGTCCACCTTTAAGCCTGGGAAGCAAAAATTAAACTTCATTTATTTGCTTCCCTTGTGACTCGAACCCAGGCCCATGCTTCCTTCACATGGTGCCATTTCCATAGGCCCTAAGTGCCATCTTCAGGCCACTTTTCCTAGCCCGTTTGTGTGTCAAATTTCCCCAACTTTTTCTTTTAAGGCCCTCTTGCCTTTATTTCCTATTTTAAACTTTAAAACTCATCATTTCGGGGTCATTTCTAAGTTTCCTAAAATTTTCGATCGGCTCTGTAACTTGCCATTTTTCTTACATTCCAAGTTTCTAAAAATGTTCAGGTTTCCTAAAATGTTCAGTTTCCAAAATGTTCAGGTTTCCTAAAATGTTCAGTTTCCAAAATGTTCAAGTTTCCAAAAATGTGTACTTTCTATTTTTGAACCATTTCCTTACATTTCTAGGTTTTCTAAAATGTTCATGTCCTAACGCATTTCCAGGTTGCCAAAAATGTTCATTTCCATTCATTTTCGTGCATTTCGGAGTATCCAAAAATATCAAAAATTTATTCATTATGCTTAAGACTTGTTATTTCTTACAATTAAACTGAAAATGCATAGGCCCTTTTGAGGATGTTACAGTCAGCCCCATGGGCTTGTTGATAGGCCGTGTGTCCCCATGCATGCTAGGTTTGCAAGTCAGTATGCTCAGTAGTAAATACACGAGCGAAGACACGACCGTGTGTCTCAACCGTGTGGGAGGCACGACCATGGACATGGGTGTGTGTGTGTGCCCAGGCCATGTGACGTCTGCACCTGAAATTAGGAATTTAATTCGCCACACAGCTGAAGAACACGGGTGTGTGCCTTGGTCGTGTGACATTTATGGGGTGATGACGTCAGAAATAGAATGTCCAGGTTTTTGCACACGGGCTAGGACACGGGCGTGTCATGGCCATGTGCGGGACACGGGCTAGAGACACGGGCGTGTGTCCGGCCGTGTGAAAACCCCTATAGGTTCGAATTGAAAAATAAATCCACTCGGGTGTGGAACACGGGCATGTGATATGCCACACGGGCGTGTGGACCTGTTTTATGTCATATTTGTCTAAGTGTTCAGAAGTTTCCGATTTAGTCCCGAATCATTTTGGGTACAAGTTTAGGGTCTCGTAGACCTAAGGACATTAGGTTCTTAAAGGAAAAGTTTTAATTTGCAATGAAATTTTATGAATTGATGTTGCATGATTGAGCAAGCTAAGTACGGTAATGCCTCGTACCCGGTTCAGGTGTCGAATACGAGTAAGGGGTGTTACAGTCTACATGTTAGAGAAGAACTAAATCTTCCTAACAAGTTTACAACGAAAGCTATATCAGGTTTTGTGTTGTTTGCAACATACATCAATGCTCCTATGACACTTAGATATGGTACTTCAGGAGTAAGAAACTCTTCATCATTCTCAGAAAGACGAGATTGATCTTTATTCACATCTAAATATTGTACAATCATCGGGTTACTCAATGGATGTGCTTTATCCAAGTAAAATTTCTTTAATATATTTTCTGTATAATTTGATTGATGAACATAAATTCCATCTTTTAAATGTTTGATCTGTAGGCCAAGACAGAACTTTATTTTTTCAAGATCTTTCATTTCAAATTCTTTCTTTAAACAATTTATTGCTTTTTGGAGCTCTTTAGGAGTTCCAATAATATTTAGATCATCAATATAAATAATAAATATCACAAAATCTAATATAGAACTTTTTATAAAGACACATGGACAAATTGGATCATTTTTATAACCTTCGTTTAACAAGTATTCACTAAGACAATTGTACCACATACGCCCAGATTATTTTAATCTATATAAACTTCTCTTTAATCTGATCAAGCAATTTTCCCGAGAAACTCTATATCCTTCTGAGATTTTAAATCCTTCAGGGATTTTCATATAAATTTCACTATCAAGTGTATCATATAAATAGGCTGTAACAACATCCATTAGACGCATATCAAGTTTTTCACATGCTGCTAGACTAATAAGATATCTAAATGTGATTGCATCCACCACAGGAGAATATGTCTCTTCATAATAAATGTAGGGCCTTTGCGAAAATCCTTGTGCAACAAGTCGTGGTTTAGACCTTACGACTTTATTTTTCTCATTTCATTTTTGCACAAATACCCATTTATATCCTACCTGCTTTACACCTTTAGGTGTTTGAACTATAAGTCTAAAAACCTCATGTTTAAAAAGTGATTTTAATTATGCTTAAATTGCGTCTTTTCATTTTGGTTATTATTTTCTATTTCTACATTCTTCAATAAATTTAAACTCAAAATCCTCATTTTTTCCTGCTATTTCAATAGCAAAATTATAAGCAAAATTGTTGTTGTCAACAACTATTGTTTTCTTAGTTCCATCTTTTTCTTGTATTGACATAACTTATCGAGATCTTTTTATTTTAATCATTTTCATTTTCACTTTCAGGTACCTAAATCTCTTCTTGAGTTTTATAATTAGTTATGTTATGGGTCTCTTCAGGAACCCTCACTTCCACTATATGACCATCTTGAATGTTTGCTCCTTTCCTTTTGTGAGAATTTTTATCTTTAGAATCGACTGGTCTTCCACACTTTAAGCATGGATTATTTTCTTTTGTACTAATAGTTTGCCTTATTAGGATATCAATTCGTATTGGAGCATTTTCAGCTTGTATGTGAGATTTAATGAATTTGGTTGATGATTTGTAAAATGAATTATCTATTGAACTTCTGGTTCACATTACTTTGTACGAGGATCTTAGACATTGATAATTCATTTCAAGTACTTTATTAATTCAACTTTTTATTCTCTCCCCCTAATGTTGGGAAAACTGATAACTCATGTCATAACTAAATCTTGAATTAATAGCTAAAAAATATTTAATAATATAAGGAGACTCATATCAATATACATTTCCAACCTCTTATGATGACCGATCTTTGTGGAGGAGCAATTGGAACATATACCGCATATCCAAGAATTCTAAGATGGGAAATATCTGGCTCTTGACCAAAAATTAATTGTAATGGGGAGTATTTATAATTTATTGGTTTGATACGTACAACATGTAAATCAATACAATCTCATGTTGAAATAGGAAGCTGTTATCATAAGTAATGATTTAGCTATTAGTTGGAGGCATTTGATAAACGATTTAGCTAAATTATTTTATGAGTGAACTTGAGCTACAGGATGTTCATCTTTTATCCCAATTGACATACAATAATTATTAAAAGCTTGGGACATAAACTCACCAACATTAGCAAGGTAAATTGTTTTAATTGCATAATCTGAATTTAATCATTTATATAAGTGATAAACCGTAATATAAACATATTTTAATCCCATATTTAGCATATTTTTGGATGATTTATTCCCTAAATTGTGTAATTTGGTGTTCTTAATCCTTTGTTTTCATGTCTTATACTTAGGAGAGCACCAGAGGATGAAAAGAACAAGAAACGAGCCTAAAATGGAGTAAATGGGCCATATCATGAAATCAACATGGCCTGGGCCCAAGGCACACGACCGTGCCCCCTTTAACAGACCCGAACATGGCCTATCCACGATTAACACAGGCGTGTGCCATGGGCGTGTCCCTGTCGTGACAAAGAAGAGTTTCATTCGGATTAGGGTACTTAGAGGCAAAGAAAGCCATTCCAAAAGCCTATATAAACACCCTAGAGGCCAACCTTCAAGGGGAGTCCAATTAGGCGTTTAGTTAGGCCGAAGAGCCGAGCCAGAGAGGCCAGAATTGTGGAATTTATTTGAAGAAAGCCAGTTGATTCATCTCAAGAAGCCAGAGTTATACTCAAGACAGAGGATCTTCTCTTCAATTCCTTCAGGGGCTTTTAGGGTTTTTCTTATGTTTTGTTTCATATTTTCGTCTGAGATGTATTCTATTATTATTATGAACTAAACCCCTCAAATACCTGAGGGGGATGAAACCTAAGACAGATCTTGTTATTGTTTTCTGAACCATATGATAAATACTTGATTTGTTCTTAATTATGTGTTCTTAATTCTTGCTTTGATATTTCAGGATATTAATTCAAGTATTGATGTGCTTAAGCAGTGGAGCAAAAGTCCCTGTTTAAGAGTAGATCTAACATAATTAAGCGGAGTTGATCGCAACCCTAGAAATAGGATGACGAAAATCTGCCGAATTAGGGTCAAACCTAATATGGGAGTCCATAGATCGAGTTAATGCAATTCTAGGGGTTTTAATTAGAAAGAGATTTCAATTAATCAACCTAGGGTTAGACGTTAGTAGCCTCGAGAGAGGTATTAATATAAATTAGTGAATCCTACGGATCAAGTCAAGTGAATAAATCGTCTGGTTCAGAGTTAAATAACAAGTGAAGTCTAGGTGGATTCTTCCTCGGGTATTGTCTCAATCAATTGGTTTTTCCCATAAGTATTTTCCCCAATTCATTCTCTTTGTCTTTGCATCTTTAGCTTAATAGTTAGTTAGTTTTAGATTAATTAATAATTCCTTTAATTCTTAGGCTAAATATGTAACACCTCAAACCCGGCCCATTAGCCTTGACCGAATCTGGTATGTCACAGAGTAAAAATGTTTTGAAAGATTTTGATTAACAGGTAAAAATCTAAAAATTTGCTGAGTTTGTAAAACGGTGTCTATTAAAACTCAGGTGGGGTCGATTTGATAAACACGATTGAGTTGAAACCTTTTTCCTTTGAAAGCATTTGATCATTTAAAATTTTAAATCCATCAGAGTTATTGTTAACTAGGTAAATTTTGTTATCCGATGGTAACATTTTTGAAAACGCGTACGAGCACAATTTTGAAAACGTTATTTTTAACCGATTTGCTTAACAGTTCATAAGTTCATTAGTAATATAATAGAAATAAAGTAAAAACAACTACTTAAACATCCAAAATAATAATTAGCGGCCATATTACAAACCAAACCAAAATTTAGTAAATAATAAACTTAAACGGTGCGAAATAAAATTTCAAATTCGAGGAACAAGCATGGCCGCCTTGCGTCCTCTCCAGCTCCATCTCCGCGATCTACTCACCTGTAAAATGATATGGGAAGGGGTGAGTCACCAAGACTCAGTGTATAAATCCCCAACCCGGGAATGCAACTCATACACAAGATATTAGTAAGAATGCAAATATGAAACCCAAGCTAGCCATCCATACTCCTTTTTACTACCCCGTATGGTCAAAACCACTGGTGGTCAAAACCACTGGTGACCGAAGTCACAAATATATCAAGTGATGGGGCCAACCCATCGTGTGGTCAAAACCACTGATGACCATAGGTCACAAATATCGACATGTGGTCAAAACCACTGGTGGTACCAAACCACTGGTGACCGAAGTCACAAATAAACTGATGGGGCCAACCCATCTTGTGGTCAAAACCACTGGTGACAGTCCATAGAGATCATCCCCCTCCTCTCATCAATCCCACCATCATCATGCTCACATAACAAATATCATGATCCCATATATCATGCATATATATATAGCATAGCATTTAACAGCATATGATGGCATACACAACATACATCATAGATCAAGTAATAGTGGACTTACCCGAAATCCAAGCTTATGCCCCCAAGGCAAAAATTTACTACACGAGAGGTTATATAGCAACATAATAAACAATCTATACTAATAAAGTGTGTAAGAGTTTACACACCTGATTAAACGTAAGTCTAAGCAAATCCTGAACTACTCAATAACGAAAACCCGAAGAATCGATCTACCACACTAGATCCCTTGCTCCAACATTCGGCCAAACCATAAGACCATTAATAAGGCCATTCGGCCACACCATTATATCCCGAAGGATTGAGATAACGTATGGCACTTAAACCTTACCCTTTGCCTTACGAACGCTAATCACAAAACAGGATAAGTGAGACCAATCTTTCCCTACAATCGACCACTATAGGTTAGTATTCAAAAAGCCTTATTTGGCTACCAACAAAAATCCGAAGGATAAGTCGTACTCAAAAATACTTTGGACCGAAACTACTATTGCTTACCAAAACAAAACGAAGTCCCGGGAAGCCACTCCTTCAATGCACCTTCACGCTTACTACACACAAGAGAACAAAACTCTTAATGTCTCAAGAACACATTTGGCCAACCTTACCAAGGTTTAGCCTCATGCTTTCGACATACTCAAGGAGAGTGAGTCAAAATCGAATGTTAAGGGAGAGTTCACTTACCAAGAGATTCGGCTAGGCCCTTCAAATAATGATGGAGAACAATGGTAGCAAAGTTTCGGCTATAACCTTCAATGCCAAGGGCATTCGGCTACTTCAAAAGAAATAAAAGAGGGAAAGAAGAAACAAGCTTGGCACACAAAATAAACATACTTTCATGCCGAAAATACCACCCTAGGACTCCTTCAAAATTGAAACTCAAGTTCCTAGAGTCCCCATTTCGGCCAAGATCAAATTGGAAAGAAAAGAAGAACAAATAGAAGAATTTTCGGCACCTCCAACAGCCCTCAAAACCGACCAAGCAAGCCCCCAAGGAAAAGTTTCATTCGGCCATACTCAAATTGGAGTGAAAGAAAAACAAAATTGAAGAATTTTGGCCATGCTCCTATTTCTTTTTGTGATAACTGCCCATCACCATTTGAAAGAAATCATTGTTTAACAAATTTGCCCATCACTACCCCATCTTCCAAAATTTAATAAAATAAAAATAAAATAAAAACTATCCCATACTTTGCAGCACAAAAATTGAAAACAAAGGCAACATGCCTTCATCTATTTAAGTGCCATGCAGGCCACTACTTACGCCGGCAAAAAGAAGAATAAAATCCCCATGCCGCCAATGGTTTGAACCCCGACATCTTTGGAGACTCCCCACGCCTCCAGCCACTCTACCACTGCTCCTTTCGTGACATAAACCCGTCACACTTTCTTTTAAACACTCTCTGGGTAGCTCTCTTGTTTCAACGCCAAAACAAAATAAAATGTCCTTGCGCTTTCATCAGGACTCGAACGCGAGTCCTCGTGCCGCAACCGCCTAACACGCCCCACGCCACTTTACCACTTTGACTTCCATGTCCACCAACGCTCACAAGTTTCTTTTAAAGCCTTCTTAGTTAGCCCCTTCCTTTTAGGCGCCAAACCCAAAAATAAAACACTCCCATGCTATCACCCAGACTCAACCCCTTACGTCGTCCCGAGCCCCCTTGCACCCTAGCGCCTGAAGCCATTCTACCACCGCTTTCTTGTGTCAATCTACTTCAATTATTTCTCTTAACCCTTATCTCACCTAGCTTTTTCTCTTTAGGCACTAAAAGAAATTTTTAGCCCTAAGTCAAAACTAGCTCGGGTTTATGACTAGACCCTAAAACAAGTCAAGTGAGCATAATACTCCATCTCTTCGAGCATATACATGAAAAATAATTTAATAAAAATTTTACCCCTATTTCAGGATATTACAAAATAATAAAAAGAAAGTTAGTATTAGTACTTTTGGTTCCTTTGGGTTCGACAATCCGGTCTTGCCACTAAACTATACTACTGTTCGATAGGTGCGCTTGCCTCAATCGTTGTCATAGTTAGTTTCTAGGCTCGATCATTCTTTTTATAAATTTTTAAGACTCTGACATAACGATCAATAAGCAATCTCACAAACGACAAGTTGCGAGTTGATAACACATATGTGATTATTTTGTAGATGCATCTACCAAAATCATATAATATAAAAAACCATCCATATGATGGATGAATGGGCCTATATTCATTTTAGAAATGCAATACATTAAATATAAACTTTAGCTAATGAGTTTGTAATAATCAATTATCATTAAGAACAAGTAACACATGAGAGTTATTTAAATTAAAGAAACTTTTTGTTCTTTAATGAATGTCTATATGAATTCTCAATTAAATTTCGCATCATATATGATCTAGGATAGTCTAACTAGTCACGCCAAGTAGTAAATGTATTTGTATTAGTAAACTTCTGGTTCTTTAACATATTTTTCAATTGTACTAATAATGTCAATATAAATTTTGACAATTGATAATTTTATTGTCATTCCTTTTACTTTGTATCTACATATAAGCAATATTGTGACATTTACTTCTGTAAATGTCTACATCAATGTGAAATCCACAATGGCATTAACTCAATGAAAGAAATATAATTTGCAAACAATTATTTGCAATATTTACTTCAGGGAATATGCCAAAAACTTTAAATGCCCAAATTAACTTTAATGATCAAAAGTGATTATAAATTTGGTTATATTTATTGCAGACGTTCACTTCAAGGAATATGGAAAAAATAATTCAGACAATAATGCAAGTGTATATCATATTCTTTACCAATAGGATTATATAGATATCATCCGCTTCAATGAATGATTAATTAGTATAAATCATTGATCATTATGTTCTAAGAATGAACATGTAGCAACATTTCGAATTATCCATCTTCTTTTTTATCTACTTGTCAATAATGACGATAAGTTCCATTTTTATAATTGTTATGTATTGCTAACATTTACTTCTGGGAATGAAGCAAAACCAGTGAAAAACAAATATTTTCATTATTTTGTTTAGCCATAACAAGACATTTACAAAATCAAACCACACAATAGATGAAGTTGGAGAGAATGAAACTTGAGTCCATCAAAATATGTAAAATTTTATCAACACTAACATTAATTAAAATCTGCTTGAAATAGAGTAATCATGAGATACTGATTAGTGCAAGATAACTCTGAATGGTAGAAAAATTATATGGTTAGTGAATAAATTACTCGAGATAATATATATATATATATATATATATATATATATATATATATATATATATATATATATATATATGATCATGTATATAACAGCTAAATTAAACGGTGATTACTTTATCGGTCTAATGATCCAAAATTTTTAAAATTATACCATCCTTAGGAAGATATATCTCTTCTCACGGTTGATACCACTTCCATCAATCTCTTCAACAACTTGTAAATGAACTACAACCTTAAACGCAATGAATAACAAAGTGCCATATAAGAGCCAGAACTACAGATCAATACAGGGTATGTACATGTACTAAAAAAATATTACATACGATATTCTCAAAGTAGACAGTTCGGAGAAAAACAGATATGATAATATATTTAGAGGAAAATAATCATGATAAAATGAAAAATTAGCATAGGCAATCAAACGAAACCAGTATTGATGCTCGTAAATTGATCCTTACTGTGTCCACTTAAATGCAATCCAGTATTAGTAAGCACTTTGCAAAGGGAATTGGTGATATTTTCGGTTGATTCAAATGGAAATGCCATTGAATACATTTAAAAATAGTTATTGCCTAATTGCTCTATATAAGTCATGGCATATTTAAGTTGGGATATGTGAAGATAAAAAAAAAACGAGGACCAAATTTATTTTTTAAACAAAATCTAACCAACATATCACTACTTAAAATACGGTAAACAATACAATAAATTTAAGTAAATTAAGACCTCTGGTTCTTATTAGATCATCAAACTATTTAAATAAACATATCAAAATTAAAACTTAAATATTAATTTAGATTTTGAAAATAATGTTCACCAAGAACAAAATTTCATTAAAAACAATTCAAAATTTAACACGATGAAAAGTTTTAAAATTGAATAGCTTATTTTAACAATTTAAAAATAAAAAAATTTGGTAATATAATTAAACTTCTAAAAATATACACGGTCTTATATATCTATTAGGAAAATTCAAAATAACTTGAAAATTGTATCAAAATAGTTATTTTAAAATAAACCCTATTTTTGAAAATAAAAACAAGTACCAAAAATCAAGATTTAATAAAGACGCGTTTAGAAATGTGACACCAAGTTCATGATTATAAATTATAATTATGTTTAAGATATATATGATTCTCATTCTTATCCGGATAACTCTAGGATAGTTAGGTGCATATATGTCAAAGTTAATGGCAAATTGACTAGCACAATAACTAACAAATGTCTATATATACATACATATATATATTTTAAAACTAAACTTTGGTTCGGAATGCGTAAAACATATGTAACGCCCAGAATTTGGGCATAGAAGGAAATAGGTCTTGAGCGTGGGAACACATAAAAGTTTATGTGTGCAAGAAAATGGCATAATTGATTGTTTGCTTTGATGGTTAAATGATTTAGGAGTATTTGGGAGTGTCTGAGAAGTCCTGGGTTCAAGCTCTGGCTTTTGTAAAATTTTGGTTTTCTCTTAAGTGAACCTTGGTGTTAGCATGTAGGCTTTAAAAGAAATTATGGCAGAATTATGACACCAGTTAAACTTGTAGTCCAGTGGCAGTCTCGTGTTTAAGGCTACAAGGGAGCTCAAGTTTGATTCTCATGATGCGCAAAGGAGTATTTATTTTACATTCTTGTTGTATGAGTAGTAGAGTTTGACTGAAACTTTGCAAGGTGGAGTTTGAATAAGTCTTATATGGAGAAAATCAGGGAGGAGATAAAGGAGGACTTTTAGGAGGAAATTGTGGAGAAAATCAAGGAATATTGGTTTGAGGAAAAGAGTTGTGCCGTATGTGGAGTGTGGGAATTGAAGAAAATGTTTTGGGATTTGGTGTCCTCTCCATTTCGGTTTTCCATCGTTGCCTTTTGTTACTATACCGACTACTATTAGGGTTTTGGCCTTCAGTTTTACTTATTTCTTCAATACCCCGTTTAGCTATTTGTTTTCCTCTCTTTTCTGCTCTTTCCGTTTACTCAAATTTCTTCTCTTTCCATAATACTCTTTTAGGCCGAATACTGTTGTTTGGTGAGAATGGAATTCCTTTCCTTGCTAATATTTGTGGTGGCCGATTCTCTGCTTTCCTTTTCCTCTCCATTTCCTTTTCTCTCATCTTTTCTTCCCTCTTCCAAACTATCTAGCCATTCTCTGAATGCTGATCCTTCATTCTTCCATATTGAATACTTTGTCGAATTCCATATCCCTCAACTTAGGCCGATTGTCTCCCTTATTTTTTTTCCTATTGGTGTTGTGATTTCGGTTCTGCAAGAGTGGTAACAAACCAGTAGGTACTCATATTTTCCCTTTTCTGTTTCCCTAATCTTTCTTTATGTCTACAATTCTGTTCTCTTTTATTTTTCTGAAAAGCCAAATGTGACTTCTTTTTATGTTCGTTGATTGTGGTTCTATCCCTTCCTCGCGATTAGAGGTTCATTGGGTTCTAGGTATTCTCGAGAAGCGAAGGAGTGCAAGTGTTACTCAGGCAATCAAAACCTTTTTCTTCTATTACTCAATTAAGGTAAATACGTTACCTTATTTTCCTTTGGGTTTAGGCCGAATATGTTTTATTATTCCTTAAGCTGATATTGGCGGTTTTAGGCCACATATATGATCGATCTTGATTAATAAGATCTGTATATTGTAATATAGAAAATCAACAAGGGCGTGTGATCATTTCTGAACAGCGGTCTTAGAGGACTAAAGTCACCCTCGTTCAAACAAGGTTTGGTGCTCGTGGATCTTAACACGGTTTTGCAAAACAGGTGTATAACCGCACCCTACTAACGGTAATAGGCGTAAAAGCCGGTAAAGTGTGTACACACACACTGATTAGACTGTAGAAAGGCAAAAGCCAAAGAGCCAAAAGGTTGGGCGTTGAGCGTGCGAACGCTCGTATGGTAAATCGAGCCTACGAAACATAGGCGTACAACGGAAAAGGCCGCCATGAGCGATTTCATAGGCTTAGGCCATAATGGGCTTTGGGCCCATTTACACTGTCTGTACTGTTATCATCGCTTGAGTCGCTCAAGACGACTGTGGGCTTACTAATGGGCCTAAGTGTAAAATGATCGAAATACCCCCATAAGATAAAATGACCGAAATACCCCTATATGGTAAAATAACCGTAATACCTCCATATGGTAAAATGACCGAAATACCCCTATAGGGTAAAATGACCAAAATACACCCATAGGGTAAAACGACCGAAACACCCCCATAGGGTAAAACGACCGAAACACCCCCATAGGGTAAAACGACTGAAATACCCCATAGGGTAAAATGACCGAAATACCCCCATAAGGTAAAATGGCCGAAATACCCCCATAGGATAAAATGGCCAAAATACCCCCATAGGGTAAAATGACTATTATACCCCTAGGAGATGAAATGACTATTATGGCCTTATGTTATGTATGACTCATTTGCTCTATGATATGTATGACTATGATTGAGCATAACATTTTGCATACACGTATGATATTATGTCACGACATATTGCATGGGGATGGGTTTTTATATTTGGAGGAAGTGTACTGTACTGATAAGGTTGCACGGGTCGCCCAAAACGACTGTGGACCTACTGATAGCTTTGTGCCGTTCATATTACTGGTAAGGTTGCTCGGGTCGCCCAAGATAATTGTAGACCTACTGATGGCTCTATGCCGTTTATTTTACTGGCAGCTTTGCTGCAATACTGTTTAGTGCCACAACCGGTGCTAATCTTGGTGTGTTTGGTTGGGTGGGTCGATCTTATCCCCACATGGTGTGTTTGGCAGGATGGAGTGGTGTGTAGAGGCTGGATTGGGTAGGATTTTGGATTGCATATCTACATTGATTAATGATATTGCACTATTACTGCATCGATTAATAATATTACATACTGTTCACTGCATGACTGATACCTGTTACTGTTACGGGCCAAGGCCCCACTGATACTATTACTAAAATTGGGCAAAGGCCATACTGATTACTGGCGTTGTGATGGGCTCAAGCCCAATCGTTTACTGTTATAGGAAAAGGCTCAAGGCCACACTGAACTGGACTATTATTGTAACTGGCTCAGGCCCAAACTGCATTTATCTACTGTTTAATTGACTATTTTCTTGTTAGGGGATTACACACTGAGTTTTCGTAAACTCACCTCTCTGTTTAACTCTACAGGAAATCCCCAGTCGTAGGCGGGTCGATGCTGCGAGGGACTCGATGATGGCCACACAACCGCATCAGCTTTCGTTTTTAGCTTTTGATTTATAAGTAACTGAATTTGGGTATTTTTATGTAATAAGGCCTTTTTAAAGTTATAAACTTTAAATTGGGGTTTTTATTTATTCAGTTTGATATAAACTGCTAGTTGTAGAAAAAGATAGGTTTTCAAAAGGTAACTGTTTTCAAAGACACCATGTTTTCGCAACATTTCCTAAAAAAAAAATTCCGCATTAAATGAGATTTTGAAAATTAATGACGTTTTAAAACTGATTAGCTTTTAATGATTCACGCTTTGGAAATGAACACCTCGTTTTGGAATCACCGTTAAATAACAAAATGATTAATTGATTTTGAGGATTTCAACGACAACAAGTTTTACGCTAAACACTTCAATGTGACATCGCCACATTCAGTCATAACGTCTAGGCTGGGTTTGGGGTGTTACAACATACCTTGGGTTTGAAGTTTCTAGTGGTTGAAGATCAATTGCTTCGACAACTTATTTCAAATTGGTGATGATGATGTGGGATCATGCATCCATCTCGTATGATGCAAAATAAATTTCATCATCGATAAAAGGAACTATCACTTTGAGCAAGATTGTGGGGTACCTTATAAATGATTTAGGGGTTACAACATAATATATTTATGGGGTTATGGAAATTCATTCTTTAGGGTGTTAAAATAGGATGGAATTGGGGGTTATGGACATCTATTTTATCAAATGATTTACAACAATGTTTTATTTGTCACTATTGTTACTGTCAATTTTTTTAAAGGACTAAAAATAGTATTAAACTCACCTTAAATAATCAACATTTTTCATATTATTATATGTTTAATTTACAGTAGACTACACCTAACATCATCCAATTATTAGTAAATTTACACTTTGGTCATTCAATTTTAAAAAGTTATAAATTGATCACTAAATAATTCAAAAGTCACAAGCTGTCACTGGCCCATTAATTTTGTAACGGACATCAAATGGAGGACGAGTAAATTTATAATTTGGTCACTCAACTATTAGTAAGTTTACAATTTGGTTATTCAAATTAAAAAAGTTACAAGTTGGACATTGAACTATTAGTAAGTTTATAAGCTAACACTTTGATCACTCAATCTTTGCACCATTACTCATTGACATGATAATTTGAATAGTATAAATAACAACTCAAGGCTCAAAACCTCGCAAAGACATTTTCAACCCCATGCATCACCTTTTATCCAACCAACTCAACAACCCTTCATTCTTTACTCACTCAATAAAAGCAAACAAAATTACAAATAATGTAACGACCTGAAAGTTAGTGGTGTCCAAAAATGCAGTTTTGGAACCCCATTTTTGATGTTTGAGTCGATAAATATTATTATTTAATATTTATGAGATTAGTATAGAGTTTAATTAAAGTTTGGTCCATTAATTTTCTTAATCGGATGGTTAACTAAGCTACAATGACTAAATTGCAAAAGTGGTAAAAGTTAATTTCTATGGATATTTAATTAATTGGAGGACAATTAGGCAATTGGTCCATTTTTAAATGGATATTTGGTGGTGGAAGCTTAATTTCATCCAGTAAATAGGTTAATTATAATTAAGTTAAGTTAATTAAAGATTAATTAAATAAGGTTAATTAATGTTAAACAAAATATAAAAGAAAAAAACAAAATAAAATATGACATCTTTCATCATCTTTTTCATCTTTTTCTCCTCATAGTCGAACCTTGAAGAGAAAAATAAGGGTTTGGAGTTTCAAGCTTTAGTCCATCAATTGGTAAGTAATTTCAAGTTTGTTTATTGTAATTTTTATGTTTTTAAGGTATCGGGGGCTTGATTTAGCTAACTCATGTACCAATTTGAAAAAGTGTTAAAGTTTCTAAAATTTATCATTGATGATTCTTGATGAAATTGGTGTTAAATGGTTAGATTTTAAGTTTAGATATAAAAAAAGACAAATTTGTAAAGTGAAAATTGTTAATTTGCATAGGGATTAAAATGTAAATAATTCAAAATTGGTATGAAATTTATGTAATTATGGATAGTAGAAGGTCTTATAATGATGTAATTGAGATCAATTTTGAAATCGAAGCTCAAATTTGAAGGTTATGGCAATTTTGGTTTTAGAGACTAAATTGAATAAAATGCAAAACTTTAGGGGCATTTGAATAATGAAATTTAGCTGATATATGATTATAATAGGATGAAATAAGAGGGTTGAAATTGATAAATTGAACTGAATTATTGTATAGATTGAGAATTGAACCAAATCGGGGATAATCGAGGAAAAGGCAAAATTGTTGATTAGTCCTTGAATATTTGGTTGTTTGTTATTTTGACTAGCTAAGTTCATATGGTTTGATTGTATTTAAATTATTATATACTTTAATTATGAATTTGTGTATGTTTGATTGTAATTTAAATTGTTTGCAATTTGGTACAAAAGGTGAGATATGAACTAAATTGTAAAGAAATGATAAATTGAGTTATTTAATGAATTGATAGTTGATTATGACTGATCGAATCGTATTGGTATGTTTGTGAATGATTATCGAGAAAGAGGACTAAACTGAATAAAATTGAAAATAGTATAACTTGGTGAAATTGTGAAATTGGCTTGAAATTGAGATGAAATATATTATATATGTATGAAATGATTATTTGATTAATGAATTGATGATATTGAAATCAATAGAATGGGAGTCGAGCCTATATTAAAAGGATTACTCATTACCTTATTAACTGTTTGGACAGAGTCGGATATAGTTGACCTGCCATAGGATAGATAGTGTACAGGTTACTTCGCCTACGTGTCGATAAGTGTTGGGCACAACTTTTACTCTGGTTATACCGATGAGCGTTGGGCGCAAACTATTTACATCGTCATTGTCCGATGAGGCACTGAGTGCCAAATTCGTGTGTTGGTTGGATCCGTGTATCCCTTCAAGTCTAAATCAGGTTAATAGAGGTATAAAATGTAAATTGGATAAATGATATTTGAATTGAGTTGATATTGTGATTTGATGATACAAATACATACTGCGATATACGAATATCGATAGCATGTAAAAGATCATGCGAACCTATAATACAAGCCTAAAGGGTCGATATAGAAATGGGATGAATCAACGAATTCGACTCAGAATTTGAATAATGAAATTAAATGGTGATTAACATTAAATTGAAATTGGATGTATTGTTGATAAATAGGTGGAATGATATGAATATGATAGTGAATTGATTAAATGTTGATTGAATAAGTGAATTCAATTGTTATATGTTTGAATTACTATATGGTATGATAAATGTTGAACTCGCCTTGTTGATATATTGTCATCATGTTAGGCAAAATTGAGAAGCTAGTATTTTATCGTATTAAATCATAAATTGAGGTAAGCTGTTGTTTAATGCTTATGAACTTAGTAAGCATTCGATATGCTTACCCCATTGTTTTTTCCCTTCCCTGTAGATTACCAACTTGATGTACGTGTCAATTGGGTCGTCGAGAAGCTTACACTATCTTGTTATTGATTCGGTAGTCTTTTAATCGTTTTGATGCGCAATTTTTGTGGCATGTGTATAGGTGATATGCTTTTGTTTAACCTTGAATGCTAGAATGATTGAAATCGATAATACGTTTGAATTGACAGTATAAATGCCTCATTGAATTGGTTGGCTTTGGAAATTGAGCTTGAACTATGTTTGGTAACTTAAAGTAGCATGTTTTAGGTTGAATTATCATAGTTAAGATGATGGTAATGAATGGTGAAAGATATGAAAGATTAAGTTGAATTGAATAAGCTAAATTGATATATTTGATGTTCAATTGGTGATATCTTGAATTGGTTGAACTATAATGATATGGTGAGATGTTGGTGTGTGTTTTGACATATTTTGTGTAGGAAAAATGTTGTGAGAATTTCACTAAATAGTAAAATTGGAAAATGGCATGAAATAGGCCCCAAAATGTAGCTTTTGCTCTGAGGTATCGATACCTTAAAAAGGGTATCAATACTTAAACAATTTTTCTTAAATACCTTAAAATGGTATTGATACTTGGAAAAAGGTTCTGATACCTTATGGTAAGTATCGATACCTTTTATTTTAATTCAACTTTTATGAAACTTCGAAGCTCAAATTAGTATTAGTACCAGGTAAGGGTATCGATAGTTGATCTGGAATTTTGAAAACTTTGCAATTTGGTCCTATTTCATACTCGGGTCAACAAAAGAGCTTTCATAAGCTTGATTAAGGCTCGAATTCAATTTTATAGTGTAATGTAAATGTGTTTAACATGTAAACGAATGTTTGAATAATCATTTTACTATGTTTGATTGTAGTTGCTCCAATAACGTATGTGGCATCCTGTTACTTAGACCCAACGATCGGGTCGGGTAAGGGGTGTTACAAATAAAAGTAAATAAAAAAGGGAAGAAAGTCTTATGTTCTAGTGAGTCCCAAACAAGACCAACAAAAGTAAAAGGAAAAAAATAAAATCAATGGAAAGAGACTTTAAAAAAATGAGACCCAAACGTACTAGATTTAGAAATGAGTTAGTAAAAAAGTTTTAAGTGACTAAGGGTCAATCCAAAAGGTCAAGGAGAGAATTTCGTTGAGAAGAATAACATATTAGATTTAGGCGACCATTTGACGACGTAACACCCCTTGGCTGACCCGATCATCGGATCCGAGCTATAAAATGTTACATTCGTTATCGAAGCAACCACAGTCAAACAGACAACAAATAATCATTTATAAATGTAATTAAGATTTAATCACATTCAAAATGATGTTAAACAATCAATTCTGAGTCTCAATCGAGCTTAAGAAAGCTCCATTGTCAACCTGAGCACGAAATATGACCTAATTGCAAAGTTTTACAATTTTAGGGTCGACGTCATAACATCATCCCTTCCATGTCGAGAAGTCGCCAAAATAATATGTCATGTCGCGACTTCAAGATACTTGACATCGTGACATCACTTATTGTCGGTCGATGTTGCGACGATGTAAGCTAGTCGTCGAGACATTGAACCTATTTTTGGTAAAAATTTCCTTTTTGGTACATATTCAAAAGTTTTGACCAAAACCTATTGTAAAAAAATAGAATGTCGATAATGACAATATATCGCAAAGAAAAGAGAAATAAAAATAAAGAACACGTAGATTTTTACGTGAAAACCCATTTGGGAAAAAAACTACGGGCAGAGGAGAAGAAAATTCACTATATCAAATTCGAATGATTAAAAAAGGAGTTTCGACTACATCTATTTATAGGTTGAAAAAACCTAATTCTAATCAAAGTCAAATATGTTATGCTAATAAATGCTAAATATATTATACTCATAAATACTAAATCTTCTACAAATAAGATATATTTTGTTTAACTTGACTTGCAAGCAATCTCTTAGAATTTGGGTCACACAACTCTAATAATCTCAACATTGACACGAATTCTCATCTAACAAGTTTTTCACCTCTTCCATAAAACCCCTTAAGGGTTTAACTTTAAAAATGAACACCAACCAAGTCTAAGTAATGCTCAAACTTGGTTATAGGAAGTGACTTAGTCATCATATTTGCAGGATTTTCATGAGTACTAATTTTGCTCACAATAATATCAACACGAGCAATTATATCACGAACAAAATGATATCGAACATCAATGTGTTTTGTTCTCTCATGAAACATTTGATCTTTTGTACACTCTTACTGTCACAAAATATTGTACTGATTTGAAGGTCTTCATTGAATTCACTAAAGAGTCCCTTCAACCAAATAACTTTTTTACAAGCCTCAGTAATCGCTATGTACTCTACTTCAGTGGTAGACAAAGTGACTGTAGTTTGCAAAGTGACTTTCCAACTGATTGCACAACCTCCGATTGTAAAGACATAACCTGTGAGAGATCTTCTATCAAGGTCTCTAGCAAAATCAGTATCAACATACCCAATGAATCTATCTCTAGTTCTTCCAAACTGTAAGCAAACATCAGTAGTACCTCCTAAGTATATTAAAATCCACTAAACTGTATTCCAGTGTTCTTTACCAGGATTTGCTATGTATCTACTAACTGCACTGATTGCATATGATAAATCTGGACGTGAACAAACCATAGCATACATGAGAGATCCCACTGCACTAGAGTATGGAACATTTGACATGTACTCAATCTCATCATCTGATTGTGGAGACAAAGTTGATGAAAGTCTAAAATGGACTGCTAAAGGAGTACTAACAAGCTTAGCACTTTGAACCTGCAAAGAGCTTTCTCAATGTACCCCTTCTGACTTAGGTACAATTTACTTGCTTTTCTTTCTCTGAGAATCTCCATACCAAGTATCTTCTTTGCTGGTCCCAAAACTTTCATCTCAAATTCTTCACTCAGTTGGGCTTTGACCTTTCTTCTCTCTCCTTTATCTTTTGTTGCTATCAACATGTCATCAACATAAAAGAGTAGATACACAAAAGAACCATCACTATTTTTCTTAAAGTAAACACAACTATCAAAACTACTTCTTTTGAAATCATGAGAAGTCATGAAGGAATCAAACCTCTTGTACTACTGTCTTGGAGATTGTTTCAAACCGTAAATGGACTCTTTTAGCAAGCAAACATAGTTTTTTTTTCTGAGACTGTAAAACCCTCTAGTTGTTGCATGTAAATATCCTCCTCAAGTTTTCTATGCAAAAATACAGTTTTTACATCTAACTGCTCAAGCTCCAAATCATGCATGGCCGCAATACCAAGGAAAGCTCGAATCGAACTATGCTTCACAACTGGTGTGATGCCCTGAATTCTAGGCCTAGAAATTTTAAGTTTTAAGTGTAGGGACAGTGGGGAGGTTCCACATATGTGTGTGGATGTGAAGTTTAGTGTCAGAATAGGCTTGCTGGTCTGGTGGTTCAGAGAGTGTTAGGGAACCTCATGGTTCCGGGTTCGAGTCTTAGTGTGAACATTTTGTTCCGGGTTCGAGTCTTAGTGTGAACGTTTTGTTAGGTATTTTATTTTATTTTTAGTTAATAATTATAATTATTTATAATTATTAAATTATTAGTTTATGACTAAAGTTTCTTTTATTTTTCTCTTTTATTTTATTTTTGAATTTTTTGTTTTCACGTTCTCCTCTTCTCCCCTCTATTTTGCTTTCTAAATATTTCTCAAAACAGTTGATTAGTGGATTGGGGAATTTTGAGCCTCTGCCATCTTCTCCGATCGCAAATAGGTGTGGGATTCAAACTTTTACTACACTGTTTTATTCTTTGCAAAGTTTATATCGGTTTCTATTGAATGTAGGCTAAACCGTTGGATTTAGGGTTTTAGTCGATGGAAGTGATGAAAAATCGTCCCTTTTTTATATACATTGATAGGGCGAAGGTCAGGGACGATTTTGGTGGCTAAAACGACGATTTTGGGGCTATTGTAGAGTGGTTTCGTGATCACCCCAATGGCCACACATGCATGTGCCGTGGCACACGGCTGTGTGGATTTGGAAATTAGGGTTTTCAGGCCAAATTGGGTGCCACACGGCCGTGTGGCTGATTTTGGGATTTTTGTTGACTTTCACACAGCCGTGCCTCTCGGGCACATGGGCGTGTGAGATTGGGAATTAGGGTTTCAGAGTTTTAAGGTTACACGGCCTTGTGACTGATTTGGAGATTTAGGGATCCCACACGGGCGTGTGTTTCGAAACACACGGTCATGTCTACCCTGCACTTGATTTTAGCAAAATTTGACAGTGTGTTACACGGTCTATTCACACGATCGTGTCCCCGGTTCACACGGGCGTGTGCCTCTATCATACAACTGTGTGTTACCCTTCACACGGGCGTTTGGACCCTCATACGGCCTGGATTGCTCCATACGGTCGGAGCACACGGGCTGTGGACCTATCTCGCCAAATAATGGTTTTAGGTTAAATTTAAGTGTATTCGCAACTCTGTGTGTTCCAAACCCTCGACTGAGCTTTACTAAGGGTAATTATGACTCTGACTTGGGCTTGATGTGTGTGTTATTTGTGATTGGTTGTGCGATAAGCTTGACAGTGAACTCGAGTTATGAGTGTACTCATGTCTGATTATATAACTGACTGATTGTATATGAGTGTCTGCTTCTGATTAACTATCTGAAACTGGTATTCTGATCGTGTACATCTGACTGCATACATACATATGCATATACTATTTTTGGGTGGGATTTTGAAGAGAAGGAAGATTGACTGAACTGGCAACTGTTCTGCTGATTACTGATAGCCCCTAATACCTAGAGGGTCGAGGGCTGTCCCAAATACCCTGAGGGTCGTGGACTTTACTGATAACGGTATAGCAGATTACCGCATTGCACTGTACGGCATGTACGTTAGCTACGCTACGTACCATTGACTGAACTGGCAGTTTCACTGCAACCTAACGATATTGCATATTACCGCACTGCACTGTACTGCATGTACATTAGCTACGCTACGTACCACCATCTGATCTGGTAGTTCATACTGCATGTCTGTACCGCGGTTTACCGCATTGCATAATACAGCTTATCCGCTAGCTTTGCTGCGTAGTATCATGAATGGTAGTCTATCTACATACTGTTAGCCCCGATACCTAGAGGGTCAAGGGCAGTCCCAATACCCGGAGGGTCATGGACAATGCTGATGGCCATCGTTGTCGGGCAACTGGGGATGGCATCATATGGAGTGTAGGGTTGGATGGGCTTTTCGAGGTCCTATATGGAGTGATTGGTTGGACAAGCTTAACAGCCCTATTAAGGAGTGATGGGGGACGGAGAGGTGTGTTGGCTGGATGGGTGGGTTTTCTTTAACTCAACTGCATTCATATGCATCTTATTGACTGTTTTATGAGTGCAACTCTCTATTTTACGGTTCAACAGAAAAGCATTTATGACATTGTGAAATTGTTAAACTCTGATTGTATCTGACTGAATGAATTGAGACTAGTGACTATTGAGAGTTTTGCTACTAGACTGAGTAGTATTTGCAATTGTGTAACTGAGTGTGATTTCGATGTGCTCTAAATATTGTTGTCTACCGGTACATCCATTTCGAACGTAGCAACTGTTTCTGTACAACTCTGTAAGTATGTTCCATTTCAGGACTACTACTATTTTTCTGTGTCTGATTCTGTAGTTAATTGGTTTTGATCTCACACGGAGCTCAAGTAGCTCAGCCCCTCTTCTGTTTCCCCTTACAGGTACATTTCAGAATTTTGGACGCTGGACTAAGTACGTGGAGGTCTCGAACAGGCTTGTGAACAAAAATCATGCACTTTTTGTTTAATGATTCTATCTTGGTATTTGTTTCATTTTGAACTGTAAGATTTTATAAAGCTGTGGTACAAAATCTATTTTAAGTTTTATACACTTTTATTCAGTTTATATAAACATATATTTTAACTGAAATTTTTCTGACCGGATTTTAAACGATTAAATGATACGATTCAACATGTTAACTTGTTTTGCAAAAATTCACCTACGATCACTTCGGTGATCAATGTGGCATCCCGGCTTTGGTCTAGACTTTTAGGCCAGGTTTGGGGTGTTACATTTAGTGGTATCAGAGTCAAGTTTGTAAAAACTCGGCCTGTGTTTCTACGTGAACGTGTGCGCAAGAAATTGATTTTGAAAAAGTAATATTTGAAAAAAATTATACTATAGGAAGTTGAAATGATTAGCGTTTTAAAAATGGTTTATGGAAATGAAATGTCTGAGACTCTGATGCTAGTCCAGGTAAAATTTGAACTGTAAAATTAGAAATTGTAGATTTTGTTGTTACAATTGTGTCTGTATTTTGATAATGTAGGCCTTCTAAGTTAGCCATACGCCGTATATGACTTCCAAAGGTGAGCGTTGATCGTGTGTCAGAGTCTTAAAAATTTATAAAAAGAATGATCGAGCCTAGAAACTAACTGTGACAATGATTGAGGCAAGCGCACCTATCAAACAGTATTATAGTTTAGTGGCAAGACTGGAATGTCGAACCCAAAGGAACCAAAAATACTAATACTAGCTTTCTTTTTATTATTTAGCCTAAGAATTAAGGGAATTGTTATTTAATCTAAAATTAACTAACAACTAAGCTAAATATGCAAAGGCAAAGAGAATGAATTGGGGAAAATACTTGTGGGAAAAACCAATTAATTGAGACAATACCCGAGAAAGAATCCACTTAGACTTCACTTGTTATTTAACTCTGAACCAGATGATTGATTCACTTGACTTGATCTGTCGGATTCCCTAATGTATATTAATACCTCTCTCGAGGCTACTAACATCTAACCCTAGGTTGATTAATTGAAATATCTTTCTAATAAAAACCCCTAGAATTGCATTGACTCGATCTATGGAATCCTATATTAGGTTTGACCGTAATCCGGTAGATTTTCATCATCCTATCTCTAGGGTTGCGATCAACTCCGCTTAATTATGCTAGATCTACTCTTAGGCAGTGTCTATTCCTCCTCTGCCTAAGCACATCAATACTTGAATCAATATCTTGAAATATCAAAGTAAGAATTAAGAACACATAATAAAGAACAAATCAAGTATTTATCATATAGTTCAAAAAACAATAACAAGCTCCGTCTTAGGTTTCATCCCCCTCAGGTATTTGAGGGTTTAGTTCATAATAATAAAAGAATACATCTCAGAACAAAATATAAAATAGAACATAAGAAAAACCCTAAAACCCCCAGAAGGAAATTGAAGAGAAGATCCTCTATCTTGAGTATAACTCCGGCTTCTTGAGATGAATCAACTGGCTTTCTTTGAGTAAATCCCACAATTATGGCCTATCTGGCTGGCTCTTCGGCCTAACTAGACGCCCCCTGAGGGTTGGCCTCTAGGGTGTTTATATAGGCTTTTGGAATGACTTTCTTTACCTCTAAGTACCATAATTCGAATGAAATTCCTCTTTGTCACGGCAGGGACACGCCCATAGCACACGCCCGTGTGAATCGTGGCCAGGCTGTGTTCGGGTCTGTTAAGGAGGCACGGCCATGTGGTCTTGGGCCCAGGCCGTGTCGATTTTGTAATTTGGCCCATTTACTCTATTTTAGGCCCGTTTCTCGTTTTTTTCATCTTTCGGTGCTTTATTAAGTATAAAACATGAAATTAAAGGATTAGGAGCACCAAATTCCACAATTCAAGAAATAAATCATCCAAAAGTATGCTAAATGTGGGATTAAAATATGTATATATTACGGTTTATCAAATACCCCCACACTTAAGCATTTTCTTGTCCTCAAGCAAAATCCTCAACACAATTAAAATGAACTTCTTAAATTCATAATATTCATCAATAATGTTCCATCATAATTTAAAGATAATTCATACATTGATAATTTAAGTAAAGGGTCTTAAAGATTCAAACAATCAAAGTCATGGTTTTTGTAGCACGAAAACATAGGTGTTTTCCCTTTACCTAAATAATTACCTTTAATTCAAAATCGACAAAAGTTGACATCCTCACTAAAGATTCACTCAAATCACTCAATGTGTTTAAGGTTCAAAATTAAGCACTCAAAAGTCGAACATGAAAAGTTAATCCCATAGGCTTGCCTGAAAATCAAATCTCCACCACTGTAAAATGAGATGATACACAAATCAAAAGGTCTTTAAAATGGGTTGTAATGGGGCTCGTGTTAAAGGTGTGGATAAAGGTTGAATTATAAGGTTAGAATCGAGATTGAATTGACAATTTACCTAACTAGAAAAATGAACTAATCCTAAATAATTACATCAATTGAAAACTAATAATTCGAGCGTTTTATTCAAGATGTGGAATTTAAACGTATAAGCTCACCTAATTATATAACTAATAATGAATATACTTTGATTTTTTTTAGAACAAATCATTACAATAATGAGAAAGAACTTTAACAACTGAAAAATAGAACATAGTTAGGCAACTGCTCAAATCAAATCTCGACAAAAAGGGAGTCAAGAAATGGTGAAAACAAATACAAGATAGGTTTTGGGGTAATATTAGTGGGTGAGTCAATAAAAAGGGGTTGTTAGGATCAAAGGGGTTCACTAGGGGTTAATTGTGAGGGTAAGCTTTTTAGTAGAGTGAATGGGTTAAATCCTAAGTGCCTTTATCATAAGTGCCTTTATCATCTCTGTATATCAAGTCAACAATGTGGTCTTGACATGTATAATCGAAGCAAGTTCTAAAATAACAAATCAATGTTGACACACTCAAAATCAAAAAAGTGAGCACGAAAGAATGTATGCTCTAAAAGCCTCAAATTGCCCAAAAATTATGGGTTTTTGATATCAACCTTATAAATTTCAAACTTCAAGGT
Organism: Gossypium bickii; assembly: GCA_025503065.1. Taxonomy (NCBI): domain Eukaryota; kingdom Viridiplantae; phylum Streptophyta; class Magnoliopsida; order Malvales; family Malvaceae; genus Gossypium; species Gossypium bickii. The sequence continues at coordinate 81,980,133 of CP106716.1, forward strand.
AATAATCAGATTAGGTAGACAACCTAACAAAATTTTAATTTTTGAAAATGAATTTATCATGCTTGATTCTCTAGTCTCCTAAAGTTTAAATCATCACTGCACAATTATCAATGACTTAATCCAAAACATATCAAAGAAAATCATGGATCACAGGAAATTTCATCCTAATTAGTGATATGAGAAAATTACTTAAAGACAAGATATCATTCAGGGATTTGAGAATAATGCAGAAAGTTAGGCACTTTCTTGAAATAAATATTCACCCCCCACACTTAAGATGTACATTGCCCTCAATGTACAAAGATGTATATGAAATTTAAGAGAAAATGAGAGGTGAAACTTCCTAAATTTGGATGGCTTCCTTGAGTTGGGAGTGTCGTGGTGTGGTGGTCGCCGACAATCTCTGCGCTAGATGAAGAAATTGGGAAGCTCGTGGAGAATTAGCTAGGAAATAATGATAATAATTCAAAATATACTAAATATATATTTAAAGACAAGAAAGATAAAAAGAAAGAGTGTAAAAATTGAAATAAAATTAAAAGAAAAGATGCATGGACTGAAAAGTCCTTATTGTTGATGGTTCGCGGGGTGAGTGTGATTTCTAAGGCTGTGGTGTCGTGGCTATGGTCGTGGTGTGGTGATTCCCAAGCAGCCTTTAGAACCTAAATCAATGAAAATGAAATAAAATAGATTAAACTAAGTAAAAGAAAATTAAAGAAAAGGAAAATAAAGGAGAAGTGAAAATGAAAAGAAAAGTTAAATGGACTCAAAGGTCATTTTCCTGTCGAATTAATGAAGCGGCCGGCATGAACTTATGTAGATCGGTCTCACAAAGGGAGATTGTGCTAGGATCCTTCCATTTTTTTCACATGGATGTGATTAGATCTAGAGTTAGGAGGAATGAAGAAGAATGGGAATGAAAAAGAAGGGAGGTGTAAAGGAAGAAGAAGGGTGGGGAGTAGGTAAGAAGGGGAGAGGGGTGGTTTAAATAGAAATTTCAGGTCTGGTATGTCCCCACGCCCGTATACCGTGGGCGTGTCGAGTTATACGACTGTGTCACACGGTCGTGTTATGCTTCGTTCGTTTCCCATGCCCATGTGCAGGTCGCCACGCCCATGTTGCTAAAACAATGTCGGCCACGGCTGCATCGCACGGCCGTGGTGTTCAGTTGAGGGCCGTGGCTTGAAGATATTTTTCGTTCTGTTTTGTACTATCTCTGCCATATTAGTACGTACATCTGTAGCATCCACATAGTCACAGCCACAGCCGTGTGCAAGGCCGTCTGGTATGGAAATCTGCACTTGGTTAGTTTATAGTTAGGTGCTAAAAACGAAAATTTAAAGAAACAATAAAAAATGTAAAAATTAATGGGGTTAGTGCTCGAGTTGTCTCCCGAGAAGCGCTTGTTTATAGTCTTAACCTAGACTTACCTTTCATTCGTACATTCATGGTGGTTTCAAGAGTTGAAAGTCCTTCATCATGCTATCAGTCCTTTTATCAGTATATAGCTCAAGTTGAGTAGTGTTTACTTTAAAAGTGCAGAATATAGGATTACTTACCTCGACTGTTCCATATGGAAAAACTTTAAGTACCCTAAAAAAGATTTCTTTGTTTGTATTAGGGTCAGGAGGAGGTATTTGAGGGTTTGCTTTATCTAACAATACCTGATCTCCGATCTTAAATTCGTTTGCCCCACAGAATGGTATTGGTTCTGCTTTGTGTATTCCTAATTTCTCCTTGAAGTGTGTCTTGCACTCGTCTAGCTCATCGATCTGAAGCCTTCGTTCCTCATGAGTTATTTCCTTATTGGCATGAGGTCTAGGATCTGGCTCAGTTGCGTAGTTCCGTGGTACTTCCTGCAAAGAAGGTTTAATCGAATGGTTGTTAATAGAATTTATATTCTCACCTTGACTACTCGATGTCCTAGCTGAGTCAAGAGCCTGGAGACTGATTGATTCGTCACCTACACAATGTATAAGTTCACCTGCACTGGCATCAATTTTAGTCCTAGCATGCTAAAAAGGGTCTTCCTAAAATTAAAGGGGATACTATTGTCCTCATCCATGTCTAAAATGACAAAGTCTACTGGGAATACGAGTTTATCAATTTTCAGAAGAACATCTTCAATTATACCCCTAGGAATTCTAACAGTTTTATCAGCTAATTGAATGCTCATCCTAGTTTTTTTGGGTTTCCCTAGACCTAGTTGTTTAAACATTTTATAAGGCATAACGTTTATGCTTGCCCCTAAATCAGCTAAAGCAACAGATAAACTACCGATTAAGCATGGAATTGTAAAACTCCCTGGATCTTCTAATTTTTGTGGTAGTTTGTTTTGCAACATTGCTGAGCACACTGCGTGTAGCTCCACATGCGATTCTTCATCTAACTTCCGTTTGTTTATTAAAAGATCTTTTAAAAATTTCCTTGAATCTGGCATCTACGAAAGCGCTTCAAGAAACGGTAAGTTAATATGTAATTTCGTTAAAAGTTTAAGAAATTTACAAAATTGTTCGTCTGTGTTGTCCTTCTTCATCGCATTGGGGTATGGTATACGAGGTTGGTACTTTTTAATTACCGGTTTTGGCTTCTCGTGACTTACCTCGACCTTACCTTTCTCTACCAAATTTTCTTAGCTTAATTTAGGCTCATCTAACCCTACACTATCCTGAGCTGTTATGGCTTGAAGTTGCTCCTTTGGGTTAGTTTCAGTGTTGCTTAGCAAGCGGCCTTGTGGTCATCAGAGATCAGCTCAGCGAGTTGCCCTAATTGGTTCTCGATCCCTTGAATCGATGCTTGTTGATTTTTAAGTGTTGTTTCGGTGTTTTGCAAACGTGTTTCTGACACCGCTATGAATTTTATCAGCATTTCTTCAAGGTTTGGCTTCTTTTCTTGTGGGTAGGATTGTTGTCTTTGGTTTCTTTGACTACCTCACGAGAAATTTGGATGGTTTCTCCAACCTGAATTGTAAGTGTTACTATAAGGGTTATTTTGAGGTATAACATTGTTACCCATATAGTGAACTTGTTCGTTTTCAGTGTTCGGGTTGTAAGGCGGATATTTTGTGTTGTTCATCCAATCTCCATTCGTATTGCACTACGTAATTGGATATACTTGCAAAGAATCACATAAACCGTCAATCTTTTTATTTAAAAGTTCTACCTGATTTGATAGCATGGTTACTGTGTCGAGGTTGTAAACACCATCTGCTTTTGTTGGCTTGGTCCTTGTGACTTGCCACTGATAGTTATTCAGTGACATCTTTTCAATGAATTTGAAGGCAGCCTCAGGTGTTTTTTATTCAAGGTTCCACCGGCGGCTGAATCAATCAATTGCCTAGTTGAGGGGTTCACACCGTTGTAAAAAGTTTAGACCTGTAGCCATAAGGTTAATCTATGGTGTGGACACCTTCTTAATAAATCTCTGTATCTCTCCCATGCATCGTAAAGTGTTTCTAAATCCATCTGCACAAAAGAAGAGATATCATTCCTTAATTTGGCCGTTTTAGCCCGCGAAAAATATTTTAACAAAAATTTTTCGATCATTTGTTCCCATGTAGTGATTGATCCTCGTGGAAGAGAATTCAACCACTGTTTGGCTTTATTCCTCAAAGAAAAGGGAAACAACCGAAGACGGATGGCATCATAAAAAAGCCATTTATTTTGAAAGTGTTGCAAAATTCTAGGAAATTTGCCAAGTGATTATTTGAATTTTCATCCTGCAAACCATCAAACTGAAGAAATTGCTATATCATTTGAATTATGTTAGGTTTCAGTTCAAAATTGTTTGCAGCAATTGCAGGTCTAACAATACTTGACTCAGTTTCTGTTAAATTAGGTTTAGCATAATCATACATAGTTCGAGGAGCATGATTTTCGGCCACCTCTGGAGGTAGCGGATTATTCTCAGCCATCTCTTCGGTGGTATTGGTTTCGACTTCTTGCTCTTCTTCTATGTAATTTAAGCTTCGCCTTATCTCTCTACAATTTCTGCGACCAGTACCTTCAATATCACTGTCGTAAATCAGGGGTCCTGTCGGATCCTTTCTAGTCATAAACTAGAGGTACCTACTAAGAACAAATAAAAGAAGGAAAATTAGTAAAATAAAAAAAATTAAATTAACTTAAATTGCAAAAAATAAAAATGGCTAGAGTAATCAAAATTAAGCGTTCTTAATATTTTAGTTCCCGGCAACGGTGCCAAAAATTTGATCATGTGTCAGAGTCTTAAAAATTTATAAAAAGAATGATCGAGCCTAGAAACTAACTATGACAACGATTCAGGCAAGCGCACCAATCGAACAGTAGTATAGTTTATTGGCAAGACCGGAATGTTGAACCCAAAGGAACCAAAAGTACTAATACTAACTTTCTTTTTATTATTTAGCGTAAGAATTAAGGGAATTGTTATTTTATCTAATATTAACTAACAACTTAGCTAAAGATGCAAAGACAAAGAGAATGAATTGGGGAAAATACTTGTGGGAAAAACCAATTGATTGAGACAATACCCGAGGAAGAATCCACCTAGACTTCACTTGTTATTTAACTCTGAACCAGATGATTTATTCACTTGACTTGATCTGTCGGATTCCCTAATGTATATTAATACCTCTCTCGAGGCTATTAACATCAAACCCTAGGTTGATTAATTGAAATATCTTTCTAATAGAAACCCCTAGAATTGCATTGACTCGATCTATGGAATCCTATATTAGGTTTGACCCTAATCCGGTAGATTTTCGTCATCCTATCTCTAGGGTTGCGATCAACTCCGCTTAATTATGCTAGATCTACTCTTAGGCAGGGTCTATTCCTCCTCTGCCTAAGCACATCAATACTTGAATCAATATCCTGAAATATCAAAGCAAGAATTAAGAACACATAATAAAAAACAAATCAAGTATTTATCATATAGTTCAAAAAACAATAACAAGCTCCGTCTTAGGTTTATCCCCCTCAGGTATTTGAGGGTTTAGTTCATAATAATAAAAGAATACATCTCAGAACAAAATATAAAACAAAACATAAGAAAAACCCTAAAACCCCCAGAAGGATATTGAAGAGAAGATCCTCTGTCTTGAGTATAACTCCGGCTTCTTGAGATGAATCAACTGGCTTTCTTCGAGTAAATCCCACAATTCTGGCCTCTCTGGCTTGGCTCTTTGGCCTAACTGGACGCCCCCTGAAGGTTGTCCTCTAGGGTATTTATATAGGCTTTTGGAATAGCTTTCTTTGCCTCTAAGTACCCTAATCCAAATGAAATTCCTCTTTGTCACGGCAGGGACACGCCCATGGCACACGCCCGTGCGAATCATGGCCAGGCCTTGTTCGGGTATGTTAAGGAGGCACGGTCGTGTGGTCTTGGGCCCAAGCCGTGTCGATTTCGTAATTTGGCCCATTTACTCTGTTTTAGGCCCGTTTCTCGTTCTTTTCATCTTCCGGTGCTTTACTAAGTATAAAACATGAAATTAAAGGATTAGGAGCACAAAATTCTACAATTCAAGAAATAAATCATCCAAAACTATGTTAAATGTGGGATTAAAATATGTATATATTACGCTTTATCAAGCAAAATTGCGAGGAGTCGTCTGCTCCTCTGGAACGTGTGACTGATCAGGAGCTAGAGGTCGATGTGAATCCGCCGACTTAGGGTAGTGATAACCCAGAGCTTGGCATCGAAGCACTGAATCGGGTAGTGAGGGAAGTGCTAGAGGAAGTGTTTGGAGCTAGGATAGGGGAGAATAGTGAAGCGCATCAGGCTAGATGTGTAGATTGTGGCTAGAAAAGGGATCACAGTCCTCCGAGGTTTGAGCCTCGTATTGTGAAGCGTGTTAAGACGCATCTGAGTGATTTTAAAGGTGGTGCTAGTAGTGGTGCGAACGTACTGTCTTACGAGCATTGCAAGAGGTGACATCTAGGTGACTGTTGGAGAAAGCTGGGAGCGTGTCTTAGATACGGGTCTAAGGAGCATAGAATTCGAGATTGTCTACGGCGTTTTTGAGTCAAGTATGATTGGAAATGTTTGGGTGTGTTGATTTAAGCATAGTAAATGTATGTGATAAATGTTTATATGCTTCAGTGGTTAAGTGTTCTGTGCTTGTGTGAGAGGTTCTTCAAGTTTAGTGTGGTACAGCCTTGGGATTAGAGTGCGCAGCAGGAGCGTAGTGGTGTAGTTTGTTTATATGACTGTTCTGTTAGTTGGAAATTTCGGGGACAAAATTTCTTTAAGGAGGGGTGAGTTGTAACGCCCCAAATTCTGGGCCTAGAAGTTTTGAGTTTTAAGCGTAGGACATATGTATGTGGATGTTCAGTTTAGTGTCAGAATGGGCCTTCTGGTCTAGTGGTTGAGAGAGTGTTAGGGAACCTCATGGTTCCAGGTTCGAGTCTTAGTGTAAACGTTTTGGTAGGTATTTTATTTTGTTTTTAGTTAATAATTATAAATAATTATAATTATTAAATTATTACTTTATGACTAAAGCTACTTTTATTTTTCTCTTTTATTTTATTTTCAAATTTTCTGTTTTTCACGTTCTTCTCTCCTCCCCTCTATTCTGCTTTCTAAATATTTCTCAAAACGGTTAATAGGTGGATTCAAGAATTTTGCGCATTTGTCGTCTTTTTCGATCGTAAACAGGTGTGGGATTCAAACTTTTACTATACTATTTTATTCTTTTCAAAGTTTATGTTGGTTTCTATTGACGGTAGGCTAAACCATTAGATTTGAGGTTTTAGTCAATGGAAGTGATGGAAAATCATCACTTTTTGATATATGTTGATAGGGCGAAGGTTAGGGACGGTTCTGGTGGCTAAAACCTGGTTGTTGTAGAGTGGTTTCGTGATCACCTCGACTGCTACACTAGCATGGGCCATGGAACACAGATGTGTGGATTTGAGAATTAGGTTTTTCGGGCCAAATTGGGTGCCACACGGCTGTGTGGCTGATTTGGGGATTTTTGTCGACTTTCACACATCTGTGTCCCTCGGGCACACGGGCGTGTGAGATTGGGAATTAGGGTTTCATAGTTTTGGGATCACACAGTCGTGTGACTGATTTGGGGATTTAGGGATCCCACACGGGCGTGTGTTTCAAAACACACGGTCGTGTCTGATGGGCACACGGGCGTGTGAGATCCTCACACAGTTGTGTCTGCCCTGCACTTGATTTTAGCGAAATTGGACAGTGAGTTACACGGCCTGTTTACACCGCCGTGTCCCTGCTTCACACGGGCGTGTGCCTCTAAAACAAAGCCGTGTGCTACCCTTAATACAGGCGTTTGGACCCCCACACGGCCTGAATTGTTCCACACAGCTGGAGCATACGGCGTGTGGCCCTATCTCTCCAAATAATGGTTTTAGGTCAGATTTAAGTGTAATCGCAACTCTGTGTGTTCCAACCCTGAACTGAGCTTTATTGAGGGTAATTATGACTCTGACTTGGGCTTGATATGTGTGTTATTTGTGATTGGTTGTGCGATAATCTTGATTCTAAACTCGAGTTATGAGTGTACACATGTCTGATTCTGTAACTGACTGATTGGATGCTAGTGTTTACTTCTGATTAACTGTCTGAAACTGGTATTCTGATCGTGTACATTTGACTGCATACATACATATGCATATGCTGTTTTTGGGTGGGATTTTGAAGAGAAGGAAGATTGACTGAACTGAAAGTTGTTCTACTGGTTACTGATATCCCTTAATACCCAGACGGTCTAGGGCGGTCCCAATACCCTGAGGGTCGTGGACTTTACTGATAACGGTATAGTGGATTACCGCATTGCATGTGCGCTACATACCATTGACTGAACTTGCAGTTTCACTGCAACCTAATGGTATAGCGGATTACCGCATTGCACTGTACCGCATGTACGTTAGCAACACTACGTACCACTATCTGATTTGGCAGTTCATACTGCATGTCTGTACCGCGGTTTACCGCATTGCATAATACAGCTTATACGTTATCTTTGCTGCGTAATATATGTGACTGACAGCCTATCTGCATATTGTTAGCCCCAATACCCAGAGGGTCGAGGGCAGTCCAAATACCCGGGGAGAACACATCTGTGAAGTCCACTTCTGGAATTTGACTGTAACCTTTTGCAACAAGCCTTACTTTATATTTGGTTCTTCAAATTTTGGAATTGTAACAACCCGATTTTGGGCCTAATTGAAACAGTGGTTTCGGGGACACAAATCCGATGAAGAAAATCTTATTTTTTATATTTTACATGGTATACAATTTCACAAAATGATTTCGTTAAAATTTCGTTCGAAAATTTTGACGTTTGGGCACTCAATTTTGTCAAAAGGACTAAATTGTAATAAGTGCAAAAATTGAGTTCTACATGCTAGAGGTGCCCAATTGTTATGAAATTTTAAATTTGAGGTCCTTATATGGAAATTAAACCATTGGTTAAGTTGGTGGACAAAAATGGACATGGTTAGGCATGTTTCCAAAGTTTTTTCATTAAGGGCGATTTGGTCATTTAGTTATTAAAATGAATTAAAAACAAAATTAAAAGCCAATTTTTGTCCATCTTCAACCTCTTGGCCGATATTTTCATGGAGAAACCATGTCTAGCATTTTTCAAGCTTCCAAGCTCGATTGTATGTCCGTTCTAGCCTCGTTTTTAATGATTTTTACGTTTTTGAAATCCTCGTAACAAGATCTATCTATTTCTACCATTTATTTGAGACATGATGAAGGTCTAGGGTTTGAATCATGTTATAAATTTGTTTATTTTGATGTTTAATGGTAGATTATACATGTTTTATGTGTGAGAAATGACTTTTACTAAGTGATTTTCGGTGAAATTGGCAAAAAGGACTAGTTTGTAAAAAGTTGTAAAACGTGTGTAAGTGTGTGAATAAATGGAAATTGTGGATTTTTATAGTTATGAAAATGGTTAGGTTAGGCCTAAAATACAAGGAAATTGAATAAAAATTATTTTACAAGCCTAGGGGCAAAAGTGTAAATATGACAAAGTTTAGGGTCAAAAACGTAATTTTGCCATAGTAGGATTTTTGGGTCACAATGAATAATGTGACTAACAATTAAGCTAAATATGATATTATAGATCAAAGAAAACGAGGTTCAGACTTAGAATGGGGGGAAAACAAGAAATTGACGGCTAGGTCCCTTTTTGCCATTTTGGTATTGAGGTAAGTTCGTATGTTGATAAATGTTATTGATTCGTGTTAATTAAGAACCATTATCATATATTTGATTAAATTGTGGAAATTTCAGTAAATGTTCGAATTGAGTAAAATGCAGGATCGATCACGGTCTTTGCATAGTGAAATATGAATTGACGGTAAAAGTCCAAAGTTAAAGCATGGCATTGTGCTAAATGAAATAAGTTCATGGCATTGTACTAAGTGAAATAAGTGATCTGGGTGTTGGTCCGTACATTCTACCGGTGGCTGAGTTATCCGACATGTGTTACGGATACTTGACAGCTTGTGTGAGCAGCACCGTGTAGTTTCTTCATGACCGACAACTTGTGTGAGCAGACCCGAGATTTGTGACTATGTGAAACGGGTTCTGGTCTTATAAGTTCTATCGGTGGCTGGGTAATCTGGCACGTTTTGCGGATACCTGACAGCTTGTGTGAGCAGCACTGAGCAGTTACGTAATGACCGACAGCTTGTGTGAGCAGACCTGTGAATGTGAATAGCTCGAGAGTGAGCTCCTATGTGATATGTGATAAGTGGTGGCTTAGGCTACATATCAGTGGTAGCTTAGGCTATATATAAGTGGTAGCTGGGGCTACATGTAAGTGTGGCACTATGTGCAAGACTTCTGAGTATCCTTTAGCATTCCACATGGCCCAACGGGTAGTTCAACTAAATAGCAAAGTGTGAAAACATGTGGGTATGTTGTGAATTGACATAAGTATGTATGTGAAACTCCTAAAGAAGGAGATCAATATGTGACGAAATATTATTAAATATGTGAATGAATTGGTATGAATGTATTTGGTTCATATGAACATTGAAATGAATTAATTTGTGAAGTTCATATTTTGTGTATAAAAGGAATCAAGAAAGAGTAAAATTGGCAACAAAACATTTTTGGACAGCAACAGTTGTGTGAATTTGAAAAATCACCAAAAATGGTATAAATCTAATTAGAGATTGAATAAGATATTAAATTATATCTTATTGAGTCTATTTTTGTATAAAAGGAACGATGTAAGCAAAAGAATTTCATATTATGAGATATTTGAATTCTTATGAGACAGATTCAAAATGATTTTGGAATCCCTTGTTTTGACTTTGGAAAATTATTAAACATTTTAAAAAAATAATCATGGGATAAAATTTGTATTCTTGAATTTCTTAATGAGTCTATTTTCAAGAGAAACAAATGAGAACATCATTAGAGTTCTGTACAATGATATAATTAATTTTTAGTGAAGAGGGGTCTGAGCTGTCGGACAGTGAAACAGGGGAGAATTTAAAGAATAAACTGTATTTATTGGCTGAACCAAAAATTCTAAAAATTTTATGGTAAGAAGATATGTGAGTCTAGTTTCAAGGAAAATTATCAGATCTTAATTTGGAGTTTTGTAACTCCAGATATAAATAATTTAATAACTGTAACTCGAGTAGACAGCTTGAGATGAACATGAGTAAATAGTGGAACTATGTGCAATTATGATTGTATTATCTTGAGAATATATTGTGAGAATTGGTAAAAGCATGTTAATTAATTGCTTATTATTTACATACCAACTTACTAAGCTATATAGCTTACTCCGTTTCTTTTCTGTGTTTGTAATGTCCTCAGGTTAGCTCAGGTTGGAAGTCGCCGGAGAACCTATCACACTATCAAACTAACAAATTGGGTATTAATGATTCTTACACTTAAGGTCATGGCATGTATAGGGGACTTGGTTACTTTTGTATGTGTCATAATTGATTTGGCCTAAAATGTTGGCCTATGTTATTTGATAGTTCATTTTGTATAAGGACACTGATGTTGGCTATTATTGATCAAGTTATATGTTTATGATGATGCAATTTATGAGATACATGACTAGGTTGAATGGGTGTGTGATGAAAATTGAAAAGTTTTAAATTTGGATGTAAATTTTATGTCTCGGTTTAGTACGACTGTATGTGTTATGTTTCGGTAATGCCTCGTACCCTGTTTCGGCATCGAACACAGGTAATGGGTGTTACAGGAGTCTCTTCTTTTTTTTAAACACCCATTTACAACGAACACCCTTTTTACCTTTAAGAAGTTTCACAAGATCCCATGTTTTTTTTGTAGAGTGATTCCATCTCCTCTTTCATAACAAACATCCACTTTTCTGAGTCTTTACAGCTAACTGCCTCAGAATAATTAGATGGCTCTTGGTTTACATCTATATCTTCAGCCACATTTAAACCATAAGCAACTAGATCAGCCTCGACATACTTCTTTGGAGGTTTAATTTCTCTTCTAGTTCTGTTTTTGGCGATAGAGTATTGTGTTAAAGAAGCAACTTTATTCTATATTTTTGTATTGGCTTGAAGAGTCGAATTTGTTGTAGATTCTAGATTAATTTGATGCTCCACCTGCTTTTGATTTTCTTTATTGGAAGAGTCTTTAAGAGTTAAGTTAGGTATCATAGCAGTTTCATCAAAAACAACATCTTTGCTAATTACAACTTTTCTATTTTTAGGACACCATAACTTATACCCTTTTACACCAGCTTTATAACCAAGAAAAACACATTTAATGGATCTAGGTTCCAATTTTCCATTACCATCATGAGCATATGCAGGACACTGAAAGATTTTTAAATCAGAATAGTCAGCAGGATTACCAGACCATACCTCTTGTGGAGTCTTTTTCTCAATGGCAACAGATGGAGATCGATTGATTAAAAAACATGCAGTAGAGGCTACTTCGGCCCGAAACGAGTTTGTTAAGTTGGCATTTGAAAACATACATCAAACCTTCTCCATGATCGTTCTGTTCATTCGTTCTGCAAGGCCGTTTTGCCGTGGAGTATGACGAACTGTCAAGTGTCTCACGATCCCTTCTAACTTGCACAGTTTACTAAACTCATAATAACAGAACTCTAAGCCATTGTCTGTGCAGAGGTATTTTATTTGTTTTCCTGTCTATTTTTCAATCATGGTTTTCCAAGACTTAAATGCGAAAAACATATTTTCTGCTTTAGGAAGAATGCCCAAACTTTTTTGGAAAAATCATCAATAAAAGTTAACATATAATTAGCTCTACCTATCGAAGGCACTTTGGATGGCCCCCACAGATCAGAATAAATATACTCCAACGTTCCCTTCGTGTTATGAATTCCTCTAGTAAATCGAACTCTCTTTTGCTTTCCAAAAACACAGTGCTCATAGAACTTTAGTTTGCAAATTCCTTACCCATCAAGAAGTCCTCTTTTGCTTAATTCTATCATGCCATTTTCCCTCATATGTCCTAGGCGCATATGCCAAAGTTTAGTAATATCATCATCTAACAAGGAAGAGGAAGTGACAACTACATCACCAGTAATAGTAAAACCCTACAAAATATATAACTGGGCGATCTTTCTCTGCCCTTTCATCACAACGAAGGAACTTTTGGAAATCTTCAAAACCCCACTTTCAGCCGTGTATCTGTACCGTTTTGAATCAAGAGTACTCAACGAAATTAAATTTCTCTTCAATTCTGGAACATGTCGCACGTCTCTAAGTGTTCTAACAACTCCTTCAAACATCTTAACTTTAATCGTTCCAACACCTACAATTTTACACGAAGCATTATTTCCTATCAAAACAACACATTTAGACACTGTTTCGTAAGTTGTAAACCAATCCCAATTGGGACTCATGTGGAAGGTGCAGCTCAAATCAAGGATCCACTCCTCGCTCACTTTAGAATTGTTGACAGAAGCGACTAGAAGTTCACCATCGCTGTAGTCTTCTACAACATCAACTTCACCGAAATTTTCTCGTTATTTTCCCTTTTGATTCGTAGCCTCCTTTTTGATCTTATTCTATAGCTTATAGCACTCAGATTTAATGTTCCCTTTCTTCTTACAGAAGTTACAAGTTTTACCTTTGTTTGAAGACTTCGATCTACCCTTAGATTTACCGCGAGGATTCCGTTCCTGTGTCCTTCCACAATCATCATCAGCATTCCGTTCTTGTCTCCCATGAACAATAAGACTCTCTCCCTTAGAGTCAGGTTTAACGACAAGATGCTTCATCTTATCATACGAGGTCAAAGAATCATAAACCTCATCAATTGTGAGGGACTCACAGCTATATAAAATCGTGTCTCTAAAGGTTGAATAAAACCGGAGCAACAAACAAAGTAGAATCAACCCTAGATCTTCCTTATCATACTAAACCTCCAAGGCCTCCAAGTTTGAGAGAATTTCTTTAAACACTGTTAAGTGTTCATGCACAGACGCACCTTCCTCTAAACGGTGAGCATAAAGACACTGCTTCATATGCAACTTGCTTGTTAGAGTTTTCGACATACATATTTGTTCCAGCCTCTTTCGTAATGCAGCGGCGGTCTTCTCCTTCATCACATCCTGTAAAATTTCATTAGACAAATGCAGATGTAATTGTGTTAACGCTTTTCAATCCTTACGCTTCTTCTCTTCATCTGTTAATGTCGAAGGCATATTATCTATCCATAGTAGGGCATCCTCCAGATCCATCTACGCAAGAACTGCTTGCATCTTAATCTACCACAATGGAAATCTGGTGTCGTAATCCAATAGCCAAATTTCATACTTCAAAGACACCATTACCGTGATCGAGATGAACAACCCGAAAGCTCATATACCAATTTGTAAAAAATTAGAACGTTGGTAATGACAATATATCGTAAAGAAAAGAGAAATAAAAATAAAGAACACACAATTTTTACGTGGAAGCCCTTTTGGGGAAAAAACCACGAGTAGAGGAGAAGAAAATTCACTATGTCAAATTCAAATGATTACAAGAGGAGTTTCAGCTACATCTATTTATATGTTGAAAAAACCTAATTCTAATCAAAGTCAAATATACTATGCTAATAAATGCTAAATATATTATACTCATAAATATTAAATCTTCTAGAAAGAAGATATATTTTGTTAGCTTGACTTGCAAGCAATCTCTTAGAATTTGGGTCACACAACTCTAACACCTATCAATATACATATTTAGATATTATAGATTACCTATACTAAGACATGTATATTCAACCTAAAACGAGTCAATAAAACATCAAGTATGTGGCTATTCAAATGGCATAACATATATAGTCTAAACTAAAACATGTACAATCCATCTACTCATTCAACTTACCCTTTTCTTTTATATGCAATTTTTAGCATATCTAAATGACATGTTCAAGTTTAAAATCATCAATTAAATCGCATCAAGCATAGCTAATACATACACCATTTGTTACAAACCAAACTTTTCATACAACTCAACATTTACCACAACCATCAAACATACCATATGCACAAGAAAGTGACCATTTCTTTAACACCTTAACCCTATATACATGCCACAATCCTTGAATCAAAATTATCAAAAATTTACCGATTCAATGATAGTGTAGTGTGAGCTTCAAGATAATCTGACTTGATGTGTTCCACAAGGTGACAATATACAAGGAAAAGGGAAAAAAACTAAGTAACCAAATAAAATGCTTAGTAAGTTTGTAGGCATTAAACAAAACTTACTTTATCTTTCAATTAAATACAATAAGCAAGTACAATTTGGCATGGTTTGGCTAGACATGCCAAATCACAACATCAACAAGTTGAGCATTGGCTTCAAATCAAACCACATATAATAACACAAGTTTTCAATTTTTCAATTCATGACACAGTTGGAAAGAATTTCAAGTTCATACTCATTCAAAGGATATTGTATTCATATTAATGGCCTTATTCAAATCAATATCTCTTGCACCATTCATTCAATAACTTACCATTTGATAGTCAAGTTCAATTCATTTTGTAACGACCCAAAACTCAGACTAGAAGTTTTGATAAGATCTCGGAGGTCACATTGATCACCAAAGTGATCGTAGAAAAATTTTACAAAATGTATTATCCAAAAGTCTAATTACAAACACACTTTGCCAAATTCGAATAAGAACGTTTAATCATTTAAAATTTTTATTGGATAATTTAGGTTATGTTTAAATTATTCGAGAACACAAATCCGCGGTCTTTGAAATTCAGTCCAAAATAAAGTTTACGAAAAACCTAAAACAAAACTAATATCACAGTTTTGATAATTTTTTACAATAAAAAAATGGCTTAACAAAATAAGAACTGAGAAAGGAACCAATTAGCTCATTTTAAAACATGTCACTTTGAGACATCTGTTATGCCGAGTCCAGTCAGATTACGAGAGTACCTAAAATGGAGGAAACTTAGAGGTGAGCTACACGAACTCAGTGTGAGTTCGATACGTAACAAGCGACCAAGTTACAAAACAGAATTTCAAATAGCGGTTAAATAGCGAAACGTACTTACAACGTGGCTACAAACCGGAATGTACACATGGAATCAATTTCCCAATCATAACTAACAATCAAAGTACATTGTATCATTGTAAATTTATCTTTCAGACAAACAAATTCTCGCGCAACTAGAAGTATGTGATGATGCAAAATAGATTAAAAAAAAAAACCCAACCCACCAACAGAACACCTTTCCGTCCCCAAATCACACCACAAGAGCTAAAAAAAACCCAACCAATCATGCACACCACATAGGACCTGGAAAGGCCCATCCAACCCCACACGCCACAAATGTGGAACTTAGCCACGTAGAGAACAGTATGTAGCTGAGCTGCCATGTAACATCCTAAAATTTGAATATCATTTGTGTTGGCTCGGGTATGAATTTTGTGTGTTAGCATAGTCTTGTGAAGGCTTGATTTTATTTAGGAAGTTAAAATAATTTTTAGTATGGTTTATTTAATGAAGTGGATTAAGTGAGCTTAGCACTTAAGTTAATTTAAGTGTTAATTAAAGCACAAGAGGAGTTAGTGGCAAGGTGGTTAGGATGCTTGAAGGGTTGCTTAAGGTTAGTGGTTCGAGTAGCATGGAAAGCATTTTGAGGATTTTATTTTTCTTCATAGCATTTATGGACGGTCAACCTATGTTTATGATAGGTTGGACTTTCATCTTTTGGTAAGTTGAATGTTGGTTTAAGGAAAGCATGAAATTGGGGATAAGAATCTTAAAGTTATGGAAGGTTGGGGAGACATAAGGCTTGGTTTTAGGAGGATGTTTTGGAAAGTATTCCTAGGCCTTTAGAGCATGTATGTGGACGGCATGTAAGGCTAGGGGGTGGCCGAATTTTGATAGGTAGCTTGGGGGGAATAGTTGGCCAATTTTTCTTTTGTGCATCTTTTTGCATTTTTGTTTTTCCTCTCCAAAAACTTCCACTTTGGCCGAATGTATATTGTACAATTTGTGCAAATTTTGTTTTTGTTTTAGCCTTCATTTTGTTGAACCAAAAATGCTATTTCCTTTCTTTCATCTTTGCTTTTGAAACAAAAAGTTCATTTTGACATTTTGTGCACTTTTCTTTTTGGCAAACAAGGAGTTGGCCGAATCTCTCAACCCCATTTTCTCTCTTATTCTTTTTCTTCCTTTTGGCCGAATCTCTCTCTTCTCCAAACTCATTTTTTCTTTCTTCTATTGTTGCTAAAAATCGAATTCTCTCTCTCATTTTATCTTCTCTTCTACTTTCGTATTTCATATCCTATTAGACTCAAATCAATTATTTTCTTCTCTCATAACCAAATAGCCGAATCTTCTACTTCCTTTTTGTATTGCTTTGGCCGAATATCATCAAGGGTAGGCACTCATTTTGGAATTTCTTCAATCGGTTTTAGGGAAAGGGTAAGTGTTCATGAACGATTTTTCCTTCATTTCTTTCTCTTTTCTATGTCATTTTCTTGTGGACAAAGGCCGAACCTATGGGCATTTGTTGCAAGGTTCTAACCATTTTTAGGATTCGATTATTCAATTAGGCTCATTGGGATTTCGGAAGCAAACGATTTAAGCCATTCCATTAGCAATCGAACTTGGTAAGTCAAGTGGTAAGGATTTTATATTCTTAAAGTTGGTTGAGGAAGCCTAAGGTTATTTGGATTAAGATATGATTGTAACATCCTAGATTAGGGGTTATGCGTTTGTGCATAATTCATGAGTTAGTAGGTTTTGGCAGTGTTGGAAGTGTATTAAGGGTTTTTAGAATTTTAGGATGGAAGAAGAAAGCTTTGGAAAATTATTGGTTTTTAAGTAAAAAGGGGAGCTAGGTAAATGAGGCTTTAAAAGAAACTCCGTGTGAAGCATGACACAAGGAACCATGTGGTAAAATGGCATGTTTTATGAATTATGAATGTGTTATGTGAATTCTAGAAATAAGGAAATGTATGGAAATATATGGAAATGTATGGAAGTGTATGGAAATGTGTGGAAATGTGTGGAAATGTATGGAAATGTAAGGCAATGTAGGGAAATGTAAGAAAATGTAAGGAAATGTAAGGAAACGTATGGAAATGTATGGAAATGTAAGGAAATGTAAGGAAATGTGGGGAAATGTATGGAAATGTAAGGAAATGCAAGGAAATGTAAGCAAATGTCTTGTCTTGGAAATGTAGGGAAATGTCCTGAAAATGTAAAAGAATAAAGAGGAAAGTGAACATTTATGGAAACTAGGAAATGTAAGGAATTGATTCAAAAATGGAAAGTGAACATTTCTGGAAACTTGGAAATGTAAGAAAATGGCAAGTATACAGAGCCGATCGAAAATTATAGGAAACTTGGAAATGACCTAGAAATGTCAAATTTTAAAGTTTAAAATAGGAAATTAGGGCAAGGAGGCCTTAAAAGAAAAAGTTGGTGAAATTTGACACACAAACAGGCTTGGAAAAGTGGCCTGAAGATGTCACTTAGGGCCTATGGAAATGGCGCCATGTGCAAGAGGAATGGGCACGAGTTCGAGTCACTTGGGAAGCAAATAAAGGAGGTTTTATTTTTGCTTCCAAGACCGAGGTGGACGGCACATGCTTCTAGAAAGGAGGTGTTTTATTTTCATAAATATTCGATTAAAAAGGTGATAAATAAAGGATTTTTAAATTGGATTATTTAGAAGAGATAAATATTGGATTAAACTCTTTTATTTATGATAATTAAAGGATAAAGTTATCAAAATAGAAGAGTGGTGGCCAAGTAAAGGACTCTAGCTAGTAATTTTGGCTATAAAAGGAAGAGTAAGGCTATTCTTCATTCATTCTTTTCTCTTCAAGAAAACCTCTGCCAGAAATTCTCTAAAATTTCTCCTATTCTCTCTGCCGAATTTTCTCTGCCATTATTCTCTTTTTCTCTTTTCTTTTCTTCTTTTTTTTCTTCATCATCAAGCCAAAACCCTTTTCTTTTGATCCTCGACTAAAACCCCATAGCCGAATCTCGTGGCTCTAGGCAAGGAAGCAATCGACTAAGGTATTAAGGTAAGAACAATCAATTTTGTTCTTCTAATTCTTCTAATCGAGATCTAGGGAATAATCTCTTCATTTGTCTCTTGACCGATTATTAAAAAAGAATATCGGGATTTCAGATTCAAGGAATTTCGGCTAATCAGGAAGAGAGATCCGGGATTCAAGGATTTGAGGTAAGTAAACATTATGTAATCGGCCAAGGTTCTCTCTTAAATGTCTAGATCTATTTGTTTTAAATCAGAGACTAACCAAATCAATGGATTTAATGGTTAGCCGATTTCAAGGGAAGAACACAAATCTTCGGGATTTGATTGTCAATCCAATTCGGCAACAAGGTAAGTAATACAAATCCTAGTTGTATTTGGAAAAGTGGCCGAATGGTCTTTTAAAGTGATTAACTTATGTAGGATTTGAGATCTAAATCTGTGGTCGATTCTCTTCGGGATTTCAAGGAACCTATTAAGCGAATCAGGTGTGTACCCATACTAACCTTCAATACGATATATGGCAATTATTAATTATATGAATATGCATAAGAATGTGAATGTGGCTATGTGCCCTAATGTGGTACAAAAAGTACTCAGGTACGTTTCCTATTTCTGATAGGATTATGAATATGTTATATTTTTAAATAGTAATATGAATGAGAAAAATAAGTATGTTTTGCATGATAAAATATGTGGGGCATTTCGGGCTATATGTGAAAGGGGAAGAAGATGTTGACTTCGATCTCACCAACGGAATATGGTGACTACGGTCACATAATTTAAATATGGTGACTACGGTCACATTATTTGAATATGGTAACTTCGGTTACATTATCTGAAATTGGTAACTTCGGTTACATTATTTGAATATAGTGTCTAATGACACAACGTATATATGGCGATGAGCACGTCGATGCGCAATGATCGCCTTTGATGGTGTGTAGCAGATGGAGGGTTGACTTAGTAGTCCCCACGGTGTGATTGGCAGGTACGGGTGGTGTGTAGCGGATGGATAATTAGGCTTGGGTTTGGGTTGCATCATTTTGATATATATATGTTCTGATATGAATATGTATGCAAAATATTGTTTGTTAGTTGGTGTACACATTGAGTCTGTTGACTCACCCTTTTGAGGACCATTTTTCAGTGATGAGCGATAATGGACCTGGTCTAGCGGAGCTAAAGGTGGCCATGCATGTTAAGGAAGAAATTTTATTATTTGGGATTTTTATTTATACCAAGTACTTTAACTTTTCTTAAGTTTGGGAATTATTTGATGTAATAAGGCCGAAAAGGCCATAGTTTTAATTTGTTACTTTTATTTCCTTTAACGACTATGTTATGAAATATTTTATATTTTAAGTCTAAGCAAGAATTATATCTTTCAAAGAAAACCCTAAATTGTTTTGTCACCTTAGACTAAATGGATTTGAAAATAAAGTTAATGGGTTTCCAACCTAAGCCCAACCTAAACAATATTTTTTTTTAAAATCACAAGTTTTCCGCTAAGTAACAAAGAATTTTGAAACCGATTTTCTTAAGGAACATACCAGATCCGGTTCAGGCTCGTGGGCCGGGTGTGGGGTGTTTCAATGATGTTGGCCGAATGGCCTTTGTTTAAAATATTGTGATTTGGCCGATTGTAGGACAAGTGATCTAGTGTGGTAGATCGGATCTTCGGACGTTAGTATTTGCTTTTGGTGAAAGGTGTGTACCTTACACACCTTATAACTCGGTTATGTATATGTATTTATAATAATCATATTATCAAAGTGGGAAATACGATGAGATCTTGATATGATACCATGATGGTATGAATGAGGATTCGGGTAAGTCCGTTTCTATATGTTGTTGATATATGTGGAATGAAATCATGATCTACGATTTATGATATTTTCATTATGTGATTTATATCAAAGTATATTAACATGGTTTGTCTATCTATTGCATTAGTATGGGCAATATGAAAGGAGGGGGAAGATTGATATTGTGTCTTCGGACACCAGAGGTTTGGTACCTCCAGTGATTTGGTATCACATTCGTGTCTTCGGACACCAGAGGTTTGGGACCTCATAGCGACTCATCCCTGTGGATTAATTCCACCGTGGGTTGGCCCCACTTTTGAGATATGGGATTGTCGCCAGTGACTTGGTATCACACGTGGGTTGGCCCCACAACTTGATGATTTGTGACTTCGGTCACCAGTGGTTTGGCACCACCAGTGATTTGGTATCACATTCGTGTCTTCAGACACCAGAGGTTTGGCACCTCATAGCGACTTGTCCCTGTGGTTTAACTCCACCGTGGGTTGACCCCACTTTTGAGATATGGGATCGTCGCCAGTGATTTGGTATCACACGTGGGTTGGCCCCATAGATGGATCGTGTCTTCAGACACTAGAGGTTTGGCACCTCCAGTGATTTGGTATCACATTTGTGACTTTGAGTCACCAGTGGTTTGGCACCACCAGTGGTTTGGTACCACACGGGGTAGAAAAGGAGTTATGGATGGCTAGGTTGGGTGCATTATACATATATTTTGTCTTGTTATAATTTGTGTAAGTATGTGGCATTTACCTGGAAGAGGGATTATGCACTAAGTCTTAGTGACTCACCTTCTCCCTTATCATTTCAGGTGATTCGTGAGATCGCGGATGAGGAGCCGGATGAACTCGAGGAGGCCATGCAATAAAAGTTGGCTTTATATGAACTTCCATTTGGGTACTTATTTTATTTGGTTTTTCATATTTTATGGATTTGTAATAAGGCCTCTTTAAATTATGTTTTTGGATTATTTATATGTTTTGGACATGTTTAAAATGTGATTTATAAATTACTTGGTTAATTTAATAATTGAACCCAAAGTTTTCTAAACTATAAAAACCGCAATGGTTTTAAAATCTTACCATCGGGTAATACAAATTATTTGTTGGCAAAATTATAAATTAAGTGTTTTCTACAATTTAAGTGATTTCCAAAATTCAAGTTTCTATACTCAAATGCAATCGGTTTCCAAAGTAAAAATTCAGATTTTTCTTAAAAGATATAAATGTTTTCTATCCTATGATTTATCAACTAAGTTTTAAAGTTTTTATTTATGAAATTTCAAGTAAATTTTCGGTTTTAACTTATTTTACACCTGATTTCTACAAATATAGAACAACAAAGAGTTTTTCACCAAAATTTAAATTGTTAATTCGTTTTACTTCAAAATGTTTTCCTCTGTGGCATGCCAGATTCGGTCATGGCGTATTGACCGGGTTTGGGGTGTTACAAATTGGTATCAGAGCCAAGTTCAAAAGCTCGGCTATGGGCCCGAGGCCCAAAATGTTTTAAAGTACGGTTTTAAAATGTTATTGT
Source organism: Gossypium bickii (assembly GCA_025503065.1). NCBI lineage: Eukaryota > Viridiplantae > Streptophyta > Magnoliopsida > Malvales > Malvaceae > Gossypium > Gossypium bickii. Next base: position 82,001,964 of record CP106716.1, read on the forward strand.
TTAAAATTTTATGGTTGGAAAAGCATGGCACCGAGTCTCCGGCACCGATCCGCCCTGGTAAGTACATCAAACTGTTGATGTTGATGATATGATGATGTTGACATGACTGTATAGTAGTAGGAACTACTTTAGAGACCCAAAACTATAGGTTTTGTGTACTTGCGAAACAACCTCTTATTAAAATTTTTCATAAAACTGTGCTTTAAAGAAAGTGGAATAATGACTAATGCATAAAACTTTTAACTTAGATAAGAAGAGACGTTAGACATGAGTACTCGAGGTCGAGGTCGTGTTATACGTAGACGTGGTCGAGGTAGGATGGCTGTCTCTGAGCCAATAAGGTCGGGTCAAGGATCCAAGAATGAGGTACCACCACCACCGCCAGCGGTTGGAGTTGAGCATCAGGACCAAACAGGGGATGACGCAGTGTCTCAGGCGATGCTGCGAGTTCTTAAGAGGGTAGCTGGAATAGGTGGAGGCGCAGGAGCTCGGAAATCTGTACCTGAGCGACTCTGAGCCAACGGAGCCGAGGTATTTCGAGGTGTTTCGGGTGTAGCTCCCAGTTCGGCTGAATATTGGCTAGAGGCGACGGAGCGAATCATGGATGATCTGGATCTGAATGCCGAGGAAAAGCTGAAAGGGATTGTATCGCTTCTTCGGGATGAGTCATATCAGTGGTGGCTCACGGTACGGAATGGTGCTGCAGCGGAGGATCTCACTTGGGATTATTTCAAGGCAGCATATCAGCGGAAATATGTTGGGTCTAATTACGTTGATGCGCGGCGTAAGGCATTCTGAATTTGGTCCAAGGAGTAAATCAGATCGAGAATATGAGGCCGAGTTCTTAAGATTGAGCCAGATATCTTTGGAGGTATTGTGGCTTGAACACGAGCGTTGTGTCCAATTTGAGGATGGTTTGAGAGACAGTGAGATTGCTGATTGCTCCACATCGAGAGTGAGTTTGTTTGCTTTGGTTGAAAAGGCTAAGATAGTTGAAGGAATCAAGGAATCTGCAAGGCGAGTTATGACCGTAACAAGCATAAGAGAGGTTATGGATTATCCGGTCACCAGTAATGCTCGTAAGAGGTTAGGCGAGTGGGCGAATCAATCTGGAAGGCCTCATTCTCTGTCGAGGCCACCAGTGTAACCGATGTGGGGCGTATCATTGGGGCGAATGTTGGGCCGGAGGAAAGGATGTTTCGAGTGTGGCTCATTGGATCATCGTGTGAGAGATTGTCCACGTAAGCAAGCCGAGAATCAATCGAGGTCAAGGTCGTGCTCGGTTCGAGAGAAGGAGGACCAGCCCGCCGAGAGGTCGTGGTAATGGTTCTCGAGTCGAGGCCGCGGAGCATCGGGCGGAGGTACAAGCAACAACGAGGTAAAGCGGCTGGTTTGGTGTATCTTGCGAGACGTCGTGAGAGAGGGGACGCCGGACGTTATAACCGATGACGTTCTTAATCTTTGGTGTTCCATATCTGCTTTGATTGATGTGGGTTCGACGCATTCATATGTTGCTAGTAGCATAGTAGAGACTATGAGTTTAGTTTCGAGATCGCTTCTAGGAGGATGATGATGATTTAGTCCTCTAGGTCACTCTGTAAAGTAGATAAGTCAGTATAGGGATGTTCCCTAGAACTCCAAGTGGCGGTGTTTGTAGGCGATCCGATGGAACTGCCGTTTGAGGAGTTCGATCTAATTCTTGGAATGGATTGGTTGGTCAAGTACCAAGCAAGTTTGGATTGTGCTGCTAAGTGCATGGTTTTGAAGACAGTTGAGGGTAAAGAGGTGGTCATGATAGGTAATAGAAGAGATTATCTATCTAACGTGGTATCTGCGTTGAAAGCCGTGAAAATGGTCAGGAAGGGCTGTGAGGCGTTTGTAGTCCATGTGTGTACTTTAGAAGCTAAGGAGTCTTCTGTGGGGAATGTTAGTACGGTAAAGGAATATGCTGACGTATTTCCTGAAGAACTTCCGGGACTGCCTCCGGATCGTGAAGTTGAATTCGGTATAGATCTGTTACCAGGAATGGCGCCAGTGTCTATAGCTCCGTATAGGATGGCACCGAAGGAATTGATGGAATTGAAGGCTCAGATTTAGGAGTTGTTGGATCAAGGTTTCATTCGACCAAGTGTTTCGCCATGGGGAGCGCCGGTACTTTTTGTCAAGAAGAAAGATGGTACGATGCAGATGTGTATTGACTACCGCCAGTTAAATAAGTTGACGATCAAAAACAAGTATCCTTTGCCAAGGATAGATGACTTGTTTGATCAGCTTAAAGGGACTGCGGTTTTCTCCAAGATTGATTTAAGGTCTGGATATCATCAGCTAAAGGTGAAAGAGGCTTATATCTATAAGATGGCTTTTCGCACTCGGTATGGGCACTATGAGTTTCTGGTGATGCCATTTGGGTTGACTAACGCGCCGGTAGCATTCATGGATATGATGAATTGGGTATTCCAGCAGTTTTTGGATCAGTTTGTTGTGGTTTTTATAGACGATATTTTGGTATACTCGAAGTCAGAGGAGGAGCATGATGCGCATTTGCGAGTAGTGTTGCAGATTTTGAGGGAAAAGCAGCTATATGCCAAATTTAGTAAGTGCGAGTTCTGGCTTAGGGAGGTGACTTTCTTGGGTCACGTAGTATCAGCCGAGGGGATTAGAGTGGATCCTCGGAAGATTGAGGCAGTGTTAGATTGGAAGCCGCCTAAGTCAATGGCTGAGATTCGGAGTTTCCTAGGTTTGGCGGGGTATTATCGAAGATTTGTGGAAGGATTTTCTTTGATCGCTGCACCTATGACCAAGTTATTGAGGAAAGGAGTTCCATTTGTGTGGACCGAGAAGCAGTAGGAAAGTTTCGACAAGTTGAAGAAGATTCTGACTGAAGCTCCGATATTGATTCAACCTGAGACAGGCAAGGAATTCACGGTTTATTGTGATGCATCACATACCGATGCAGGATGTGTCTTTGATGCAAGAAGGGGAAGGTAGTGGCTTACGCATCTCGCGATTGAGTCCGCATGAGGCTAATTATCCGACGCATGACTTGGAATTAGCTGCTGTGGTTTTCGCTTTGAAGATTTGGAGACACTATTTGTATGGAGAGAAGTCGATAGTCTACACGGATCACAAGAGTCTTAAGTACCTTTTGACTCAGAAGGACTTGAACTTGAGGCAGCATAGAAGGATCGAGTTGTTGAAGGACTACGACTGTTCGATCAAGTATCATCCTGGCAAGGCTAACGTAGTGGCAGACGCGTTGAGCCGTAAGGTTGTATCAGATTTAAGATCGATGTTTGCTCGTCTTAGCTTGTATAATGATGGGAGTCTTTTGGCAGAATTGCAAGTCAAGCCGACTTGGTTAGACCAGATCAAGGAGAAGCACTTGGAGGATGATGGTTTGAATGATCGGAGGTTGCGGGTTCAGAATGGAGGTTTAGAGGATTATAGTTTGTCCAGTGATGGAGTTTTGTGTTTTAAAGGGAGAGCTTGTATGCCGAAAGATGTTGAGTTGAGGCAAAGGATTCTTCGGGACGCACATAGCAGCCCATATGCTATGCATCCTGGATGTAACAAGATGTATCGGGATTTAAGAGAACAGTTTTGGTGGCCAAGTCTGAAGCGGGAGGTAACTGAGTTTGTGGGTAAATGTCTGACGTGTCAGCAAGTCAAGGCTGAACATCAATTGCCGTCTGGGTTACTTCAGCCGGTGAAGATTCCACAGTGGAAGTGGGAGAGGATCACTATGGACTTGATTACCTCTTACGTCTAGTAAGAAGGACTCAGTATGGGTGATTGTGGATCGTCTGACTAAGTCAGCTCATTTTATTCCAGTTAGGATGGATTATTCGCTTTAGAGGTTAGCTAAGTTGTATGTGGCAGAGATAGTAAGGTTGCACGGTGTGCCAGTGTCGATCATCTCGGATAGGGATCCTAGATTTACGTCGAGGTTTTGGAGAGCGTTGCATCAGGCTTTGGGTACGCGGTTGGATTTTAGTACCGCATTTCATCCACAGTCTGACGGGCAGTCGAAAAGAGTTATTCAGATTTTAGAGGATATGTTGAGAGGATGTGTTTTGGACTTCAGAGGCAGCTGGGAAGAGTTTTTGCCGTTAGCTGAGTTCGCATACAACAATAGTTATCAAGCAAGCATTAAGATGGCTCCATATGAGGCGTTGTATGGTAGGAGGTGTCGCACACCTACTTGCTTTGACAGAGAGTTGGGTGGCGTCGTCGATGTTAGGACCGAGTGGGTTGCGGGGACCGAGGATAAGGTTAAGATGATTTAGACTGCCCAGGAAGCTTCGGATAGGCAAAAGTCGTATGCCGATCTCAAGCGGAGGATATAGAGTTTGCCGTAGGTGACAGTTTTTCTGAAGGTCTCGCCATGGAAGAAAGTGTTAAGGTTTGGAAGAAAAGGCAAGTTAAGTCCAAGGTTCATTGGACCGTTTAAGGTGTTGAGACGAGTGGGACCAGTAGCTTATCAGCTTGAGTTGCTAGCGGAATTGAGTCAGATTCACGATGTGTTCCATGTATCCATGCTTAGACGCTATCGTTCTGATCCATCGCATGTCGTGGCAGTAGAGGAAATAGAAGTGAGTCCAAATTTGACGGTGGAAGAGGAACCTGTGCAGATTCTAGATCGAGATGTGAAAGTTTTGCGTAGGAAGACAGTTCCTTTAGTGAAGGTCTTATGGCAGAATCATGGCGTAGAAGAAGCTACGTGGGAACCAGAGGATGCGATGAGGCGCAGATATCCTCAACTCTTTTGATCGTAATTTCGAGGACGAAATTTTCTTAAGGGGGTAGAATTGTAACATCCCAAAATTTGAGTATCATTTGTGTTGGCTCGGGTATGAATTTTGTGTGTTAGCATAGTCTTGTGAAGGCTTGATTTTATTTAGGAAGTTAGAATAATTTTTAGTATGGTTTATTTAATGAAGTGGATTAAGTGAGCTTAGCACTTAAGTTAATTTAAGTGTTAATTAAAGCACGAGAGGAGTTAGTGGCAAGGTGGTTAGGATGCTTGAAGGGTTGCTTGAGGTTAGTGGTTCGAGTAGCATGGAAAGCATTTTAAGGATATTATTTTTCTTCATAGCATTTATGGACGGTCAACCTATGTTTATGATAGGTTGGACTTTCATCTTTTGGTAAGTTGAATGTTGGTTTAAGGAAAGCATGAAATTGGGGATAAGAATCTTAAAGTTATGGAAGGTTGGGGAGACATAAGGCTTGGTTTTAGGAGGATGTTTTGGAAAGTATTCCTAGGCCTTTAGAGCATGTATGTGGACGGCATGTAAGGCTAGGGGGGTGGCTGAATTTTGATAGGTAGCTTGGGGGGATAGTTGGCCAATTTTTCTTTTGTGCATCTTTTTGCATTTTTGTTTTTCCTCTCCAAAAACTTCCACTTTAGCCGAATGTATATTGTGCAATTTGTGCAAATTTTGTTTTTGTTTTAGCCTTCATTTTGTTGAACCAAAAATGCTATTTCCTTTTTTTCATCTTTGCTTTTGAAACCAAAAGTTCATTTTGACATTTTGTGCACTTTTCTTTTTGGCAAACAAGGAGTTGGCCGAATCTCTCAACCCCATTTTCTCTCTTATTCTTTTTCTTCCTTTTGGCCGAATCTCTCTCTTCTCCAAACTCATTTTTTCTTTCTTCCATTGTTGCTAAAAATCGAATTCTCTCTCTCATTTTATCTTCTCTTACCTTTTTCATTATTTCATATCCTATTAGACTCAAATCAATTGTTTTCTTCTCTCATAACCAAATAGCCGAATCTTCTACTTCCTTTTTGTATTGCTTTGGCCGAATATCATCAAGGGTAGGCACTCATTTTGGAATTTCTTCAATCGATTTTAGGGAAAGGATAAGTGTTCATGAACGATTTTTCCTTCATTTCTTTCTCTTTTCTATGTCGTTTTCTTGTGGACAAAGGCCGAACCTATGGGCATTTGTTGCAAGGTTCTAACCATTTTTAGGATTCGATTATTCAATTAGGCTCATTGGGATTTCGGAAGCAAACGATTTAAGCCATTCCATTAGCAATCGAACTTGGTAAGTCAAGTGGTAAGGATTTTATATTCTTAAAGTTGGTTGAGGAAGCCTAAGGTTATTTGGATTAAGATATGATGTTGGCCGAATGGCCTTTGTTTAAAATATTGTGATTTGGCCGATTGTAGGACAAGTGATCTAGTGTGGTAGATTGGATCTTCGGACGTTAGTATTTGCTTTTGGTGAAAGGTGTGTACCTTACACACTTTATAACTCGGTTATGTATATGTATTTATAATAATCATATTATCAAAGTGGGAAATACGATGAGATCTTGATATGATACCATGATGGTATGAATGAGGATTCGGGTAAGTCCGTTTCTATATGTTGTTGATATATGTGGATTGAAATCATGATCTACGATTTATGATATTTTCATTATGTGATTTATATCAAAGTATATTGACATGGTTTGTCTATCTATTGCATTGGTATGGGCAATATGAGAGGAGGGGGAAGATTGATATTGTGTCTTCAGACACCAGAGGTTTGGTACCTCCAGTGATTAGGTATCACATTCGTGTCTTCGGACACCAGAGGTTTGGGACCTCATAGCGACTCGTCCCTGTGGATTAACTCCACCATGGGTTGGCCCCACTTTTGAGATATGGGATTGTCGCCAGTGATTTGGTATCACATGTGGGTTGGCCCCACAACTTGATGATTTGTGACTTGGTCACACCGGTGGTTTAAGCGCCACCAAAGTGATTTGGTATCACATTCGTGTCTTCGGACACCAGAGGTTTGGCACCTCATAGCGACTTGTCCCTGTGGTTTAACTCCATCGTGGGTTGGCCCCACTTTTGAGATATGGGATCGTCGCCAGTGATTTGGTATCACACGTGGGTTGGCCCCATAGATGGATCGTGTCTTCGGACACCAGAGGTTTGGCACCTCCAGTGATTTGGTATCACATTTGTGACTTTGAGTCACCAGTGGTTTGGCACCACCAGTGGTTTGGTACCACACGGGGTAGAAAAGGAGTTATGGATGGCTAGGTTGGGTGCCTTATACATGTATATTTGTCTTGTTATAATTTGTGTAAGTATGTGGCATTACCCAGGAGAGGGATTATGCACTGAGTCTTGGTGACTCACCTTCTCCCTTATCATTTCAGGTGATTCGTGAGATCACGGATGAGGAGTCGGATGAACTCGAGGAGGCCATGCAATAAAAGTTGGTTTTATATGAACTTCCATTTGGGTACTTATTTTATTTGGTTTTTCATATTTTATGGATTTGTAATAAGGCCTCTTTAAATTATGTTTTTGGATTATTTATATGTTTTGGACATGTTTAAAATGTGATTTATAAATTACTTGGTTAATTTAATAATTGAACCCAAAGTTTTCTAAACTATAAAAACCGCAATGGTTTTAAAATCTTACCATCGGGTAATACAAATTGTTTGTTGGCAAAATTATAAATTAAGTGTTTTCTACAATTTAAGTGATTTCCAAAATTCAAGTTTCTATACTCAAATGCAATCGGTTTCCAAAGTAAAAATTCAGATTTTTCTTAAAAGATATAAATGTTTTCTATCCTATGATTTATCAACTAAGTTTTAAAGTTTTTATTTATGAAATTTCAAGTAAATTTTCGGTTTTAACTTATTTTACACCTGATTTCTACAAATATAGAACAACAAAGAGTTTTTCACCAAAATTTAAATTGTTAATTCGTTTTACTTCAAAATGTTTTCCTCTGTGGCATGCCAGATTCGGTCATGGCGTATTGACCAAGTTTGGGGTGTTACATGCCATATGTATCGTACTGTGCAGTAAACTACTATACAAGCGTGTTGTAGTTGAAACTGACAAATCAGATTAGACTTCCTTCTCTTCACAACCAAAACCCCAATTTTATACACATGAATGAATGCATATCAAGTATCATCAGTCTCACAGATACAGAAACTCACATTCAGACGGCCACATACAGAATTTCCATGCGAATGCAAAATGCACACCATTTAGAATCAGACATATAGAAACAAATTACAGAATTAGAAATGCTCTTACACATACACAAGCTCAATAACAAATTACCCCAGATCCTATCATTGGACTAGGTTTCATTTCACAAGCACATTACAAACACGCTTGAACAACTCAAAAGTTTAACACTACATTTACGAATAAACACATGACTCTAAGTCGTATAGGAGTCCCTAATACTTATAGGGAGGCCCTAATAACCATTGGACAACATAAGAAACAAAACGGGTTAAGTTATGCTACAAAGCAAAAATTTGCGAAACAGGGCCACAAGGGCGGGTGGAAGTGCCTAGGCTGTGTGGGGATCAACATGCCCATGTGAGGAAGGCACACACCCGTGTTAGGGAGGCACACGGCCGTGTGTAGGTGACACTCGCCCATGTGTCCAGAGAACATGGCCGTGTGGACAGTCCGGGTAACTCTCTGTCCGTTTGTGCTAAAATATGGTGTAGGACAAACACGGCCATATGTAAATCTCACACACCAATGTGCCCACAGAACACAGCCATGTGTCCAGAACACAAGCCCGTGTGAAAATTGACTAGAAATCCCTAAATCCCCAAAATTAGACACACGGTTGTGTGGCCAGGCCCTATGGCACCAAAATCGTCCCAAAAACCTTAATCCCTAAATCCACACGGCCGTGTGAACCGGCACACGCCCATATGGCCACCCATGTTGTTACGAAACCACCCACAAACATCCTGAAAATTGAGTTTTTCGATCACTAAATCGACCCCCAATCAAGGCATTTCAGAAACCAACCATAACAAACCAAATTTCAGGTAATTATACACGACACAAGCCTCAATTTCTCAATTACCGAAACACACAAAAAGATTTTTGAATTCCACTGCAAACAGGTACCAAATTTCACAATTCAAAACGCACACAAAATTATTGAATTTCACAAAATTGAATCAAAAATTCGTAAATAAATTTAAAGAGGTTCGAATCCCACACCTGATTCGTGATCAAAATGCCCTAAAATCAACCGACACACGTCGATGACCCCAATACAAACCCGAAGTTTTTGTCGACTAAAAATGTAAACAAACCAGACATTGACCTGACGACAAGGAAGCCAAAGCTTTCCGAAACAAAAAAAAAGTAGAATTTCCCAACGAAGGAATGGAAACGAAAAAGAAAATCAATCGTAAGAGGAAAAAGAAAAAGGAAGAGATAAACGTGGAAGAGGCGAGAATGTGAAAAAAACTAATTTTTGGGATCTTTCTCATTTTTCTTCCAAAAATAAAACAAGTTTAAAATCAAAATAAATAACTAAATAAATGAATACTTAAAACTTAAAAACAATAAAAACAAAACAAATTCCTCTGAACACACATGAGGATTCGAACCCGGGACCCCAAGCTAAACTAATGCACAACCAACCACCAGAGTAGCAAGTCGATTTTGACATCAAAACGAGGAAACTAACTCAATTCCTCAATCTAGCCACTGACCCTACCTACAAATCTTAAATCTTCTAACCCCAAAAACCGGGGGTGTTACACATTTCATGTCATTTCACCATTTCAATTTCTAGTTTCATATAAAATCTTTTGCCCAATGAACCCTAGTAAATGAACTCGGATACATAGGTACCTACACCACACCAGTTCTTTGTCCGAGATAAATATATATATACATGTTAGGTTACTCATCCAAGCTAAACTTTTAAAACAAAATCAGGTTACTCGTCCTAGCTAAACATGTGTAGATGTATTTGAGAGTCTGTAGTAAATGCTAGATTTTAGTAACATTTGTAATCAATCTTGTACAAGTGCGCACGAGATCCTATTGGCATATCAATCGTATCTTAACATTTACTAAGTTCACACGGGCATCTATAACACATGTAAACATTTCTTTTCCTTTTAAACTAATTCACAACCAAATACATATATAATTACAAATAAAACATACAACAACCTATGTAAACAAATATCAGGGGAACTTACCTGATCAAAACAACAAACAAGTTGAATATTTAGGGACTAATCAACAATTTTGGCTTTTCCTCAATTATCACTAGTTTGATCCAATTCTTGATCTATACAGTTATTTCATTCAATTTATTAATAACAAACATTTATACATTATGACATGATATGTATGAACCTAAATAATTTCATTTTTTTGATACCCCTAAAGTTTTACAGTTTATTCAGTTTAGTTCCTAAAATTAAAATAGCCATATTTTTCAATATTGAGCCTCAATTTAAAAATCAAATTCAATTACCTTTATTAGAGACCCTCTACTATCTATTTATATCAAATTTCCACAACAATTTTACATTTTATTCACTTCATTTCTTATGTACAAAACTAATAATTAAACTTTACAATCTAGTCATTTTTCATAATCTAAGCTCAAAGTCTATCAATTTAACACCAATTTCTTCAAGAAATCAACAATGGAAACTTTCAAAAATTTCAACATTTTTACAAACCGGTACATGGGCTAGATAAATCAAGCTCCCATGACCTTAAAAAAATAAAAATTACAATAAAATGACTTGAAAATGCTTACCAATTGAAGGATCGAATACTTGAAACTCAAAAAGGGTTTTTCTTTCTTTCAAATTTGGCTAGATGAAGAAGATGAGATAATGGCTTCATGTTTTCCCACTAACTTAATATTTATAGTCTAATTAGGATTTAATTAAGCTAAGTTAATTAACAAAATTATGGTTTAATTAACATTAAATTAAACTTAATCAACAAAAGTGGAAGATGTAATCATAAGCCACAATTCATATTAGAAAATGTTTTATATATCATTTTGGACCTTTGGCTATTTGTAATTTAAGTCCCTAAGTCTTTGGCCAATTAAATACATATAACGATTGGACTTTTACAATTTAGTCCTTATACTTAAATTAACAACGAATTCAACAAAATTCTCAGACCAAACTTTAAGAAATTGTTATACCAACTCCGTAAATATTCATATTTATTATTTACTGACCCGGTTCACGGATTTGGAGTTATGAAATCACTTTTTCTAGTACCATTGAAAATTGGGCTATTACAAACGACGATGGACAAAGATTAAAGAGCTTCTTTATTAGGGATTCAAGTTTAAATTTTTAGAGTGTTAGACCATTTCAAGAAAAATTAAACCATAAAGTTGAAAGAGAAAGGAAAAAACTTTGATTTTGTAACACCTCATACCCAACCCGATTGCCGAGTCCGGGCTATGGAATGTCACAACCATTACATATGAAACTAACATCATATAAACATTATACAATCATTAATATATGCAATTAAATATAAATCACATTCACATTACTCTATTTAATCATTTTTGGACTCTACACGAGCTTACGAAAGCTCTTTTGTTAACCCGATGAAGGTTTAGGACCAAATTGTAAAGTTTTCAAAGATTCAAACCAACGTTGCGACTTCAAGGCTCGCTCATCGTGACTAAGGGTGTTAAAATGATTAACCGTTCGGTTACCCAAATCGAACTAGTATTAACTGAATTAACGAAACTTTTTAATCCTTTAACTGTCAATCGAACCAAATTTAAACAAAATAATCGAACCGACATATTTCTGTTAATTCGGTCAGTTAACTAAATTAAATGAATTTTTTTTTGTTAAAACAAGTATAAAACATATAAAAAAAATGATAATTGTAACAACTCATTTTTAGTGGCGTCGAAAACAATAGTCTTAAGACCACAATTCCAACGAGTGATTAAATATTTTAATGTTTATATGTTTATATTAAGGTTGTATTAAATTTTTGTTAAGAAATTTTAAAGATTAAATGGCTAATTAGGTGAAAAGGATTAATTAGAAAAATGTATAAAAGTTGGATTCTATTAGTTAAAAAGGATTAAATGGTTATGAAATGGAAAACTAATGGACTTAGGAGGTATTTATACCATGTTATATGTTAGTGGATGTTTATGGATAGGTTTTAATGAAATTTAAATGGATTTTAAAGGTTAACTTTGTAAATTAATAAACAAAGAAAGTGTTAAACAAAAGAAAAGGTAAAAGTTTTATCATCTTTCTCATTTTTCTATCCCAAAACCGTTCACCATTTTTAAAGGAAGAGAAACCTTTAAGTCATGGCATTTTGTTCATGCATAGTATGTTTTCAAGCCCGTTTTTAATGTTTTTTATGTTTTTGAACTTATTTTAGCTTAAACTACTTAGCCCAAGGGTTAATTTGCAAAACTATTAAAGATTGAGGGATATGCCATGAATAAAATTGATGAGTTTATGAAGTTATTGATAGGTAATTAAAGCTAGTTGTTAAATGAACATGTTTTGTTAAATGATTTTTAGTAAAATTAGGGTTTAGGGGTTTATTTGTTGAAATGGTAAATTTCCATGTATATTTTTTGAATTGAGGAAGAAAGTGGGTTAATACAAGCCTAGAGGAAAAACGGTTAATATGTGTTTCAATTAAGAATGGTGAATTTACAAGTTATATACCAGGGGACTAAATTGTATAAAGGTTAAAATATTAGGGGTAATTTTATAATTTTTGATTAATTTGAATTATACATTTGAATTGAATGTTTGAAGTTATTTGAAATACTTAATTGAATGAAAATATTATTTAGATCAAGATACACAGGAACCGGATTTAAATCGGAGAAAAGCTAAAGCTTTGGACTAGCATTCGACTCCATTTTTGCAACCATAGTTATCGAGGTAAGCTTGTATTATACAAGTTGTTATATTAAATTCTTAGTTAATGTTCTATTTAATTAGTCATGGTGGTTGTGATTACAATTTTGTTGGTTGATAGAAATTGAGTTATATTAGAGACATGTATCGAATTTTGAACCTAGTAGGCTTCGTGCCGGTGTATGAAATCAGGCCATGAGCCTAGCAAGCTTCGTAGCAGTGTAGTGAATCAGATAACCGTTCTGATTCTATTAAGCTCAACGGGTAAGTAAAAGTTGAAGAAATGCTTGTTTACAATTAATTGTTGTTCATGACTTTATGAAATGTTAATGGTGAGTTTTTATCATGTGATGGAAATGATGAATTATGGAAATTCATTTTCCTTGTAACACCTCAAACCCGGCCTAGAAGTTAGGCCCGAGTCTAGAATGTCACATTAAAGACATACTCCAAAACGATTTTATAATTTGACAATTTAAGGCCCAAAAGCCCAAAACCCTTGTATCTTGTTAAGTTAAGAGGAAAAGCCTACATTTTAGGAAAACGTTCATATGATAAGTTATTTCGAAAACCACTTTAACTTTAATACTTTTATGAAATTTATTAAGCGGATAGATGAAATAATAATAAACCCAAAATCTAAAGTCATTTAAGAGTTACATGGCCTTATTACAATCCAATGAAAAAAAAAACAAAGTATTTAAAACAGATTCATTTGAACAAATCAAAACATTTGATCAGCTTGTAGTGTGGCCATCTCCGAGTCCTCTCCCACGTCGAGTCGTCTATTAAGGATCACCTGAAACATTAAATAAAATGGTGTGAGTTTGTGTGTACAACCCTTGGCAATCAAATCACATACAAATATTCACATTGGGCCTAAGCCCTATCAAAATCGGTGGTCTTGGGCCTTAGCCCATAATGACCTCATATCATATCATATACAAACAAGATAATGCAAAACCCATCCCAATAATCCATCCGCTACACACACCATTTCCCTTCCAACCATAACACACCTATGGGGATTTCTAAATCAACCCACCCGTCCTCTATACACCAATGGTAGCCCGGTTGCGGTACTACCTAACGTTGCAGCAAGGCTGCTAATCATATAATGGGCTTAAAGCCACCGATGGATCCATGGCCATACGACTATGCGATCCTCAAATCTTCCTCCGTACCATAATTCCCACCAATATGCATCCTAAGCAGAATATCATATGAATGTATCAAACACACGAGTAACATCCATAAACTCATATTCGTCACATAAGGGTATTTTCGTCATTTCACTACCCAGGGGTATTTTCGTAATTTTACCCTACAGGGTTATTTTGGTAATTTGGCAAAATAGGGGTATCTTGATAATTTTGCAAAATAGGGGTATTTTGGTAATTTACAAATCTAGGGGTATTTTAGTAATTCTTTAAACATAAGGGTATTTTAGTAATTTTTCAAATATATGGGTAATTGGTCCCTCTCGGGTTTTAGTTATGTACTTTGGCCCATCAACAAGTCCTCGCGGCTAAAGTGAACAGACACTACGCACTAGGTAGGATTCCAGAGAACAGGAGGTGAGCCGCTAGGGCTGCTTAAGTACCAAGCTCTCCCTAGATCCAATCCTAGACATGCGTATGTCCGTTGCCACACTCTAACCCAACGACTTGTTCATGGACATGTTTAATTAAATTAATTCTTATGAAATTTAAGAGTTGCTCAAACTAGGCCTTAAGTCCATAAACCCTAACATGCTTGTCTACGTCCCCATAAAGCCCATCAAACCCAAATTACAACCTTACGGCCCATTAGGCCCAAATCTTATCATATGGCCTACTAGGCCCCAAAACAAATCCAAATCGTGTATCATGCGTGACTAACTCAATACGTTTAACAAACCAAACCATTTCATCAAACTTAGCCTCAGGGCCCACCGTGCCCATTTAGCCACTTTTGGCTTTTCAGCTTTTCGGCATTGCTGATATTGTGTGTGTAGTGTTTGTACACACCTGGTAACCTCGCGTGCTGCAAACCCCTTAGTCATGAACCTACAATCGACATTACTAGCGATTAACCAAACCTTTAACACATACTTATCAAAAATCAAAACCTCACCGCACCCTTGCCGTGTGCCTCACGTTCTAGTAGCCCTTCCTTTGGTACTATTTGCGGTTATCTTCTAGATCTGCACCCAAACACCTATATCGTCAAAACCAAGTGACCCATATTGCACATAAGTCACCCCTATGAGCCACATCAAATTCGTCCATTTACTAAACCAGGACTGAGTCGAGAACACTTACCACCTTGTTAGCAATCCTTACCTACCACGCTTGCGATTGTTGAGCCTTACCCTTGTTAATACCAGATCACTGATAATGAAAAATTAGATCGCCCTTCGGCTTTTAACAAAACATACTAAGGGGAGTTAACAGAATATTTATCGAATCTGACCTTAGATCCTGCGGCCTAGATAACTACCGAACGAGATTCGGCTTTTAACCTTGACTGAGAGTAGCTACCAACTGATTTATGATAGAGAAAAACAACAAAGATTCAGCACTAATGGGGATTTCGAGAAGGAAGAATGATGGTAATTCGAAAAAGAAGAGAATTTGGCTATAAGGGAATTTGGCTTTCAGAGAAAGAAGAAGAATACAACTCTAATAGGAATTTCGGCAAAAAGAATGATGGGTTTTCTTTTCAGCAAATGAAAGAATTCGACTGAGGGGGAGAAAAGAAAAGTAATGGAAACCCAAGGAACCTTTCAAAGGAATTCGGTAAAGAAAAGAAAGACTGACCTATTTGCAAAACTCTGCAAATGCCGAAAGCCACAATGAAAATTCGTACTACCCCCTAAAAGACCCAAAAATGGCACTCATCTACCCTCCTAAGCTGAATTTATACATTCTTCACTTCCCAAAACGGCACCAACTCTTCACACTTCTCAGCTCCTAACTTTTCTCCTTGATAACACCTTAGACTTATCCGAATTTCCCTCCCTTATCAGTTCCCCTTACCACTTAAACACTCCAACGCAAGAGTTCATATTCAACACAACTCTGGCCGTCCATCTATGCAAAATAAAACACTCCAAAAATACCACTCCTAATGTTCGGACATTGGACCTCCTCAGCCGACAACACGCCACCTTATAGCTCCCAAAGTGACGCCACTTGCCACTGGACCACAAGCCTATTTGTGTCATATTTTCTCTTAATCTGATTAAGAGGCCTAATGCCTGAGACTAGGGTCCGCTAAAGCAAGAAAAATAAATTTTTCCCTATGGTCTTCCCTATCTCTAAAACTTCAAATAATCCCGATAATACCTTAAATTAATATTCTAAGTGCTACTTATACATACCAACCTCAATGCATAGAAATATAGAGTTTTGGGATTTTTGAGGCGTAAACCAAAATTTTTCCTATACCCTTACTTGATCTTAGAACATCTCCAACACCCCTAAGCACTCCAAATTCAATAATCCTCAAAGCCCACATGCCAATTGTAATTTTTTCTCGCTCACTAAAAAAATTTCTGAAATCCAAAGCCCAAAGCCCAATAGGCCCAATTCTTCTAGGCCCAAATTCAGGGCGTTACATTCCTAGTATATGCTATATCACATAGATGTTATGTTTATATGTTGGTTGTTAAGCTTGTGGATCATGGAGGATAAGAAGGTATAATGTTTAAATATTTAAATGAATTTGGTTGAATGGTTTATCAATTAATGTTCAGTAAGTTGAAATTAATCTTATACGATCTTACTAAGAAACTAATGCTTACATAGTTGTATTTCTTCTGTTTTGTAGTCTATTAGAAGTTTGATTGGTTGGAAACTTTTCGGAGTCTTGTTTTTGAATATTTTGGCTTTGGTTATAAATGGTGTAACACCCCGAATTTCAGGGGTTAGAAGTTCTGATGTTGGAGGTTAGGGTCTGGGAGAAAGGTGTGCTTTTGTGTTTGGTCTTGCATGTAAATGATAGAATAGGCCTGCTGATCTGGTGATTGAGTGTGTGTTAGTGTGCCTCTGGGATGCAGGTTAGAGTCCTTGTGTGTACTTTTTAGGGAGGAATATTTCATTTGTTTTAAGTTAATAATTTTTGCTTATTTTATTTTAATTTTAGTTTTTTTATTTTTATTGGACTTTTTTTTTCTTTTTTCTTTTCTTCCTTTTCTGGTTCTTTTCTTTTTAGGTTTTTGCTTCTTTTCTTTTGCTTGGAAAACCATTTGTTGGCAGATCTTGAAGAATCTTACCCCTTCGTCATCGAAATAGGTATGGGTTTCGAATCTTGTCTACCTTTAATTTTGTGAACTATTGTTTCGAAAATTCTCGTTCGTGTTCTTAACTGCTAATTTTGGGGTTTTGTTGCTGAAAAAGGGTTTGGGAATACGACATATCCTGGTACCCCTCTGTCATTGCGAAGGTTAGGGATGTTACGATAGCTGAAATAACGTTTTCTGGCCTGTTCTGAGGTGGTTTGTGGCCACTGGGGTTTCCACACGGGCGTGTGCCAGTTCACACGGCCGTGTGCTTATGAGAATTAGGGTTTCTGGGCCAATTTTGGTGCCACACGGCCTGGCCACACAGCCGTGTGGCCAACTTGGGGATTTTATCGTTTCTCACACGATCGTGTCCCTCGAGCACACGGGCGTGTGAGTTTGAGGATTAGGGTTTGAGTGATTTAGTGCACACGGCCTGGCCATACTGCCGTGTGGCTAATTTAGGGATTTAGGGACTCTATACAAGAGTGTGTTTTAGGACACACGGTCGTGTCTGGCGGGCACACGGGCGTACACGATCGTGTGAAACCCTCATACGACCATGTCAGCCCTGTACTCGAATTTAGTGCAAATGGATAGAGAGTTACATAGTCTGTTCACACGACCATGTCTCTGGTCCACACGGACGCGTACCTCTACTACACGGTCGAGTGCCTCCCTTCATACAAGCGTGTGCCTCAGTCACACGGGCATTTGACCTTCCACACTACCTAGGCATATTTCCACACGGCCAGAGTATACTAGCGTGTGGTTCTAAGACACTTATATTGGTTCGGTGTACCTTTCTGATCTGAAAATGTGATTGTGCACTTCAACCCTTGGCTAAGCTTAAACAAGGGTGGTTAAGAATTCTAATATGGGCTTTGACCTGAGTGCATCTGTGACTGTAATGTGAAGTATTTGACTCTGAATATGTTCTGTTGGATGTGTGTACACAGCTGTTCTATCTGACTGTCTGATATTATGTCTCTGTTCTATGAGATTGTATGTATACATACATCTGCATAAAATATTTTGGGATGGGATTGTGAAGAGAAGGGAGACTGATTCTGATCTGACCTGGCAGTTAAGCTGCAATTTACCAATATAGCGGTTTACCGCATTGCATTGCACCGCATATACATTAGCTATGCTATGTACCCTTATCTGATCTGGCAGTTTAACTACAATTCACCAGTATTACGATTTACCGTATTACACTGTACTGCATGTACGTTAGCTATGCTACGTGTATATATATCTGATCTGGCAGGTTAAACTGCAATTTGTCTGTACTGTGGATTTTCGCACTGCACTATACATCACATACGTCAGCCTTGCTGCGTATATTTATCTGATCTGGCAGTTCAACTGCATTCTGATAAGTCATTGTTGTCGGGAAACCCAGGATGACTCTTTATGGTGTGTAGGGTTGGATGGACCTACTTGGTCCTAAGTGGTGTGTTTGGTTGGATGAGCTTTAACAGCTCTTACAAGGTGTGATCAGGGGATGGAGAGGTGTGTTGGCTGGATGGGTAGGTTTTTATTAGACTGCTTACATCCACATCTGTTTGCGAGTTCTGACTGAATGACTAGTTGTCTGTGATCTGTTTGTCTGATTAGCATTTGTGCTGACACTTCTATGTGAACCTAATGTGCTCTGAGTGTTAAACTCTGTTTGGGCACCAGTTCCGGTGTGACTTCTGATTCCGTGTGTGTTTGAAATTTTGTTGCCCTTTTGATGTGAATACCCTATTTCTTTCTATTGTTTTGAATTTTGTACCTTTGTTTTAGACTTGTTTTGGATGCACACTGAGCTCGTGAAGCTCACCCCCTCTTAGTGTTTCCTTTTCAGGTACCTTTTTCTGAATTCTGATGCTGGACCCGGAGTGCGGAGGTCTCAAACAGTCTCAGTGGAAATAAATGATTATTAGTTTATATTATCAGTTTATATTTGGTTAAATGATTTTTGAGCTGTAAGATTTTATAAAGCTGTGGCCGTTTTAATTTAATTTTGGTTATATGTTTTACCTAATTGTAATCTTATATACTGGATTTTAAACGATTAAATGTTTCGGTTGACTTGAGAACTTGTTTTGTAAAATTTAACTACGATTCTTCGATGGCCAATGTGACATTCGGGATTCGGTCTAAACTACTAGGCTGGGCTGTGGGTGTTACAAATGGCATGTATAAGGCTTAATGTATAGGGTATAATGTCATTTATACTTTTGTTGTGTTTTGGTTACTTTTGTAAATGGTTGTATGCCTATGTAGTATAGTTGGTTTGTTTGTGTTAAAGGCTATATGCAAATGGTCATTTTGATGTGAGTATTTTGAATAATGAAATGGCTTGATCATGTTTGATACTAAATAGCTATCTTATCTCTTTTTTATAAGTAAGAAGTGGCATTATAGCTTTGTTTTGATTGAAGTTGTTTTGGTATAAATGAGGTGCCTTTGAATGGCATATTGGTTAGGAGAATTAGGTTGATTGAATTAGTATGTTTAAGAGTGTTTGAAATGTGTTTAGGTCCATTCAATGAATGCACAAATGAAGTAGCTTGTTGGGCAAGGCTTGGCCTTGAAATAGCTTGTTTTAAGGGCTAATTATGAAGCAGACGGCCTAGGACATAGGCTATCCCATGACCTAGCCACATGGCCGTGTGTCACTCTTTATTTAAGGTACAAGTTTCATAAGGTTTGCCACATGGTCTGAGACATGGCCGTGTAGCCTTATTTCGAATATACACCCGGGTGGACACATGGGCTAGGACATGATTATGTGACCCTACTTCGAAAGTCTAGGCTATGTCATATGGCCATGTGACCCCTGTTTTCAAATTTTCATGTTTTCTTACAATTTTCTAATTTGTTTTAAATTGATCCTTGAATGTTTCTAATTTATTTTTAGGGTCTCGAATGCTCAATTTAAGACCAAAATGTGTATTATTGCCATGATTAAATTGAGTAATTAGAAATTAATTTGTAAGTTGAATTATTATTCTATTTTCAAGTTAAACGTTCTGTTTGTTCAATAACGCTTTGTAACCCTAATTTGGCGTTGGAGACGAGTTAGGGTGTTACAATATTGTTCATTTGATCGACTTATCCAAATTAAAAGTACATATAATTTGTATTATTAATTATTAAGTTCAGTTAATTATTCGATTTCGAACCGAGCTAACCAATAAACGAACTTCCAAAAATCATTAACCAACCTCCAACGAATTAGATCGGTTAACCGATCGATTAACCAAATAAGATTGGTTCAGTCAGTTAATTCAGTTTTAACAAAAATTTGAACACCCCTATTTGCGACTACGCAACTCAGTGAGTTATGTCGCGACGTCAAGTATCTCTTCATCGCATTGCCACTCACTATCGGACAACGTTGCAACGTTAGGGATCTCATGGTCGCAACGTTTGTAACAACCCTAACCCGTATTCGTCACTGGAACAGGGTTACGGAGTATTACGAGGGTTCACAGAACATTCATATACAATTTCTATTAAAAATACCATTCATACTCAAGATTTTTCTTATCGTCCCTTGACTGAGCCCTCGAGGCCATAAATGAGTATTAGAATCAAATCGGGACTTAAACGGAACCTCTAAGAATTTTTTTGCAAAATTACAAAATTTTTCTAAGGTGCAGGGCTCACATGCCCGTGTAACCCTGGAACACGCCCGTGCTGTAGGCTAATTTCAATTTAGGGTGCTCACTGACTTGCACCACACGACCATGCCACACGCCAGTATGCTAGGCCGTGTGGATAATTAATTTAATTCAAATTAGGTGCAGGTTTCACACGGCCAAGACACACGCCCATGTTCTAGGCCGTGTCTCCCCATGGCTGAGACACACGGACGTGTGGCATGGCCCGTTTCTCTGCCCGTGTACTCAATTCTGAGCATTTTATTTTCTCAAATTTAAGGTGCAGGGGACACACGGCCTAGCTACACACCCATGTACTCGGCCGTGTGTCTACCCATGTGGACAAAATGAAGCCATTTATTAGCTTCATTTTCTCACCCAATTTTACCAACATCCTACATCAATACTTGCATGTATATACCAGCCAAATCAAGCATTAAAACCAAACCTAAACTAACATCTATCATGGCGTAATATCACATGCAATTCATGTTTATAATCATACTTTTGGTGCATATACAAGATATACATACTCTATCTATCCACACTTAACACACAAGCATTGAACATGAGATAATTTATAACATACCAAATAAATCATTTCCAGTCATTCCAATGGATAGATTACAAAACATCACTTACAAGTCATCATTTGGCCAAATAAACCTATACATGCAAATATACCAAAATGAGATTTCTAAGTATACCAAAAAGGAGATAATGAATAGTGTGATTATGCTCTGACATAATTTCATAAGAATATCAAGTAAACATAGATCAACTCATTATATACAAACCTCCATTAATTCCACCTTTCCATATTTTCAGAGTATTTTCCGTTGAACTAATGAAATTTCGATGGACATTCGGGTGATGTACATAAGGTATACATATAAATTATCCGTAAATTCATATTCATAATTACCCATTGGGCATAAGTACAATGAGCACACTCTCGAGCCACATATTTTACAACAAGATTACCATTCCAGGCTAAATCTGGTTTTTCAACCAACGTTCACAAGAGTCATTTAGGATTTCCAGTCTAGGCTAAATCCTATTAGTGACCAATGCTCTAAAAAGCTTAATTAGGGTACCCGTCCAGGCTAAACCCAATCTATAATATATGCTCGAGAGGCTTAATTCAGGATTACCCGTCTGAGCTAAATCCTATTTGTAACATTTGTCATATCCTACTCATTTCAAGAAATCACCACAATTCATCGAATTTCAATGTTCAACCGAGACATGACATTTTATCCATATTTTCAAAATTATAGTTATTTCATTATGTTAATCATCACATACATATCATTAAAATCATATAATTCAATCTAAGAAATTTAACATACATATTTAAGTTACACGAAATACCTTGACAATTTTTCGAGTTTGAATTCCAACTAATCTGAAATTTTTTGTTTCCCTCGATCTAATTTCGTAGTTGGTCTTTCCGGGTCTTTTCAAGCTTGGTAAGTTCTCTTCCTCTCTCCTAGGGTTTCCATAGAAAATATTGGGGAAGAAGATGAATAGAAAAGATGATAATTTCTTTTTATTTTTCTATTATCTTTTTAATTTGTTTATTTCCAATTTAGTCCCTAGCCATTTTTAATTTTTCCATGGATGAGTCACCAAGAAAAATCTACATACTTTTCTTAATGGTCTAATTACCATATAAGGACCTCTAATTTTGAATTCTATAGTTATTTAATCCTTATAGCTACTAGAATTCAACTTTCACAATTTATGCAATTTAGTCATTTACCTTATAAACCACACAATCGATAAAATTTTTGTATCAAAATTTTCATGTGACCTTCCTATCATAATAACAACCATAAAATAAAATAAAATTTTATTTTTGGCTCAGATTTGTGGTACCGAAACCACAGTTCCGATCTCATCGAAAATGGGTTGTTACAACTCTCCCCCTTAGAAATTTTCGTCCTCGAAAATTCTTACCAGAAAAGAGGTTAGGATATTGCCTCTTTATGATATCCTTCGGCACCCAGGTAGCTCCCTCTAAACCATGCCGTTGCAAGAGCACATTTACTAATGCCACATTTTTATTTCTTAGTTGTCTCATGTGATAGTATTTTGATCGGTTCTTCATTGTAGGTCATACCAGGCTGAATCTCCACTTCTGTTAGAGAAATAACGTGTGAAGGGTCCGATCTATATTGTCGTAACATAGATACAATGAAAACATTGTGAATCATATCAAGCTTAGGTGGTAATGCAAACTGATATGCAACCGGCTCGATGATTTCATAAGGTCCGATAAACTGTGGACTCAATTTCCCTTTACGACCGAATCGGAGAACTTTCTTCCATGGAGATACTTTCAAGAGCACTCTATTACCAACCTAAAATTCTATCTCTTTTCGTTTCAAATCAGCATAGGACTTTTGACGCTCTGAGGCTGCCTTCAAACTGTCTCGGATTATCTTCTCCTTTTCCTTGGTTTCACGGATCAAGTCAATCCCGTGTATCTTTTTTTCACTTAACTTTGTCCAATACAATGGAGTTCTACATTTGTGACCATATAGAGCCTCATACAGTGCCATTTTAATACTGGACTGATAACTATTATTGTAAGCAAATTCAATCAAAGGCAGATACTTTTCCCAGTTACCTCCAAATTCAAGTACACAACACCGAAGCATATCTTCACGTTCCAATTGCCCATCTGTTTGAGGGTGGAATGCAGTACTAAAACGTAACTGAGTGCCCAGAGCTTCTTGCAATTTACTCTAAAATCGAAAGGTGAACCGAGGATCTCTATATGAAATAATAGAGGTTGGCACTCCATGTAATCTTACAATTTTAGAAACATATAATTCAGCCGGCCTATCTAAAGAAAAATCCATATGTACAGGGATAAAGTGTGCTGACTTCATTAAACAATCGAAAATTACCCATACAGCGTTTTTCTTTTTCGGTGACAAGGGTAATCCCGATACAAAGTCCATGGTAATCATTTCCTATTTCCATTCCGGGATCGTAATTGGCTGCAATAATCCCCCTAGGCACTTGGTGTTTAGCCTTTACTTGTTGACATATCAAGCATCTAGATACAAATTCAGAAATATCTGTTTTCATTCCCGGCTACCAGTATATTTTCTTTAAGTCATTATACATTTTTTTGCTACTGGGATGCACAGACATAATATTATTGTGCGCTTCATGTAAAATCTTCTGTACTAATTCTGAATTCTTCGGTGCACATATTCTGTCTCTGAACAACAAACAACCATCTGAATCAATCTAAAACTCTGAATCAGGATCTAACTTACTTTGCACTCGTTTGGCCTGTAACTTATCATCATCCTTCTAAGCCTCACAGATTTGTTGTAGAAATGTTGTCTAGCTTTTAACTCAGCTATGATTGAATTATCATCAGATAAGGACAATTGGGCATTCAATGCCTGCAAAGCCAATAAAGATTTTTGACTCAAGGCATTCGCAACCACATTAGCTTTCCCTGGATGGTAATCAATAACGAGATCATAATATTTCAACAATTCCAACCATCTCCGTTGTCTCAAATTCAGTTCTTTTTGTGTCATTGAATACTTTAGACTTTTATGATTCGTATATATATGACACTTTTCACCAAAGAGATAATGCTGCCATATCTTCAGTGCAAACACAATGGCTGCTAATTTAAGATCATGGACTGGGTAATTTCTTTCATGCGGTTTTAGTTCCCTAGATGCATAAGCCGCTACTTTACCATCTTGCATCAATACACATCCGAAACCATTCAATGAGGCATCGCTATAAACTGCAAATTCTTTACCCGATTCAAGTTGGACTAATACAGGCACTTTCGTTAATAAGGCTTTCAATCTATCAAAACTCTACTGGCACTTATCAGTTCACTCGAATCTCACATCTTTTTATAGCAATCGAGTTCATCGGAGAAGCTATCCTTGAAAACCCTTTAATAAATCTCCGATAATATCCTGCTAGCCCCAGAAAACTTCGGACTTCTGAAACATTCATCGGTGGCTTCCAACTTACAATAGCTAAAATTTTATTCGGGTCCACCCGAATACCTTCTGTAGATGAAACATGTCCAAGAAAACTAACTTCCTTTAACCAGAATTCACATTTACTGAACTTGGCATACAATTGCTTCTCACACAAAGTTTGCAATACAGTTCTCAAATGCTCAGCATGCTCATTTTCATCCCGAGAATAAACCAAAATATCATCAATAAAAACAACCACGAACTTATCTAGGTATGGACTGAAAATTCTGTTCATTAAATCCATAAATACCGCTGGGGCATTTGTTAACCCGAATGGCATCACCAAAAATTCATAATGCCCATATCTAGTTCTGAAAGCTATCTTCGGTGCATTCGAATCCTTTACCCGTAGTTGGTAGTAACCAGATCGTAGATCAATTTTTGAAATTACAGTGGCACCTTTTAATTGATCAAATAAGTCATCTATATGAGGCAACAGGTACTTATTCTTTATTGTGACTTTATTAAGCTATCTGTAATCGATGCATAATCTCAACGATCCATCTTTCTTCTTTACAAACAATACCGGTGCACCCACAGTGAAAAGCTGGGTCGTGCAAATCCTTTATCAATTAATTCTTGCAACTGCACTTTCAACTCCTTTAATTCAGTGGGAGCCATTCTATATGGTGCTACCGATATCGGTGCCGTTCCTGGTACAAGGTCTATAGAAAATTCCACCTTTTTGGCTTGTGGTAAACCGGGCAATTCTTCTGGAAATACCTCAGGAAACTCACAAAAAACTGGCACTGACTGGATTTTTAACTCAGACACTTCGGTATCCAGCATATAAGTAAGATAACCCTCATAGCCTTTTCTAATATACCTCTGTGATGATATTATTGAAATCACATTAGATGACCCATCTTGTAACACCCCAAACCCGGCCCATTTACTCCGACCGAATTTGGAATGCCACTGCGGAATACTTTTAAAAATATTCTTTCTTAATAGTAAAACCGATGAAAATTTGTTTCCTTTAATAAAACATTTTCGTGACTTGTAATGTTCTAAGTAAAAATCGAAGTTTGTTATAAAAATATCAGATTCAAGCTTTACTTGAGAAAATAAAACCATTTTCAACCAACATTTAAATTGTCCATTTATAATGGGGCATAATAATAAAGATACTTAAACACTTTAGTGGGCCTTTTTACAATACACACTTAATTAAAATACTGAAAATATAGATGCTTAATTCATTAAATAAGAGATTCCTTTGCATGAAAATCCACTTTTGCATGGCCACCTTTGTACCCGCTCCAAACCCGGTCCAAGCATTAAGCGCCACCTGAAAGGTTTAATAAAAATAGAGTGAGTCACCAAGACTCAGTGCATAGTTAATACACATGTTCCACATATGGGCTTATCCCATATCACACAGTCCATATATATAAACATGCAATTATAAATATGCAATTATGAATATACATTTATAAATATGTAATTAAGAAGCTCAACCCACATAGTGATCCACATATCTTATCTTAGCAGACTTACTGCTCAAGGCCGTGGCCAAGCCACCGATCACATAGTGATCCACATATCAATCAGTTCACTAATCATCAATCGCGAATGTAGCACGAGACTAACATTAGACCACTCACATAGTGTACACCCTTTTCTCCAATAGTCACATTCCAAGTCCCATGCATAAATATACGTATCATGGTAACATATTACTTAAAACAAATATACATCACATGCCATCACATTTTTATACATTCATCAATAATCAATTATTATCGCAAATCACTGAAAGATTAATATCATAACCACTAACCTGACTGTTCGATCACTTACCTTAGTATCCATACTCTTAGCCTTTATTTCGGCTAACATGCACAACTCATACATTTACATAAAATAACATGCACAACACATATAACAAGCAAGAGAACAAAGTCATAATAACTACGCACTTTTGACTATAGCGAGATTTTGATTTATCGATTCTAACAAAGTCTAAAATCCCGAAAGCTTCTGTTACTTCTATCGATTTGCCCCTAGAACACATAACCGAAATCGGTCACACTTAGTACCAATAACATGGCCTTAGGCCGAATACCAAGAGTCAGTTACCTTGAGCACTTCAATTCCCAAAAGAGTCATTTGTGCTCCTTAACACTAGCTACACACAAACAGAGCACATTATCAGCTTTATACACATTCGGCCACAACTAAGGTCAACATTAGGTTATTATCAAAACCCAAAACATAGCCTATGGCCGAAAGTCATACTAAAATATTGTCAAAATCGGCTAATACATTAACAAAGGCCCTTGGCCGAAATGTACATAATGCTTACCTAGTTTTTCTAAGTCACAAAAGATTTGCTTGCTTTGGTAGTTACCATTCTCCTTATATATTTGAAACCAACAGCTCCTTTTAATGCTCCTCCTTCGACTAACCACTAAAAGAACATATAGCAGGGTTTAAAGAGCATTCGGCCAATTTATATCCAAGCCTTAATCACTTGATTTCTGCACATAACATAAAAAGAATCCAAAACCGACTTCCAAAGAAACACTTACCACTATCACTTGCACAAGAGATTAAGAGGAAGTAGTCACGGCACCACCTTCAATAAGGATTCGGCAATAGTGTTAAAATGATGGAGTTTCGGCTAAGCAAGGGCATACCAAGTCGAAATACTTCCTTAACAAGAATTATATTTGGCCATGAATAGTTTGAGTAGGGAAGGAAACGATATCAAAAGTTTTGACACCTTTCATAGCTCTCAAAACCCGACCATCAAGCTCCCAAGAGGGTGCTTCAAATTCGCCAAACAATTGCAAAATCGAAGTTTTGGTACTCTTTGCTACTAGAAAGCCGTCCATGAAAGTGCCTAGAAACTCCCCCATTCGGCCATGCTTCCCACGCCAAAAGACCATCACATTTCACACAATATTATTTAATAAAAGTCCCCACTCTAACCCATCATCCTCACATTCAAATAATAAAACAACATAAATAAAAATGCTCCATGATTCCCAACGGCCATGCTTCTCCATTTTACCAAAAACCAAGGCCGGCCATGCATTTGAAACTCCCGTGCCGCACATGTTTCTATCCCCAAAACCAAGACCCATCCTCATTGAAAAAAAGAATAATACTTTGTTTATTCCTTATTCTTTTACTTTACATAAATTAACCTAACAAATAAAACCCATACCTCACCATAATAAAATAAATAACAATAACATAAAATAAAAGAATAATGCTCCACTTCTAAAACAAATAAAATAAAAAGAACAAAACAGCCCTTTGCTTTCTTCCTTCCAGCGTGTATGTGCCATGCAGGCCTTTCCCACACAGGCCAAAATAAAACAAGACCAAGTCTGCGGCCCCGGTGTCTCGAACCCGAGACCTGGAGGGAATCCTCCAAGTTTCCTGCCATTTCTGCTACTGAGACTTTCATGCCATATCTCGTCGCGAAAATCTTTTAAGCCTTACTCGTAGGCGTCCCTTGCTTAAAGCAAAAACAAAATAAAGCGCGATCAAGTGCTGCCTTCAGGACTCGAACACGAGTCCTCGCGAAGCTCTTTTGCTGCTGGCGTCTTTGCCACCTCGCCCAGGCGTCATTTTGTGACATGAATCACATCAATTTTCTTATAAAGCCTTCTTTAATGTAGCGCATACTTGCAAAATAAAAATGCTTATGCGCCCCATGCCACTCGAACCCTTGACCAGATTTGGCGCTGAGCCAAAGCCTTAAGTTGCGCACGAAGACCACTTTACCAGGGCATTTTATATGCCACAACTTTACAAAATTTACTCTTAAGGCCTCCATCACCCAATTTCCACTTTTAACCCAAAATTTTCAAAATTTTCAAAATACTCCCTTTTTAATCCGAGAGTTTTAGGAACTCCAAAAACACATCAAAACCACTCTTGAGGCCCCCTAACACTTTATTTACCAAACTCGTAACTCCTAATCTGGGATATTACAATTCTACCCCCTAAAAAAAATAATTTCGTCCTCGAAATTACTTACTAACGAACATCCGTACATTTCAATTCACCATATATCAATCACATATTCCCAATTATACACATATACAAACATATCCAATCTCTTTCACATTTAGCATTTTCACATATGGCCATTCCTTCATAAGCATATTCAAGCTTTAATTCCATTATATATATCATACACATCAATGGTAAGATCAATGGCACATATTAAAATTCTTACCGAAGCTTCAACTATATCACATTTTACTTATTTCAAATGGGAACATACCAACTTACCTTATTTCTTACAAATATGAAAGACTTGTACTTACCCGAGCATTTAGCTTATGGTAATAAACATGTTCCATCTTGTAAGTGATTCATGAATTCTCTATTATAACACATCACCGGCATTAAGCCTGCTAGGCATCAAAGCCTGAAATATACACCGGCACAAGGCCTGCTAGGCATCAAAGCCCGATATAATTCACCGGCACAAGGCCTGCTAGGCTGAAAGCCCGAAATACAATACAAATTGAGGCCCCCTAACACTTGAGTTATTTACCAAACTCGTAACTCCTAATCCGGGATATTACACATCTAATTTTTCAGATTCAACCTGAAGTAATTCACCATTTTGAAACTTCAACACAATAAATTTATGTTTACAATTAACTACTGCATCATGTTGGGTTAACCAATCCATTCTCAAAATCACATCAAAATTATCGAAAGGTAACAGCATCAAATTAGCCAGAATACAATGACCCTCTATCACCAACGGGCAATTCTTACAAATTTTATCTACCATAACATGCTGACCTAAGGGATTTGACACATTGACCACAAAATCGGTGAATTCAACCAACATATTTTTAATAGTCACAAGTTGCGTACATATATATGAATGCGTTGAACCAGGATCAATCAAAACAATAATATCAGTATCAAGTAAAGAGAATGTACCAGTAATAACATCTGGTGTCGAGGCATCTTCCTTTGCACGTATGGCGTATGTCCTCACCAGAGCCCATGCCTTAGATTTAATCGTTGAGTCTTTTGCAGCAGTGCAACTACCACTAACATTTCCGGGATATTGTGGTGGTCTACCCCTTGTGGCGGGATTACTTGACTTAGAGGTTTGTTCTATATCTTTCTCAACTCTTTTCGAGCAATCCTTAAGAAAATGGTCAAGAGAACCACATTTAAAACATGCCCCACTTCTCATCTGGCACTCTCCAAAATGCAATTTGTTACAGTCATTGCATCGTGGCTTGGGGTTTCCAACACTCCCAACACTGGTTGCTAGCAGAGATGAAGACCTTGGTTTGGAGTGTTTAGAACTTATTTGAAACACCCCAAACCCGGCCCACGAGCTTTGACCAGATTTGGTATGTTCCTCAAGTAAACCGTTCAAAATTCTTTTGTTACTTTGGGAAAATAGTGTGTTTTGAAAGAAATATTGTTTTGGGTTGGGCTCGAGTAAAAAACAAAATCGTTTTATAATGAAAACCCTTTTAAATTTTAGGTGATAAAACATATAGAATACATTTAAAATAAATTACTTAATCTTTAACTTAATAAAAATTTCAGTAACATAATAAATAAAAAGCAAAATAAAATAGTGCACTATGGCCTTATGGCCTTATTACATCAAATAAATCCAAATAATTCAGAGTACTTAAAAATTAATAGTCCATAAAAATAAAAACTTCATGCTGAGCATGGCCACCACAAGTTCTGCAGTCCCTGGTCCATTCTTCGCTTCATCACTCAAACATGGTCCCACAACGGGGTGAGTCAACAGACTCAATGTGTACACAACACTAAATCATTATAGAATCGGGCATAACAAATATTACACATTCATATCATAGCATACAAATTATGATGCATTCCCAAACCCAAACCTAATAAGCCATCCGCTACACTCCCCGTACCAACCTGCACAATCGTGGGGACTACTAAGTCGACCCTTCTTCCGCTACACTCCATATCGCGGTCTTAGGTCACCGCATTTGTGGTCTTAGGTCACTACATTCGATATCACGGTCTTAGGTCACCGCATTCAGATTCGCACATGTGGTCTTAGGTCACCACATTCGGATACCACTGGTCTTAGGTCACCGTGTTCGTGGTCTTAGGTCACCACATTCACTTCCCTTTCAATAACCCATATGCCACATTTTGTAATATGCATTAATATGCCAAAGTTCACATTCTTATTCTCATGTTACAAATAACATATTTCATATTCCTAGTAGGAGTAGGAAACGTACCTGAGTACTTTGTACCACATTATGGTACCTTAGCCATATTCACATTCTTAATATCACATATATTAATTAAACATAGCCATAAAACATATTATGAAATAGTGTGGGGTACACACCTGATTCGCTTAGCAAATTCCTTGAGATCTTGAAATCTTATCTACCGCTTAGATCCTTAATCCCTACATTTGATTAATCACTTACTAATTTAATAAAAAGCCATTCGGCCATAAATCCAAATCCTAGTAGGATTAGTATACTAAAACTTACCTTGTTGCCGATTGACTTAAGAATCAAGTCCCGAAATCTCTGCTATACTCTTCTTGCATTCGGCCAAGCATTGAATCACTTAAACAAATTAGTTTCGGCTTTTCAAACGATTATGAAATAGATCTACTTATCAAAACAAGCCTTGGCCGAACATACCTATGTGTTTACCCTCCAAATCTTGAATCCCAAATTGGATCCTTGCTTCCTTACTGTTGTCAAAAACCCTTGAAGCTTTAAATCCCAAAAAAAAAATCCTCCTTTTAGTCGACTACTCTGATAACCCCGAAATATCCTTCCATATTTCGGCCAAAATCAATAATAAGGATTAGTCTTTGAAATTTCGACAAGTCCCTAAAGGAAAGAATAAAAACCAAACTTAATCTTACCTTTACTGAAGAAATCGACAGCACCTTTATTTGAAGCCCTTCAAAGATTCGGCTATGATTACTTGGAGACTAGATGGTCACTTATGTATTCGGCTTCAAGATAAAAAGAATAGGATATTAAGCTCAGAAAGAATCGGCACTTAATGGAGAAGTTTTGGCTAGAACACAGGTTGTATTTTCTACTTGAGAAAGAAAAGAGAAGAGGGGATTTTTGCTAGGAGAATTTCTGGAGAGAATAGAGAAGGAGAATGAATGAATGGCCTATTTCTCCTCCTTGTGCCGAAATTACTAGGCCAAGAATCCTTTGCTTGGCCACCACTCTTCCTTATCATTATCCCTTAGTTTAAAATTTAAAGAACAATCCCTTATTATCTCCTTGAAGAATAATCTAAAATAAATCTATTATTTATCCCTTTATTAGCCGAAATTTAAAGAGAATAAAACTCCTCTTTTAAAAGCCTTGTGCCGTCCACCTCTTTGCTTCTTTCGAAGCAAAAATAAAATTCCTTTTATTTGCTTCCTTGTGACTCGAACTCAGGCCCAATACCCTTGCATGTGGCGCCATTTCCAGAGGCCCTAAGTGGCATCTCTAGGCCATTTTTCCAAGCCTGTTTGTGTGTCAAATTTCACATACTTTTTCTCTTAAGACCACCTTGCCTTAGTTTCCTCTTTTAAACTTTAAAACTCGACATTTCTAAGTCATTTCTAAGTTTCCAAAAATTTTCGTTTGCCTCTTTAAACTTGACATTTCCTTACATTTCCAAGTTTCCAGAAATGTTCACTTTCCTCTTTTAAACCAAACATTTCCATACATTTCCAGGTTTCCAAAAATGTTCACTTTCCTCTTTTAAACCTAACATTTCCATACATTTCCAGGTTTCCAAAAATGTTCATAACACATAAGACATGTCATTTCGTACAATTAAACCAAAAATGCATAGGCCTTTTCAAGATGTTACAGTTCTACCCCCTTAAAATAATTTCGTCCTCGAAATTACTTACTAACGAACAATCGTACAGTCTAACTCACCCCACTACGCTATTGCTGCGCACTCTGATCTTAAAGAACTATCATACTTTCTAGGCACATTCTCTAGGTTCACATCCACAGTTTCAGGCACTTTACTAGCAATACAAGAATAAGCTAACCCTATAACAAGCAAAGCAATTAAGGGTATTCCAAAAATAAGGAACGTACCCGTTGTCATATCTGGCACATATTCCTCCTCGCGACGGCCAACTGCATAAACCAACCTTGGTTGCCTCGCGTCTGCACCTTCAGCATCTCTACTTGGTGCTCCACGTCCTCGGCCCGAACCATTTCCTCCATGGTTCACCCACGACCTTGCCGAGGTCAACATTGTCCACCTCTACCACCGATTAACATTCTCGAGTCAGCTGGGTGACTCCTTCCTGTTCCATAGGACAGTCCTTAATCATATGGTCCTTTGACCCACACTTAAAGCATCCTCCTGTCTTTTTCCAACATTCTCCTAAGTGCTTCCTTTCACACTGATCACAAGGACGATACTGCCCTCCTGTAGTAGCTTGATGACCTTGCGGCCCATCAACTCTAGGCCTCTTATTCCCAGATGATCCAGACGATCCAAAACCTCTTTCTGGCCTATTTTGGTCGGAGGTCTGCCTTGTAGAGTCCTTAATCCCTTCAGCTACCTTAGCTTTCTCTACTAAGGCGAAAAACTCCTGCTTCTCGATGTGGAGCTATTAACAACCTCAAATCATCCCTTAATCCATCCTCAAATCGGACACATCGCTCATGCTCCGTAGCCACTACTCTTCGAGCATATCGGCTCAACCTCAGAAATTCAGCTTCATACTCGGCTACGGACTTGTTCCCTTGAACCACCCCGAAAAAAGCCTTCCTTTGCTCATCAAGATACCTTGTGCCGACATATTTTTTCTTCCGATATGCACGACCTTAACATAATCCTGTGTCGGATCCTCACCGTGGCACCATCCCGAACCGTGAGCCACCACTGATACACTTCATCGTGTAGCAGTGCCACCATTCCTTTTAACTTCTCCTCAGGGGTCAGATCGAGCTCATCCATAATTCGGTCGGTTGCCTCCAACCAAGATTCACGATGACGGGTGCCACACCCGACACTCCATGGAACACCTCAGCTCCGTTGGCACGAAGTCGCTCAGGTACCGACTTTCGAGCTCCCGCATTTCCTCCTGCGCCAGCCACCAACTCAAGAACTCGCAAAGACACCTACGACACGATCATCCCCGCCCGAGCTTGCTGCTCAACACCAACAGCTGGGGGTGGTGGCGGTACCTCATTGTCAGACCCTTGACCCGACCTAATGGGTTCCGACACGGTCATCCTACCTCTACCGCGTCCTCGCACGTTTCGACCACGTCCCCTAGAGCTCATTTCTACTATCGTGCTTTAATCTGATTAAGAAATCTTATGAATTAGTGCTTGTTTCACTTGATTACCGCGAAGAAGTTTTATGAAGAGAATTTTTAGGAGTGGTTCTTTCGTATTCATACATGCACACAGTATTTACATTCATACATCCATCAATCAATTATGAACTTCCATTCATTCAGAGAAATGTTGTAGTTTTCATTGTTGTTGTTTTTCCACTACCCAGGGGTATTTTCGTAATTTATCCTACAGAGGTATTTTCGTAATTTTTCAAAAGAAAAAGTTCCTTGGTGATTTTGTCATAAAGTATTTTAGTAATTTTAAATTCTCGGGGTATTTTTTTCTTGGAAATTTTGAAATCCGAGGGCATTTCGGTAATTTTGAAACTCAGGAGTATTTTGGTAATAAACCAGGGTATATTTGTAAAGCTCAATAAATCAAGGGTATTTCAAAATTTGTAAAACTTGGGGGTTCTTTTTGAGAATTTGTTTTCCAAATTGGTAGTGTTGCAAAAATTTTGAAAACCAGGGTCATTTTGGTAATTTTGTAAGTTAGGGGCAATTTTGTAATTTTCCAAAATCAAGATATTTTGATATTTTGCAAATTAGGGTTTTTGGACTTGTTATGAAGTAAGGAAATATTGATAAAACTATGGGTATTTGGGGAATTTCATAAACCAAGGGCATTTTTGTAATTTTACCACTAGGGGTATTTTTGTAATTTTATAAATTGGAAATATTTTGAAACTTTCTAAAAATAAGTTTTTGTTACTATTCAAAGGGGTAAATTTGGGATTTTAAAACTAGGGTTTCCATAAAAACATGGCTAGTTCCTTTCGGGTTTTAGTTATTGGGTTTAGCCTATGAATAAGTCCTCATGGTTAAGGTGAACCGTAGCTATGCACCAGGTAGGATTCTTGCGAAGAGGAGGTGAGTTCTACTTGCATAGTAAATAGGGTGAAACACTTTGTTTCTTCTTTGACCTATCACAGCTCTAATGGCATAAACACTTGCATCGCACATCAACTCAAAAGGTGAGTTCCATTCCTACCCCTCTACAATTCATTCAATAAATCACACAAATGGATAGAAGTACTTACCTGGTGGACTGCGGGTCGGAGACTTGGGTGCCATGCCAAAAAAAACCTGCTTATTTCCAAAAAAATATTTTCATAGAACTTACTTGGGCTCGATTTGAAAACGTTTTGGGCCTTAAACCTCAGGCCGAAAGTTCAAACAGCTCGATATAAAACTAAAACACCCCAAACCCGCCACGAGCTTTGACCAGATTTGGTATGTTCCTCAAGTAAACCTGTTCAAAGTTCTTTTTGTTACTTTGGGAAAATAGTGTGTTTTGAAAGAAATATTGTTTTGGGTTGGGCTCGAGTAGAAAACAAAATCGTTTTATAATGAAAACCCTTTTAAATTTTAGGTGATAAAACATATAGAATACATTTAAAGTAAATTACTTAATCTTTAACATAATAAAAATTTCGTAACATAATAAATAAAAACAGAAATAAAATAGTGCACTATGGCCTTATGGCCTTATTACATCAAATAAATCCAAATAATTCGAGTACTTAAAAATTAGTAGTCCATAAAAATAAAAACTTCATGTTGAGCATGGCCACCATAAGTTCTCATTGTCCCACCCATTATCTGTTCATCACCTCAAACATGGTCCCACAACGGGGTGAGTCAACAGACTCAATGTGTACACAACACTAAATCATTATAGAATCAGGCATAACAAATATTACACATTCATATCATAGCATACAAATTATGATGCATTCCCAAACCCAAACCTAATAAGCCATCCGCTACACTCCCCGTACTCAACTCTGCATACACCGTGGGGACTACTAAGTCGACCCTTCTTCCGCTACACTCCATATCGCGGTCTTAGGTCACCGCATTTGTGGTCTTAGGTCACCACATTCGGATATCGCGGTCTTAGGTCACCGTATTCAGATTCTCGTGGTCTTAGGTCACCACATTCGAGATACCACTGGTCTTAGGTCACCGTGTTCGTGGTCTTAGGTCACCACATTCACTTCCCTTTCAATAACCCATATGCCCCATTTTGTAATATGCATTAATATGCCAAAGTTCACATTCTTATTCTCATGTTACAAATAACATATTTCATATTCCTAGTAGGAGTAGGAAACGTACCTGAGTACTTTGCACCACATTATGGTACCTTAGCCATATTCACATTCTTAATATCACATATATTAATTAAACATAGCCATAAAACATATTATGAAATAGTGTGGGGTACACACCTGATTCGCTTAGCAAATTCCTTGAGATCTTGAAATCTGATCTACCACTTAGATCCTTAAGCCCTACATTTGATTAATCACTTACTAATTTAATAAAAAGCCATTCGGCCATAAATCCAAATCCTAGTAGGATTAGTATACTAAAACTTAACTTGTTGCCGATTGACTTAAGAATCAAGTCCCGAAATCTCTGCTATACTCTTCTTGCATTCGGCCAAGCATTGAATCACTTAAACAAATTAGTTTCGGCTTTTCAAATGATTATGAAATAGATCTATTATCAAAACAGGCCTTGGCCGAACATACCTATGTGTTTACCCTCCAAATCTTCAATCCCGAATTGGATCCTTGCTTCCTTACTGTTGTCGAAAACCCTTGAAGCTTTAAATCCCCCAAAAAAATCCTCCTTTTAGTCAACTACTCTGATAACCCCGAAAGATCCTTCCATATTTCGGCCAAAATCAATAATAAGGATTAGTCTTTGAAATTTCGACAAGTCCCTAAAGGAAAGAATAAAAAAACCAAACTTAATCTTACCTTTACTGAAGAAATCGATAGCACCTTTATTTGAAGCCCTTCAAAGATTCGGCTATGATTACTTGGAGACTAGATGGTCACTTATGTATTCGGCTTCAAGATGAAAAGAGTAGGATATTATGCTCAGAAAGAATCGGCACTTAATGGAGAAGTTTTGGCTAGAACAGAGGATGTATTTTCGGCTTGGAGAAAGAAAAGAGAAGAGGGGATTTTTGCTAGGAGAATTTCGGCAGAGAGAATAGAGAAGGAGAATGAATGAATGGCCTATTTCTCCTCCTTGTGCCGAAATTACTAGGCCAAGAATCCTTTGCTTGGCCACCACTCTTCCTTATCATTATCCCTTAGTTTAAAATTTAAAGAACAATCCCTTATTATCTGGAAGCCTTGTACCTTCCACCTCTTTGCTTCTGGAAGCAAAATAAAATTCCTTTTATTTGCTTCCCTTGTGACTCGAACTCAGGCCCAATACCCTTGCATGTGGCGCCATTTCCAGAGGCCCTAAGTGGCATCTCCAGGCCACTTTTCCAAGTTCATATACTTTTTCTCTTAAGGCCACCTTGCCTTAGTTTCCTCTTTTAAACTTTAAAACTCGACATTTCTAAGTCATTTCTAAGTTTCCAAAAATTTTCGTTTGCCTCTTTAAACTTGACATTTCCTTACATTTCCAAGTTTTCAGAAATGTTCACTTTCCTCTTTTAAACCAAACATTTCCATACATTTCTAGGTTTCCAAAAATGTTCACTTTCCTCTTTTAAACCTAACATTTCCATACATTTCCAGGTTTCCAAAAATGTTCATACACATAAGACATGTCATTTCGTACAATTAAACTGAAAATGCATAGGCCCTTTTCAGGATGTTACATTATTTCCTTTCCTGAATATCCCACAAATGAGGCAATACGTTCTTGGTAACTTCTTGATTTCTTTGAGGCAGATGATTGCGTCTTGCTCATAAATCTTTTACTTGGAACCCGAGCTTCTCTTTCGGCTTGCTTCTTCTCTTTGTTTAATTCTTCGGCCTTATGGGCTCTTTCAGCCAATATCGCAAATTCCTTTAATTACAAAATCCCAATCAACAACTTAATGTCTTCATTCAGCTCAGCTTCAAATCGTTTGCACATATCAGCTTCAATCTGAACCCATTTAGTAACATACTTCTCAGTTCATACTCGGCTACTGTTATATTTCCCTGTTTGAGTTCTAAAAATTCCTTCTTTTCCTGATCTAGGAACCGCTGACTAATATATTTCTTTCTGAACTTAATTTGGAAGAATTCCCATGTAATATTTTCTCGTGGTACAACAGAAGATACGATTTTCCACCAATGATAAGTTGTATCTTTCAGCAATGATACCGCACATTTCAAACATTCAACGGGAGTACATGAATATTCATCGAGAACTCGAATAGTATTTTCCAACAAAAACTTGGCCCTCTCTGGATCATCGTTGGTCGTAGCCCTAAATTCTTCAGCCCCATATTTCTAATCTTATCAACCGGAGCCTTACCAATTCTAACAGGTACAGTACCCTGTCGTGTTTTATCGGGTTGTGT
Source organism: Gossypium bickii (assembly GCA_025503065.1). Lineage (NCBI taxonomy): Eukaryota > Viridiplantae > Streptophyta > Magnoliopsida > Malvales > Malvaceae > Gossypium > Gossypium bickii. The sequence goes on from CP106716.1 coordinate 82,040,300, forward strand.
AGCAGGTGGGAGAGGTTGTTGAACAGCAGGACGTCTTCTCATATATTCACTAAACCATTCATCCATCATTTCAAAGAAGGCAGCTTTTGCCTCTTCACGGCCCTCAGACATGGGCCTCCTACTACTACTGGTTGCGGCTTGCTGCATAGAAGCTTAAGCAGTGCTCCCAACTTCCTCAGACTCATCTCGAGCTTGGTTGGAAGACATTACTATATGAAAATACATTTAAAAGTGGTCAGAAGATATCAAACTATCATGATTTATATAATGGCATGTATAACTAGACCCGTACTTGCTATGTTAGCCTGAGAATCAGCTAAATTATAGCTCTGATACCAATAAATAACTTGTATCCATCGCCGAAACAGGTTACGGAGTATCACCGGGGTTTACAGAACATTCATATACAATTTGTAATTAAAATACCATTCATACTTAAGATTTTTCTTATTGTCCCTTGAATGGGCCCTCGAGGCCCAAAATGAGTATTAGAATCAAATAGGGACTTAATCGCAACCTCTAAAAATTTTTCACAAAATTACAAAATTTTTCTAAAGTGCAGGGCTGACACGCCCGTGTGGTCCAAAGGACATGCTTGTGTGACCCTAGAACACGCCCGTGCTGCAAGCCGTGTTCGATTTAGAGTGCTCTTTGACTTGCGCCACACGACCATGCCACAAGCCCGTGTGCTAAGCCGTGTGGATAATTAATTTAATTCGAATTAGGTGCAGGTTTCACACGGCCAAGACACAGGCCCGTGTCTCTGCTCGTGTGCTCAATTTTGAGTATTCTATTTTCTCGAATTTAATGTGTGGGGGACACACAGCCTGGCTACATGTCCATGTACTTGGCCGTGTGTCACACACAGCGTAGACACACGCCCTCGTGTGGACAAAATGAAGCCTACATCAATACTTGCATGTATATACCAGCCAAATCAAGCATTAAAACCAAGCCTAAACTAACATCTATCATGGCGTAATATCACATGCAATTCATGTTTATAATCACACTTTTGGTACATATACAAGATAAACATACTCTATCTATCCAACTTAACACATAAGCATTGAACATGAGATAACTTATAACATACCAAATAAATCATTATTAGCCATTCCAATGGCTAGATTACAAAACATCACTTACTAGTCATCATTTGGCCAAATAAAACTATACATGCCATTATACCAAAATGAGATTTCTAAGTATACCAAAAAGGAGATAATGAATAGTGTGATTATGCTCCGACCGATCCTCCAACCTTCGCGAGCTTACAAGCACTATAAAATAAGGGAAAAGTAAATGGGGTAAGCATTTGCTTAGTAAGTTCGTATAACGGGAAATAATCTTATCGGTTATACTTATTAATACAAGCATACACAAAACACAATCCATCAATTTTTGGGTAAGTTACCTAAGAAAATACACTTATTCAAACAAGTTAGTCACATAATTTCATAAGAATATCAAGTAAACATAGTTGAGCGCATTATATACAAACTTCCATTAATTCCACCTTTCTATATTTTCAGAGTCTTTTCCGTTGAACTGATGAAATTTTGATGGACATTCGGGTGATGTACATAAGGTATACATATAAATTGTATGTCAATTCATATTCATAGTTACCCATTGGGCATAAGTACAATGAGCACACTCTCGAGCCACATATTTTACAACAAGATTACCAGTCCAGGCTAAATCTCGATTTTTCAACTGACATTCACAAGAGTCATTTAGGATTGCCAGTCCAGGCTAAATCTTATTAGTGACCAATGCTCTAAAGAGCTTAATTAGGGTTACTCGTCCGGGCTAAACCCAACCTATAACATATGCTTGAGAGGCTTAATTCAAGATTACCCGTCCGGGCTAAATCCTATTTGTAATAATTTTCATATCCTACTCATTTCAAGAAATCACCACAATTCATCGAATTTCAATGTTCAACCAGGACATGACATTTTATCCATATTTTCTAAATTATAGTTATTTCATTATGTTCATCATCACATACATATAATTAAAATCATATAATTCAATTCAAGCAATTTAACATACATATTTAAGTTACACGAACTTACCTTGACAATTGTTCAGGTTTGAATTCCAACTAATCCGAAACTTTTTGTTTCCCTTGATCTAATTCCGTAGTTGGTCTTTCCGGGTCTTTTCAAGCTTGGTAAGTTCTCTTCCTCTCTCCTAAGGTTTCCATAGAAAATATTGGGGAAGAATATGAATAGAAAAGATGATAATTTCTTTTTATTTTTCTATCATCTTTTTAATTTGTTGATTTCTAATTTAGTCCCTAGCCATTTTTAATTATTCCATGGATGAGTCACCAAGACAAATCTATATACTTTTCTTAATAGTCTAATTACCATATAAGGACCTCTAGTTTTGAATTCTATAGCTATTTAATCATTATAGCTACTAGAATTCGACTTTCGTAATTTATGCAATTTAGTCCTTTACCTAATTAACCACACAATCGAAAAAAATTTCGTATCAAATTTTTCATGTGACCTTCCTATCATAATACCAACCATAAAATAAAATAAAATAAATTTTTATTTTTGGGCTCGGATTTGTGGTCCCGAAACCACTATTCCAATATCACCGAAAATGGGTTGTTACAACGTTGCCCCTATTTTTAGAAAATCTGCACTTTGGTACCTATTCATTTACTTTAAACAAAAATCAACATTATATTCTTAATCATTTACAAGAGAAATTGCAACACCCCTCACCCGACTCGATCGTCAGATCCGAGCTACAAGATGTCACATTCGTTGTCGAAGTAACTACAGTCAAAACTTACAGTAAATAATCACTCACATGCGCAATCAAACGTAAAAAATCATTAAAATTACATTAATAAGTCATTTACGAGTCTTATTTGAGCTTACAAAAGCTCTTTTATTAACTCGAACTTGAAATAGGACCAAACTGCAAAGTTTTTAAAATATATGGATCGACGTCGTGACTTCCTCTAGTTCTTGTCATGACATGGCCATCTCAAAATGTCACATCATGATGACAAGCCCTAGCTCATCATGACATCACTCATTGTAATGGCAACATTGCAACGTCCGAAATTCGAATCGCACATGGCCTCTGTTTTTGGTAAAAATGAACCCTTTTGGTACCTATTTCAAGTTTAACCAAAAAATTACAAAATTTGCACCAAATATCAATTTTCTTTGAAACAAAATAATACCAAAGACATGCCAAATAATTCAAGCATCTATATCTTAGATCTGGTGCCCTAGGTGTAGTATTTTTGTCTAAGTACACTTGTAATTTTTTAAATATATTGGCTAATAAAATTATTAATGAATTACATTAATACTTTGTATATTTTTCTCACATGATTTTTGCACGTAAAGCAAAATGGAAGTAAATGTTGCTCATCGGTTGTCGATTGTGTAACTAATACTAAGTGGTATTACTTAGACAGATCGTAATACAGAAAGACAACTTATATTAGTAGACGAACTTAAACATGTCATTAGTCTAATTGGAAATGAGCAAACTAATTGAAAGACTAGTATGTTGTCTATTAAATCTAATTGGGGAGATGCTTTGTCTTTGGCATCGAAGTGAATGACTCCTAGAAGATAAAAACATATATGTGACTGATTGAACTCGCAGTACATCAAACTGGACCCAAGAATAATAGATCCTAATTTTCTTTATGGATTTATTCACTTAAGACGTTCATAATGTGACATACCTAAGTCCTAAATGTATGATGGACTATGTATGTGTGACTCATACACTTTGATGTAAGTAAAAGCCTGAGTTCGAATAGATAAGGAACTGAAAGCTGGTGCGTTGGGTGTACGTTTTCTACAATATGTAACATCATTCACATAGTGGAATTCATAGCCCGAAACATGGGTAAATGATATCCTCTCATTGGCATTACATGGTTGATGAAAAGTAAACGTGGCCATGAGTCGTTCGTCTTTGTGATGGATAACTTGATCACTAGTTGATAGTGATTGACTTTTCATGAAGGAAGATGTAATGGTTACCATGAGATAAAATACGATCATATTGGGAGAACAAATATTATGCCAAATAGATTAAGGATATCCTATGAGGGTAACACACTTATGACAAGGTCATTGGACGAGCATTGAGCAAGTTGCTTCCATAATGGTATGTCATTGGGGAGAGCTCAATCACAATACTATAGTAGAATGGCTACATGACTAAATGAGTTTATAATTAATAGGAAAAAAAGCTTCATTTGAGCTTCATTTGAGCATAGGGACAAGTTGAGCTGATAAGGAAAAAGGATTTAAGGTGAGTTCCTACACTCCACTTTTGGTGATTGATGATGGTATGTCATTTGCTTGAACTATATTTATGTCTATTCTGAGTTATGACTAGAACCATGGTTGTGTATGGTTATAGAAAATGAGTAATTGGTATATGAATAATATTGGGAGTGAGTACTCTTGCAAGGCTAGTTGCTGAATCATGTTGGTTGTGACTTGAAAAATAAATGGATGACGTATTGTTTATGATAATAATTTTACCTTGACGAGGTAAATGAAGTTAGGAATAAGTGGCAGAATGGAGGAATGAGTGGATTGTTAGGGGAATTCAAGGGAGTTTGGTTATATCGTGGAATGTTATCGACTGGCTTGCTAAAGCGACACCACAATGAGGTCTATTAACTCTATGAAGCGACACCATGATGACGGTAAGGTCTTTCGGGGCGACACTGTGGAAACAATTCAAGGTGTAAGATCATAGCTCGGCCATGGCAGTCAAGAGAGTTCGCCAGGACATTAAACGTGAGGTTACATGTGTAAGACTAGACGGGCCCGAAAAATGGGCCTAAAATTTTGCCCAAGCTCGACCCAGATAAAAATACTAAAACCCGGTCCAGGCCCAACTCGGCCTATATTAATTTTTTATATAATTTTTAAAAATATATAATACATCAAAAATACTAAAAACATCAAAATAAATATTTCCTAACAAATTGAAAAATAAATTTTAAAAATTATGTAGACTTAAATAACACTAAGATAGATGCAACTTAACAAGCAAATGCCTTTAAAATAATAAAAAATTAACAAATGTCTTTAAAATAATAACAAAATTAACAATAAAATAAGTTTTATACAATATCCAAACAATAACAACAAAATAATAGCAACATAATAGTAAAATTGTAGCAAAATAGGGAGAAAATAACAAGAAAATAACATTCAAAAACAAAGAAATACAGATTTTTTTTTGTCTTTTAGTGAATTCGGGCCGGGCCCGGGCCAAAAAATGCTTTACTCGAGGCTCAGCCCATTTTTTAAACGAACCTTATTTTTTTGTCCAAGCCTATTTTTTGAGCCGATATTTTTGCCTAAACCCTTCCATATTTCGGGCGGGCCGAGTGGCCTGACCCATGAGCAGGTCTATGTAAGACTTTAGTTCGGCTATGAAAACATGTGGAGTCCACTGGGATAGTAAACACTGGGTAGTTTTTCAGGACATTAAACATGGGGTTACCTGTGTAACGCCTTATCTCGACTATAGAAACATGTAGAATCTGCAGTGATAGTAAACACAGGGCACTCATCCATGACATTAAACATGGGGTTACATGTGTAAGACCATAGTTCAGTTATAGCAGCATATGAAGTCCATAGATCAGTAAACCAAGAGACTCGCCAAGGTATAAAGGAGAAGTTGCGTTGTGACTTACACAACAAGTCATAAGACAAAATGGACTTGGTGTATCTGGGGACACAGGCTAATGGGACAACTAGGGGATTCACTAAATAAAATGGCGAATGAACCCTAGGAAGCGTCTTAACCCAGTTATGCGAAAAATGAGGGAATGATTCCTTAGACAAGATGGAAAACATGATGTCTTCTAAGAAGAGTCCATTAGAAAAGTCATGAATCCCGCATTGTTTAAGCAAATACAAAATAGGCTATAATAGGATACAGTCTTAATTTGGAAATCAGCAAAGAGGTAGCTGAAAGAATGAGTAGACAAAAAGGCTATTCATGGGAAGAAATGTCAGCTTAAGGCTAAATGACTAATAAAGTTCGCAAGAAAATATTAAAAGGTGAAAGTCAATCAAGGCCATGAAGCACTGGAAAGATCTTGTAAGTCTACCAGGGGTGGAAACTGCCAAGAGATACCTGAGTAAGAGATAGTTCGTTGGGAACTACCTATCTATTGAAGTATCTTAAAGGAATGGAGTAAAGGAATAAGTGTTATGGGGTTACATTGGGGGGCATGAGTTCACCAAGGAAAAGAGGATTCTATTCAGTCACGCACTATGGTTAGGGACAACAGGGAGGGTACAATGAAAGTGGAAAGAAGGAATATTAGGGGTAAGACCCTGAAGAGAATATATCTAAATAGAACATGGATATGATCAGATCAATATTTATATTGCCAGCATTCGGCTCAGAGTAGTGGTAGTATTGGCTACGCCAACTAAGTTCACAAATTCCCCTACAATACCCAGGGAGTTTAACTCTATGCATAAAATCTCTTTTTTTTCTTAGATTTTAAGTAGTCTTTCATAAAATAGAATGAATAAACAATACTAAGTTCCTTTGAACTGACAAATATTTCTGCTTGAATGTAGGGTTGATAAAGACTTGGGAATCAAGTGGATAGTCCAAGCTAGTCTCTGTCAGAGTTAAGAGTTGGGCATGACAGCTAACTCATGCATATAGAGGGGCACCTTTAGAGGCCAAGCCTCAAGGTCTAAAATGTTTGTGTTTGTAATTTGATCAATAATTTAAAACTTGTAAATAATTGCCATGTTTATTTAAGGAACCTAAGTTATAAGAATTTTTTTTTTTTTTAGTATGAAATGAGTCTTAGCAATAGTTAGTTATTTGAAAATTTGAGTTTCCTAAGTACGTAGTAAAATTAGACAAAATTTGGTTAAGATATTCAGATTGTTTGAGATATTCGATACTTAGAACTATCGATCGGGTCAGGTACAGTGTGTTACATTGGACCCGATATGGAAGAGGCTTAAAAGCCCCTTATATTGATAGGGTGGATGACTAATCCTAGTTAATATTAACTAGGGTTGCTACTGATGGAGCTCAAAACTAACTATTATTTTGACAAAGGCAAGCGCACCTATCGAACAGTAGTATAGTTATGGTGAGTCCGTAATTTCGTATCTTCAAGGACTAAAATTACTAGTAATAACTATCTTTTTATTATCTAGCCTAGTAATTGAGGGGATTTATTTTTAATCTAAATTTAACTAACTAAATAATTATGAACGTGACAGAGAGTGAATTGGGAAAATACTTTTAGACAACTTATATGAGATAGGCAATACCTAAGGAAGAATCCACCTAGACGTCACTTATTACCTTTGATTCATATGATTTATTCACTTGACTTAATCTGTAAAAATCCCAGATTTATGTTAATATCTCTTTCAAGACTAAAAACAACTGACTCTAGGTTGATTAATTGAAATCTCTTTCTAATTAAAACCCCTATTGTCGCATTAACTCAATCTATGGATCCCCTTATTAGACTTGACTCTAATCCGGCAGATTTTCGTCGTCCTATTTCTAGGGTTGCAATCAACTCCACTTAATTGTGATGATCTTCTCTTAAACAGGGACTTTTGCTCTACTGAATAAGCACATTCGACTTGAACCAATAGCACGAATTATCAAAACAAGAATAAGAACTCACAATTAAGAATAAGAACAAGTATTTATCTTATAAATCAAATAGTAATAAGATCTGTCTTAGGTTTCATCCCTTTTAGGTATTTAACGGATTTAGTTATACTGATAGAGGGAAACATATTAGAATAGGGAAAACAACAAAACAAAAGAAAACCTAAAAACTTCTAAAGAACTTGATGGGAGATCCTCAGTCTTGATGGGGATCCTTCTCCTAAGTTGTTCCCGACGGCTGTCTTGGAGTATTTTCTACTTTTACTCGGTGTCTATTCGACGTCCTGTCGACCTCCCTTTTAGGTTGCCCTCTAGGGTGTTTATATAGGCTTTGAGATGCCTTACTTGGCCCACAAGTAGCATTTTCTGAATAGAAATAAACCTAGGGTCGGCAGGGACACGCCCCGTGTGACACGCCCGTGGTCGATAGTTCAGGTCGTGTTCGATCCTGCTTGTCACACACGGCCGTGTAGTCTGCCCGTGTGCAGTGGTCCAAGCCGTGTAGGCCCATTTTGTCCCTTTTTGGCTCGTTTCTCGTTCTTTTCGACTCCCTAAGCTCTCCTGAGTATAAAACATGAAATTAAGAGATTAGAGCATTGAATTCATCAAATTCAATGGAAAATCATCCAAAATTAAGCCAAGCATGGGGTTAAAATATGTGTAAATTATGGTTTATCAAATATCCTCACACTTAAGCCTTTGCTTGTCCTCAAGCAAAATCCTCAACTCACAATTAAAATTAATTCCCTCAATTCATAATCATCATCAATAATGTTTTATCATAATTCATAGATAATTCATACATTGATAACTTAATTAAAAGAGCCCTAAAGATTCAAACAATCTAAGTCATACATTTTTATAGCACGAAAACATAGGTGTTTCCTCTTACCTAAATAATTACCTCTGGTTCAAAATCGACAAGAATTGGCATCCTCACTAAAGATTCACTCAAATCACTCAAAGTGTTTAAGGTTCAAATTAAGCATTCAAAAGTCAAACATGAAGAGTTAATCCCATAGGCTTGCATGAAAATCAAATCTCCACCACTACAAAATGAGATGATACACAAATCAAAAGGTCTTTAAAGGGTTGTAATGGGGCTTGGGTTAAAGGTGTGGATATAGGCTGAATTAGAAGGTTAGAATTGAGATCAAATTTACCATTTACCTAACTAGAAAAATAACTAATAATGAATAATTATATTAATTCAAAACGTATCACTAAATAACACGAGCTTCTTCTAAAGATATGAAATTAACAGTTTAAGCTCATAATCACTAATAATGAATAAATCTTCAACTTTTTTTAGAACATACAATTAATAAGAAAGAACTTAAAAAGGGAAATAGAGAACATAGTTAGGCAACTGCTCAAATAAAATCTCGACAAAAGGGACGTCAAAAGATTAAGGGAAGTAAAAATTTGATTTTGGGTTAATATTAATGAGTGAGTCAAGAAATGGTTTATTAGGCTAAAAAGGGGTTCACTAGGGGTTAATTATGGAGGTAGGCTTTTTGGGATAAGTGGGTTAGATCCTAGATGACTTATCATCTCAGTATATCAAATCAAAAATGTGGTCTCGACATGTATAATCGAAGCAAGTTCTAGAATAACAAATCAATGTTAACACACTCATAATCAATAAAGTGAGCAAGAAAAATATATGCTCTTAAAGGCTCAAAATCTCACAAAAATTATGGTTTTTGATGTCAACCTTGTAAATTTCAAATTTCAAAGTAATATTTAAGATTAGGGAAACGACCTAATAAATTTTTAATTCTGAAAATAGACTTATCATGCTTGATTCTCTAGTGTCTTAAAATTTAAACCATCAATACACAATTATCTATGACTTAATCTGAAACATATCAATGAAAATCATAAATCAATAGAAGTTTCATTTTAATAGTAATATGAGAAAATTACTTAAGAACAAGACATGATTCAGGGATTTTCTAATAATACTATAATTAACCTCCCCACACTTAAGATGTACATTGTCCTCAATGTACAAAGATAGATACTAGCAATATAGTAAGAAAATCATAAGATAGGTAGAGAAGTGAAACTTCCCGAATTATGGATGAAATCCTTAGGAAGTGAAAATAGAGCCAATGATAAACATGATGAACTAGGCTGAGGTGAAGGTAGGGGAGAATACTCTTGTAGTTTGTTTGTTCCTTAGTAGAACCTTGAACCTTTTGAAATTGCGGAGTCATCAGTAAAGTTTTAGGAGGGGTTTTATTAATGGATATTGTTACTCGATAATAGGCAGCCAGAGATAAAAAGAAATCAAAATATACTAATAAAAATTAAAGACAAGAAAAATAAAAAGTAATAGTTTAACAATTAAAATAAAGAAAACGAAAAATAAATGGACTCAAAGGTCCTCACATCAGACAGATCACGAGGTGGGGGTGGTCCGTGTTTAGGATCACACGCCCGTGGTAATTAGTCAGTATCGACCATGGCCGCATCGCACGGCCTTGGTGTTTTATCGTAGCCCGTGTGTTGGGGAAAATTTTTTCTTCCTTGGCTCGCACGGTCTCCGCCACATCGACGTCCCTTCCCGTGGTGTCCACACGGCCATGGCCACGCCCACGCCCGTTTGTAAGGTCGTGTGGAGAAAGAAGCTTGCGCTTTATTAACTTGGTTAGTTGTTGGTTAAGTGCTAAAAATAGAAAATATGGATGTTAGTGGGATAAGTGCTCGGGTTGCCTCTCAATAAGCGCTCGTTTAAAGTCTTAAGCTAGACTTACCTTTCATTCGTCTAATCATGGTGGTTTGAGGAGTTGAAACTCATTTCTCCTGCTATCAGTTCTATTATCAATATTTAGTATGAGTTGAGTAGTGTTTACCTTAAAAGTGTCGAACTTAGGATTAGTTACCTCGACTGTTTCGTATGGGAAGACATTGAGTACCTTAAAAGGGATCTCTTCATTTGTATTAAGGTCTAAAGTGGTGATTCGAGGGTCTGTTTTATCCAACAATACCTGATCTCCGATCTTAAATTGGTTTGGCCCATTCTTAAGCTTGACATGGTTTTGCTTTGGTTCCTCGTGTTTTTTCAGTTTTTTCTTGACGTGTGTCTGCCATTCACCAAGTTTCTCGATTTGTAATCTTCGTTCCTCATGAACAGTTTTATTCTCAATATGAACACTAGACCCTGGCTCGGTTATCTTTTCGTGAGAGTTTTCCTGCAAAGAAGATTGAATGTTAAGTTTATTTATATTAACAGGACTTGTATTTTCTTGTTCATTAGATATTCTGTCGGAATCACGTGCTTTGAGTTTAATCACGTCATCACCTACACGAAGTATTACTTCCTCTATATCAACATCGATAATGGTCCTAGCAGTTGCTAAAAAGGGCCGTCCTAATATTAAAGAAGCATCATTATCCTCATTCATATCTAAAACAACAAAGTCTACTGGGAATATGAATTTGTCAATTTTCACTAGTACATCCTCAATTATACCCCTAGGAACTCTAATGGTTTTATCAGCTAATTAGATGCTCATCCTAGTTTGTTTGGGTTTCCCAAGACCTAGCTGTTTAAACATTTTATAAGGCATAACATTGATGCTTGCCCCTAAATCAGCTAAAGCATTATTAACAGATAAACTACCAATTAAGCATGGAATTGTAAAACTCCCTGGATCTTTTAACTTTTCGTGGTAGTTTATTTTGTAAAATTGCTGAGCACACTGCATTTAGCTCCACATGCGACGTATCGTCTAACTTCCGTTTGTTTGTCAAAAGCTCTTTTAAAAATTTCCTTGAATTGGGCATCTGTGAAAGAGCTTCAAAAAATGGTAAGTTAATATGTAATTTCTTTAGAAGTTTAAGAAATTTACCGAATTATTCATCTGTGCGGTCTTTCTTCATCGTATTGGGGTATGGCACACGAGTTTGGTACTTTGTAATTACCGGTTTTGGTTTTTTATGGCTTATCTCAACTTTACCTTCTTCTGTAACATTCTCTTGCCTCAATTTTGATTCATCTAACCCTTCACTATCGTGAGCAGTAATGGCATGAATTTGCTCCTTTGGGTTAGTTTCAGTGTTGCTCGCCAAGCTGCCTTGTGGTCGTTCAGATATGAGCTTAGCAAGTTGTCCTAATTGGTTCTCGAGCCCTTGAATCAATGCTTGCTGATTTTTGAGTGCTGTTTCGGTGTTTTGGAAATGAGTTTCTGACACCGCGATGAATTTTGTTAGCATTTCCTCAAGGTTCAATTTCTTCTCTTGTGGGTAGGGTTGCTGTTGAAAGCCTGGGAGGGGTTGTTGTCTCTGATTTTCTTGGCCACCCCATGAGAAGTTGGGGTGGTTCCTCCAACCTGGATTGTAAGTGTTACTATAAGGGTTATTTTGAGGTCTAGAATTATTACCCATATAGTTCATCTGTTCGCTTTCTATTTTAGGGTTGTAGGATGGATATTCTGTATTATTCATTCCTTCTCCATTCGTATTACACTACATCACTGCATTTACCTGCGAAGAACAACACAAACCATCAATTTTCTTACTTAAAAGTTCTACCTTATTTGATAGCATGGTTACTGCGTGGAGGTTGAAAACACTGGCAGCTTTTGTTGGCTTTATCCTCGTAACTTGCCATTGATAGTTATTTAGTGACATCTCCTCTATAAACTCATAAGCCGCTTCAGGGGTTTTGTTATTTAGGGTTCCACCGGCGGCTGAATCAATCAACTGCCTAGTTGAGGGGTTCACACCGTTGTAAAAGGTTTGAACCTGTAGCCACAAGGGTAACCCATGGTGAGGGCACCTTCTTAGTAAATCCTTGTATCTCACCCATACATCATAGAGTGTTTCTAGATCTATCTGCACAAAAGAAGAAATATCATTCCTCAACTTAGCCGTTTTAGCCGGCGGAAAATATTTTAACAAAAATTTTTCGGTCATTTGGTCCCATGTAGTGATTAATCCTCGTGGTAACGAGTTCAACCACTGTTTAGCTTTGTTTCTCAATGAGAAGGGAAACAACCGAAGGCGAATGGCATCATCAGAAATGCCATTAATCTTGAAAGTGTCGCAAAACTCAAGAAAATTTCCAAGTGATTGTTTGGATCCTCATCCTGCAAACCATCAAACTGAACAAATTGCTGAATCATCTGAATAGTGTTAGGTTTCAGTTCAAAATTATTTGCAGCAATAGCATGTCTAACAATACTTGACTCAGTTCTTATTAAATTAGGTTTAGCATAAACCTAATCACACATAGTACGAGGAGTAGGATTTTGATTCACCGGGTTTGCGGCAACCACAAGAGGTAGCGGATTATTGTCGGCCATCTCCTCGGTAGAATCAGTATCGTCCTCTTGCTCTTCTTCTATGTATTGTAGGCTTTGCCTTATTTTCCTACGATTTTTGCGAACGATACCTTCTATATCACTGTCAAAAAGTAATGGTCCTGACGGGTTCCTTCTAGTCATAAACTAAAAGTTCCTGCCAGAAGCAAATAAAAGAAAAATTAGCAAAGTTAAAATAAAATAAAAATAAATTGCAAATAAATAAAATGGCTAAAGTAATAAAAATTTAGTTTTCCTAATATCTCAGTCCCCGGCAACGGCTCCAAAAACTTGATGGAGCTCGAAACTAACTATTATTTCGACAAACACAAGCGCACCTATCGAACAGTAGTATAGTTATGGTGAACCCATAATATCGTATCCTCAAGGACTAAAATTACTAGTAATAACTATCTTTTTATTATCTAGCCTAGTAATTAAGGGGATTTATTTTTAATCTAAATTTAACTAACTAATTTAACTAACTAAATAATTATGAATGTGACAGAGAGTGAATTGGGAATATACTTTTAGACAACTTATATGAGATAGGCAATACCTAAGGAAGAATCCACCTAGACTTCACTTATTACCTTTGATTCATATGATTTATTCACTTAACTTAATCTGTAGAAATCCCTGATTTATGTTAATATCTCTTTCAAAAGTAAAAATAACTGACTCTAGGTTGATTAATTGAAATCTCTTTTTAATTAAAACCCCTATTGTTGCATTAACTCGATCTATGGATCCTCTTATTAGATTTGACTCTAATCCGGTAGATTTTTGTCGCCCTATTTCTAGGGTTGCAATCAACTCCGCTTAATTGTGTTGATCTTCTCTTAAACAGGGGCTTTTGCTCCACTGAATAAGCACATTCGACTTGAATCAATAACTTGAATTATCAAAACAAGAATAAGAACTCACAATTAAGAATAAGAACAAGTATTTGTCTTATAAATCAAATAATAATAAGATCTATCTTAGGTTTCATCCCTTTAGGTATTTAAGGGATTTAGTTCATATTGATAGAGGGAAACATATTAGAATAGGGAAAACAACAAAACATAAGAAAACCCAAAAACTTCTAAAGAACTTGATGGGAGATCCTCAGTCTTGATGGGGATCCTTCTCCTAAGCTGTTCCCGATGGCTGTCTTGGAGTATTTTCTCCTTCTACTCGGCGTCTATTCGACATCCTATCAACCTCCCTTTTAGGTTGCCTCTTAGGGTGTTTATATAGGCTTTGAGATGCCTTACTTGGCACATAAGTAGCCTTTTTCGAATAGAAATAAACCTAGGGTAGGCAAGGACACGCCCGTGGTCGATAGTCCAGGCCGTGTTCGATCCTGCTTGTCACACACGGCCATGTGGTCTGCCCGTGTGCAGTGGTCCAGGCCGTGTATGCCCATTTTGTCCCTTTTTGGTCGGTTTCTCATTTTTTTTGACTCTCTAAGCTCTCCTGAGTATAAAACATGAAATTAAGATATTAGGAGCATTGAATTCATCAAATTCAATGGAAAATCATCTAAAATTAAGCCATGCATGGGGTTAAAATATGTGTAAATTATGGTTTATCAGCTACCACCTATACTCCTAATTACTTGTTGCTTCTTCCTCAAAAGGGAAGGGAAATTACGCTAAAAAAGGCAATGCTAAGGTCTTTGGGCCATCATAAGTGGAAAGAAAGAGAATCAGAAAGCCTAAAGACTTATCCAAGTTTAAATGCTTCTTCTACAATAAAAAGGGCACTTCAAGGCAAACTGTAGAAAGTGGAAGGAATACCTAGCCACCAAAGGCAAAGGTATGGAACTATTTATGGTAGAAGCTTGTTTTGTGGAGGATTCAATAGATCACAGGGTCATTGATTTGGAAGCCACTAAGTATGCTTGTGTTTCCCAATAGGGGTTCGAGGAGATGAAAGATCTTAAAGATAAGAATCTATCGTTGTGGATCGAAAACAGGACAACTTTGGCAGCTGAAGCAGTGGGAAATGTAGATCTTTATTTTGATAATTTTAAGAAGATTATTTTGAAAGACGTTTTTTGTGTACCAAGTTTCAAAAGAAACTTAATTTCAATTGCATGTTTATATAAAGACGGCTTAATCGTGACTTTTAATAGTGGGATTGCAATATTTAGAAATCGCAATCTTATCTATAATAGGTGGATGTCAAATAATATATATTTTATCAAACGTAATATGTACACACTGCTTGAGATTGAAATATTGAATAATAAACTTAAAACTTTTCACTCTAATGAGTCGTACCTTTGGCATTTGAAAGAATCGCTAGACTTGTGAAAGACGACATCTTAATTTCACTTAAAGAAATCAATCTTCCACAATATGAATGTTTCTTGGAAGGTAAGATGACCAAACAATCTTTTAATGAAAAATGAACGAGGGTCGTAAAACTAGAACTTGTGCAAACTGGCATATGTGGCCTCATGAGCGTCAGTTCAAGAAGTGGTTACGAATATTATGTAACTTTTATTAATGGTTATTCCAGATATGGGTATGTATACCTTATGCACCACAAGAGTGAAACCTTTGATGAATTCAAAGATTTTCATGTGGAAGTGGAGAAACAACTAGGTTTAACCGTAAAGACATTTCGATCTGATCGATGTGGGAAATATTTATCTAATGAGTTCTTAGGGTACCTCATAGAGAATGAGATTTTATCCCAATTAACCGCGTCAGGTACTCCACAATAGAATGACATGGCAAAAAGAATGAATCGAACACTGTTAGACATGGTAGGTTCGTTGTTAAGTTATTCAAAATTGTCAATCTCTTTTTGAGGATATGCGGTGTAAAGGGCTTACTATATTATAAATGATATGTCAACTAAAGCAACATCAAAAACTCTATACGAATTGTGGCATGGCAGGAAGCCAAGTCTAAATCATTTGAGGATTTGGGGATGCCCGACATACTTATTGGATAAAGATGCAATGAGCTTGGACTCACGGACAGAATTGTGCATGTTTGTAGGATATCCAAAGGGAACAAATGGTGGTTTGTTTTATAACCCGAAAGAGCAAACCGTTATAGTTCCAAATCATGCTACTTTCCTTGAAGAAAGCTATATGAATGACTTCAAACCTCGGAGTAAAAAGGTACTCGAGTAACTTTCGAGAAATATGCAAAACCCTACTGAAATGATTCCAAAACCAACTTCTAATAGTAAACCTACAAACAATCAATAGCATAGGGTGCTTCGTAGCAATGGAAGGGTCTTTCGTAGGCCTGAGTTCTTCCAACCCAACGGAAGTATTTTTAACACTGAGTCTACCGAACATGAAGATGAAGACCCACTCACGTATGATGAAATGATGCTGAGTGTTGATTTCAAGCTCTGGGAAATAACTATGAAAGATGAAATGGATCCTATGGACTAACTTAGTGTGGGAACTTGTAGACTTACCGAAAGGGATACAACCCATAAAGACAAAGCTTAATGAATATGGTTTTCGAAAAATAGAAATGGAAATGAAAATGAGAAATGATTCATTTGCAAATGTATATGGATTACTCAAAAATGACCGGAAGAATGAGTTTATGTTTTTAAGCTATTTTAAAGTCTAAAAATGAAAATAAATCATTCCATCATAGTAAACAAGTTGAATGGTTGAATATTAAATATATTTTCTTGAAACTTTACTAAGGGTAAAATTGTCCTAGTAAAATTGGGATGAGAAAATTATTCGATATATTTTTATTAAAGTTTATTTTGGGAAATAGAAAAACAAATATTGGGTTGGATAAAATTATAAAGTATTGGATTAAAGCTCAGGAAGTACTTGTAATTGGACCCAATATGAAAGAGGCCTAAAAGCCCCTTATGTTAATAGGGTGGACAGTTAACCCTAGTTAATATTAACTAAGGTTGCCGCCATTTATACTCCTAATTAGATAAGGAGCTCGTTTTTCTAGTTGAAATAAAATTCTACAATTCAATAAGGGTTTTACCTTCTCTTATTATAAATTGATGGCACCGATAGAGCTACAGACAACCTTAAAGATATTGTTATTCTATTGAAAAAATAGAGAGAATTTATTCCCATCTATTAAATATATTTTTTCGAAATAGCAATTCTATTAGTTTCTATTTGAGAAGAGAGAATTTTCGTTTTCACCTAAAAGAAAATAAAACTATTTCTAGTTCTGTGTTTTGATTCAATTTATTCGAGCCCACACTTGAAGTAGTTGGTGGTAAGAGAATAACGGACAAGATTGTTTGGTTGACAGCTGGAAAACATCAAGGATCCGCTTATCCCAAAATACATGTATAATTTCTATTTTAAGGTTTATTGCTATAAATATCACAAATCGGGTCGATTTTAAAAAAATTTAAATTTCCACTGTGCAAGAAAACCTTTTTCAAAACGGATTTTTTCTATCACTTTGTTCAAATGCTTAACAAGTTTATCACTACTTATACACCATTGAATCTAAACAATTCAATGTCATTGCAACTAACAATCAAGTCATGAAATCATCAAACCTTACTTAAGCCAAACCATCTTGAAATATGCCATTTCAACTTTGTTATGACCATTTATGAACACATAAACATATCTATAACTCATAGGCATTAAACATAATTATCAACTATCAACTTTTGGCCACATTTACAAGCATACTTTAAGTTAATAATGTTCAATTACAATTCTATCTCATTCATCTTCAAACAAGTTACCACTTCTTCCTCATTTCATACCATTCCATAGCCTAACATTTAGATATAAATTATCACACCATTTAGCATAAGAGTACACCTACATATCCAATAACACCAAGTCATCACAGGTTACCAAAAACACTTATATACAATAAGGTAACATCAAGACACCTTATATTTACATGTCCCAAGCCAAGACTCAAAGTGACCAAAAAGATACTGATTCAGTGATAGGATAGTGTGAGCTTCGAGTCAATCTGGCTTGATGTGTTCTGCAAGATGACGATCTATAAGGAGAATGGAAAATAATATCTGAGGTAAGCATATAGAATGCTTAGAAAGCTCATACATAAATTAAAGCTCACCTTGATCATTTAAGCATAAACAATTATTCTGTTAGCTACTGATTTAACTTTCCTTGGCACTTGAATACATATCTATACATGCAACAACATCACAATTCGAATATGTCAGTTACTTTCTTAAATTGTAATACCGCCAACATCTAAAACGTAATCACATAGCCATTTACATGTTAAGTATTATCAATACCATTTAATTTTCAATTCATGATTTAAATTTCATTTTCAATCAATTGAACATCACCCGATGGAACTATAGTAAAACGGACTTGAATACACGGGAATGAAATGCTCACACAAGCTGACAGAATTTCAGAGTTACTCACACAAGCTAACATCATATCGAGGTTCCTCGTCTGGGCTAAACCAACGATACGTATAATCCAAGAATCTGCAAAAAATTCTAGATCTCGTAACAACATGTAAATCCCTGATTAAATATGCTTATAACCCTAATAGTATGTCATATGTATCCGCACCTTTTACTAAGTTCTCTCGGGCACCAATTCCGTATAAACAACATCATCATTTCTTGTACATCATTTCATATATCATATAAGACATATATTCAATCAACATTCTCATTTACATTTTGTTCCAATTTCATGTAACCAATATTCTCATGAATTTGCAATCCAATCCTGTTTGTGTTATAAGTGCCAAATTCACAAATTCATTTCAATCTAATACATAAATAAAATAGATCACAATCAACATAACATAAAACCAAGTAGTAAGCTCCATATGAACTTTGTAACACCCTGGTTCTAGGGGTTATGCGTTTGGTGCATAGCTCAGAGGTTGGCACACTTCAGTGTGTGGTTGGGTTAGTTTTAGGGGTCTTGAGAACCCTAAAGTGTAGTGGAATGCCCTGGAAAATTTTTAGTTTTAAGGGTTAAAAAGGGAGCTTGGATGGAAGAGGCCTTAAGAAATTTATTTGGGAGAATTAGACACAAGAAATGGCTTGGCGAGATGCCACTAAGAGCATGGAGAAGTGACGCCTCAAGGGGCTTTGGGGTCTCAGGATCGAGCTGCAAAGGCAGCATTTTCTTTTCTTTTTGCGTCATGAGCAAGGGGGAAGTGTTGGATTCGGTTTTGGCACCTTAAAAGTAGGATTTGACTTGTTCAAATTATTTTAAATGGGTGGCTAGGAGGAAGGATGAGTTGGCTTAAGTTTGAAATTGTTTGAAAGGGTGGTGTAGAGTGTTTTTAGGAGGGAATCAAGGGATTGGGAGAGAGGCAAAGGTGTTGGACGGCTAGAGGGGTTCTTGTGTTGATATTTTCGTCCTTGAAGGTTGGGGGGGAGTAGCCAAACTCTATTTAAAGGGTGTGAGCCTCCTTGTTGCCGAATTTTAGCCTTACTCCCAAGCCTTCACTTTTGTTCTTCTCAAACACTACCTACACCAAAACGTAACACTACCTCTACTTGTCCTTTTGAAACCATTTCTCCTTTAAACATCTCTTGCTTTTCTCTTCTTTAACTATCAATAGCCGAACCTCTTTAAGCCATCAACATTTCTTTACTTTCCTATTTTCACCAAAGCCAAGGTTCACTTAGCCAAAACTTTGCTTTCCTCTTGTTATCTTCTTTGAGCCGATTCTTAAGGCCGTTAAGTATTTTCTCTCGCCTCTGCAAGCGTGGTAGTAAGTAAGTAAGCTCTTCCCTAGTAATCGATTTTACTTCTTTCTCTTGTGGGGTGCCAAAACAAAAGATGGTTTTGGTAGGTTGGTGATGGCCGAATATTCTTGTTAGGGCCTTGATATTGTTTCTTTCTTGTGTAGCCATAGAAAGGGAGCACTAAGGATCTTTTAAGGTTCGATTCATCAAGGTAAGGGTGTGGTGAGAATTCGGCCAAGGCCACAAAGTGGTATATTTTAAGTGATGACCTATTCTTCCGTGGATTGTTTAGGAATTTCGACAAGGTTCTCAATCAAGTAACGTTCTCGTGATTTGATCAATTGTGCTAGTAATAAGGTGCGTAATCAACGCACTATTTCTCGGTATTTGTTTACTAATGTATTTATATATGCATGATGGGTGGTAGCCAATCTTAATGGCTAAGTGGTAAATACCACGGTTTGGGTAATTGGACGCCAGGTGAGTATTTTGTGTAAATTATGTATTGTGATGTGTATATATATGTTATGATAATTAAAATGTGATGTCCACTCTTATGTTATGATATGATCTGACATGTTGCATTTACATACATGGGAGATGGATGGGATCGATGAAGGAAGAGGGTACATATGATGTACGTGGTCTAATGTTAGCCTCACTACATTAGCGCTTGAGGGTTAGGCGAGTGCTACCAAGGGAGATGTTGGCTAGGTGCCCATCTCGGCGGTTGATGGCTATGTGCATCACCGTAGACGGTTTGTGATAATGGGATCACTTTGGTTGATCGGTGGCTCAGCCACGGCCCTGAGCAGCGAGTTTGCCAAGGTAAGGATTATGGATCACGATGTGATCAGTGGTGGTTTATCCACGGCCTTAGGCAGGGAGTCTGCTAAGGTTGGTGTTACGGTTGGAATGTAGGTTGGGCTGAGATGCATATTTGCATGACTTGTTATGAGAATGGTATGGCATTGGGCCAAGCCCATACGTGTGGGAATCTGTGTTTTGATTATGCACTGAGTCGGTGGACTCACTCTTTTATTCCTAACCATTTCAGGTGATGCGTAGAATCGGACCGGGACCGGAAAGGACACATGGTGGCCCATGCAGAAGGAGACGTTTTAAATATTTTTATGTTAAGCATTTTAATTTGAAGTACTTGGATTAATTATTTTGTAATAAGGTTCTTTTGTTTTTATTTATTTTTGGGAACTATTTTATTGTTATTTTAAACTATGGTTGGATTATATTAAATTACCATATGAAGACAAATTTTTCTAACAACTTGATTATTCAAATTGGTTTATATATATATTCATTAAAGTTCAATTTTGGGCAATATAATAAAGTCAAAGTTTTTCATACAATATCAATTAAACATGGTTTTTCAAAGGTTAATAAATTTCTTTGCTTTATTTTTAAGTCAAAAGAATTTTCCACTCGTCTTTTCCGCAGTGACATAACCGTTCTTGGTCGTAGTGAATGGACCGGGTTTGGGGATGTTACTGATTTATATCGATCCCGCTCAAAACTCGGCTTTGAGGGTTTTGGGCAAACAGCTTTTCAAAATGGGTTTTTGAAATGTGGGCTTTTATAAAAGGTTTTCGTGTTATTCTGCATAAGCACTGTACCTCAGGCCCAAGTCCACCAGGTAAGTACTTCTAGCCCTTGAAGTGTTTTGTTTGTGTGATTTATTATGGGCTTACTTTTGGCTCGTAAGTTAGAATACTAGGATCTATTGAACCCTAGGACTAGTCTACTCAAACACATGCATAAGACTTTAATTGGTCATTAAACAAACCTGTAAAGCAAGTCACCGAGTTAAGGTGTGGCAACTTTGTGTGCGCATGTCTAGGAGTGGTATTCGGTGGGAGCTTGGTATTTAAGCAAATCACGTGACTCACCTCCTCTCTACTCGAATCCTACAGTGCGTAGCTACGGTTCACCTTAACCAAGAGGACTTGTTCATAGGCTAAACCGATTATTAAAACCCGAAAGGGATTTGGCCTGATTGTTTTAAAATCCTTAGTTTAAAATTTTCTCAAATTTACCCTTTTGGTTTGTAAACCCTAAATTTTATTTTGAAGGACGTTTTTGTTTTACAAAATTACTAAAATACCCCTACTTGCAAAATTACAAAAATGCCCTGTGTTATAAAATAACCGTATTACCCTCAACTTTTGATAAAATGATTTTTACTTTGTAAAATACCAAAAGCTTGGAATTTTGAAATATTAAGATACCCTGTTTGTGAGAATTTACGAAAATACCCCTAGTTGATAAAATTACCAAAATGCCACCTGGTTTCTAAATTTTCAGATTTCTCTCGACTTTTACGGAAATATTCCTATTTCACTAAATATCAAAAATTCTATTTTGTAAAA
Organism: Gossypium bickii; assembly: GCA_025503065.1. Lineage (NCBI taxonomy): Eukaryota > Viridiplantae > Streptophyta > Magnoliopsida > Malvales > Malvaceae > Gossypium > Gossypium bickii. The sequence continues at coordinate 82,062,360 of CP106716.1, forward strand.
TGTTGTGATATTTCGATTTTGAGAATTTACGAAAATGCCCATGATTTCCAAAATTACTTGCGAAATAACCCCATTTTCAAAATTTGTGCAACACGTTTTGTTCGAAAAACAAAATTTTCAAGATGACCCCGAGATTTTGTGAATTTTGAGATATCTTTAAGTTGGAAAACTATTTTCAAAATTTGACCTCGAGTTATTACCGATATACCCCTTTAGGAAAAATGACGAAACTACCCATGGGTAGAGAATGAAACTTTGATTGCTCGAAAGAACTACTCTCCTAAACTTCTTTTCATAAAATTGCTCGTGGATAAAACAAAGGGAACAAGAATTTCTAATGCATTAAACTTTCTAAATGATCTAAATCGAGGCGCTAGATATGAGTTCTAGGGGCGTGGTCACAATACTCGTGGACGTGGTAGAGCGGGATGTCGATGCTCGAACCGGTTGGGTCTCACCATGGGTCGAGAGTGATGTGCCGCCACCACCGTTGAGGTTGAACAACAGGATCGGGACCGAGGAGACGATGCGGTGTCACAAGTCGTGGCCGCGAGTGCTCGAACGAGTGGCGAGGAGCCAATGGGGCAATAGGACTCGGAAGTTAGTGCCCGAAGGCTTAGGCGAATAGAGCCGAGGTTTTCGTGAGGAGTGTCCGGGGTAGCTCGAACGTGGCGCGAATCATCGGCTTGAGGTCATTGAAAGGATTATGGGACGACTTAGACTTGATCCGCGAGAGAGGCTTAAGGGTGTTGTTTCGTTGCTACGGGATGAAGCCTACCAGTGGTGGCTCACGGTTAAGGAAAGTACCCCTGCAGATCGAGTGGACTGGGGCTACTTTAAGATCAAGTTTGAAGGGAAGTATGTCGGAGCAAGCTATGTGGATGCTCAGAGGAAGGCGTTCCTCAATTTGGTGCAAGGAGGCAAGTCAATAGCGGAGTACGAAGCTGAGTTTCTGCGTTTGAGCCGATATACTCGGGGCATCGTGGCAACGGATTATGAGAGATGTGTCAGATTTGAAGATGGTCTGCGGGATGAGTTGCGGGTGTTGATTGCTCCGCATCAGGAAAGAGACTTCACCATATTAGTGGAGAAAGCTCGAATAGCTGAGGAGGCCAAGAAGGCTGAGAGGCACAACAGAGAAAGGAACCGTGATAAGAGAAGCGTTGGATCGCCAGAAGGGGTTGAGAGGGTTCAGAAAAGACCGAGAGTCGAGACCTCTGCTCATGTTTCTAAGCCAGCCGCCGGAAATCCAGATCGTCCGTGTGCACAGTGCGGAAGGTATCATGTTGGCAAGTGCTGGAATCGGGTTCGAGAATGCTTTAGATGCAAGTCCAAGACTCATCTGGTTAAGGATTGTCCCCAGGATCCGAATAGGACTCGGATAGTGAGTCAAGGTTATGTGCAACCAGGCAGAGGTGGTCAGCAAGCGACGAGAGGTCGTGGTCCGAACCATGGAGGAAATGGTTCCGGCCGAGGTCGTGGAGCAATGAGATCACGCGTAATGGTAGCACCGAGGCAAGGCGACCCAAACCGTTTTATGCGAAATCGTCGGAGGGAGGATAATGATATGCCTGATGTGTCAGCTGGTAAGTTTCTTACGTCTGGAATATTCTCTGCCGTTTTATTCGTTTTGGTGACTGTTTAATTTTGTTGCTCATAAAGTATTGGGACTTTGAGTATGAACTTAGAATCTGTGCCTAGAAGTATGTTAGCTCTTTAAGATCAGAGTGCGTAGCGATAGCGTAGTGGAAGAAATTGGACTGTTAGTCTAGACAAGTAATTTCGAGGACGAAATTATTTTAAGGAGGGTAGAATTGTAACACCCTGGTTCTAGGGGTTATGCGTTTGGTGCATAGCTCGAGGTTGGCACACTTCAAAGTGTGGTTGGGTTAGTTTTAGGGTCTTGAGAACCCTAAAGTGTAGTGGAATGCCCCGGAAAATTTTTAGTTTTAAGGGTTAAAAAGGGAGCTTGGATGGAGGAGGCCTTAAGAAATTTATTTGGGAGAATTAGACACAAGAAATGGCTTGGCAGAGTGGCAAGGAGATGCCACTAAGAGCATGGAGAAGTGACGCCTCAAGGGGCTTTGGGGTCTCAGGATCGAGCCGCAAAGGCGAAAGATTTTCTTTTCTTTTTGCGTCATGAGCAAGGGGAAGTGTTGGATTCGGTTTTGGCACCTTAAAAGTAGGATTTGACTTGTTCAAATTATTTTAAATGGGTGGCTAGGAGGAAGGATGAGTTGGCTTAAGTTTGAAATTGTTTGAAAGGGTGGTGTAGAGTGTTTTTAGGAGGGAATCAAGGGATTGGGAGAGAGGCAAAGGTGTTGGACTGGCTAGGGGTTCTTGTGTTGACATTTTTGTCCTTGAAGGTTGGGGAGTAGCCAAACTCTATTTAAAGGGTGTGAGCCTCCTTGTTGCCGAATTTTAGCCTTACTCCCAAGCCTTCACTTTTGTTCTTCTCAAACACTACCTACACCAAAACGTAACACTACCTCTACTTGTCCTTTTGAAACCATTTCTCCTTTAAACATCTCTTGCTTTTCTCTTCTTTAACTATCAATAGCCGAACCTCTTTAAGCCATCAACATTTCTTTACTTTCCTATTTTCACCAAAGCCGAAGGTTCACTTAGCCGAAACTTTGCTTTCCTCTTGTTATCTTGCTGAGCCGATTCTTAAGGCCGTTAAGTATTTTCTCTCGCCTCTGCAAGCGTGGTAGTAAGTAAGCTCTTCCCTAGTAATCGATTTTGCTTCTTTCTCTTGTGGTGCCAAACCAAAAGATGGTTTTGGTAGGTTGGTGATGGCCGAATGTTATTGTTAGGGCCTTGATATTGTTTCTTTCTTGTGTAGCCATAGAAAGGGAGCACTAAGGATCTTTTAAGGTTCGATTCATCAAGGTAAGGGTGTGGTGAGAATTCGGCCAAGGGCCACAAAGTGGTATGTTTTAAGTGATGACCTATTCTTCCGTGGATTGTTTAGGAATTTCGACAAGGTTCTCAATCAAGTAACGTTCTCAGGATTTGATCAATTGTGCTAGTAATAAGGTGCGTAATCAACGCACTATTTCTCGGGTATTTGTTTACTAATGTATTTATATATGCATGATGGGTGGTAGCCAATCTTAATGGCTAAGTGGTAAATACCACGGTTTGGGTAATTGGACGCCAGGTGAGTATTTTGTGTAAATTATGTATTGTGATGTGTATATATATGTTATGATAATTAAAATGTGATGTCCACTCTTATGTTATGATATGATCTGACATGTTGCATTTACATACATGGGAGATGGATGGGATCGATGAAGGAAGAGGGTACATATGATGTACGTGGTCTAATGTTAGCCTCAGCTACATTAGCGCTTGAGGGTTAGCTGAGTGCTACCTCAAGGGAGATGTTGGCTAGGTGCCCATCTCGGCGGTTGATGGCTATGTGCATCACCGTAGACGGCGGTTTGTGATAATGGGATCACTTTGGTTGATCGGTGGCTCACCACGCCCTCGAGCAAAATGAGTTTGCCAAGGTAAGGATTATGGATCACGATGTGATCGGTGGTGGTTTATCCACGGCCTTAGGCGAGAGTCCGCTAAGGTTGGTGTTACTGTTGGAATGTAGGTTGGTGAGATGCATATTTGCATGACTTGTTATGAGAATGGTATGGTATTGGGCCAAGCCCATACGTGTGGGAATCTGTGTTTTGATTATGCACCTTTGAGTCGGTGGACTCACTCTTTTATTCCTAACCATTTCGTGATGCGTAGAATCGGACCGGACCGGGAAAGGACACATGGTGGCCCATGCGATGAAGACGTTTTAAATATTTTTATGTTAAGCATTTTAATTTGAAGTACTTGGATTAATTATTTTGTAATAAGGTTCTTTTGTTTTTATTTATTTTTGGGAACTATTTTATTGTTATTTTAAACTATGGTTGGATTATATTAAATTACCATGTGAAGACAAATTTTTCTAACAACTTGATTATTCAAATTGGTTTATATATATATTCATTAAAGTTCAATTTTGGGCAATATAATAAAGTCAAAGTTTTTCATACAATATCAATTAAACATGGTTTTTCAAAGGTTAATAAATTTGCTGTTTTATTTTTAAGTCAAAAAGAATTTTCCACTGTCTTTTCCGCAGTGACATAACCAGATTCGGTCGTAGTGAATGGGCCGGGTTTGGGGATGTTACAAACTTACCTAGTCAAGACAGCAAACAAATTGAATCCTCAAAGATTAATCGATAATTTTTACTTTTCTTCGATTATCTCCGGTTTGATCCAATTCTTGATCTAAACAATTATTTTAGACAATTTATAAATATCAAACATTTCCACGTTATAACATGATAAGTATGAACCTATAAAATTTTGTTTGTTTGGCACCCTAAATGTTTGCATTTTATTCAATTTAGTCATTGAAACTAAAATAACTATAACTTTCAATTTTAAGCTTCGGTTTAAAAAATTACTTCAATTACATCCCTTAGAGACTCTCTACTTTATATTATTACTGACATTTCACATCAATTCCACAATTTATTCACTTTAGTCCTTATGATCAAAACTAACAATTAAACATAATAGTCTAGTCATTTTTCACATCTAAGCATAAAATCTATCAATTTAACACCGATTTCTTCAAGAAATCAACAATGGAAACTTTCAAAAACTTTAACAGTTCTCCAAATTAGTACATGGGCTAGCTAAATCAAGCTCTTATAACCTCAAAAACATAAAAATTACAAGAAAAGGGCATGGAAACATTTACCAATTAGTTGCCAAATGTACAAAGGGTTTAAAAGGTTTTCTTCTTTATGTTTCTAGGTTGGTACGATTTAGGAAGATGAAGAAGATGATAAATTCCACTAACTTAGCTTTATATATCATGGTTAAATCCTTAATTACCCAAATTAACTAACTTAATTATACTTAAATTAGCTTAATCTACTTTTAATCAACCTTAGTGGAGTCTTACCTCATCATCCACTAATTTATATTAGAAAATGATTTAATTGTCATTTTCAATCTTTGACTAATTTCAATTTAAGTCCTTAAGTCATTGGCCAATTAAAAACATATAGAGATAAGACTTTTACAATTTAGTCCATGTACTAATTAAACAATTAATAGACAAAATTGAAAGAGCAAACTTTAATTAACTTTTATACCAACTCCATAAATATTTATATTTAATATTTACGAACCCGGTTTATGGAAATGGGGTTTCGAAATCACCTTTTCCAACACCATTGAAAATCGGGCTGTTACAGCAATATTATTGCACATGTCCATTTTAACCCGTTCAAGTATGAATTCATTTAGATCAACCATTCAAACTTATACAATTCAATCAATCAACTAGAGGGCATTTTCAAATTCAATCCAACTATCTATAATCAAAATATAGCATTAACCAACTTAAACATGCCATATTTGTACAACTTAAAGCTTATCACTTAAATGGCTCCAATATGAATCACATAAGCATACATTCAATTTCATATTATACTTAATAATCAAATCTACCATTGCTCAAGCCATTTATTAACTTGGCTAGTCCAACCATCATACTTATAATCTTCAATATATGTTGTATTGGCCATGGTTATTCATCCCATAATCCACATTATAGGTTCGAGTTCTAATATATTTGTAGCAATGATTTACTCTTGCTAAAACTATAAGTTGTCGATTGAGTCTTAGCTCGATTGGCATGGGCATTGTTGCCAATGCAAGAGAATGTGGGTTCGAGTGCGTTGAAGCGCATCCTATTTATAGGTTGGGGAAGGGCTATGGGTAGTTTTAGACATTGTATCAAAAAGATCAGATATGATCAAAACTTATAATGAGACTGTTAAAAAAAAATATTATTACACATGCTAGCATAACACAATACCAAAACATGCATAAATTTGATTAAATTGCTTATACAAGTTGACATTATATCAAAGTTGCTCACACAAGCTAAAATTTATATCAAGGTTGCTCACATAAGTTGACTTATATCAGATTATCCATCCGAGCTAAACCTAAATCACATATAACCCGAGAATATGCAACAAATTCTAGACCTCATTATAACCTGTAAAATCCCTGATTAATCGCGCATATAACCTTATTGGCATGCCAAACGTATCCTAACATTTTACTAAGTTCACACGGGCATCATTTCCATATATATGACATTACCAATCCCTGCACCTGATCACATAATTCATTTACATGTCTTGTAATCAATCAACTTTCACCTTTGTACCTTGTACTATTACATATTAACCAATAATCACATGTAAATTCAATTAAGTCCATAATTAGCCATACATGCCAAATTCACTAAAATTCTAATTATATTTATGAAATCAAACACAACATAAAATAAATTAGTAAGTTACAAAATGGTCACTAATTTATACAAAAATTTTCATTTAAATTATTGGATTATTAAAATTGTTGCTCTTTTACACCAATCAAAGTTCTCTTTCCCCATCTCTTCTACAATTTAATTTTTTTTTCAAGAAACAACTTTAAACATCACAAATCTACAAATAAGGATTTCAACGGGGCGGGGTGGGGCGGGTTTTGTTTGCCCCGACCTCGACCTAAAGCTTGACTAATCTACCTCGAACCTGAAATTAAATAGAAGACCCGACTCCACTTTGCCCTGCCCTGCCTTGACTTGAATTTAATTTAATTGTTTTATTTTTAAATTATTTTATTTTTATTTTGAAGCAAATAAGATTAATTTTTTTGAGTTCAGACTTAAAACTTAATATATTTATTTTTTTATTTATATATTTTTTTATTGAAAGCAAAACTTAGTATATGTATATATATTAGGAGTATTTTTGTAAATATATCGGGATGAGGCGAGAGAGATTTACCTCAAACCCAATGCATCACAATCTCAACCTGATTCTTTTTTCTAATTTCACTCTATCCGACCTGAACTCGATTTTTTAAAAAAATTCTGACCCTAATAAATTAGATCGAGTCGAAACCTGTCAAATTCAATTTTTTTTACGAGTCCTATATATAAACTAAAATTCAAAATTTTATTTTTAATTTTTAACATTAACCATTATTAATTTAGATTTAAGATATATTTTTTTCTAATTGTGGATGAATTTAACAAAAGTAAAAATAAAAAATTGATGGAAAAAAAAAAGGGTAATTTACCCAAAAATACCCAAAAATTACAAAATTTACGAAAAAGGGCCAGGTTGGAAAAAATTTACGAAAAAGGGCCGAATCCCCCAAAACGCGTCCACGTAGGCGTGTTTTTGGGGGAAACTGACCAAAAACGTGCCCCGGGGGACACATTTTTGTCCACCTCAAAAAAAGCGCCACGTGGGCCGTTTTTCTTTGAGGTGGACAAAAACGCGTCCTCGCTGCTTTTAGCCCGTGTTTTAAAAAAATTATTCTCGAATATTTTAAAAATTTACGAGAATAAACCTTTATAAAGGCTCAAAGTGACAACACCATTTTTTTAAGGTGTCATCATTTAATAAGAAAATATAACTTACAAAGGAAATCTTTATATAGACCCAAAGTCCGATTTCCCTTTTTTTCTTGAGTAAAGTGGGATATGAGATATGTGTATTTATAGACTCATGAATAGTTTTGCAACTTGTTTCTAAACAATGTGGGATTCCTTCCTCTTTTAACTAACAACATGAGATGACATGCTACACTATATTTGATTTTTTTTTTTACAAAACAATTTTCTTTTTTATATTTTGTTAACATTTTCTTATATTATAAAATTATGTTTTGAAATATTTAATCTTATTGCATTTTAAAAGGGAGAACCCACATTTTTTTATTACATTTTCTTATGTTTTATTTCATCATTAGAACTAGTTTTGTTCATGGGAGGCAAACCATTGCAGCCTCTCTCAAAGTTCCAATCTTTTAATCTTTAAACGATCAATTGGTCTTAGATTATTCTCCAATAGCTCAAATGGACACTCATTTACGGTTTCATACCTTATAAACAAATGTGGGTTCTCCCCAGAAATGGCTTCTCGGGTTAACAAAATATAAGAAAATGTAATAAGAAAATGTAATAACGCTTTCTTTCTTTTTTTTTCGAGTTATTATTCTTTATTTTCTTGAAAGCAAAGAAACGATCCATCGACGACCACGTTGGCCTCTACTCAATTATATATGCAAATTTTAATCAATTACTTTTAGGGGTTGATTTGGAGATAAAATTATATAATTGTAGAGATGTTGATTAGTTGGGTATTAGTCTCAAATTTTATCCCAATTTACTAATCTTTGTAATTTAAATTTATTTTAAAACAATATTTTATTTTATTTAATATTTATTGATTATATATATTATTTTCGTATTAAATAAAAATAAACAACTTGATATACTTTTTTAATATTTATTTAATTTACACATGATGAAAATTACATAAGATATAAAATAAAATAAAAATAACATTTTATACACTCGAATATAATCCGAGTCAAATTCAACTCAAACTTTAAATAATAAAACTTGAGATGGACTAATATTTGACATAATATTTTTATCAAAAACATTTTTCTAGTTATATTTTTTTAACTAATTTTTTTCTAAATAGCACTGTTAGGGTTGAACCAAATTGAAGTTTTGAATATTAAAGCTTTAACTCGATTCATATTTAACATAATTTATTTTTTAATTTAATTTTTTTATTTAAAACCTTTTAAATATCGGACAGAGTTTCGAGATAGAATACAAATAGTAAAATGGTTTGCTGAAAATTTTTGTTAACCAATCTTATTCATTGAAAAAACACTTTTTACCTTCCAAAGGGAAAGTCCAAAACGCACCAATTTCACGAAAACTTAAAAAGAGGAGAAAAAGATTGAAGCATTTGGTGTGTGCATACACATTATATGATAAAAACGAGAACAATGGCAAAAAAAACAATACACAATTTCAAAATGGAGAAGGAAACAAGCAACATCTTAACAACATCAATTTACACATTCTTTCAAAGCTATCAACACTTGACAATAATGGTTTGCGCATCATTGCTTTCCCTTATTCATCTTACCTTCTTCTCTCCCAACTCTTTATCCTTCTTCCATGTTTTACAAAATATAAGAAAATGTAATAAGAAAATGTAAGAAAATGTAATAAGAAAATGTGGGTTCTCCCCTTTTAAAATGCAATAAGATTAAATATTTCAAAACATAATTTTATAATATAAGAAAATGTTAACAAAATATAAAAAAAGAGAAATTATTTTGTAAAAAAAAAATCAAATATAGTGTAGCATTTCATCTCATGTTGTTAGTTAAAAGAGGAAGGAATCTCACATTGTTTAGAAACAAGCTGCAAAACTATTCATGAGTCTATAAATACACATATCTCATATCCCACTTTACTCAAGAAAACAAGGAAAATCAGACTTTGGGTCTATATAAAGATTTCCTTTGTAAATTATATTTTCTTATTAAATGATGACACCTTAAAAAAATGGTGTTGTCACTTTGAGCCTTTATAAAGGTTTATTCTCGTAAATTTTTAAAATATTCGAGAATAATTTTTTTTTAAAAAACACGGGCTAAAACGTGCCTACGTGGATGCGTTTTTGGGAGATTCGGCCCTTTTCCGTAAATTTTTTCCAACTCGGCCATTTTCCGTAAATTTTGTAATTTTTGGGTATTTTTAGGTAAATTGCCCAAAAAAAAAAAACCTAATTTGTGTTTGTTTGGTTTGTCCATAACTTTGGTTTTTTTTTTTTACAAATCCCTATGTATCAATATTTTTTTTACGGAGAAAGAGAAAGAGAAAAATAGGGGCAGCAAATCTGAAACTCTGTCCCATCAATGTCGATGTAAGAAAAAAATTTGAGTTGAAGCACTTTCTCTCTCTTGCTATTTTTGCTCAACTTACTGTGTCGTACAGGTTAAATTCTGCTATAAGTCGCTGTACTTTGCACAAATTATGAATTTAGACTTTATTACTTTTTGAATTTATCAATTTTAGTCTTATACTTTTTAAATTTTAATGTTTTAATTCTGACTCAAATAGTAATTACTAAATTTATTTGTTTAGTTTCAATTAAAATTCCTATAAAATTAGTCCATATTTTTTAATTAGATCATTCTAAATAATAAAATTTAAATTTTTAATCCTAACACAAACGATAAACATTAATTTATTAATTAGAATTTTAATGAATAATACATGAAAATAACATACTGACAAATATTACATATATTTTAACGCATTAAATTTTAAGAAATACAGAAATTAAATTCACAACTTTCATAAAAAGTAGAGTGACTAACAACAGAAATTTACCCTATCTTAAAACCAGGTTAAAAAACTCCACTCAAGAACCAAAACAAGAAACCCCAAAACAAAAAGAAAGAAAAAAAAAAATTTTCACTGTCAATCACAAAAGAAAAAAAAGGGAGAGTCAACCTACCTTTTTTTTCCCGTCGGTTTGTATATGTAAGGCTTCGAATAGTCCACATATTGCATTTTATCTTCATTTTCTTTTTCCAATTTTTTAAAAAAGTTTTTTTTTTCTTTTTTTGGTTTATAGTAATATAGTGAAGCATGCAAAGAAAACGAGCAAAAGATAAACACATGATATCATCACAAAACTCCTTTGCTAAAACTAGGGTTCTTTCATTTAAAGCTTTCTTCTTTGAAAAATCCCCCACAACCCACCTGGTTTTTTTTTTTCCTTTAAAAAGTTTGGGTTTTTTTTTTGAAAGAGAAAGAGAGAGGGATTGAGAATTAAGGGCTAAGCATTAAACCACCAAAAGAAAGAGGGTTTTTTTTTTTTTTTTTGGCTTGCCTTGTTTCTCTTTCTTTCTCTCCATTAAAAATTACTTGATTTTGTTCAAATTTTGTTTTTTTTTAATGTATATGTTAGTTTGCAAATTTGGGTTTTTTGATAGTAAGTGTAGAGAAAGTGTTTGTAAAGTTGTAGAAGAGAAAAAAAAAGTTAAGAGTGGTTTTGAAAGTTTGATACTTTGATAGATACATAAATAATAATAAATAATTTTTTTTACATTTTAAAAAAAGGGACTTTTTCTAAAAAAAAATTTTGATGAATTTTGGGGGTTTTATAGATGATAGTTCTGGTACTAATGAAGGTCTTGGTGGTGCAAGAATAGTTGCAGACATACCTTATAACACCACCACCATGCCTACTGGTGTTTTCTCTCAACCCCGCCTTGTTTCTTCTTCAATTCCTAAGAACATGTTCAACTCACCAGGCCTTTCTCTTGCTCTTGTAATGATTTTAAAAAAAAAAACCCCTTGTTTTTTTAGCTTTTGTCTTTAAATAACTGATCTTGGTTTTGTTTTTTGATGTTTTTTCTTTTGGTGTTTTTAGCAGCAACCCAATATAGATAATCAAGGAGATGAGACTAGATTAGGTGAGAATTTTGAAGGAAGTATTGGGAGAAGAAGCAGAGAAGAAGAACATGAAAGTAGATCTGGTAGTGATAATATGGATGGTGGTTCCGGTGATGATCATGACCCCACCACCGCGGCCGGTGATAAACCACCGAGGAAAAAGAGATACCACCGTCATACACCGCAACAAATCCAAGAGCTTGAAGCGTATGATTTCATGTCTTTTTTTCACTTTCTTTAAACCCCCCATGGAACATGGCCTTAACAAGTGTCTTTTTGGCTGTAGTCTCTTTAAGGAATGTCCTCATCCAGATGAAAAGCAGAGATTAGAGCTTAGTAAAAGGCTTTGTTTAGAAACCAGACAAGTTAAGTTTTGGTTCCAAAACAGGCGTACTCAAATGAAGGTATGTATGTGTTTTGCAAGAACCTACCTTTAATGGTGTTTATCCATTTTAAAACTTGGGGTCTTTGTTTATTTTTTTCAGACACAATTAGAGCGACATGAGAACTCATTGTTGAGACAGGAGAATGATAAGCTTAGAGCTGAAAACATGTCTATAAGAGATGCAATGAGGAATCCCATATGTACTAATTGTGGTGGTCCGGCTATTATTGGTGATATGTCACTTGAAGAACAACATCTTAGAATCGAAAATGCTCGTTTAAAAGATGAATTAGATCGTGTTTGTGCACTTGCTGGTAAGTTTTTAGGTCGTCCAATTACAGGACCTCCATTACCAAACTCAAGTTTAGAGCTTGGTGTTGGCACCAATGGTACTTTTGGAACCACTATGGCTACTACTACAACATTGCCTTTAGGACATGATGCTTTACCAACAATGGTTGTTCCTAGTAATAGACCGGCAACGACACTTGATCGATCGATGTTTTTGGAACTTGCGTTGGCTGCCATGGATGAACTTGTTAAGATGGCACAAACTGATGAGCCATTATGGATTAAGAACATAGAAGGTGGAAGAGAAGTGTTGAACCATGATGAGTATTTAAGGACATTTACACCTTGTATTGGTTTAAAACCAAATGGTTTTGTCACTGAAGCGTCAAGGGAGACTGGTGTAGTGATTATCAACAGTCTAGCCCTTGTTGGAACATTAATGGACTCGGTAAATCATTGATTTTGAATTCATTTTTTAACCATTTTAGTAGTGGTTTGTTTCATTAGATTTGTCTCTAAAACCATTTTTTTAATAGAATCGTTGGGCAGAGATGTTTCATTGTATGATTGCTAGAACATCAACAACTGATGTGATATCTAATGGCATGGGCGGAACCAGAAATGGTGCACTTCAACTTGTATGTATATGTATAATCAATTTCTTCCTTATATTCCCTCATCATCTCAAATCATATGAGCCCTATTTGTTGTTCTTTCAGATGAATGCTGAGCTTCAAATCCTTTCACCTTTAGTTCCTGTTCGTGAAGTAAGTTTCTTAAGGTTCTGTAAACAACATGCTGAAGGTGTTTGGGCTGTGGTTGATGTATCCATTGATACTATCAAAGAAAGTACTACATTTGTTACCTGTAGGAGACTTCCTTCTGGTTGTGTTGTTCAAGATATGCCTAATGGTTACTCCAAGGTACTCATACATACATACATACATACATACATACATACATATATGAGGATTTTGTTTTGTCTGGTGATTACTCAATGCAAACCCCACACTGTCACAAAAAAGAATCTGAACCTTCCTAGTTCCCTACACAATACACTTATGGAGTGTGTTTCAAGTTTCAAAATCTGGGTTTGCTTTATTACAATAAAATAATACCGCAAATCAAGGCTGCTGCTACCATTGTTTTTTGTATGAATAGAAGCCTCTATTGCTGTTTTTTAGCTATTTAAAAAAATTTTAATTTCATTAATATATCCACACAAAATGCATTGGGACACTGAGTTCCCTCGATTTGTACCATTTAAACTACAATTTAAGCCATTATAATCTGTGTTTTTTTTTTTTTTTTGTTAGTCAAAAGGCCATAGCCATAGCTATAGCTCTCTTTTGTTTGTATCTGATATTTGAGGTGACATTAATAAACATCTCGATGAAACCATTTCTTTCATTGAGCCCAATCTTTTCATCCATTTCCAAGATTTTGCTTCATTTTTTTTCGATATTGTTTAATGGGTTAATTACATCACACATATCAAAACTACGGTTTATATTTTAATTTAGTCCGCATACGTATGTCTAATGCCTATGAGAAAATTGCAGGTTATATGGGTTGAACATGCTGAATATGATGAGAGCCAAGTTCATCAACTATACCGGCCTTTACTAAGTTCCGGCATGGGCTTCGGTGCCCAACGGTGGGTGGCAACCCTTCAACGGCAATGCGAATGCCTTGCCATACTCATGTCCTCCACCGTTTCCACTAGAGACCACACCGGTAAATTTATTAACCGATAACACTATTAGTGAAAATGTACAACCATGGATGATCATTTTATTTCTTTTTTAGCTATAACTGCGAGTGGGAGACGGAGCATGTTGAAGCTAGCTCAACGGATGACGGATAACTTCTGTGCCGGGGTTTGTGCATCGACGGTTCATAAATGGAACAAGCTTAACGCCGGGAATGTAGACGAAGACGTTAGGGTTATGACTAGGAATAGCATTGACGACCCCGGCGAACCGCCAGGGATCGTACTAAGCGCCGCCACTTCGGTTTGGTTGCCGGTGTCACCGCAACGGCTTTTTGATTTCCTACGCGATGAACGGTTGAGGAGCGAGTGGGACATATTGTCGAATGGCGGACCTATGCAAGAGATGGCACACATTGCCAAAGGCCAAGATCATGGCAATTGCGTTTCCCTCCTGCGTGCCAGTGTAAATAAAAGTCCAACATAGTATAAGGACTAAAATCATAATTAAACCAAGGACCAAAATGAATAGTTTGAAAAAGTTAAAATCTGAAAAGACAACACAGTCTGTAATTTTGGAAGTATCCATGATGACAGTTTATTGCTTTAACAAAAAAAAAAGTCAAACAATAGGACGATTTTAACCTTTCCCTCTATTTTCTAATCCAAATTTTATTTTTTTGCAGGCCATGAACGCAAATCAGAGCAGCATGCTGATATTGCAGGAAACATGCATAGACGCAGCAGGGTCGCTTGTAGTGTACGCGCCAGTTGATATTCCAGCCATGCACGTTGTCATGAACGGTGGTGATTCCGCTTACGTCGCACTTTTACCTTCGGGATTCGCCATTGTCCCGGACGGTCCTGGGTCTCATGGACCTATCTCTAACGGACATGTTAACGGAAACACCGGCGGAGGGTCGTCGAGAGTCGGTGGATCACTTCTCACGGTAGCTTTTCAAATATTGGTAAACAGTTTACCAACGGCTAAACTGACCGTCGAATCGGTTGAAACGGTTAATAATCTGATTTCGTGTACTGTCCAAAAGATCAAAGCTGCCCTTCAATGCGAAAGTTGATGACTCAGTGAGTTGGGTAATTTTAGTTATTAATATAGGTTTTGGTTGTGGTTAAAGAGTGTGCGACTCAGTAAGTTGGGACGAGTGTGGGTATTGAGTCAAGAACGAACCGCGCGTGGAGAATCATTGTATGGTGATGATCAAAGGGACAAGGGTGGTGGTTCGGGTATTGACTCAGGTCGACCCTTTGAGTTGGCTCGCCGGGACCAGAAAAGAAAGTCAAAACTCAAACAGCGTCGTATTTGGTGTACTAATCCAATTTCTCTTTTCCTAGGGATTTAATGTCAATGAACATTATTGTATTGCGTTGTCACTTTCCTTTTAGGGGTTTGGCTTTTGGAAACTTACTAATTTAATATATTAATTTCACACTTCAATTTATTCAAGGTTTAATTTTGGTTTTAGTCCTTTTATTATGTTAAAACTCAACATTGAGTCCCTCTAATTAATTTAGAAAATAATTTGATCTTTCTATTTTTAAGATTTTATGTATGGAAGTTATTGTATTAGGAGTTATAGATTGTATTTTGTTTTTTTTTTTAATTTAAAAAATGAACAAATTAATCTTTCTGCGTTTGATTAGAGAGCAAATTGACTTCTTTTATTAAAAATTTTTATTCATTTTTACTACTAAAAACTAGCGCAGTTGACAAATTTCATCTATGTGTACCTCATGTTAACAGTGTTAGAGTTGTTGTGACCCAAATTCCTGTGAAAGAAATAATGCAGTGGTAAAATTAAGGGACCTGTAGAGGATTTAAGGTTGAGGGCCGAATTCGTATATAACTACACTTCATCTATTTGACTTTGATTAGAATAAGGTTTTCAACCTTTAAATAAATGTAATCATAACTCCCCTTATATCATTCAATTTTCAACATTAGTGAATTTTATTCTTTTCTGCTCGTGGTTTTTTTCCCTAAAAGGTTTCCACGTAGAATCTGTGTGTTTTATGAAAATAAATGTAATCGTAACTCCCCTTATATCATTCAATTTTCAATATTAGTGAATTTTATTCTTTTCTGCTCGTGGTTTTTTTTCCCTAAAAGGTTTCCACGTAGAATCTGTGTGTTTTATTTTTATTTTTCTTTCTCAACGTTAGTTTTAACAAAAGGTAAAAATGGATGAAATTTTTAATAGAAGGATCAATTTGCCCTTGGATCTAACATACAATCACTAATTTACCCATTTTTTTTAATAGAAAAGATAAAATATAATCTAACTCCTAATACAAGAATCTCAATAATTCTTCTACCATATCTTGTTGTGTGATCAAATAATTTAAAATGAAAATCAATCACTTCATCATTTTAACATGGAAATGGTGTGAACTTAGATATCTTTTTGTGGGTGCAAAATCAAATTATATTTTTATTGGGGGGGGTCAATGTAATTTTACCATTATATGAACTTTTTTTTCTTTCCATGGCAAAGGGATGGAAATTAAGGCCATGAAAAAGTAATAGAAGCATTTGACGCACCACTAGTGACGTTTTTCGGTAGGAGAGGATCCTCACTCTTATTTTCGATGAGTTTGACTGTTATAATTTAGTTGATTGAGTGTTAGTTTAATTAACATGAGCATTGTTGCTAATGCAACAGGATATGGGTTCAAATGGGTTGAAATGTATTATCCTCCTATTTACGGGTTGAGGAAGGACTTTGGATAGTTTTATGTATTATATCAAAAAAAACAGATATGGTCAGAATATATAATAAGATTGTTCAAAAAAAAAAACCTCTTCAACATCTTATATTGTCACCAACCTGCAATCATTCTTCTTAAGATAATCTTGATGAATTTAAGATTTTTTTTTAAAAACAAACATAATTTTACCATTGTAGGAAACAGTGCAACTAATTAAATTCATTTGACTCCTAAATTTCAAATCATTTTAATTGCATTTATAATTTATCAAAATATTTCTAAAATTTTATTTGAAATATTAAATGACACATAAAATCTATTATGTAACTTAAAGTAAAAAAAAAATTAAATGAATATTATGCAAAAATGGATGTTTTAAAAATCTTAATTTTAAAGTTTTCGTAGCTTTTATTAATTCTAATGCGAGAACAATTACAAAATTTAACACTTGAACAAATAAAAATTCAATCTCCAATATAAGAATAATTGTCAAGATTAAATTCTAAATAGTGATTTAACCTAAGTTAAAAGCACAATCGACGGTAGGTGAGGAAGTGAAACAAACGCGCCACCGATGCAACTCAGATAATACAAAGACCAAGGGGTGAGTGGGGGCTATAAGGTTGAAAAAAACTTGCAAAAGGGGGGCATTAATGAGGGCACAGAAGCTGTTGGGGGAGGAGAAAGGTGTTGCTTTCATTAAATGCAAAGGGTTTGGCTTTGTCTCAAAAGGATTACGTGGAAACAACCAATGAAGTGAAGCCACGTTTCTTTACACGTATTTTTTCAGACATGAAACACGGTCTGACAGTAACGGCGTTTTCCGTATCATGTATGGATAAGGAGATGAATGGATATGTATGGAATGGTAATGGTTTGGTTTTGGTTTTGGACAGCTTTTTCTTAGCTTTTTGCTTTGCTAGCTTTGATGGTGACGATAATGAAATGGTGGAATTCGGTAAAAGTAGTATGAGTAATATGGAGTTAGATTATATTTTATTCTTTTTATTAAAAAAATGAATAAATTAGTTTTTATACGATAGAATAAAGAGTAAATTAGTTTTTCTATTAAATTTTTTATCTATTTTTATTGTTAAAATGAATCTGTATACATCATTATGAGATACACACGACATGTCACATGTCAATGTCTAGTTATTCCATCAATCACACCAGTTTTTAACATACAAGTGGATAGAATTTTTAATGAAAATGACCAATTTGCTCTTTAATTTAACATATAGGGACTAATTTACCATTTTTTGAGTAGAGGGGATAAAATTGAATCTGACTCCTATATAAGGGCCTTTTATGATATTTTTACCGGTTAAATTCGTTTATCAGTATTTGTACTATGCGTAAATTGTGGATTTAGTTCCTGTACTTTAATTTGGTTGTTTTCAATTCTTGTGCTTTTAGAACTTTAAAATTTTAGTTCTCATTAAATGATAGCTATTAATTTCGTTATGTTAAATTATGCTATTTTCGAAAACTTGAGACAATAAACAAATTATTACATGTGTAACGCGAGTTAAGATCCATTCTATTATTTTTTTTTCATTCATTAATATCCAATACAATGATCATCACCATTCAAATATGTAGAACTTATGTAGGATTCATTTATTAAACATGCATTGCATATTAATAGATGAAAAAGTAATGGAGTGGAGCCAAACCCGTGTAATGCCACATCAACTTATTATTTTCATATGTTACAAAAAAACTCAGTTAATAGATTTAATGATTGTCATTTGTATTAAGATTAAAATTTTAAAATTTTAAAAATATAGCCATTAAGAATCCTCTAATAAAAGAACATGAACTAAAATCTACAACTTTACTCATAAACTAATAGCGGAAGTTAACCAGGACTAATTTTTTTTTTTTAAAAAAAGTACATGGGCTAATATTGACCAATTCAAAAATTAAAATTGATTAAATTAAAGTATAAGTATTAAATTCATAAATTACGCAAAGTACAAGGTCTATTAACAGAATTTGGCCAAGATGATATTGTAGGTTAAAAAAAGCAAACCAGGTCACGTTAGCACCGATGAATATGAGGTTTTATGATTGTGTGTGGTTTTCGTCTTTATGTAATAATATCATTTGCAGGAATCCACAATACAGAGTCAGATATGTCTTTTTATTATCTCAATCCCCCAACTTGTTTGTGGATGATAAAAACAGACAGATTTATAACTGCCCCTAAAGTTATCTTGAAAATTTTATCTTGTCTTCAAATTCGGTCTGTTGGCCTAATGGTTAAAGTGTTCTAGGAGCGAAGCCAGAATAATTTTTTAGGGGGGTCGGATGAAATTTTAATTTTTATAGTTATATCTTTATAATTTGTAAAGGATTAAATCAAATTTTTATAATTTTAGGGGGGCCAAAGTGTAATTTTATCTTTACTAATTTAAAATTTTTTAAAAATTTTAAGGGCCTAAATAATAATTTTACATTTTAGGGGGCCGGGGCCCATGCCAGCCCCCTGGCTTCGCCCCTGGAGTGTTCACCGCCCCAGGTGTATCCTGTGTTCGAATTGTGTTAGTTGTATTGTTCTTAAGACTTGTTTTCATTGTGTTTAGATTTTAAATTATTTGTTAATTTGTACACTAATTTTTTTTTAATTTGACTTTACCATATTTAAAATTAAACACATGCAAGAATGGTATTAGAGAGTTCAATTAAATTTTTTTATAAAAAAATTAGGGTTTTAATGAGAGTTTTTTTTTTTTTAAAATTAGAAGGATCAACGAGAATTTTTTAAAATTCAGGGAGTCTAATTAAGATTTTTCAAAACTTTTGAACAGCATAATGAGAAATTTCAAAAACTTTAAAGGGTCTGGTTAAAGGGCTTAATGAGATTTTTTGCCATTAGCCTGGAGCCTTCCTCTTTTCAAATAGGTAAAAATATCATGAAAGTTTTCGTATTAGGAGTCAAATTGTATTTTATCTCATTTACTTAAAAAATGGATAAATTAATCTTTGTGCATTAGATCAAACAGTAAGTTAGTCATTCTGTTAAAAATTTAATCTATTTCTATTGTTAAAAATTAGTCCATATACGTCAACATGAGATTAATATGGCATGTCACATGTCACATGTCACATGTCACTATTTGGTTATTTTATCAACCACACTAGTTTTTAACAATACAAATTGATGAAACTTTTAATTGCAAGGACCAATTTGCTCTTTAATCTAATGTATAGGAACTAGTTTGCCCATTTTTTGAGTAGAAGAGGCAAAATGCAATCCGTCTCTTAGTATAGGGGCCTCCATAGTACTTTTACCTTTCAAATATAATAAAATTGTAAAGTTGTAAGTTAATATTATGGTAAAATTGTATTTAGATCCTCAAAAATTTATAATTCAATCATAATTACTTCAATGTAAAATTTCAGGCTTCGCCTTTAAATGTTTTGATCATATTTCAAATACCTCTTTACCTACTGTATAAATTTATTTTTATCTAATGTGTTAGAAAACATAGTGTCATTAAATCTTTTAACAAGTCAGATTTAAATTGTTGACGTAATAGATGCACATGTGTTTAAAATTTGATTCACGAGTATTAAATATATTTCACATTAAACCCGAACTAGTATTTAACACCTTGATCGCTAAGCTCATAGCTAAAAAAACTTTATTGACTAGATATTGATATTTTAAGTACTTGATCATAACACTTTAAATTATGGCCCATAATTTGGAAAATATCAAATGCAATTAACCTTTTCTGTTTTGAATTTCAGTTGCCGGGTTTAAGCCGCCATGAAAGAAGGGAAAAAATTGTGGAAAAATCATGCATGCATGACCCACTAATAAATGGTTACATGTAATTACCTAAACCAGATAAATATCCCATTTTTGAAAAAAAAATATAATTTAAAATATCTTAATCCTCTTATAATAATTATGACAGTGGAATGTCACATGTATTTTTCCTTAATTTAACCAAGATTAACATGTAAATTTGTACACTTAATATCAAATTAAGTTGGCATTCAAAAATTAAGGTTTAAAGTTTAAATTTAATATGATGATATAATTATCTTTTAATTTGTCCAAAAATTTACATTTTGGATATTTAAGGTAAACTATGCACCTAAGGTCGTTTAATTATTAGTAAGTTTACGTTTTGGTTATTTAACTTCAAAAAGTTACAAAAAGGCCATTGAATTATTCGAAAGTTTTCTTTTAAGTCATTGAGTTGTTAAAATCGTTGTTGTATAGCATTCTCTATTCGCACCACCTACACCAATTGGAAGCTCTCTCCCTTCTCATCTATAGTTCAATTTTTTCATGAAAACTTTCAATGTCATGAATATGCAAACTAAAATCCAAACGGTTTTCTTCTCGATCTCCAACACTGACCGTCAGATCAGCTTAAATCTAAGGATGTTTTTCTATTCGCTGATGGGTATTTATCCACTATATCGATCATTGAATCATTGCTTGGAGTTCACTAATCAGACTTTTTTTATATATAAAAAACAGCCCATTAACTTAAATGAAAACTTTCAAATAGTTCAGTAACTATTTTACAACTTTTTGAAGTTAAATGACGAAAACGTAAATTTATTAATAATTCAGTAACCTTGCGTAGTTTACCATACTAAAAGAAAAGAATCAATACCATTAACGTAGTATTTTGTCATTTGGGAAGATGAGATTCGATATATATATATTATTGAGTTATTGTATTTTACCCTCTTTTTTTTCTTTACGAAATTGGTTTCATGCATGCACGTACAAGATATCTGAGAGTCACCATTACGTGTATCCAAGTAAGCTGGTAACAAAATTGTGGAGAGTGTGAGAGGAGAAAAGGGATGAATTCCTAATAAAAACAAACAGATTAATGATTTCTTTGAAAATATTTCTTTAACAAAAATAGTTTGTCATAAAAATATTTATAAAAAAATATTTATTTTTCAAAAAAATTTGGACCAATTAACCCCACAATTCTGCGTATATGATGTCATACTCTCTTGGATTCACTTGCGCTTGATGCATGGGTAATGTATACATTATCAGTGAATCAGAATGACGCATAATTAAAAGTTTTTAAAAATAAATATTGTCGAAACCATTTTTTTCTTGTGTAAAAACAAGGTCGACTTTAAAAATGAAAATGGAGTCGTCACCAAATTTTTTTGAGGTGTGATCGGGTCACCTTGAGATTGATCGTTAAAATATTTTGATTTATTAAAACGATGACTTTGGTCCACAAAATTTGAGAAAACAGGTACGGGAGTCAGTTATGTACGAGGAAGGATTAGCACCCTCGTAACGCCCAAAATTGTTACCGAATTGATTAATTAATGTCTTAATGTCGAAAATTTGAAGAGATTTTAAAATACGATCCTTTTTATTTAAAAGAAAACTTGAATAAATTAAAATGAATGATAAGACCCTCTTATTTCGAAGAAATAAAATATCACGCCCAGTGAGTTAGGGTACGATATTTCAAATTCCCGAAACTAAGCTTGTCTTTTAACTTTTAAAACTCATGTATTTGAATTTAAGAAGGATATTCGGTTATTTGGGTCAAATGAAAAATCGGAACTCAGTAAGTTAGGGCACAATTTCTCAAAATACCAAATTCAGAATATTATCTTTATTATTTTTTAGAAATCTTTATCTCGAAATAACGAAATGTCACGTCCAGTGAGTTAGGACGCAACGTTTTCGAATTCTCAAGAATAAGTTTTTATTTAACTCATATGCTTTAATTTAAGAGGATAATTAGTTCTTTAGATTCGATGAGAAAAATCGAAACACAGTAAGTTAGGGTACAATTTCTTTCGGATCTTAGAACGCGGAATGTTTGTTTATTTCAAAATAAAAATTGTAATGCATCAAATAAAAATGTAATATGGTTGTAATAAAATGGAAGATGAATTATAATACACTTGCATAATAGAGTAAAAACCAGGGAAATAATATAAATTACAATAATAAAAGCAAAAATAAATAAAAAATAAAACAAATAATCTATGTAAAATAATAGGTAAAAAGATGACAAAAAAAAAAGCTAATAATAAATTAATAAACAAATAAATATTATATACAATAGTTTAAAGACAATAAAATAATAATAATAGTAACAAAAATACAATAATAGTAATAATAAAATATGTTAATAAACAAATAATAATGGTAAAAATAAATAAATAAGAGTAATAGTAATAATAATAATAATAATAATAATAATAATAGTGAAAATAATAACAATAATATTAGTAATAATAAAATAATAATAGCAACAATAACAATAGTGATATCAATAATAATAATAATAATAATAATAATAATAATAATAATAATAATAATAATAATAATAATATACACAAAGAAGTAAAAAATAAAGATAAAAAGAAGAAGAATATATATGCATGCAAACAATTAAATGAATAAATGAAAGTAATACACATAAATATAAAAATAAATTAATAATAAATGAATATTGTATTAAAATGGAATTAGAATAAAATTGAGAACCCAAATTGTAAATAAAACATTAAAGGGACTAAATTAAGAGAAAAAAAAATTAAAGACCCAATTAAAAAAAACAAATTAGGACCCCAATGTAACGCGCATAAAAAGGGAAGGACCAAATGGGAAATATTCCCATCCTCCTAAACGACGCCATTTATTGTGGGATTAAAATGAAAAATAAGTAAAAATACAGGGCCAAATTAAAAGTAAAAAAATTTAATTGAAACATGCCTCAAAAGCAGAAGGACTGAGGGCGCAAATAGACCCTCAGTCTAAAAACACACGAATCCTTGGCATTCGGGTCGGGTAATCGGGTCAACCCTCCAAAACAACGTCGCTTCAGGCGTTAGGAGGACTGCCCAAAACGGCGTCGTTCTAACAGGCTATAAAAGCCAAATTTTTTTGTAAAAATTTCATTTCTTCTTTCTGTTTCAAAAAAAACAATTAGGTTTCTCTAAAAAAACTCTCCTCTGGCGATTTCCAGCGAGAGCTCCAGCAAGGCTCCGACGCCATCGCCGCCGTTCGCCACCGTACACGGTGGTCGGAGATAAAAAATAGGTAAATTTTTCCTTTTTTTGTATTATTATATATTAGTATAAGTATATATATATGTAGAAGAAAAACAAAATTTGTATGTATAAGTATACTGTTTCGAAGAAAAAAAGAAAATGATGAAGATGAAAGAACCTTGACTGATTTCTTCTGTATTGATTTGTATTCGTAAAAGTGTGTAGAGAGCTTACAATCATTTTTCTTTCGGTTTTACAGCTGATTTAGAAAAATAAAATGAAAAAGAAAATACAAAAAACTTTCCATTTGGTTCATTTTGCTAGTTTTCTTCTCCATTTTTTATTGTACTGCTTTTCTTTGTTGTTCGTTTGTTTGTCCTTTTCGCAGGTGTGTGACACACAGTAGAGGCCCGAGCGCGTGGCGTGCGCGTGGGAGGGGAAGCCCAAACATCTGGCTGGGGGTTGCGGCTTTAGGAGATTCCAGAAACCCAGGCTGAAACTTTTGGGCCCTTTGGGCCTCTTAGTGTATTGGGTTGAAATTTGGGTTTTGGTATTAGGTTTAGTGGTTATTATTGTAAATGGACTTTTATTATTTGGACTATTTTTATTATTTAGGTTTTTTATTTATCTTTTTTTTTGTTTAAATAGGCCCAGGCGAAATAGGCCCATTACAACTGCCCCTCTTTGCTAATTGTCGTGTAACGAGAATAGAGCAAAGACTTTAAAAGGGCTAATTTTGCCCTGTCTTGCCAAATTTTGACTTCTTTCGGTGTTTTTCTTCTTCGAGTAGCTTCATAAGAACTAGCGCTTTAATCCAATTCAAAGAAATTAAATTTGTAGCTTCAATCTGCTCCGTCGCAACTTCGGGGAGATAAGATTTGCTATCTTCAGTCTGCTCCGCTGCAACTTCAAGGAGATAAGGCTGGTGGCTTCAATCTGCTTCACTACAACTTCAGAAAGATAAGATCCGCTGTAATTTGTAGCTTTAATCTGCTTCACTGCAATGTCAGGGAAATGAGATTTGCTATCATCAGTCTGCTCCGCTGCAACTTCAGGGAAATAAGGCTGTGACTTCAATGTACTCCACTGCAACTTCAGGAAGATAAGATTCACCGTAATCTATAGCTTTACTCTGCTCTATTTCAATGTCAGGGAAATGAGATTTGCTGTCTTCAGTCTGCTCCGCTGCAACTTCAGGGAGATAAGGTTGTGGCTTCAATCTACTCCACTGCAACTTCAAGAAGATAAGATTCACTGTAATCTGTAGCTTTAATCCGTTCCACTGCAACGCCCGAGAAATAAGATCCGCAATCTTCAGTCTGTTCCGTTGCAACTTCAGGGAGATAAGGCTGTGGCTTCAATCTGATCCACTGCAACTTCAGGAAGATAATATCTGCCGTAGCTTTAATCTGCTCCACTATAACGTCAGGAAAATGAGATTTGTTGTCTTCAGTCTTTTCTGCTGCAACTTCAGGGAAATAAGGCTGGCGGCTTCAATCTGCTTCACTGCAACTTTAGGAAGATAAGATCCACCGTAATCTGTAGCTTTAATCTGTTTCACTTTAACGCCAATGAATAAGATTTCCTATCTTTAGTCTGCTCCACTATAACTTCAAGGAGATAAGGCTTCAATCTGCTCCACTGCAACTTCATGAAGATAAGATCTACCGTAGCTTAATCTGTTCCTCTACGTCTTTAGGGAAATAAGATTCGCTATCTTCAATTCGCTCCACTACAACTTCAGGGAGATAAGGGTAATGGCATCAATCTGCTCCACTGCAACTTCAGGGAAATGAGACTCGCCATGGTGGATTTGATCCGTTCTACTGCAACTTCAGAGGTATTGGACTTGTGGATTCGTCGATCTTGTTACACCCTATTCTGGGGAACATGACCTGTAGAATCGATTTATAGACTTATGCTTATGCATAATGATTAGGATATCATGATCGGAATGAATCAAATGCTCCTAACTAAATGTATTATGGACGACATTTGTATGAATGCAGAATGTTATGAGAATAATCATTTTTTAAAATATACAATGATTAGGATGCAATGATCAAAATGAATCAAATGCTCCTAACTAAATAATATTATGGATGACATTTGCATGAATGCAAAATGTCATGAGAATGATCCTTTTTTAAATGTACAACGATTAGGATGCAAGATAAGAATGAATCAAATGCTTTTAACTAAATGTGTTTTGCATGAATGCATAATTTCATGAGAATGATCCCCTTTTAAATGCTTAGGGTTGTCATTGCTCATTGTTCCTCCAAGTTGCATCACTAACGTACTATCCTGTCTTCTTGTTCAACCGATCTTTTTGACAGAAAGTCTGAAGAAATGGTCAATGTTTAAAGTTTCCTTCTTAAATATTTCCAACCCTTAGGCTTGGTGAGTTCTAAATAAAAATCCTGTTTCAGGTTCTCGTATTATTTAGAAGTTTCTAGAGTAATACGCAAAACTCTTTTTTTGAAAGTATTATTAGTCCATTAATCATTACCTCAATACAAAATGCTTAAAAATGATCATAATGATGGACAAAAATGGAATTTATCAGAAACAAAATCTGAAAAGAATGGGCTAATTAAATAAAGCAAACATTGCCAAAATACAAAATGATAAAGGGAAAAGATAGGTGCCCCAGATATCGCAGCCTGAGCTTCTCTGTACGGGCTTTCTAAAGACCAATTTAAGCTTAATATGTGTTTAGGAGATCAAGAGTACTCTGTTGATGCCCCAAGACGTAAAATCTCTCATTTCTTCTTAATTCAGGTATAGCGAGATCACCGCATGCCCTATCATAATTTGATCACAATTTGAGCCACCCTTTTTGGGTTTTCGACTCAAAATCCCTTTGGTCCCAAGACACCCTTTGCGAGTTTTCACCTTGGTCTCTCCATTTTTCATTTTCATTTTTTTAGAAGGTCTCAAAGCGCCTTTTGCGGGTTTTCACTTTGGTCTCAAAGCGCACTTATTCGGGTGACCTCTAGGGTTTGTCGCGGTACTATCTAGGGTAGGCTCTTAAGGTCTTTTACATGCGATTTGGGATCTAAAGTTGAGGTACCCGAACTAGCAGATTCCTCGATCCTCACCCATTATAGGCTTATACGAACCGAGTTCGGTTCAGGGGAATACAGTTCCCTATGGCTGCACGGAGATGAAAATCTCACGAGGACATAGGTATGGATGTATACCAAAAGCGATCCACTATCCTGCACGGAGGTGAAAACGTCACGAAGGAGTAGCTTCTCACTCCCACTTAAAAAGGTAAGACCAAAAAGGTCCTTATGCAATATGGTACGAGACTCAAACCACAGTAATAATATGAAATAACAATACGAACAAATGCAATAATAGGATCGTAATTTTTCAAATCGAATTTTCAACTTCCGACAACAAGACAGAAAATAATCAATTTTACGGCTTGACTCACTTATTGGTCTCCAGTGGAGTCGCCAAGCTGTCGAAACCATTTTTTTTTGTTGGAAAACGGGGTCGACTTTTAAAACGAAAATGTTTATTATTTTTTTATTTTGGTTAATAAACTGGACTGTTTATTATTTGGGGTTTTTGTATTTTTTGGTTTAAAACTGTTTAATAAACTGGTTAATTAGGCCCGGGCGAAATAGGCCCATTACAGCTGCCCCTCTTTGCTCATTGTTGTGTAACAAGAATAGAGCAAAGACTTTAAAAGGGCCAATTTTGCCCGGTCTTTCCGAATCTTGACTTCTTTCTGTACTTTTCTTCTTCGAGTAGCTTCATTCCATCCCACTGCATCTTCAAGGGCATAGGAACTAGCGCTTCGATCCAATTCAAGGATATTAGACTTGTAGCTTCAATTTGCTTCGTCGCAACTTCAGGAAGATAAGATTTGTTGTCTTCAGTCTTTTTTGCTGCAACTTCAAGGAAATAAGGCTGGTGGCTTCAATCTGCTTCACTGCAACTTCAGGAAGATAAGATCCGCCGTAATCTGTAGCTTTAATCTGTTTCACTGTAACGCCAAGGAATAAGATTTGCTCTCTTCAGTCTGCTCCGCTGCAACTTCAGAGAGATAAGGATGTGGCTTCAATCTGCTCCACTGCAACTTTAGAAAGATAAGATCTTCCATAGCTTAATCTATTCCACTGCACGCTAGGGAGATAAGATTTGTTGTCTTCAGTCTTCTCCGCTGCGACATCAGGGAAATAAGACTAGTGGTTCTAATCTGCTTCACTGCAACTTCAGGAAGATAAGATCTGCCGTAATCTGTAGCTTTAATCTGTTTCACTGTAACGCCAAGGAATAAGATTTGCTATTTTCAGGCTACTCCGCTGCAACTTCAGGGAGATAAGGCTGTGGCTTCAATCTACTCCACTGTAACTTCAGAAAGATAAGATCTTCTGTAGTTTAATCTATTCCACTGTACGCCAGGGAAATAAGATTTGTTGTCTTCAGTCTTCTCTGCTGCAACTTCAGGGAAATAAGACTGGTGGTTTCAATCTGCTTCACTGTAAGTTCAGGAAGATAAGATCCGCTGTAATCTGTAGCTTTACTCTGTTTCACTGTAACGCCAAGGAATAAGATTTGCTATCTTCAGTCTACTCCGCTGCAACTTCAGGGAGATAAGGCTGTGGCTTCAATCTGCTCCACTGCAACTTCAGGAAGATAAGATCTGCCGTAGCTTAATTTGTTCTCCTGCGTCTTTAGGGAAATAAAATTCACTATCTTCAATTCGCTCTACTACAATTTTAGGGAGATAAGGGTAATGGTTTCAATTTGCTCCACTGCAACTTCAGGGAAATGAGATTCGCCATGGTGGATTTGATCCGTCCTACTGCAACTTCAGAGGTATTGGACTTGTGGATTCTTTGATCTTGTTACACTCTCCTCTGGGGAACATGACCTGTAGAATCGATTTATGGACTTATGCTTATGCACAATGGTTAGGATATCATGATCGGAATGAATCAAATGCTCCTAACTAAATGTATTATGGACGACATTTGCATGAATGCAAAATGTCATTAGAATTATCCTTTTTTAAATGTACAATGATTATGATGCAATGATCAGAATGAATCAAATACTCCTAACTAAATGATATTATGGATGTCATGAGAATGATCATTTTTTAAATGTTTAGGGTTGTCATTGCTCGTTGCTCTTCCAGGTTGTATCACAACGTAATATCCTGTCTTCTTGTTCAATCGACATTTTTGCCAGAAAGTCCAAAGAAATGGTCACTATTTAGAGTTTCCTTCTCAAATGTTTCCAACCCTTAGGTTTGCTAAGTTCTGAATAAAAGTCCTGTTTCAGGTTCTCGTATTATTTAGAAGTTTCTAGAGTAGTATGCAAAACTCTTTTTGTGAAAGTATTACTAGTTCATTAATCATTACTTCAATACAAAATGCTTGAAAATTATCATAATGATGGACAAAAATAAGATTTATTAGAAACGAAATTTGAAAAGAATAGGTTAATTAAAGAAAGCAAACATTGCTAGGATACAAAATGATAAGGGGAAAAGATAGATGCCCCAGATATCGCAGCCTGAGCTTCTCTGTACGGACTTTCTAAAGACCATTTTAAGCTCAATATGTGTTTAGGAGATCAAGAGTACTCTATTGATGTCCCATGACGTAACATCTCTCCTTTCTTTTTAATTCAGGTATAGCGAGATCACCGCATGCCCTATCACAATTTGATCACAATTTAAGCCGCCCTTTTCGGGTTTTCGACTCAAAACCCCTTTGGTCTCAAGGCGCCCTTTGCAGGTTTTCACCTTGGCATCTTCGTTTTTTTTAGAGAAAGTCTCAAAACGTCCTTTGTGGGTTTTCACTTTGGCCTCTTTTCCTCTTCAAGTATAGTACCTCCTAACTGAATCTGAATTTATAGGATTGGACAAGTTTTTCCCATTCATTTCGATCAAGATCAATACTCCTCCGGAGAAAGCCTTTTTAACCACATAAGGTCCTTCCCAATTTGGCATCCATTTCCCTCTGAAATCCTTTTGTATGGGGAGGATCTTTGTCATAAGCTGGTATCATTTGCTTTTGGAACATCTGACCATGACGGATAGCCCTTAGCCTCTTTTCCTCAATCAAGTTCAACAGATCGTATCGAGACTGGATCCATTCTACTTCATCTAACTTTAACTCTGACAAGACTCGAAGAGAAGGAATTTCCACTTCGATGGGTAACACTGCCTCCATTCCTGAAACCAATGAAAAAGGAGTTGTCTCGGCAGAGGTCCTGACTGATGTTCGATAAGCATAGAGAGCAAATGGTAACTTCTCGTGCCAATATTTATAGGTTTCAGCCATTTTCCCCACAATTTTCTTAATGTTTTTATTGGTTGCTTCCACTGCATCATTCATTTTTGGACGATACGGTGACAAATTGTGGTGTCTGATTTTGAATTGACTGCAAACCTCCGCGATCGTGCTATTATTCAAATTTAATGCATTTTCGGATATGATCCTTTCAGGCATTCCATATCAACATATGATTTCTTTTTTTAGGAATTTGCTGACTATCGACTTAGTAACACTGGCATATGAAGCAGCCTCTACCCACTTGGTGAAATAGTCGATGACTACAAAGATGAATCGATGCCCATTTAAAGCTTTTGGAGAGATCGGCCCAATGACATCCATGCCCCACATAGAGAAAGGCCATGAAGAAGTCATAACATGCAAAGGCAAAGGATGTACATGAATTTTGTCTCCATAAATCTGGCATTTGTGACATGTCTTAGCATAATTGATGCAGTCTCCTTCCATGGTAGACCAATAATACCCGTATCTCATAATTTGTCTAGCCATTGTGAAACCATTGGCATGTGTTCCACAAACACCCTCGTGGACTTCTTCCAGAATTTTTTTAGCATCAACAGCGTCCACACATCTCAACAGTACCTGATCTTTTCTTCTTTTGTACAGGATTTCTCCGTCTAAGACATAGTCATAAGCTAGTTTTCTTAACGTCCTCTTATCATTCTCGGTCTCCTGATCAGGGTACTTATGGTTTTTTACATACTGTAATATATCATGGTACCAGGGGTGATCATCTCTTTCTTCTTCCTCCACGTTGCAACAATAAGCTGGGACCTCGTAAATACTCATTTGAATGGGTTTTACATCCTCCTGTTTGCTCACTTTGATCATGGAAGCTAAGGTAGCCAAAGCATCTGCCATTTGGTTTCCGTCTAGCGGAAGATAATTGAAAGTAATGACATCAAACTCTTCAATCAACCCCAGAATTATCCTTCGATAATTGATCAATTTGGGGTCTCTTGTCTCTCATTCACCTTTCAGTTGGTAGATCACCAATGCAGAATCTCCATATACTTCCAGCGCTTTAATCCTGCGTTCTATGGCAGCACAGAGTCCCATGATACATGCTTCATATTCTGCCATGTTATTTGTACAATCAAAATCTAACTTGCATGTGAATGGATAATGATCTCCATTTGGGGATACTAAGACTGCCCCAATTCCATTGCCTACAGCATTTGATGCTCCGTTGAAGTTCAATTTCCAAAGGTGATCTTTTGTAGCGTCTTCTTCAGTAGCTGCCACATACATTAATTCTTTATTGGGAAAGTCAAAGTTCAGGGGCTCATAATCTTCTAGAGTTTTGCTGGCCAGAAAATCTGCTACTGCACTTCTTTTCACAGCTTTTTGGCTCACATAAACTATGTTGAATTCAGAGAGGAGAATTTTCCATTTAGCCATCCTTCCATTCAAAGAGGTTGACTCCATCATATACTTTAGAGGGTCCAACTTCAAGATTTACCAGGTTGTGTGGTATAGCATGTATTGCCTCAACCTTCGAGTTGTCCAAATCAAGGTACAACATAATTTTTCAATTGGCGAATATCTCCTCTCACATTCAGTGAATTTCTTACCGAGGTAGTATATCGCCTTTTCTTTTCTTCCCGAATCATCGTGTTGACCCAGTACACACCCCATAGAGTGATTAAACACTGTCAAATACAGGATTAATGGCCCATCTAGGCAAGGAGGTTTCAATACTGAAGGGCTTGACAAGTATTGTTTAACTTTATCGAAAGTTTTCTAGCATTTATCATCCCACACGCTTGGATTCAGTTTCTTTAGAAGATGAAATATGGGGTCACATTTCTCGGTTAACTGTGAAATGAACCGAGCTATGTAATTTAATCTTCCCAGGAAACCTCGGACTTCTTTTTGAGTGCCCGGCGGAGGCAATTCTTGTATAGCCCAGACTTTGTCTGAGTCAATCTCGACTCCCCTCCCGCTAACTATGAAGCCTAACAATTTTCTCGATTTAGCTCCAAAAGTGCATTTTGTTGGATTTAGCTTCAACTGAAATTTTGTCAGTCTCAAGAACAATTTCCTCAAAAATTGTATATGTTCCACTTCTGTTCGGGACTTTGCGATCATATCGTTGACATAAAATTTGATCACATTATGGAACAAGGTCACCATTTTTACTGTCTCTTCATGAGGTAGAATTTGTTTCTCCTCTTGTTTTACCATTCTTAACAAGTCCAGAGATAAGTCACAGTCTTTGTCATCTTCAAAATCCTATGATCTCTCTAGTCACATATCTTGCTCAAAAGGAAGTTCTAACTCCGTAACAACGTTACTCATGTCATTGATATCTGAGGACCTGCTGTAGGCACAAAGGAATAGGCCCAGAATGAATGGATTTAAGAATAATTATTTGCATGGTATGCTTATGAATGCAATGAAAGAATGATTTGGAACAAAGTTCCAGGGAATGAAAGAATCTAACATAGTTATTTGGATAGAAAGAATGAAAGAATCTAAAAGAATGAGAGAATATTTATTCAAAATGATCTCAAATATGTATTTCATAATGATGTTCGGACATAAGCCTATTTCAAAAAGAAATTCTTATTGCTTCTAGGATTAAAGCAACAAGTGTGTTTTAAACATTACTCTGTGTAAACTCTAAAAACTACAGGAATTTCTTCTACAGTCTAGTTATTCAGAACACTCCCAAGTTTATTAGGTCGGATATCTGACAAGGTCCCCCTTTCAAAGATTTCTTCATGTATGGCATTGATGTGAGCATTTCTGAACATTTATTCCGGGCCTTTGACCTCTTCAAAGAATTCTAACTCTTTTTAGGGTTTTTTTTGTTGAATTTTATTGTACATGATGCAATGCAATGCTAATGCATGAATGCAAAAAAAGGCGTCGATCCTGATTCAATTTCATTTAGAAAACTTTACTAAAGGATAAAATTCTTTACATAAAACGGATTACAAATATACATACAGCCGTATTGTCTTCTATTTTATCAAGAAATTCGTTCTCTATTACAAGCTTAGTAATCGAACATGAATCGACACTCTTTCAAACGTGAAATGACATGTAATGCAATCATAGCCAAAATGAAACATATTAGTACAAAGTAAAAGCAAGCGAGAAAGAAACAAATAGAGCACTTATTCGGGTGACCCCTAGGGTTCGTCGTGGTACTATCTAGGGTAGGCTCTTAAGGTCTTTTACATGCGGTTTGGGTTCTAAAGTTGAGGTACCCGAACTAGCAGATCCCTCAATCCTCACCAATTATAGGCTCATAAGGACCGAGTTCGGTTCAGGGGAATACATTTCCCTATGGCTGCACGGAGATGAAAATCTCACGAAGACATAGGTACGGATGTATCCCGAAAGCGATCCACTATCTTGCACGGAGGTGAAAACCTCACGAAAGAATAGCTTCCCAGTCTCACTTAAAAAGGCAAGACCAAAATGGTCTTTATGCAATATGATGCGAGACTCAAACCACAGTAATCATAACAATACGAACAAACACAATAATAAGATCGTAAATTTTCAAATCAGATTTTCAATTTTCGATAACAAGACAGAAAACAATCAATTTTACAGCTCGACTCTCTCAGTCCCTAGTGGAGTCGCCAAACTATTGAAACCATTTTTTTCTTGTGTAAAAACAGGGTCGACTTTAGAAATAAAAATGGAGTCGTCACCAAATTTTTTTGAGGTGTGATCGGGTCACCTTGAGATTGATCGTTAAAATATTTTGATTTATTAAAATGATGACTTTGGTCCACAAAATTCGAGAAACAGGTTCGGAAGTCGGTTACGTACGAGGAAGGATTAGTACCCTCGTAACGCCCAAAATTGGTACTGAATTGATTAATTAATGTTTTAATATAAAAAATTTGAAGAGATTTTAAAATACGATCCTTTTTATTTAAAAGAAAACTTGAATAAATTAAAATGAATAATAAGACCCTCTTATTTTGAAGAAATAAAATATCACGCCCAGTGAGTTAAGGTACGATATTTTAAATTCCCGAAACTAAGCTTGTCTTTTAACTTTTAAAACTCATGTATTTGAA
This sequence comes from Gossypium bickii, assembly GCA_025503065.1. NCBI lineage: Eukaryota > Viridiplantae > Streptophyta > Magnoliopsida > Malvales > Malvaceae > Gossypium > Gossypium bickii. Next base: position 82,096,248 of record CP106716.1, read on the forward strand.
TTTAAGAAGGATATTCGGTTATTTGGGTCAAATGAAAAATCGGAACCCAATAAGTTAGGGCACAATTTCTCAAAGTACCAAATTCAGAATATTGCCTTTATTACTTTTTAGAAATCCTTATCCCGAAATAACGAAATGTCACGTCCAGTAAGTTAGGATGCAATGTTTTCGAATTCTCAAGAATAAGTTTTTATTTAACTCATATGCTTTGATTTAAGAGAATAATTTGTTCTTTAGATTCGATGAGAAAAATCGAAACCTAGTAAGTTAGGATACGATTTCTTTCGGATCTTAGAACACGAAATGTTTGTTTATTTCAAAACGAAAATTGTAATACATCGAATAAAGATGTGATATGGTTGTAATAAAATGAAAGATGAATTATAATACACATGCATAATAGAGTAAAAACGAGGGAAATAATATAAATTACAATAATAAAAGAAAAAATAAATAAAAAATAAAACAAATAATCTATGTAAAATAATAGGTAAAAAGATGACAAAAAAAAACAGAGAGGCCAAGGTGAAAACCCGCAAAGGGCGCCTTGAGACCAAAGGAGTTTTGAGTCGAAAACCCGAAAAGGGAGGCTCAAATTGTGATGGGGCATGCGGTGATCTCGGTATACCTGAATTAAGAAGAAAGGAGAGATGTTACGTCTTGGGGCATCAACAGAGTACTCTTGATCTCCTAAACACATATTGAGCTTAAAATGGTCTTTAGAAAGTCCGTACAGAGAAGCTCAGGTTGCGATATCTGGGGCATCTATCTTTTCCCTTCATCATTTTGTATACTAGCAATGTTTGCTTTCTTTAATTAACCTATTCTTTTCAAATTTCGTTTCTGATAAATCCCATTTTTGTCCATCATTATGATCATTTTCAAGCATTTTGTATTGAAGTAATAATTAATGGACTAGTAATACTTTCACAAAAGGAGTTTTGCATATTACTCTAGAAACTTCTAAATAATACGAGAACCTGAAACGGGACTTTTATTCAGAACTTACCAAGCCTAAGGGTTGGAAATATTTGAGAAGGAAACTCTAAATAGTGACCATTTCTTTGGACTTTCTGGCAAAAATGTTGATTGAACCAGAAGACAGGATATTACGTCAGTGATACAACTTGGAAGAGCAACGAGCAATGACAACCCTAAACTTTTAAAAAAGGATCATTCTCATGACATTCTGCATTCATGAAAATGACATCCATAATATCATTTAGTTAGGAGCATTTGATTTATTCCGATCATTGCATCCTAATCATTGTACATTTAACAAAGGATCATTCTCATGACATTCTACATTCATGCAAATGTCGTCCATAATACATTTAGTTAGGAGCATTTGATTTATTCCAATCATGATATCCTAATCATTATGCATAAGCATAAGTCCATAAATCGATTCTACAGGTCATGTTCCCCACAGGAGGGTGTAACAAGATCGACGAATCCAAAGGTCCAATACCTCTGAAGTTGAAGTAGGACGGATCAAATCCACCATGGCGAATCTCATTTCCTTGAAGTTGCAGTGGAGCAGATTGAAGCCATTACCCTTATCTCCCTGAAGTTGTAGTAGAGCGAATTGAAGATAGCGAATCTTATTTCTCTAAAGACGTAGCGGAACAGATTAAGCTACGACAGATCTTATCTTCCTGAAGTTGCAGTGGAGCAGATTGAAGCCACAGTCTTATCTCCCTGAAGTTGCAGCTGAGTAGACTGAAGATAGCAAATCTTATTCCTTGGCGTTACAGTGAAACAGATTAAAGCTACATATTTCGACGGATCTTATCTTCCTGAAGTTGCAGTGAAGCAGATTGAAGCCAACCAGTCTTATTTCCCTGAAGTTGCAGCGGAGAAGACTGAAGACAACAAATCTTATTTCCTTAGTGTGCAGTGGAACAGATTAAGCTACGGCAAATCTTATCTTCCTGAAGTTACAGTAGAGCAGATTGAAGCCACAACCTTATCTCCCTGAAGTTGCAGCGGAGCAGACTGAAGATAGTAAATCTTATTCATTGGTGTTAAAGTGAAACAGATTAAAACTATAGATTACGGCGGATCTTATCTTCCAAAAGTTGCAGTGAAGCAGATTGAAGCCACCAACCTTATTTCCCTAAAGTTGCAGCGGAGAAGACTGAAGACAACAAATCTTATCTCCCTGAAGTTGCGGCGGAGCAGATTGAAGCTACAAGTCTAATCTCCTTGAATCGGATCGAAGCACTAGTTCCTATGCCCTTGAAGATGCAGTGGGATGGAATAAAGCTACTCGAAGAAGAAAAGCACCGAAAGAAGTCAAGATTCGGAGAGACTGAGCAAAATTGGCCCTTTTAAAGTCTTTGCTCTATTCTCGTTACACGACAATGAGCCAAGAGGGGCAGCTATAATGGGCCTATTTCTCCCGGACCCAATTAACCAATTTATTAAACAGTTTTAAACCAAAAAATACAGAAAAACCCAAATAATAAACAATCTAGTTTATTAACCAAAATAAAAAATAATAAGAGTCCACTACAAAAAAATTACAGCAGGCCCAAACTAAACCCAATCAAGGACCCAAAAGACCCGAGGCCCAAATGGCCCAAACATTTTAAGGTTCTCGAAACCCTAGGGGTTTCTAGAACAGCCTAGTGCTGCAGTCCCTCCCACACGCGCGCCTCTCAGCCACGTCAACCCGACGATCTCACCTGCAAAAAAGAAGCAAAACAGAAAGCAACAAAGAGAAATAACAGAAAGAAAATTTGATATTGGATTATTTTTTATTATTTTTATTTTCTATTTTTCGGTTTACAAAAACCGAAAGAAAAATCATTGTAAACCCTACACACTTTTACGAATATAAATCAATACGAAAGAAAGAGCAGCAAAGGTTTATTTCATTGTTTATTTTTTTCTTCCTATTTTTTTCTTCGAAACCACTCATACATACATATATTTTTTTGTTTAAAACTACATATTCATATTTAATATAATATATGTAATATACAATATAAAAAAGAAGAAGAAAATTACCTGTTTTTGAATTTCAGCCGCCGTGTACCGCGGCCGGTGATGGTGGTGGGCGGCAGTGATCGACGCTGGAGTTTTGTAATATCCCCAAACCCGGCCCACAAGTCCTGACCGGATCTGGTTATGTCACTGCGGAAACCGTTTGAAAAATCTTTGACTTTAGAATAAAACTTGAAAATTTTATTAAACTTGGAAAGTGCGTCCATTAAAGATTATTTACTAATATAAGCTCGATATAAAATATGTGAATTAAAACTTTATTATAATTTATTATATTATAAACCATTTGAAGAAAATATATCTAAGTATAATATAAACTTCAATAATCGTAAATAGAATACTTTAAATAAAAGGTGGCCCTTATTACAACCAATATTAAACAAAACACTTAGTATTAAAAATTTCTTAAAAATAATTAAATCAATCTCCTTCTCGCATGGGCCACCTTGCATCCTCTCTCCGACCCGGTCCGATCAACATGTCACCGCGATGTTTAAAAAGTTGGGTGAGTCATACGCACTTCGATGTGTAATTTAACCACTGATATCCACCCACATATTAGCCGCAATCAACCCAATTATTAAATGCGATATGACATAATTAAATATTACCACAATCTGGGCTTGGCCCACAATCAAATTAGATTCAAGCACTGGGCTAGGCCCTTTTTCTCAATAAACCACATATCAACTGGGCTTGGCCCATTTCCACGTATGTTCCCAAAACATACCTATCCACATGTCATATTGGGCTTGGCCCATTTCCATATCATTTTATAAATGAATAATGCAACATGAAACCCAACCCAAACCTAGGGTCCATCCGCTACACACCCCCTTATCCAGCCTACCACACACCAGGGGACTATCGAGTCACCCTCTCCTTTTCCCTCCAAAAAGGCAACCAATGCCATCCACGATGGAGCACATAGCAACCCATCAAGCCACGATATGGCATAAAGCCGATATCAATCAAGGTAACCACGCGAACTAAATCGCAAAGATCCACAACGCGACCTCGGTCAGCGCCAATCCACGATGTAGCACAAAGCTGACATCAACCACGTACTCGAAGTACACCCGTACCTTCTTTCAAAACCCACCCATGCACATGCTACATAAAATATAATCGTGATAATGCATGCACATGCTTATTAATATCCATAAACATACTCATATACAAGCAAGTAATCACATTGCAACAGGTTCGATACTAACCTGATCATCGCTATACCCTTTGTGGGGTATATATGGCACACTCATTATCGCACTTGTTAGTAAACATATAACACATAAAACCCGGAAACAAAGATGGGCTAATTACACACCTTATAACCTGAAGCTCTAAACCCTCGATCCCGACGCTATCGCTCAACGAAACTACGGCTATTTGCCTAACGTTTTCTGCTGCACGTCCACACCCCGGTGGCCAATCCCGAACTGCCGAGACGGCTCTTTTCTTAAACTTCGGGATAGGGGCTTTCCCTTTCCCCTCTTGACTGGCACTCGCATCCATCGACGATACTTAATCAGAACCACACGATTAATCAACAAAGTCATAATCTACTATTAACGAATCTAAGTCACTTACTAATATCCTTACCGAAATAAATTGAGATCCCGAAGGCCTTCCTTTGCTTCTGTCGATTTGCCCTATACACCATAGTCAATATAGATTAACACTAAAGTGCTCATACTATGGCCTAAGGCCGAATATCAAACCACTTACCCCTTTTTACTCGAATCCTGAAACGCCAATGGTCCTATGGTGTTGCCGAAAATCCCTTGATGAGTTCAAACAATTCGAGACTTCCTTTAAGCTCCTTGGCGCTGGCCACAAGCTTTAGATGTCGACAACACCACACTTCACAGATTCGGCTTCAAGCTTGGTAAAATAGAAGAGAGATGGAGGACTAAAGGTTTCGGCTATCAAAGGATTAAGAGAACACAATAAAATATTTGACTACAAAGGCCAAAGGAGAAATCGGCAATGGTTAATGGTGTTTGGGAGGATTTAAATTTCAAAGCACGAAAAGGAATAAAGATTACTTGGAGACTCGGTCAACTAGAAAAATATAAAAAAAGAATTCAAGGAGAAATAAGATTTAGAAGAGTGAACTAAAATTTGGAAAAAGGAGAGCACACCACCCTTAAATAATATTCGGCTACTCCCCCACCTGAAGAACCCAATTTCGGCTGCCACCTTACTATTCTATCCATATTTTATCTCTTTATCACATCAAAACAAAAACCCATTAACAACCATTATCTAAATTAAACTAACTAAAATAATCCTATATTATCTAAAACAATAAAATAACAAAAGCCAACACCTACCTATCAGCCGAATTTAAAAAAAATAACCAACCTTAGTCTAATCCCTTAATAATAATCTAACAATAATGCTAATATTATCCCCTTTTTTTTCCTTATCAATAAATAATAAAATAAAGAACCTATGTGCTTTACAAACTCCTCCAGCCGAATTCTACAAGAACTAAATAGCAGCAGCCTAATCTTTATCCCTTTGGAGCTCCCATGTGCCGTCCAATAAGCCAAAAAGCCAAAGAGAAAAAAAATAAAATCCAATTGCAGCCTCCAAGGCTCGAACACAAGACCCTTGTTGCTGCACGCCTCTCCTCCAACACCCAGGCCACTCGACCACATTGAATTTCATGCTAAAAACCCCCAACAATTATTTTTAAATCCTTCCTACGCCAGCCATAACCGCACAACAAAAATAAAACTCCAAAATGCCGCTCCAGGCCTTCGAAACCGCGCTCTCTCTCTCCTCCTCAGGCGCTAAGTGGCGCATGAGTGCCACTTTGCCACTGAACTTCTATGTCCATAAATCCTGCCCTTTTATTTTTAAGGCATACTTAGCCAGTCCCTTGACGCCCCAAAAATAAAACAAAAATTGCTGCCCCAGCAGCTCGAACCCTTGCTCCCTTCGACGTCACCTTCCAAAGCCCCCAAGCAGCGCATAACCACTTTGCCAAAGCCTTTCCTGTGTCCTATTCTCCCAATTAATTTTAAAACCTTCTTTAACTCAGCCCCCTTATTTATGACGCCACAAAGTTTAAAAAAAATGCATCCCTTGCATCTACCACGACTCGAACCTTGTCCCCCTTTGCTCCTTGAAGCGTCCCATGTCAAGGCCCTAAGTGGCGCCCTTAAGCCACTCTACCAAGCCTCTTTCTTGTGCCTTAAATGCCCAATTAATTCTTTTAAGACCTCAAAAGCCAATCCCCCATCCATTACTTAAAAATCCAAAATTTTCCAAAGTCTTCCCCTTTCATCCAAGCATTCTTAAACCTTTAAAACACATCCAAAAACACCCCAAAACCTTCCAACACATGAATTCTACCCAAATTGCCTAGCCCCTAAACCAGGGTGTTACAAGTTTCGTCGGAGTCCTCGCCGGAAATCGTCGAGGGAGAGGAAATGAAAAGAGCAATTTTTTTTAAAATAGAAAACAAATGGTTTAAAAAAAAATTGGCCTTATATAAAGAACGAAAACGACGTCGTTTCAGGCCATGCTCTTAGGTGCTGAAAAGGCGTCGTTTTGCCCTTCCAAATTTGCGGATTGACCCGACCCGAGGAAGGATCCGTGTGTTTTGTAAAATTGGGCTATTTACTGCTTTAGCCCTTCCGTATTTTTATTTTTTTAATTTCATTTTTTAATTTTAAATTTGCCCCGATAATTTTATTTCTTTTTCATTTTAGTCCTCAGATAAAACGCTACGCATAACGGGCCAGGGATATTTCCCTTTTCACCCCCCGTGTTTTTAGCGCATTGCAATTTAGTCCGTTTCTTTCTTTTTATTTATAATTAGCCTCCAAATTTCTGTTTCGAGTGCAATTTAGTCCTATTTGTTATTTTTGTGATTAAATTGATTGATTTTAATATTGTTACTATTATTTTTATTATTTTTTATTAATTATCAGTTATTTTTATTATTATTGTACTTATTATATTTATTATTATTATTAAATTGATATTTTCATTATGATTATTTATATTATTTATTATTTTGTATCCTTATATATATTTGCAAATATTAAAACATTTATTTTATTATTCTCACTACAATTATTATTTTCATTTTGATTATGATTATTATTCTTATTTATTTATTTTTATTATGATTATTCGTTTAATAATGTATTTCCCTTATAATTTTTTATTATTTTTGTATTATTTTCATTACTATTATTTTATTTAAACTATTGTACATAGTATTTATTTTTTTATTGATTTATTATTATCTTTTGTTTTTGTTTTTGTTTTTTATTTTATTTTTTACTTATTATTTTACATAAATTGTTCAATTTAGTTCTTATTTTATTTTTACCTTTACTATTGTTATTTATATTTTGTTGTCATTTCATTTTACATTTTATTGTAGAATCATATCATATTTTATCCGATTTTTGAAATAAGCAATTACCTTGTGTTCTAAGATTCGAAAGAAATCGTGCCCTAACTTACTGGGTTTCGATTTTTCTCATCGAGTCTAAAGAACCAATTATTTTTAAAATCTAAACATATAAGTTAAATAAAATACTTATTCTCGGGAATTCAAAAGTGCTGTGTCCTAACTCACTGGATATGACATTTTGTTATCTCGATGTAAGGATTTCTAAAAAAATAAAGGCAATATTCTGAATTTGGTATTTTGAGAAATTGTGCCCTAACTTACTGGGTTCCGATTTTTCATTTGACCCAAATAACATAATATCCTTCTTAAATTTAAATACATGAATTTTAAAAGTTACAAGATAATCTCAGTTTCGGGAATTTGAAATGCCGTACCCTAACTCATTGGGCGTGACATTTTACTTCTTCGAAATAAGAGGGTCTTAGCATTCATTTTAATCTATTCAAGTTTTCTTTTAAATAAAGAGGATCGTATTTTAAAATCTCTTCAAATTTTCGACATTAAGACATTAATTAATCAATTCGGTACCAATTTTGGGCGTTACGATGGTGCTAATCCTTCCTCGTACGTAACCGACTCCCGAACCTGCTTTTTTAAATTTTGTGGATCAAAGTCATTTTTTTAATAAATCAAATATTTTAACGATCAATCTCAAGGTGACTCGATCACACATCAAAAAGGATTGGTGGCGACTCTATTTTCGGTTTAAAAGTCGACCCCGTTTTCCAACAAAAAAAATGGTTTCGACAAATATAATTGACTTCAATTGTTATGATATATATAATTCATTTCATTGACAATCTATAAAAATATACACACTCAATGTATCATTCTAGATTTAATAAAAACAAATAAAATATATAAAATAATTATGATTTAAATATATAAATATTTATATAGTATATAATATTGATGCTTTTTAAAAAAAAGAAATATTGTTATAAAATAAAGAGAGATGGAGAGAATAAAGAACAAAGAAAATATGAAAGCAATAGAGAATGTACTTTATTGATTGTAACACCCCAAACCTGGCCCATACGTTTCGACCAGATCTGGTATGCTACGGGTTGTACATTGAAAACTTTTTCTAATGGTTGGTTTGGAAATCGTAAGTTAATGAGACAATATTTGAATAAATAAATGTCATATTTAAAAAAAAACCCCCATATTTTTATTATCTTGAATAATTAAACCCTTGACAAAATTTCATAAGTTGCAAATATTAAAACCACTTAGATGAATATAACTATGGGACCTTATTACATCAATATTTTCCAAAATAAAATAAAACTTAATGAAAAACTGAAAAAGTCTATAAAAATAAAAAAAACTCGATGGCCCCTCGAGTCCGTCTCGGCTCCCATGTCTACGATTTACTGTTCATCTGAAATGTTTAAAAAAAATAATAGGGTGAGTCATCAAGACTCAGTGTGCAAATCCCGAAAACACATAAAAGGCTTAAGCCTATAAACACATTATGGGCCTTGGCCTGTATACAAGGGTAACTATATATGCATCATGGCCCATCCCAACCTAGAAATCCATCCTCTACACACCAACCCGTACCAGCCATCACACCTTGGGGATTTCTACAATCAACCCCCAACCGCTACACACCATATCGACAGTCATACTGCCTATTCCTTATCAATTAGGAATTTTAACGTGGGTTTTCTACCACCGATCACCAAGTGACCTAACATTTCATTTCGTGGGTTTTCTACCACCGATCACCGTGTGATCTAGCATTTTATTACGTGGGTTTTCTACCACCGGTCACCATGTGACCAATCATGCTCTTCCCCTTCATTATCATAATCCCACCCCATGCATACTCACATAAAGAAAACATCACATAGACTTTCATATATTTCGATGCACATAGAGATTTCTGTGATTACGTACCTGGCATCCTTGCCTAACCCTTTTAGGGTTTCATTCGACTGTCTACACAGCCACTTTCTGGCTTTTTAGCCCATAACATTAACATACATATATTCATACAGATTATTAGTGTGTTAGAGATCTACACACGACTGTTCATACAGCCTAATTTTTTGGCTTTTCAGCCCCTAACAGGTATAATACAAAATAAAACTTATGTGATAAGGATCTACACACCTGATTGATGTCGATACCCTTGCTAAACTGATCTACAACTTTGCTCAAAAAGCCGAAAAGATGTGAAACTAGGGCCTCTCCTATATTTGCCCATGGTTAGTGTTCTACCCAATTTTATATATTTGAATAACAAATCTTCTTACCTTAAAATCCCGAAATTGGAGACTAGCTATTTTCGGCTTTTAGATCTAGTTGACCAAGCTTCCTTCAAATCCCGAATTGCCGCCCAATCATAGAACCATTAAACTATTAGCTTTTCGACTTTTTTCCTTTCAAAAACCGGGGATAAAATATGAGATCTAACAAAAGTCGACACTTACCTTAGAATAGGGGATTCGGCTAGCACTTGAAGAGAGGATTCATCAATGTCAAAGAAAAGTTTTAAATGCCGGAAGAATAGAACTAATTCTCAAATAGGATGAATAAAGAAAAACTATGGAGATTTTGGCTTTTTAAAGAGAAATTGGCACAATGAGGAAAAAGTGGAGAAGAGTTTCGGCTTTTGAAAAAAATTGGAGAAAAGAAATTGGAGAGGGAGAGGCTAAAGAATTCGGCACAAAGAATAGAGAGAAGTAGGGTTTTTTAAATGTCAGAATCAAGGAGCTATCCCCCCTATTTATAGATATTTCGGCACCTATTGCTAAAAACCGAAAACGCCCTTAAAATTCAAGCTAAAAGAGGGGGGAAATTCGGCACCCTCTTTGCCATGCAGTAGCCGAATTTTACACTCCACTAGGTGATGGATTTTCGGCCATCACTTGCCTTGTAGATAAGCTCCTATCTATTCTCCTTTTTATCTCTTAAATTATCAATTATTAAATCCATATAAATCTCCTATTTTTAAGCCTTGTAGCCGTCCACCTCATTAAACCTAATTGCCGAAATTTAACTCACTTAAATTAAAAGATTTGGGCTTCATTTAACTTAAATTTTGGGCCCCTAAATCTCTTGTGTGTGGCGTCACTTCTAATTCCCTTATAGTGCCACTTATTGTTGGGCCACAAGCCCATGTTTGGCATTTTAAACATAATTACCACCTTTTAATTCTTTAATGCCCAATCTAATAATTTAATCAAGGCCTTAGCCTAATCCTGAGCCCAATTTGGACCCCTAACACTTAAATTAACACATACACATATTCACTCATTAAACACATAAGCCCAAAAATTCAGGACGTTACATTGATCAAAAAGGGTGATTTACAATACTTCATCATTATCTCTGTTGTTTTTACACTAATCACAGATAAACACACCGCCTATCCAAACTCACTCATAATCTAACCGTTACAATAATTGGTCTCATCACCATTATTGTTTTAATCTCAGTGTCGATCCAAAGAATGCCTAACGTCTTTGAAAGAGGAAATAGTGGTTGGCCTTAATGCTTATAGGAACCTTTTAGGACTTTCTACTTCACATGCATGCGGGTTCCACCCTATCCTTTGAAAATAATACAATACACTAAAGTTATTCATGATTCAATCACTTATTTTAATATTGGATCAGTTCCATCTGATTTATTTTATTGATTACAAAAATTACTTTTATATTAATATTTTTATAATTAAATTTGAATTTTTTAAATAATTAAATTTAAAATTTAATTTAATTTAAATTCGATTTAAATTAGATGAGCTCGAAAATAAAAAAATCTTTGTCCAAATCCAAACCAAATTGATCGAGCTAAGCGAACCATCAAGCTCATGGAAGGTCTAGTTTATTTTTAAGGCTAAAAATATATTTCAAGTCCTTGTACTCTTTATACATTTTGGATTTAGTCTTTTGATTTTTACTTTCTCGAAATTTGGTCTATCTATTTTAGGCCACACTTGGGACGATAAATACCCTTAACCATTAAGTCATCACATGAGATTCTAAAAAGTTTTATTTTAATTCATTTAAAATGTTAACTAATTGTGACTCAAAATATTTTATTCTTTTCAATTTTTGTGATGTGGAACATTAGACTACAAATTCAGTCTTAATTCTTTTTTTGTGAAAGAAAACAAATAAGCAACTAATTAATGACACTCGTACAATCAAAAATAAAATCCTAGACTAATCCTTAGAGATTCCGAACCATACCAGGAGGAAAATCAAAAAATTGCAAATCGTAAAAATTCAGTCTTAATTCTTATCAAACCATTTAGTGCTGTTTGAAATTCAAAACAATTAATAAATATGAAAAGAGAGTGGTATTGCATTAAATGTCAACATGAAAGCTTTAGATTGCTACACTTCACCAAAGCCAATCTTGACTGTGAGAGCCCATTAAAAACTTTCTCTTGCATTTGCAAATAAAATGTGTCAAATCATCAGCCTCTAAAAATTCATGAATTTTAATATCATTCATCCCAATTTAGTTTAATATAATATTTAATATTTGAATTTAATATTTTTTTTAAAAAAATTAGTATCTAAGTGTTTTTTTGGGTCTAATTTAGTATTTGAATTCGATACTTATTTCTAATTTAGTTTCTAAGCTCTTTTTTTTGTTTAATTTGGTACCTAAACTTGTTAAGTGTTATATAAATTACCCAAAACACTAACGATATTAAAAGATTCATTTATGCTACAAAAATAGTATCATTATTAGAGGGAATTCATGTTAAAAAACTATGCCTTGAGTTATACTTAACGAATTAATATTGAATAAGAAAACAATAGTTTTAAAAACTCGAAATAAAAAAAATTATTATTTTGAATTAATAAAATGAAATAAATAAATTAAACCGAAGGTAATTGAAACATTTAAAATAAAAAAATACCATGTTGTTTGCCACATATAGATCATACATTGATTATTTTTGCTACATCATAAAAAAAAAATTTGTTAATATATTGGAGTAATTTGTATAACGTTTGACAAGTTCATGTATCAAATCTCGGAAAAAAAAAGATTACGTACCAAATTAGAAAACAAAAAGAGTCAAGTTCAGTTACTAAATTGGATCCCAAAAATGATGAAGTACCAAATTGAGAAAAAGGTGTCAAGTTTAGGTACCAAATTAGGAAAAATTATCAAGTTTATGTACCAAATTGGACCAGCAAAATTTAGGTAACAAGTTAGAAAAAAATGTTGTCAAGTTCAGGTATCAAATATTATATTAAGCTTTATAATTTTACTATCTAAAAATAATCTTACTCGGACCGAAGATAATATTCAAGGTAAACTCTTCCAACAATTACATGACCTAAACTTTATCCAAATACACAAAGAAGTAAACCAACCCAATGTTTAACTAAAGTAAATATAAATCAACCCAATGTTTAGCTAAAGTAAATCTTGCAATTGTTTCATAAGGAACATCCAATAGATTTTGATTGAATTATTAATATTATACTAGTAAGTTGTGAATTTAGTTTCTATATTTTAATTTAATTATTTTAATCATATATTGTGTGTAAAGTTATAAATTAAGCACAGATTTTTCAATTTTATCTTTCTTATCTCCTAATTAAAATGTTAAATATAGATTTTTCTTGAAAATACTCCCCTTTCAACACAAAAAAAAAGTTCAAGTTAGTACCACGAGTTGGAGGGGAATTTTTTTTTCTAAAGAATAATCCACAACAAGAAATAGTTTACAATACTAATTAGTTGAATTAACTAAATGATCAAATTATACTAAAATTAAAGTATAAGGACCATAATCTGACATTTGTATTCAAAATGGTGAATTTTTTTGTGCTAACTGATATAATCTAAGGTATTGTTTTTCTATACATGGTAAGAGGTAATTTCAAGTTTTATTTTCACAATGCTCCATAAAAAATATGTAAGAGTTTAAAGATCAAATTGATAAAAATTGTAAATGTGAAGAGTTAAAGTTATTGAATTATTTAGAATTAGGATTGAGTTAATAAAATATGTAAGTATTGAGTATTAAATGTGTTATTATACCAGTTAGAAAAAAACCTTTCATTATCAATTTAATTGGGGTTAACTAAAATAGGAACGAATTCAAACATTAATGCCTAAATTAAAAAAAATTAAAATTGCGTGACCAAAATAGGAATACGAGCATAATTGAATGACCATTTGTATAATTTACCTTTTCTGTTTTAAAATTATATTGGTTCTAATAAAATCAATCATATTACACCTTTGAATAAACTATAACAATAATCAAATCATTATAATGCTCAACTAAATTGATAATCAAAATATATTTAATCAAACGTCAATAATTATTTATTAATAATATATGAACTTCCATAATTCATATATATTTGTAAAAGTATATATATATATACATATATATTGCTAACAATAATTATCATCTTAGCCCAAAATATATTTATATTTAAACTAATGAAACTTAAATAAAATGATAAAAGTTGAAACTTAGAAACAATTATTTAAGCTTGCTCATATTATTTTTTATTTTTAAATATGATTATTTTTATTAAATATTTGTCGTGGGTGAAAAAATATTTTATGTTCAAAATATTTTCTTTTAAAATTTATTCAATAATAAGTACAGGTGGAATAGTAATGAAGTTGTATTTTAATATAATTGAACACCTATTCAATTATTCAATTATTGAATTTGTAATTTGTAATTTGTAATTTTTTATTTAAATATGATATAAAAGTATGAAAAGATAAGTGTCACCATAGTAATGTAAATTTTAATTTAAAAGGAGTGGTATTTTTTTACAATTTCATATTTGAGTTGACGACCTATTAAGAGTGACACCTACTCAGTAAAATAGTTAAGTATAAGTATTATATATATATATATATGGTTTTTATATATATGGTTTTTTACCCCAATAATACAAAAAAAAATTAATAACTCAAATGGTATCCTTATGAGATTATTTACCAAAATTGTACGTTTGCTACAGTGTTTTGCTGGTGTCGCTTGACAAATTAGTGGTACTAAATTGAAATGTGATGACCTAAAATATTCAAGTACCTATATGTAAAATTTCCATTTTAATTGAAAAGCTTTAAGGGCCTGACATGGCAGCACCTAACTTTAAATAGGGTAAATTGCTTTATAAACCCTTCTTGTTTATTATTTCTTTATTTCCCTCCAACATAAAAAATAGAGAGGCCTCTTACTAATTAGTCCAAAAAGTTTTTTCTACTAAAAAGTATTTTAAAAAAAACCGGTTCCAACTAGAAATAAATTTTATTTTAATTTTGTTCAAATAATTTTTTTTAAAATTTTTTTTTTTGAAAATTATTCCAACTGGAATAAAATAATTTGAACAAATTTTTTTTTCAAAATATAAATAAAATTTATTTCCAATTGGAATTGACTTTTTTACAAAAAATATTTTTTAGACTAATTAGTAAGAGGTCTCTCTATTTTGGCAATTTATTTAAAGTTTGCCACATGCGCACCCTAAAATCTTTTTCTCAGCAGCCAATCAAAATTGGAAATTTACATATCAAGTCTCTATATATTTTTCTATTATTGTGGGTAAAAAAGCCATATATATATTCCTTATACTACTATTATATATAATTCAATTTATCAACCTAAACAACTAAATTTATTTTTTTTAATATTTACCTTATAGATAGTTTATTTAATTTTTCATATGATATGAATTATAAAAATATATAAAAAAAAGAAAAAAATAATATATTGTAAACTTAAAAATGAATCAGGTTTGAGTTTTGCATATTGGAGCTTAAGTTTAGCTCATATTCAAATAAGCCTAAATTTTTTATCTAATCTCATTTTTCGAGTCTAATATTTTTATCCACATTTTAGATCAATTTTTGAGTTTAATCAATAGGATAATTTAGAAAATGTAGAAGAAATTTGAGCAATCTAGTGGCCAAATTATGAGAGATGAGAAGCCAAAAATCAGATCATATGTTCATTTGGTGGGAGCCAAAAAAGCCGGTTACTATTATTTTCCCCTTCCATTCAATCGTACAATAATTCACATGCAGCAGCATTGCATGTCTATTACAAATACATCTATTGATGTCACCATAAAAGGCCAAACATTGGTACAAATATTTCTGTACTAATGAGCAATTTGGCAACTAAGAAAAAAATTATTTCATTAAAATTTACAATTTTACTTAGTTTTTAGATTTTTTTTAAAAACTAAAAATTTGAAATTAATGTTAACTAAAAATTTAAATACAAATCTTTCATCATTCCATTGTGTATAGAGTTTTTAGATTTGATATATTATTTTCATAATATTTAAGAAAAATAAATATATCTACAACATAGAGATTAGTCATTACTATCGATGATGGAGTTATAGTTCTTGTATGCTAAAGCATTGGTTAGCAGCACCATGGAGTTTGGTCCAGTAAGCAATGTTTAACCCCCAACAAATCCTTTGTAAACTTTGATCCTTTAGGTTTAAGATTGTAAGACCATTAGGCTGAGTTTGGGGTTGGACCAACAAACAAGTTTGAAATGTTTTAGGGTTTATGTCTTTTGGAATGTTTTAGGCCTCTTGTAATGTTGTAATAGATTTAATGGCTTACATATTATCAATTTATTTATCTTTTGATATTTATGGTAAGTGTGAGTTTGATTTGGTTCAATCTGAAATTTTTTGAATTATTTATGAAAATTCGGTTTAATTCTTATTTTTTTTTCATATTAATTTCGGTTTTGAATTTTTAGACTTATTTTAATAAAATGACATTTGTTTTATAACCTTTAGACATTATTTGGTAAATTTTCAGAAGTTTTTCTCATAATGTTTCTAAAAAAGATTAATTTTTAAGTAAACAAAAAATCCTTTATATAGAAATCTGTTTTTAAAGAAGTCTAAATTGAAATTAGGTCTGCCTCTCTGGCACGGAAGTTCGTCTGCCTCTCTGGCACGAAATTAGGGTTTTCTTGTTTTATTGCTATTCCTTGTTTTTTTCGTTTCACTCTTACTCAAACGGCAACTTGGTTGATGAAGCTGTCCTTTTGAAAATTCAACGCAAACGAAGGGGATCTACTCTGAAACCTGCAACAATGGAAAGAGATTTTGCCAGATTAACAATAGATGAAGAGGAAGATGAAGTTTTACAAGTTCTGTCTGAGCAGAATCTGGGAATAGAAGAACAAAATTTACGTCTAAAGGGTTGGCTTCTGACTGTAAGCATTATACACTTCCCGGCAATGAAACGCACAATGGCAAATCTGTGGCATCCGGTGAGAGGTGTTCAAATCCGAGATTTCGGAGATAAGAGGTTTCTGTTTAAATTTTTTCATGTCATGGATATGGATCGGGTCCTAAAAAGCTCCCCATGGACGTTCAACAATCACCTCCTAATTCTTCATAAGATTCAAAAGGGAGAAGACCCAATGGAAATTCCTCTAATATATTTTCCGATATGGGCACAAATTCATGACATTCCAATGGGATTTTTATCTGAAAATTTGGCAAGGCAATTAGGTGATTTTTTGGGCAGATTTTTAGAATATGATACATCAGATCTGGGAAAGGGGAGAAGGAATTTCATGCGGATTAGAGTTCAATTGGACGTACGACAGCCACTAAAAAGGAAAAAGAAGGTGTCTTTTGCAGGAAAGTGTTCATACATTAGATTCAAATATGAGAGACTTACTCTGTTTTGTTTCTATTGTGGTCACTTAGGTCATAATGATTCTTATTGTGAAGCAAAAATGTTATTGGGGATGGAAGTGGCAACAATGGGATGGGATTTGTCTCTGAAAGCACAATCTAAAAGAGCAATGGCAATGAATAGCATCTGGCTACATGAAGAAGGTGAGGCTGTACAGAATGGAAGTGGTAGCTCTAGTCAAATCATGGATAGCAGGATATAAGGCGTGAGGACTATACTAGAAACCGAGGCCTTAATAGATCCAGTTTTAGGATTTAATTTTGAAGGTAATCAGCCCAGATCAGTACAATGGGGGGAAAATTTAACGAAAGCACAAACACATTCGACAATGGATCATGATTTGGAGGAGAGGGTTCTAATCGGGGAAGAGGGGAAAAAGAGACATCGAGGAGAAAACGCAAGTCAACCATTCAGGGAGAATAATGAAAGTGGAAGGAGAAAGAGTTTGATAGAAAACAATCTTTTATTATCGGCGGCTGCCACAAGGCAAGCCGACCAGTCACAATGAAAATCTTAAGTTGGAATGTCCGTGGTTTGGGGAACCAACGGACGATTCGCAGGCTTCGGCAAATGTTGAAGACACAGAATCCCCAAATGGTCCTCTTTATGGAGACAAAGATAAACAAGAGAAATAATAATAGTATAACAAAAATAGTAACAAGAGAAAAAATAGTAATAATAATATAATATTAACAAAACTAATTAATAGTAATAATAAAAAGGGGTAAATATAATACAAAATAATAATGAAAATAGAAATACTAGATATAATATAAAAAAAATATTCATAACAAGGATAGTAATAATAGATTTTTAAAAAATGTTAATAACCAAAATAGTAATAATAAGTTTAAAATGAAAAAAATATTAATAATAAAAAGAATAATAAATTTAATGGTAATAACAAAAATAGTAACAGTGAATAAAATAAAAGTAATATTAACAGTAATAACAAATAATAGGAATAACGATAGAATTAATAGTAATACTAAATAGTGGTAAAAAAAATTAATAGTAGAGGAAGGTAATAAAATAAGATGATAATAAACATAATAAGTATAATACAAAAAGGTAACAATAATGTATATCAATAATATTAAATAAAAAAGGTAACAATAATAATAAACATATAACAGTAAGAACAATATTAAAAAGCATGTACAGATGTAAAATAATAAACAAAAAAACAAAATAATAATGATAAGAATATTACAATAAGTGAATAAAACATTAAAACAAAAAACTAAAAGTAATTTAGAGTTGTAAAAGGCTTGGGATTTAATTATAATTAAAACAAAACACGGGGTGTAAATTATAAAATGCAAAGAAATAACAAATCATGAGATGGGATAAAAATAAACGCGCGTATAAAGAAGAAGGACTGATAGGGTAAATATCCCATTTAAAGCATGGATTCCAATCCTCCCAACCTACATCATTTAATTTGCCGTTTAAAAAACCAAAAAAAAGTAAAAGTTGAATGGCATTCTGCCATTTTTTTTAAAAGAAACTCTAGCCCTTTATTTTTGTTTCCCTTTGCAAATTCATTCTGTCGAAAAGCCTAAAAAAAAAAAACAGAGGGGGATCCCTCTTTTCTCTGCTAGGACACGCCCATCCTTGCAGCGAATCCTCCCTGCGCGCACCATTAGCGGAGGCCGAAGGAACATCGGTAAGAACCCCTCGATCCCTCTTCTTTTTCTTTAAACAAACAAAGTTTGTTTTTGAAAACAAGTGAAATCAATTTGTGTAAACGGAAGGGTTTTGTTTTCGAAATTAAGAGGAAAAAAAAACAGATTCAAAACAAAAAGAAAAGAGAAAATCGAAACCTTGATGATTTGCTTTGATTTCGCGTTGATTTATCGAAAAGAATATTCTGTTTGCTATATATTCCAAAAGTCAGTAATCAAGAATCCCCCTTTTTACAATGTTTATTTCGGCTTTTATAGCCAAAGAAAAATCCCCAAAAATAGAATAAAATCCAAAACGATCTACTTGTTGCTTTGTTGTTTTTCCCTTCTTTTCCACAGATGAAGGCAACGTGGAGGCGCATTCTGCGGAAAGCGGGGTGACATGCAGAGTTGGGGTTGCTGGCGGCGGTATATGAACAGTGGCTAGGGTTTCTGAAACCCTGAAAAATCTTTAGGTTATTGGGCTTGTACTTGGGCTTCGATGTTGAGCCATTTTTATTCCAATATGTTTCTGTTTATTGGTATTGATGTGGACTGCTTTGGACTTCATTTTTTTTTATTTGGGTATGGTATTGGACCCGGGCTAAATTTAAGCCCAACATCTGCCCCTCTTTGCTCATTTTCGTGTAACGGGAATGAAGCAAAGACTTTAAAAAAGGCTAATTTTGCCCGGTCTTGCTGAGTCTTGACCTCTTAATGCTTCCTTCCTTCAGGTAGCCTCACTTTAAACCACTGCATCTTCAGGGGCATAGAAATTTTGTTTCAATCTGCTCCACTACTGCTCAGTGGAGATAAGATCTGCTTCTTTAGCCTGTTACCCTACTGCTTAGGGAATTAAGGCTGGTGGCTTAAATCTGTTCCATTGCCGATACATGGAGATAAGGTTCGCCATTTTTGATCTGCCCCACTCCTACTCAGTGGGGATAAGATCTGCACTCTTCAGTCTGCTCCATTGCCGATACATGGAGATAAGACTTGTTGTATTTGATCTGCTCCACTCTTGCTCAGTGAAGATAAGATCTGTAATTTTTAGCCTGTTACCCTACTGTTTAGGGAATTAAGGCTCATCGTCTTCGATCTGTTCCACTTCTGCTCAGTGGGATAAGATCTGCTATCTTCAGCCTGTTACCCTACTGCTTAGGGAATTAAGGCTCGTCGTCTTCAATCTGTTCCACTCCTGTCTAGTGGGATAAGATTTGCTATTTCCAGCCTGTTACCCTACTGCTTAGGAAATTAAGGCTCGTCATCTTCGATCTGTTCCACTCCTGCTCAGTGGGATAAGATCTACTATCTTTAGCCTGTTACCCTACTGTTTAGGGAATTAAGGCTCATCGTCTTTGATCTGCTCCACTCCTGCTCAGTGGGATAAGATCTGTAATTTTCAGCCTGCTCCCTTGCTATCTTGGGAAGACAAGGCCATTGGTCTAAATCTGCTCCCCTGCTATATCAGGAAGATAAGATTTGCCATCTTCGATCTGCTCCACTCCTGCTCAGTGGAGATAAGATCTGCTTCTTCAACCTGTTACGCTACTACTTAGGGAATTAAGGCTTATCGTCTTCGATCTATTCCACTCCTGCTCAATGGAATAAGATCTGCTTCTTCAGCCTGTTGCCCTACTGCTTAGGGAATTAATACTTCTCGTCTTTGATCTGTTCCACTCCTGCTCAGTGGGATAAGATCTGTAATTTTCAGCCTGTTACCCTACTGCTAAAGGAATTAAAGCTCATTGTCTTGGATCTATTACCCTACTGCTTAGGGAATTAAGATTTGTAATTTTCTGTAACTCTCATCAATTTTGCTACATTGTCCTCTGGGGAACTTACCTGTAGAATTGATTTTATGGGGTCTATGCTTATGCCAAATGATTAGGATGTCATGATTGAAAAATGCTCCTAACCAATGTATTGCGAATGAATGGATGCATGCAAAATGTCATGAGTATGATCCAATTTTTTTAACTTTTGGGTTATCATTGCTCGCTGCTTGTTAGGGCAATATTCCCGTTGTATGCCTTCTTGTTCTGCTGATACTTCTAACACAAAATCTGAAGATGTCGTCATTGCTTAGACTTTTATTTCAGGGGTTCCAAGTCCCTTAAGCCTGGTGAGTTCTAAATAATTGTCTTGTTTCAGATTCTTGTATTATTTAGAGACTTTCAGAGTAATACGCAAAACTTCTTTTGTGAAAGCTTATTAGTCCACTACTCGTTATTTCAATGAAAAATGCTTGAAAAAGAGCATAATAATGGAGAAGAAATAAATTAATTAGGAGCATAGCTCGAAACAAATAAGATAGCAAATGCAATCAAGAAGGAAATTTATTGGTAGTGTATTTTGAAATTAGCAAATTCAGAATGGGTAAGATGAAAACTAGGTGCCCTCAGATATCGCAGACTGAGTTTCTCTGTTCAAACTTCTTGAGGACCATTTAAGCTCAATATGTGTTTAGGGGATCCGGAGTACCTTGTCGATATCCCAAGATGAAACATACTTCATCATTGTTAATTCAAGAGTAGCAAAACTACTATATGCCCCATCACGTTTTGATCATAATTTGAGCCACCCTTTTCGGGTTTTCGACTCAATACCCCTTTGGTCTCAAAGTGCCCTTTGCGAGTTTTCACCTTGGTCTCTCCTTTTTTTTTTACGGAAAGCCTCAAAGCGCCATTTGCGGGTTTTCGCCTTGGCCTATTTTCTTCTTAAGCGAAGTGTTTCTTGACTAAGTCTGCATTAACAGGGTTCGACTGACTCTTGCCATCCATCTCGGCTAGTATCAATGCTCCTCCAGAAAATGCCTTCTTTACAACATAAGGTCTTTCTTAATTAGGCATCCACTTTCCTCTGGAGTCCTTTTGCATAGGAAGGATTTTTCAATACCAAGTCTCCCTTGCGGAATTCTTTAGGGTGGACTTTTTATTGTAAGCCTGCATCATTTGCTTTTGGTACATTTGACCATGACAGCTGGCTCTTAACCTTTTTCCTCGATCAGATTCAGTTGGTTATACCGAGATTGAACCTATTCTACTTCATCCAACTTCAGCTCCGACAAAATCCAAAGAGTAAGAATTTCAACATCGATAGGCAAGACTGTATCCATCCTATAAACCAATGAGAAAGGTGTTGCCCTAGTGGAAGTCCTAGCCAACATTCGAGAAGCATAGAGGGTAAATGGTAACTATTCTATGGCAATCTTTACAGGTTTCCATCATCTTTCAAAATCATTTTTTGGATGGTTTCTTTCTTTTCTTTTCTTCTTTCCTTCTTTTTCTTTTTTATTTTTTTTTGAATTCGAACTTGAACTCGAAGTTGAAATTGAACTTGATGATGATTGACTTTGTAACTTTGTCATAGAAACCGACCTTCACCCTCTTAGTGGAATAGTTGACAATCACGAAGATGAATAGGCGTCAACTAGATGCCTTTGCCGAGATCGTCCCTGTAACATCTATGCCCCACGTATAGGAAAAGAATAGGGAATCATATAAATCATGTCTTCTCAATACGGCATAGCTGATGCAATCTCCCCTTTCATGGTAGACCAGCAGTACCCGAACCTTATAATCGACCTGGCTATCGAAAAACTCTTAACATGTGCCTTTTTGAACACTCCATAGCCTCCTCGTGCCTAGGCATATCTTAATGCGATCATGCAAAGACATATTTGAATTCTTGGAATAACTCGCTGACGTCTTGCTTTGTTTCTGTGGTGAACAAGGCTTCGATCTTCACTCCTTTCCTAGACTCGCAATGTCCACTTACCCTTTGTACAGTAGAGTCTATTTTCATTTTGTTCTACCATCCTTAACAAATCAAAAAGATAAGTTACAATCTCTGACATCTTCAAAATCCTCAGATCCTTTTAGACCATATTTCACTCAAAAGGGAGTCGTAACAGCGTTGCTTATATCTTGATATCTTGGTACCTATTGTAGGTACGAAGGTAAATTCCAAAGAATACGATTTTTAGGATGATGAAGAATGAAAGACATCCTCCCAAAAAAAGACAAAACAATGTATAGTATGACATGGAAAAAATAAAAAAATGTTTGCTCGGCATGAAGCACAAGAATGCATTTTTTATTGAAAATAAAGATGTTTGAACATAAGCCTATTTCACAAAAGATTCTTATTGTTTCTAGGCTTAAAACAACAAGTGTATTTTGAACATTATTCTGTGTTAGCTCTAAGAGCTACAGGAATTTCCTCTATAGTCCAGTTGTTCAGAAAACTTTTGTAACACCCCTTACCCGAGACCGTTGCAGGAGTTGAGCGTGAGGCGTTACTAGACTTAACTACTAATTCGGGGCATAAAAATTGAAACTATCCATTTGCGTCATGTTGTCTAAATTGACTAGAACTCGAGTTACGAAACTCAAAATTTAGATCTATAAATTTTTCTTGAAACTAGATTCATATATATTCTTACTATAATTTTTCCAGAATTTTTCATGTGGCCAATTAGTACAGTTTATTCATTAAAGCTTCCCCTGTTTCACTAACCAACAATTCTGACCTCTCTTAACCTAAATTCAAATATCTCATTGTACAGTTTTCATATGATGTTCCCACTTGTTTTTATTGAAAATAGACTCATTACGAAATCTAGATATATATAAAATATAACTCATAATTCATTTTTTACAATTTTTAATAATTTTTCCAAGACAGAATAGGGGATCATGAAGTCATTTAGAACCAGTCTCACTAAAATTTAAATATCACAAAATATAAAATTCCTTTGCCTACTCTGTTTCCTTAATATAAAAATAGACACAATAGTGTTTAATTCTATATCTTAATCACTTTCTAATTCCATTTCTTCTATTTTTGATGATTTTTCAAAATCACGTCACTGCTGCTAACCAAAAACTGTTTCATTGCAAAATATGGTTAACTAGCTTATAACATCTTTACTCCCTTTCATTTAAACTCTATACATTAACCATACTTATATATATATACCAAAAACCAAGTCAACCAAAAACCACAACCAAACATAATCAAGCCAAAATATAAATTCCAAGATTAACAAGATGGATAAGTCATTTTCGCATGGCTTATACAAATATATATAACTTCAAACCAGCAATATCAAAACTAGTCTATACATGCCACGTAACCAAATCTCCAAGCATTTATTTACCGAAGCGAAAATTGGATAGTGTGATGATATCTCCTTCGACTTCCAACCCGAGCAAGTCTTCGAAACTCTATAAACATAGGAAAATTACACAAAGTAAGCTTTGAAAGCTTAGTAAGCCATAAGCAAATAATTCACTATAGAAACATGTATAATTCAATTCAAATAGGCCAAAATTTAGTTAATCACATACACATATACAATCACTTTTCTCATACAATCCATGTTCCTTGTTAAGTAACTTCACTTACCTTATTTTTCATTCAATAAATAAACCTCATACGTACCTGAATCATTTAACTCAAATACACAGTCAGTCACCAATTCATTCATGGAAATATCATAATCATGCATATATTCCATCTCATAATTTATATCTAATTCACTTACTCATAATTCCCTTACTCATAATTTATATCACCATTCGTAGCTTCAATACTTACCAAAATTAGGTCTTTGAATTGAAAATTTACTCGTGTCCTTAATACTTGTTGACCGATTTCGCACACTTAGTGCTCGGTAATTCAATTCGCACACTTAGTGCATAGTGACCGATTTTGCACACTTAGTGCTCGGTATTTTAAATTCGCACACTTAGTGCATAATGACCGATTTCGCACACTTGGTGCTCGGTAATTCAATTCGCACACTTAGTGCCTTTCTCAATCCTGTTATACATTTATATATCCAATCTCATGAAAATTAAACATCCACTATAAATATATGAATTAGCTAAAATCAATCTCAATAATCAACATTCCATTCGGGTGTACCAACGGCACATATACATATCTCACATTCGGCTATACTATGCACATATATATAGTTATCACAATCAGCTATATCAATAATATTTATACATACTTCCATTAAATTCACATGTACCACTATAAGAAAAATCCAATTCAACTCAATTGCTTAAAACTTACTTATTAGATCAAATACACATGATTCATTATTCCATCACATATGGCCGAATATACTAGTTTAATGCATTATCTTATATATAACCGAACATCCAAAGTTAATTAAATTATCACATGTACTCGTATATTCGAATTTAATATAATATCACATATAACCACTTATATACAAATTCAATTCATCATCACATATACACATACCTTTATGGCCGAATATATAAGGTTAATTAAATCAACTCACTTGTTCAATTTCCACATCCATATGAAGTCTTATAGACATAGACTTGAAAATAAATCACCGGTATTAAACCTGCTAGGCGTATGCCTGAATCACACACCGGCACTAGGCCTGCTAGACCCAAGTGTCAAATTTATTCACCTAAGAATAAGCACGCTAGGCACGAAGCCCGATTTAAGTTCACCAGCTCAAAGCTTGCTAGGCCCAAAGCCCGAAACATCACAAATACATAATCGATTTAAGGACATAAATCACATATTCTAAGTCATAAGCTTTCATCAAAAATTTATACTATATTTCATATATCTAAACTTACTCATGTAGTTCCTTGAACATATCAAATACCATCTCTCACATTCGGCAATAGCAAATATAATTATAAACATTTCAATTCAGCATGAATAATTTACATTTAATTAAAACTAAGAACAACCATTTGCTTATAGACTTACCTTGGATATCGGCGAACGTAAAATTAACTATTCGGCTATTTTTATCTTTCCCCGATTCAAATCCGACTTTCTCTTTTCTTGATCTAATTTGATATAAATGAAACTTATTTAATCAATATTCAATTAAATTCACTCAAAAACACATGAATAAGTAATTTTCACTTTTACCCCATACATTTTACATTTTCACGATTTAGTCCCTGTTGCACAAAACACAAAACATTCAAAATTTGACTACTTCATCCTTTAGCCGAATGTTCCTTACACTCATACAAGTTCATACATTTCATTCATTTTATATTTTAGTCCCTCCAAAAATTTATTTTTTTAATTTAGTCCTAATTACTCAATTTCGTCAAAAATCTCATTACAAAACATGTTAATCTAAATCATATGTTTTATATTTCATCAACTAACAACAAAAATCACAACTAATCATCAATAACATATCTCAAAGTCTTCATCAAATTCTAAAGTTAGGGTATGGTCTTGATAATATACTAAGCAACGATCTCTCAAAACGTAAAAATTATCGGCAAACCAACAAAATCACTTACCCAATTAAACCTCCAAAGTGTCGAACCTTAGGTAACTTTTCTTCTTTTATTTCTCTCTTAGTTTCGGCAATGGAAAAAAAAATGAACATGCAAGCTCTTTTTTTTTCCATGTTTTATTTAATATATTAACTTTATAATACTTTACTTATTATTATAACTTTTATGTTTAATATAAAAAAAACAAAAACCACATAATGTAACCTTAGTGCCGTCCATTCAATAACTGAAGGGAAATATTGCAACATAATACCCTCATATTAAAAGAACAACCATTATTCAGCCCCTTTGAATTTAACTACTAATTTTTCATTTTATGCGATTAAGCCCTTTTTATTCAATTAAGCACACAAACAATCAAATTTTCATACGAAACTTTCACACATGATAATTCACATATAATTAACACGGAAAATAATATTTAAAATTTTTTTTGACTCGGATTCGTGGTCCTGAAACCATCGTTCCGATTAGGGTCAAAATCGGGCTGTTACAACTCTCTCCCCTTAGGGATTTTCGTCCTCGAAAATCTTACCAGAAAGTAGAATAAGGATTTGCTTCCGCACAATACACTTCAAATTCACACATAGCTTCAGATTTCAAATCTATTTAATCTCACAATTGAAATTCTGATCTGACTTTCGCTGTACATCATCTCTAGCTGAGACTGCTTATGACTGTATTAAATTGTTTTCATTTTCTGCTCAATTTCTTTGACGATATTAATCACGTGGATCATTTTCTCACAAAACTCGATCCTGTAATAACAGAGTTCGATAACTTCTTATAATAGCAACAGTCTTTCTTAGTTGCTTTGAAACTCTAAAAGACAGTGACAAATTAATATTTCGAGAGTTTGAATTGCGTTTCCCGATTTCAATGCAATCTCATACTCACAAATTACTATAACTTTCCTCAGAATCCCAATATAAGTTTCAGATCTCAATCCGAAACAATGATAATTGGTACCATGTGTATATTTATCATATCAGGAACAGATAACTCTATAATCAACACTTTATTTCTATAATCAACAAAGTCAGAAATATCATAGTGCACACTCATTCATCAGTATCATATCTCAGAATGTCGTGCATCATGTTACTCTCGTACGATCAAACTAACTGACCTGTGAGCCACCTATAACAATGGTTATACAGTCTCAGAGCTTCTCGGTATATACACTTTATCTCGAAGCAACAAATAATCATTGATTCCACATCTGAAATTCTGAATTAGAAATCAATTTATGCTGAACCCCCTTTTTAACTTATAATTCACTGACACATTTCTGAATTTCACAACTTCACTAAATAAACATTTATTTAGCCTCTAATTCAGCTAACAATCGTTCATTACTTGATAAGATCAATAACATATTCATCGCTCAAAAAGCACATAAAAGCTTCACATTCAAAACATCTGAAACTATAATCATTTCCTCGGATAAGAATCATTTACAGACTCAAAAGTTTTTCGACGATTCGGACTAACTTTGCTGTGCCAAGTTCGGATCTTTCTCTGACATTAAACATTTTAAACTCT
Source organism: Gossypium bickii (assembly GCA_025503065.1). Lineage (NCBI taxonomy): Eukaryota > Viridiplantae > Streptophyta > Magnoliopsida > Malvales > Malvaceae > Gossypium > Gossypium bickii. The sequence continues at coordinate 82,123,937 of CP106716.1, forward strand.
TATAGTCATCATATATATCACATAAGGCCTTTAATGCATCTTTAACTATATGAAATCACAAGATATCTCTGTACACTTTTTCATTAGAACACACTTTAAACCATTCATTAACATATGAATGAAGATCATAAAGTCTTTATTCAACTCAGACAAAACTAGAACTGACATTTTGGTTGATAATGTCTTCGTGCAAAAGAAAGCTTCAACATTCGAACTAACTTTAATTTACCACAACATTTCTCAGATCGAATTGTTCCAATAGATATAATTCTGTATTAAATCTTCAAGAATACAAATTCTTCTTCCATACTATCCTTCAATTTATACATGTACGTTCAAAATTTATTTCCAGTTCGTAGATAGATTCAAACACATATAACCCAACTAACTTTTCAATCAAATAATTCAGATCATACTAAACCACTGAATTAGTCTTTTAGAAGAAATCTTTTCTTCTCGTTAAAAGGATAACCCCAAACATGTCATTATACAAATTTATCTTAATCTTCTATCATTTTCACTTTTATCAATGTCGAACCTTCACAAGAACTAGAAAAGAGTTTATAATGAAGCTGTCTCTTATATTAATCATCGAAACTTTGAATTCTACTAAAATCACCTTAACCAAATAGAAATCATTGGACCTTACTAGGAACGATGTCTGTAACATCCTGAAAAGGGCCTATGCATTTTCGATTTAATTGTAGGAAATGACAAGTCTTAAGAATTATGAATAAATTTTTGATATTTTTGGAAACCCAGAAATGTATGAAAATGAATGGAAATGAATATTTTTGGAAACCTGGAAATGCATTAGGACATGAACATTTTAGGAAACCTAGAAATGCAAGGAAATGGTTAAAAAATGGAAAGTATACATTTTTGGAAACTAAGAAATGGAAATGGAAATGATCCAAAAATGGAAAGTGAACATTTCGGGAAACTTGGAAATGTAAGAAAATGGTCACTAAACAGAGCCGATCGAAAATTTTAGGAAACTTAGAAATGATGCAGAAATGTCAAATTTTAAGGTTTAAAATAGGAAATAAAGGCAAGAGGGCCTTAAAAGAAAAAGTTGGTAGAAATTGACACACAAACAGGCTTGGAAAAGTGGCCTCAAGATGGCACAGGGGCCTATGGAAATGGCGCCATGTGCAAGAGGCATGGGCCTGGGTTCGAGTCACAAGGGGAGCAATTAAATGAAGTTTTATTTTTGCTTCCCAGGCTAAGGGGATGGACGGCACATGTGTTTAAAAAGAGGAGTTTTAATTCCATAAATACGTGATTAAAAAGTGATAAATAAAGGATTATTTTTTTTTGAGATAAATGAGGGATTAAATGTTTTTAATTTGAATAAAGGTGATAATTAAAAGATAATTGTAATGCCCAAATTTCGTCCGGGCCTAAAACCCAAACAAAAAAAATAAAATAACAGTCCAATAGGCCCAATTTACAAAAAGCCTAGCAAGCCTAAAAGTTTAAGAAAGTTTTCAGAAAACCTAGGGTTCCAGGAACCCTAGGCGCCGTTGGCCTCCACCCACGCACGCATTGGCTAGTGCGCCGCACTCCACTCGGCCGCAACCCCCACTTGGCCTTGTCTGCCACCACTCCTCGGACACCTGCAAGGACGGAGAACACGACAAAGAAAACGACAACAAAAACAGAGGCAACAATAAGGAAATATTCTTTATTTATTTTTCGCTTTCTCTGGAATCTCGGTTATAAAAACCGAATGAAGCAATGTACTGAGGACCTTTTTTTTTAGCAAAAAAAAAATCAATCAAAAAACACAAAAGAAAACAGATTCAAAGACACAAAAATAGCAGTAGAGATCTAACAAAAATATCTAAAAGCAAAGATCATTCGAAGGTATTTTTTATTTATTATTTTTCTTCTTATTTTAAATTTTTTTTTCTCCTTCTGTACATAAATATATATATACACATATATAGCAAAAAAAAAACATAACTTAAAAGAAAAAAAATAATAAAAAAATTTAAAGTTTTTACCTTTTCCGCCACACAGTATGCGGTGGTGTGCGGCGCCGATGGCGGTGGCGTGCGGTGGCAATGGCGGTCTTCCTCATTGAAATCTCTTGATCCTCTTCCTGCAGAGAGAAAAGGAAGAAGTTAAGAGAATTTTTTTTTTAAGAATGAATGAAAAGTGATTTTTTTTTGGTAAAACTTAGCCTTATGTAGCCCATCAAAACGACGTAGTTTTGGGGCTGGCCTTAAACACCCAAAACGACGTCGTTTTGACTATAACCCGTTTTTGACCCGACCCGTTAAGAAGGATCCGCGTGTTTTTAATTAATGGGTATATTGCGATTTTGGTCCTCCCGCTTTTTCTTGGCTTCGCAATTAAGTTTCTGGTATTTTCAATTTGGCCTAAAACTTTGTCTCGGATTTCGATTGGGTCCACTTGATGCAATGTATTTTGGAAGAAAGGGGTTATTGTCCATTTCGGCCCCTCCCTTTTTACGCGCACTTCTAATAGGCCCTTTCTTTTTATTTTATTTCGAATTGACCCCAAACTTTCGTTTTAGATGCAATTTGATCCTTCTTTTGTTATTTTTGTAATCTTATTAATCCTATTTGATATATTATTATTGTTTAACATCTTCATTATTAGTATCATTATATTATTTATATATTTATTATTATCACCATATTTATATCATTATTATGTTGTATATATATTTTATGTTGTTCTATTATTATTATATTATTACTATTATTATTATTATTATTTATTTTTATTTTTATTTCTATTACTATATATTATTATATTGTACATATTTAGCATTATTCATTATTATTATTATTATTATTATTATTATTATTAGTCACTATTATTATTATTAGTTACTATTAGTAATATTATTAGTCAGTATATATATATTTACTATTATTATTATTACTAACTTTATTATTATTATTATTATTTTTATTATTTGTTTACTTTATCTTTGTATGTTACTACTTCTATTATTATTACTATTATACTATCATCCAGTATATACCTACTTACTATATTAGTATATTTATTATATTTATATTATTATGTTGTATATATTTTTGTATCACTAATGTTTTCATATTATTACTATATTACTATTATTATTATAACTACATTTGTATTATTGTATTATATATATTTTGTATTACAATTATTATTATTTTTCATTATTACTATACTATTTACTATTACGAGTATTATCATTATTATATTATTATGTTGTAAATATTTGGTATTATTATTATTGCTATTATTATTGTTACTTTATTATATTATATACACGTATATATTATTATTTAACCTTCATTCATATGTTTACGCTTCTATTATTTCACATATACTTCTATTCTTCACGCCATCATTTTTCGCATGAAGACCCTTTCCACGTTACGAATAATGCTTTTTATACATAACTTAAGATTTTTATCAATTTTATCCAAAGACCAAAATTTTCAAATAAGGCAATATTCCGTATTTGGAAATTCGAGGACCGTACCTATGTGTTGGGTTTCGGTCTTCTTGCTTGACCAAAGATTGAATAACCTTTTGTTAGTTTTAATGCATGAGTCTTCGCGATTAAGAGACGACCTTGGATTTGAGGATTGAAATTATCGTGTCCTACGTATTGGATGTGATATTTGGTCCCTTCGAAACAAGGAAATCTTAATATTCAATTTTAAGAAGACTCAGACATTTCCAAAAAGACCCAAATTTCTAAACTCATTTCTAAATTTTTAAACTTTCGACATTGGGACATCAATTAATCAATTCGGTACCAATTTTGGGCGTGACGAGGGTGCTAACCCTTCCTCGCATGTAACCGACTCCCGAACCTAATTTCTCAAATTTTCGAAGACCAAAAACATCTGTTTTAGTAAATCAAAATGTTTTATTAAAACAAAGGTGATCCGATCACACCTAATAAAAGGTCGGTGGCGACTCCCGTTTTTTTTATTTTCAAAAACCCAAGTTCGATTCCCGTTTTTTCGTCTTTCAAAAAATGGTTTCGACAATAATATTATCACATATGTGGAGTGGTGGCCAAGTAAAGGACTCTTTGGCTGATAACTTTGTCTATAAAAGGAAAGGAGGAAGGCTACTCCTCAGTTTACTTCTTTTTCTGCACTGCCGGAATTCCCTAGCTCTTTCCCCCTCTCTGCCGAAATTTCTCTTCATCTTTTACGCTTCTCTTTTCTTCATCTGTCAAGCCAAAACCCTTTTTCCTTTTGATCCCTGACTAAAACCCCATAGCCAAATCCCTGTGACTCTAGGCAAGGAGGCAATCGACTACGGTATTAAGGTAAGACAATCAATTTTGTTCTTCTAATTCTCCTAATCCAGATTTAGGGAATAATCTCTCCTATTGTCTCTTAGCCGATTATTAAAGAAGAATATCGGGATTTCAAATTCAAGGATTTTTGGCTAATCAGGAAGATAGATCATTCGGGATTCAAGATTTGAAAGGTAAGTATCAAAATAAATTCGGCCAAGGCTATTTTAATATATATGTATATGGATTATTAAAAAGCCGAAAACTAATGAAGTGATATGGTGTTTAGCCGAAATCACAAGGAAGGAATACCAAGATTCGGTACTTGGTTCTTGAAAACAATTCGGCAACAAGGTAAGTAATACAAATCCTACTAGGATTTGGTTTTAAAGTCAAAAAGGGTTTATTATGTATTTTAATAATGTGGCCGAATATAGGGATTGAGATCTAAGGCAACAGATCAATTTCTTTGGGATTTCAAGGAATCTATTAAGCGAAAAAGGTGTGTACTCACACTAACTTTCAATATGTTATGGCAATAATTATGTTTTAATATATGAATGTGTATAAGAATGAGAATGTGGCTAAGTACCACAAATGTGGCAAAAAGTACCCAGGTACGTATTCTTACTTTTGATAGGATTATGAATGTGTTATATTCTAAAAAGTGACATGAATGTGAATTTAAGTATAATATGAATGATATGTAATAATTGGGGCATTTGGGATATATGTGAAGGGAGAAAGTGAAGGTGATGACTACGGTCTCACCAACGAAGGTGCTGACTTCGATCTCACCAACGAATTATGGTGACTACGGTCACATTATTGAATATGGTAACTTCGGTTACAATATCTGAATATAGTGTCTAAAGACACAACGTAAGTGGGCGATGAGCACGTCGACTGCAGCGACTGCCTTCGATGGTGTGTAGCGGATGGAGGGTCGACTTAGTAGTCCCCACGGTGTACAGGTTGGTACGGGTGGTGTGTAGCGGATGGACAAATAGGCTTGGGTTTGGGTTGCATCATCCTTTATTTTGTATGAACATGAAATTGATATGACTTGTATGCCTGATTTGTTGAAAATTAGTCATCATGTACACATTGAGTCAGGGACTCACCCGTTGGGGAATTATTTTTCGTGTGATGAGCGATAATGGACCGGGTCGGCGGGAGCTAAAGGTGGCCATGCATCACTTGAAGAATTTATTTAGAAATTTGGACTTTATATAATTTTAGTACTTTAAATTTTATTTTGGGTTTGAATGATGTAATAAGGCCGTAAGGCCCAGTTGGATTTTCTTTATTTCTGTTTATTTTTATTTGATTATGATACAATTTATTTTTGATTAAAGTTAAGTAAATTTATTTCTTTTAAAATAATAAACCCTAAAATTATTTTGTCACCTTATTTAAGTTGGATTTTCAAAATTTATTAAATGGGTTCCAATTTAAGCCCAACCCAAAACGAATTTTTCTTAATTACACAAATTTTCTCTAAGTTAATCAGGACATTGAAAACCGGTTTACTTAAGGAACATACCAGATCCGGTTCAAGCTCGTGGGCCGGGTGTGGGGTGTTTCAGTTTGGTATCAGAGCCCAGTTTTAAACTCTCGACCTATGGGCTAAGGCCCAGAAACATTTTTAATTCGAGCCCAAATGACTTTCTTTGAAATAAAGCAGGTATTCTGGCATGGCACCTAAGTCTCCGACCCGCAGTCCACCAGGTAAGTACCCCTAACTCTATGTGTGATTATGTGATTTATATAGGGGTAGAAAAGGAATGGAACGTAGAATAGTGTGATAGGAATTTGAACCACAGGATTAGACTACTCAAACACATGAAACTCATAAGACTTAATGAACTTAACAAACCTATGGCTAAGTCATTGAGCTAGGTGTGTGGTAACCCACATGCGCATGTCTAGGATTGGATCCGTAAGAGCACAGTATTTAAGCGATCCTAGTGACTCACCTCCTCTTCGCAGTATCCTGCAGTGCGTAGCTTCGGTTCACCCTAACTTAGAGGCTCGGTGGTGTGGCAACCTCTCATGTGCGCATGTCTAGGAATGGTTTCGGTGAGAGCTTGGTATTTAAGCGATCCGCGTGACTCACCTCCTCTCCACTCACTCACTGCACAGTGCGTAGCTTTGGTTCACCCCGACCAAGAGGACTCGGTCATAGGCTTAAACACAAAGACTAAAACCCGAAAGGGACTTAGCGATTTTTTTTTTGATGAAGAACAACAAACCATAGTTTTAAAACTTTTAAAATCACTCTTTTAAATTGTGAGAACCATCTTTACAAAGTTTTCCGAAAAATTCCCGATTTTCAAAAAATTACAAAAATACCCCTAGTGGTAAAATTACCAAAATGCCCTTGATTCACAAAATGTCAAACTTTTCAATGGTTTTGTCAAAACTCCATTATTTTATAATGCTCATAAACCCTAATGTGCAAACTATCAAAAATACCCTGATTTTGGAAAATTACAAAATTGCCCCTAACTTGCAAAATTACCAAAATGACCTTGATTTCCAAATTTTTGCAACATCACCATTTGAAAGGTTAAACTCTCAAAAAGAACCCACAAAATTTTACAACTTTTGAAATATCCCTGATTTGTTAGTTTTTCCAAATATGCCCCAGTTTGTGAAAAATTACCAAAATACCCCTGAGGTCGAAAATTACCGAAATACCCCCGGATTTCAAAATTTTTCCAAATTACCCCAAAACTTTGAAGTTTTCAAAATGCTTTTTGAAAAAGCACCAAGGAACGTTTTCCCTGGAAAAAAATACGAAAATACCCCTGTAGGACAAAATTACGAAAATACCCCTGGGTAGTGAAAAACAACAATAATGAAAATTACAACGTTTCTCTGAATGAACAAAAGTTCATACTTGTTTGATGGATGAATGAATGAATGGAAAAGACTGTGTGTTTGTATGAATACGAAAGAACCACTCTTAAATCCCTTTTCATAAAATTTTTCCGCGAGTAAACAAGTGAAACCAAAGTTTTAATACATAAAATTTTCAAATCAGATCTCGACGCTAGAAATGAGCTCCAGAGGACGTGGTCGACGTGGAAGAGGTAGAGGAAGAATGATTAGGTCAGAACCCGTTAGATCGGGTCAGGGTTCTGACAATGAGATACCACCGCCACCACCACCCCCAGCTGTTAATGTTGAGCAGCAGGCTCAGACGGGGGAAGATGCTATGTCGCAGGCTGTGCTTCGAGTTTTGGAATTGGTGGTGGTGCGGGGAGAAATTCGAGAACCCGTAAGTTCAGTGCTCGAACGGCTCCGAGCTAATGGAGCCGAGATGTTTCGTGTAGTGTCTGGAGTAGCACCCAGTATAGCTGAGTACTGGTTGGAAGTAACGGAGTGCATCATGGATGAGCTCGACTTGACCCCCGAGGAGAAGTTGAAAGGAATGGTGGCACCGTTACGCGATGAAGCGTGTCGATGGTGGTTAATCGTCGGGATGGTGCTACGTTTGCAGATTTGACTCAGGAATATGTTAAAGAAGCATTTGAGAAAAAGTATGTGGGAACCAGGTATACGGATGAACAAAGAAAGGCTTTTCTGGGATTGGTACAAGGAAGTAAGTCCGTCGCAGAATATGAGGCAGAATTTCTGAGGTTGAGCCGCTATGCTCGAGGAATAGTGGTAACTGAGCATGAGCGCTGTGTCCATTTTGAGGACGGGCTAAGAGATGATTTGAGATCGTTGATAGCACCGCATCGGAGCGGGAATTCTCTCGCTGGTGGAAAAGGCCAAGGTGGTGAGGTATTAAGGATGCTACCAAACAGTCAGTAGATAGGAATAAGCCCAAAAGAGGTTTTGGGCCACCGAAAAGGGTCACAAGAGGCCTAGAGTTGACGGGCCACAAAATCAACAAGCTGGTACGGGCTGGCAGAATCGCCCTTGTGAGCATTGTGGAAAGAGGCACTTGGGAGAATGTTGGAAAAAGACGGGACGATGTCTCAAGTGTGGGTCCAAGGACCATATGCTTAAAGATTGCCCCAAGCTGCAAGATGAGAGCCGACCGGCAGCTCAAAATGCTAACCAGGCTGGTAGAGGCGGACAGTAGCCTCAAAGGGGTCGTGGTTCGGAAAATAGAGGAAATGGCAGAGGTCGTGGGGCATAGGGCCGAGGTGCTGCTAATGCCGAAGCAAGGCAACCGGGTTTGGTTTATGCGGTTCGCCAGAGGGAAGATGGAGACGCGCTGGATGTTATAACCGGTACGTTCTTTATTCATGAAAAACCCTATTTTGCTCTGATTGATGTGGGCTCGACCCATTCCTATGTTGCATGTAGTGTAGTGGAAACACTAGGCCTAGACTCTGAACTTTCTGATAGGTAGATAACTGTAGTAAGCCCATTAGGCCAAACTGTGATGATAGATAAGATCTTTCGGAATGTACCCTTAGAGATTCAGGGAGTGAATTTTCGGGCTGACTTAATGGAGTTACCCTTCGAAGAATTTGAGCTTATACTTGGAATGGATTGGCTAGTAGAGCATCGAGCCGTGTTGGATTGTGCGGCTAAGCATATGGAACTAAGAACCCCAGAGGGTGAAGTAGTAGTGATGATCGGAGAAAGGAGGAACTACTTGTCCAACGTAGTTTCAGCGCTGAAGGCTGAAAAGATGGTTAGGAAAGGGTGCGAGGCGTTCTTAGCCTTCGTAAGTGCGTTAGGAGGAAAGGATGAAGGTGTCCATGGAGTTAGGACGGTAAGGAACTTTGTAGATGTGTTCCCAGATGAATTACCAGGAATACCCCCAGATAGGGAGGTGGAATTTGGAATAGATTTGTTACCGGGAACAGCTCCTGTGTCGATCGCTCCATACCGAAGGGCGTCAAAGGAGTTAGTGGAGCTCAAGGCCCAAATCCAAGAGCTGTTGGATCGTGGGTTCATACGACCCAGTGTGTCTCCATGGGGAGCACCAGTCCTGTTTGTGAAGAAGAATGATGGAACTATGCGTATGTGCATAGATTATCGTCAGTTGAACAAGCTGACCATCAAGAACAAGTATCCTTTGCCAAGGATCGACGACTTGTTCGATCAACTGAAAGAGGCAGCTGTGTTCTCAAAGATCGACTTAAGGTCGGGATATCATCAGCTAAAGGTGAAGGAGGCTGATATTCATAAGACCGCTTTTAGGACAAGATACGGTCACTTTGAGTTTGTGGTGATGCCGTTTGGATTGACAAACGCTCCAACCACATTCATGGACATGATGAATCGGGTTTTCCAACCCTATTTGGACAGATTCATCGTAGTGTTTATCGACGATATTTTGGTGTACTCGAAGTCGGAAGAGGAGCATGATGAGCATCTCCGAATGGTGTTAGAAGTGTTAAGGGAAAAGAAACTCTATGCCAAATTTAGCAAATGTGAATTTTGGCTTAAGGAGGTGGCATTCTTAGGACATGTGGTATCCGCAGAAGGAATAAGAGTGGATCCAAGGAAGATTGAAGCAGTGATGGATTGGAAACCACCTAGGTCTGTGGCTGAGATTTGAAGTTTCCTAGGCTTGGCAGGCTATTACAGAAGGTTCGTGGAAGGATTCTCGTCAATAGCCGCGCCTTTGACAAAGTTGCTAAGGAAGGAAGTACCTTTTGTGTGGACGGATAAGTAACAAGAAAGCTTTGAAAGACTTAAGAAGGTGCTAACAGAAGCTCCGGTGTTAATTCAGCCGGAGGCAGGCAAGGATTTTGTGGTGTACTGTGATGCTTCGCATACGGGGTTAGGCCGTGTGCTAATGCAAGAAGGAAAAGTGGTCGCCTATGCGCTCTAGGCAAGCTGAGGCCTCATGAGGTTAATTATCCAACCCATGACTTGGAACTAGCAGCAGATGGTTTTCGCCTCAAGGTTTGGAGGCACTACCTTTATGGAGAAAGGTCAGTGATTTACACAGACCACAAGAGCCTTAAGTACTTGTTGACTCAGAAGGAGTTGAACTTGAGGCAACGAAGGTGGGTGGAGCTATTGAAAGATTATGATTGTTCGATAGAGTACCACCCGGGCAAGGCGAATGTGGTAGCTGATGCCCTAAGTAGGAAGGTTGTATCGGATTTAAGGGCCTTGTTCGCTCACTTAAGTTTGTATGATGACTGGGCTTTGTTGGCGAGTTACAAGTCAAGCCCACATGGCTGAAGGAGGTGAAAGAGGGACAGTTGGCGGATAAAGACTTAAGTACTAAGTTACAGCAAGTACAACAAGGAGGATTAAAGGACTATGGCGTCAATGATGAGGAAGTACTGTGGTACAAGGGGAAGGTTTGTATGCCGAGGGATAAGGAGTTGAGACAAAGGATTCTTCGGAAAGCGTATGGTAGCCCTTATGCTATGCATCCCAGAGGCATCAAGCTGTATAGAGATCTAAGGGAACAATTTTGGTGGTCAGATCTGAAACGAGAGGTGACTGAATTTGTGAGGAAATGTTTGACGTGTCAGCAAGTTAAGGCTGAACACCAAGTCCCATCGGGATTGCTTCAACCAATTGAGATTCCCCAATGGAAGTGGGAGAGACTTACCATGGACTTCGTTAGTGGGCTTCCCCTTACGCCTACTAAGAAGGACTCGGTATGGGTGATAGTGGACCGTATGACTAAGTTATCCCAGTAAGAATGGATTATTCTCTTCAGAAGTTGGCTAAGTTATATGTGGCAGAGATTGTGAGGTTACATGGAGTACCAATGTCGATCATCTCCGATAGAGACCCAAGGTTCACGTCTCGGTTTTGGAAAGCACTTCATCAAGCTTTAGGCACTAAGTTGGATTTTACGACGGCTTTCCATCCACAATCAGACGGGCAGTCTGAACGAGTTATACAAGTGTTGGAGGATATGCTGAGGGGCTGTGTGATGGATTTTCGAGGAAGTTGGGAAGAATATTTGCCTCTAGCTGAATTCGCTTACAACAACAGCTATCAGGCAAGCATTCGGATGGCACCATATGAAGCATTGTATGGTCGGAAGTGTAGAACTCCTACTTGTTGGACTGAGCTAGGAGAATGTCGTGTTTTGGGACCGGAGTTGGTGGCGGAAACTGAAGAGAAGGTTGAGATAATCCGGGCAAGGTTGAAGGAAGCCTCTGATAGGCAGAAGTCGTATGCAGACCTTAAGAGGAAGGAAATTGAGTTTAAAATGGGAGAACAAGTGTTTCTAAAAGTCTCACCTTGGAAGAAGGTAATGAGGTTGGGTCGAAAAGGGAAGTTAAGCCCAAGGTTTATAGGGCCTTATCCAGTACTGAAGCGAGTTGGGCCAGTGGCATATCAATTGGAGTTACCACCAGAGTTGCAGCAGATGCATGACGTATTCCATGTATCCATGTTACGTCGCTATCGATCGGACCCATCCCATTTGGTACCAATCGAAGAAGTGGAACTAAGGCCAGACTTATCCTACGAGGAAGAGCCAATTCAAATCTTGGATCGTGATGTGAAGGTACTACGGAGGAAGTCAGTACCTCTAGTCAAGGTATTATGGCGCAACCATGGATCGGAAGAAGCTTCGTGGGAGCTAGAAGAGACAATGCGACAGCAATACCCTCAGTTATTTAGTTAAGAAATTTCGAGGACGAAATTTTGTTAAGGGGGTAGAACTGTAACATCCTGAAAAGGGCCTATGCATTTTCGATTTAATTGTAGGAAATGACAAGTCTTAAGAATTATGAATAAATTTTTGATATTTTTGGAAACCCAGAAATGTATGAAAATGAATGGAAATGAATATTTTGGAAACACGAAATGCATTAGGACATGAACATTTTAGGAAACCTAGAAATGCAAGGAAATGGTTAAAAAATGGAAAGTATACATTTTTGGAAACTAAGAAATGGAAATGGAAATGATCCAAAAATGGAAAGTGAACATTTCGGGAAACTTGAAAATGTAAGAAAATGGTCACTAAACAGAGCCGATCGAAAATTTTAGGAAACTTAGAAATGATGCAGAATTGTCAAATTTTAAGTTTTAAAATAGGAAATAAAGGCAAGAGGGCCTTAAAAGAAAAAGTTGGTAGAAATTGACACACAAACAGGCTTGGAAAAGTGGCCTGAAGATGGCACTTAGGGCCTATGGAAATGGCGCCATGTGCAAGAGGCATGGGCCTGGGTTCGAGTCACAAGGGGAGCAATTAAATGAAGTTTTATTTTTGCTTCCCAGGCTAAGGGGATGGACGGCACATGTGTTTAAAAAGAGGAGTTTTAATTCCATAAATACGTGATTAAAAAGTGATAAATAAAGGATTATTTTTTTAGAGATAAATGAGGATTAAATGTTTTAATTTGAATAAAGGTGATAATTAAAAGATAATATTATCACATATGTGGAGTGGTGGCCAAGTAAAGGACTCTTTGGTGATAACTTTGTCTATAAAAGGAAAGGAGGAGGCTACTCCTCGCTTTACTTCTTTTACTGCTCACAAAATTCCCTAGCTCTTTCCCCTCTCTGCGAAATTTCTCTTCATCTTTTACGCTTCTCTTTTCTTCGTCATCAAGCCAAAACCCTTTTTCCTTTTGATCCTCGACTAAAACCCCATAGCCGAATCCACAGTGACTCTAGGCAAGGAGGCAATCGACTACGGTATTAAGGTAAGACAATCAATTTTGTTCTTCTAATTCTCCTAATCCAGATTTAGGGAATAATCTCTCCTATTGTCTCTTAGCCGATTATTAAAGAAGAATATCGGGATTTCAAATTCAAGGATTTTCGGCTAATCAGGAAGATAGATCATTCGGGATTCAAGATTTGAAAGGTAAGTATCAAAATAAATTCGGCCAAGGCTATTTTAATATATATGTATATGGATTATTAAAAAGTCGAAAACTAATGAAGTGATATGGTGTTTAGCCGAAATCACAAGGAAGGAATACCAAGATTCGGCACTTGGTTCTTGAAAACAATTCGGCAACAAGGTAAGTAATACAAATCCTACTAGGATTTGGTTTTAAAGTCAAAAAGGGTTTATTATGTATTTTAATAATGTGGCCGAATATAGGGATTGAGATCTAAGGCAATGATCAATTTCTTCTGGATTTTCAAGGAATCTATTAAGCGAAAAAGGTGTGTACTCACACTAACTTTCAATATGTTATGGCAATAATTATGTTTTAATATATGAATGTGTATAAGAATGAGAATGTGGCTAAGTACCACAAATGTGGCAAAAGTACCAGTGCACGTATTCCTATTTTTGATAGGATTATGAATGTGTTATATTCGAAAAGTTACATGAATGTGAATTTGAGATAATATGAATGATATGTAATAATTGGGGCATTTAGGATATATGTGAAGGAGAAAGTGCGGTGATGACTACGGTCTCACCAACGAAGTCTTGACTTCGATCTCACCAACGAATTATGGTGACTACGGTCACATTATTGAATATGGTAACCGGTTTACAATATTCGAATATAGTGTCTAAAGACACAACGTAAGTGGGCGATGAGCACGTCGATCGCAAATGATCGCTTCGATGGTGTGTAGCGGATGGAGGGTCGACTTAGTAGTCCCCACGGTGTACGAGTTGGTACGGGGTGGTGTGTAGCGGATGGACAAATAGGCTTGGGTTTCGGTTGCATCATCCTTTATTTTGTATGAACATGGAATTGATATGACTTGTATGCCTGATTTGTTGAAAATTAGTATCTTTGTGTACACATTGAGTCAAGGACTCACCCCGTTGAGGAATTATTTTTCGGTGATGAGCGATAATGGACCGGGTCTGGCGGAGAGCTAAAGGTGGCCATGCATCACTTGAAGAATTTATTTAGAAATTTGGACTTTATATAATTTTAGTACTTTAAATTTTATTTTGGGTTTGAATGATGTAATAAGGCCATAAGGCCCAGTTGGATTTTCTTTATTTCTGTTTATTTTTATTTGATTATGATACAATTTATTTTTGATTAAAGTTAAGTAAATTTATTTCTTTTAAAATAATAAACCCTAAAATTATTTTGTCACCTTATTTAAGTTGGATTTTCAAAATTTATTAAATGGGTTCCAATTTAAGCCCAACCCAAAACGAATTTTTCTTAATTACACAAATTTTCTCTAAGTTAATCAGGACATTGAAAACCGGTTTACTTAAGGAACATACCAGATCTGGTTCAGGCTCGTGGGCCGGGTGTGGGGTGTTTCAATGTCTCAACCCTATAATAAATATTATCCCGACTGTTAAGGAAGCATTTGAACACTGAAAAGAATCAAATATGATTTTAGTAGCAACCATTGCAGAGACACAACTTCTATAACTCTGAGGACGGTACCACTGCACTCTCACATTTCAAGCCAGAAGTTAAAATCATAATAAACATAGTCATCTCTGTCATATAGAGATCTCTTGCAGATAATCACATGGAATCATAAGAAAACTGAAATAGTGAAATTTCAACATATGGAGCTATACAGGATATCTGAAAATTACAACCCATATAGAATGATATCAATTCCGATGCTATCACAGAAAATGTCCGGGAAGAACAATGTCACTCATAAATACTGAAATCCCCAATAACAGAAGTAATATAATCTTCACGTATATTCAACAAAACAATAACCAGTAGAAACAGAATATTAACTTCATACAGATTTTACCGTTGACTTTTATATCCACATAATGAAATAAATTATCAGAGAAAGACATAACAATGTCGAACATAAGCCAAACAGATCAACGATGCTTTCGTCTATTAATACGTTTAGCTAATGTTCTCATACGATAAGACTTTCTTTTTGAAATTAAACAGTCACATATACTTCTGAGGAAAAATGTACACATAGAATGCCCAGAAGGAATCATAGTAACTACCCGATTATAACCATTGCATTCAACTATTAATACGATTCAATCATTATTCATTTGTCTAATTCTGTCATCAGAAATTTTCACATTATCCCTTCACTAACAGAAATCAATTCAGAAAAGCTTTCAGTTAATACTTTCTTTAAATAGCATAACTGGATAGGTCATTTAATCGGAGTTAACTTCTTCTATAATAGTGACTTTGCATAATCTGAATAGTCTTCGGAACTATCCAATATCTCTTTTAGTACTGTCTTCATTAGCTGATTTGTTCTCTTTTCTAACCACATTACTAATCTTTCAAACACGGACTTCTGTAACTCCTCACTCATGAACTTATTCAATCCAAATCTTACAGATTTCATTATAACATTTTTACTGATAAGGGGGTAAGGGTAGTAACGCCTCAAATTTAATTCGCACATAAATGCACATAACACATACTATCACATATAGCCAGTTTATTTCTAATTTCACATTCTCAATACATTTAATAAACATTTGCTTATAATCACTTTTGTTGTTAGCACATATTTCATAAGCCAACTCAAATCACTAATGCACAATCGAAATTCTCATATAGCATCATAACTCAAATGTCATAACTCATATGCTCATATAATTATAACATTTATCAATAACAAAAATGTCATACACTTTGATTCGTACCTTTACGAGTGTCAACTCATCACCAATATATTTTCACTCAAGCGTTTGAGTACACATTTCATACTATCGGTATTTAGCTCGGTTGGAAAGCATATCTGTCTAATTAAAACAATTTTCGTTAGAGCCGACAGATATCACACAATCGCAGGTTAAATATGGCATGTATAGCTAGACTCACATACACTATGGTAGTCCTAGAACCGACTAAACCACAGCTCTGATACCAACCAAATGTAACACCCCTGTAATATCCTGAAATAGGGGTAAATTTTTATTAAATTATTTTTCCTGTATATGCTTGAAGAGATGGAATGCTATGCTCATTTGACTTGTTTTAGGGTCTAGTCATAACCCCGGGGTAGGTCTGACTTGGGGTTAAAAACTTCTTTTTAGCACTTGAAAGGAGGGAGCTAGACAAATGAGGATTTAAAAATTATTGGTGCGAAACATGACACAAGGAAGCAGGTGATAAGGTGGTTGGGACGCTACCTAGGGAGCTAGAATGGCGCGGCAGAGCAGGGGTTCGAGCTACCGAATTTACGCTTGGGGCTTTTATTTTTGCGTTAGGAATGAGGTGTTGGGCTAGAAAGGCCTTAAAAATAAATAGTAGAGGTTAGGGACATGAAAGTCGGCCTGGCAAAGTGGCTTGGGGGCGCCACTTAGGGCCTGGGTGAACTCCGCCTCAAGCAGGAGGGAGGACTCGAGTTCGAGTCACGATGGAGGCGAGGTATGTTTTATTTTTGCCTTTAAGCATTAAGACAATAGGGAGCGTAGGAAGGAGCCCTTAAAAGAAATTGTAGGGGGTTTATATCACAAATAAATGCCTTGGCAAAGTGGCCTGGGGTGTTACTTGTAAGCAGTTCCAGCTGGTCTTAGGTTCGAGTGGCGTGAGCAGCAAATGGGTGTTTTGTTTTTGCATGCTGGCGTGAAGGAGAAGAGCTAATGGCCTGCACGTGGGACTTTTAGTTTTATAAGGATAGAAGTTGTTTTTTTGTTGAATTCGGCTGGAAGTATGGAATAAATATTATTTTATTTCTTTTTTTTTTTTTAGAGGTGATAAGGGATAAGATAAAAATAGGTATTGTTTTTAATTTTAAATGGATGGGGATAAGCTTAATGTTTGTTTCTAAATTCGGCTGGAAGGGTAAGTATTATTATATTTTTAATTTATTTATTTGAAGAGGTGGCTAAGTGATGGGATAAAAGATAAAACATTGTTTTATTTTATTTCAAATGGGTGATAATTATCACATTAGGGAGACGGCCAAAATAGGGACTCTTTAGGGGCTTGCTTAATCGGTTTTGAGAAATAAGGGAGGGTACCGAAATTCATTTAATTTTTGCTCTTATTTTCTTCCCAATTTTCTTGGCCGAATTCTCTCTTGTCCACATTGCCTAAAATTCTTCAAACCCCTTTCTTCTTTTATTCTATTTGGCCGAACCTATCACCCCCATCCTACTCAAAAATTCATCTCCCATTTGGTGTTAGCCGAATATCTTCGTCAACACTTGGGAGCCATAGCCGAAATCTCTTCACTTTTAGTCTCTTCAAGGAAACAGTAGAGGTAAGTGTTTCTTTTAAAAATCGGGTTCTTTTCTCTTCCTTTTAATGTGCCGAAAGCTTGAGAATAGGCCGTGGTAAGGTTGGCCGAATATGTATAGGGTCTTGATATTGTAACTTTTGTGTGTAGCCGACACTAAGGAGCATTTCGGGATTTGATTCTTCAAGGGATCTCGACAAGACAAGTGATAACTTCAGGATTTCGGTAAGAGTGGGAAGTGGTTAGGCATATTCGGCCAAAGGCCCTTTTTGGTATCTAAGTATAACCGAACGTGCACTATGGTTTTAGGGGCTAATCGGCAAAGGAAAACAGAGGCTTCCAGGATTTCAATTTGCTTTGGAGTAATACGGGAATGCGTTTCGGGATTTTGTGATATCGTATAGATTCGAGATTTCTCTTTAGATCTTCGGTTAAACAGGTGTGTAAACTCTTACACACTTTATTAGTTGGTATTGCTTATTATGTTACCGTAACTTTTGTGATAGTGAATTGCCTTGTGGGCTTGAGCATGGATTCCGGGTAAGTCGCTTATGATTTTAAATATATTATATGAATGACATGTTGGGTAATATGCTATGCCATGACTTATATGCATGATTGAGGATAATATGATAAGCATGTTGTGAGCATGTTGGTAATGGGATTGAAGAGAGGAGGGGGAATATTCTCTATGGACTGTCACCAGTGGTTTTGACCACAAGATGGGTTGGCCCCATCAGTTTAATTATGACTTCGGTCACCAGTGGTTTTGACCACACCGTTGAGATAAATCGTGACTAAGTCCCAGTGGTTTGGTACCACCAGTGGTTTTGACCACATATTGATAATTGTGACCTATGGTCATCAGTGGTTTTGACCACACGATGGGTTGGCCCCATCATTGGATTTGTGACTCCGGTCACCAGTGGTTTTGACCACCAGCGATTTTGACCACACGGGGTAGTAAAGGAGTATGGATGGCTAGGTTATGGGTTTGCATGTTTTGCACTTCCAGGTTGGGGATTTATACACTGAGTCTTGGTGACTCACCCCTTCCCATATCATTTTACAGATGAGTAGAACGCGGAGATGGAGCCAGAGAGGACTCGAGGCGGCCATGCTTGTTCTTTGGATTTGAATTTATATTTAGCACAGTTAAATTTTATTATTTTATTTAATTTTTGGTTTGGATTGTAATAAGGCCGCTAATTACTATTTTGGATGTTCAAGTAGTTGTTTATATTTCACTGACCAACAGTTCTGACCTCTCTTAACCTAAATTCAAATATCTCATTGTACAATTTTCATATGATGTTCCCACTTGTTTTTATTGAACATAGACTCATTACGAAATCTAGATATATAAAATATAACTCATAATTCATTTTTTACAATTTTTAATAATTTTTCCAAGACAGAACAGGGGATCATGAATTCATTTAGAACCAGTCTCACTAAAATTTAAATATCACAAAATATAAAATTCCTTTGCCTACTTTGTTTCCTTAATATAAAAATAGACACAATAGTGTCTAATTCTATATCTTAATCACTTTCTAATTCCATTTCTTCTATTTTTGGTGATTTTTCAAAATCACGTCACTGCTGCTAACCAAAAACTGTTTCATTGCAAAATATGGTTAACTAGCTTATAACATCTTTACTCCCTTTCATTTAAGCTCTATACATTAACCATAGTTATATATATACCAAAAACCGAGTCAACCAAAAACCACAACCAAACATAATCATCAAGCCAAAATATAAATTCCAAGATTAACAAGATGGATAAGTCATTTTCGCATGGCTTATACAAATATATATAACTTCAAACCAGCAATATCAAAACTAGTCTATACATGCCACGTAACCAAATCTCCAAGCATTTATTTACCGAAGCGAAAATTGGATAGTGTGATGATATCTCCTTCGACTTCCAACTCGAGCAAGTCTTCAAAACTCTATAAACATAGGAAAATTACACAAAGTAAGCTTTGAAAGCTTAGTAAGCCATAAGCAAATAATTTACTATAGAAACATGTATAATTCAATTCAAATAGGCCAAAATTTAGTTAATCACATACACATATACAATCACTTTTCTCATATAATCCATGTTCCTTGTTAAGTAACTTCACTTACCTTATTTTTCATTCAACAAATAAACCTCATACGTACCTGAATCATTTATCTCAAATACACAGTCAGTCACCAATTCATTCATGGAAATATCATAATCATGCATATATTCCATCTCATAATTTATATCTAATTCACTTACTCATAATTCCCTTACTCATAATTTATATCACCATTCGTAGCTTCAATACTTACCAAAATTAGGTCTTTGAATTGAAAATTTACTCGTGTCCTTAATACTCGTTGACCGATTTCGCACACTTAGTGCTCGGTAATTCAATTCGCACACTTAGTGCATAGTGACCGATTTTGCACACTTAGTGCTCGGTATTTTAAATTCGCACACTTAGTGCATAATGACCGATTTCGCACACTTAGTGCTCGGTAATTCAATTCGCACACTTAGTGCCTTTCTCAATCCTGTTATACATTTATATATCCAATCTCATAAAAATTAAACATCCACTATAAATATATGAATTAGCTAAAATCAATCTCAATAATCAACATTCCATTCGGGTGTACCAACGGCACATATACATATCTCACATTCGGCTATACTATGCACATATATATAGTTATCACAATCAGCTATATCAATAATATTTATACATACTTCCATTAAATTCACATGTACCACTATAAGAAAAATCCAATTCAACTCAATTGCTTAAAACTTACTTATTAGATCAAATACACATGATTCATTATTCCATCACATATGGCGAATATACTAGTTTAATGCATTATCTTATATATAACCGAACATCCAAAGTTAATTAAATTATCACATGTACTCATATATTCGAATTTAATATAATATCACATATAACCACTTATATACAAATTCAATTCATCATCACATATACACATACCTTTATGGCCGAATATATAAGGTTAATTAAATCAACTCACTTGTTCAATTTCCACATCCATATGAAGTCTTATAGACATAGACTTGAAAATAAATCACCGGTATTAAACTCGCTAGCGTATGCTGAATCACACACCTAAGACTAGGCCTCATGAGACCCAAAGTCCAAATTTATTCACCGGCAATAAGCACGCTGAGCACACGGCCCGATTTAAGTTCACCAGCTCAAAGCTTGCTAGGCCCAAAGCCCAAACATCACAAATACATAATCGATTTAAGGACATAAATCACATATTCTAAGTCATAAGCTTTCATCAAAAATTTATACTATATTTCATATATCTAAACTTACTCATGTAGTTCCTTGAACATATCAAATACCATCTCTCACATTCGGCAATAGCAAATATAATTATAAACATTTCAATTCAGCATGAATAATTTACATTTAATTAAAACTAAGAACAACCATTTGCTTATAGACTTACCTCGGATATCGGCGAACGTAAAATCAACTATTCGGCTATTTTTATCTTTCCCCGATTCAAATCCGACTTTCTCTTTTCTTGATCTAATTTGATATAAATGAAACTTATTTAATCAATATTCAATTAAATTCACTCAAAAACACATGAATAAGTAATTTTCACTTTTACCCCACATTTTACATTTTCACGATTTAGTCCTCATTGCACAAAACACAAAACATTCAAAATTTGACTACTTCATCCTTTAGCCGAATGTTCCTTACACTCATACAAGTTCATACATTTCATTCATTTTATATTTTAGTCCCTCCAAAAGTTTATTTTTTTAATTTAGTCCTAATTACTCAATTTCGTCAAAAATCTCATTACAAAACATGTTAATCTAAATCATATATTCTATATTTCATCAACTAACAACAAAAATCACAACTAATCATCAATAACATATCTCAAAGTCTTCATCAAATTCTAAAATTAGGGTATGGGCTTGATAATATACTAAGCAACGATCTCAAAAACGTAAAAATTATCGAAAACCGAACAAAATCACTTACCCAATTAAACCTCCAAAGTGTCGAACCTTAGGTAACTTTTCTTCTTTTATTTCTCTCTTAGTTTCGGCAATGGAAAAAAAAATGAACATGCAAGCTCTTTTTTTTTCCATGTTTTATTTAATATATTAACTTTATAATACTTTACTTATTATTATAACTTTTATGTTTAATATAAAAAAAACAAAAACCACATAATGTAACCTTAGTGCCGTCCATTCAATAACTGAAGGGAAATATTGCAACATAAAACCCTCATATTAAAAGAACAACCATTATTCAAATTTTTTGAATTTAACTACTAATTTTTCATTTTATGCGATTAAGCCCTTTTTATTCAATTAAGCACACAAACAATCAAATTTTCATACGAAACTTTCACACATGATAATTCACATATAATTAACACGAAAAATAATATTTAAAATTTTTTTTGACTCGGATTCGTGGTCCTGAAAGCATCGTTTCGATTAGGGTCAAAATCGGGCTGTTACAACTCTCTCCCCTTAGGGATTTTCGTCCTCGAAAATCTTACCAGAAAAGTAGAATAAGGATTTGCTTCCGCACAATACACTTCAAATTCACACATAGCTTCGTGATTTCAAATCTATTTAATCTCACAATTGAAATTTCGATCGACTTTACTTTCATTGTACATCATCTCTAGTTGAGATCGCTATGACATCGTATTAAATTGTTTTCATTTTCTGCTCAATTTCTTTGACGATATTAATCACGTGGATCATTTTCTCACAAAACTCGATCCTGTAATAACAGAGTTCGATAACTTCTTATAATAGCAAATGATCTTTCTTAGTTGCTTTGAAACTCTAAAAGACAAAGTGACAAATTAATATTTCGAAAGTTTGAATTATGTTTCCGATTTCAATGCAATCTCATACTCACAAATTACTATAACTTTCCTCGAATCCCAATATAAGTTTGAGATCTCAATCTGAAACAATGATAATTGGTACCATGTGTATATTTATCATATCAGGAACAGATAACTCTATAATCAACACTTTATTTCTATAATCAACAAAGTCAGAAATATCATAGTTCACACTCATTCATCAATATCATATCTCAGAATGCCGGGCATCATGTTACTCTCGTACGATCAAACTAACTGACACTGTGAGCCACCTATAACAATGGTTATACAGTCTCAGAGCTTCTCGGTATATACACTTTATCTCGAAGCAACAAATAATCATTGATTCCACATCTGAAATTCTGAATTAGAAATCAATTTATGCTGAACCCCCTTTTTAACTTATAATTCACTGACACATTTCTGAATTTCACAACTTCACTAAATAAACATTTATTTAGCCTCTAATTCAGCTAACAATCATTCATTACTTGATAAGATCAATAACATATTCATCGCTCAAAAAGCACATAAAAGCTTCACATTCAAAACATCTGAAACTATAATCATTTCCTCGGATAAGAATCATTTACAGACTCAAAAGTTTTTCGACGATTCGGACTAACTTTGCTGTGCCAAGTTCGGATCTTTCTCTGACATTAAACATTTTAAACTCTTATAGTCATCATATATATCACATAAAGCTTTTAATGCATCTTTAACTATATGAAATCACAAGATATCTCTGTACACTTTTTCATTAGAACACACTTTAAACCATTCATTAACATATGAATGAAGATCATAAAGTCTTTATTCAACTCAGACAAAACTAGAACTGACATTTTGGTTGATAATGTCTTCGTGCAAAAGAAAGCTTCAACATTCGAACTAACTTTAATTTACCACAACATTTCTCAGATCGAATTGTTCCAATAGATATAATTCTGTATTAAATCTTCAAGAGTACAAATTCTTCTTCCATACTATCCTTCAATTCATACATGTACGTTCAAAATTTATTTCCAGTTCGTAGATAGATTCAAACACATATAACCCAACTAACTTTTCAATCAAATAATTCAGATCATACTAAACCACTGAATTAGTCTTTTAGAAGAAATCTTTTCTTCTCGTTAAAAGGATAACCCCAAACATATCATTATACAAATTTATCTTGATCTTCTATCATTTTCACTTTTATCAATGTCGACCCTTCACAAGAACTAGAAAAGAGTTTATAATGAAGTTGTTTCTTATATTAATCATCGAAACTTTGAATTCTACTAAAATCACCTTAACCAAATAGAAATCATTGGACCTTACTAGGAACGATGTCTCAACCCTATAATAAATATTATCCCGACTGTTAAGGAAGCATTTGAACACTGAAAAGAATCAAATATGATTTTAGTAGCAACCATTGCAGAGACACAACTTCTAAAACTCTGAGGACGCTACCACTGCACTCTCACATTTCAAGCCAGAAGTTAAAATCATAATAAACATAGTCATCTCTATCATATAGAGATCTCTTGCAGATAATCACATGGAATCATAAGAAAACTGAAATAGTGAAATTTCAACATATGGAGCTATACAGGATATCTGAAAATTACAACCCATATAGAATGATATCAATTCCGATGCTATCACAGAAAATGTCCGGGAAGAACAATGTCACTCATAAATACTGAAATCCCCAATAACAGAAGTAATATAATCTTCACGTATATTCAACAAAACAATAACCAGTAGAAATAGAATATTAACTTCATATAGATTTTACCGTTCACTTTTATATCCACATAATGAAATAAATTATCAGAGAAATATATAACAATGTCGAACATAAGCCAAACAGATCAAGGATGCTTTCGTCTATTAATACGTTTAGCTAATGTTCTCATACAATAAGACTTCCTTTTTGAAATTAAACAGTCACATATACTTCTGAGGAAAAATGTACACATAGAATGCCCAGAAGGAATCATAGTAACTACCCGATTATAACCATTGCATTTAACTATTAATACGATTGAATCATTATTCATCTGTCTAATTCTGTCATCAGAAATTTTCACATTATCCCTTCACTAACAGAAATCAATTCAGAAAAGCTTTCAGTTAATACTTTCTTTAAATAGCATACCTGGATAGGTCATTTAATCGGAGTTACCTTCTTCTATAATAGTGACTTTGCATAATCTGAATACTGTTCGGAACTATCCAATATCTCTTTTAGTACTGTCTTCATTTGCTGATTTGTTCTCTTTTCTAACCACATTACTAATCTTTCAAACACGGACTTCTGTAACTCCTCACTCATGAACTTATTCAATCCAAATCTTACAGATTTCATTATAATATTTTTACTGATAAGGGGGTAAGGGTAGTAACGCCTCAAATTTAATTCGCACATAAATGCACATAACACATACTATCACATATAGCCAGTTTATTTCTAATTTCACATTCTCAAAACATTTAATAAACATTTGCTTATAATCACTTTTGTTGTTAGCACATATTTCATAAGCCAACTCAAATCACTAATTCACAATCGAAATTCTCATATAGCATCATAACTCAAATGTCATAACTCATATGCTCATATAATTATAACATTTATCAATAACAAAAATGTCATACACTTTGATTCATATCTTTACGAGTGTCAACTCATCACCAATATATTTTCACTCAAACATTTGAGTACACATTTCATACTATCGGTATTTAGCTCGGTTGGAAAGCATATCTGTCTAAATAAAACAATTTTCGTTACAACCGGCAGATATCACACTATCGTAGGTTAAATATGGCCTGTATAGCTAGACTCACATATACTATGGTAGTCCTAGAACCGACCAAACCATAGCTCTGATACCAACCAAATGTAACACCCCTTACCCGAGACCGTTGCCGGAGTCGAGCATGAGGCGTTACTAGACTTAACTACTAATTCGGGGCATAAAAATTGAAACTGTCCATTTGCGTCGTGTTGTCTAAATTGACTAGAACTCGAGTTACGAAACTCAAAATTTAGATCCGTAAATTTTTCTTGAAACTAGATTCATATATATTCTTACTATACTTTTTCCAGAATTTTTCATGTGGCCTATTAGTACAGTTTATTCATTAAATCATCCCCTGTTTCACTGACCAACAGTTCTGACCTCTCTTAACCTAAATTCAAATATCTCATTGTAAGTTTTCATATGATGTTGCCACTTGTTTTTATTGAAAATAGACTCATTAAGAAATCTAGATATATAAAATATAACTCATAATTCATTTTTTACAATTTTTAATAATTTTTCCAAGACAGAACAGGGGATCATGAAGTCATTTAGAACCAGTCTCACTAAAATTTAAATATCACAAAATATAAAATTCCTTTGCCTACTTTGTTTCCTTCATATAATAATAGACACAATAGTGTTTAATTCTATATCTTAATCACTTTCTAATTCCATTTCTTCTATTTTTGGTGATTTTTCAAAGTCACGTCGCTGTTGCTAACCAAAAACTGTTTCATTGCAAAATATGGTTAACTAGCTTATACATTAACCATACTTATATATATACCAAAAACCAAGTCAACCAAAAACCACAACCAAACATAATCATCAAGCCAAAATATAAATTCCAAGATTAACAAGATGGATAAGTCATTTTCGCATGGCTTATGCAAATATATATAACTTCAAACCAGCAATATCAAAACTAGTCTATACATGCCACGTAACCAAATCTCCAAGCATTTATTTACCGAAGTGAAAATTGGTTAGTGTGATGATATCTCCTTCGACTTCCAACCCGAGCAAGTCTTTGAAACTCTATAAACATAGGAAAATTACACAAAGTAAGCTTTGAAAGCTTAGTAAGCCATAAGCAAATAATTCACTATAGAAGCATCTATAATTCAATTCAAATAGGCCAAAATTTAGTTAATCACATACACATATACAATCACTTTTCTCATACAATCCATGTTCCTTGTTAAGTAACTTCACTTACCTTATTTTTCATTCAACAAATAAACCTCATACGTACCTGAATCATTTAACTCAAATACACAGTCAGTCACCAATTCATTCATGGAAATATCATAATCATGCATATATTCCATCTCATAATTTATATCTAATTCACTTACTCATAATTCCCTTACTCATAATTTATATCACCATTCGTAGCTTCAATACTTACCAAAATTAGGTCTTTGAATTGAAAATTTACTCGTGTCCTTAATACTCGTTGACCGATTTCGCACACTTAGTGCTCAGTAGTTCAATTCGCACACTTAGTGCATAGTGACCGATTTTGCACACTTAGTGCTCGGTATTTTAAATTCGCACACTTAGTGCATAATGACCGATTTCGCACACTTAGTGCTCGGTAATTCAATTCGCACACTTAGTGCCTTTCTCAATCCTGTTATACATTTATATATCCAATCTCATAAAAATTAAACATCCACTATAAATATATGAATTAGCTAAAATCAATCTCAATAATCAACATCCCATTCGGGTGTACCAACGGCACATATACATATCTCACATTCGGCTATACTATGCACATATATATAGTTATCACAATCAGCTATATCAATAATATTTATACATACTTCCATTAAATTCACATGTACCACTATAAGAAAAATCCAATTCAACTCAATTGCTTAAAACTTACTTATTAGATCAAATATACATGATTCATTATTCCATCACATATGGCCGAATATACTAGTTTAATGCATTATCTTATATATAACCAAACATCCAAAGTTAATTAAATTATCACATGTACTCATATATTCGAATTCAATATAATATCACATATAACCACTTATATACAAATTCAATTCATCATCACTTATACACATACCTTTATGGCCGAATATATAAGGTTAATTAAATCAACTCACTTGTTCAATTTCCACATCCATATGAAGTCTTATAGACATAGACTTGAAAATAAGTCACCGGTATTAAACCTGCTAGGCGTATGCCTGAATCACACACCGGCACTAGGCCTGCTAGACCCAAGGTATGAAATTTATTCACCGACAATAAGCCTGCTAGGCACGAAGCCCGATTTAAGTTCACCAGCTCAAAGCTTGCTAGGCCCAAAGCCCGAAACATCACAAATACATAATCGATTTAAGGACATAAATCACATATTCTAAGTCATAAGCTTTCATCAAAAATTTATACTATCTTTCATATATCTAAACTTACTCATGTAGTTCCTTGAACATATCAAATACCATCTCTCACATTCGGCAATAGCAAATATAATTATAAACATTTCAATTCAGCATGAATAATTTACATTTAATTAAAACTAAGAACAACCATTTGCTTATAGACTTACCTCGGATATCGGCGAACGTAAAATCAACTATTCGGCTATTTTTATCTTTCCCCGATTCAAATCCGACTTTCTCTTTTCTTGATCTAATTTGATATAAATGAAACTTATTTAATCAATATTCAATTAAATTCACTCAAAAACACATGAATAAGTAATTTTCACTTTTACCCCATACATTTTACATTTTCACGATTTAGTCCCTGTTGCACAAAACACAAAACATTTAAAATTTGACTACTTTATCCTTTAGCCGAATGTTCCTTACACTCATACAAGTTCATACATTTCATTCATTTTACATTTTAGTCCCTCCAAAAATTTATTTTTTTAATTTAGTCCTAATTACTCAATTTCCTCAAAAATCTCATTACAAAACATGTTAATCTAAATCATATATTTTATATTTCATCAACTAACAACAAAAATCACAACTAATCATCAATAACATATCTCAAAGTCTTCATCAAATTCTAAAATTAGGGTGTGGGCTTGATAATATACTAAGCAACGATCTCAAAAACGTAAAAATTATCGAAAACCGAACAAAATCACTTACCCAATTAAACCTCCAAAGTGTCGAACCTTAGGTAACTTTTCTTCTTTTATTTCTCTCTTAGTTTCGGCAATGGAAAAAAAAATGAACATGCAAGCTCTTTTTTCCATGTTTTATTTAATATATTAACTTTATAATACTTTGCTTATTATTATAACTTTTATGTTTAATATAAAAAAAACAAAAACCACATAATGTAACCTTAGTGCCGTCCATTCAATAACTGAAGGGAAATATTGCAACATAAAACCCTCATATTAAAACAACAACCATTATTCGGCCCTTTTGAATTTAACTACTAATTTTTCATTTTATGCGATTAAGCCCTTTTTATTCAATTAAGCACACAAACAATCAAATTTTCATACGAAACTTTCACACATGATAATTCACATATAATTAACACGGAAAATAATATTTAAAATTTTTTTTGACTCGGATTCGTGGTCCTGAAACCATCGTTCCGATTAGGGTCAAAATCGGGCTGTTACAACTTTCAAGCTTGTAGGGGCTAATGCCCCCTAAGTCTCCTTCATTCAGTCCCTCTTCGAACACGGCATCGATGCTCAAGGTTTTTATCATGTCTTCAGCCGTTTCTTTATTCACATTCTCCGGTCCCAGATGGACAATTTCTTCTGATGCGAATGCATTAGATATATAGGGAAAAGTTATTGATCCCCATTTAACCTCGACGTCATTCTCTACCTACTCTTCTCCAATGGTGCACACGATTTCCCTTTCAGAAGAGTCAAAGAACTCCAGGTCTTTGTTATCCATTAACCCTTACACTAGGGCCCTGAATTCGCTACATTGCTGGATCTCATGGTCCTTCTTATTGTGGAACTCACAGTAGTTCCTTTCATCCTGGGATTTGTTCCCCAACTCTTGAGGAACTGGACCTCTTTTCTGTATTTCCTTCCAAACCTCCCTTAATGGGGTTCTTACTTCAGCAACATTCCGTTTGATTCTTCTCCCCATGTTCTCGACTATCGCGTTTACCCCTTTATCAATATGACTGGGCAGCGGATTTCCTACGACAGGCGCATCATCGAACTTCACCATGCCCATTTTGATGAGCCTTTCAACTAGCTTTTTGAAAGGGAAGTAATTCTCTATTGGGTGCCCCACTATCCCAGCATGGTATTCACATTGAGTACTTGCGTCATACCATTTAGGATATGGGGGTTGCAACGGTTTTGAGTAGACAGGGGCTACAACGTGTGCGTCGAACAGAGTTTTATACAACTCCCTATACGTCACAGGTATGGGAGTAAACTAGAATTTCTCGGCATTTTGCCTCGTGTTAGGCACCTGCCTTGGTGAGGCCTGCTGGCCCGCGGCTACCGCTCTTGGTTGACTGATAGTAACAGGCATCAAATAACCTGAGCTCACATTACTTACTTCATCTTCCCTTTTCTTTGGAGCCGATCTTCTCACTCTCCAGTTTTATTTTCCCACACCTTATCGCGTTCTCTATCATTTCGCCAGACATCACTATGTCTGTGAAACTCTTAGTCGCGCTCCTCAACATATGATTGATGAAAGGTACTTTCAGGGTATTAATGAAGATAATGGTCATTTCTTTTTCTAGTAGCGGCGGCTGGATCTCTGTAGCGACCTCCCTCCACCTTTGAGCGTACTTCCTGAAACTCCCGCCTGACTTTTTCTCTATGTTTTGCAATGTGATCCTGCCAGGCGCTATATCAGTCACATGGCCGTAATGCTTCATGAAGGCCTGTGCCAAATCTTTCCATGATTTGACTTGAGTACAACTCAACTGGTTGTACCACTTAGTCGGGGCTCTAGTCAGACTATCCTGGAAACAATGAATTAACAACTGGTCATTATTGACATGACCTGTCATTCTCCGGTAGAACATTGTAATATGCGCCTCAGGGCAGCTGGTCCCGTTGTACTTTTCAAACTCTGGCATCTTAAACTTCGATGGAAGTACCAGATCTGGGACCAGACTCAGCTTCTTAGCATCCACCTCGCATTGGTAATCAGCACTTTCCAATGCTCTAAACTTCTCCTCCAACCATTTGCATCATCCTTAAACTCTTTTGGGAGCTCTGCCCTTGCTTTTCCCTCCTTTGCTGCATCATCAAAATCAGGAACCATCGATTTAGCCAAATTTTCTCCAGGGTTGGACCTCGAGCCTTCCGGGAATTTTACAGGTGCTGGGGTACCAGATTGGTACTGGGGCTCAATGTTGACGGACACTCTTGGCGGTTGTACTTGGGAATTTACAGGGGCCAAGCCTGGAGGATAAGCAGAGTCTTCAACATCGCCTCCAGTATCAACTATAGGGCTCTTTCCTTTTCCAGGCCCTCCAGTCAACAACTGTGTTAACTGGCTCATCATACTTTTCTGGGATTCCAGCATTTGGTCCCTCATGTCCTGTTGGATCTCAGCCAACTATTCTTGCATCTGAGTTTGCAGTTGGTCTTGCATCTTTTTCTGCATCTGTTCTAACCTCTCTAACCTTTGATCCATGGCTTTCGTCTTTTTTCGAGTGTAGTAGCGGTGTTCCAGGATAACTATAATACGATCTCTAGTTAATAGGGCTCTTTTACAGTATTAAATGTATATGATGCGATGTGATGCAAATGGATGAAATGCAATGCAAATGCATGGAATGAATGCAAAAAGAAAGAGAAGCTTTGATTCTGAATTCAATTCCATTAGAAGAACTTTTCTAGAAAATAAATTTCTTAACATAAAATGGATTACATATGCGGCTTCGTCCTTATAGTCCAGGTGAAGACACCAAACTCTTTCTTCGTATCCGGATGTTACGATCGTGTCCCATGAAC
Source organism: Gossypium bickii (assembly GCA_025503065.1). Classification (NCBI taxonomy): domain Eukaryota; kingdom Viridiplantae; phylum Streptophyta; class Magnoliopsida; order Malvales; family Malvaceae; genus Gossypium; species Gossypium bickii. The sequence continues at coordinate 82,154,943 of CP106716.1, forward strand.
TTTCTTAATAGATGTCTCTTCTAGCTCCTTGTTGCTTGATCCAGACCATAACTCTTCACTCACTTATCCTTCGCGATGCTCATAAGCTTCTTTAAGAAAATTAAGATGAGACGGCTCTTGAATAGTCTTTGTCGGCTTGAATTCTAGGGCAAAGTCTTGTATTCTTCTGCGAACTATCAGCCCTCTCTCGTTGTTTACCTGGACTATATTCGAACGACCGTATTATAACCCACTTTATCAAGTAATCCATTTCCTCATGACAAACTCTTCTATTTAGCAATCGAATATGAATCAACACATCCTTTCTATAATGATGAAATGCAATGTAGTCATAAACAAAAGAAACATGTTAGTATCATATACAGATGGTAAAAATAAAACACCTATCCAGGCGACTGCTAGGGTTCAGCACAGTTCTACCTAAAGTGGGGTCTTAGGGTTCACTATATGTGGTTTGGTCCTAAGGGAAAAAGAGTACCTGAACTAGCAGAATCCTCGATCTTCACCCATTATAAGCTCATACGGACCGAGTTCAGTTCAGGGGAATACATTTCCCTATGGCTGCACGGAGATGAAAATCTCACGAAGACATAGGTACGGATATATCCCGACAGCGGTCCACTATCCTGCACGGAGGTGAAAACCTCACGAAGAAGTAGCTTCTCACTCTCACTTAAAGGTGTGACCACTACAGTCATGCAATATGATGCAAATGTATCCTAGACACTTAAAATGTAAAAAAAATATGCGATGGAAGAAAGTTAAAATCAGATTTTAATTTTCAATAAAAGGACATTAATCAATCAATTCTACGGCTTGACTCTCTTATATCTCCCCAGTGGAGTCGCCAAGCTATCGAAACCATTTTTTTGTTTGGAAAACAGGCAGACTTTAAAGAGAAAAACGGAGTCGCCACCAATCTTTTTTTGAAGTGCGATTGGACCACTTTTGAAAACATTTTGGTCTACGAAGTTTAAGAAAATGGGCTCGGGAGTCGGTTACGCACGAGGAAGGATTAGCACCCTCGCAATGCCCAAAAATTGGTACCGTATTGATTGATTAATGTCCTTAATGTCGAAAATTAGAAAGAAATTTTAAAATATGGATCTTTTGGAGAAGGTTTGGGTAATTCGAATTGAATATTGAAATTCTCTTGTTCCGAAAGGATGAAATATCACATCCAGCACGTTAGGATGCGATGTTTCAAACCTTTGACACCAAGATCATTTCATGATTTCCAAAATTCATGCATTGGCATTTTAAGAAGGGTATTTCATCACTTGGCCAAACGAAAGAACTGAAACCTAGCACGTTAGGGCACGATTCCTCAAATTTCCAAACATGAAATATTGCCTTATTTTTTAAATTGAGAAAACACGATCAGAACTTTAAAAGGATATTTAGTCCTTTGGACAAGCGAAAAAAATTGAAACCCAGCACGTTAGGGCACAATTTCTCAAAACTTCTAAGCACAAAATATTGCCTTGTTTTTAATTTTAAAAACGGACACAGTCCTCAAGGATATTTAATGATTCGGTCAAACGAAAAAACCGAAACCCAGCACGTTAGGGCACGATTCCTCGAATTTTCAACCGCCAAATATTGCCTTTATTTGCGAAGAACTGTGTATTGAATAAAACTAATGTAACATGAATTTGGGAAAATAAATCACAACATCGATATACATGAAATGATAGAAACAAGAATAAACAAGACATAATAGTAAAAAAAAAAAAAGGTAATAAAAATGATAGTAAGAATGATAAATATAAGTATAACAAAAATAGTAACAAGAGAAAAAATAGTAATAATAAAATAATATTAACAAAACTAATTAATAGTAATAATAAAAAGGGGTAAATATAATACAAAATAATAATGAAAATAGAAATAGTAGATATAATATAAAAAAAATATTCATAACAAGGATAGTAATAATATATTTTAAAAAAATGTTAATAATCAAAATAGTAATAATAAGTTTAAAATGAAAAAAAATATTAATAATAAAAAGAATAATAAATTTACTGGTAATAACAAAAATAGTAGCAGTGAATAAAATAAAAGTAATATTAACAGTAACAACAAATAATAGGAATAACGATAGAATTAATAGTAATACTAAAATAATAGTGGTAAAAAAAATTAATAGTAGAGGAAGGTAATAAAATAATATGATAATAAACATAATAAGTATAATACAAAAAGGTAACAATAATGTATATCAATAATATTAAATAAAAAAGGTAACAATAATAATAATAACATATAAGAGTAAGAAAAATATTAAAAAGCATGTACAGATGTAAAATAATAAACAAAAAAACAAAATAATAATGATGAGAATATTACAATAAGTGAATAAAACATTAAAACAAAAAACTAAAAGTAATTTAGAGTTGTAAAAGGCTTGGGATTTAATTATAATTAAAACAAAACACGGGGTGTAAATTATAAAATGCAAAGAAATAACAAATCATGAGCTGGGATCAAAATAAACGCGCGTATAAAAAAGGACTGATAGGGTAAATATCCCATTTAAAGCATGGATTCCAATCCTCCCAACCTACATCAGTTAATTTGCCGTTTAAAAAACCAAAAAAAAAAAAGTAAAAGTTGAATGGCATTCTGCCATTTTTTTTAAAAGAAACTCTAGCCCTTTATTTTTGTTTCCCTTTGCAAATTCATTTGTCGAAAAGCCTCAAGAAAAAACAAAGGGGATCCCTCTTTTCTCTGCTAGGGCACGCCCATCCTCGCAGCGAATCCTCCCTGCACGCACCATTAGCAGCGGCCAGAGGAACATCGGTAAGAACCCCTCGATCCCTCTTCTTTTTCTTTAAACAAACTTTGTTTGTTTTTGAAAACAAGTGAAATCAATCTGTGTAAATGGAAGGGTTTTGTTTTCGAAATTAAGAGGAAAAAAAAACAGATTCAAAACAAAAAGAAAAAGAAAAGAGAAAAGAGAAACCTTGATGATTTGCTTTGATTTCGCGTTGATTTCTCGAAAAGAATATTTTGTTTGGTATATATTCCAAAAGTCACTAATCAAGAATCCCCCTTTTACAATGTTTATTTCCGCTTTTATAGTCAAAGAAAAATCCCCAAAAATAGAATAAAATCCAAAACGATCTTCTTGTTGCTTTGTTGTTTTTCCCTTCTTTTCCGCAGATGAAGGCAACGTGGAGGCGCGTTCTGCGGAAAGCGGGGTGACATGCAGAGTTGGGGTTGCTGGCGGCAGTACATGAACAGTGGCTAGGGTTTCTGAAACCCTGAAAAATCTTTAGGTTATTGGGCTTGTACTTGGGCTTCGATGTTGAGCCATTTTTATTCTAATCTGTTTCTGTTTTATTGGTATTGATGTGGACTGCTTTGGACTTCATTTTTTGTTTATTTGGATATGGTACTGGACTCGGGCTAAATTTAGGCCCAACAATAATTTTTCAAAAATTTTCTAAATTACAAATTATCAATTTATAAAGGAAAATTAGTGGACATCTAGCGGCATTTAAGAACATGTTTTGCAGCAATGGCAGCTGGTCTTCTGTTACTTTTCTGGCTTTTCCAAAAATTAAAAAAAAATATTTACTTTTCAACATTTTTTTTGGTGAAATGTTTTTCAACATTTTAATAATTTTAAAATAGAGTTAAATGACTATTTTTATTTTTTATTTTATTTCTTTACTGCACTAAAGGTGTGATTTCTCATTAAATTATGTTAAATGAGCCGAAATTGTTTGTAGAAAATTTTCATTATTATAACAAGTTATAAAATAATCATTTATTTTTTTAAATTTTTTAATAATTAAGTGATAATAATGATGATGACAATAACACATATACCTCAAGCACAAATATTATAAAAATAAAAAAAGAATATGAATCCTCAAAAACTAAATCATCTCAACCTTTTGTGTTGAATCCAATAATAAAAGTATAATTACCAAAAATCTTGGCGGTGTGAACTTCATTGATGTAGAAATAATAAAGTTCATAGCTGCCGACCACATCAAACCCAAAAGTTGGTAGGATGTGTCAATCCTTATACAGAACTTTGCTTTTTTTTCTTTTTTCTTTTTAAATATTATATTATTTTAGTTAAAGGAAAATGTTTTGCATGCTAAAAATTCCTCCTTCAATTGCCGACCATGCATGAATTACGAGAATATCATTGTTAATGTTGTAATTATATATATAGACTGAACCTTAGTTCGAATAGTATTAATATTCTTGTCAATGTAGGAAAACGTAAATTTTAATATGCTGAAGTGGGAAGAGACTATGAATAATTTTAGACCTATCAAAAACAAACAAATATAATCAAATCATACAATAAGTTAATATTGTGTTGAACTTCCACAAATGTTCAACAATACTCAATAGCCTCAAGTGCTTGAGAGGAAAAAAATACAGCTTCTTACCAATGGATGGAATTTGCCTAATTAATCAACAACAATAAAATTGACCCTATACTGATTTAGATTACCAATAGCGTGGCAAATTTCGTCTAATGTACAATTTTGTGCACCAATAGTAATGTGACATCGTTTGGTGATTGATAGTGCATAGATGTTCACTTTAAAATTTAGAACCTTTGAGGACGACTCCAACCTCCATTGAAATTTAAAGTATTACTACAATTATTACTGGAACAATCTCCATTCGATAGAATCATTTTAGAAACCATTTTTATTAAGTTTTGAAAAAACAGGTTCGACTTTGAAATTCAGAAATGGAGTCGCCACCGACCTTATTTTGAGGTGTGATCGGATCACCTTAAAATTAAAAACTTTGATTTATCAAATCATATTTTGGTTTATAAAAACTCGAGAAAACGGGTTCGGGAGTCGGTTACGTACAAGGAAGGGTTAGCACCCTCGTAGCGCCCAAAAATTGGTACCTAATTGATTACTTAATGTCTTAATGTCGAAAATTTGAAAATATTCTAGATTACGATCCGTTTGTTTAAGATACATTTGGATAGAATCAAATTGAATGCCAAAACTTCTTATTTCGGAGAAATAAAATGTCGTACTCAGTAAGTTAGGGCACAACATCTTATATTCTCGAAATTAAATTTATCTTTTGATTTTTAAAAACCCAGTAATAAAGTTTAAGAAGGGTATTCGATTATTTGGGCCTCATGAAAAATTGGAACCCAGAAGTTAGGGTACAATTTCTCAAAATTCCCGAATACGGTATATTGCCTTTGTTTTTTTGAAATTCTTATTTCGAGATGATAAAACATCACACCCAGTGAGTTAGGGCACAATATCTCAAATTCCCGAGAATAAGTTTTTTATTTAAAATATTATGCATACCGATTTAAAAGAGAAAAGGGTACCCGGTTGCTAGGTTTTAACGAGAAAAGGGTACCCAGTAAGTTAGGGCACGATTTTCTCGAAACCTCCAAACACGAGCATTGTCTCATTTAAAAAAACTTTGAGTAAAAATGATTTTAAAACTGAAATGACATTAAAACACAACATTTTTCATAAGATACAATGGAATACTAATATACAAAGCAAAATATTAATCCATACATCAAATATTACAATGATGAATCACAAATAATTAATAATTACAAATTAAGAAATAAAATCCATACAATAACAAACATCATATAACACCATTTCAAATTTAGCTATTGAAGAAAATGGAGCAAAATAATATAAAAAAAAATGTAAAATGAAAAGTAATTAAAAACCACTATTATATAAAATTATTTAAAGATAAGATATGCATGAAATAATCAAAATAATTAATATATAATGTCTTAAAATAAGAAGTCATAAAACAATTTTTAAAATGATAAATAAAAGTATGAAATAATTTAAATTAACTAATATATATATATATATGTATATATATATGAATGTTCAAAGTAAATAATATGAAGAAAATATTTAAAATAAATACTATATGAATTTAATATAGATAATATATGTTAATATATAATATGAAACAAAAAAAATAAATAATAATAACAGTAATAATAAAACAGAAACATAAAAATAGACAAATAATTGAATTAAAACAGGTTAAGGACAAAACTAGAATTAAAACAAAATTAGAAATCTAAAAGCTAAACGTTAAATCAACAAGAGGACCCAGATGAAAAACGCGCGCGAAAATGAGCAATTAACCCAAACACCCGAAATGACGCCGTTCAACCTTGGTCACCTGACAGTTCGAGGACTGAATTAAAACAACAACAAAAATCGGGGCTAAATTAAGAAACGAACATGGGACCCCGTTGAAACTTTCTGCAAACACGAAGGGGCCTGACGCGCAAATATTCCCTCACCGCAAAAACGCGCGGATCCTGTAGATACCGAATCAGGTCGGGTCGGGCGACCTTATACGGTGTCGTTTTGAGGCCACTTAATCAGGCTTCAAACGACGCCATTTCGTACAATTTTAAAAGGGCTAATAAAACCAAAAAAAAATCCAAAATTCGGCCACCCCTTTTCTTTTGAAATCAACCCTGGCCCCCTTTTCATTTCCCTCTTAGCTGAAACCCCAAATCCCTCCGAAGAAGGCCTCGATTTCCCCTTTGGGCGCGGCTTCGACGAAGGGGACGAAGCTACGACGACACTACCCAAATTAGGTACTTTCTTATCCCTTCCTTTTTATTCCCACATACAAAAAAGAAAAAAAATGAATTGAACGATAGCCCTAAATCGGATCTAAAATTCGAGAAAGATTGAAATCAGAAATCACCTTTTGTTTCTGTATTTTCTTTGTATGCATAATAATCAGTGTTCGTAAAAAAATACAGTGGTTTCTTCGGTCTTTATACAGTCGATTCCAAAAATAAAATAAAATACAAAGTTTTTTTTGTTTTTCTTTTTGTTCTGTATTTGTTGTCTTTTGTTCTCTTGCGCAGGTACGGAGGCGACCTGGCATTCGATGTGAGGCGTACGAAGGCTTGCTGGATGTACGGAGGCTGTGGAAGTGTGTGTGGTGGCGCGCGTAGAGGCACGCGCGCGGCGCTGTTAGGGTTGCGGCGCTAGGGTTTTCCGAAGGTTAAATTTGTTTCGGGCCATTTGGGCCAACTGGGATTGGGTTATATATTGGGTTGGTAATTTAGGTTTGGGCTTTAATGGGCTTATTTTCTTTTTTGTAGGTTTGGACTACTAATGGAATGTTTGGATTTATTGTTTTTCATTTGGTTTTTGTATTTTATTTATTTTTGTTTTAATATGGTTTATAATGGGCCCGGGTAAATTTTGGGCCCTACAGCTGCCCCTATTTGCTCATTGTCGTGTAACGAGAATAGAGCAAAGACTTTAAAAGGGCCAATTTTGCCCGGTTTTGTCTAATCTTGACTTCATTCGGTGCTTTTCTTCTTCGAGTAGCTTCATTCCATCCCACTACATCTTCAAGGGCCCGGGAACTAGCGCTTCGATCAACTCAAGGAAATTAGACTTGTAGCTTTAATCTGCCCCGCAGTAACTTCAGAGGGATAAGATTTGCTGAATCTGATCCGACCTACTGCAATTTCAGAGGTATAGGATTCGTCGTTTTAATACGCTCCACTACAACTTCAGGGGGATAGGACTTGTGACTTCAACCTGCTCCACTGCAACTTCAGGGAGATAAGGTTCGTTTTGATCTGCTCTACTGCAACTTCAGAGCGATAAGATTTGTAATTTATGGCTTCAATCTGTTCCACTGCAACTTCAGGGAAATAAGATTCGCCGTGGTGGGTTTGATCCGACCTCCTGCAACTTCAGAGGTATAGGACCTGTGGATTCATCCTTTTTAATCCGCTCCACTGCAACTTCAGGGAGATAGGATTAACTGTCATTAGTCTACTCCACTACAACTTCAGGGATACAAGACTTGCGATTTCAACCTACTCCACTACAACTTTAGGGAGATAAGGTTTATTTTGATCTGCTCTACTGCAACTTCAAAGAGATAAGATCTGTAATTTATAGCTTCAATCTGTTCCACTGCAACTTCATGGAAATGCGATTCGTCATGGTGGATTTGATCCGACCTGCGGCAACTTTCGAGGTATAGGACCTGTGGATTCATCAATCTTGTTACACCATCCTTTAGGGAACATGACCTGTAGAATCGATTTATGGAATTATGATTATGCATAATGATTAGGATGCCATGGTCAGAACGAATCAAATGTTCCTAGCTAAATGTATTATGGATGACATTTGCATGAATGCAACATGTCATGACAATGATCCTTTGTATAATGAATTGAATGCTCCTAGCTAAATGTATTTTGCATGAATGCAGCACCTTATGAGAATGATCCCTTTTTAAACATTTAGGGTTGCCATTGCTTCTTGTTCTTCAAGGTTGTACCACTGACGTAATATACTATTTTTTGTTCACCCAATATTTTGATAGCAAATTCAAAGAAATGGTCACTGTTTAGAGTTTCCTTCTCAAACATTTCCAACCCTTAGGCTTGGTGAGTTCTAAACAAAAGTCTCATTTCAGGTTCTCGTATTTTTTAGAAGCTTTCAGAGTAATATACAAAACTCCTTTTATGAAAGTATTATTAGTCCATTAATCATTACTTCAATACAACATACTTGAAAATAATCATAAATGATGGACAAAAATGGGAATTGTCAGAAACGAAATCTAAAAAGAATAAGTTAATTAAAGGAAGCAAACATTGCTGGAATACAAAATGATTATGCGACAAGATAGGTGTCCCGGATATCGCAGCCTGAGCTTTTCTGTACGGACTTTCTGAAGACCATTTTAAGCTCAATATGTGTTTAGGAGATCAAGAGTACTCTGTTGATGCCTCAAGATACAACATCTCTCCTCCTTTTTAATTCAGGTATAGCAAGATTACCACATGCCCCATCGTTGATTGCGATTTGAGCCGCCTTTTTCGGGTTTTCGACTCAAAACCCCTTTGGTCTCAAGGTGCCCTTTTGCGGGTTTTCACCTTGGCCTCTCCATTTTTCATTTTCATCGTCCTCTTTTTTTTTTTTTTTTAGAGAAGGTCTCAAAGAGCGCTTTGCGGGTTTTTACTTTGGCCTCTTTTCCTCTTCAAGAATAGTATTTCTTGACTGAATCTTAGTTTATAGGCTTCAATAAGTTTTTCCCATCCATCTCGGCCAAGATCAATGCTCCTCCTGAGAAAGCCTTTTTCACCACATAAGGTCCTTCCCAATTTGGCATCAACTTCCCTCTGAAATCCTTTTATATGGGGAGGATCTTTTTGAAAACTAAATCCCCCTCGTGAAATTCTCTTGGGTGAACCTTTTTGTCATAAGCTCACATCATTCTTTTTTGGTACATCTGTCCGTGGCGGATAGCCTTTAGCCTTTTTTCCTCAATCAAGTTCAACTGATCGTATGCTTCATCTAACTTTAGCTCTGACAAGACTCGAAGGGAATGAATTTCAACTTCGATGGGTAACACTGCCTCCATTCCATAAACCAATGAGAACGGAGTTGCCCCGGTAGAGGTCCTGACTGATGTTTGATACGCGTAAAGAGCAAATGGTAATTTTTCGTGCCAATCCTTGTAGGTTTTAGCCATTTTCCCCACAATCTTCTTAATGTTTTTATTGGCTGCTTCCATTACACCATTCATTTTTGGACGATACGGTGACGAATTGTGACGTCTGATTTTGAATTGACTGCAGACCTCCGTGATCGTGCTGTTGTTCAAATTTAACGCATTGTCGGATATGATCCTCTCAGGCATTCCATATCGACATATGATTTCCTTTTTTAGGAATCTACTGACTGCCAACTTAGTAATACTGGCATATGAAAAGCTTCTAACCACTTGGTGAAATAGTCGATGACTACAAAGATGAACCGATGCCCATTTGAAGCTTTTAGAGAGATCGGCCCGATGACGTTCATGCCCCACATGGAGAAAGGCCATGGGGAAGTTATAACGTGTAAAAGCGAATGAGGTACGTGAATTTTGTCTCCATAGATCTGGCATTTGTGACATATTTTAGTATAATTGATGCAATCTCCTTCCATGGTAGACCAATAGTATCCGAATATCATAATTTGTCTAGCCATTGTGAAACCATTAGCATGTGTTCCACAAACACCCTCATAGACTTCTTCCAGAATTTTCTTGGCTTTAACAGCGTCGACACATCTCTACAATACCTGATCCTTTCTTCTTTTATACAAGATCTCACAGTCTAAGACATAATCATAGGCTAGTCTTCTCAACATCCTCTTATCATTCTCAATCTCTTGTTCAGGATATTCGCGATTTCTCACGTATCGCAATATATTTTGGTACCAGGGGTGATCAACTTTTTCTTTTTCCTCCACATTGCAACAATGAGCCGGGGCCTCGTAAATACTCATTTGAATGGGTTTTACATCCTCTTGCTTGTTCACTTTAATCATGAAAGCCAAAGTAGCCAAAGCATCAGCCATTTGGTTTTCGTCTCGCGGGAGATAATTGAAAGTAATGTCATCAAACACTTCAATCAACCCCATAACTGTCATTCGATAATTGATCAATTTGGGGTCTCTTGTCTCCAATTCTCCTTTTAGTTGGTAGATCACTAGTACAGAATCTCCATATACTTCTAGCACTTTGATTTCGCGCTTCATGGCTGCTCAGAGTCCCATGGTACACGCTTCATATTCTGCTATATTATTTGTACAATCAAAATCCAATTTGCAAGTGAATGGATACTGATCTCCGTTTAGGGATACTAACACTGCCTCAATTCCATTACCGACAGCATTTGATGCTCCATCGAAATTTAGCTTCCAAAGATGATCCTTTAGGGTGCCTTCCTTCACAGCTGCTACATACATTAGGTCCTCATTGGGGAAATCGAAATTCAATGGCTCATAATCCTCTAAAGCTCTGCTAGCTAGAAAATTTGCTATTGCGCTCCCTTTCACAGCTTTTTGACTCACATAGGTGATGTCGAATTTAGAAAGTAGGATTTGCCATCTGGCCATCCTTCCATTTAAAGCAGTTGACTCTATCATATACTTTAGAGGATCCAATTTCGATATCAACCAAGTCGTGTGGTACAACAGGTATTGTCTCAGCCTCCGAGTTGTCTAAATCAAGGCGCAACACAATTTCTCAATTGGCGAATATCTCATCTCACATTCGGCGAATTTCTTACTAAGGTAATATATCGCCTTTTCTTTTCTTCCCGAATCATCATGTTGACCCAACATGCATCCCATAGAGTGATCGAATACTGTCAAATAAATGATTAATGGTCTATCCAGGCATAGGAAAGGCAATACTAGAGGATTTGACAAGTATTGCTTGACCCTATCGAAAGCTTCCTGGCATTCGTCATCCCACATTCCTAGATTGTGTTTCTTTAAAAGACGAAAGATAGGATCACATTTCTTGGTTAATTGTGAAATGAATCGAGCAATGTAATTTAACCTTCCTAAGAAACCTCGAACTTCTTTTTGAATACGCGGTGGAGGCAATTCTTGTATAGCTCAGACCTTATCGAAGTCGATTTCTATTCCTTTCTCACTGACTATGAAGCCCAACAATTTTTCGGATCTAGCTCTAAAAGTACATTTCGTTGGATTGAGCTTTAACTAGAATTTTCCTAACCTTAGGAACAATTTGCTCAAAACTCGGATGTGTTCCTCTTCTGTTCTAGACTTTGCAATCATATCATCAATATAAACTTCAATTTTTTTATGCATCATATCATGGAACAAAGTTACCATGGCCCTTTGGTATGTAGCTCCTGCGTTTTTCAACCCAAATGGCATCACCTTATAGCAGAATGTACCCCATAATATAATGAAGGTAGTTTTTCCCATGTCCTGAGGATACATCTTTATCTGATTGTACCCCGAGAACCCATTCATGAATGAAAACAACGAATAGCCTGCCGTATTATCCACCAGAGTATCAATATAGGGTAATGGAAAATTATCCTTTGGGCTAGCCTTATTTAGGTCTCTATAGTCCACACACATTCGCACTTTCCCATCTTTCTTAGGGATAGGCACGATGTTGGCTACCCATTCTGAATATTTGATTTCTTGCAAAAATCCAGTATCAGACTGCTTTTTGACTTCCTCCTTTATTTTTAGCATAATATCTGGCCTCATCCTTCGGAGCTTCTGCGGAACTGGCTTGAAATCCCCTTTTATGGGAAGGCGGTGTACTACAATGTCAGTGCTTAACCCTGGCATGTCTTGTTATGACCACACAAAGACATTCTTGAATTCTTGAAGTAAATCTACGAGGTCTCGCTTCGTTTTTTAGGTTATGCACGTTCTAATTTTCACTGCCTTTCCTTCTTCTAAGGTTACGACCTCCACTACTTCTTCATGAGGTAAAATTTGTTTTTCCTCTTGTTCTACCATTCTTAACAAGTCCGGAGATAAGCCACAGTCTATGTCATCTTTAAAGTCCTGGGATCTCTCTAAACACATGTCTTGCTCAAAAAGGGATTCTGATCCAGTAGGAGCATCACTCATGTCGTTGATATCCGGGAACCTGCTGTAGGTACAAAAGAATATACAAAAAACGAATAAATTTAAGAATAATTATTTTGTATAGTATGATCATGAATGAAGAATGAAAGAATATTTGGAATGAAGAATAATCGTCTTTTTGGATGAATTCGAAAGAATAAAGAATATTTGCTCAAAAAATGCATTTTCATTGAACTAAAGATTTTTGGGCCATAAGCCTATTTTACAAAAGATGCTTATTACTCCTAGGCCTAGAGTAATAAGTGTTCTGGGATATTACTCTAAAATAGTTCTAAATACTACAGGAATCTCTTCTAAACTCCAATTGTCCAGAACGCTCCCTGGCTCAAAAGGGCAAATATCCGACAAGTTTTCTCTTCCAGTTCTCTCCTCGGATATGGCATTGATATACGAGTTTTCCAACATGACCCCTATAGTTCCTTTTCTTGGGGTCTCTCGTTCAAGGTGGTGATTCCTCCTAATACAAATGTTTTGGATATGTGGGGAAAAATCATTGGCTCCCACTTGATTTCCTCCACGCTCAACTGGGCTCTTCTCCTCGCTTGTCTTTTTTCTAACTCCTTCCTTCTTTGTCTAGCGTCTAGCTTGTACCCCAAACCATAGCGGTCTTACTTGTCTTTCAACATCGGCGTCCTTTTCCCGGCAAAGCTCATTTTCCTATGATTATCTGCAATCCTATTCTTGTGCTTTTAGAGATTTTTGGTATCAGAATTTTGTTTCCTTCCATAATGAAAGTTGCATTCACGAATTCCAAGGATCGAAAAGAGCACTCGACCGCCTCGTCATTCATCTCCAGATATGGTGCATCACTGGTTACAACTGTGATAATATCCTCTTCGACATTTATTGTCACTAGCCGGCCCTCTGATACTAACTTTAGCTTCTGATGTAATGATTGAGGTACCACTCCCGCTAAACGAATCCATGGTCTTCCTAGTAAGCAGTTATAGGAGGGTTTGATATCCATAACCAAGAAATCCATATGATAAGTAGTCGAACCAATTAATAAAGGTATTTTAATTCTCCCCATGACTCTTCTTTGCGTACCATCAAACCCCTTCACTATGTTCTGGCACTCTTTCATGTGCGAGTTATCCATCGGTAATCTATTTAATATGGATAAGGGTAATACGTTTAACGCCGACCCGTTGTCTATCAAGACCCCCGGCAGTGTGTACCATTTGCATCTAGTGGTAATATGCAACGCCTTAGTAGATCCCCTGCCGCCTGGCAAAATTTCATCATCGTTGAAGTAAATGAAGTTATCAGCACTTATATTGTTGACTAGCCGGTCTAGCTTACTAACTGAGATATCGTTGGCCACATATATCTCATTCAAGACCTTCATTAGTGCATTTCTGTATACCTCCGAACTCTGAAGCAAAGCTAACACAGATATGCGTGTTGGCTGTTTGTGCAGCTGTTCTATAACATAATATTCACTGTGTTTCAAAAATTTTAGGAACTCCCTAGCTTCCTCCTCTCTCATTGGCTCATTGACGGGCGACTCGGGCTCGACTGATGTTTCTTTCTCTTGCTCCACCATTGGAGCTTTCCCTTTTATCAAATCATAGCGTCTCCTACTACGAGTATGAGAACCTACATTTTGATCCTCCTTTGAAGCACTACCTGAATTCTCTTTTCCTCGGATTGTCACATTACAATCATAGTTCCAAGAGACTCTCTTGCTATCCCTATACGGAATAACTGCTGGCTTTTGAATTATAACTCGCGGTGCTACTTGTGTTCTGGCTTCGTTGGCTCTTGGCTTCGAGATAATCACTACTGGGCGGCTGCCCTTTTAGACCCATTCCGTTGATCTTTCCTTTGAAGTATAAACCTCCCGTTCTTCTGATCCCTCAATCTTCTCGTAAAATTCCATCTCTTTATTATCCATCAAGTTTTGCACTATGGCTCTGAACTCAGTGCATTCCTGGATTCTATGCCCCTCTCTATTATGGAACTCGCAATGGTTTCTCTTTCCTTCAGATCTCTCTTCCGAATTCAATGTGATCAGTCCTCTCTCTACCATCTCCTTCCAAAGTTGTCTCAATGGGGTTTTGACTTCTGCAACCTCATGTTTGACTTTCCAACCCCCATATTTATCTATTCCATTTACTCCTTGATCAGTATGGTTAGGCAAGGGGTTGCCTGCTAAATTTGGTACGGGTGGGTCGTTAAACTTTACGATCCCTATTTTTATTAGCTTTTCGACTACTTTTTTAAACGCGGTGCAATTCTCAATTGAATGCCCGGCAATTCCAGCATGATATTCGCATTGGGCGTTTGCGTCATACCACTTGGGAAATGGGGGTTGCAGCGGTGTTAAGTAGAAAGAGGCCACGACGTGTGCATCAAAGAGGTTCTGGTATAGCTCTCTATACGTCATGGGTATATGTGTGAACTGTATTCTTTCATTGTTCACCCTTGTGCTGGATTCCTGTCTCGGGGACCTTGATGATTGCTGCTTTTGGCTGGCTCACCGTGATTGCTCTCGAATGACCCTTGTTATACGTACTCATATTATTCACCTCATTCTCCATTCTTCTCGGGGTTGGTCTCTTGGTGCCTTCCCCTACTTCAATCTTCCCATATCTTATCGTGTTTTCAATCATCTTCCCAGACATTACGATATCAGAAAAGCTTTTAGTAGCACTTCTCAGCATGTGGTTGATAAATGGAGCCTTCAAAGTACTGATGAAGAGCATGGTCGTCTCTTTCTTTAAGAGCGGCGGTTGAAATTGCGTCGCCACCTCCTTCCAACGCTGGGCATACTGCCTGAAGCTCTCATTTGTCTTCTTTTCCATGTTCTGGAGTATAATCCTGTTGGGTGCTATGTCTGTCACGTAGTTGTATTGTTTTATGAATGCTTGAGCCAAATCTCTCCATGAACCAATACTAGCACGACTCAACTAGTTATACCATTTGGCCGCTGCCCCCACCAGACTATCTTGGAAGCAATGGATCAATAGTTGGTCATTATTAATGTACCCCCTCATTCTTCTACAAAACATTGTAATATGAGCCTCGGGACAACTTATCCCATTATACTTCTTAAATTCGGGCATTTTGAATTTGTATGGGAGCACTAAGTCTGGGACCAAGCTTAAATCTTTGGCATCAATTCCATAACAGTTATCAGTACTTTCGATCGCTTTAAACTTCTCCTCCAACCATTTACATCTATCTTCTAGCTACTTTGGTAATTCTACTTTTGTCTTCTCTCCTTCAGTTATCTCATCCAAATCAGGGACATTAGTAATGATTAGATTATCTTCTAAGCCTGAGCCAGTTTGGAGGTTCACTGAAGCACCCGCTTGGAACTGTTGAGGCCTAATCATGATAGATGGCCTTTCAGGTTGAGTTTGCACATGTGGTGGAGTAAAACCAGGGGGATGTTGTGGATACTCAGTATTCTCCTCGACATTAACCATGGAGCTCTTTCCTTTATCCATAAGCCCATTTAACAGCTGTGTCATCTGAGTCATTTGGGTCATCATATTCCTCTGTGATTCCATCATTTTGTCCATCATATCTTGCTAGATCTTAACCAGCTGCTCTTGCATTTGTGTTTGCATCTGTTCTTGCATGCCCTTCTGCATTTGTTCCAACCTTTCTATTCTTTTATCCATTGCTTTAATTTTCCTTCTTGTACCGTAAGGGTGCGTGTTTGGTTGATTTTTATCGGTTTCCAGATTACT
Organism: Gossypium bickii; assembly: GCA_025503065.1. Classification (NCBI taxonomy): domain Eukaryota; kingdom Viridiplantae; phylum Streptophyta; class Magnoliopsida; order Malvales; family Malvaceae; genus Gossypium; species Gossypium bickii. The sequence continues at coordinate 82,171,114 of CP106716.1, forward strand.
GAAATAATTATTAATCAATTAGAATCTTTTAGTGAACTTTAATGCATATGATGCAAAACAGATGCACGAAATGCAAAAGACGTCGATTCTGATTCAATTCCATTTAGAAAACTTTATTAGAAAACAAAGCTCTTTACATAAAACGGATTACAAATACGGCTTTACCCTAATGCTCAGATTTTTAACACTCCTAAGTAAAGAAGCTAGCTCATGGCCTCTGTCTGATTCTAGCTCATACTTCACACTCAGCATGTCAGCCTGAACAACCAAGGTTTGCAGATGGTTAGCTACCTCCCGGATCTGAGCCACGACTTCACCCATAATGTAATCTCGATCCTTAATTTGACTCTGAGAGTGATGAAGTTGTTTCCAACGCCCCTTATTTACTTCAAGAAACTCTACCTGAAGCTTACAACTTTGCAAAGCAGACTCTAGCTCTTCTATTCTTCCTTTCATTTATTCAATTTTGCTCAAACTTGCTCTTAGCTCAGCCGCAGAATTACGATTTCTATACTGGTTGAGTACTTTTTCAAGCTCTGCCATTCTAGCCTTTAATTCCCCTTTGTTTATCTGGGCTTCTGATAGACCCCTTTTTAGTGCCTCTCTTTGAGTTTGAGCCTCTTGGAACCTTTTCTTCTACTGATCAGCCTTGGTCTTTTCAGCTTGAATTTCCTGTCGCCACTGCTCTGAAGTTTTCCCCAATCCAGCGGCTCTCATCGATAAACGTAATTTTTTGTAATCCATCTTTAAACTATCCAAGTCTTCCTCGGCCTTATTTTTTCCTTTCTTTTGCCTCTCAACCTCTAACTTTTGAATGTCGACATCTAACCTTAAGTGTGTCTTCTCATCCTCTAATTGCTCTATTCTCTTCTCTAGCTCTCGATTTCTCTTTTCAAAATCTTGTTTTATTATCTCCAATTTTGATGGGACTATCTGTAAATATTCTTCCATCGATCGTACACCTCTCAAACTTGGCCCCGGGATGTTGTCATTAATCCTTCTACTGAACCATCCGCTATATTCGGAAGTAGTCATTGATCCTACCGTCAATTTTTTCATCCGATGAGTTTAATTCCAAGCAGTGAAAACCTCCTTGATCCTCTTCTTATAATTATATCCTTTATACGAGAACTCGCATTGCGCTAGACCATGTGTTGCCGGTACAAACTGCCTTGATCCGTATTGTCTTAGTACTAGTAAAGAAGCGTAACCAATGGCTCTCCAAATTCCGAGCAAAGGAACCCGATCAAAATTCCCGCATCGAAACAGGATTTCATTGGGCACAAACCAAGGGGCTCTCCATTCGATATCCTCCTCCTAAAGATTTTGGAGAAGTGCCACCCAATTCTTTTCTGACACGTCGTCTCTTCTTGGCGTTGCTGCTATTTCTTTCAGTGGGGAATAATTATCAGAGAAGACCCGGTAAGAAATTTTATCCACTTTCTAGAAGTGGCTGTGAAACCAGACGAGCAACAACTGAGCGCACCCTACAAACCTGCCCTCTCCGGATCTTCTACATGCATTCAAAGACCTAAAAGTCTCGGCTAAGATTGTAGGAACTGGCGTGACCCCTTTACTGAGTCGGTCGAAGAAATCTGTGACCGCTTCATCTACATACCCTAAAGCTCTAGGGAATAGCATCAACCCGTAGATGCTCAATGCAAAAACATCAACTCTCTTATTCATATCTCGATGAGCTAGAATCAAATCCCTCAAATTCCTCCACGGGATGCACTTGCAGTGGCCCTTTTACTTAATCCTGGCTGTAATCCACTGCTCGCTCATTCCCGTAATACACATCAACTTCTTCCAAAAGGCTGGGACATAGACAGCTCTCGAATAGATTCTATCAACTTGAACATTCAGACAATGTAGTAGAGCCGTGTATTCTTCTATGGTAGGTACTAAACCACTCTCCCAAAGGTAAAACAACAATATGCGGGGTTCCAGTACTGAGTGAGGGCTCAGAATAACTGCTCGTCTACCTTGATGCCAAGTAAGTACGGCAAATCCCCATAATTATGGCAGAACAACTATTTGGTCTCATCGTTCCACTGATCCCATATCACTTTTAGTTCTTGAAGATTATTTTGCGTAACACTAATACTAGTGTAGTCCCATAACTCTGAAACATGCCCTGCAGCAAGACTATCCCCCTTCTCTAACTGTTAAATGTGGAAATGCATACAAAATAACAAAGATAAAACACAAAAAGTCAGTACAGAAGCGAAATTTAAACAAAAAAAAACAAGCACCTATCTGGGTGACCCGGTAAGGTTTAACGCAGCTCTACCTAGGGTGGGCTCTTAGAGTTTTTCTATATGCAGTTCGGTTCTAAAGTTGAGGTACCTGAACCAACAGATTCCTCGATCCTCACCCATTATAGGCTCATACGGACCGAGTTCGGTTCAGGGGGACACATTTCCCTATGGCTGCACGAAGATGAAAATCTCACGAAAACATAGGTACGGATGTATCCCGGAAGCGATTCACTATCCTGCACAGAGGTGAAAACCTCACGAAGGAGTAGCTTCTCACTCCCACTTAAAAGGGTGTGACCCAGCGGTCATGCAAAATGATGCAAAAATATTCTATAAGACTCGAACCGCAGCAATCAAATGAGATGACGCAAGCGAATACAATAAAAAGGATCGTAATTTTTTTCAAATCAAATTTTCAAATTTTCGATGAAAAGACAGAAAATAATCAATTTTACGGCTTGACTCTCTTATTGTCCCTAGTGGAGTCGCCAAGCTGTCGAAACCATTTTTATTAAGTTTTGGAAAAACATGGTCGACTTTGAAAATCAGAAATGGAGTCGCCACCGACCTTATTTTGAGATGTGATCGGATCACCTTGAAATTGAAAACCTTGATCTATCAAATCATATTTTGGTTTATAAAAACTCGAGAAAACGGGTTCGGGAGTCGGTTACGTACGAAGAATGGTTAGCACCCTTGTAGCGCCCAAAAATTAGTACCTAATTGATTACTTAATGCTTAATATCGAAAATTTGAAAATATTCTAGATTACGATCCATTTGTTTAAGATACATTTGGATAGAATCAAATTGGATGCCAAAACTTCTTATTTCGGAGAAATAAAATGTCGTACTCAGTAAGTTAGGGCACAACATCTTATATTCTTGAAATTAAATTTATCTTTTGATTTTTAAAAACCCAGTAATAAAGTTTAAGAAGGGTATTCGATTATTTGGGCCTCATGAAAAATTGGAACCCAGTAAGTTAGGGTACAATTTCTCAAAATTCCCGAATACGGAATATTGCCTTTGTTTGTTGAAATTCTTATTTCGAGATGATAAAACATCACACCCAGTGAGTTAGGGTGCAATATCTCAAATTCCCGAGAATAAGTTTTTTATTTAAAATATTATGCATACTGATTTAAAAGAGAAAATGGTACTCGGTTGCTAGGTTTTAACGAGAAGAATCGGAACCCAGTAAGTTAGGGCAAGATTTTCTCGAAACCTCCAAACACGAGCATTGCCTCATTTAAAAAAACTTTGAGTAAAAATGATTTTAAAACTGAAATGACATTAAAACACAACATTTTTCATAAGATACAATGGAATACTAATATACAAAGCAAAATATTAATCCATACATCAAATATTACAATGATGAATCACAAATAATTAATAATTACAAATTAAGAAATAAAATCCATACAATAACAAACATCATATAACACCATTTCAACTTTAGCTATTGAAGAAAATGGAGCAAAATAATATACAAAAAAAATGTAAAATGAAGAGTAATTAAAAACCACTATTATATAAAATTATTTAAAGATAAGATATGCATGAAATAATCAAAATAATTAATATATAATGTCTTAAAATAAGAAGTCATAAAACAATTTTTAAAATGATAAATAAAAGTATGAAATAATTTAGATGAACTAATATCTATATGTGTATATATATATATGAATGTTCAAAGTAAATAATATGAAGAAAATATTTAAAATAAATAATATATGAATTTAATATAGATAATATACGTTTATAAATAATATGAAACAAAAAAAATAATAATAACAGTAATAATAAAACAAAAACATAAGAATAGACAAATAATTGAATTAAAACAGGTTAAGGACAAAACTAGAATTAAAACAAAATTAGAAATCTAAAAGCTAAACGTTAAATCAACAGGAGGACCCAGATGAAAAACGAGCGCGAGGAATAGGGATTAAATGAGCAATTAACCCAAACACCCAAAACGACGCCGTTCAACCTTGGTCACCTGACAGTTCGAGGACTGAATTAAAACAACAACAAAAATCGGGGCTAAATTAAAAAAACGAACATGGGACCCTATTGAAACTTTCTGCAAACACGGAGGGGCGTGACGCGCAAATATTCCATCACTGCGAAAACGCGCGGATCCTGTAGATACCGAATCGGGTCGGGTCGGGCGGCCTTATACGGCGTCATTTTGAGGCCACTTAATCAGGCTTCAAACGACGCCGTTTCGCACAATTTTAAAAGGGCTAATAAAACCAAAAAAAAAAAATCCAAAATTCGGCCACCCCCTTTTCTTTTGAAATCAACCCTAGCCCCTTTTTCATTTCCCTCTCAGCCGAAACCTCAAATCCCTCCGAAGAAGGCCTCGATTTCCCCTTTGGGCGTGGCTTCGACGAAGGGGACGAAGCTCCAACGACACTACCCAAATCAGGTACATTCTTATCCCTTCCTTTTTATTCCCACATACAAAAAAGAAAAAAAAGGAATTGAATGATAGCCCTAAATCAGATCTGAAATTCGAGAAAGATTGAAATCGGAAATCACCTTTTGTTCTGTATATTTCTCTGTATGCGTAAGAATCAGTGTTCGTAAAAAAAATACAATGGTTTCTTCGGTCTTTATATAGCCGATTCCAAAAGTAAAATGAAAATACAAAGTTTTTTCTGTTTTTCTTTTTGTTCTATATTTGTTGTCTTTTGTTCTTTTGCGCAGGTACAGAGGCGACGTGGCGTTTGACGTGAGGCGTACGAAGGCCTGCTGGAGGTACGGAGGCTGTGGAAGCGTGCGTGGTGGCGCGCGTGGCGGCACGCGCACGGCGCTGATAGGGTTGTGGCGCTAGGGTTTTCTGAAGGTTCAATATATTTCGGGCCATTTGGGCCAACTGGGATTGGGTTATGTATTGGGTTGGTAATTTAAGTTTTGGCTTTGATGTGCTTATTTTCTTTTTTGTAGATCTGGACTGCTAATGGACTGTTTGGATTTATTGTTTTTCATTTGGTTTTTGTATTTTATTTATTTTTGTTTTAATATGGTTTATAATGAGCCCGAGCAAATTTTGGGCCCTACAATCATCATCATCATCCTTCTAGTTTGCATACACCCTTTTAAGAGTTGCTTTCGCAGCAAATTGTGCAACCACTGCATCCTTCTTTTCATTCAATTTCTTGATTTTGAGGTGCTACATTTAATTTGATCTTTAAATTTATTAACCAAAACTTTCAGCTTTTAAACAAAGACTTCTCACATTTATAAATTTATAAAAAGAAAAAAAAAAACTTTCTCAATTGTACAAATATAACATACTTATAATAAATAACACGTGCAAATATATTATTTCTTAAAAACCAAACAATCAGATCACCACTGAAGATCCAAATCCAAAGAACCAAGCTTAAGAAACATAAAATCTAACTGTAGGTATTAATTAATTCATTAAAATCCAGAATAATTAACATCAAAGTTGCAGTTCTTTATGGATGATTTAACAGATAAACTAAAATCAATTAACAACCAAATTTCTTTTTCAGTTTTTCCAGCAGAAAAGAACCTATCTTTGAGCCATGGATTAAATTGAGTAACCATTAAATACAAGAAAAAGTAGAAATTTAAATGACCCAAAAACAAAAATTTCCGTATAGTTCAATTCTCAAGAAACCCCGTAAAGTATGTTCTATTTGCATAATTGAATAAGTTTTTTTTTTCTTTTTTGGGTTTTACTATAGTTATGGAATGCATCTATTTTAAAAGCTAAAAGCTTTAGTTAGGAAGTTTGAGATCAAATTGATTGAATTTGTAAGTATGAAGGGTTAAATTGATTGAATTATTTAGAATTAAGATTAAATTGATAGAATATATAAATATTGAAGACTAAATGTGTTATTATGCCTGATAGAAAAAGATTTTCCATTGTCAATTTAATGACTAGTGACCAAAACATGAATGAATACAAAGCTTAGTGCCTAAATTGAAAATTTTTAAAGTTGAATAACCAAAATAAGAATGCAAATATAGTTAGGTGACTAATTGTATACTTTACCCTAAAAAGAATTTAGTAGAAATTCATAAAATATAGAACTATAAGAACGGTCAAGAGCCGAAACCTAACAGTGAAATGGAGAGGTGTGGTTCTGGAAAAGAATGAAGTCTTGCTCCTCCAGAATCCATGGCAGCGAAAGCAATGTCGAGAGAGGCGAAAGCAGCGTTGATAGTTCTAGATTTAAAAGTAAGAAACCCAATTGACTTAGGGTCTGTTTGTTTACATGTAAAAGGTTTTACGAAAAATATTTTTCTGTGTTTGTTTCATAGAAAATAATTTGGTGAACGGAAAATAACTTACATATCAATGTAAAATAAGCTATTTTTCCTGTAAAATAATTTATCTTTTTTAAAAGTGTAAGTCATCTTTCGGAAAAGAACTCATTTATAGATAATTTTATTTTTATATAAAAATTAACTTAAATCAAGCTTAATATTATTATATTGATAATAAATTTTATTTTTATTTTTAAAAATATTTAAAATATTATATTTTTTAATATTATTAAACATACATATTTAATTATTTATATTTAGTCATATAATAAATTATTAATATAATCAATATAATTTAGTCATATTTAATTATTCCTTTAATATACTCTAGCATGTTTTTGCCTAAAGAATGAAAAAGTTCAAAAAGCAATCAAGATAAAAGAAGGAATCCATGAGTTTTGGTTAGCCTTGTTGGATTCGAGTTGTTAGTCAATTTTTGTGGGCAAGACTAGAGATGAAGCTTATGGTGGAAATTAAATTGTGAAATTTTGAGAGTTAAAATAAAAGATTTATCATTTTATTAATAATAATATTGTAAACTTGAAGAGTTTAAATGGTAATATAATGATCCAATGCCAAAACATCTAAGGAGAAATCAAAAAGTTAACAATAAATTTGAAAGATCAAAGTGTAATTTTACCATAATAATAACTTGTATTTTCATAATTAACCATTTGGGGTTAAAAGGGCAAGGCCACTACTTACTCCATCTTCGACCCTAAGGAGATATTGAGTTTATATCATTTCAATTAATTTGTTCGAGTTAATTTATGTTTAAGTAATTTTAAAATTAAATTCGAATATTTAACTTTTTATAATTAAATCAAACTAAATCATATTCAAATTTGAATTAATCAAATTAAAAGAATCAAAATTTACATATCTAAAATTGACCCTTCCTTCACAAATGGTGGATTTTGAGCGGGGAATAGTGGATTCTGGTTTCATCACCGACGACGACCTACTTTTCTTTTTGGTGGATTTACATTAATATAAATATAGCTCTAATGGAACAATAAAAATACCTTTAACCACCCCTTGATGAGTCTATAATATACCATATAGTTTTCTAATTATAAAATCTTTCCTTTTCTTATTTAAATATTTTAATAATTTGATTGTATTATATTTTTCATGTATGTAAATTTTTAAATCGATCTAATATATTTATTATATCGATCTAAATAATATATATTAATATTTATTGAATGGTTAGAAATTTTTTAACATAAAATAAATAATTAAAATTTTTTATTTACATTAAACCTGAGATTCATGATTTATATAAATGAAATATAATTATATTAAAATAATTCTGCAAATAATTTATTAAGATTTTAATTAATAAACATGTTTTAAATTCAACAAATTTATCTAGGTCTAAAACATTCAAGCACGTAATATCATCTTTGAGGAAAAAGTATCATGGACATTATTATATTAAAAGTCAGATTACATTCTCTCCTATTTATTAAAAAAAATTAAGTAAATTATTCTTTATATGTTAGATCAAAGAGTAAATTCATCGTTGCATAGTTAATGAAATAATTAAATAGTGATACATGGCGTGCCATGTGTAACTCATGTTGAGATACTAATCTTGCTGACCAACTTTTAAAAGTATAAATAGATGAAATTTTTAATACAATGATGAGTTGGGTGGGAGTTGAATTGAGAGAATTAAATTGATTTTTCAATTTTCTTTCTTAAAAGGACCTTTTATATCATGACTCAATCCAAATTGATTGGATTAAACAAAATTGTTGATATATATTTGTGTATTTTTTGTACAACTTTTGCAATTACTTCAATTGAATCACTACAAATATCAATCATCTAAAACAAAGAATTAGATGGATAACCAGTCCATATTGGAATCCCAGTAACCATACCATAATCTCTTCGTCCATCAATGGGAATTCCCAGCCCTATCGTCGCCGCATTACCACCACCAGCAGCCGCAGCCTGTGAAGAACAATCCTGCAAAGGCTCTTTTACTCTCAATGAAACATTAATAATCCCATTCTTCAACCTCTTGGGATCCCTTAACCTGTAACTCAAGAACTGCAAACTAGTCGCCGGCGAATACCCTCCGAAGAAATCCGTCACCGGTATCCTCGCTAACCCTACCGTTTTTTCCCCTCTGGACCCCTTGCACTTGACTAGGAGGGTTATAAACCGCGTCTGTAACGGCATTTCCATCACCAGCTTGTCGTTCCACGAAGGGTAGCTACCTCCTTCTCCGTCGACCTTGGTCGCCTTGTTGTTGAAAGGGTCGACCGAAACGACGACGTAGGCGTTCTTTTTCACCTGTTTGTTGTCGATTCTCAGGTCTTCTGCTGATAAAACCGTGATCTCTAGAGTGCGAGACTTGGTCTCCATTAAATTAATTAAATCAAGGAAGAATCAAAGAAGGTTTCTAAGAAAATTTTGGGTTTTTAATGAAAATTTGAGAGGCTATGGCTTATGAGAAGAAAGGCTGCTAAGGGATATATACACACACATATAGGAAGTTAATATGAAAGGAAGAAGAAAGAGGGAGGGTGCTTCAGGTTAAGACTTGAATATTATACACCCAAGACTATTAAATATAATAAAGGATTAATTTCATCATAAATCCTCAAACTATACGTTAGATTTTAAACTGGTTCTTGAATTTAAAAACGAATGAGCTTAACTTAGCTCTAAACTTAAGCACTAAATTAGCTCTAAACTTAAGCACTAAATGCTAGCTCGAATTTAACATATAGATCAAATTTTAATCACGTGTATGGATTTAGTAAATTTTAATGGAACTAGTTTTCTTTAATCAAATTCAAGTTATAGTAGGTAGACATGTAATTGAAATTAGAATAATAACAAAAAGGTCCTTAATGCTTACTTTTTTTTTTTTTGAGTAGTTTTGCCTTCATCATCTCAATTTCGTGACAAATTTATTTGATTTTTAGCAGAAATAGTAATAGTGCCTACGTGGCATAATCATGTGTCAATATTTAATTGATATAGTTTAAAAGATGTTGGTTTTTTTTACAATGTCTAGAATTACTCATAACTCCTCTTCAACACTTAAATAGAAAGATAAAAGTGCTTTAATGCGCTTGAATCCGCATCCTCTTACACTGACAACAATATCAATATTAGCCGAACTAAAATAATTTTGTTTTAGATGTTAAAAATTGTAGACCCGAATATCAGAAAGGGTAAAAATTGATATAAACTCTAATATTCTAAGTACAAATACTCAATACCCCCACTACTCTGGATTTTATTTTTTTTTTAAATTTCATATCAGGTATTAGGTTGTAAAATATATAAAACAACATCGATTTAACCATGTAAATTAAAAATTGGCACAATTTCATGGGACATCAGCCCATTACAATGTTTTAAAATTTAGGACTAATTTGAATTTGCATCATAAATGTTGGGTGCAATTAATCCATATAATAATACGAGCGTGGTTAAGGGGTGTCGCGTGTCAAAGTGCGGTTATTCAATATTGGCGTGTGCTGCATTTTTAATTTTCTACTATAAAGTTTCTAGCGACGGTCGCCGTAAAAGCAAAAATTTAAAAAAAAACAATATTTAATTTAAAATAAACTATATTAATAATCACTAGTAAATTATTTTTGTCATCTAATTATAAAAAAAATACAGAATGTTTACTTAACTACTCGACTTTTTAATTTTTTGGTCAAAAGCCGTTATATTATTAATGAGAATATAACTTGTCACTTAGTAGCTTTTAAAATTGACATAATAGCAACTTTAATCCTTAACATTTATATAATGTGTCAATTTAGTCTTAATTTTAAAATTTTAACACTCAACATTTAGCAGAAAACTAAATAAATACAAAAAAATAAAAAAAAAACCAAAATAAAATAATAGCCCAAATTTAGCAGTCCAATCCATTAACCAAAATAAATAGTCTATTTTAAACCTAATACAAGCCCAATTCAAACCCTAACCCACTAGCCCAAAACAAAGCAAAAGAAAATCGAAACCCTAGCCAAGGCCAGCGCCGCAACAGCTCCAGCCCGCCACACTCGTGTCGCCACGTCAGCAGTACCCTCTCCGTACTCCTCCACGTCACCCCACGAACGGCCCCCTCCTTCGTACAGTGGTTGCACCTGCAAAAAAAGGACAAAATAATAGCAGTGTGCAAGAAAATGAAGGGCATTTTGTATTTTCTTTTCATTTTTAAAAAAATCGGCTATAAAAAGAGGCCCGAGGATATTTGTAGGGGGTTACAATTTTTTACGAATACACGGAATCAATACAAAAAAATTGATTACAATTTGAAGGTGATCCTTTTATTTCGCTTCAAATTTTTTATTTTTCATTTTTTTTATTTTTTTATACGAGCGTAATAAAGAGAAAAAGGAAATAAGGGCTTACCTCAGTCGTTCGACGCTATCACTGGCGAGTGTCGTAGGCGCCGAAACACCTCAGACTCGTGAAGGGTCAGTCGAGGGTTCGAAAAGGCGATGAGGGCTCCTTTCATTTTCGTTTTTTTCTTAATTCCAAAACGAGCGTGCGGTTTATGTTTTAAAAGGGGTCGAAAAAGGCCGTTTTTGCCCTACTCCAGCCACCAGCTACGGGGAGATGGGACGGGCTTCCGGTGGCCTCTACGGCCTACTTCTGGGTTAAACCCAGAGAAAAAAAAAGGGATAACTTTTTTTTTTGAAAAAATACGGAACAAATGAATTGTTCCCCCAAATTTTTTCTTTTATAGCAATGACAAACGACGTCGTTTTCGTTGGCACTCTTAATCCCATAAAACGGAACCGTTTAGTCTCTGACCCGAGCTCGACCTGACCCGCTCCAGGGGATCCGCGCGTTTTCGGCTATTGGGTTATTTGCGCAACAGGTCTCTTCACTTTTGCGGCGCATCACAATGTGGTCATGTGTTTTTTTTTCTTTTTTGATTCATGCCACAAGATTTTGTTTCTGTTCCAATTCGGTCCTCAGAACGTTCAAAGAGACAGGTACATGAAACGACACCATATAGGCTAAGACCCGAAACCCGACTCGAATGCGGCCAGGATCCGCGTGTTTTGGCTTTGATGGACTATTTACATGTTTAGCCCTTCCGCTTTTTATTTTCTTTTAAATATAGTCTTTTATATTTTAATATAGTTCCACATTCTACCCTATAATTTTGTGGTAATTTCATTCTGACCCAATTGAGAAATGATGCGCATAAGGAGTTAGGGGTAATTACATGTTTGCTCCCTGGTTAGCGTATACTGATTTGGTTCCCCATTTTGTTTTATTAGTTTCCTTTTCAAATTTATCCCTTAAATTTCATCTAAATTCTATTTTAATCCTTAAATTGTGTTGCTCATTTTAATTTCGCCTCTCCTTGATTAAATTTCAGCCTTTTATTTTATCTATTCGTTATTAATTCTTTATTTTAAAGTGTTTAAATATAAAAACATGTATATCTATTTTATTTGTCTATTACTCTATTTACCGTTTATATACTTGAGTTATTATTTATGCTTGTTTTACCTATTTATATGTTTATTTTGTTAGTTTTTTTTTCTTTTTTATTTATTCGTTAGATATCTAAATGTGATATTATTCGTTATTTACTTGACCTATTTTTTTTCATTATCTTAATTGGATGCTATTTTTTATTAAACGTTTTTTAAATTCATTTTTTTATTTCATCATTTTATTATTTTTATTTTTCTTAACTAGTATTAGGTTTGATTGACTAATGGCACCATTCGTTTATTTTTGTTGTATTATAGTTTCATGCACATGTGTCATCACCTTATTATCATGCCATGAGCCGTAGTTTATTTTACATAGTACTACAAAACCACGTTACATTTTACTCGATACATTAAATTTTGTTTTAAAATAAGCAAATACTCCGCGTTTTAAGATTCGAAAGAAATCGTACCCTAACTTACTGGGTTCTGATTTTTTCTCGTTGAGTCTAAATTAATTATTTTTTAAATCAAAGCATATAAGTTAAATAAAAACTTATTCTCGGGAGTTCAAAAATGTTGTGTCCTAACTCACTGGATGTGACATTTTGTTATCTCGAGGTAAGGATTTCTAAAAACAAAGGCAATATTTTGTATTTGGAATTTTGAAAAATTGCGCCCTAACTTACTGGGTTCCGATTTTTCATTTGACCCAAATGACTAAATATCCTTTTTGAATTTAAATGCACTAGTTTTAAAAGTCAAAAGACAAGCTTAGTTTCGAGGATTCGAAATGTCATATCCTAACTCACTGGGCATGACATTTTACTTCTTCGAAATAAGTGGGTCTCAACATCCAATTTAATTTATTCAAGTTTTTATTTAAACAAAGATGATCGTATTTTAAAATCTTTTCAAAATTTCAAAATTAAGACATTAATCAATCAATTCGGTGCCAATTTTGAGCGTTACGAGGGTGCTATTCCTTCCTCGTACGTAACCGACTCCCGAACCCGTTTTCTCGAATTTTGTAGGCCAAAATCATCGTTTTAATAAATCAAAATGTTTTATGATAAATCTTAAGGTGACCTGATCACACCTCAAAAAAAGAAAAAAAGGGATTGATGGCGACTCCATTTTCATTTTTAAAGTCGACCCCGTTTTTCAACAAAAAAATTGGTTTCGACAGCTTGACAACTCCACTGGGGACTCCGAGAGTCAGGCCATAAAATTGATTATTTTCTGTCTTGTTGTCGAAAATTGAAAATCTGATTTGAAAAATTATGATCCTTTTATTACATTTCTTTGTGTTATTTCATACGATTGTTGTGGTTTGAGTCTCGTAGAATATTGTCGCATCATATTGCATAAGGACTGTTTGGTCTTACCTTTTTAAGTAGGAGTGAAAAGCTACTCCTTCATGAGGTTTTCACCTCCGTGCAAGATAGTGGATCACTTTCGAGATACATCCGTACCTATGTCTTCGTGAGATTTTCATCTCCATGCAGCCATAGGGAAATGTATTCCCCTGAACTAAACTCGGTCCGTATGAGCCTATAATGGGTGAGGATCGAGGAATCTTCCGGTTCAGGTACCTCAACTTTAGAACCAAACCGCATGTAGAAGACTCTAGGAGCCTACCCTAGATAGTACTCCGAGAAACTCTAGCGGTTACCCAGATAGGTGTTTGATTCTCTTTTATTCACTTTGAGTTTTGTTTATGTACGTCGTACTGACTTATTGTGTTTTTGCTATGTTTGCATGTCATTTCATATTCAAAAGAGTGTCGATTCAAGTTCGATTACTAAATTACAGAGCTTGTCATGGAGAACAAATTTCTTGATAAAGTGGAGGATAATGCTGCTGTCCATATGTGGTCAGAGAAAAGACAATTAAAAAAAGGAGATAGTTTAGCCGAGGGGTACACGTCAGAATTATGGGACTACACCTGTATCAGTGTGATGCAAAATAGCCTTCAGAAATTAAAAGAGATATGGGATTAGTGGAATGACAAAACTAAGCAGTTGTTCTACTATAATTTTAGGGATTTGCTGTATCTACTAAACATCAAGGTAGACGAGCATTTGTTCCGGGCCCTCGCTCAGTATTGGAACCCTGCATACAGTTGCTTTACCTTTGGGAGGGTCGATTTAGTGCCCACTGTGGAAGAATATACAGCCCTACTGCGTTGTCCAAAGGTTCAAGTTGATAAAGCTTATTCCAGAGCTGCCTATGTCCCGACCTTTTGGAGGAAATTAATAAACATTACAGGAATTAGCGAACAGTGGATTACAGCTAGGATCAAGCAGAAAGGTAAGTGTAAGTGCATCCCATGGAAGAATTTGAGAGATTTGATTCTAGCGCATCCTGATTTGAAGAAGAGAGTCGATGTGTTTGTTTTGAGCAACTACGGACGGATGATCTTCCCTAGGGTATTAGGGTATGTAGATGAGGCGATCTCAGATCTTTTTGATCGACTTGATAAAGGGGTCACACCTGTTCCTACAATCTTGGCCGAGACATTTAGATCTTTGAATGTATGTAGGAGGGCCGGTAAAGGCAGATTTATAGGGTGCGCTCAGTTGTTGTTGGCTTGGTTCCACAGTTATTTCTAGAAGGTGGATAAGGTTTCTTATCGGGTTTTCTCCGGGAATTACTCCCCATTAAAGGAGATAGTAGCCACACCAAGAAGGGACGACATATCAGAGAAAAATTGGATAGCACTCTTCCAAAATCTCCAGGAAGAAGATGTCGAGTGGAGAGCTCCTTAGTTGATTCCTGATGAAATTCTTTATCAATATGAGAGTTTTGACTGGGTCCCTTTGTTCGGGATTTGGGGAGCCATTGGGTGTACTCCTTTTCTCGTATTGAGACAGTACAGATTAAGATAGTTCATACCGGCAACACATGGGCTAGCTCAATGTGAGTTTTTGTAAAGGAGAGATAACTAAAAAAAAGGGTAAAAGAGATTTCTAACGCTTGGAATCAAACTCGTTGAATGAAAAGGTTGGATGTAGGTTTAATGACGACTCTTGAGTATAGTGGATGGTGGGGTAAAAGAGTTAATGATAATATCACTTACAAGTGATCTCGTCAGAACTAGAAATCACAAAACAAGACTTCGAGAGGAGGAATTTAGAACTTGAAGAGAAGATAGAATAATTGGAGGAAGAAATGATGCATTTAAGGTTAAATGCTGATGTCTAAAAGCTAGAGGCTGAGAAATTAAGGAAAGGAAAGAATAAAGCCGAGGAAGACTTGGATAGTTTGAAGATGGATTATAAGAAATTGCGTCTATCGATGAGAACTGCCGGATTGGGAAAAACATCGGAGCAATAGTGACAGGAGATTCAAGAGGAAAGAACTAAAGCCGATCGGTGGGAGAGAAAGTTCCAAAAGGCTCAGGCACAGAAAGAGACCCTAGAAAGGAGTTTGTTAGAAACCCAAAATGACAAAAAAGAATTAAAGGCTAGAGTGGTAGAACTTGAAAAATCACTTCATCAGCATAGAAATTGTAATTTTGCGATTGAATTGAGGGCAAGTTTGAACAAGACTGAAGAGATGAAAGGAAAAATAGAGGAACTAGAGTCTGTATTACAAAATTGTGAGCTCCGGGTAGAACTTCTTGAGGTAAGTGAGGAACGTTGGAAGGGACAACTTCACCATTCTCAAAATCAAGTTAAAATAGAGATTACATCATGGGCGAGGCCGTGGCTTAGATTCGAGAGGTAGCCGATCATTTACAGACTTTGGCAATTCAGGCTGACATGCTAAGTGTGAAGTATGAGCTAGAATCAGATCGAGGTCAAGAATTAGCTTCGTTGCTTAGGAAAGTTAAAACTTTGAGCATTAGGGCAAAACCATATTTGTAATCTGTTTTATGTAAAGAATTTTGTTTTCTAGTAAAATTTTCTAAATGAAATTGAATCAGAATTAATGCCTTTTTGCATTCATTTCATGCATTCACATTACATTACATCATATGCATTTGAATTTCATGGAAAGACCCTAATTGGTTAAAATCATTTCAGAGTTAATCTGAAAACCAAAAAAAAAAACTTACCAACCAAACATTATTATGGTACTCGAGTAAAGACAAAAGATATGGATCAAAGATTGGAAAGACTTGAACAACTCCAAAAAAAGATGCAAGATCAACTACAGTTGCAAATGCAAGAGCAAATGGCTAAAATCCAGCAAGACATAATAGACCGAATGTTGGAGTCCCAAAGAAATATGATGACTCAGCTGACCCTACTGCTGACTGGAGGAGCAGATAAAGGAAAAGGTCCCATGGTTAATGCTGGAGAAGATAATGAGGAACCTCTCTATCCTCCGGGTTTTACTCCAACAAATACACAGACACAACATGAGGTGTACCCTCGAAGAACATTCGTCACGATTAAGCCTCAACAATTTCAGGATGGTGTTTCAATACCAATGAACTTTCAAGCTGGATCAGGTTCTAACACAGGGGATAACCCAACTAATCTTGTTATCTCTGACCTGGATGAAGTGGCAGAAAAGGAAAGGGAAAGGACTGAATTGCCAAAGTAGTTAGAGGACCGATGTAAATGGCTAGAGGAAAAATTTAGGGCCATGGAAGACGCTGATAGTCAACATAGAATCGATGCTAAGGATCTGAGTTTGGTCCCAGATATAGTGCTTCCCCACAAGTTCAAAATGCTAGAATTCGAAAAGTACAATAGGACCAGTTGCCCCGAAACTCACATCACCATGTTTTGCAAACGGATGACTGGGTATGTTAACAACGACCAACTACTAATATATTGCTTCCAAGATAGTCTGGTGGGAGCAGCATCCAAATGGTACAACCAGTTGAGCCGTACTAGGATTGGTTCCTGGAGGGACTTGGCACAACCATTCATGAAGCAGTATAGTCATGTGACGGACATGACTCCTAATAGAATTACTTTACAGAACATGGAGAAGAAATTGAGTGAGAGTTTCAGGCAATATGCATAGAGATGGAGGGAAATTGCCATACAAGTTCAGCCGTCGCTCCTAGAAAAAGAAACTACGATACTCTTTATCAACACCCTAAAAGCCTCTTTCATCACTCACATGATAGGAAGTGCTACAAAAAGTTTTACAGACATAGTGATGACCGGTGAAATGATCGAGAATGCGATAAGGAATGGAAAGATAGATACAAGAGAGAGTAACAAAAGGTCAACCTTGAGGAAAAAGGAAAATGAGGTGAACAACATGAATACATATAACAAGGGTTACTCAAAATCGATTACGGTAAATCAGCCAAGAACGATGGCTACCGGTCAAGAAGGTTCATCAAGGTAGGAGTCTGGCACAAAGTAAAACACTGAGAAGCTCCAATTTACACCAATCCCAATGACATACAGGGAGTTGTATCAAAGCTTATTTGACGCGCATGTGGTATCCCCTTTTTACCTAAAACCATTACGGTCTCTATACCCCAAATGGTACGATGCAAACGCTCAATGTGACTACCACGCAGGAATTTCGGGGCATTCAATAGAAAACTGCACTTTCTTTAAGAAAGTCGTTGAAAGACTTATTAAAATGGGCATTGTGAAATTTGATGATGCACCTAGTGCTGAAAATCCGCTACCCAATCACACTAATAATGGGGTAAATGCGATAGCTGGAAAGGTAGGGAGAAGAATCAAGACCAATATTGCAGAAGTAAAAACTCCTTTGAGATGGGTCTTGATGGAGATAATAAAAAGGGGGCTGAGCATGCCAGATCCTGAAAGGAGTTGTGAAAACATGAAGAACTATTGTGAGTTCTATCATGAAGAGGGCACAAGATCCAAGAATGCGCAGAATTCAGAGCCTTGGTGCAAAGTCTGATGGACAATAAAGAGATAGAGTTCTGTGAGAAAGCCAAAGAAGAAAGAAGCATATGTGCGTCAGAATCAACAATGAAGGTCCCAAAAGTCAACCATCCTATGCTCATCATTTTGCGACCTAAAAATAACAAAGCTGGAGTACAGATGACACCAAAGATCATAATTCAAAAACCGGTGGTTTTCTCTTACCAGGATAGTAAAAGGGTCCCTGGAATTACGATTGTAACGTGACTGCCGAAACCATTTTTTTTTATTTTGAAAAAATGGGGATCGACTTTAAAAACGAAAATGGAGTCGCCACCAATATATTTTCTAGGTGTGATCGGGTCACCTTGAAATTGATCATTTTAATAAAAAAAACATTTTGATTTATTAAAACAATGATTTTGGTCTATGAAATTCGAGAAAACGGGTTCGGGAGTCGGTTACGCACGAGGAAGGATTAGCACCCTCGTAACGCCCAAAATTAGTACCTAATTGATTAATTAATGTTTTAATGTCGAAAATTTGAGAAGATTTTAAAATACGATCCTTTTTATTTTAAAAAAAAATGTTTGAATAAATTGAAATGGATGTTAAGACCCTTTTTGTCCCGAAGTACTAAAATATCACATTCAATACATTAGAACACGACATTTCAAATCCTCCAAACTAAGCTTGTCTTTTGATTTTCAAAACTCATGCATTTAAATTTTAGAAGGATATTCGGTTATTTGGGTCAAGTGAAAAAAATCGAAACCCAGTAAGTTAGGGCACAAATTCTCAAAATTCCAAACATAGAATATTGTCTATATTTTTTTAGAAATCTTTACCTCAAGATAACAAGACGTCATATCTAATGAGTTAGGACACAACACCTCGAATTCCCGAGAATAAGCTTTTATTTGAAACTCATATGTTCTGATTTGAAATGGGTGCTCGATTTCTTAGATTTAACGAGAAAAATTGGAACCCAGTAAGTTAGGGCACAATCTTCTCGAAGCTCCCAAATACGAGCATTTGGGGAAAACTATTGCAATATTAAAACAATGTATAAATAAAAATTTTGATAAAAAAATGACAATATTAAAATACAAATAAACAATTTATAAAACACATAATGGCAATTATTTAAATACTAACATCAATAATCAAAGACCAAATAAGTTATACACAAAACATCTTAAAAATAAATGGTATATAAAATAGATAGTAATATATAAAAATTTGCAATTGATAATATATGGAAAAAAATTTAAAGCAAATAATCAAACAATTTAAAATGGATGATTTATAGAACGAGTTTTTTTTAAAATAAACAACATGTGTGACATTAAAAAACAAATAAAGTATATAATTAAAGGGAGAAAATAAAAGAATGATAAGAATGGTTAAATGAATGAACAATGTGTAAATAAGAAAGTCAACGAATAAAAAAATGAATAAAAATAAAAAGAATAATAAATGATTAAGCAATTAAATGGATAATAAAAAAAGCTAAAAAAAAAGCGCCTAAGTCAACCTAATTCTTACAATATGAGGATTCAACGAAATTCCACCACCTAAATCCAACTTAAACGAGAGCAGCTCAAAAAGAAATGAAGATTAACGAATAACAAAATAAAAACAAGCCCTAGAAAATAAGAATGCAAGAGAGAGAGAGATTTGTGTGAATGCTCTCAAGAATTTTTATTGCTCAAAACTCAAGTCCCTTTACAATGAAGGGAGAGGCCTCTATTTATAGTTGAGCCTCCCCAAATCCAACGGTACAGATCAATTACATCAACATTTAAAAGGTATCTACAAATTAAATCTCTAAGATTACAAAATCATATCTTCTAAGATTGCATACCATATATTCTAAGATTGCATATCATATCTAAGATTTGCATATCATATCTAAGATTGCATATCATATATTCTAAGATTGCATACCATATCTTCTAGGATTGCATATCATATCTAAGATTTGCATATCATATCTAAGATTGCATATCTTTGAAGATTGTGTTCCCATATACGTCAAGCTTATAGATGGACCTTCAATCTTTTCAAGTAATGGGCCATCCCAATCGGGCCAAATGATATATTTTGGACTGGACTTGGACTTTGTTTTATTATTTTGGGTTTATTATTTTTTTTTGTATTGGGCCCGGGCTAAATTGGCCTATTATAGTGACAATCCCGGGAAAGGAGAACTCAGCCAGCGCTTCAAAGGAGGATCAAGATGTAGGGTTTTTTACACGTAGTGGAAGGCATTATGATTTGATAAATGCCCGAGCAAAACCCGTAAAAGGAAAAACCATAATGGTGGAGCAAAAGAAAGAAAAAGCAGTCAAACCTGAGCCGCTTGTTAATGAGCCAGTAAAAGAGGAGGAGGTCAATGAATTCTTGAAGTTTTTGAAGCACAGTGAGTATAGTGTTGTGGAACAGTTGCATAAACAACCAGCTCGCATATTTATACTAGCTTTACTCTTGAGTTCGGAGGTACACCGAAGTTCATTGATGAAAGTGCTGAACGAGATGTACGTGGCCAATGATATCTCTGTCAATAAACTGAATCGGCTGGTGAATAACATAAGTGTCGATAACTTCATCTTCTTCAACGATGATGAAATACCACTATGGGGTATGGGGTCCACTAAAACTCTGCACATCCCTACCATATGCAAACGGTACACATTGCCAGGGGTCCTTATCGACAATGGATCGGCGATGAACGTATTGCCCCTATCCACACTTAATAGGTTACTTGTGGATAGCTCACATATGAAGGTATGCCAAAATATAGTAAAGGCGTTTGATGGCACAGAAAGGGGGGTCATGGGAAGAATCGAAATACCTCTATTGATTGGCCCAACTACCTATGAATTAGGCTTCCTAGTGATGGATATCAAGCCCTCCTACAATTGCTTATTGGGAAGACCTTGGATACATTCGGCAGGGGCAGTGCCTTCATCACTACATCAGAAGTTAAAGCTAGTATGAGAAGTTCAAAACACACTTTTTGCTTCAAGCCTAGAAGCAATAAGAATTCCTTTGTGAAATAGGCTTATGTCCAAACATCGTTATGAAATACATATTTGATATATTTTTAAGTAGATATTCTTCCATTCTTTTAGATTTTTTTATTGTTTCTATACAAGTAATTATGTTAGATTCTTTCATTCATTAGACCTTTTTCTGAATCATTCTTTCATTTCATTCATAAGCATACCATACAAATAATTATTCTTAAATTTATTCGTTCTTTGTATATTCCTTTGTACCTACAACAGGTCCCTGGATATCAACGACATGAGTAACGCTGCTAGAGAATTAGAACCTCCTTTTGAGCAAGACATGTGTTTAGAGGGATCCAGGACTTTAAAAATGACATAGACTGTGGTTTATCTCCGGACCTGTTAAGAATAGTAAAAAAAAAAAAGGAAAAACAAATTCTACCTCATGAAGAGACAATAAAGAGTGTGCCCTTGGAAGAGGGAAAGGTAATGAAAATTGGAACGTGCATAACCGAAGAAAAGAAGCGATACCTCGTAGAATTACTTCAAGAATTCAAAGATGTCTTCGTGTGGTTATACCAAGATATGCCTGGGTTAAGCACTGACATTGTTGTACACCGCCTACCCATAAAAGAGTATTGCAGGCTGGTTCAGCAAAAGCTTCAGAGAATGAGGCCTGACATTATGCTAAAAATAAAAGAGGAAGTCAAAAAGCAGTTCGATGCCGGATTCTTGTAAGAGGTCAAATACTCAGAATGGGTAGCCAATATTGTGTCTGTCCCTAAGAAAGATAGGAAGGTGCAAATGTGTGTAGATTATAGAAACTTAAATAAGGACAGCCCAAAAGACATTCCCTTTGCCTCACATTAATACTCTAGTAGACAATACAACAGGCTATTCGTTGTTTTCCTTCATGGATGGCTTATCGAGATACAATCAAATAAAAATGCATCCTGAAGACATGGAAAAGACTACCTTCATAACCTCGTGGGTACATTTTGTTATAAGATGATGCCATTTGGACTGAAAAATGCAGGAGCGACATATCAAAGGGCCATGGTGACCTTGTTCCATGATATGATGCATAAAGAAATAGAAGTTTATGTCAATGATATGATCGCAAAGTCTCGAACAGAAATGGAACATATCCAAGTTTTGAGGAAGTTATTCTTGAGACTAAGGAAATTCCAATTAAAGCTCAATCCAACAAAATGTACTTTTGGAGCTAGATCGGGAAAATTGCTGGGCTTCATAGTCAGCGAGAAGAAAATTGAAATGGATTCAGACAAGGTCCGGGCTATATAAGAATTGCCTCCACCGCGTACTCAGAAAAAAAGTTCGAGATTTCCTTGGAAGGTTAAATTACATTGCTCGGTTCATTTCACAATTAATCGAGAAATGTGATCCCATATTTCATCTTCTTAAGAAACACAATCCAAGCATATGAGTTAAATAAAAACTTATTCTTGAGAATTCGAAAACGTTGCGTCCTAACTCACCGGATGTGACATTTTGTTATTTCGGGATAAGGATTTCTAAAAATAAAGGCAATATTCTGAATTTGGAATTTTGAGAAATTGTGCCCTAACTTACTGGGTTCCAATTTTTCATTTGACCCAAATAACCGAATATCCTTCTTAAACTTAAATACATGAGTTTTAAAAGTCAAAAGACAAGCTTAATTTCGAGAATTTGAAATGTCGTACCCTAACTCACTGGGCGTGACATTTTACTTCTTCGAAATAAGAGGATCTTAGCATCCATTTTAATTTATTCAAGTTTTCTTTTGGATAAAAAGGATCGTATTTTAAAATCTTTTCAAATTTTCGATATTAAGACATTAATCAATCAATTCAGTACCAATCTTGGGTGTTACGAGGGTACTAATCTTTCCTCGTACGTAACCGACTCCTGAACCTATTCTCTCGTATTTCGTAGTCCAAAATCATCATTTTAATAAATCAAAATGTTTTAATGATTGATCTCAAGGTGATCCGATCACACCTCAAAAAAGGATTGGTGGCGACTCCATTTTTGTTTTTAAAGTCGACCACATTTTCCAAACAAAAAAATGGTTTCAACAGCTTGGCGACTCCACTGGGGACCAATAAGAGAGTCAAGCCGTAAAATTGATTGTTTTTTGTCTTGTTATCGAAAATTAAAAATTTGATTTGAAAATTACGACCCTTTGATTGCATTTATTTGTGTTATATGATCACTATGGTTTGAGTCACGTATCATATTGCATAAGGACCGTTTGGTGTTAACTTTTTAAGTGGGAGTGAGAAGCTACTCCTTTGTGAGGCTTTCACCTCCGTGCAGGATAGTGGATCACTTTCGAGATACATCTGTACCTATGTCTTCGTAAGATTTTTATCTCCGTGCAGCCATAAGGAAATGTATTCCCCTGAACTGAACTCGGTCCGTATGACCTTATAATGGATGAGGATCGAGGAATATGGTAGTTCAGCTACCTCAACTTTAGAATTCAAACCGCATGTAAAAGACCCTATGAGCTCACCCTAGATAGTACCACGATAAACCATAGTGGTCACCCGAATAAGTGCTCTACTTGTTTCTTTCTTGCTTGCTTTTACTTTATACTAATGCTTTTCATTTTGTTTTGGCTATGATTGCATTACATGTCATTTCATATTTGAAGGTGTATCGATTTATGTTCGATTACTAAATTAGAGAGCTTGTCATGGAGAATGAATTTCTTGATAAAATGGAAGATAATACAGCTATCCGTATATTTGTAATCCGTTTCATGTAAAGAATTTTGTCCTCTAGTAAAGTTTTCTAAAGGAAATTGAATTAGAATCGATGTCTTTTTGCATTCATTTCATGCATTCACATTACATTATATCATGTACATTAGATTTCATGAGAAGACCCTGATTGGTTGAAATTATTTCAGCATTAACCTGGAAACCAACAAAACCAAACATCTTTACGGTACCCGAACCAAGACAAAAGACATTGATCAGAGATTAGAAAGACTTGAAAAATTCCAAAATGAGATGCAAAATAAACTCCAACTGCAAATGCAAGAGCAGATGGCTAAAATCCAGCAAGATATGATGGACCGAATGATGGAATCACAAAAGAATATGATGACTCAACTGACTCAACTACTGGCTGGAGGAATGGATAAAGGAAAGGCCCCAATAGGTAATGCTGGAGAAGATAACGAGGAACCTCTCTATCCACTGGGTTTTACCCCAACACATCCTGAGGTGTACCCTCGAAAAACATCCGTCACAATTAAGCCTTAACAATTTTAGGAGGGGGTTTCGATGCCAATAAATTTCCAAGCGGGATCGGGTTCTAACCCAGGGGATAACCTAACTAATGTTGTTATCCCTGACCTTGATGAAGTGACAGAGAAGGAAAAGGCAAAGCAGTTAGAGGACTAATGTAAATGGTTGGAGGAAAAATTCAGAGCCATGAAAGACGCTGATAATCAGCATAGAATTGATGCTAAGGACCTAAGTTTGGTCTCAGATCTAGTGTTTCCCCACAAGTTCAAGATGCCAGAATTCGAAAAATATAATGGGACCAGCTGCCCCGAAGCTCACATAACCATGTTTTGTAGACAGATGACTGGGTATGTTAACAATGACCAACTGCTAATACATTGCTTCCAAGATAGTCTGGTGGGAGCAGCATCCAAATGGTACAATCAATTGAGCTGTGCTAGGATTGGTTCTTGGAGAGACTTGGCTCAAGCATTCATAAAGCAGTATAGTCACGTGATAGATATGACCCCTGATAGAATTACCTTGCAAAACATAGAGAAGAAATAGAGTGAGAGTTTTCAATAATATGCACAAAGATGGAGGGGAGTTGCCATACAAGTTTAGACGCCGCTCTTAGAAAAAGAAACTACAATGCTCTTTATCGACACCCTGAAGGCCCCGTTCATCACTCATATGATTGGAAGCACTACAAAAAGTTTTTCAGACATAGTGATGACCGGCGATATGATCGAGAACACGATAAGGAGTGGAAAGATAGATATAGGAGAGAGTAATAAAAGGTCAACCTCGAGGAAAAAGAAAAAACGAGGTGAACAACACGAGTACATATAACAAAGGTTACTCAAAGTCGATTGCTGTAAATCAGCCAAAAACAGTGGCTATTGGTCAACAAGGTTCCAGCACGAGGCAAAACATTGAGAAGCTCCAATTTACTCCAATCCCAATGACATATCGGGAGTTGTACCAAAGTTTGTTCGACGCACACGTAGTGTCCCCTTTTTACCTAAAACCATTACGGCCTCCATATCCCAAATGGTATGATGCAAACGCTCAATGTGACTACCATGCAGGAATTTCAAGGCATTCAATAGAAAATTGCGCTGCCTTTAAGAAAGTTGTTGAAAAACTAATTAAAATGGGCATTTTCAAATTTGATGACACACCTAATGCCGAAAATTTGTTACCCAATCATGCTGATAATGGGGTAAATGCGATAGATGGAAAGGTGGGGAGAAAAATCAAGACTGATATTGTAGAAGTAAAAATTCTTTTGAGACGGGTCTGGAAGGAAATAGTAAAAAGGGGGTTGAGCCCTTCAAATTCTGAAGGGAGTCGTGAAGATTCGAGGAAATACTGTGAGTTCCATCATGAAGAGGGGCACGAGATCTAAGAATATGCAGAATTCAGAGCCTTGGTGCAAGGTCTGATGGACAACAAAGAAATAGAATTCTGTAAGGAAGCCAAAGAAGAAGGAAGCATATGTACGTCAGAATCAACGATGAAGGTTCCAAAAGTCAATCGTCCTGTGGTCATAATTTCACGACCTAAAAAATGAAGTTGGAGTACAGACGGCACCAAAGATAATAATTCAAAAACCGGCGGTCTTCTCTTACCAAGATAGTAAAAGGGTCCCCTAGAATTATGATTGTAACGTGACAATCTAGGGAAGGGAGAACTCAGCTAGCACTTCAAAAGAAGATCAAGATATAGGGCTTTACACGTGCAGTGGAAGGCGCTATGATCTAATCAATGCCCAAGCAGAACCCGCAAAAGAAAGAACCCTAATGGTGGAGAAAAAGAAGGAAAAAACAGCCAGATTTGAGCCACTTATCAATGAGCCAGTGAAAGAGGAGGACGTCAAGAAATTCCTAAAGTTTTTGAAGTACAGCGAGTATAGTGTTGTGGAGCAGCTGCATAAACAACCAGTTATCATATCTATACTAGCTTTGCTCTTGAATTCGGAGGTACACTGAAGTTCATTAATGAAAGTGCTCAACGAGACATATTTGGCCAATGATATCTCAGTCAATAAACTGGATCGTTTGGTCAATAACATAAGTTCCAATAACTTCATCTTCTTTAACAATGATGAAATACCACCAGGGGGTATGGGATCCACTAAAGCTCTGCACATTACGACCAGATGCAAAAGATACACACTACCAAGGGTCCTGATCGAAAATGGATCGGTGTTGAACGTATTGCCTCTATCCACACTTAATAGGTTGCTGGTGAATAGCTCACACATGAAGGTATGTCAGAATATAGTAAGGGCATTTGATGGTACAGAAAGGAGGGTCATGGGAAGAATCGAGATACCTCTATTGATTGGCCAGACTACATATGAGGTGGACTTCCTAGTGATGGATATTAAGCCCTCCTACAATTTCTTATTAGGAAGACCTTGGATACATTCGGCCGGGGCAGTGCCTTTGTCGCTCCATCAAAAGTTGAAGCTAGTATTAGAAGGTCGGCTGGTGACGATAAATGCCGAAGAAGATATTATCGCGGCTGTAACCAGTGATACACCTTACTTGGAGGAAAATGATGAGGCAATCAAATGTTCTTTCCGGTCATTAGAGTTTATGAATGCCACATTCATTACTAAGGGGAATAAGATTCCAGTGCCCAAAATATCCAGGGCTACCAGGATAGGATCACAGCTGATGGTAGGAAATGGAGCTTTACTGGAAAGAGGACTCGGGAGATATCTTCAAGGAAGAGTTAAGGCTCCAATATTGAAAGACAAGCATGACCGCTTTGGCTTAGGGTATAAGCCAAAGCAAGACAAAGAATGAAGGAGTTGGAAAAAAGACAAGAGAGAATAAGGGCACGCGTGAGTGGGGAAGAAATCAAATGGGAACCAATGGTATTCCCTTACATATCTAAAACTTTCATATCGAGGGGGATTATTCATCCCAAGCTAAGGACACCAAGGGAAGAAAGTGTTGAAGAAATAACAAGAAACGCTCACATCAATGCCACACATGAAGAAACCACTCAATGGGGAATCTTGTCAGATATCCGCCCTTACGAACCTGAGAGAGTTCTGAATAATTGGACTGTAGAAGATATTTCTGTAGTTTTTAGAGCTTACACAGAGTAATGTTCAAAACACACTTGTTGCTTTAAGCCTAAAAGCAATAAGCATTCCTTTGTGAAATAGGCTTATGTCTAAACATCATTATGAAACACATACTTGAGATCATTTTGAATAAATATCTTCTCGTTCTTTTAGATTCTTTCATTCTTTCTATCAATAGATTCTTTCATTCTTTGGATCTTTTTCCAAATCATTCTTTCATCACATTCATAATCATATTATGCAAATGATTATTCTCACTGTAACACCCCTATCCCGTATCCGTCGCCGGATTAGGGTTAAGGGCATTACCTGACAAATCGAAACTTCTTTAGAAAATTCATAAAATAAATCATCAATAACAATCATTATGTCCCATCTATAGGTCAACGAGACCTTAGTCGTGCTTTAAACAGATTCAGGACTAAACCGAAACATATATAGAAATTCTCAAAAAATTTTAAACTTTCTAAGTTTCAGGGTTTACACACCCGTGTGGGCAGGCCGTGTGCCTCCCACGGCCACTAGACACGCTCATGCGTCTCCCCCGTGGTCGAATCTGACTTAACTCCACGGCCAGCAAGCACGCCCGTGTACCTTGGCCGTGGTCAATTCCGACTTGGCTCTACGGCCACCAAGCACGCCATTGCACTTTGGTCGTGGTCGATCCTGACTACACCATACGGCTACCAGGCACGTCCGTGTGCTAAGACCGTGTACTCTTAATTAGCTACTGGCTTAGTTCCACGGTCATTAGGCACGCCCATGTGCCACAATCGTGTGGCAAAATAGGCCATTTGCAAGGCTAATATGCCACCCACATTAGGGTCATACCTACAAACAAATAACCAATTCAACTCATGCACCTTTGGCAACCAAGAACGTATCAAAATAACCTTCCTATCACTACATTAAAAATCCAATTTCAACCAAGCCAATTTACAAGACCAAAACTTATGCAAACACAAGCATAATTCATCCAAATACTTACCGTAAACTTAACCACTTCATATACTATCAAACTATACCAAAACATACATCACATGTCATATTCATTAAAGCATATAGCCAACACATAACTAGCCGATTCACATGGCTAAGTTCACATCTCATTCCCATACAAATAACTAGCCTATACATGCCATACTTAGTTATACACATTTCTAAAATGTACCAAAACAAGCTGAGTAGTGTGATGACGATCCTCGACGGTCTCCAAGCCTTCAGTAGCTTTGACGATCTATAAACAAAGAAAACATAAACATAGAGTAAGCTTTCCAAAAGCTTAGTAAGCCAAAATACAAATAAACTTAACATACAATGCATATAACCAAATTGAATCATTGGTACTTATAAATTTCATAGCCATTTCATTTCATAGACTTTGGCACATTTACTCACACAAAGCTTGCCACATATTTCATTTCTTATATATCATATATACTTAGCTTATTCATATCTATTCTTGTATCTCATTCATATTCTCATGTTCAATCATATATTTCTTCAAAGTAAATTTCATATAGGTACTTACCTTTTATACCCACTTAGTGTATATATATACCAAACGTACCTGGAACAAATATACATTCACGTAATTGTTCATAGCTCGGATTTGCTCGTTGAACCGTTTGGAATCTAATAGGATATACAGAATACTCAGAATAGTCATACAATGCCAACGTCCCAGACCTAGTCTTACATGTAATTAGATGTCGATGCCACTGCCCCCGACAGGGTCTTACACGAATTAATTCGATACCAATGTCTCAAACATGGTCTTACACGTAAAGATCATATCAATGCCAACGTCCCAGACGTGGTCTTACACGAAATCTCAAATCAATGCCAACGTTTCAGACGTGTTCTTACATGATAAAACAGAACAGATACTTATTTCATGACATAGCTAATCCTATCTATTCCTAGGTTCGTACGGGACTTCTCGGACATTGTCACTAAGTCAACCTTATCTCGGAATTCATGTACAGATTATCTCGTAAACATTCATCGTTAACAATAGTCATATGAATATACACAGTTTAGCACAAATACATTTATTTGAATAATGATTTACCTCGGATTCGATTTAACTGAACGAAAATGGCTACTCGGTTACTTTCGCCTTCCCACGATCTAAGTCTGATTTCTTCGGCTCTTGATCTATACATATTCAAATTTAACCCTTTTATTTACCAACATATTCATTTCAATTCAAATACACATATTTTGGGCCATTTACAATTTAGCCCTCATATTTGCACATTTATCAAATTAGTCCATTTTTCTCAAAACATCAAATACACAAAGTCATCACATATTCATGCTTAGTCGAATACTTATGCATATCAAACAAGCCCATATATTTCATCAAATTCACAATTTAGTCCCTCAAACTATCAATTTCTCAATTTAGCCCTATTTAGCTAAATTTATCAAAAATTCAAGAACAAAATATATTCATCTAACACATATCTTTCATTTAACAACTAAACTCATCACAAAGCTTACCAATTCATCAATGGCATAACTCACAAATATCATTAATTCATAAAATTGAGATATGGGCTAGATAATAGACTAAGCAACGATTACAAAAACGTAGAAACTATCAAAAACTGAAGTCGAAACTTACCTTAATCAAGCTTAAAACCAACCGAAACCTAGCTTTCTTTTTCTTTTCTTCTTTTCTTTATTTTTCGGCCAAGATGATAAGAATGACCTTATTTAATGCATTTTCTTTTATTATAATAACTTATAAAACATAATACTAATTTAACATATAATATAAACTTATAAAAACATATAATATATGCATAACCACAATTAATACCGTCCACTATAACTAAAAA
Source organism: Gossypium bickii (assembly GCA_025503065.1). NCBI lineage: Eukaryota > Viridiplantae > Streptophyta > Magnoliopsida > Malvales > Malvaceae > Gossypium > Gossypium bickii. The sequence continues at coordinate 82,201,171 of CP106716.1, forward strand.
TGGACTATTTGCCTTTTAAGGACTTCACAATAATAAAGCCACATCAGTTTGATCATTAATCAAATGAAAAGCCACTTTTAGACTTTATGCTATTTAGTCCTTTTGTCAAATTAAGCACACAGACGGACGAATTAATTCACAGAAATTTAGCACATGCTTAAACACATATCAAAAGCACAGAAAATAATATTAAAATATTATTCAAACTCGAATTTGTGGTCTCGAAACCACTATTCCGACTAAGGTATAAACCGGACTGTTACACTCAAATTCATTCATTCTTTGCATATTCCTTCGTGCTTATAATAGGTCCCCGGATATCAACGACATGAGTAACGCTGCTACGAAGTTAGAACCCCCTTTTGAGCAAGACATATGTTCAGAGGGATCCCAGGACTTTGAAGATGACATAGACTGTGGCTTATCTCCGAACTTGTTAAGAATGGTAAAACAAGAGGAAAAGAAAATTCTACCTCATGAAGAAACAGTAAAGATTGTGACCTTGGAACGTGCATAACTGAAGAAACGAAGCGAGACCTCGTAGAGTTACTTCATGAATTCAAAGATATCTTCACGTGGTCATACCAAGATATGCCAGGGTTAAGCACTGACGTTGTTGTACACCGCCTCCCCCATAAAAGAGGATTGCAAACCGGTTCAGCAGAAGCTCCGGAGAATAAGGCCAAACATTCTGCTGAAAATAAAAGAGAAAGTCAAAAAACAGTTTGATGCCGGATTCTTGTAGGAAGTCAAATACTCAGAATGGGTAGTCAACATTGTGCCTGTCCCTAAGAAAGATAGGATGGTATGAATGTGTGTAGATTATAAAGATTTGAATAAGGCCAGCCCGAAAGGCAATTTTCCCTTGCCTCACGTTGATACTCTAGTAGACAATAGGGCAGGCTATTCATTGTTTTTCTTCATAGATGGCTTCTCGGGATATAATCAGATAAAAATGCATCCCGAAGACATGGAAAAGACCACATTTATAACCTTGTGGGGTACATTTTATTCTAAGGTAATGCCATTTGGGTTGAAAAATGTAGGAGCGACATATCAAAGGGCTATGGTGACTTTGTTCCACGATATGATGCACAAAGAAATCGAAGTTTATGTAGATGATATGATTGCAAAATCTCGAACGAAAATGGAGCATATCCAAGTTTTGGGGAAGTTATTCTTGAGACTGAGGAAATTTCAATTAAAGCTTAATCCAACAAAATGCACTTTTGGAGCTAGATCGGGAAAATTGTTGGGCTTCGTAGTCTGCGAGAAGGGAATTGAGATTGACTCAGACAAGGTCCGAGCTATACAAGAATTGCCTCCGTCGCGCACTCAAAAAGAAGTTCGAGGTTTCTTGGAAAGGTTAAATTACATTGCTCGATTCATTTCACAGTTAATCGAGCAATGTGATCCCATATTTCGTCTTCTGAAGAAACACAATCCAGGCGTGTGGGATGATGAATGCCCGAGAGCTTTTGATAAGGTCAAACAGTACTTGTCAAGTCCTCTAGTATTGCCACCTCCCTACCAAGATAGGCCATTAACCTTGTATTTGACAGTGTTTAACAACTCTATGGGATGTGTGTTGGGTCAACACGATGATTCAGGAAGAAGCGAAAAGGCGATATACTACCTCAATAAGAAATTCACTGAGTGTGAAATGAGATATTTGCCGATTGAGAAATTGTGTTGTGCCTTGATTTGGACAACTCGAAGGTTGAGGCAATACATGTTATACCATACAATCTGGCTAATCTCGATTTTGGATCCTTTAAAATATATGATGGAGTCAACTAATTTGAATGGAAGGATGGCTAGATGGAAAATTCTCCTCTCTGAATTTGACATAGTTTATGTGAGCCAAAAAGCCGTGAAAGGAAGCGCAATAGTAGATTTTCTGGCCAATAGAGCTCTAGAAGATTATGAGCCTCTGAACTTTGACTTCCCCAATGAAGAACTAATGTATATGGCAGCTGTTAAAGAAGACACTACAAAAGATCACTTTTGGAAATTGAACTTCGATGGAGCATCAAATGCTGTAGATAATGGAATTAGGGCAGTCTTGGTATCCCCAAATGGTTATCATTATCCATTCACATGAAAATTGGATTTTGATTGCACAAATAACATGGCAGAATATGAAGCATGTATCATGGGACTCCGTGTTGCCATAGAAAGCAAAAATTAGAGCGTTGGAAGTATATGAAGATTCTGCACTGGTGATTTACCAACTAAAAGGTGAATAGGAGATAAGAGACCGCAAATTGATTAATTATTGAAGGATAGATCTGGGGTTAATTGAAGAGTTTGATGATATTACTTTTAATTATCTCTCGCGAGATGAAAACCAAATGGCAGATGCTTTGGTTACTTTAGCTTCCATAATCAAAGTGAGCAAACAAGAGGATGTAAAACCCATTCAAATGAGTATTTATGAGGCCCCAGCTCATTGTTACAATGTGGAGAAAGAAGAAAGAGATGATCACCCCTGGTACCATGATTTATTACGATTCGTGAGAAATTGCGAATACCCAGGTCAAGCAACCGAGAACGATAAGAGGACGTTGAGAAGACTAGCTTGTGAATATGTCTTAGACGAAAGATCCTGTACAAAAGAAGAAAGGATTAGGTACTATTGAGATGCGTGGATGCTGTTGAAGCTAAGAAAATTCTGGAAGAAGTCCACGAGGGTGTTTGTGGAACGTATGCCAATGGTTTCACAATGGCTAGACAAATTTTGAGATTCGGATACTATTGGTCTACCATGAAAGGCGACTGTATCAATTATGCTAAGAGATGTCACAAATGCCAAATTTATGGAGACAAAATTCATGTACCTCATTCGCCTTTGCATGTTATGACTTCCCCATGGCCTTTCTCTATGTGGGGCATAGATGTCATCGGGCCGATCTCTCCAAAAGCTTCAAATAGGCATCAGTTCATCTTTGTAGTCTTTAACTATTTCACCAAATGGGTAGAGGCTGCTTCATATGCCAATGTTATCAAGTCAGCAGTCAGTAGATTCCTAAAAACAGAAATCATATGTCGATATGGAATGCCTGAGAGGATCATATCCGATAATGCGTTAAATTTGAACAACATCATGATAGCGGAGGTCTGCAGCCAATTCAAAATTAGACATCACAATTCATCACCATATCGTCCAGAAATGAATGGTGCAGTAGAAGCGGCCAATAGAAATATTAAGAAGATCGTGGGGAAAATGGCTGAAACTTATAAAGATTGGCATGAGAAATTACCATTTGCTCTTTATGCTTATCGAACACCAGTAAGGACCTCTACCGGGGCAACTCCTTTCTCATTGGTCTATGGAATGAAGTCGGTCTTACCCATTAAAGTTGAAATTCCTTCCCTTCGAGTCTTGTCAGAGCTGAAGTTAGACGAAGCAGAATGGATGCAGTCTCGATACGATCAGTTGAACTTGATTGAAGAAAAGAGGCTAAGGGCTATTCGTCATGGTCAGATGTACCAAAAATGAATGATGCGAACTTATGGAAAAAGGTTCGCCCAAGAGAATTTCACGAGAGGGACTTGATTTTGAAAAAGATCCTCCCCATACAAAAGGATTTCAGAGGGAAATGGATGTCAAATTGGGAATGACCTTATGCGGTAAAAAAGGCTTTCTCCGAAGGAGTACTAAATTTGGCCGAAATAGATGGGAAAAACTTGCCCAATCCTGTAAATTCGGATTCAGTCAAGAAATACTATACTTGAAAAAGAAAAGAGGCCAAAGTGAAAACCCGCAAAGGGCGCTTTGAGTCCTTCTCAAAAAAAGGGGGGCCAAAGTGAAAACCCGCAAAGTGCACTTTGAGATTTTTCTTTAAAAAAAAACCCAGAGAGGCCAAGGTGAAAACCCACAAAGGGCGCCTTAAGACCAAAGGAGTTTTGAGTTGAAAACCCGAAAAGGGCGGCTCAAATTGCGATCAAATTGTGATGGGGCATGCGGTGATCTCGTTATACCTGAATTAAGAACAAATGAGAGATGTTACGTCTTGGTGCATCAACAGAGTAATCTTGATCTCCTAAACACATATTAAGCTTAAATAGGTCTTCAGAAAGTCAGTACAGAGAAGCTCAGACTGTGATATCTAGGGCACCTATCTTTTCCCCTCATCATTTTGTATTCTAGCAATGTTGCTTTCTTTAATTAACCTATTCTTTTCAGATGTCGTTTATGATAAATTCCATTTATGTTCATCATTATGATCATTTTCAAGAATTTTGTATTGAAGTAATAATTAATGGACTAATAATACTTTCACAAAAGGAGTTTTGCATATTACTTTAGAAACTTCTAAACAGTACGAGAACCTGAAATAGGACTATTATTTAGAACTCACCAATGTTAAGGGTTGGAAATATTTGAGAAGGAAACTCTAAACAGTGTCTATTTCTTCGAAATTTCTATTAAAAGTGTTGGTTGAACAAAAAGACACGATATGATGTCAAGTGATACAGCCTTAAAGAACAACGAGCAATAACAACCCTAAGCATTAAAAAAAGGGATCATTCTCATAACATTCTGCATTCATGCAAAACACATTTAGTTAGGAGCAATCGATTCATTCTGATCATTGCATCCTTATGCATTTAAAAGAAAAGAAAAGAAAAGGATCATTCTCATGACATTCTGCATTTATGCAAATATCATCCATAACACATTTAATTAGGAGCATTCGATTTATTCTGATCATTGCATCCTAATCATTGAAGGGATTATTCTCATGACATTTTGCATTCATGCAAATATCATCCATAACACATTTAGTTAAGAGCATTCGATTTATTCCGATCATTGCATCCTAAGCATTATGCATAAGCATAAGCCCATAAACTGATTCTACAGGTCATGCCCTAGAGGACAGTGTAACAGGATCGGTGAATCCACAAATCCCATACCCCTAAAGTTGCAGTGGGATGAATTAAAGTTAAGATAGCAAATCTTATTTCCCTGGCGTTGTAGTGGAACAGATTAAAGCTATAGATTACGGCAGATCTTATTTTCCTAAAGTTGCAGTGAAGCAGATTGAAGCCACCAACCTTATCTCCCTTAAGTTGCAGCGGAGCAGACTGAAGATAGCAAATCTTATTTCCTGGGCGTTGCAGTGGAACAGATTAAAGCTACAGATTACGGCGGATCTTATCTTCCTGAGGTTACAGTGAAGTAGATTGAAGCCACAGCCTTACCTCCCTGAAGTTGCAGCGGAGCAGACTGAATACAGCGGATCTTATTTCTCTGGCGTTGCAGTGGAACAGATTGAAGCTACAAATTGGCGATCTTATGTTCCTGAAGTTGTAGTGGAACATATTGAAGCCACCAGCCTTATCTCCCTAAAGTTGCAGCGGAGCAGACTGAAGATAACGGATATTATTTCCCTGGCGTTACAATGGAGCAGATTAAAGCTACAGATTACGGCGGATCTTATCTGGCTGAAGTTGCAGTGGAGTAGACTGAAGACAGCAAATCTTATCTCCCTGAAGTTGCTGTGAAGCAGATTGAAGCTACAAGTATAAATTCCTTGAATTGGATCGAAGCGCTAGTTCTTATGCCCCTGAAGATGCAGTGGGATGGAATGAAGCTACTCGAAGAAGAAAAGCACCGAAAGAAGTCAAGATTCGGCAAGACTAGACAAAATTGGCCATTTTAAAGCCTTTGCTCTATTCTTGTTACACGACAATGAGCAACGGGGGGCAGCTATAATTGGCCCAATTTGCCCGGGCCCAATTAAATATTTTAAACCAAAAACAAAACAAAAAAATTAAAAAACCAAAAAAAAGAATAAAATAAAAAAAAACCAAATATTAATAAAGTCCAATAACAATTTTTTTTTTTTACAAACCCAATATTAAACTAGCCCAAATTTACAAATTATCAAACCCAAATTACTACCCAAAATAACAAGGCCCGAATGGCCCAAAATTTTTAATAATCTCAGAAACCCTAGGGGTTTCTAGAGCTTTCCAGCGCCTCTCCCCCACGAGCAGCTCCCGCATGCGTGCCGCAGCCCCGCGCCAGCCAAACACTCGGGCTACCCCATGCCCGGTGGTTTTACCTACTAATAACGAAGCAAAACAACAAGGAAAAGGGCCAACAAATAATAACAGAAAAGGGCACCAAATATAAAAAACAGATTGTATTTTTTATTTATTTTTATTTTCGATTTCATTCGGCTATAAAAACTGAAAAAATCACTTGTAATCCGCCTACAATCTTTACGAATATACACAAAAGCAATACGAAAATCAGATTCGCAAAGGTTTTCTTCATTTTCTCTATTTTTTTCTTTCTGTTTTTTCTCTTCGAAATCACCTGCACATTTATAAGATTTCTGTTCTTTTTTTATTCAAATACAATATATAAAAAAAAAGAAAAATTAACCGTTTTTGAACCTCTGGCCGCCATGCACGCAAGGCGCAGCACGGCGCATCAAGACCGGAGTATCACTGAGCTCTTCTGCGAATTCGGTCGAGGAGAAAGGTGGGAGAGAGTTTTGAGACTTTGAATTTTTTTTTTTTAAAACAGAAAACAAATGATTATTTTAAAAAAAATTGGCCTTAAATAAAGAACAAAAACGATGCCATTTTGCACCAGGGCTTTAAGCGCCAAAACGACGCCGTTTGCCCCTCAAGACCCGCGTGTTGACCCGACCCAGGGAAGGATCCGCGTGTTTTGTGTAATTGGGCTATTTATTGCTTTAGTCTTTCCGCATTTTTATTCTCTTTAAATTCATTTTTTTATTTTTGCCCCTTAAGTTTTATTTTGATTTCATTTGAATCCTTTATAAAGCGCCGCGTTTTGGAGGGTGGGGATATTTCTCCATTTGGTCCCTCCATTTTATTCGCGCGTTACACTTAGGCCCTTTGCTTTATTTATATTTCTAATTTTGGCCTGAAACCTTGTTTAAATTTCAATTTAACCCTTTTAAACATTTATTTTATCACGATTTAGGCCTGTAGTTTTGTTTTAATTTCAATTTGGCCCACTTTTATTTAATTTCCATCATTTTTAGCCTTATTCCCTATATGTCATTTTATTATCTATTTGTTCCTTTTTTATATTACTTCATTTATAATTCAACTTATTTATTCCATGTTCTTAATTTTGTTATTCATTGATTAATTTCTTTGTACATCATTATATTATTCAATTGTGGGTTTATTTTTTTATTATCATTATTTTATTTATTTATTATTTTTATTATTACTAATATTATTTTATTTTTACTACTACTATTATTATTATGATTATTATTGTTACTCTTATTTATTTATTTTTACTATTATTATTTGTTTATTAATATATTTTTGTTCTAATTTATTATTATTGTATTTTTGTTATTATTTTTATTATTTTACTATCTTTAAATTATTGTGCATAGTATTTTCTTATTGGTTTACTATTAACTTTTATCTTTGTTATTATTTCCTTTATTTTACTTATTTGTTCATTTATTTACTATTTTTTACCTATTATTTTATGTAGATTATTCACTTCAGCCTTTATTTTATTGTATTTTATTTTTACCTTTATTATTGTTATTTATATTTTATTGTCATCATCATTATTTTGTTATACAAATTAGCATTTTACTACGACCATATCACATTTTATTCGATGCATTACAATTTTCGTTTTGAAATAAACAAATATTCCGCGTTCTAAGATCCGAAAGAAATCGTACCCTAACTTACTAGGTTTCGATTTTTCTCATCGAATCTAAAGAACAATTATTCTCTTAAATCAAAGCATATGAGTTAAATAAAAACTTATTCTTGAGAATTCGAAAACGTTGCGTCCTAACTCACGGGATGTGACATTTTGTTATTTCGGGATAAGGATTTCTAAAAATAAAGGCAATATTTGGAATTTGGAATTTTGAGAAATTGTGCCCTAACTTACTGGGTTCCGATTTTTTATTTGACCCAAATAACCAAATTTCCTTCTTAAACTTAAATACATGAGTTTTAAAAGTCAAAAGACAAGCTCAGTTTCGGGAATTTGAAATGTCGTACCCTAACTCACTGGGCGTGACATTTTACTTCTTCGAAATAAGAGGGTCTTAACATTTATTTTAATTTACTCAAGTTTTCTTTTGAATAAAAAAGATCGTATTTTAAAATCTTTTCAAATTTTCGACATTAAGACATTAACCAATTAATTCGGTACCAATCTTGGGCGTCACGAGGGCGCTAATCCTTCCTCGTACGTAACCAACTCCTGAACCTATTTTCTCGTATTTCGTAGTCCAAAATCATCATTTTAATAAATCAAAATCTTTTAACGATTGATCTCAATGTGATCTGATCACACCTCAAAAAAGGATTGGTGGCAACTCCATTTTCGTTTTTAAAGTCGACCTCGTTTTCCAAACAAAAAAATGGTTTCGACAAAGTGTGTATCATGGGACTCTGTGCTGCCATAGAACACAAAATTAGATGCTGGAAGTATATGGAGATTCTGCACTGGTGATCTACCAATTAAAAGGTGAATAGGAGATAAGAGACCCCAAATTAATTAATTATGGAAGGAGAGTCCTAGGGTTAATTGAGGAGTTTGATGATATTACTTTCAATTATCTCCCACAAGACGAAAACCAAATGGCAGATGCTTTGGCTACTTTGGCTTCCATGATCAAAGTGAGCAAACAAAAGGATGTAAAACTCATTCAAATGAGTATTTACGAGGCCCCAGCTCATTGTTACAACGTGAGGGAAGAAGAAAGAGATGATCACTCCTGGTACCACGATATATTACAATACGTACGAAATCGTGAATACCCTAATCAGGCAACCGAGAACGATAAAAGGACATTGAGAAGACTAGCCTATTACTATGTCTTAGACGGAGAGATCCTGTATAAAAGAAGAAAGGATCAGGTACTATTGAGATGTGTGGACGCTGTTGAAACTAAGAAAATTCTGGAAGAAATCCACGAAGGTGTTTGTGAAACACATGCTAATGGTTTCACAATGGCTAGACAAATTATGAGATTCGGGTACTATTGGTCTACAATGGAGGGAGACTGCATCAATTATGCTAAGAGGTGTCACAAATGTCAAATTTATGGAGACAAAATTCATGTACCTCTTTCGCATTTGCATGTTATGACTTCTCCATGGCCTTTCTCTATGTGGGGTATGAATGTCATCGGGTCGATCTCTCCAAAAGCTTCAAATGGGCATCGATTCATCTTTGTAGCCATCGACAATTTCACCAAGTGGGTAGAGGCTGCCTCATATGCCAATGTTACTAAGTCGGCAGTCAGTAGATTCTTAAAAAAGGAAATCATAATGCATTAAACTTGATCAACATCACGATAGCAAAGGTCTGCAGTCAATTCAAAATTAGACACCATAATTCATCACTGTATCGTCCAAAAATGAATGGTGCAGTGGAAGCAACCAATAAAAACATTAAGAAGATCGTGGGGAAAATGGCTGAAACTTATAAAGATTGGCATGAGAAGTTACCATTTGCTCTATGCTTATCGAACGTCTATCAGAACTTCCACCGGGGCAACACCTTTCTCATTGGTTTATGGAATAGAGGCGGTTTTACCCATTGAAGTAGAGATACCTTCCCTTCGAGTTTTGTCAGAGCTAAAGTTAGATAAAGTAAGATGGATCCAGTCTCGTTATGATCAGTTGAACTTGATTGAGGAAAAAATGCTAAGGGCTATTCGTCAGGGTCAGATGTACCAAAAATGAATGATGCGAGCTTATGACAAAAAGGTTCGTCCAAGAGAATTTCACGAGAGGGACCTGGTATTGAAAAAGGTACTCCCCATACAAAAGGATTTCATAGGGAAATGGATGCCAAATTGCGAAGGACCTTATGTGGTAAAAAAGGCTTTCTCCGGAGGAACACTGATTTTGACCAAAATAGATGAGAAAAACTTGCCCAATCCCGTAAATTTGGATTCAGTCAAGAAGTACTATAATTAAAGAGGAAAAGAGGCCAAAGTGAAAACCCGCAAAGGGCGCTTTGAGACCTTTTCAAAAAAAAAATAGAGAGGCCAAGGTGAAAACCCACAAAGGGCGCCATGAGACCAAAGGGGTTTTGAGTCGAAAACCCAAAAAGGGCGGCTTAAATTGTGATCAAAGATGGGGCATGCGGTGATCTTACTATACATGAATTAACGAAGAGAGGGTATGAAACATCTTGGGCATCGAAAAAGTACTCTAGATCTCTTAAACACATATAGAGCTTAAAATGGTCTTCAGAAAGCCCGTACAGGAAGCTCAGGCTGCGATGTCTGGGGCACCTATCTTTTCCCCCATTATTTTGTATTCCAGCAATGTTTGCTTTCTTTAATTAACCCATTCTTTTCAGATTTTATTCCTAATAAATTTCAATTTTGTCCATCATTATAATCATTTTCAAGCATTTTGCATTGAGATAACGATTAATGGACTAATAATACTTTCACGAAAGGAGTTTTGCATATTACTCTAGAAACTTTTAAATAGTACAATAACCTAAAACAGGACTATTATTTAGAACTCACCAAACATAAGAGTTAGAAATATTTAAGAAAGAAGAGTCTAAATTGTGACTATCTCTTCGGATTTTCTGTCAAGGATATCAGTTGAACAAGAAGACAGGATATTGCGTCAGTAATACAACCCTGATGAACAGCGAACAATGACAACCTAAGCATTAGAAAAGGGTCCTTCTCGCAAAACGATATTCTGCATTCATGCAAATATCATTCATACATATCCAATTAGGAGCATTTGATTCATTTTAATCATCTAGCATAAGTGTAGGCCCATGAAATAGATTCTACGGTTATGTCCCCCAAAGGACAGTGTAGCAAGATCGGTGAATCCACAAATCTCATCTCCCTGAAATAGCAGTGGAGCAGATTGAAGTTGTAAATCTCATCTCCTTGAAGCTGCAACGGAGAAGACTGAAGACAACGAATCGTATTTCCCTAACGTTACAGTGAAACAGATTAAAGCTATAAATTATGGCAGATCTTATCTTCCTGAAGTTGCAGTGGAGCAGATTGAAGCCACTAGCCTTATCTCCCTGAAGTTGCAGCGGAGCAGACTGAAGACAGCGAATCTTATTTCCCTGACGTTGTAGTGTAACAGATTAAAGCTACAAATTATGGCAGATCTTATCTTCCTGAAGTTGCAGTGGAACAGATTGAAACCACCAGCCTTATCTCCCTAAAGTTCCAGCGGAGCAGACTGAAGACAGCGAATCTTATTTCCCTAACATTGCAGTGGAACAGATTAAAGCTACAGACAGTGAATCTTATCTCCCTGAAGTTGCAGATGAGCATATTGAAACCGCCAGACCTTATCTCCCTGAAGTTGCAGTGGAGCAGGTTGAAATTTCTAATTCTTATCTCCTTGAATTGGATAGAAGTGCAAGTTCCTATACCTCTGAAGTTGCAGTGGGATGAAATGAAGCTGCTCGAAGAAGAAAGGCACCGAAACAAGTAGAGACTCAACGAGGCCGGACAAAATTGGCCCTTTTTAAGTCTTTGCTCCATTTTCGTTACACGACAATGAGCAAAAAGGGGCACCTATAATAGGCCAATTTTAGCCTGGCCCGATTAAAACCAAATAAATACAAAAAAATAAAAAAACCAAAATAAAATAATAGCCCAAATTTAGCAGTCCAGTCTATTAACCAAAATAAACAGTCCATTTTAAACCCAATACAAGCCCAATTCAAACCCTAGCCCACTAGCCCAAAACAAAGCAGAAAAAAATCGAAACCTTAGCCAAGGCCAACGTCGTAACAGCTCCAGCCCACCACACACACGTCGCCACGTCAGCAGTACCCTCTCCGTACTCCTCCACGTCACCCCACAAATAGCCCCTCCTCCGTACGGTTGTTTCACCTGCAAAAAAGGACAAAATAACAGTAGTGCGCAAGAAAATGAAGGGCATTTTGTATTTTCTTTTCATTTTTTTAAAAATCGGCTATAAAAAGAGGCCGGAGGATATTTGTAGAGGGTTACAATTTTTTTGCGAATACAAGGAATCAATACAAAAAAAATGATTACAATTTGAAGGTGATCCTTTTATTTCGCCTCAAATTTTTTATTTTTTATACGAGTGTAATAAAGAGAAAAGGAAATAAGGGCTTACCTCAGTCGTTTGACGCCGTCACTTGTGAGTGTCGTAGGCGCAGGAACACTTCAGACTCGTGAAGGCTCAGTCAAGGGTTCGAAAAGGCGACAAGGGCTCCTTTCGTTTTCCTTTTTTTTTCCTCAATTCCAAAACGAGAGTGGGGTTTATGTTTTAAAAGGGGTCAAAAAAGGTCGTTTTTGCGCTACTCCGACCACCAGCTACTGCAGAGCTGCGACGGGCCTCCGGTGGCCTCTACGGCCTTCTTATGGGTTAAACCCAAAGAAAAAACAAAAGGGTAACCTTTTTTTTTTTTTGAAAAAACACGGAACAAATGAATTGTTCTCCAATTTTTTTTCTTTTATAGCAATGACAAATGACGTCGTTTTTGTTGGCACTCTTAATCCCACAAAACGGCGCCATTTAGTCTCTGACCCGAGCATGACCCGACCCGCTCTAGGGGATCCACGCGTTTTCAGCTATTGGGTTATTTGCGCAACAGGTCTCTCCGCTTTTGCGGCGCATCACAACGTGGTCCTGTGTTTTTTTTTTCTTTTTTGATTTATGCCACAAGATTTTGTTTCTGCTTCAATTCGGTCCTCAGAACGTTCGAAGAGACGGGTACATGAAACGACGCCGTATAGGCTAAGACCCGAAACCCGACCCGAATGCGGCCAGGATCCGCGTGTTTTGCCTTTGATGGGCTATTTGCATGTTCAGCCCTTCCGCCTTTTATTTTCTTTTAAATATAGTCTTTTATATTTTAATATAGTTCCACATTTTACCCTATAATTTTGTGGTAATTTCATTCTGACCCAATTGAGAAATGATGTGTATAAGGAGTTAGGGGTAATTACATGTTTGCTCCCTGATTCTTTTAGCATATACTGATTTGGTTCCCCATTTGTTTTATTAGTTTCCTTTTCAAATTTATCCCTTAAATTTCATCTAAATTCTGCTTTAATCCTTAAATTGTGTTGCTCATTTTAATTTTGCCTTTCCTCAATTAAATTTTAGCCTTTTATTTTATCTATTCGTTATTAATTCTTTATTTTAAGATGTTTAAATATAAAAACATGTATATCTATTTTATTTGTCTATTACTCTATTTACCGTTTAAATACTTGAGTTATTATTTATGCTTGTTTTACCTATTTATATGTTTATTTTGTTAGTTATTTTTTTTTCCTTTTTTATTTATTCGTTAGATATCTAAATGTGATATTATTCGTTATTTACTTCACCTATTTATTATTTTTTTCATTATTTTAATTGGATGCTATTTTTTATTAAACGTTTTTTAAATTCATTTTTTTGTTATTTCATCAGTTTATTATTTTTATTTTTCTTAACTAGTATTAGGTTTGATTGATTAATGCCACCATTCGTTTATTTTCGTTGTATTATAGTTTCATGCACATGTGTCATCATCTTATTATCATGCCATGAGCCGTAATTTATTTTACATAGTACTACAAAACCACGTTACATTTTACCTGAGAAACTTATTCTCGAGAGTTCAAAAATGTTGTGTCCTAACTCACTGGATGTGACATTTTGTTATCTCGAGGTAATGATTTCTAAAAACAAAGGCAATATTCTGTATTTGGAATTTTGAGAAATTGTGCCCTAACTTACTGGGTTCCTATTCTTCATTTAACCCAAATGACCAAATATTCTTTTTGAATTTAAATGCACTAGTTTTAAAAGTCAAAAGATCCTAACTCACTGGGCATGAAATTTTACTTCTTTGAAATAAGCGGGTCTCAGCATCCAATTTAATTTATTCAAGTTTTTCTTTAAACAAAGAGGATCGTATTTTAAAATCTTTTCAAATTTTCGACATTAAGACGTTAATCAATCAATTCGGTTCCAATTTTGGGCGTTACGAGGGTGCTAATCCTTCCTCGTACGTAACCGACTCCCGAACCCGTTTTCTCGAATTTTGTAGGCCAAAATCATCGTTTTAATAAAATAAAATGTTTTAATGATCGATCTCAAGGTGACCCGATCACACCTCAAAAAAAAAAAGAAATTGGTGACGACTCCATTTTGATTTTTAAAGTCGACCCCGTTTTTCAATAAAAAATTGGTTTCGACACCGCATATTAATGTACTCCAAAGTCATAATGCCACTTAATTTACACGTTGACTTGGCAACAACAAATAAATAAATGTCACATACCATCGTATGATTGATTTTAGCATTTCAATATAATTTTTATCGATTGATTAAATTACTTGAATTTTTTTAAGAAATAAACAAATTTTTTAAAACTTTAAACAAAAAAAATTATATTTGTTGAAAATTGAATGTCAAAAATTATAGTTAAAACCCAAAACCAGTCATATGACAGCAATTGACATTCGTTTATTCATTTTTACTAAGTCAGCGTGTAATTAAATAATGTTAAGGCTTTGGGGTACATTGAATATACCGAAAAATAGCATATGTCTTTTTACAGATATCACATTGCACTTTGGTAAACATCAGGCATCAATGTGATATTTTAAAGGTAACTTGACAAGGAAAAACATGTTTAATATTTAAAAAATATTATTTAAGTCATTAATTTATAAGTTCTGATCATATCTGTTCTTTTTAACATAATATCTAGAACTACTTATTAATTTATAGGCTAAAATCTGGGCTCGACTCGCCCGTATTAATTTTTTACTTTTTATTTTTATATAAATTTTAAAAATATATATAATATACTAAAAATATTAAAATAAATATTTCCCAACAAATTGAAAATAAATTTTAAAAAATTGTACTTAAGTAACACTAAGATAAGTGCAACTTAATAAGAAATTACCTCTAAAATAGTAGCAAAATTAACAATAAAACAAGTGTTATACCCAAACATGAACAACAACATAGTAGCAACATAATAGTGGAATGGTGGCAAAACAGCAGAGAGTTTTTTTATTGCAAATTCAGGTCGGGTCAGGCTCAGGCCAAAATTATTTACCTAATGCCCGACTCATTTTCTAAACAGGCTTTATTTTTTGCCTAAGCTTATTTTTCGGACCTATATTTTTATTCAAACCCTCCCATTTTTTGAACCAGACCGAATGGTCTGACCTTTAGACAACTCTACCCATAACCCTTCCCCAACTCATAAATAAGATGATAATGCGCTTCAGTGCACTAGAACTCACATTCTACTGCATTGACAATAATATCCATACAAGTATGTAAATTAACTTAAAAAAGTAAATTACTTATAAATCAAACTCAAATTAAAATTGCCTTCACCACTCACACTTACTTTAATAGAACTATAGAATTATAAAACCAAAGTCAAAATTAGAATTCTTTATTCAAATTTCAATGATTAACTTGGTAAGTAATTGCCACATTAAAATATTTTTTAAGGAACTTATTTCCTATTATTAATATGAAATTAAATGTTTAATTTATGTAAAAAGTTAACAACTCGAATCAATTTAAATTTTATTAATTTAATTTAAAATAAATTTTAACTCGAATTTGAGTTACTCGAATAAATATTTTAAAATATTTTAAAACTAAATTAATCAAAATCTGTAATGACTCGACTTGAAAATCAAGCATCAAATTCTAATTACTTGAACAAAAAATAATATCTTATTTAAAACACGAAGAAGTGACCTTGCTTCTAACTAATCGGTATAATATCAATTTTAGTCTCTTTTAATTATAAATATTAAATTTAAACTTTTTTAGCTAAATTTTTAGGTCACCCCAAATAACAAATTCATGAGTTCGTCCCTAAAGTCAAGTGACAAAGCTGTGCATGATGAGTGTCCGACGGATCATGGATGGAACTAGGCAATATCAATGTTTTTAAATAATTTGGACCATTGGATTGGAAATTTCAGGGTATATTTGGTTAACCCTCCATTGACTTTAAAGTCTCCATTTTATTTTGGGATAAAATAACATTTAGTCTTTAAATTTATATTTTTTTCAATTTAATCCCCAAATTTAACAAATTTTCAGAGTTTTAATCAAAAGATGGCGTGCACTCCCTTAGAGTAATTTGCACCTTCTATTTTACCATTTCTTTTTTTCCCTATTATAAATACTTCTACTTATAATTATTTCTAGGTCAAATTGTTTTATTAGACCTTGTACTTCGTCTGTTGGAACATTTTTAAATATGTATAATGTTTCAATAACTATAAATAAATGGGTGTAATTAATCAAAAGATTATATTTTTTGATTTTTTGAAAAAGAATTATAACTATTTAAATAATATTATTTGAATAGTTATAATTAAATGAATAATTATGTGTTTATTTTAAAGACATTATTATTCAGAAAGACACCTATTGATGAAAGATGTCTCTATGAAGAGATATGAAAATTCCTATAAATAGGAATGAGATTTCATTTGGAAATTATACCAACAAAATCTAATATTCTTTCCTTCCTTCCTTCATTTTCTAATATTATTAGATTATTTTATAAAGTATTACTGCAAAATTTCTTTATAGAAATTGAGTTTCTTGTCATACCTTGCTCAGTGTGTAGTGGGCTATTCTCGTCAGTGCAAAACGCAAATAGTCATTGGCTTCATTGTATCCTCGAGGTTAATTTGCTTGGAACTCGTTTGCACACCGAAGATAGGTGGGGGCAAATATAACCTTAAAGATAGTGGCTTGATACACGCCTTTGAGTCTTGTCCTATTTCTTCTTCTGTTCGAGTTCTGTTCGTGTGTTCGATATTTTTCTCATCAGAGATTTGTACTAACATCGTCTAAATTGTGGATTTAGTATATGTACTTTAATTTGATTAATTTTAGTCGTTGTACTATCCGAATCGATCAATTTTAGTCCCTATATTTTTCAAATTTTGAAATTTAGTCATGATTAAATTATAACAGTTAAATCTTTTGGCTAAATTATGCTATTAGTTTTATATTGTGCATAAAGTTATAGATTTAATTTATATTTTCTAATTGGATTATTCTTAGCAACTATATTTTTCAAATTTTAGAATTTTTATCTTAACACAAATGAAAATCATTAAATCTATTAACTGGTTTTTTTATTAATATATTAAAATAGCAAATCAATATGACATTACACATATGATAATATGTTTGTCGCATCAAATTTTGAAAATACCTTGACTTAATGAAATTAATAACTACCATTTACTTAAGACAAAAAATTTAAAATTCTAAAAATACAAAAATCGAAAATGATAAAATTAAAATAAAAAAATAAATCCACATATTACAAATATTAATAATAAAACTTAACCTTCCTTCTATATCACGTATGGTGGGAAAATGTATTAAATTTCAAATGTAATTCATATTGCTTTGACAAGATGGAATAACGAAGATTTTGCGCTGACCATCTCAACTAAACTGTATTTTTGGATATAAAACTAAAGTTTCCTCAATCATGGGAGTCGACGGCCCTTGGTAATTTTTGTTAGATTCTTCTTTCGGCGGGTCTGAATCGGGTTTATTGAGCTGCGTCTAAGGGGAAGGTAAAAAAGAATTTTAAGTTTCCGATAATGAAAATACAATATCACAATTTGAATAGTTTATATCTTTATAATTTTTAAAAGATTAAATTAATTTTTTATCATTTTAGAAGGGTTAAATAGACCTATTCATGGTCCGACCCCAAAAGTGAGAGGATTTAGGCAAAAATATAAGCTTGAAAAATAGGTTTGGGTACAAAAATAAGGTCCGTTTAAAAAATAAGTTAGGCCTTAGGTAAGATATTTTTTGTCCGGGCTCGATCCGAATTCATAAAAAGATAAAAAAAATCTGCTTTTTTTAATATTATTTTCTTATTGTTTTCTCCCTATTTTGCTACCATTTCACTATTATGTTGCTATTATTTTGTCATTATTCGGGTATTGTATAACGCTTGTTTTATTGTACCTATCTTAGTGTTATTTGAATATATATATTTTTTAAAATTTATTTTTAATTTGTTGGAAAATATTTATTTTAATTTTTTAGCGTTTCTAATGTATTTTTATCTGGGTCAGGTTGGGTAGGGCTTGAGTCTTAGCATTTTTATATGGGATGCTTGGGTAAAATTTTAGGCCCATTTTTTGGGTCTAGGCCTAAAATTTTACCCGAACCTGACTCAGCCCGCCCTATGAACACTTTTAGGCCAAAGTGTAATTTTATTTTTATTAATTTAAAATTTTAAAAGATTGAAAGAACCTGAATGAAATTTTTATCATTTTAGGAGAAACCCCTTCTAACCCCCAAACTACGAGAAGCTTGATTCAATCACTTTTCAAATGATTAAATCAATCAAAAATCTATAATTATCAAAAATAAAATGTTACTGCGAACTAAATGGAAAAAACCACTTAATTATCTTTATGCTCACCAAATCAAAATACATAAACTATATTTCATAATTTAAATAAATTAATAGCAATATTTAACTAAAATAAATTTAATGACAAACTGAGTCTAAATCATTGGTGCACATAGTTTATATGTAAATCCCCAACTCGTTCCGTCGCTGGAATAGGGTTACAGAACATTACCAGTAATTACAGAATATTTTCAGATAATTCGAGTAAATTACTGTTCATAGAAAAAATGTCCACTTAAGGCATAGTCACTAAATTATTTATATTGTGAGCTGCAGAATTCAAAATTAAGATCCGCTTGATTTTTTTCGAAACTGGACTCAAATATCTTTCTACCATAAAATTTTTAGAATTTATGGTTTAGTCAATAAGTACAGTAAAAATTTCAAATTTACCCCTGTTCTGCTATTTGACAGCTTCAACCTTTCTTTACTAAAAATTAATTATCTCTTAGTACGGGGTTTGGATGATGCTTCCGTTTGCTTCTATTAAAAATAGACTCATTAAGAATTTAAGCATATAAATTTGAACCTCTAATTTTTTTTTTCAATTTTCGATGATTTTTCAAAGTCAGAATAGGGGAACCCGAAATTATTATGACATTGTCTCACAAAATTTATTATATCTCATAATTTATAACTCCATTGCTTACACCATTTCTTCTATGAAAAACTAAACTCAATAAAATTTAATTTTATATTTTATTCAACCTCTAATTTGATTTCCACAATTTTTGGTAAATTTTCAAAATCAGACTATGCTAACACATACATAATCACCATATCATAACTTCATAAATATACCAAACCAATCATCACTAGCCATTCCAATGGCTAGGTTTCAAACCACAATTTACAAGACAAGATTTAGTCGAATTAGCCTACACATCCCATTATAACCATAATTGTTTTACCTTATACACTGAATGAACTGTTCGATAGTGTGAATGATCTCCACCAAGCTTCCAATCCAACGAGCATTTCGATTTACTATAAGACAGGGAAAAATAAAACTGAGTAAGCATATAATGCTTAGTAAGTCCGTATAACTTAGTACTAAACTTACCATCCATTCATCATCAAAATAAATATAAAGGGGCAAAATCAAACCATTTAATCTCACAAGCCCTATCACACATTCTCATCACCCTTGTTAGTCACATATTTCATATAAACTTCAAGAAACACATATATGAATTCATCAATACTTGGATTCTCATACACACATGTTTTTCCACAACATGTATTCACATAACCTATATACAAATTATTTCCATGTGTTTCAGATATATTTTATATTAATTCATCTCGAGTTCCAAAATATTTCATGTCAAGACTTTACTCAATAATCAATTGCTCTATTGATAATCACTCGGGTAGTACACTCAAGGTGTACTAATCTATTCTCGTAGATGAATATATTCATCAAACCATTCCATGCTCATATATAAACATCTCACACTTCCATATTTCATTTCATGTAACATATTTTCATATTTCCACATATTATGTCTCAATCTATAACCATTTAACTCAATTTCATATTTGCTCATATTAGAACTTTACTCGTTGAATTTATTTAAATTATATATGGATTCTCATGTAATACACTCATAGTGTACAAATCATAATCTGTCAATTCATATCCAGTAGTACCTTTTAGGTACACTCTCGAGCTACATATTATACAGCAGAATTACCTGTCTAGGCTAAATTCTGTCTGTAATGCATATACTCTAAGGGCTTTGTCGGATTACCAGTCCAAGCTAAATCCTTTATATGATAAAGAATTCCCTATAGAGTCCAATCTGGATTACCAGTCTAAGTTAAATCCTAATTGAAACATATGCTCGAGAGACCCATTTCGGATTACCCGTCCAGGCTAAATCCTTTCCATAATGAGATCAATGGATTACTCGTCCGAGCTAAATCCTTTCTGCAACACATGCAGGACCTCATTTCATATAGGGAAATCACCACTATCCATCGATAATCATTATTCAACTGGGACTTACCATTTATAGGATATTATCATTTATTGGGCTTTATTGAACATCCTTAATTTCATAAAATATATATATGATTTATATATCATCACACACATATATATATACCATTATATTCATACAATTCAATTTAAGCATATTAACATACATAATTAAGTTACACGAACTTACCTCGATAGTTGTTCGTGTACATAAAATCTATTAATTCGACATTTTCTCCTTTCCTCGCTCTAACTCCATATTCGGACTACCCGGATCTATACGAGTAAATTTAACATTAATTTAATACAATTCATACTGAATTTAATCCAATTTATATTTTAGACAATATTATCATTTTGGCCTAAAACTTTTAATAAATGGCAATTTCGTCCCTATGCTCAGAAAATGAAATTCATGCAATTTATTCCTTATTCCAAGCCTAAATATTTTCATATATAACAATAGCAGCCCTTGAATTCCATGAAATTTTAGAATTTTCCATAAATTCAACAACTTTACAATTTTATCCCTAAATCATGATTTCACTCAAAATTCTTTAATAAAGTATCTTTACATGTCCATTAACATCTCAATTTCATCATAAAATAACTAAAATCATATGAACTTATCAATGGTATCTTCCAAAACTTCCAAAAAATTCAAAAACTAATGAAATAACAAGTTGGACCTAATTGTAAAAATCCAAAAATAGAAAAATTTCAAAGAAAAAGTAAGAATTGAACTTACTTGAAGCTAAAATATGAAAGACCAGCTCAAACCCTCTTCAATGGCTGTTTTTGACAGAAAATTGATGAAGAAAATGTCTAGAAACTATTAAAATAACATTTGGCCATATAAACTTTATTTTAATTCCAATTTTGTCCCTAATCACATGAATATCTTTGATTTTTTTTTTCACGTTATGCCGCCTCAGCCATTTAAGACGGTCTATTTGTCTTTTTAGTCCTTCTTTATTTACTATTAGGCTATTTAATCACTTTAGTAAGTTTTGCATGTTTTTCAATTTAGTCATTTTTAATTAATTGACTACCGAAATGTTAAAATTTTCTTACGAAACTTTAATACTACCATATTGACACTTCGTAAATATTTATAAAAATACTTATGGCTCGGTTTATAACACCGAGATCTCGATATCTCTTTTTCTCAATTAATTGACCTAATAAATTTTTATAAACACAAATTTACTATTTCAAAAATCTTTTAAAAACCACATTTAACTTATAAATATTAAATAATAAAATTTACGAGCTCATTTTTCGAATTTAGTGACCTCGAACCGCAGTGTCCGACATCACTAAAATTCAAGCTATTACATTATAAATAGACATATATCTTTAAACTAGTTTAATCTTGGCTTCTACAATTACAACCTATCAATATCATAATCAGAATCCAAAATCTCAACTCAATTAACACAAATTTTAAATCAATTAAACATAATTGGATCATAAAAAATTAATAACTAAGACACACTTAATTCGAATAAAAAATGGTCCAAATAAAAAAAAAAACACTCAAACAACTGACTAAATAGACTTAAAATTACTTAAACTTAAAATGTTAGCAAATTTTAAAAAGGCCCCTCAATTTAATTCGCACAGAATTGAATCATATAGTCAACTCAAAAAAATTAATTAAACTCTTTCATTAATAATTTCCATTTTTTATTACATTGGATAGATTAAATGAGGGAATACTATTTGTCATCTGATTGGTTTGCGGAATTGAATTAAGAGAGTTAATTGATTTTTTAAAGGACATGACTCAACCAAATTCATTGGATTAAACAAAATTGTTGGAATATATTTGTGTACTTTTTGTACAACTTTTGCAATTACTTCAATTGAGTCACTACAAAAATCAATCATTTAAAACAATGAATTAGATGGATAACCAGTCCATATTGGAATCCCAGTAACCACACCATAATCTCTTCGTCCATCAATGGGAATTCCCAGCCCTATCGCCGCCGCATTACCACCACCACCACCAGCCTGTGAAGAACAATCCTGCAAAGGCTCTTTCACTCTCAACGAAACATTAATAATCCCATTCTTCAATCCCTTGGGATCCCTTAACCGGTAACTCAAGAACTGCAAACAAGCCGACGGCGAATACCCTCCGACGAAATCCGTCACCGGTATCCTTGCTAACCCCACCGTTTTTTCCCTTCTGGACCTCTTGCATTTGACTAGGAGGGTTACAAACCGCGTCTGTGACGGCATTTCCATCAGCAGCTTGTCGTTCCACGAAGGATAGCTACCTCCTTCTCCGTCGACCTTGGTCGCCTTGTTGTTGAAAGGGTCGACAGAAACGACGACGTAGGTGTTCTTTTTCACCGGTTTGTTGTCGATTTTCAGGCCTTCTGCTGATAAAACTGTGATCTCTAGAGTGCGCGACTTGGTCTCCATTGATAATGAAGATTGAAAATAAAAAGGTTTCTAAGTATTGGGTTTTATTGGAAATTATGAGAGGCTATGGCTGATTTGAAGCTTTGACAGAGTTACATACATATATGTGTGTGTATATATATATATATGTATACAGAGGAAGATGATATGAAAGACAGTGGAAAGAGAGAGGGTGGTTCAAGTTATACCGTAATATTTTACAACCAATTTAGACTTTAAAAAAAAGAGAGTAAGGGTTAATTTTACTAGACATCCCTAAACTATATCTCTGGTTCTAAATTGATCTTTAATCTACAAAACGTTGACCCCTTTCAGATAAGTCTTCAAAATGTTGCCTATTTGGAGGTGATGAACCCTTTAACAGGTTGGTATTGTCCTTAGGTTGAGTTAAGATTTTGTTCTCCAGTTCTACAAAGAGCTTGAGTGTCTGAAAAGGTCGCTTGGAACATGAGTTCACAAAGCGAGAATGCTTTGTGGGGATGGACATTAGTAGGGTACCCCTGGCTTTTGGCATATATGTCATTGTGAGAAAGGGATGGTACCGGTTGATCTAACCAGAAGAAGTGGTAGCATATGTGGAGGTTCAAACCCTATCAATGGAAATGGGCACTATTTCCTTGGTAGTGGTCGTGTGTCACGAATGGCTCAATTCGACGAGGCATTCTCACTACATGAATTCTTTGTGGCTTTCAACAGAGTCGGGGGATAAAATCTTGACTTGGAACAATACCAAACTTGTTGAGGGATTTGTTGACTCCGTGTGAATAAGTCGAAAATCACTCAATATAAATAAAAGCCTTCCAGGAACTTAATTGTAAGCTTAGGAGTTAAATATTGGCTTGGATCTAACATGGAGCATATTTAAAACATGTGTATCCATATCACACGGACAATTTAGATTAAACATTAAAAATAAAAAGATGACCCTTATGATTTTAATACATTAATTAGATTCAAACTTCTTAATACAATAGGTGGACACATGTTTAAAATCTTATCGACATAATTTAAATATGCTTTACATTAAATCCAAACCGACTTTAATTCTCAAGTTGATACCTAGACTAGCAAAAGGACTTGATTAATATGAACTTTATCAGAATATTTCAAATTTTGGGACCAATTTAAAATTAAGATCATAATTTAAGGATCATGACGGAATTAACCCATAAAAAATGCGCAGGTCTTGAAGGGGAGCGTGTCATAGTTGGGTCATTCAATATTAGCGTGTGCTGCGTTTTTGAATTTTCTACTCTAGTGGCCGTCGCCGTAAATTCAACCTTTAATTTAATATTTAATATTTAATATTTAATATTGCCAAAGACAAATCTTCTTATCTTTTAACCCTATTTTAAGGAAAAAAATTACCATTGAAGATAAAAAATTATATGTTCGAAATTTGACTTACGGATTTATTGGATATTATCTCATAAATAAATTTTTAATTTCTTTAAATTTAAATTAAAAAACTAAAAATAAATATAAGTATTGACATATTCCTTCTTAAATCTTACACGGAAAAGTCTTGAAAAAAAAAACATATTTAAAAATATTTTCAACTTTGTGTGAATTATTCTTAATATTTAATTTTAATTGTAAAAAGGAATCGATTTAATTTTACATTGATACTGATCAATTAAGTTTTAGCTCGATTGACATAAATATTATTGTTAATGTAGGAAAATGTGAGTTTGAGTATGCTAAAGTGTATTATTTTTTTATTTATAAGTTAGAGAAAGACTATAAATAATTTTAATCTCTATTTTCAAATTCAAATTAATCTTTATAGGTGAGGAAAGTTTAGCAGTCATGCTTTAATGAAACTTTAGAATTATAAAAAGGAAAGTCAGAAATAGAAATTTTATATTAAAATATCAATAGAAGTAATTTTAAAGAAATTATTTTCTATTATTAATTTGAAATTGAATGTGACAGGTAATGTCACTTTTTAATGTAATTTGGACAGTTTCATTTGAAAATTGTGGGCTGAATTTTGTGTTAAACAATGGGAGTTGAGCTGGTTGAGAATAATGAAATACAGCTGCCAATTTTTAATTGAAAATTTAATTTAATTTAAAATAAAAAATTTATAATATTTAAATTTATAATATTTAAATTAGAGCTAGATTATTATCTAAAATTGGGTCTTAAACCTAAATAATTCGGACAAAAAATAATTCTAAACTAAAATGATCTAAATTCATATTGAGTAAAATATTTTCAAAATTTAAACTGTACTATTCTAAAATAAATCAAAATTGAAATTGACACGAATTTAAAATGGTTTAAGCATAAATAACTTTAACATGAATTGACCAAAATATATACAGACCCGACTTAAAAATTAAATCTAAAATTTGAATAACTTGAACACAAAATAATCCAAAATTATTAAAATTAAAATAGTTTAAATTTTTAAACAATTAATTTAATCCGACCTAAAATCAATTTCACCGACCTAATTCACAAGTCTAATTAAAGTCAAGTGGCAAAGCTGTGCAAGATGGATGGTGAGTGTTCGCCGGATCATGGAAGGAAGGAACCAAGTAATATCAAAATTTTAATAAATTTTAGACCATTTGATTGGAAATTTCAAGGCTAAATTAATTTGGTTAACCATCCTTTGACTTTGAATCTTCATTTTATCTTCGGGTAATAGCTGGGCTCATTTTGTATCTATCTATACTTTATTTTGTCCATTTTAGTATTTGAATTTAACAATTAGATTCATTCTGATCATTAAACTTGAAAAATATAAAAATCTAATAAGTTGACACTCTAAGATAATTCGAGTGATAATATGACACAATCTCAAAATGTCACGTCATCAAATCTTGATGGAATCCAAATTTAGAGACAAAATGCACTTAGTCAAGGGCATAGGCAAGCCGCCCTCCATGATAAATATACCATTTAACCACTAATATAATGGTAAAATTACACTTTGATTCTTCCAAAAAAACTTATGATTTATCTTTGTTCCATTCGTAAAGCAATTTTCTAACTTCATCTATGCATCTAATTGTCAAGTTTAAATACCAAAAATAAATAAATAAAATACAAATATCAAAATAGTCTTAAATATCAAATCTGGAAACGAAAAATTATAGTAACCCTTTTATTTTTAACCCTATTACACTTTCCCTCAAACCAACGTGATTTGCACTTATATTTTACCAAAATCCTCCTTTAAAAATTATAGTAATTCCTCCTTAATCACGTGTGGTGGAAAAATTGTATAACAGCTAATAGATTATTCACATTGCTTTGACAACCTGCAAACGAGTACTTTAAGTTGACCATGTCAACTCAACTGTGTTCTTTCTTTCTTGGATAAACTGAAAAAAGTTGATGAATCATGGCCTTGAGAGCCAACGCCTCTATCTATATTTACATCACCACTCAATCGTCACTACACTACATCATGAGTCCGTCGAGTTAAAGCTGGATTGATTTAAAATTTTAATTTTATTTTCTATTCTCTGGCTAGCCAGATTTAAAAATTAATTGAAAATTTCGTCTAAGTTTAGCTCAAATTAAAAAATGTTAAATTTGGTTTGTTTGAATTAATTTTTTTAATTTTTTATATAAAAATAAATTTTTAAAAAATACAAAACATCAAATATATAAAAATATATATTAAAATAAGTATTTTTTAACAAATTGAAAACATTAAAAAAGTTTTTACACTAAGTTTTTAAAATAGTAGCAAAATTAACAATAAAACGAGAGTTAGACAATATCAAAACAATAACAACAAAATAGTAGCATTATAATAGCGAAATGATAGCAAAAGAACAATGAAAGGGAAAGTTTAGGTTGATTCAGGCCGGACAGAGCAAAAAAAAATCCTACCCAAATTTAAATAGGCCTTATTTTTGTCCAAGCTCATTTAACATGTTTATATTTTTACTTAAATCTTCTTATTTTTTGAGCGGGCCTTTAGGCCTAGATAGGTGACCTAACCCATGATCAACTCTAATCGTCATCATTTTGTGATTAATGTTTTTGTAATGTATGCTAAGTGAAGTTAATCGTTTAAAATCAAAGATTAGTTTGATATTTATGAGAGTTAATTAAAGATATTAAGTTAAAAAATGAGTTTAGGTGAAAAGATTAGATTTGTTTAAATTATAGATTGGACTTAGATTTTTATATTTAAAGTTTGAGATTCATTAAATTTGTTTTTACTTTATTAATCATAGTATTTATAACAAATAAATATAAAATATTAAAATTAATATATACAACTTAATCCGTGTGCATCGCATAGAATAAAAAAACTAATTTATTTAATATGATATATAATATTAATTCGGGTGACCCAACGCATGATCAAGTCTACATATAAGGCTAGATAAGCATGTTAAAATGTATAGTTTTTACCGAATATAAGTATGATACTAAAAAAATCACATTAAGATATTAAACTCAAATATTAAATAATATATTAAACTTTAAAAAATTAAATATATATTTTTATAAAAAAAAAAACAAGTTTAAATGTCATGCAAATTATAATAGTTCAAAATAAGGATATAAATTAAAGATAGTATATAATATAATTAACCCAATCAAATTTAGCTCAAAATTTTCTACAACATATACAACTAATCAAAAAATAATTTGTATTGCCAAAGCCCAGAAGGCTTATTTAACATTCCCCTTCTTAAAAAAAATTAAAAGAAAATTATGATTAAAATAATTTTTACAATTACAAATAATGGTGTATAATGTTGTAAGATCTTAACCCATGATTAAATTGGTTAAATTATCAACTAAATTATTCGTTTAATTATTAGTAAAAAATTTAAAAATAAAATTTATTATTAATTGAATTGATTAATTTTTTTAATTTTTATTTTTAGATATTCAAAATTAATCAAATCATCTATTCTAGATTTAGTGTGTGACTGATGGATGAAACAATAAAAATGAAAATCACTTGCACAACCTAGGTTGCTTCATTGAATTAAAGTAGTTTAAAATTAAAAAAAATTAAAATTTATACATTTGATCCGAAATATTTTAAGTTTCTTTCCACCAGCACTTATTATTATTTTATATTTACTTATAAAGTAAGCATCTAGCATAAATATATAATTTAATTAGCTATATTCAATCTTTTATTGATACAAATAATTAAAAAATAATTAAAAGCAAAAACAAAAACAAAAACTACTAATTTTCCATTTCCCATGCTAATTTTCATGAGAACAAATAAACCTATATATATATATATATTGTAATGAAAGGAACAAATTGTTTACATTACATCTTACTGACTTAACATTTATCTCACACAAACAAAATACAAAAATCAAATACATTAATATATTTATTTGGATCCTACTAATGGAAATATAAAAACTAACCTAATTATCGCCAGCTAGTGATCTAGTCATAATCTTGGATATGCTTTGTTTTTCGAGTTTAGGAGACTTTGTAGGTGATAAAGGAAGCTGATTTATATGGTGATTGTCAGCTTGTGTTCTAATTTGAGAAGTTCTTTTTCTAATGATAGATGGTGTGTTTTTAAAACTTTTAGCTGCACTCCTCAATATTGATTCCAAACTAATGTAACTCTTTGTATCAGGAAATTTACCAGTAATCCCATTGCTTGAGCACCTAAAACAAGAAGCCGAAACAGGAGCATGTAATGAATCACTCAATGGTTGAGATGAAGATCCGGCATGCATTCTTGCAAGAAAGCACTGTGAAGTTATTCTTTCATGATCCCTAAAAGTAACATTACAGTATGATTGAGAATCACAAGAATGCATTTGACAGTTTCTTGACAGAGGATCACAAGAGTGCACTCGGGAATTTTCGATAGTCAGATCTTCATATCTCTTAATAGATATGTTTAGAGAAGATGGTTTCATTATCCCATTTGCATCTTTACACATTGAAAAGAAACTGATACTTCTTCCATGATCAAGATTCTGTTCAAGTGGTTTGCTTATGCCTAATGATATGCACTCCGCTTTTGGGCTATGACCGACTGCATTAATTCGAGAAGCAGCCATAGCGTCTACTTTCTTCCTCACCGATGAGTTCCAGTGATTCTTTATCGAATTTTCCGTCCTGTAATAGGTAAAAGTAAAGCTATTGTTCATTTATTTTGTTCTGCATGGATCCATTGGATACTTTACACATACCTGCCAGGAAGAAGCTTTGCGATTTCCGCCCACCGGTTCCCATACGCTCCGTGCGCACTAATAAGAATCAATTCTTCGTCTTCAGTCCAAGCAGTTTTCTTTATATCTGGATTCAAGTGATTACACCACCTGAAACAAAAATGTACATATCAGAAAACAACATATGAATCAAAGCTATACGTTATCATGTTATCGACAAGTGATCAAGCACCTTTCTCGACATTGCTTGCCGATACGTCCTGGCAAGAATTTAGCTATTTCAGACCATTTCTTCTTCCCTTGCTTCTCCACAAGCTCAAAGATAAGATCATCCTCCTGAAAGACCGAAAGGGAAAAAGGAATAAAGAATTGCCATATCTAGTCTTCGACAGAGTCTTATCTGATATATAAAGCCGATACATAAAAAAGGGGAAAAACATCATTCCAATAGCAACCTCTTTGGTCCAAGGTCCTTTAACAAGATCGGGATTTAAAACCTTCTGCCATCGATGCAGGCATTGAACATCTGTTCTGTGAGGCACCGATTCGGCTGCAAATGATTAGGAAAACCATGTAAACAATCAATGTGCAACATGATACACTAAGAGATCATGTTCTGTCACACTTCATTCAAACACCAACAGACACATACCTATCTTTTTCCAGTTTTTGCCATTAAACTTTTGGACAGCAATGGTCAACATGTTGTCCTGCTAAAAAAGACAAAGCTAACATTAGCAACTAATAAGAAACAAGAAGTTTAATATAAGCAATGGGATTCAATTAAATCATAATAAAAATCACCTTCTAATTCAAGCAATCTCACACACAAACACTAAAAGAGTCACTAAAGTTGAAACACTCAAAAGGATTCAACTTGCAATTATGTCACGTTTATCACATTTAGTGTGTTTATGAATATCATTCATTATTTAAATAGCATCTAATGGCATTTATCGTGCACATATCATCATTTAAATACTAATGATACTAACCTCCTCCTCTGTCCAACCTCCCTTAGTTGATCTTCTAGTAGGACCCGAAATCCTCCTAAAAGAACAAAATAAGTCTGGTTAGAACAAAAATTACGATGAAATATATACACAGTCATATTCATAATTGATATAAAAAAGAGATAAAATAAGAGAAAATTAAAATACCCTTGAACAGATACTGTCGATTGAACAGTATCAATGGTTGTGGTATTATTATCAGTTTCAGTTTGTTCCATGCTTGAAAATACACTAATGCCAAGAAAAGTAACTTTTTCTAAACCCTAAACGAAGCCTTAACCAGCAAGGCAGAGCCACAAATCCTTTTTTTATTTTTCTAAACAAACCTTCAAAACTTGAACTTTGATCTTAAATCCAATGAAACATAAAAAAAGGTTTTCTTTTTTTCGAAAAGGACTGTTCTAAAAAGTTTCTAACTCTTTTAAAAAATATTTGAAATAATTAATAAAATCCAATAATTTAAAAAAAAAATAGAAAGAAGGGGAATTGATGATATTAATAGATAAATACAAGAACTGAAGAATAAGTAGCAGAGTTGTCAAGAGCTATCTTTTTATTTTATCATAAAAATTAGCGGGAAAGTGAGTGATGGAAAGTTGGGAATAATAGGAATATATATATGATTTAATTAGAAATTTTAAAATTTTAAAATAAATTTATTAACAAATTTAATCAGCATATATTTTAAAAATAAGAGATAAATACCAAAATTACGTATAAATTATGGTTTAATGTGTAATTGTATACATAAACTTTGATTTTGTGTAATTTTATACACGAAATTTTAATATGATCTAATTCTTGTAAATTATTAACACACTTATGGATATAACATCATCTTATGTTTATATACCGCATGCATAAATAATTATATTTATTCAATACAAAAATAAAATTAATTATTTATTTTTTTAGATGTGTATGATTAAATCAGAATTAAAGTTTCAAATATACATTTGAACCAGAATTAGAGTTTCACGTGTATAATTACATCAAATTAAAGTTTATATACATAATTGCACATTAAATTAAAGTTCATGTATAATTTTGAGATTTATCACTTTAAAAAAAAATTAAAAGTTTTATATAAAAAATAAGTTGTTAAACCATCTCAAAAATGTCTACTAGTTGGATGGATAACATTTTTTTTTTGAAACATTACAATTTTTTAATCTTTTTTTTTATTTTCAAAAAAAATTTTTTTTTTCTTTTAAATTTTGGATAACATTTTTTTAAAACATTAAATTTTCTTTAATTTTTTTGTTATCTATTTATATTTTTAATTTTTTTTAGCCAGAACAATAAACGCGACTCGAATTTAGACCACATTTGAGGCGATGAACACCTTTAACCATCAAACCATCAAACTATCACATAGAGTTTATAATCAATCCTTTTTCAAGTAGGTAAATTACAATTTTCACGTATAATGTTTAACTTTGTTAATCTAGTTAAACAATTTATTCCCGAATTTGTTGAATTTGTAGCAACATTTTATTTGAGGACCAACTCCTATATGTCCCTATCAAAACTTTATTAATTTAAACTCTAAATTTTTTTTTTTTTGCCTTTTTCTTTCTAATATGAAACTCACTCTTTTTCTTTATATTATAGGAATCAGATTAAAATAGTATATCTATTATTAAATTAATTAAACAACTAAATTAATCTATTTAATAGTAGAGGGAGTAATTTAATCTAGTCCTATAATAAAGCAATTTAACATTTACTTTTACTTATATATATAATGGCAAATTAATTTATTTGATCCTCTAACTTTACAAAAGCAATCAGGTTAGAACGAATGAAAAAGTTAGCGCCCATTAACTTCATTAATATGGAATCCATGTGACATGCCATGTCAATAATTAATTTTTTATTTTTTATATTTTGTAATAATTTTAGAAAATAAATTTTATACTTTTTAAAAACATGTTGAAGACCCATAAGCTCTATAGAAAGGTTTGAAAGCTTGTAGACTGTAGCAAAATGTTATAGAAATTCTAAAATTCTCTATAGCTTATTTAAGTGTCATAAATTTGATCTTACACTTATATTCTTTGTAACCATTAGATTGAGAGGACTTGACCTATAAATAGAGAGACATTTTTCTTTATTAGATTGAGAGGACTTAACTTGCATATATTTAAAAAAAACATTAAAATTTTATATAAAAAATATATTGTTAAATCATTTCAAAATTGTCTGCTTGTATGGATAATTTTTTTTTTGAAATATTAAATTTGCTTTAGTTTTTTTATTATAAATATATATATATTCATTTAAATTTTGGATAACATTTTTAAAACATTAAATCTTTTGTTATATAATTTTTAAAAATTTAAAAGGTAGCATATAATATAATTAACTCAATCAAATATAGCTTAAAATTGAAAGAAACAAATTACTTACCTTCATCTTATTATCATCTATTTGCCAATAAAAAAAATACAAAAATTAAATACTTTAACATATTTATTTGAATCCTACTAATAGAAATATAGGAGCTGACCTTATATTTGTTATCAATGAAGAACCAATAGTGCAGCTTAGGTGAAATTGGTTCTAAAATGAATTATCACCTGCTAATGATTAAATCTTGGATACGTTTTGTTTTGGAGTTTAGGAGATTTTGTAGGGTTAATTTACAGTCTATGTTCTAATTTGAAATATATTTTTTTTTGTAATGATGGATGTTGTGTTTTTAAAATCTTAGTTGCATTTCTTAATATTCATTCTGGATTAAATGCTTTTTAACTATCTAATCAGGAAATTACCAATTATCTCATTGTTTAAGCACCTAAAATAAGAAGCGAAAAGAGGAGCATTTAATGGATCAGTTCCTGCATGCATCCTTGCAAGAAAGTATTGTGAACTTGTTCTTTTATAATCCTCAGAAGTAACATTGTAGTGTGGTCAAGAATCACAAAAATGCATTTAGCAGTTTCTTGGTAGATGATCACAAGATTGCACTTGGCCATTTTGGATCTTTGTATTTGCATTTAGTAGTTTCTTGGTAGATGATCACAAGATTGCACTTGGCCGTTTATCGATCATTTCGAGATGTAGCCATAGCATCTACTCTCTTCCTCCCCGAGGAGTTCCAGTGATTCTTTATCAAATTAAATAAAATTAAATTCAGATCAATAAAGTCGGGCTTTCAAAATCGTGTCAAAATGGAGAACTCTACTTTCATCTGTTAAGCAATTTTCATCCTGTTTAAAGTAAAAACCTTCAAAAAGAAATTTTACCAATAAATGATGTGCATAAATAATTGGACAATGTAATTGGACTGCATTGAATTGCAAAGAATGTTTCAATCAATTATCTTTTTTGGACCCTACTCTCCCTATAAGAGTGAACAAACCAAGTTCTTAACATTGCTCTTCATCAAGATACAAGCTCCCAGGAATTGCACCAAATGCTCTTCTAGTTGTTTCAAATCCTAAAGCCACGTAATGAAGATATGCTGACTTTGCGTCCATGTTCTTCTGCAGGTTTAAAGATATCGATGCGAATATCGTTGACTGATTTTTATCCAGTTCTTTTGCAACGACCTGGTTGATTTCTTAAACTCCTAAAAACCGCTCTGTTGCTGCCTCCCATGATAACTCGTACCTCTGTGCATCGGTCAATGGAGCAGGCTCTGCATTACGTGTGGCTTCAACGAAACCGTTGCCATCATCATAAGTTCAGCAATTTGAGAACTGCTTGAAGAAATCATTCGAGGGGTGATTGGCACAAATAACGATTTTTCCCATAGCCAATGCTTTGGCTGTGGTTGTGCAAACAACATCTGTGGGTGCTAGGATTCAAGAATATTTCGTAACTGAAGGGGAAAACCAGAAAAGAAAAAAATCAACATTCATTGATCCCGATCCAGACATGAAGAGAGAGTGGGGGGACAAAATGAGGCTTACCCATGGAATAAAGGATCAGCATGATCACAACCGGGATGAACTCTAACTACAAGTTTCAGCTTGTTAGCAGCTTCCTTAACTTGATCGGAGTCTTCTCCATTGCCATACATATCAATCTCGAGACCAGCTAACTCCTTTTGGTGATCACGAATAAGTTTAAGTAGTTCCCCGTAGCCTTTGCTCCAAACCATCTTCCCAATGTAGTAAGCCCCTTCGGTGAAGGCTTGGTTACGGCTCTGTTGTTGCTCGAAAATTATTTTTGCCTACCTCGAGAAATTTGGGATTAACTCCATGAACATTGCAGATGATGGATCTGGGATAATCCTGAGTGGCAGCAGACAACCTAATTACCTGCAATAACAACATGATTACAATCAGATGAAATTAATTATATTATAATATAATATAATATCAACACTTGGAGAGGCGAGGAATTTGATTTTCTTCTCTCCTAATGCTCCTTTCTTCTCTGTCAGCAGCATCAACAGCTAGACTATGCTAGTAAAATCAGAGACACATACCATTGTAGTGGACCACAAGGTGGCATTGATTCCTGTTAGGTCGGAACAATATATCACCCGAGGCAAAATAGATTGCAATCTTTGTCTTCCTTAGATAATCTAGCCTAACAAGTTAATAAAGCATCCAACAGTGCAAATTTTGTATAGTTCCTATAAATATCAAGCAAAAGTCGCATTAACTTGTTGGCAAGCACAGAAAAATCAAGGCTTATTAGGAAGCTTACCTTATGGCAATAGATGCTAACAACCCAACTATTTTAAATATTTCAGAAGAAATGCTAGCAATCGTCCATTTTCTCCCTCTTTACGCACTCCAAATAATTGGTATGTATTATTCCTATGACGAGGCGAAATTTCGTTTTCCATCTCTTCCCATGATGAAACCACGTAAGGTGCTCGGACTCCTCGAAGACAGGAATATCTGTCTCTTCATCAAGGATGATTTTCGATATGTCTCCTATAGGAATTATGCTTCTTTTATCTACAGCAAACTGCATCACAGATTGTCACCATGGTAATTAAATGATGGTTCTGATGTTTAAATAAACTATGTTCATTTAACATTAGGAATTTGTTAAAGGTGTGTGATTACCTTTCCAGGATGTTGGAACATGTGATCATATGAGAAAACAAAACAAAAGAGAAAAAAAGAAAACTTAGCAAGAAGAACTTGAGTACATAAAATGATGGCTGAAAATTATCACTATGTTTCATTGAAGAATGTAAAAATATATATACATGAGTTACGAAGTTAAGATGACAATTACCTAATGACTTAACTACTCTCACTAAGCTTAACCAATGTTAACTTATGTAATACACAAAAGCAAAACTGATAATGTCAGCTATTACATCCATCAAATTCAAATCTAGATTTACTAACTCTTGATATCAAGTTACAAGCTAACTTGATCAAGTTACAAAAGAGCAAAATGAAACAAAATCACTAGGTTGCTTCTGGTTCAATCTCGATGCTGACTTGCTGAATGAGCTGCTGGTCACTTGTTGCATTGCAGACCAATGCTCAACACTCCTCCTTAGGCTGTATGCAACAAACACCGATTGAACTTCTCAAGACCTCTATCCTTGTTGTACCAAGAGGCTTTGTTAAAATATCAGCCAATTGATCTTGTGAGCTACAATGAACAAGATTAACTTCTTTCGACTG
The DNA here is from genome assembly GCA_025503065.1 of Gossypium bickii. Classification (NCBI taxonomy): domain Eukaryota; kingdom Viridiplantae; phylum Streptophyta; class Magnoliopsida; order Malvales; family Malvaceae; genus Gossypium; species Gossypium bickii. The sequence continues at coordinate 82,236,817 of CP106716.1, forward strand.
CTCAGCCTCTCGAACAAAATGGAATTTAATCTTAAAATGTTTGGTCTTGCCATGAAAAACTGGATTCTTGGTTATTGCCATTGCTGATTGATTGTCAACCTTGATCTTAGTAGGTTCAAGTTGCTCTTCATTTAGATCACATAGCAACTTTCTAAGCCAAATGGCTTGATTAACTACTACTGCAGCTGCTATGTATTCAGCTTCAGCTGTGGACTGAGCAATTGTTTGCTGCTTCTTAAAACTCCAGTAGAAAGCTCCTGATCCAAGGGTGATGAAGTAGCCAGAGGTGCTTTTCATGTCATCGATAGAGCCAGCCCAGTCACTGTCTGAGTAACCAACCAGCTTAAGCTCACTTTCTTTCTTGAACATGACCCCAAACTTCAAGGTTCCTTTAACATACCTGAGTATCCTCTTAGCGGCCTTGAAATGAGTTGTATTACAACAATGCATGAACCTTGACAATAGACTAACAGCATGCATGAGGTCAGGTCTGGTTGCTATTAAATAGAGCAAGCAACCAACTAAGCTTCTGTACTCCCTTTCATCAACCCTTTCTTGATTTCCAAAGCTTGCCAGCTTTTCCCCTTGAGCCAATGGTGTGCTTACTGATTTGCAATTTGCCATGCAAAATTTGTTGAGAATTTTCAAAGCAAAGGCATGCTGACTGATAAAAATGCCTTAATCAGTCTGGTTCACTTCCATACAAGGAAGTATGTTATGATTCCCAAGTCAGTCATGTCAAATACTTCTTGCATTTGTGCTTTGAATTCTTGAATCAAATCACCCTTGCTTCCAGTTACCAACAAATCATCCACATATAGTGTTGGCTCACTCAGGCTTTTCTCAAATCCAAGCCTAGACAGATAAGTATCAATTCTGTCATATCAGGCTCGAGGTGCCTGTTTCAGGCTATAAAGAGATTTCTTCAGCCTATAGACTTTGTCCTCTTCTCCTTGGACTTTGAAACCATCTGGTCGCTCGATGTATAACTCTTCTTTAAGAAAACCATTTAAGAAGGCTGACTTAACATCAAGTTGATGAATTTTCCAATGCTTCTGTGCAGCCAAGGTAAACAGAAGCTTGATGGTGTCTAGCCTTGCTACTAGAGCAAATGTCTCCATAAAATCAATGCGAAGCTGCTGGTTATATCCTTTCACCACAAGCCTTGCCTTGTGTTTGTTCAATGAGCCATCAGCATTGAATTTGGCTCTAAAAACCCACTTGACACCTATGATTTTCTTCTAATCAGGTCTGTCCACTAGATCCCAAGTGTCATTTTTGTGGATCATGTCAATCTCATCTTCCATGGCCTTCTTCTAGTGCTTGTTTCTTACAGCCTCTTCAAAGCTTGAAGGCTCAACTACAGCCACATTACATCTTTGATAGATGTCATCAATGGACCTGGTCCCTCTCACAGGAGGATCATCCACATTTGTATTGCTGAGCTCATTTTCTATTGATCTCAGGCTACTGTCAACTTGGTCTTCTTCAAACTGACTTGTATCTGAACCATCCAAGCTCCAAAACTTTTCTTCATCAAATTTGACATCCATACTCACCAAAATCTTTTTGGTTGAGGGATCATATACCCTGTAGCCCTTTTTAGTGCTACTGTAGCCAACAAATATGCCTGAAACTGATCTTTTCTCAAGCTTGTTCTTCTTTCTGCAGGTACAAGCACATAACACGCACATCCAAACACTTTCAAATAAGAAACAGATGGCTTGAGCCCATGCCATACTTCAAATAGAGTCTTGCCTTTCACATCATGTGTTGGCAGCTTGTTGAGCAGGTATACTGAGGTATTGACACCCTCAGCCCAAAATGTGCTTGGAAGTTTGCTTTGAAATAGCAAACACCTAGCCATGTCCATCACTGTCCTATTCTTCCTCTCACATACTCCATTTTTTTAGGAGTATACACTGTGGTTAACTGATAATGGATCCCAGCTTGCTCACACAACTTCTGGAATTTATCAGACAAGTATTCAGTGCCATTGTCTGTTCTCAACGCTTTAATTCTGCAGCCTATTTGATTCTCAGCAAAAGCTTTGAATTTTCCAAAGGCTTCAAACACCCCAGACTTCTGTTTCATGAAATAGACCCAGCAATATCTGGTCAGATCATCTATAAACATCACAAAGTACTTACTGCCATTCAGTGAAGGGGTTTTCACTGGTCCGCAAACATCAAAATGCACCAATTCAAGCCTTTCTCGAGCCTCCATGCCTTGTTGACTGGAAAAGACAATCTAGCCTGCTTACCAAGCTGACATACTTCACAAACACTGTCTCTTGCCTCAACCTTGGTCATGTCCTTAGCCAAATTCTGCTTGTGCAACAAATTGAGTGACCTGAAATTAACATGGCCTAGTCTTCTATGCCATAGGCCAGCATTGTCAGCTAGGCTTGTATAAGCCTTCTTCTCAAGCTGACTTACATCAAGCATAAAGCATTTTGCTGCCATAGGTACTGAGACCATTTTCTGGCTATGAAAGTCTTTAATAACACAAGAATCATTCTTGAAAACTAGTGAATAACCTTTTTCAACCAACTGACCAACACTAAGTAAGTTTTGATCTATATCGGGCACATAAAGCACATCTGAAATAACTTGGTTACCTGAACCAGTGTTGATCATAACATCATTTCTGCCTTTGGCTTCAATCAGGTTCCCATTGCCTATCCTTACTTGTGTGGTAAAGCTCCTATCAAAATTCTTGAACAAGCTTCCATCAACTGCCATGTGATGTGAACATCCACTATCCAAAAGCCAACTGCATTTGACTTTGCTTGTGGTTGCAAAGCATGAGGCAGTAAAAACATGCTCCTCCTGAGCTTGAAGGTTCTCAGCAGCCTTAGCTTGTATTTTCTGTTGAGCTTGTGCCTTATCTTTGTTCCTGCACACATTCTCATGATGACCATACTGTTTACAACTTTTGCACTGAATATCGGGAATGTTCCAGCAATACTTCCCCAAATGATTGGTTTTCTTGCAGTGTATGCATGGTGGAAACCTCATTCTCCCTGCATCTCTTCTTGATTTCTCCCTTCTATCGACCTAAGGCTTCTTTGCTTTCTGACTTGAACTTGAGCCTTCTTTGGTTTTTGCTTAGAAGGCTCCCTCAGGGTGCTCTTCCTGCCTATTGGCCCTTCTCTACTTAAGTGCATAAAGAGAGTTCACCAACTCAGATAAGAAAATGGTAGTGAGATCTCTCGAGTCCTCTAATGAGGAGATCTTTGACTCAAACCTCTCAGGGAGAGTGGTGATAACCTTCTCAACAACCCTGCTCTCATTGAAGTCTTCTCCAAGGAGCCTAATGTTGTTAATAGTAGCCATTATCCTATCAGAGTACTGTTTGATGGTCTCTGACTCTTTCATTTTCAAATTCTCAAATTCTCTTCTAAGGTTGATCACTTGTTGCTGCCTTGTCTTATCTGATCCCATAAACTCCTCCTTCAGCCTTTCCCAAGCTTGCTTAGGTGAGTCACAAGCCATAATTCGAGTGAAGATTACATCAGACACTCCATTCTGCAGGCAGGCCATGGCTTTGTGCTTCTTGGCTCGCTCCTCACTATGCTGCCTAATCTGAGCAATAGTTGGATTGGCTCTCAATGGAGGTGGTTCAGCATCATTCTTGATTACACTCCACAAATCATGCGCTTGGAGGTAAGTTTTCATCTTAACTACCCAAATGTGGTAGTTCTCTCCAGCAAACACAGGTGGTGGTGGTGGTGTGAAGCTCATATTTCAGCAACAAAATAAACAGACCAACTAAAAATAGTTTCTTCCTTCTCAAGCTTTGTTTCCACAGAAAAAACACCAACAATAGAGGTCCTCAAAGATGGCAGGCTCTGATTACCAATTGTTGGAACATTGCAGCAACTTAGCAAACACCTTGCATGAAGTTTTGCATGTGATCATATGAGAAAACAAAACAAAAGAGAAAAAAAAGAAAACTTAGTAAAAAGAACTTGAGTACATAAAATGATGGCTGAAAATTATCACTATGTTTCATTGAAGAATGTAAAAATATATATACATGAGTTACAAAGTCAAGATGACAATTACCTAATGACTTAACTACTCCCACTAAGCTTAACCAATGTTAACTTATGTAATACAAAAAAGCAAAGTTGATAATGTCAGCTTCGTCACATATTATCTGTTGTATTTCACAAATTGTTTGATGCAATAGTAAGAATTATTCTACATATTTGAGAGGTGTGATTATGTTAATACCCTTAAAATACATTATTTGTGATAGTTACACATTAAAAAATAATTAAAATTTAAATTAGAATTGTTAGTTAAAAAAGCAATGTTAATTTTAAAATAAAGTTATTAGATAAAAATAGAGTTATTATTTGAATAGAAAAATAAAAAATAATTTTTTTGTGTAAACTTGACAATTGAATGGGTAATTTGATTGGTTTTGGATTAGATTAATCTAAGTTTAGCCAATTCAAGTTTCAAATAATTTAGATTTGTCCGTCGAACGTTTTGAATTAGAACCTCTCAAGTTTAGGTCATCTTAAGTTATTTTATTTTGCCTTGTTTGTAAGTTTCATAGTTGGGTAATTAAAAATGACAAAATTAGATAGTTGAGTGGCTTGTTTGTAACTTTTCATTGTTGAGTGATAAAAAAGAAAAACATAATTGGGTGGTCATTTTGTAATTTTTTATAGTTAAGTGACCAAAAAAGAAATAAAATATAGTTGAGTAACTACTAATATGGTTCACCTTTTTTTAAGATCCAATGATTTTCCTTTCCATTTTCAAAGTATATTTCTGTTGATATCAGGTTTGTGGATTTTCCAATGTATCTATCGTGAAAGTGTTTTCTGAAAGATGGTAGAGATAAACTATCTATACCTTTTCATGAGGCCTGAGGGGACTTTCACAACAATTGTTGGTTGAGTCATGGAAGATCATTTGTGTGTGCCCTTGGATGTATTTGAAAAATGTATTAAACTGCTAAAACAGCTCATGTAGATTTTTATTTGACAAACGAAAACCCAAGTGTTTGTACATATAAAGCCCCATTGTCTTAAGAAGGATCCCAGAGTTGCTCCTAAATGTGAATAGAGAATTAACTCTCATACAAAACGACAAGCAGCTCGATGCAGCTGCTTCCATTTTTTTTATTATTATCTGCAAACAATGTCCTAAAAGAGAGCAACAAGGTGCCCAATTAACTCTCTTTCTGTAACTCTCAATGGATCCTCATCCATTAATTTATTTAGCAAATTATACATTAAAAAACTGTAAAAGATTCCATGGGTACTTATTCTATAAACCATAACAACTTGACCAAATTTTAATCATTTTTCCATTGTTATCTTCACCCCAAAGTTTTCAGATCCATTTCCAGCTTCTGTACCAATGGCAGATCAGCCAACAAAGAGGTATATATATGTTTACGCTCAAGGTTGCTAAATTCATTTAGTTTTAAAAGGTTGTAAGATAGTTACTGAACTATTTAAATCATCGTACGAATCATCATTTAAAGTTTGATACCTAGTTTTTTTTTCTTTTTTGTAAAAATAACTTAACTGCCAATAACAAAAAAAGGTTTAACTTACTACTAACCAGTTTACCCAGATATTTATATGTATTTATTTAGCAATTAAGCATAAATAAGCTAAGCTCCATTGTTGTTCCTTAAATAGGTATGCAGTTGTTACGGGTTCAAACAGGGGCATTGGATTTGAAATATGCAAGCAGTTGGCTACAAAGGGTATGACGGTGGTGTTGACGGCTAGAGACGAGACGAACGGTGTTGAAGCCGTCGGAAAATTGAAACAGTTTGGGTTCTCTGAAACTGTGGTGTTTCATCGACTGGACGTGACGGAGCCAGCGAGTGTTTCGAGTTTGGCAGATTTTGTAAAGACTCAATTTGGAAGGCTTGATATCTTGGTAAAATCATTTGGTTTTTCTACCTTCTTGGATTATTTTTTTTCTATATCTAATTATTGCGTTCCAAACATAGTTCAAACACTGATTTGTTTAACCTGAATTTGAATCCGATCCAATAAGTGACCTGATGGACTTATATAAAACTTTTAAAAGTTTTAGGGGTTTTAAGAATTTCCAAAAAAAATTTAGGGTTTTGATTAAAAATTTTAAAACTTTTTAGAGGATTAATGAAATTTTTCAAAAAAAAATTGAATAGTCTAATTAAAATTAACAAAAATTGTAAAAAGTATAATGAAAATTTTCCAAAATTTTGAGAGACGCAATGCCTCTAGTTTTAAGGACGTTCTGCCCTATATTCTATTCTATTTAATATAAAAAGTCAACAATTTGAATTAAACTCAAAAACAACTCAAACTTAAAATGATTTACAAACTTAAAATGGTTTAACCTGAAAAGTCCGTCTGACAAACTTGAATGACTTAAACTCAAAATAATTTGAACCTAAAATGATTCCAACAAAAAATAAACTTAAACTTGAAATGACCTTAATCCGAATGTAAAATGAGACAAACCCAAAATTAAGCTACTTGAAAAAACGTTATCGGTAAACTCTAATGATCTTAAGCTGAACTTAAATTTTACATGAATTCAAGATGATCCGAGCTTAAAAAGAGTAGAAAATTTTAAAACCCGAATAGATTCAAATCAACTTGGACAGCTGAAGTGAGAGGTCTAGGTTGTTATAATTATTTGATTGAAATTGTATGTAGGTGAATAATGCTGGAATTGGTGGAGTAAAAGCAGATGAAGATGCTTTAAGAGCTGGTGTTCTTGGCAAGGTAATCTGGATTTCATGGCTTAACTTGTTATTTCATTTGGAGAAAACCAGGGATTTAGGGTTGGAAATGAAATTGAGTTAGTTGTGGCTTAATTTCAGCCTGCTGCTACAGTCAGCTGGAGTGGAATATTGATGGAAACAAATGAGTTAAGTGAGGAATGCCTCAAAACAAACTATTATGGTGTCAAAACAGTGTGTGAAACACTCCTCCCACTTCTCCACTTATCTGATTCACCAAGAATTATAAATATTTCTTCTTCAATGGGGCAATTAAAGGTAAATTAGGTCTACCGCGGTAAAAGTTTAGTTTGGGGCAGATTGAATTTTGATCTCTCTATTGAAAAAAATGAACAAACTAACTTTTACACATTTCGAAACATACAAATTATCAGTTAAATGATGGTGGAGAATATTAATTTAAATGGTTGATTGCTAATTCTGTTCTTGAACTATAGTTAAAATATCGTTTTGCTTTTTTTTTAAAAAAATTTCTTAATAATAATACTAAAAAATTAAATTATTTTTAAAAATATGGTTAGTGTCTCATTGTATTAGATAATTATCATCAAATCGAGAATTTTACTAAAAATGAAAATATTTCTCCGTTATTGAAAGAGAGTTCAATTTTTCAAAAAAATAAAAACATACCCAAAAAGAGCTTCTTTGAATGTAAGTTTTGGTTTTAATAAATCTGAGTTTGATTTTTTTTAACATAAGTTTTAATAATTTATATTTATTTTTGAGATTTTTTTTAAAAAAATTAGAATTATTGTTAAGAAAATTTTAAAAAAAATTAAAACGACATTTTATTTATAGTTTAGGGGTCAAATTAGTAATTAACCATTTAAATTATCATTCTAAATCATCATGTAATAGATAAATTTTAATAGAGGGACTAATTTGCATATTTTAAAATGTACAAAAGCTAATTTATCCATTTTTTTCGTAGAGGTGCCCTAAGTACAAGGGCTTCTCTAGTACTTTTAGGTCAACCTCGTCTCTTTTTTAATTAAAATATTTTTTTGTCAGTTTTACTATTCTTAAATGGTTGATTGACCTTCCTAACAATAACATTTCCAATATTCGAACTTGATTTTTTTTTTTACATATTAGAATATACTTATGGTGATACCATAATTATACTACAATTTTGATTAGCATGTTTTAATTGAGAAAACCATGCATATAGTGTTTTCATTACCTTTTCATATGGGAGAATTTGGTTATTTTGATTCGGGTTACTTTTAGTCAAATCAATTTAGATTATTTTCGGTCCAAGTCATTTGGGTCATCTTAAGTTTTAGTTATTTTGGATTGCTTATTTGAGCATTTTGAGTTTTTGTCATTTTAGGATTTAAGATCTTTATGAGTTCGAGTAATTTTTTAGGTTTAGTTTTCTTTGCTAACCTTAATTATGCTTTTCAAGTCGATTGAATTTAGTTTTTAAAATTCTTAAGTAATTTCGAGTTTAGGTTATTTTAGATTTAGGTCATTCAAGTTTGTCAATTTAATTTTCTAGTCGGGTCATATCAATTTCAGATCATTCAAGTTACTTGCTTAGGTTGTTCTCCTTTTTTAAGTTGAAACAAGTTTAGGCCGTTGACTTTTTATACTTAAAATCAAATTGAATATTCAAAATTGAATTAATTGGATTGAATTTTCAGAACATATCAAATGAATGGGCAAAAGCAGTACTAGGAGATGCTGAAAACCTCACAGAAGACAAAGTGGATCAAGTACTGAGAATATTTATGAATGATTTCAAGGAAGGTTCATTAGAAGCTAAAGGTTGGCCTACACTTTTGGCAACATATTCCATCTCAAAAGCAGCCATGAATGGCTATGCAAGGGTATTGGCTAAAAAATACCCAAGTTTCCAAATCAATTGTGTTTGCCCTGGCTCTGTCAAAACTGACATCAACTACAATACTGGCCTATTACCTGTAGAAGAAGGAGCTGAGAGTGCTGTGAGGTTGGTTTTGTTGCCCAATAATGGCCCTTCTGGCCACTTCTTTGTTAGGATGGAAGAATCAGAATTTTGATCATATAATTATTTCAAAATTCATAGCTATCCCTATTAATAAAGTTACCTCTAATATTCAAATCTAATAACTCTCTTTAAAAAGATAATGTAATTTATCACTGCACTCAACACTTAGTTAATTTGCTTATGAACATCTATGAGACTATGACTCTAATAAAAGACATTGGCAATTCATTTTTATTTCACTTTGTGGGTATAAATGAGAAATTGAGAATAAGATAAAAATGCTATGGACCTGTTAGTAAAGGTTTGAGGTTTTGGGTTCTTGAATATTCAAGTTTAAGTTTCATTATGTATGAGTTTTAGTTCGAATTATTATAGTTTTTATTCGGGTTAATTCAATTTTTAGTCTATTTGTGCTTTATATTAATTTGATAATTTTGTAGTTGCTTAAACATGTATTTACAATTGTACTATAATTGTAGTCTACTTGTATTTGCAAAGAGAATAAAATAAAAAGGTTATCGATATTGAAATTTGAATACCATATTAATTTGATATGGTATGAACCAATTAAATCAAATCTTGAATTTTTCATCCAAAATTTGTAAATCAAAGAGCAACATTGATATAGTATGAACTAGATAATGACACATCACTAAAAATAAATTAAATGAATTTAGTTTTAAAATTTCACAATGATGTGCCATTATTTAATTATCTTTTTTCTTTATAATTGAGACAAAAGAATAGGATACAACATAATACTTTTGTCACTAACTTATGTTATGTAGATATAAGATTCAGGGTTCGATCCTTGATTATTTTGCTTTCCTCTTCGAACCCTTTGAATGTGTATGTTATAAGAAATTGCCAAATGGTCCCAACCTTACTAGATAAAGGTGAGTTCCACAATAAGTGATGGTGAGAAATTTCCTTGAAAATGAAAACAAAAATGTTCAACTTCCCAAGTCCTACTTTTCTTCACCCCAATCCCATTAAAAGCTAAATTTGGTTGCTTCATTCACATTTCTTCCACAGAAAATTGGTTTTTTTATTGGAAATATGCTTTTACTATTTTGTTTGTTGTCTTTTAATAGTTGGAGAGTTATAAGTAACTTAAGAATTGTATAAAAAAATAGGGTAAATTGTACAAATAGTCACTCAATTATGCCTGTATTTTTGTTTTGATCACCCTACTTTAAAATTTTTCAATTTAGGCACTAACGTTTGAATTTATTCATATTTGGTCACACGTCGTTAAATTGATTATGGAAAGCCTTTTTCTAACTGACATAATACCACATTTAGTAGTCAATACTTAATTGTTCTATCAATTTGATCCTATTTCTTAACAATTTAATAAATTTAACCCTTCACATTTACAAATTCTATCAATTTGATCCTCAAACCTCCTAGTAAAAGCTTTCAACTTTTAAAACAAAAGCATTCCACATCTATAAATTTGTAAAACCCAAAAAAGAAAAAAAATTCTTTCTATTAACTAGCCATTTTTCAAAACAATTCCTTATACCAATGAGTTTATCTGAACTTTTTTCTTTTCTTTTTTCGTTAATTTTCTGCTAAATATAATATTTTATCACCCTTTAATTGATAAAATTTTAGCTAATGAAAATGAAAAAACCTTAAAAAAAAACATTTTAGATTTGCTCTTGTTGTTAACAATAGGATGTTTCCTTCAAGGTACATAGGAATAGTCCTAAAGTTGGTCCTTGAAATCGGAAATTAAATCAAGAATTAAAAAATATGGTTTTGAAAATTCCAATTGTTCAATAAATAATTATATAATAAAAATTATTAACATTTAATTTTTCATAAGAACAAGATGTGAAGAATTAATTGAATTTCCTTTTGTTATATTGATAATTATTTTTTTTAATTTTATAAACTAATTAAGAGACTATTATGTGTTCTATTTATTTTTAATTATTTTTTTTATTTTTAAATCCATAATAAGCAATGCATATCACTAGTAATTTGATTTAGTGTCAAATCATTTACTAAATTAATTAAAAAATAATATTATGCTAGCCAAAGTGAAAGATTATTTTTTACAAATATTAAATTATTTATCTAATTTTATTATATATTATATTTTTAAAATTTTTATTTTTTTAATTATTTTTAATGGTGTTTAGTTAATTTCTAACATTAACTTCTTAAAAACATAAACAAAAAGGGTTATGTATCAAATTGGATAATTTCAACCGTAAATAAAACTATTAATAGATGTGGAATGCCTCTGTTTTAAAAGCTTTGGGTAGGAAGTTTGAAAATCAAATTTATAGAATTTTGTAAATGTAAAAGGTTAAGTTTATTGAATTATTTAGAATTAGGATCAAATTGAAAGAATAATTAAGTATTGAGGACTAAATGTTTTACTATACCAGTTAGAAAAGGGCTTTCCATTATCAATTTAACGGTGAGTGACCAAAACATGAACGAATTCAAACATTAGTTCCTAAAATGAAAAATTTTAAAGTTGGGTGGCCAAACTAGAAATGTGAGCATAATTGGGTGACCATTTGTATAGTTTACCATAAAAAATAATATAAATTCACAATTGTATTAAAATTTAGGTTAAACATGCTACTGGTTTTTATATAAGTGTAATTGTAGATTTAGTCCATGTGATTTAAGTTGGTCATTTTTAGTCTTGTATTTTTTTAATTTCTAATTTTTTGTCCTGATAAATGGTAGTTGTTAAATTTATCAACTTAAATTCTGTTGTTTCCAAAATTTAATGCGGCAAACATATCATCATATGTATAATGTCTCACAAAAAAGCCAGATAATAGATTTAATGGTTGTTAGTTATGTCAAGACTAAAATTTCAAATTTTGAAAAGTATAGGGATGAGTAAGAATGATCCAATTAAAAGTACAAGGACTAAATCTACATGTGTTATCGTTTGGGTCAAAACTAAAATTTAACCAAACATATTTAATTACTATCGTTTTAGGTCAGGATTAAATTTCAAAATTTAAAAAGTACAATATACTAGAAAAAAACATAGGTACTAAATTTAGCAAAATTATAAAAAAAGACTAAATCCACAATTTATATAGTGTATAGGGACTAATAAAATTTTTTACCTAAAATATATATAAATCTCCTCACTCTCCGCCAATCTCTCTCCTTTGTGACTTTTATGGATAATTAATTAGTTATTTTTGGACATCTTTGCTAATCAATTTATGAATAACCAATAAAAATCCAAGTTATAGATAGTCAATAAAAAAATTTCCTTCGATTTTTCACCCAAAATTTAAAAAAATTCAATTAAATCCTCAAAGTATAAATTTTTATATCAATTGAGTACTTCTATCAGCTTAACTATCAATTTAGCCACTAAATACTAATTTGAATTTGACTTAAAACATATTTAGAACACTATATCAAATAATAAACATGAGTGTACATTTTATATTAATAGTTTAGATCAACATGTCATAAAGAGAATAGATAGCGTTAATGAAATCTATAAAATCTTTTTTTTTTTCCTGACATTGCATATTCAAATTATTAACACAGTAATATATATGTGTTTACAATTTGATCGACGCCTTTAAATATACTCTAAGCTCACATGTAATACCCATATTGATGGTTTAAAGGAAGTACTTGATTGAATAAGATACTAATATTTTAAAATTTTGATTAGAATATTTTGAAATTTAAGATCAATTTAAAATTTACACCATAAATTAAGGACATGTTATGCAATTAATCTAAACAAATTTCTTCAAACTACCTTTGCTAATTTGCTATAGTCTAACACATTCTTAAATCTCAAAGACTTGTCTTTGACAATAAGTAATCTCAAATACCAGATCTCATCTCCCCAACACATTATTTAATTCCCCCTAAGTTCCGCCATTAAAGCTCTTCATTAAATTCATTCCCTTTGCTTATTATCTATTACAATTACAACCCATTTTTCTAAACTCCATCAATATTCAAAAAGGTCATAACTTTCTTATAATCCCCATTTAAATTTCAATATTTTATCTTAAAAGTTGCATTTTTTGATGTTTTGGGTTTATTTTTTTTAACTAAAAGCATTGTAATTTTGATCGCAGGAACTTCAATGGCTCTAAAGAAACCTGGTTTGATTGCTTTATTTGATGTTGATGGAACACTTACAGCTCCAAGAAAGGTGTATATATATATATATGTAAATCTCTCTTTTTTATATTTAGTCCTTTAAATTTCAATTATATGCTTATTGGGTTGTTGAATTTAAGTGAAAATTGATACATTTTCATTTAAATGGCATAGGTGGCTACCCCTGAAATGCTGGAGTTCATGAAGGAACTGAGAAAGGTATATGATTTTTCTTATGATGACCCTTGAATTCCTTTGGTTTTATTTTGTTGAATCTTTAAAAAATAGTAAAAAAAAGATCCAATTTTTATTAAAGAACTTTGTTTTATTTTCAATTATAGGTTGTTACAGTTGGAGTAGTAGGTGGATCTGATCTTTTGAAGATATCTGAGCAACTTCGGAAATCAGGTTTGCTTATGAAACCTTGTTGTTTTCATTGTTTCTTTTTTAGTCCCTATGATTATTGAACTATTAGTTACAATTTTTTCTGTAAATGCAGTGATTAATGACTATGATTATGTATTTTCTGAAAATGGACTTGTTGCTCATAAAGATGGGAAACTCATTGGAACCCAGGTATTACTCACAGCATGTATTTTCTTTTTGTCCAAACACCTTGTTTTCTTGCCGTATGATGTAAATTTAAGATCTAATGATAAGTATTTTTTCCCCCTTTTGGATAAGTTGATCTTAATTTCATTAAATCGGTCTCGGTTTCCTTTTTCTAGAGTTTGAAGTCATTTCTCGGAGAAGATAAGCTGAAGGTTAGTCTTTTTCCCCTCTTAGATATGATGGTTCTTCCATTTGATATCTAAAATGGATTACGTTAAGAAAAAAAGCTCGGTTTATAGTGTCGTTAGGACTCCATTGATTTTCATTAGCCGCTTGTGATGATGTCTGATTACCATTAGAAATGGTGTATGCTATTTGTTTCATTGATTGCAAATGATTGTGCAGGAATTTATAAACTTCACATTGCATTATATTGCTGACTTGGATATCCCAATAAAAAGGTGAGAAAATCGGAAGAACGGAGTTCATTTTATAAGTCTGCTGCAACTCTATTTATTCCTCTAATCGGTCAAGTTGAATAAGATCACCTCTTTATTGTTTTTCTTCGGTTTAGGGGGACATTCATTGAATTCCGAAGTGGGATGCTTAATGTATCTCCGATTGGACGTAACTGTAGCCAAGAAGAAAGGGATGAATTCGAAAAGTACGACAAGGTATAAAATATAATAACCTTTTAGTTTTTGCTATCTAAAATATACGGAGTTAGGGCGCATCTAGCATCATTTTTGGCCGTCCAAAAGCACTTTTTGACTGCAAAAGCAATGGTAAACGAAGTGCTTTTGCCATCGAAAGTGTGTTTAAAATGTGCTTTTGAAACCAAATAGAGAACAAACAATGCTAAATTAGCTTTTAGTACTTTTTAGGTGCATATACTTAAATAAATCAAACTATTCGAGTTTCAGGTTCACAATATTCGCCCGCAAATGGTGTCTGTACTTCGAGAAAAGTTTGCTTACCTTAACTTGACATTTTCAATTGGAGGGCAAATAAGCTTTGATGTAAGTAATACATATATAGTTTGTTTCAACATTTTAAGTACCATGAACGTCAAAAGGATTAGTGATTGCTTCATTTTGATCGCTATAGGTTTTCCCCGAGGGCTGGGACAAAACATATTGCTTGAGATATCTTGAAGAGTTTCAAGAAATCCACTTCTTTGGGGACAAAACTTACAAGGTTGGTTCCATTTTTTTTCACTTCTTTGGTCTTCCACCGGTAAAAGTACCATGGAGGCCCTTGTATTGGATCGCATTTTGTCCCCTCTACTTAAGAAATGAGTTGTCAAAGAGCAAACTGGTCATGTTAAAAATTTCATCCGTTTCTACTGTTAGAAACTAGTCTTGTACATCAACATAAGATACATGTGGCACATCATGTATCACGATCTAGTTATTCTGTCAACCATGTTAATTTTAAACAGTACAAATGGATGAAATTTTTAAGAAAAATGACCAATTTACTCTTTGAACTAATGTATAGAGACTAATTTGCCCATTTTTTTAGTTGAGGCAAAACGCAATTTGAAGTATATCCGTTTTTACTGCCTTCCACCCTATATAAATCTATAAATTTACAATCATTATCCGTTTTTAACCGGCTTTCTTTCGGCCTTTACCTTCATTCCATTTACTAATGGTCTTTTCCCTGGTCAGGGAGGTAACGATCATGAAATTTATGAATCGGAGAGAACAGTAGGACACACAGGTCAGTTGTTATCTCGAACTATTTACACAGATTCTCAATGTTCAATGGTCTCAAAATGCAGTGATTCAATTTCCCTTGGCAATATAACAATGTTTTATTTTGGTCAATGTAGTTACAAGTCCTGATGATACAGTGAAGCAGTGCAAAGCTCTCTTCTTAAGCAACCCTTGAACGATACCGCTTTTCTTCTCGGTGTTACCGAGTTGTATCGAGTGGTATACGGGAAAGAATAAGTGGCAAGCCGGGCGCTGGCTCAAGTATGTAGTTTTTATATTATTCAGTAATAGTTCAAAGTGGTTAAATTTTGGGTATTTAGAACTTGCAGAAAATATGGTATCACCATGATTCTCTTTTACTATCATTTGAGGGAATCATGAATTTTGGACATTCACTTTATTAAGGTTGCAGCAATTTATATATGTATTTATATATACATTGAAGCCGGCAGGATGAACTGCTCAATAATAAATATAACCTGTGTCTTATATTATAAAGCTCCATTTGTTTATGGCAATTTTTTTTTCCATTTAACTTAAATCAGAAGAGAAAGGAAAAATACCCGAGTATGGCTGTTAGGTTTTTTTATTTTTTCACTTTGTCACTTGAATTTGACAATTAGATTCATTTTGGTCTTTGAATTTGAGGCATTATTATTTAAAAATTTATATAAAATTTCAAGTGATGATGTTATACAATCTTAAACTATTACATTCAGTGTCATAATAATTGAACAAGTAGTTGAACATCGATTCCTAATTCAACCTGTTTGATTGGTTCAACCATCAGACATTTTATACAACTTAATGGTTTTTAATAGACATAATAGTAATTTAAGCCCTCAAAGATTATATAGTATGTTAATTTAATTTTGATTCTAAAAAATATAACTCCCTATAATTTGGTATTTTTTACAGTTTTGGCTTTGTTTGTAGCATTCAAGGTTAGATTTAAAACAATAAAAAAATTATAATTATTATATTAAATTTTTAGATTTTTAATTTTAATATATTTTCGATCAAATTTAATTGATAAATTTGTTCTTTTAAGTCACATAAAAAAAGCAAAATTATAAAAAAAGAATATCAAAACATACAAGGTGTAAATGTTAAAAGATTATTTTTTAGGATCAAAATTAAAATGATACAATATCTAAATATTGAAGAGTTAAGCTATTATAACAATTTTAAAAATTATCACAAAATTGTCCATTAATCTAATAACCAAAAAGGACAAATTCGAATAATTAGATAACAATTTTACACCTTTTCATGATTGAATGACAAAAAAAAAAAAAAACCTTATCAATAATTAAGTGTCTACCGGAGTATTTTAACCTAAATAATTTATCAAAAATTTTATAATTTTGAACTAGGACGTAAATATTTCAATCGATCTATGAAAAGAACATGAAAACAGTAATCCATGAAAATGTTCCTTTCCTGTCTGTTACCATTTAATGACAAAGTACAACAACAGTTGATCCTTTTTCTCTTAGAATAAAACAAGCAATTAATAAAAGTCCCATAAAAAATTTATCAACCGCTTAAAATTTTGTTATTACTGGAAAAAGGTCCTTTTTTTTTGTACTATTTTCTGTACAACTTACAACAATGGGGGCATGTAGTTGTTCTATACAGTTTTTCCCCCTGAAAGGGGGGGAGGGCTTATTATACCTGGTTAACAGGAGGAACCTTTCATATCGCCAATTCAGTAACGTGGTTATCGTCCGAAGAATCCGGCGGTTGAGTTTTAGGTTTATTCGTGACTCGAGAAAACCCATAACCGAGAGAACTTCCGCTAGCTTGGCATAGCTGTGGAAGTGAAAACACGTTGGGATTATGATAAAAATATACCTTGAGATTTTAGGAAATAAACAAAAATAAAAGGGTAAAAGTACTATGAAAACCCCTGTACTAAGAGTCCGATTGCATTTTGCTCTTTACTAAAATTTCATCTATTTGTATTGTTAAAAACTAACATGGCTGCCGGAATAACCAAGCAATGACATGAGGCGTGCAATGTGTATCTCATACTGATGTAAAGGGACAAGTTTTTAACAGTAAAAATGGATAAAATTTTGAACAGAAAACCAATTTGCTCTTTGATCTAACGTACAATGACTAATTTGTCCATTTTTTTGATAGAGGGAGAAATGCAATCCGACTCTTACTCTAATGGCCTCCATGATACTTTTACCAAATAAAGGAAAAAGTAGGGTTGTAGGGAGTACCTCTGTTAGTTCCGCAAGATGGCGAGACCTAAATTCGTTGATTGTTGCTGCAATCTCAGATGTTGGGAGTTTAGCCTGCAGAAAGAAAGGGAAAAGAAACGATATGGATTGTTTAAGATATCAATATAAGTAAAAAAAAATAGAATAGAAGTGGAAGCATATGATTAACAGATGAATATAAGACATCTGCACGGTTTAACGCAGGATTAATCATATTAATAAGTGACCGATGCAAGTGTTGCACATCCAAATCATGATCTCTAGCTCAGAGACTATGTTAAAACCACTATGGCCGAGAAAAGCATAAGGGAAACAAGGTGCTCGGGATTCGAAAATGCAATCCATCATACCTGAGCTAGGACAGCAGCAGCCAACTGCAGACTTGGTTCCAAGGTTTCTGGCACAACCTATGCTCAACAAGGAAGAAGAGAATAAGGAAAAACCAGAAGAAAAATCACAGGAGGTAAATTTAGTAGAAGGTAAAAGAATATTACAGCCGTAGCCCCAGCTTTTTCCAAATTAAGGCCGTGATCAACATCATGAGCGCGGACAAAAGTTTTCACATTAGGGAAATACTTGCTCAGAGCCCAAACAGTTCTATAATTGGCACCAGGTGTATCCAAGGTTATTGCCGCAGCACAAGCTCTTTCAGCACCAACTTTGTGAAGGACCTAATCACCAGTATAAAAGAAGTCAAATAGTGATCTACAAGTCGGTTTATTTTGAACGAATTTTGCTTACCTCTCGACTACCAGCATCTCCAAAATAAACAGGAATGTCCAGGGAACGCCCCATTGCCACCCTATCACTGAAAGGAGCAGAAACCTTTAGTACTTGCCATGATTAATTGATGAACTTTAGATATCTGCTATTTTGTGATGTCTACCACTGGTATAGGCTATAAAAGTACAATTACTTTATGGTCATTTCCAAAATGAGTAGGCCTATTTCCATGAATGTCTTAAGCTTCTCCAACAAAAATGTCAATCACATAGTAGGCAAAAGCGACTGTTTTACATTAATTGTGAACATTTATATGCATCAATCTCTAGCTCATAATCATGCGCTATATCAATACATTGGGTATTATAGAAAATCAAAGACAAACTCATGAGTCACGGTATGGGCAGGTATCTTGGAGGAATATTGGCATACACAAAGGATCTATACCCTAGATTAAGATGGAGTCAGATGTTTGCAAGATCATAAGCATTATGATCGATGATTATTTGACTTCTCTTTAAAAAGAATTATGTTACCTCCGCACATCAAGGGCAACGAATGGAATTAGGCGCTCTGAAAGTAGCTGAGCTATGATCTGAAAACACGCAAAGAAAAAGAGAAAACACGATATTGTTATGGACATGTGTTTATGGATTATTAACTAATTTGAGAAGAGGTTCATCAGATTAACACTTTCAGACTAATTTTTCAAATTCAAGGGTGCAAATATATAAATACCTGCCCAACACGCCCAAATCCACAAATGATAATATGATCTTGCAAATCATCAGTCTGGAAATAAAACCAAGTTAAAGAGACAGATTAATAACTATTAGAGATCCCACTACATCAAAATCAGATGCTTAATATATTGAAAAGAGATTTACTGCAAAAAGATACTTTATTATGTTACCTCACTCTCAACAGGCAATAAGCTTCGAACATCGTGCAGCTCAAAACGAGAGGCAATTAACTGGCCTCCAGCAGCAAGCCATGGTGTGAGGGCCATTGAAATCCCCACAACAAGGAACAACAATGAGGATAGCTGAGAAGACATTATTCCCTGCCAAAAAACCCCCATTAATACTTGCATAAGTGATAAAACACTGCATATTAGCACTTGGAAGTTGGATTTCATCATTCAAAGAACAACAATTCTTGTTGATTTAGTAACAAAACGTGCCCATTTACCTAAGATATATGATACAGTTTACGAATATTCCAAATTATAATGGAACAAATATGTGAAAAATATATCTTTCTCAAATGACAAACCACCCTTACACTGACAAAACTCAAAAGTAAAAATCAATAACCCAACAGGTTAACTAAAAACCCATAACCAAATGATGTTAGTTAATAGTGAAAGAAACCTGATTAACAGCTTCACCAAAAGCCACAAATGCAAATTCTCCACCTGGAGCTAGAAGAAGACCAACCCTTATGGCAGATATGATCGAAATACCAAAAAGTTTACCAACAACTGCCACCAATATGGTCTTGCCACCAAGTAAGAGTGCCAATGTCCCCGCAATGACAGGAAAATTTGATACAAGAAGCTTTGGGTCAATGGACATGCCAACCTGAAAAGTCAAATTGTCAAAACAGTTGCAATATGCTTGATTATCAATGTATGGCAGTAACAATAACCTAAAACCCAAAAACAAGCCAAATTAAGCAAGTGTTATCATTCTCAAATCTCAGTAACGTAGTAAATGATATGAAGACTTTATCCAACCACCTCTCCCAGTTTTCTCCTACTTCCACCTATGACATAAAATCATCCTCTATGTATAAAGAATCTTGGTGATATGATTCTTGAATAATATTCACACGAAGGATACGTTTGGACAGCACAGAGTAAATGAATGAAAGTGTAATTATTAGGGTAGTAATTATACTCCTGTAATTACAACAAATTGTAATTCCCTAAATGTGTTTAGCTGACATAAGGTAATTAACATCAACCTTATAATATTTGGGTTTATAGTTCAAATAGTTTGTAGCTTTAATTATATAGACTTAATTTGACTGACAGTAATTAGCATCGATCTTATAATATGGTGCAAGAAAACATTTTCTATTTGCATAATTAGTATCAACCTTATAATATTTGGGTTCATAGTTCAAATAATTTGTAGTTTTAATTATAAACTTAATTTGGATAATGACTTATGCTAGATTATATCTCTTTCTATAATATGTAAATTAAGTAAAAAGTAATATAAAATTTATAATATATAACCTTAATAAAAAAAGATTTTATAAATTGTCCAAACCTGATAAAAAAAACTATAGTATTTTTTATAATTAAGCAATAATAAAAAAAACTATAATATTTTTTTATGATTATAATATATAGTATGGACACATAAATAAGCTATGTCCATAGTTCTTAGTCATAACTTTTTATTATAAATAAATATATTATACCAATTTTATAACATGTACATTATTTTTTATAATATATTACAAATAAATACATTATTTTTTACCATAATTTTAGATTTTTTTTAGGATTTAAATAATATATTTTTATTATAACTTTATAAAATACAAAAATTATTTTTATAATAATTTTAGAAATTAAAATATAAGAAACGTTTTACCATAAACATCCAAAACACTTATAAGTGTTTATGCTTATAATATAATTTTCATAACTTTGTATAAAAATAATTTTTTAAAATTAGATTTGGGTATAATTACCAGTGTAATTACCCCAATTCTCACCCTCCCCTCTAAGAATTGGAAAGTGTAATTGGGGTGCTCCAATTACACCCAATTCAATGGGACCCACCAATTATAATGGTTACACAAACATGCCACCCTTGTGTAATTACAAGCAATTACACACAAACCCAATTACTAGATGGCTTTCCAAACACTACCTAAATGGCCTTCATAAGAAATGAGCACCAGGTACAACAACAACTGAAGCAAGAAAGTAATTCAATGAACAGACAATCTAGTCATCCAAAATGGAGAAGCCACCAAATAAAATACCCACCGTCATGAAGAAGAGACCCAATAAGAGGCCACGATATGGAGCAATATCTGATTCAACCTGCAAAGAGAATTCAGTCTCTGCAAGAAGCAAACCAGCTAGAAATGCTCCCAATGCCATGGAAAGTCCAGCCTGTTCAACCAGAAGAGTAAAAACAAAATGAAGGATCTAAGGTATTATTACTACAACAGAAGAAAGAAAAATTGACAAGAATTATAGTTTTCGTACCCTAGCAGTAAGGAGACTTGTCCCTAGAATAACAAGGAGGGTATTGGCTGAGAATATTTCTGCATTTTGATTTTCTGCTATTTGCTTATAAATTGGTCGAAGCAACTGCAAGAAAGGAAAATAGTATACAAAAATCAGCAGCTGCTGCGTTTCTTAAGCATTATCCATTTTCAGAGTCAAGCACAGGTATCAACAACCTTAGTAGATTCTGAAGATTGTGGGTAAATTGCATCTATGAGTCAAATACCTTTCTTTTTTGTTATGATTTATGAGTCAATACTATCAGACTATTAGATTCATTTCTTATATTTATAACAAAGCTCTCGCAAACTATCAGTTAGCTCCACTAGAATGATACCACGTACATCCAACCAGGTTATATTTGAACGCTCTTAATAGACAATTTGCAATTTTTTTAATCAGTCAAATATTACAGGATAAGTTAAGATAAAGTAAAACAATAAAAATTTAATGTCCAAACCTGAGGCCATAATTTATGAATGTCTTAGATATAAAACTTACCAACCGTCCCCCAGCAATAATTGCAGCAATGGCAACTGCTGCCTTAACAGCAGCCAGTCCAAGAGCTTCAGCAATGGCTCTAAAACCAACCTGAAAACCAAAAAAATTACATACCTCAAAAGTGCAAATATAAAATGTAGAAGTATCTGCAGCGATAACAAGAATGTGGCAGATAAACCAGACAAGGGGCAAATTTCACTTCTTCTTAACTTGCCTTAGCCATCAAAGTTCTTTCATGTTTTTCCCTAAATATTTCCACTTGCAAATGTTTCCAAAATACTTCCTTAGAAGTTCATTAGAAACATTTATGGAGGCAACCATCAAATAACAAAAGAAAAGATTTTGGGGAAAGCACATGCTCCCTTAAAGCAAACTAGTGGAGTATGCTGCAAAGAAATAAACATAAACAGCTATTAAGAAACCCAAGGAGATGAAGGAGCAGACAGCTTTCTACTAATAGAAGCTTAGGAAAATCACTCATCAAAACCCGAGCCCCAAGAGAGCTTTATGATTCATTCATCAAATTTTGAGCCCCAAATAAACTTCATGATTGATGCAAGTATCAGAATAAAGAACATAGATGTATGTGAATGATATACTATCAAAGCAAAGCCAATTAGAATATTCAAGGTCAAATGAGGAATAAAAAGGAAAAGCAAAAAATGGATATATTAGAATTTTTAGAAGATCTTACCCCTCCTTTTGATGAATTTGGTGAGACAAGAGGTATGAGTATAAGCAAAACAACAACAGCCAAGTCCTGGAAAGAAGAGATATTAATCAATAAAAATTCACAACCAAAACCATCCAAATGAACTAAATGTCAAAGTGAACTTCGAAAGACTAATGAGGGAGGATTCCAAACATATCAAGCAGGTATTATTATGTGTCCTAATTGCCAATTTAGTCGGATCATTCATAAAGCATTTTTAGTACTATGGGAGCAAGATGGCTTAATTGCATAGGCGATTACCGTGTTGCATTCAGTAGATAACTAATTTCATCTTTGCTTACTTCAACAGTAAATATGTCTGTTTAAAACATGAAGATTGGGAAAGAAGATTTAAAAATAAGAAGAAAAAGAAAGGGACAAAAAGTAGAAGCAGGCATACACGTATCAGTTATCAAGACATTCATTTGTATAATAACTCAATAAAGAACTATCATCACTGACTGCAAAATTCAATTCATAAAAAATGCCTCCTGAAGTCAATCCCTTTTCTCAAGATCCTAGGACAACCTGAAAAAGTAGGACTGAAAATGTAGCACGTCCATGGCGCGAAGTACTCTCACCTCGCTCCTGTAATACCTGCAAATGAAGTCAATATCAATTATAAGACCACATAATGGAGCCATGAGGTCTCTTTATCTTCTGTGGTAGGTATGTTATTGTAAAAGAACAAAAAATATAAAAAATAAAACAAATGACAAGAGTTTGATACAATCAGGTCACATTCATGTTATTACTAAACCTATTAGGTAGATTTGTGAAGACAATCGCAAGAAACGAAGTTATCTTCTAATTTCTAAAGATTTTAAGAGGTCGCAGAGGAATATAAGAGGAAAATAGATGTTTAAAGATATTCAACAAAAATAAATTTTTAATCTTTTGCCCTAGCAAGCTTGCTAAAATTTGTGTCCTTCAGGATGTGCAAGAGTAATAATAATACAATGTCAAAATTAATGACATCTGAAGCAGAATGTGCCTATGTTAATTACCTGCAAGACAACAGCAGTTGAAGATAATGCCAGGCCATTCCCAATCACAATTGCAGCTGGACCAGGCTGCCCAGCAACAAAATGAGCAACCAAGCCAACTACAACTGCAGTCACAAGGACCTGCATCACATAAAAGTATAAGTTAAAAGAACTTTCAAAACATATGTGACAGTAACAGAAAATTTATTTTCTCAATCACCTGCGCAGAGCCTAATCCAAAAACATATTTCTTCATGGAACTTAACCTTTCGACGGATAACTGCAAAAGGCAAAATATGGGTACATGTTTAATACCATTTTATAATGATAGAATTCAATGTAAAGCTTCAATTATGGATGTATAAAATAAACTCCACCTCAAGGCCAATATTGAATAGCAAGAAAACAACTCCAAATTCAGCTATTGCTTTGGTCCCATGCACATGACGGATTATGGAAAGACCATAAGGTCCAATCAAGATGCCAGCAGCCAAATATCCAAGAACGGGACTGCCTAAAATTGGAGCAGATAGAAGAAAAACATCAGTAAAGGAAAAATAGAACAAATAATGGTAAGGAGCAGGAAAGAGAAAAAACATTGTTTTCTCCAGACTGTGAGTAAACATCATAAAAAGCAACTAGAGAATTCAAACATGAGCACCAAATTTCTCTCCAAAAGTTTATATTGACAAAAGATCATGAGTTTTTTAAGAACGCCGACTCGATGCTACATACTGAAATGAGCTAAAGGATAGAGAGTTTAGTCACCTCCAGGAATTTTCTGAAATATAGGCACAAATATTACACTTGCAAGAAGTAACCACAACACATCAAAGAGAGAAGCCTCCTCCTCATTCATCTGAGAAATTCAAAGATTGAAATAAGCTTCTGACAAGCTGCTATATTCAGTATGATTACAATCAAAAGAAACAAATGGAGAAACTAATAAATGGTGTAGGATCACATACCTCTTGATGTGGAAGAAAAGCAACTAGTTCTTTTAGTTTTTTAGGAATTTTCTTTATTTGTCGCATCAGAGGTTTTGCATTTAAGGAAATGTCGTCTATACTAGTAGTTATGACATCTGGCTGCTGCATCAACAGAGCTCTCCTCTCTGCCTGATTAGCATAGAAGGCAACCCTGTGATCAAAGGCAGGCAATCATTTTTGCAGGGATCAAATCTTATAAAAAAGTAACAAAGATAAAACACAAACTCAATAAAATGGTTCCTTCCAGAGGAGTTGATCCGTTGTTTTTATTATAGTCAAGCAGTGAATTCTCTAGATCTAAACGTTTGCTCGAAGAAGAAATAGACGTAGCATTCCAAAAGAAAAACATCTTGTTTTAACAGAACATGCCATTTCGGTCATGAAGGAGAAATTAAAGCTCAGCAAAGACATATACAGGAATTTTAGAGGAGTTATAACTAATTTAATTAATATAATACGGTAGTAATATTCAAAAACATACCCAGCTCCCAAGAGCAGTACTCCTACTACCAGTTTAGGAATTTGTTTCCTGGCAGACTCCAAAAGACTCTGGGTGACTGACGATGGTGTGAACTCTGTCCCATCATCAGTGAAGGAAAAAAATGATGCAGGGAAGAAACGTGAAGATTTCTTCAATGACGACTTTGAGGAATTAGGGGGTGAAGTCTCCCTTGTCAGCTCCTTCTGAGATTCTGACTTCTTCGATTGAACACTTTTTGACTTTTCTGCTTCAATTTCAGCTTCTTTTGGAGAATCTAAACCCGGGATTCCGTTCTCATGATCACTTAGATCATCAAATTGTTTGATATCTTCAGAACTTTTTCTAGCTTTACCAGATATGATGTCTGCTGTAGGCTCAGCAACCACCATGCCACCATTAATCAAAGCATCCCTTTCTCTTTCAACAAAAACATCATTAGGAACCCCGGGACTGGTCTCCTCCTCAATAACAGTCTCTTCGGCCGAAACCTGCTGCTCAACAGTCTCAACAGTCAAATTAGAAAGAGACTTTTCAGCTTTTTGCAGAGCTATCTCTGCATCATTCACATGCTGTGTAGCTTCCAATTCAAAAGCAACAGCTTGCTCAGCTAAAAGCATGATGTTTGCAACTTCTTCCTCAGCTTTCAATGCATCCATCTGTGCTTTCTCTGCAACCTCATTCAATCTATCTGCTTCTTTCTGCAACTCCTCCTTTTTACTCTGCAAGTGCCTTAACTCCGCTTCACAATTTTCTAACTTCTCCTTACATTCTCCAATCTCATTTTGTGCAGTCAATGCTGCTCCATTATCTTCCCTAATATCAATTTCCACATCACTCTCTCCAGAACTTTCTGGGGAATCATTTCCCCTTTTCAGAGATTCAGATGAGTCTGCTGTCACCTGAAGCCTTGCCTCAGCTAAAGATAATGCCATCATTGCCTTTTGAACAGCCTCTTTAGCAACGCACTCATCGTTCACAATATCTTGAATCATATTAAGTGTGCTATTAACATCATTCCAAGCATTGGCTGCTTCGTCCTTCAAAGCTATAGCTGCTTCTGATATTTTCAGAGCCTTTTCCTCAAACATCCTACTGTTAAGACGTGCCACTTCCAATTCCTTAATCGCCTTCTGCAACACTTCCCTCAAGTCATCCAGACTAGGTGTTTCCACTTCACCATTTAGATTTCTATCTTCTTCTTCCAAACCATTTGATACAGTACCACTGGAACTCCCATCACCACTCTCTGCAAATTCCACATTCCGACCATTCCCATCAGCATAAGCCAAAGAATCATTACCTTGACAACACAACCTAACTCCTCTTACTTTCAACACATCACGCAAACCATAAAACAACGACCTACTAGAGTACGCACTGCACAAATGACGGTTAAATTTCCCCCCAAAAACCAAATTCGAACTTAAACAACCACCGTAAGCCATACTTTTCCTCATTTTCTTCAAACACCGAGTTTTGGATCCAATCGTGGGATCAACAACACTGTAACTCAAATTCCTACATTTAAACCTAGGACATAATGGATCCAACATCCTATAACTACTACCACTCCCTTCACCACCATGAAATACCATAGGACGCTTAAAACTACAAGCGAAATCCATCTTTCTTAACCACACCGATCGTTGTTCTTAGCAACGCATTTCAAGAACTCTAATTGACCTTTTATCAAACACCTGGAGCAATAAAAAAAACAAAATATTAAAGAATCCACGCTAGTAACCCTAGAACAGCAAAATCAGTACATACTTCACAGTTTATACTCAATACAATATAACATATACATAAAATCGGTACTGAATAAAAATCAATAAGTAAAAAGGAAAATGAAGAGAAAGCGAACTGACCGATCAAAGAAACGGCGGAATGTAGGAGAGAGGCGGAGTTTGAGAGGAAAATCTTATGACTAAAAGCAAAAAAAAAGGCAGAAAATGACACAACTGATAAACAAATCAACGTGGCCTTTTTTTGCTTTATCAATTATGAAATTCACGAGTTTATTTTACTTTTTTTTTTCTTTGATTTTTAATTTTTTCCCTCTATTTTTTTTTTTCTGTTTGGGAAGTAGGAAAGGGAGGAGGGAAAATAATATATACACGAGGAAATTAGATGATTGGTGGATAAATTTTGTCTTTTTATTTGGAAAATATAAAAACAAGTTTTAATTTTGTAGATTTGGTCTTTTGGTGGTAAATTACATCTAAGGTCACCAAACTATTAATAAACATACATTTTGGTCACTCAACTTCAAAAAATTACAAAATTATCACTAAACTATTCCAAAGTTTTCATTTAAGTCGCTGCGCTGTTAAATCATTATTGTATGGCCTTCTAAATTCACACCATTTGCGGTAATCGAAAGCTCTAATTATCTTTCTTTTTTACAATTCAATTTTTTTCATGAAACAACTTTGAATTCACGAATCTACGAACCAAAATCTAAACAATTTTTTTCTCTGATCTCCAATATTGATTGCCAGATCGGCTTGGATCTAAAGTATATTTTTTTACTCATCAATGGATACCAATCTATTATTTCAATCGCCAAATTGTCATTTGGAGCACACTAGCCTAACTTTAAAAAAAATTAACATCCCAGTGACTTAAATAAATTTTCGACTAATTCGGTGACTTAAATGAAAACTTTCGAATAGTTTAATAATTATTTTGTAACTTTTTAAAGTTAAATGGTCTAAATATAAATTTATTAATAATTGAGTGATCTTGGATGCAATTTACCCTGTTTTTTCTATGAGGGTGACTTGATTTTATATGCTCTTTGGATATTCCAGTTGTGATATCATATGCAGTCGCGTCAACCACGCGTGGAAGCTACGGATTCTTTATTTGTCGTTGCTTGTGAGTCATTATTTGAATGGTCACGGCCTCTGGTGCGGGTTGGGAGGCGCGTAGAGCCAGGGACTGAAAGTGAGCCTCGTTCATTCGCCCCCATCTGGCTGCCAAGAGCCGCTCGCTCCACGCCTCTCCCTCTATTGATGTTATTAAGCTTTTGGTTTCAACTCTTACTTTCACGTTTTTTAATACTAATAATTATTATTAGTGTTAATTTATTTTTATTTTTTTGGCTCTTGAATAAATTTATGTAACTTTTTAATGTTTTCGGTAACTGGATTGATGGTCTAGACTACTAGTTTTTTGTCCGACCAATTTATTTGGGTCAATTAAATAAAAATAAAAAATGTTAAAAAATAAAAAAAATCGATTCAACCTCTAGCTCAATTAGTTTTTTATTTCAATTCAATTGATCCAATCAGCTAATTCAATCGATTCTCAAGTCAATCGGTCTAACCCCATATTTTAGCTCGATTTTGAAAAAGGTGATTTTTTTTATCTATTTTAGTATATGAGTTTTGAGATTTTTCCTTGCTTTAATCTCTAAACTTGAAATTAGTAAAAATTTAATGATGTTGCGTTTGAAATTATGTTACATCATTACTTGAAATTGAAAATTTTTTTTTTTTAAATTTCAACAACACTTTTATAAAATCCAATATTAAGACTCAAAGTGAATCTAGTTACTAAATTTAGAGATCATAGTCGATAAAAGATACAAGTACTAAAATATACCTAATTACTAAGTTGGTGAACAAAAATTATATTAACTATAAGAAATAAATATAAAAATTATACATAAACTTTTAGCTAATGTATAATTTGATAGGTAAACTTTTATTTGTGTAATTCTACACGTGAAGTTTTAATTGTGGTTTAAATGTATATATAAAACTTTGATTTTGATTCAATTGTATATATTTAAAGAAATAAATACATTAACTTTTTTATGTTGAATAAGTAGACTTATTTTTTTATGCAAAATGTAAATGTAAAATTATATTATATTCACTTAAAATCCAAACCATTTATTAAAATTGATTTAAAATAATTTAATTTAATATTGATGATGTCTTTTCCACTATGGATTGAGTCTGAGGGTAATTTGCACATGATAATAGTCCCAAGTTGGAGGTTGGACGTATGTTCAATACAGATATAAAGCTTTGTGGGTATATTTTTTTTAATACATGGATCAAATATCAAAGAAAGCATGAATAATGTACGAGAAAACTAAACAACTAATATGATTGAGGGTGGGTTTGGATGGGCAGCGCATTTATCTGTGGTTAGTATAAAAACAGCAGTGACAATGAAATTAGATATTGTAGCGATACTGTAACATGAGATAAAAAATAAGGTAAACGCACCGCACCCACCGTCCATCTAAACTCACCTTGAAGCAATCTTGTTAACTCTTTATCAGTCCAATTCAAGGCTTTAGCATAAATGCTACCTATACCAATATGACTTGAAAAGTCTCCGCAATACTATGATGTCCTCCTGAATAGGTTGAATTTTCCACTTTATATGGACCTTTTTACTTTCAAAATTTGCTCTTAATAATTTATCCTTAGTCCAAAAAGTTATTGAAATAATACCCATACGACTAGATGGCATCAGAACAAAATCGAGCAATTAGCAGTTTGTCATTGACTCCATGTACCTGATCGAGACATTCCTAGATGACTTCCCTTGTTCTAAACTCGGGTGTTTGGAATAAGATGACCATATCAACCTTTGAATTACCTCTTTTCCATCCAATGAAGATGTTGAAACCCGATGCTGGAGCATTATCAAGTTTCATGTCCAACCTAACCTGTCTTTTAGCCTTTGGTTCAGTTCAATTCTCATAAGCTCTAATTGTCTGATTTGTCTGTTCTAAAGCAATATTGATCACACCAACCAGATTTGGGGTTTTTACTTAAAAAATGGCTTTATTTCTATGGATCCATAAGTTTCATAAGATAGAGGCAAATTTTGTAAATACTTCTCTTCTAGGATCCACTCTTGTAGAGAATTCACACCAAGTCTATCTGATGTAATTCCCAGCTTAGACCCAAGCCAAATTACTCTCGCAAAGGTGTAATCACGAAAAAGGTGCTCCAAGTCCTCTCTTTCTCCATGGTATATAGCACACCCTGTGTCCACCACTTGAACGCATTTCTGGATTTCCAATTTACACGGTAAAATATTTAGAATTTCCAGAGGAAAATGGTAACTTTAAAAGGTAATTTGCTCGACCACAACAATTTCCAATCTCTTTCATTAATCTATACATCATTCGGCCTCGTGCCATGTCTCATTCTATCCTTGCACTCTCCAAAATAGGCCGATCTTATCAAAAAATTATCATTTGGAGTGAATTTCCATCTTGGTTCCATGCTTCCTTCAAAAAAGGACTTTCATCTTTCCATCAGCCAATAGATGTATTACGGATCATTTCCTTTATATCCTTTTTTTTTTTTTTTTACTTTCATTTATATTTTCAACTCATCGCATTGGATTTGTCCTTTGCTACGTGATTCCTTGCTCAGCACCTCATACTTGACTCGATCGTTGAGTCCAAGCTATGAAATGTCACGACCATTATCAGTGAAACTAACATCATATAATCTTTATACAATCATCGTCCGTACAATTAAAGATAAATCACATTCACGTTACTTTATTTAATCATTTCCAGCCTCACACAAGCTTACAAAAGTTCTTTTATTAACTCGTGGGTGATTTAGAGTCAAACTGTAAAGTTTTCAAAGTTCTGGATGGACGTTGTGACTTCATAACCTCTACATCGCAACATCATCAAACAGTGAATCACGTTGCGACTTCAAGCAAGTCGATGTCACGACGTCACTCATTGTTGGCCCATGTTGCGACATTGAAATCTCGAGGTCGCAGCATTGCCTCTGTCTTGACAATTTAACAATTTGGCACCTATTCATTTTCTTTCAAACTAACATCCAAATGGTTTCTATCAACCTATTACAAATATGAAACCTTTCAACCATGTCAAACAAAACTCAATTCAAACATATAATTACCTAAACCAACCACTCAACATTATACAATTCAACCTCTCAACCTTAAGGCATAATCAATTCCATATCAACTATTCATATCAAAGCAAATAATTTGCTAATTCAATCATGTCATTGTTGGGAAATGTGTCCATATTATAGTAAACATATAACTGTTTTCTGTGTATTTGAATGATTAATAAATAAATGAAGTTAATTTCACATTCATGTTTTTACCTTTCATGTTTTACATACATAATGAACTTGTGACAATCAAATATTAGCTTATTGATTGTCTAAGTTCAAATTGATGATAAGTGACACTGTAAGAATGTTTACACTACGAGAAAGATAATTTATTTCAGTAGATAACCTAAATGAGTTTGCATCTCGTAAAAAAATTCAAAATGAGCATTTGATTCAAATACATAGAAGGATTATTATGTTGCCTATAATTCCAACTAGGGAGATGATTAGTCTTGATTATTGGAGTAGTTGACTCCACAGGTAAAAACATAAATGTATTCATTGGAAGAATGATACATTAGACTGAACCCAAGTTGAATTAATTCTGAATTTGTTTGTGAATGAATTCACTTGTGACGTTTATGATGTGACTTACCTAAATATTAAGTTAGTATGTAATGACCCAAAATTCATGGGCATCGGAAAAGTGTATTATCGTGCCTCCGTCTTAGTAAACCGAGTTCATAAATAATTATTAGAAATATTTATGAGTCTAGTGGTGTGTCTAATTAGGTTTTTATTAAATGAAGCTTAATTAAGAGTAATTAGCAAAAAGGACTAAAGTGAAAAAAGGGTAAAAGTCTAATTATAGATTGAAAGAAAATAAAAGGGACTAAAATGACAATTAAGCTATTAACAAAGAATGAGGCGGCAAATGCATAAAAATCTTTGATTTTTATGCATAAGGAATATATTAAATTATTGTTATCATTATTTATTATTATGGTTTTATATTAGATATTTATTAATATTATTATTAAATTGATATTATATTATGAAATAATTTAAAATAAAGACAAATGTATGGTGATTAAATTATACAAGTATAATGCATATATTTATACATTAGTAATAAATTTATTTAATTACTTTTTACTTAAGTAAATAGATTTTTATTATATTAAAATATTAAATTATATAAAAAAATAAATTAAATTAAATCAAGATAAGTGTAGGGTGATGATAATGTAATACATATATTGTTTATTAAATAGATATTTGTTATAATATTATATAATTATTATTAAACTAATAAATAAATAAAACATAAATGAAATAAATGAAATAAGGAAGGAAAGAAGAAAGAAACAGAAGCTAATTCGAAACAGAGCAGGAAAAAGAAAGAAAGAAAAGAAAAAGGAGAAATTAAGGTTTTAAAGCTTGGAGTTTAATTTGGTAAGTCAATTAAGTCCTTTTTATTTAATTTTGATGTTTTAGAAGCTTTAGAACAAAGTTTTGTTGAAATTAAGTTGAAGTTTTGGAAGTTTTTAGGTTTTTGAACATAATTCATGTTGAACAAAATGATGAATTAGGGGTTTAATTGATAGAATTTCTAGTTAGAATTGATAGAGAGATTAAATTGTAAAAGAAGCTATAAGTTTTGTGTTAGAGGGACTAAATTGAAAGAAATTTGAATTTAGGAGTTTAATATGAACATTGGATACTCAAGTTGAATATGGCAAGAGATTAAGTAGAAATGAAGTGTGAATTGAGTTAGAAAAAGTAAATGGGTTTAGTTAGGATCAAATGAAATTAAGATAGAAATTGAATAAAAATTCAATTATTTAATATAAATTGGTGTTGTATTAATAGTGAAAAATTATCTTAATTTTTAGTAGCTAATAAAGAACTCGAGGCATCGGCACAGAAACGAAAAGAGAAGATCATCGAGGAGCAATCGCGAATTTCAGGTTTGTATTACTATAATTCAAACTACTATTTAGTTAATGTTATATGTAAATTCTTATGTATGGTAAGTAAATTATCATGTAAGTATTACCATTGACATGAATGAAATTGAGATAAAGTATGAATATGTTTAAGTATTTAAATTGTTTATTGATTAGAAAGTGGAAAATGTATTAAATTGAATTGTGATTAAATTGAAAGGTGTGTTTTAGATTGAAATGAGATTGAATTGAGAAAATATTTGAATACCCTATTAACTATTCGGGCTAAGTCGGATATAGTTGGCATGCCATAGGATTTGGAAGAGTTCAGGGGACTTTTCGGCTTGCCCGAGGAGATACTTATGTTACTTTATTTCTTCGGATTATCCGAAGAGGCATTTAATGCCTTTCTGGTGTGTTTAGGAGAATTATTTATTCTGGTGTGTTTGGTTAGAATTCATGTATCTGTCAAAGTCCGAGTGTTGTTAATAGGGGTAATTTAATGAAATAAGAAAATGAATAAATCTTGATTTGAATGAGTTGATGGAAGAAATGAGATAGTGAAATTATGAATCGGCATGTGAAGTGAGATATGAGATTTGAAAGCAAGAACTTAAGGTTCATGAATTGATCAAAAATACAAATTGTTAATATATGATATCTGTTGATAGACTATTATATATGAAATATTAAATTGATTGTATTGTTCTTATGATTTTTCTAAAAAAAAATTATGAAAAATTTACGAAGCATCCGATCATGTCTCGATTCACTTCTAATTCGTAATTTGGGCCTCGAGGATCAATGAAAGGGACCTAATGAATATATTATATTCTAAGTGTTAATAAAATTGTATAATATTTGTAAGTTGTCCGTAATGTCTGGTAATGCTTTGTAACCAATTCAAGCGACGATTTAGGGTTAGGGGCTGTTACAGTTGTTGGTATTAGAGCTATTCAGGTTTAGCCAATTCTCGGGCTAAATCGAGCTCGAAAATGAGTCTAGAGGTATATGCCACTGTTGAGTCGAAACTGAGTCGGGATTTGGATGCTGACCTTGTAACACCCCTTACCTGTATCCTATACCGGAACCGAGCACGAGGCATTACCGTACTTAATCAACAACTTTAATCTATAAACTTCCAGTCCCAACTTGACATATCTCTAACGTCATCACAACAACCTCATTAAGGACCTACGAGGCCTTAAACATACTTACGAGGGGTTTCGAAACTCAACCGGAAACTTTTGCGATCTTAAAAATTTTTCACCTAAACAGGGGCCACACGCCCGTGTGAAATGGGATGCCCGTGTGGGCAGGCCATGTGGTCACACACGCCCATGTCCCTACCCCGTGTGGGATTTATTTTTATTTCGAACCTACAGGGGTTTTCGCAAGGCCGGACACACGCCCGTGTGCTTTTGGCCCGTGTGCTCCACACGGCCTAGACACGCCCGTGTCCTTGCCCGTGTGTAAAAACTTAGGTATTCTGTTTGTGATGTCAGCAACCTTATAAAGGTCACACGGCCTAGGTGCACGCCCGTGTGGCTAGCCTGTGGTCGACACTGACTTACAACACCAACATGCAGGGGACACACGGCCAAGTCACACACCCATAGGACTGATCGTGTATCACACACGGCCTAGACACACGCCCGTATGCCTACCCGTGTGGACAAGAACAAAGCTATTTGCCAAGCTCTTTTCATCCCTCTAGTTCACACAACATGAATCTATTCAACATATCACTAAATAACTCATATTTTGCAATATAAACTTCCATGAATAACTTCATATATATAACAAAGAGCCAACAACTATGGCTATATACGCAAGAATTTCTCAACAAAGGGGCCAACACACTCTTGGCCAAAATAACAAAATAATATACCTAGTCTAGCTCCTATACATGCCATACTCAAATGTACTAAGTCTAGATATACTGAGGTGAGCTGATAGTGTGGGCGATCTTCCAATTATCTTCGTATCCCAACTCGGCTCTTTAACTCTATAAGACAAGAGAAAAGAAAAGGGGAGTAAGCTTTGAGCTTAGTAAGTTTACATGTAAACAAATAACATTATAGTATGTGCTAAACAATATATAGCATTACATACTAAACAAGAACAATCCACATTCATAATCATTCTTACTCATTTCCTCCCTTACCACCTTCCAACCATATCACAAGCTTAATGCTTACATTCATTAACATGCTTCCCTACACTTAGCACCACAATATCACATATTACAACACATCACAATTTCTTAATCAACCATTCATAATTCAATCACTCGGTGGTTTCGCACTTAGCCCACCCTCAATCTTTATTAGGGTGGTATTGCACATAGCCCACCAAAAGAATAGTTACGGTGGTATCGCACATAGCCCACCAAATGATAAATAGACGATGGTATCGCACATAGCCCATCTTAATTAAGTATTAAGGTGGTATCGCACTTAGCCCACCGTCAAGTATTGATATTACACATTTACGTATCTATTTCATCATTCATACGAAAACTATTCAATAACTACCACATTCAATCCACTTGAATCATACATGTTCTCAATTGTGCCATGCACTAATTAGCAACAACAATGTATATATAAAATGCATCGTTTACACATAAACTTACCTCGGTGCAAAACGTTTCAATTTGCGGTTTAATCCGTAACCTTGCCTTTTCCCCAGTCAAGGTTAATTCTGTGCTCTTCTCGATCTATAACAATAAAATCCACTTATTTATATCATTCTATGATCATAATGCATCAAAATCTACACTTAGGCAAAAATGACAATTTTGCCCTTGTATTATGATAAAATTACGACTTTACCCCTAGGCTCGTAAATTATTTTTCAACACATTTTCTCATTAGACAAGCCTAGATGAACATTTATTTCTCTTACAACTACTCACAATTCCATCTATTTCATGCATTTATGACACAAATTCATTCTTTGCATTGAAGTCCTAATTAGGTGTTTTCATGCTAACACCTTTTACAAAAGTTGTTTCTCATCTCCCTAACATTCATTTTCTTCCATAAAAATTCAGCTAACAACATAACCATTTTCATGGCAAGTCCCTAAACTTTCAACCATATCACGAGTTAGTCCTCTCATTAGATAGATTAAGCTTTGAGGATTCTAAAAGTACAAAAATTATCAAATAACACCACCAAGATCACTTACTTGTAGAGAAGATGAGTTGTTGAAATTTTCAAGCTTTTAAAACCCTTCTAAGCATGAAACTTTTGGTGGAGATGAAGAGTGAATAGTGAAAGATGATAGTTTTTCTTTTTACCATATTTTATTCATATTTTCTCACCTAATTCACCCAATTTTGACCAAAAATTAAATGCTCTTGTCTCCCTATACCATATGACCAGCCAACACTCCTCTATTGGCCTAATTTCACTTTAAAGACCTCCATTTTAACATTCTATAGCTATTAGGTACCTAAACCTTGTAAAATAGAACTTTCACACTTTATGCGATTTAATCCTTTTTCACAATTACACATACAATTGTTAAAATTAAAGCACCAAAAATTTCATGCATCCATATAATCATGCTACAACACATGAAATAATATGAAAATAATTTTCCTCAACCTCGGATTAGTGGTCTCGAAACCACTATTTCGAATAGCCCCAAAATCGGGCTGTTACAAAACTATTTGTTTATTTCTGTTTTATAGATTAAAGATGTCAGATGAACGAATAGATGATACTAATCAAGAGATGTATACCGGAGATAAAGAATCATACGGATTAGGTGAAACTGAATCAATAATACCTAGAATAAACCCGATGAGAAATCAACCCTTTAGAGTAGACAGGGGAAATGTCATAGATAGGAATGATTCTGATTTATTAAGAGCAATTGTTGATGCCTTACAAAGAGTAGCGGGAACTACTCCTACTACAATATCCATACCTATTCTGAGATGGGCCCCAATAAAAGAATTAAGAAAATACGGTGCCACTGAATTCTTGGGCCTGAAAGGAGTCGATCCATCCACAACAGAGAATTGGATGGAATCAACTAAAAGAGTTCTGCAACAACTGGAATGTACCCCCTGAGAATGTCTAATTTGTGTTGTTTCTTTACTGCAAGGTGAAGCTTATTTGTGGTGGGAATCTGTAATTCGACATATGCCAACAGAACAAGTAACATGGGATCTGTTTCAGAAATAATTCCAGAAGAAATATGTCGGGGAATTATATATTGAAGATAAAAAAAGAAAGAATTTATTATTTTGAAACAATGTGATCTATTAGTGGTAGACTATGAACGGGAATTTTCTAGACTCAAATTGATATGCTTGAGTTTATAATCGACAGGTAGTGATTTATGCTTGATTTTATGGGGTTTAAGAGATGAAATCAGAGTACAGTTGGTATCCCATCGAATCACAAAATTTGTAGATTTGGTTGAATGGCCAAAAATGGTAGAGCAAGTTCTGGGATTGGATAAAAGTCAGAAATAGTTAGATCGACTAGGAAACGAGCTGGAACTACTAGTTCTAATCCTCTACCAAAAAGATCTAGAGAATCTAGAGGTGGTTGGAGGCCAAGTTTTAGATTGGACCGAGGAGATAGAAGCCGAGGAAAGCAGACTACAATTTCTACTAGCAGTGTAAGAGGGCCTTCACGAGACATTGATATCCCGGATTGCAAGCATTTTAGGAAAAAGCATCTAGGTGAATGTCGGAAAATAACCAGACAGTGCTTCCAATGTGGGTCCACTTATCATTTCATCAGAGACTGCCCGAAAGGAGAAAATACTACACCTACAGCATCATAGAGATCAGTCTCTACTACTCGAGGCAGAAGTTCGGGCAGAGGTGGTTCTATGTCCAAAAATGGAGGCGTACGAAGAGGCAGTGATATACTTACGCAACAATCGGAGGCTAGAGCACCAGCCAGGGCGTACGTGGTTCGGACTCGGGAAGAATGTGATGCGGACGACGTTGTAACAGGTGTATTTTTTCTGTATTCTGAACCTGTTTATGCATTAATTGTCCCGGGATCATTATATTCATATATTAATTCAAAATTAGTTGAGACGGGAAAATTAAAATTCAAGATGTCTAGAATATTTATAGAAGTGTCTAGCCTTTTGAGACAAAATGTGTCTATAGACCGAGTATGCCGAAGATGCCCGTTGATAATACAGGATAAAATGTTTCCTGTTGATCTGTTAATTATGCCTTTCGGTGACTTTGATATAATATTGGGTATGGATTGGTTATCTGAATACAGGGTGGTTTTGGATTGCTATAAAAAGAGGTTCAGTATGCAAACAGAAGATGGAGACAGAATTGAAGTGAATGGTATCCGTACTAGTGGATCAACACGCATGATTCGGCAATAAAGGCCAATAAATTGCTTTATCAGGGTTGTGCGCCATACTTAGCTTATGTTATTAATTCTGATTCAGCTGGAAGTCAATGTAGCAAAATCAGAATAGTATATGAGTTTCCGGATGTATTTCTTGAAGAATTTTCAGGTTTGCCATCAGATAGGGAGGTTGAATTTGCTATAGAGGTTTATCTGGGTATAGCTCTAATCTCTATACATCCGTATCGTATGTCACCTAAAGAATTGAAAGAATTAAAGGTATAGTTACCGGATTTGTTAGATCGTGGATTCATTATACCGAGCACTTCACCTTGGGGAGCTCTAGTACTATTTGTTAAAAAGAAAGATGGATCAATACAGTTATGTATCGATTATCGGCAGTTGAACAAAGTAACGATCAAGAATCGGTATCCATTGCCTCGTATAGATGATCTGTTTGATCAGTTGAAAGGAGCTTCAGTATTTTCAAAGATTGATTTGAGGTCGGTGTATTATCAACTAAAGGTAAAAGAAAGTGATGTCCCAAAGACTGCATTCCGTACTCGATATGGTCATTATGAGTTTTTGGTGATACCGTTCAGGTTGACTAATGCCCCAACTGCTTTCATGGATCTGATGAACCATATTTTCCAGCCGTATTTAGATTAGTTTGTTGTGGTCTTCATTGATGACATATTGGTTTATTCTAAGATAAAATTAGAACATGATTAGCATCTCAGAATAGTGCTACAGATTCTGTGGGAAAAATAGTTGTACGGGAAACTGAGTAAATGTGAATCCTGGTTGTCAAATGTGGTGTTTTTGGGACATGTGATATCTGCTGAAGGGATTAGAGTTGACCCGAAGAATATTGAGGCGATTGTTCAATGGAAGGCACCAAAGAATGTATCTGAGGTACGTAGTTTCCTGGAATTAGCTGGATACTACAGGAGATTTGTTAATGGATTTTCAAAAATAGCATTACCGATGACAAAGTTGTTACAAAAGAATGTTCCTTTTATCTGGGTGATCAGTTCCAGAGGAGTTTTGAAATATTGAAGCAGATGTTAACTGAGGCACCTGTTTTAACCTTACCAGAATTGGGAAAAGATTTTGTTGTGTATGGTGATGCTTCCCTGAGTGGTTTGGGTTGTGTATTGATGCAAGATGGAAAGGTCATAGCATATGCATCTCGACAGTTAAAGTTACATGAGCGCAACTACCAGACACATGATTTGGAATTAGTTGCAGTAATCTTTACATTGAAGATTTGGAGGCATTACCTATATAGTGAAAAATGTTACATTTACACTGATCATAGAAGTCTCAAATATCTTGATGGTCTCGAAACTAACTAATATTTTGGCAAAGGCAAGCGCACCTATCGAACAACAGTATAGTTATGATAAGTCCGGAATATCGTATCCTCAAGGACTAAAATTACTAGTAATAACTATCTTTTTATTATCTAGCCTAATAAATAAGGGGATTTATTTTTAATCTAAATTTAACTAACTAAATGATTATGAACGTGACAGAGAGTGAATTGGGAAAATACTTTTAGGACAACTTATATGAGATAGGCAATACCTAAGGAAGAATCCACCTATACTTCACTAATTACTTTTGATTCATACGATTTATTCACTTGACTTAATCCGTAGAAATCCCTGATTTATGTTAATAACTCTTTCAAGATTAAAAACAATTGACTCTAGGTTGATTAATTCAAATCTCTTTCTAATTAAAACCCATATTGTCGCATTAACTCGATCTACGGATCCCCTTATTAGATTTGACTCTAATCCGGTAGATTTTCGTCGCCCTATTTCTAGGGTTGCAATCAACTCCGCTTAAACAGGGACTTTTGCTCCACTGAATAAGCACATTTGACTTGAATCAATAACCTAAATTATCCAAGCAAGAATA
This sequence comes from Gossypium bickii, assembly GCA_025503065.1. Lineage (NCBI taxonomy): Eukaryota > Viridiplantae > Streptophyta > Magnoliopsida > Malvales > Malvaceae > Gossypium > Gossypium bickii. The sequence continues at coordinate 82,276,927 of CP106716.1, forward strand.
AGAACTCATAATTAAGAATAAGAACAAGTATTTATCTTATAAATCAAATAATAATAAGATCTGTCTTAGGTTTCATCCCCTTAGGTATTTAGGGAATTTAGTTCATAAAGATAGAGGGAAACATCTTAAAATAGGAAAAACAACAAAACATAAGAAAACCCAAAAACTTCTAAAGAACTTGATGGGAGATCTTCAGTCTTGATGGAGATCCTTCTCCTAAGCTGTTCCCGACAGCTGTCCTAGAGTATTTTCTGCCTTCTACTCGGCGTCCCCCTTTAGGTTGCCCCCTAGGGTGTTTATATAGGCTTTGAGATGCCTTTCTTGGCTCACAAGTAGCCTTTTTCGAATAAAATTAAACCTGGGGTCCACAGGGACACACCCGTGTGACACGCCTGTGGTGGACTCCTTCAGCCGTGTTCGATTCTGCTCGCCACACACAGCCGTGTGATCTACTCGTGAACGTTAGTCCAGGCCGTATAATTTCTGATGTAGGCCTATTTTGTCCATTTTTGTCCCGGTTCTCGTTCTTTTCGACTCCCTAAGCTCTCCTGAGTATAAAACATGAAATTAAGAGATTAAGAGCATCGAATTCATCAAATTCAATGGAAAATCATCCAAAATTAAGCCAAGCATAGGGTTAAAATATGTGTAAATTATGGTTTATCAAATATCCCCACACTTAAGCCTTTGCTTGTCCTCAAGCAAAATCCTCAACTCACAATTAAAATTAACTTCTTCAATTCATAATTCTTATCAATAATGTTTCACCATAATTCATAGATAATTCATACATTGATAATTTAACTAAAAGAGTCCTAAAGATTCAAACAATATAAGTCATAATTTTTTATAGCACGAAAACATAGGTGTTTCCCATTACCTAAATAATTACCTCTTATTCAAAACCTGACAAGAATTGGCATCCTCACTAAAGATTCACTCAAATCACTCAAAGTGTTTAAGGTTCAAATTAAGCACTTAAAAAGTCAAACATGAAAAGTTAATCCCATAAGCTTGCATGAAAATCAAATCTTCACCACTATAAAATGAGATGATCACAAATCAAAAGGTCTTAAAGGGTTGTAACGGGGCTTGGGTTAAAGGTGTGGATATAGGTTGAATTAAAAGGTTAGACGCGAGATTCAATTGATAAATTACCTAACTAGAAACAACGAACTAATAATTAATAATTACATCAATTTAGCTTATCACTAATAAAATGAGCTTCTTCTAAAATATGTGAAATTAACTGTTTAAGCTCATAATCACTAATGAATAATACTTCAACTTTTTTTTAAGACTAAGAACAAGTAATTACAATAATAAGATAGAATTTAACAACTGAAATACCGAAAATAGTTAGGCAACTGATTAAATCAAGTCTAGTAGCCATGTGGAAAAGTCAGTATACATGCCCTGATTCGGCACAGCCAAGACACATGGGTGTGTCTGGTGTCTGTGGAAGACACACGACCTGCCCACACGGACGTGTGTCCTGCATAACTTAAAAAAGTTTTAAATTTTCGAGAATTTCCGTAAGTGTTCGGCCTAGTCCCGTCCCTACTCTAAAGTATGATTTAGGTCTCGATGACCAATATAAGGGACACTTTGATTGTGTTTGGTGAATGATTGTATGAAATGTCTATAAAAGTTTTCGATCTGTCTGGTAACGCCTTTAACTCTAATCCGGCGACAGACACGGGTTAGGGGTGTTATAGATGGATAGTGTGATGTGTCTCCGACAAGCTTCCAACCCTAACGAGCTTCCTAGCTATTATAAAATAAAGGAAATAAAACAGAGTAAGTATTTAATGCTTAGTAAGTTCGTATAACAAGAAATAAACTAACCATTCATTTACATTTAAGGTAAGCATACAAAATGCATCGAAGCAATTTAGCTAATAGCCTAAACACACAACTTCATCAACATGTTAGTCATGTATTTCATGTGAATATCAAGAATTAGGGATGAGCTCATCAAATATTAAATTTCCATGTGTTTTCAGGTGTACACAGGTAGTATCTCATTTAGATTTCACCTTAACTTATATCAGAATTTTGTCCGTTGAACCGTTTGAAATATCGATGGATACATGATAATACACACGAAGTGTATGAATCAGTAATTCGTCAATTCATATTCGGGAGTGCCCATTAAAGCACATAATCGAGAAGCCCTCTCTCAAGCCATATAACGGAAAGCTCATGTGAGCCATGTAACAGGAAGCTTATTCGGGCTATATAATAGGAAGCTCATAAGAGTCATAATCAAGAAGCTCGTGCGAGCCAGTAACGGGTAGCTCTGAAGAGCCATTAATCAGGAAGCTCCAGATAGCCATATATCGGGAAGTTCAAGAGAGTCATATCGGGAAGCTTCAAAGAGCCATTAATTGGGAAATTCACGAAAAGCTTTTAATCAGGAAGCTCACAAAGAGCCATATATCAGAACGCTTATAAGAGCTGGGGTGTGTCTACAACACATGTAGAATCACAACCAATCGGGATGCTCTGAAGAGCTATTAACAGAAAGCTCGCAAGAACCATATAACGGGAAGCTCGAGAGGGCCAAATATCGGGGTGCTCATGAGAGCTAGTAACGGGAACCCTGTATCCATCGAATCTCATTTATTCAAATAGGATTTATTATGTATAGGGCATTATCGAATACGTGATCAATTTCATACATATGGTATTTATACAATTCACATATACAACAGTAAATTTAAACATATAAATATACACAACTTAATTACATGAACTTACCTTGACAAGTGTTCGTGAATTGTAATCTACTAATCCGATACTTTTTCCTTTCCTTGACCCAATTTCGTATTTGGTTTATTTGGATATATACGAGTAAATTTAACTCAATTTAATAAAATTTGTAATAGGCCAATTTAGCCCGGGCCCATACAAAAAATAATAAACCCCAAATAATAAAATAAAGTCCAAGTCCAGTCCAAAATATATCATTTGGCCCGATCGGAATGGCCCATTACTTGAAAAGATTGAAGGTCTATCTACAAGCTTGACGTATATGGAAGGACAATCTTCAAGGATATGCAATCTTAGATATGATATGCAATCTTAGAAGATATGGAACGTAATATTAAAAGATATGATTTTGTAATCTTAGAGATTTAATTTTTAGATGCCTTTTAATCTTAGCCGTTGATGTAATTGATTCGTACCGTTAGATTTGGGGAGGCTCAACTATAAATAGAGGCCCCTCCCTTCATTGTAGACACACTTGAATTGGACTTGAGTTTTGAGTAATAAAAATTCTTGAGAGCATTCACTCAAATTTCTCTCTCTTTTGCGTTCTTATTTTTTGTGGCTTGTTCTTATTTTGTTCTTCGCTCATCTTCGTTTCTTTTTGAGTTGCTTCTGTTCGAGTTAGTTTTTGGTGGAGGAATTTTGTCGAATCCTCATATTGCGGGAGTTAGGTTGACTTATGTATTTTTTTATTTATCCATTTAATTGCTTAATCATTATTTATTCATTTATTTTAATTATTTTAAATTTATTTTAATTGCTACTTTTTTATCCAAAACTTTATTTCTTAAAATAAGGCAATATTTGACATTTGGAATTTTGAGGGAATCGTGCTCGACTTCATCGGGCTTGATTTTTCTCATTAAGTCTAAATGATCAAATACCCTTTTAAATTAAAATATATGATTTTCAAATAAAAACCTATCTTTGTGAATTTAAGATGTTGCGTCCTAACTTATTGGATGTGCCATTTTGATATTTTGAGATAGGGATTTCAAAAAAAAAAAAACAAAAACAAAGGATATTTGGTGTTTCAGAAATTCGAAAGGTCGTGCTCTAACTTACTGAGATTCGACTTTTCTTTTATCCCAATAATTGAATGTTTTTTTAAAGGTTATAAGTTTTGAAAAATAAAAAGAATCATATTTTAAAATATTCTCAAATTTTCGACATTAAGACATTAATTAATCAATTAGGTACCAATTTTTTTGGGCATTACGAGGGTGCTAATCCTTCCTCGCGCGTAACCGACTCCCGAACTCGTTTTCTCGAATTTCATTGTTTTAATAAATCAAATTTTTTTTATTAAAATGATCAATTTCAAGGTGACCCTATCACACCTCGAAAAAAGATTGGTGGCGACTCTATTTTCTTTTTTAAAGTCGACCCCGTTTTTCAAAACAAAAAATGATTTCGACAGCTTGGCGACTCCACTGGGGACCAATAAGAGAGTCAAGCCGTAAAATTGATTATTTCCTGTCCTTTTATCTAAATTTGACAATCCGATTTGAAAAATTATGATCCTTTTTATTACATGTTGTTTTAATATTGAAAAGCATGTCTGCATTGCATAGCATGACCGTTGTGCTCACACCCTTTTAAGTGTGAGCGAGAAGCTACTCCTTCGTGAGGTTTTCACCTCCGTGCAGGATAGTGAATCACTTTCGGGATACATCCGTACCTATGTCTTCGTGAGATTTTCATATCCGTGCAGCCATAGGGAAATGTATTCCCCTGAACTGAACTTGGTCCGTATGAGCCTATAATGGGCGAGGATCGAGGAATCTGCTGGTTCAGGTACCCTCCATTTAGAACTAAGCCACATATAGTGATCCTTAAGAGCCAACCCTAGATAGAGCTATATTGAGCCCTAGTGGTCACCCAGATATGTGCCCTATTTTGTTATTTCTCTTGTGCTAACGTGTTCTCTTTTGTTTTGATTGCATTGCATTCACATCATACAAAAGAGGTGTTGATTCAAATTCAATTGCTAAATAGAAAAGTTTATCATGAGAAAACAGATTTTTTGATAAAGTGGATTATAATACGGTCGTCCGAATATGGTCCAAGTAAACACAACGAGAGAAGACTGATAGTCTGTAAAGGAATACAAGACCTTATTACCCAAAGATTCAAGCTGACAAAGACTATTCGAGAATCACCATGTCTCGGCTTTCTTGAAAAGGCTAACGAGCATTATGGAAATAAGTGAGTAGTGAGTCGCGGCCCAGATCAAGCAAAAAGGAGCTAGTGGAGGCATTTATTAGAAGTTTGCAAGATTTGACCTTTGTGAAGAAGGGGATTAATGTTTTTGCTTGGAATATGAAGGCAAGGCCGCATATGCAATCCATTTTATGTAAAGAAATTTGCTTTCTAGAAAAGTTTTTCTAATGGAATTGAATTCAAAATTAACGCCTCTTTTTCTTTTTGTATTCATTTCATGCATTTGCATTACATAGCATCATATGCATTAAAATCCATAGAAGGACTTTAATTAGGTAAAATTGTTTCAAAGAACTTTGAGAACCGACGAAAAGTCTCATCGATTGAGATCAGGGCCTTAGTGCAAGGCCTGATGGATAATAAATTGAAGAGATCAAAGACCCGAAGGAATATTAGGGAATTTGAACATTAATGACATATTCGAAGAGAGAATCGGCGAATAAAAGTTTCCAAAGCCTTTACATACTTGGGAAGATTTTAAACAATGGAAGTGTGGAAGGAATCCCTGTATTTTTTAGAGCTAATATAGAGTAATATTCATAACATGCTTGTTGCTTTAAGCCTAGAGGCAATAAGAATCCTTTTGTGAAATAGGCTTATGTCCAGAATTTTTATTTCAATAAAATGCATCTTTTTTTAAGCAAATATTTTTTTTATTCTTCATATTGTACATTCTTTTTTTTTTACAATATTCTTTCATTCTTTATTCATAACCATACCATACACATAATAATCCTTAGAATAATTTATTCTTTGGATTTCTTGCCTTCGCACCTAGGTACCCAGATATCAACGACATAAGCGACGTTGTTATTGACTCCCTTTTTGAATGAGATATGGGTCTAGGGGATCTAAGGACTTTGAAGATAACGGATATTGTAACCTATCTTCTGATTTGTTAAGAATGGTGAAACAAGATGAAAAACAGACCTCACTCTACAAAGGGTTAGTGGATATTATGAGCTTAGAAAAGAGGTGAAGATTGTAACCCAGCTCACCACAGAAATAAGGCAAGACATCATTAAATTATTTTCAAGAATTTAATGATGTTTTTGCATAATCATATCAGAATATGCCTGGGCTACTAAGACACAGGCTAAACATGAGGATCGGGCACTGTTGGTCCACCATAAAAGGGAGATTGCTTCAGTTATGTCGCAAATGCCAAATTGAAGAAGACAAGACTTATGTGCCTCATCTATTTATTCACAGACTTCCTATACATAGGGAATGGATATTATGGGGCCGATCTCGTCAAAAGCTTCTAGTCAATATCGATTTATCATCGTGGTCATCGTTTACTTCACTAGAGGGTGGAAGTAGCTTTATATGCCAATGTTACAAAGTCGATAGTCATCAAATTCTCAAAAAAAAAAAAAGATCAGGTGCTGAAAATGAGTGCTAAAAAGGACAATGTCAAAAGTTTGGAAGTTTGTTCAAAGATCAAATGCCATATCACAATGCAGTAATGGCAGCAAAAAATAAAAATAAAAATAAAAACAAAAAAACAAGAATCATGGGAAAGATGACTGAGACTTGTGAATATTGACATAAAGAAGTTACCATTTACCATCTGTCTTATCGAATGTTGGCTAGAACCTTCACTGGGGTAACACATTTCTCATTAGAATAGAAACAATTTCACCAATTGAACCTAATTGAAGAAAATGTCAAAAGTTATCCATCACGATCAGGTGACGCAAGCTTATGACAAAAAGGTTTATCCTAGAGAATTCCACGAGGGGAACCTGATCTTTCTTTTACAAAAGGATTTTTAGAGGAAAGCAGATACCAAACTAGGAAGGACCTTATGTTGTAGAGAAGGCCTGTTCTAGAGGAGAATTAATATGGACCGAGACGAATGGCGAAGACTTGTCCAATTCGGTGAATTCAGGTTCAATCAAGAAGTATTACCTGAAAGAGGAAAGGCCAAGGTGAAAACCCACAAAGGGCGCCTTAAGCTCAAATTTATTCAAAAAAAAGAAAAAAAAAAGGAAAAGAGGAGAGGCCAAGACGAAAACCGGCAAAGGGTGCTTTGAGACCTAAGGGGTTTTGAGCTAAAAACCCAAAAGGGCGGCTTGAATTTTGATCAAAGATAGGGCATGTGGTAGTCTTGCTATACCTGAATTAACAATGAGGAAGTATGCTGCGTCGTGGGGCATCGACAAAGTACTCCGGATCCCCTAAACACATATTGAGCTTAGAATGGTCCTCAAGAAGTTTGAATAGAGAAGAGGCTGTGATATCTGGGGTACCTAGCTTTTATCTTACCCATTTTTGAATTTGTTATCTTTGATTGCTTTATTCTTTTCAAGATAATCCCAAATCATTTTTCTTTTATTGCCTTGGCTATTTTTAATTAACTTATTTTTTCCGAGCTATGCTCCTGATTAATTTCTTTCTTGTCCATTGTTGTGATCTTTTTCAAGCATTTTATATTGAAATAACGATTATTGGACTAATAATATTTTCATAAAAGGAGTTTCGTACATTACTCTGGAAGTTTTTAAATAATATAGGGACCTGAAACAGGACTATTATTTAGAACTCACCAAGCCTAAGGTTTGGAAATATTGAAAGGCACATACATCTGGTTATTACCAAATGTTATTCCTCTGAAGTTGTAGTGGAAGGTATAAACTTTATGTCCCAGAAGGTACAGTGGAAGGGACTCAAAATTACAATGAGGCAAGCTTGCCGAAAGCGAGAATATGATTGTTTTTTGGTTTTTACACAAAAGATACCAAATTAAACGAGAAAGCATGGTAACACATCAGTGATAGAACATTGATGAACTATGAGCAGTGACAACCCAAACAGTAAAAAAGGGGGTCATTCTCATGTAAATATCATTCATACACTTCCAATTAGGAGTATTTGATTCATTTCGATCATTGTATCCTAATCATTTTCTTTAAAAAAAAAAAGGAGATCATTCTCATGACATTATGCATTCATGCAAATTTCATCCCTAATATCATTTAGTTAGGAGCATTAGATTCATTCCGATCATTGCATCCTAATCATTATACACTTAAAAAATGGGATCATTCTCATGACATTTTGCATTCATGCAAATGTCATCCATAATACATTCGAGTCTTAGAGGACGGTGTAGCAACATCGGGAAAGTTCAGATTTTGTTCCCTAGAGATGGTAGTGGAGCAGACTGAAGATTGAAGTCTTCCTGAGATAGCAAGGAAGCAAATTAGAAAGTTCAAATTTTGTTCCCTAGAGATGGTAGTGGAGAAAACTGGAGATTGAAGTCTTCCTGAAGATAGTAAGGAAGCAAACCAAAAAGTTTAGATTTTGTTCCCTAGAGATGGTAGTGGAGCAAACTGAAGATTGAAGTCTTCCTGAAGATAGTAAGGAAGCAAACCAAAAAGTTCAGATTTTGTTCCCTAGAGATGATAGTGGAGCAAACTGAAGATTGAAGTCTTCCTGAAGATAGTAAGGAAGCAAACCAAAAAGTTCAGATTTTGTTCCCTAGAGATGTTAGTGGAGTAAACTGAAGATTGAAGTCTTCCTGAGATAGTAAGGAAGCAAACCAAAAAGTTCAGATTTTGTTCCCTAGAGATGGTAGTGGAGCAGACTGAAGATTGAAGTCTTCATGAGATAGTAAGAAAGCAAATTGGAAAGTTCAGATTTTGTTCCTTAGAGATGATAGTGGAGCAAACTGAAGATTGAAGTCTTCCTGAAGATAGTAAGGAAGTAAACCAAAAAGTTCAGATTTTGTTCCCTAGAGATGGTAGTGGAGCAAACTGAAGATTGAAGTCTTTCTGAAGATAGTAAAGAAGCAAACCAAAAAGTTCAGATTTTTGTTCCCTAGAGATGGTAGTGGAGCAAACTGAAGATTGAAGTCTTCCTGAGATAGTAAGGAAGCAAACCAAAAAGTTCAGATTTTGTTCCCTAGAGATGATAGTGGAGCAGACTGAAGATTGAAGTCTTCCTGAGATAGTAAGGAAGCAAATTGGAAAGTTCAGATTTTGTTCTCTAGAGATGGTAGTGGAGCAAACTGAATATTGAGGTCTTCCTGAGATAGTAAGGAAGCAAACTAAAAGTTTAGATTTTGTTCCCTCGAGATAGTAGTGGAGCAGATTGAAGATTAAATTCTTCCTGAAATGGTAAGGAAGCAAACTAAAAGTTCAGATTTTGTTCCCTAGAGATGGTAGTGGAGCAGACTGAAGATTGAAGTCTTCTGAGATAGTAAGGAAGCAGACTGAAAAGTTCAGAGTTTTCCCCTCGAGATAGTAGTGGGGCAAACTGAAGTTTGTAGATCTTATATCCCTAAGCAGTAGCGGAGCAGATCAAATTTGGCGAATCTTATCTTCCTGATGTTGCAAGGGAGCAAATTTTAGCCACTAGCCTTATCCTCATGATGTAGCAAGGGAACAGGCTAAAGATTATAGTCTTGTCTCCCTGAGATTGCAATAAAGCAGATCAAAGACATCAGGTCTTACATTCTCTAAGTTTACAGTGGAGCAGACCAAAGATAGCAGATCTGGCATTCCTAAAGTTCCAGTGAAGCAAATTGAAGCCGAATTGCAGATGGGATAGAAGTTATTTAAAGAAAGCAATGACCAAGAAGTCAAGGCTCGACAAAGACTGCGCAAATTTAGGCCTTTCATAGTCTTTGCTCTATTCTCGTTACACGACAATGAGCAAAGAGGGGCAGCTGTAATAGGCCAATTTAGCCCGGGCCCATACAAAAAATAATAAACCCAAAATAATAAAATAAAGTCCAACTCCAGTCTAAAATATATCATTTGGCCCGATCGGAATGGTCCATTACTTAAAAATATTGAAGGTCTATCTACAACCTTGACGTATATGGAAGTACAATCTTTAAGGATATGCAATCTTAGATATGATATGCAAATCTTAGATATGATATGCAATCCTAGAAGTTATGGTATGCAATCTTAGATATGATATGCAATCTTAGAAGATATGGTATGTAATATTAAAAGATATGATTTTGTAATCTTAGAGATTTAATTTGTAGATACCTTTTAATCTTAGCCGTTGATGTAATTGATCTGTACCCTTGGATTTGGGAAGGCTCAACTATAAATAGAGGCCTCTCCCTTCATTATAGACACACTTGAATGGGACTTGAGTTTTGAGTAATAAAAATTCTTGAGAGCATTCACTCAAATTTCTCTCTCTTTTGCGTTCTTATTTCTGTGGCTTGTTCTTATTTTGTTCTTCGCTCATCTTCGTTTCTTTTTGAGTTGCTTCTGTTCGAGTTAGTTTTTGGTGGAGGAATTTCGTCGAATCCTCATATTGCGGGAGTTAGGTTGACTTATGTCTTTTTTTTATTTATCCATTTAATTGCTTAATCATTATTTATTCATTTATTTTAATTATTTTAAATTTATTTTAATTTCCACTTTTTATCCAAAACTTTATTTCTTAAAATAAGGCAATATTTGACATTTGGAGTTTTGAGGGAATCGTGCCCTGACTTACTGGGCTTCGATTTTTCTCATTAAGTCTAAATGATCAAATACCCTTTTTGGAATTAAAATATATGATTTTCAAATAAAAAACCTATCTTTGTGAATTTAAGATGTTGCGTCCTAACTTATTGGATGTGACATTTTGATATTTTGAGATAGGGATTTCAAAAAAAAAAAGAAAATAAAACAAAGGATATTTGGTGTTTGGGAAATTCGAAAGGTCGTGCTCTAACTTACTGAGATTTGACTTTTCTTTTATCCAAATAATTGAATGTTTTTTTTAAAGGTTATAAGTTTTGAAAAATCAAAAGAATCATATTTTAAAATATTCTCAAATTTTCGACATTAAGACATTAATTAATCAATTAGGTACCAATTTTTTTGGGCGTTACGAGGGTGCTAATCCTTTCTCATACGTAACCGACTCCCGAACCGGTTTTCTCGAATTTCGTAGACCAAAATCATTATTTTAATAAATCAAAAAAAATTATTAAAATGATCAATTTCAAGGTGACCCGATCACACCTCGAAAAAAGATTAGTGGCGACTCCATTTTCTTTTTTAAAGTCGACCCCGTTTTTCAAAACAAAAAATGGTTTCGACACAATTCATATTCAATTCAATCCAATTCACATCTTAGGCAAAATTATCATTTTACCCCTGTACTTTTATTTAATTACGATATCTTCCTTAGGCTCGGAAAATGAAATTCATGCAATTTAATCCTTATTCCAAGCCTAGCTGATTTTTACATGTAACAATAACAGCCCATGTATTTCACAAAATTCAAAATTTTTCCATGAATTTTACAACTTTTCAATTTAGTCCCTAAATCACAATTTAATCAAAATTCACTTTACAAAAGTTGTTTATCTATCAACAACCTTTCATTTTCTACCATAAAATTTCATAATTCATGTATACTCATCCATGGCAAAACCTTAGGACTTTGATAACTTTACAAATTAATCCCTGATATAGCTAGATTGAACTATTACGATCTCGGAATTATGAAAATTACTAAAAACGAGACAAGAATCCATACCTAATTGAGCCAAAACAACTTGCTTGAACTCAACACCCCAAAACTAGGGTTTCCATGTCTTTTAATTGAGAAAGATGATATAAAATGATGATATTAGATATTTATTTTATTTATAATCTTTTATTTATTTACTTTCCAATTTAGTCCTTTTCTTTTTTTAAATTTCCATGGATGAAGCATCATACTTATCTACTAACTCTCTTAATGGTTTATTTACCATATAAGGACCTCAAATTTTGAATTCCATAGCAATTTGATACTTATAGCTACTAGAACTCACTTTTGCATTTTATGTAATTTGGTCCTTTTATCAATTAAACATGTAATCGGTGAAATTTTCTTAACAAAATTTTTATATAATATTCCTATCCTACGGTAAACTAGAAAATAATTTTAAAACAATTTTTCTTACGGACTTGGATTTGTGGTCCTGAAACCATTGTTTCGATTTCACTGAAAACAGGCTGTTACATTGTCTCGAGACATTCAAACATCAAAGCTAAAATAAGAAAATAAGGGAGGTTGGTCTTGAGACAGTTTAATCTCAAAGAAAAATTACCTAAAATAAATGAAAGTCTGTCTCGAGACACAACATTGAAACTTGATAATTGGGCTTGGATTCGAATCCCAACTCCTAAATTGACTTAGTATCACCTCGTAACTTGATGAATCAAATTATTAAACTCTATGAAAGTAAGATTGTAATTGAAATGGATGATTAGTTTGATATGAATGATAATTATGCTCTAAATGATATGATAAAAGAAGTAAGTTAACTTGAGTTGCTTTGACAATATAATGTGACATCACGCATTTGAATTTGACAATCGAAATGGGAACTGGAATGGTACCCCCCTCCATCTCAATATTTTCTAATTGTTGTCTGTCATGCTTGCATCAAAGCATTGCAATACTTAAATCAGTAAAAATACGGAAGATGAAATAAATAAATTAGTTCAGGTCTAGAGTAGAAATAACTGGTTTATGTGTACTTTTTAAATTTGAACCCAAATTTGAATTGGAATTCATTATAGTTCTCATTTTTATTTTTAAATGTACTTTTTAAATTTAATTATTGACAATTAATTCATGAAAATTTTTTAAATTTCAATTTAGAAATTTTATAATTTTATCTCGTGCTTTTAATAGAAATTTCTTGAACTTTGGTCTTGAATATCAATGATAAAAAGGATTTTGAAGATTTCAATAGGACAGATATTGTGCTCATTCCAAAAGTTCAAAAACCTACAAAGCTGATTAATTTCAAGCCCATCAGTTTATGCACAGTTATTTACAAAGTTGTGGCTAAGGCTATTGCTAATCGGCTGCAGAATGTCATTGATAGATGCATTGATAGAGTTCAAAGTGCTTTTGTCCCAGGGCGACTTATTTCAGATAATGTGCTTTTAACCTACGAAATTTTACATACGTTTCGTCAAAAGCGTACAGGGAAGAAAGGTGTTATGGCAGTTAAGCTTAATATGAGTAAAGCCTATGACAGGGTGGAGTGGGGGTTTATTGAAGAAGTAATGACAAAGATGGGATTTGCTAGTGAATGGGTAGAGCTTATAAGAAGATGTGTTACTACAGTCTCTTATGCAGTTAACACTAATGGAAGGAGGGGAAGTCTGTTTCATCCCACTAGAGGACTTAGGCAGGGTGATCCATTAAGCCCTTTTCTTTTTCTAATTTATAGTGAGATACTTTCATCTCTGATGAGAATAGCTAAGAGAAAAGGACTTATAAGAGGCGCTAGAGCAAGCAGACGTGGGCCAGAGATTTCACATTTGTTATTTGCAGACGATTGCATTCTATTTGGAGAAGCAACTAACAGAAGGGCAAAAATTCTGAAGGACATATTACATGTTTATGAAAGTTTCTCGGGTCAATGTGTGAATTTTACCAAGTCCACAGTTTTTTATAGTCCGAATACAACTGAAGAGAATAAAGAAGTTGTGTCAGCTATGTTAGGAGTTAGAATTGCAACAAATCTAGAGAAATACTTGGGACTCCCTAATATGTTTGGTAAAAGGAAGAAAGAGTCGTTTCAAAACCTCCTAGATAGAATTTCCATGCGTATTGAAGGGTGGAGTAATAGGTTTTTATCCCAATGGGGCAAGGAAGTTTTCATCAAATCTGTTCTACAGGCTATACCAACTTTTGCAATGTCATGTTTCCTTCTACCAAACTCCTTATGCAGAATGATGGAGAGTATTTTCGCTAAGTTTTGGTGGCAAAAAGGCAAGGGAAGAAAATATATTCATTGGTGTCAGTGGAGCCATTTATGTCGCCCTAAAATTGAAGGTAGTCTAGGGTTTCGAAATTTGGCCCAATTTAATATAGCTATTTTGGCAAAACAGGGATGGCGTTTTTTAACAAACCCAAATTCATTATTTACAGAGGTGTTCAAAGCAAAATATTTTCCAAATAGTAATTTTCTTAATTCACAGTTGGGAAATAAGAACTCTTATGTATGGCGTAGTATTTGGGTTGCAAAAGGTGTTTTGGAGAAATGTCTGATTTGGAAAGTTGGAACGAGTACGAGCATATCTATTAGTAACGATGTGTGGGTTCCAAATCTTGTTAATTCTAGATTATTATCTGCTTTTGAAGGTTCGAATGAAAGTAAAGTTGCTGAGCTCATTAATAGTCAAGCAAGGGAATGGAACAGGGAAGTGATTGGTTATACCTTTGCAGCTGATGAGGTGAAAAAGATTCTCTGCATTCCCTTGGCGAAGATTTCTCATAATGACTTTCTGGCCTGGAGTGGTGAATCTTCAGGGGATTTTTCGGTCAAGAGCACCTACAAACTATTACAGAGCTTTGACCCTAGAGCTTATGTTGTACAATACGTCTACAATGAATTTTACAGAAAATTATGGAGCATTGATCTACCTATAAAAATCAAAATTACTACTTGGAAGTCTCCTAGAACTATTTACCCACGCGGGCAAACTTATTATGTAAAAAGCTAATAGCAGATGCCTCATGTCCTCGCTGTGGTTCGGAAACAGAGACAGTGAATCACCTATATAGAGAATGCCCAATATCAGTAGAATTTTGGTCACATTTATCAGATGTTAATTTTCTACAGTTTATTACTCTTGACTTTGATCAGTGGCTTACCAAGACTTTAGATCTTCTCCCCCTAGAACTGTGTAGAACCTTTTGTGGGGCGTTATGGGCCATCTGGGGGGATAAGAATGCTAGGATACATGGAAAAACAAATAAAACGGGTAAAGAGATTACAAACTATGTGATGAACTACATTAAAGAATTAGACGGTGTGAAAGATAAAACAACAAAAGTCACTAAGGTTGAAAGCAGATGGCAACACCCACCTCAACAGGCTGTGAAAATTAACTTTGGCGGAGCATATGATAAGGAAAAGCACCAATCGGCGTCAGGGATTGTAGCCAGAGATAGCGAAGGGAAAGTTCTCGTCTCCAGATCAACACTACATGAGAAGGTGGCTTCTGCTTTCGTTGCCGAAGCCATTGCTTGTCGAGGAGCACTACAGGTAGGGGTAAACATGCAGAAAGAAGAAACCATTGTTGAAGGCGACTCATTAACAGTAATAAAAAAATGCAGAAACTCAATGCCAGATAAATCACAGATCGGGGCATATATTAATGATATTCATAAGTTGAAAGCAGAAATCAAGAAACTAAGGTTCAATTTCACTCCTAGATCAGCAAATAATCTAGCCCACATTTAGCGACAGAAACGTTAAAGAAGAAAAAGGAGTTGTACCTAATCGGAGGAGTACCCTACTATGCCGAAACCCAGGCGAGAAACGAAAGCATGCGGGAGCTGGACTGATAAATCGAGATAAGGAAGGAAAAGATGAAAAAGAGGGATAAAAAGTGAAGTTTGTGAAACAAACTCAATGCAAAGAAATTCCTTGATTGCTGCAAGCCATTAAAGAGTGAAATGACCAAAAATGATGGAAGTCAGGCGATTGGATTGCTGATTGGGCATTAGGGCGGTGACAACCTTTACTTCTAGACTCTTTGTTTTTTTTTTAATAGTTTTTCCCTATTTTAATTTATTACTGTAGGCTTTATTTTTCACCGGCTTACAATCTAGTTGGATCGGACCCATAGGTATTATGTTGATGTTGTTTTTCTTTCATTTTATAAGAAATAAAAGCCCAATCTGTTTTAGTTCAAAAAAAAAAAAGTTAGTTCAGGTCTAGAGTATAAATAACTGGTTTATGTATACTTTTTAAATTTGAACCCAAATTTGAATTGGAATTCATTATAGTTCTCATTTTTATTTTTAGATGTACTTTTTAAATTTAATTATTGACAATTAATTCATGAAAAATTTTTAAATTTCAATATAGAAATTTTACATTTTTATCTCGTGCTTTTAATAGAAATTTCTTGAACTTTGGTCTTGAATATCATAATTTCATTCTATTTTAGTATTGGTTTATTATTATTAACTTAAAATATGCCATCCCTTGATGTACTTTAAGAAAAAAATTGAGTTTTAATTTGTATATTTTAAAATTAAAAATCAAGACATTTTACTTTTTAAATCTAAAATCATAATATGATGATTGATATTTTTAATATTTTTCATCAAAATTTACTAATTTAATATGTTGATTTGATTAGATTTCTCTTATATGACATGATTTATGATGGATGGAAATGAAACATCCCAAGCTAAAAGATTTTGAAGAAAATATGAGAATTTATTTTTTAACTTTTAGGGATAAATCAACATTTAGATCTTAAACTTGATTTTTTTCTCAACTTAGTCTTTAAATATTTTTGTCATATAGTATTTTTCAATTTAATCCCTAAACTTGGATTCCATTAAAATATAATAATGTGGCACAACCCCAGAATGTCACATTATCATATCTTAACGGGATTCAAGTTCAAGGATCAAATTGAGAAAAACTGTAAGTTTAGGAACTAATGTAAGCAGAAAAATGGTTAAAAAAACCAAGGTGAAAAAAATTATCAAATTCAAGGACTAAATATTACTTTATCCCTTATTATTATTTGGATGGTTCTTATTATTGACAAACCAAAAATCCCTCTCCCCATAAAATTTTGCTATCTCGGGTTATTATTTCCCGAACTTGGTAATTTTTTTAAACTTGGTCCTTAAACTCTTTTTAGTTTACATTCGTCTCAGAATTTGACAATTTTTCTCAAATTTATCCCTGGATTTGGATTTCATCAAAATATGATAACGTGTCACAATTTCAAAGTGCCATATCATTATAAATTTCAAAATTAACTTGAAAAAAAAATTCAAGGAAAAAAAATACGGAATTCATCCCTTATTATTTTCAATTGGATGGCTCAGATAATTGATCTCCTCCCCCTTTGAAATGTTCAAAACTCAGAACCCACATTTTTCTCTTCTCCAATGAAACACAAACAAATTCAGTCCAAATTTAGGACCAAAATCAAACATTCCAAAAGATTGGGACATCCAATCACGTGTCTTTCAATCAACAAAAATGGAATGGCAGTTTTAATCTCTGAATATATGAACAGTTTTTATAAAAACAGAGGAATAGGGCAATTCTTATCTGTCCTTCATTTGTCCGAGGTTAATTCCAGCAAACGGGGGCAAGCTGCTGTGTGTTTTTTCTTCTTTCTCTTGTCCCACTGTTCCTTTGATCTGTTGCTGAAATAAAATAAAATAAATAAATAACTTCGACAAAAAATGGCATTCACTGGAACTTTGGACAGGTGCAAGGCTTGCGACAAGACTGTCCATGTGGTCGATATGATGACACTCGAAGGAGTGCCATACCATAAAACTTGTTTCAAATGCAGCCATTGCAAGGGTAACCTTCAGGTAAGTAAAGTGAGGAAATTGTTTTAGGGTCAATGTGCAAGTTTACCATCTAGTTGGTTTATAATTTCAAAGGGAGTGAAAAACATATTTACTCTTTTGAAGATGTTTGATGAAATTAACCCTTTTCTTTTGTTGGATTGATAGATGACCACTTATTCTTGGATGGATGGAATACTGTATTGCAAGCCTCATTTTGAGCAACTGTTTAAGGAATCTGGGAATTTCAGCAAGAATTTTCAAACAGGTTGAATTTTTTTTAAAAGAATGCCCATTTTCTTGTGTGTTTTTCCACTTTCTTTCCCTTTATTCCATCATTTTTTAAAATTTAGCCTGGATGGCCATGGCTAACAATAATAATCTTCTTTGGTGATCACTTTTGCAGGGACCAGGCCTACTGAACTGGTATGTCTTCCTTGCTTTATATATATATATATGTCGGGTTTCTTCACCACCCACTGGAATTAAGGGTTCACCACTCTATCAATAGATTACTTGTCTTTCATCTTATATATATATGCCAAGAATCTTTTGCCATCCCTATTCACATATTTGTTTAACATGTTACAGAATAGGACTCCCAGCAAACTTTCATCCCTGTTTTCTGGAACCCTAGACAAGTGTGCAGCTTGCGAGAAAACAGTGTACCCGTTGGAAAAGGTAAATTTTGTATTCATTGTTTTTTATGTATCTTATGTTTTTTTTTTTTTTTTTTTTTTTTTTTTTTTTTTTTTTTTGTTGTTGTTGTTGCTATTAACTATGGTCGACATTGTTGGGGAGGACAGGTTACCATGGAAGGTGAATGTTTCCACAAGACATGTTTTAGGTGCGCCCACGGTGGCTGTCCACTGACACACTCATCTTATGCTGCTCTCGACGGTGTCTTATATTGCAAGCACCATTTCGCTCAACTTTTCATGGTGAAAGGAAACTATAACCACGTTCTTCAAGCTGCTACCCATAGAAGGAACATTTCGACGGCATCGTCGTCTGAGCATGTGGAAACTCGTGCCGAACCGGAGGAAAGTGCCGCTGATGAAGAATCCAAAGAGGCATCTGATAATTGAAACACACACCATTTGGTTCTTTTATAATTTCCTACCACCATGATGATGATCTTTTTAGAGCCTTTGCAAATGAAACCAGTTTGATTGAGTGGCAGACCATCTCATCAAAAACTGAATGTTCTTTTTCGGATTGGATTGATTTCTATGTATTTGATGATTCGAACAACTTGCATGATCAATTGATAATATATACTTTGAATAATTTCCGATTCTTTTTTTGTTTTCTCTTGATTTTATATGCAATTTGGGACCTTTTAAAAATAGTTATAATGTACTCCTTCAAAAAAAAAAAAAAAAAGTGTTTAAAGTATTATTCATTCAGAGTTGGACTCCTCAATAGGTCGGGATTGTCTCCTATTAAAGTTGTCTTTTGACTTTGCAAGGGTTAGAATTGTCTCCACTTGAAGTTTTGTTTTTCAACTTTGTGAAGAACCTCGAGGCTGCTTGAAGAAATGGCAATAGAGGAGAATACAGGTGCAGGTAGGTTCCTCGGCCCCCCCAAAAATGGGAAGATTGAAATTCTATCCCCTTATAATTGATGAAATTATAAATTCATATATATGGTAAAATTGTGCTTTGACCCCTAAAATGGAAAAAATTCTATTTAATCTTTTAGAAAATGATAGAAATCATAAATTAATACAACCTCTCAAAAAATACAATTCAATTTTGCCTCCCTAAAAATATTTCTGGACCATGCGAGTTCAATAGAGCAGGAGCAATCCATTGGATTGGACCATGCATGGTGCATTGCAAGTCAGAATTGACCCTAATTAAAGTTTTGTCTCACAACCCGAGCCTGAATGCTTGAGGTTGCTTGAAGAGGTGGAGGGTCAATAGAGCGAGAGCATATCATCAGATCAAAACATGCGAGGTGCACAATCAAGTGGCAACTTCCAAGTGGACGTGAGCATCCGTGCTTGTAAGGTTTGAACCTCCAACCTATAGCTGGAGGGAGTAGTAGATCAAGTGATAGCATAAATGCCCACTGATATCATTTAATGGCTTGGGTTCAAAACCCTACCAAGCGCGGATGCTTACATCCCTTGGTAGGTGGCTATTTGTCACGCACGGTCCAATCTAACAAGGCGCTCCCATTTTGTTGAATATCCCGCCTTTTCAAGCAACCTCACACACTTGAATTCTCCACAAAATCAAGAGATAAAACTTTAATCGAGAACAGTACAGCTCATTAAAGGCTCCCGACAGATAGTGATCTCAAAAAAATCAAAGTGAAAATACCCTTAAAAAGGATTAACATTTTTACTCGTTACATTGCATCATAGTTTAAGTTCTTCAACATACAAAACTATTCAATTAACATAAAATAAAAACAAAAAATCAGACAACACCATATGCCAAAGGATAGCATTTTTAATGTAAAAAAAATACTCATTGTATATATCCTGATCTGCAACATGATATCACACCCTTACTCTATAATATGTAAGATGTTGTGTTTTTCACCATCTTCCATTTTCAGCGATAACTTTATCGTCGATAACTTCTTCTGAGGACGTTGCAAATTCTCTTCTTAGATTCTCAACCTTCTGTTTCAATGCTGTGTCATCCAAGGCGGTACGAATATCCTCCTTGATCTCTGCTTGTAATTTTTCTACCTTTGGTGAACTAAAGTCTATCGCCATCTCCGCTTTCAATTCTTCGATTTTTCCATGAAGACCGGCTACATCGATTACCCTTTCGATCTCTCCATCAATCTCTTTCTTCACGTTTACGATCTTCTCTTGTAGTTCCGCAGCGGCCTTTCTCTTTGCCACTCCAACAATTTCCAAGTTTGCTGACTTCAAAACTTCAATCAGTTCTTTCTTAGCTTTTACTGCCTTGGCCACCAAATCTTCATCGAGTGGATCCCCTTTCGATAAGTTCGCCTGAGCGGTTTCCAATTGTTCCAACTTTTCTTTGATCTCAGATGGAATCTTCTGATTAATCTCGGCTTTCAGTTTCTCACCTTTCTCTTTCTGCTCAATGAGTCTGCTAACCATGCTTAGCTTTTCAAGCTTTTGTTTTAAACCAAGATAGGCCCCTGGTCTTGACAAATTTTGCTTAAATTCTTGCATAAGTTTATCCACCTTCACCTTCAAATTACGATTAAGGGTCTGATTATCAGAGGCTCGGGATAACTCCAACTTAAGTGATTCAAGCTTCTCTTGCAATCCCATTGAAATAAACGCTCTCGTGACCTCATTGTCAACATCCTGCTTAAGTTTTTCTATTGCTTGGTCCGTGATAGGATCGAAAGGTACCTTAGCCTCCAAGATATTCTTCTTTAACTTCTCAAGATCGGATTCTATATCTGCAGCATTTAAAATGCTAGCATCCGAAGGCTTCATGTTTCGTTTTCTTTCAGGTTCCACGGGCTTGCCTTCTTGGAAACCTCCAATTGATCGAAATTTAAGCATACGATGACGAAGCAACTCTTCCGTATCCATTTTTGTTAGTTCCTATGTTCATTTGAACGACATTGTAAGTTCCCAACAACTCGGAAATCAACTAAAGGAAAAGAAAAAGAAATATAGTAGCCAAATCAATCCTGCAACTAAAGCAGAATTTCCGGTTGCCATTACTTACATCCATGGCCTGAGTGATTGCAAGTCTAATTTGTTGGGAAGTCCATACAGGATCAGCATGTGCGCCTCCAAGAGGTTCCTATAAATCAAACAAATATTGAAAAAAAAAAAAAAAAAAAAAAAAAAAAAAAAAAAATCAGCCACAGACATTTTACTTGACCGGAAGGCTTGAGAAACAGTATAAAACTTTATATGTTGAAGATGCTTACGGGGATGATACCATCGGCAATTTTGCGCTTGTAATGTTCTTGAGCTGTTATCCTCAGTTTTTCAGCTGCCTATACAAGTATGAAACATCACTAATGACATAAAAACGGTTCTCATTTCAACCATCGTATAAGAAATCACTTACCTTAGGAGCTGCTTGGGAAGATTTCCATAGTATAGCAGCACATGCTTCAGGGCTAAGAGAACCAGAGTCAAAAGCAACACGTATTTCAGAGTTCATCGATAAATAAAAACACGAATACATGACAAGCCAAAGACCGCATTAAAAGTATAGAAACTATAGCTGTAAATATGTCTATTGTCAGTTAAGACAAATTCGAGAAACATAAGTTATACAAAATGGTGTAGAAGTACGAGTAGTTTGGCAATAAGCTGATATTTCTGTTGCTTTAAAAACTAAAAACTCAAATTAACATGTAAAGCATCTTTTTAAACTTGGAAGGATTAGTTATGTTTGTATTCGAGGTAATAACTTCATGCATCATAATCTTCAGTTAGTTGTTTTCCGAGCGAAAAGAAGGAACGGATCCCACCTTGCAACGTATAGAACGGAGTTCTCGAGCATAAACAATTTATTGGGACAAGCAATGGCCAAAGCCCCACCAGAACCACCTTCACCAATGACAACCGTTACAATTGGCACTTTAAGGCCAAACATGGTCCTCAGGTTGTGTGCAATTGCTTCCCCCTGTATAGGGTAAAAAACATGAAATGGGTCATGTTATTATATGAACTAGGTGTTTCCGAATACAGAGTAGGTAATATCACGATTTCCAACATTAGAAGCTAGTTCGACGCACTTGACCAAGTTCCTCCGATTTAAGATCAGCATAAGCCCCCGGAGTGTCAACAAATGTTATGATAGGAAGACCATGATGATCAGCATACTTCATCATTCGCAAAGCCTTCCGATATCTGCTTGCAGAAAGAACTTTCATATGAGTAGATAAGATTCAAAACTATTTTCAATAGACTTTCTTGAATATCAGGGACTACAATCACATCCCTGTTACCTATACAAGCTGAACCTTCAAGTTACTTGTTCAAAAAAAAGATCCTTGAAACGTACCCATGGGGAGTCGGCATTGCAAAATTGCGAAAAATGTTCTCCTTTGTATTCCTACCTTTCTGCTGGCCTATAAACATGTAGCTCTTACCATCCATGGTTCCTATACCAGTTACCATGGCTGGATCATCATAGCCAGCACGATCTCCATGGAGTTCCACCCACTATAAGATAGTAAAAGAGCAAGACTGTAAGAAAATAACTTCATATTCTTTTAGGTGCATAAACACATAAAAGTTTCATACTGTTGAAATACCTTCTCTGTGATATTCAATATATGATCAAGAGCGGTCGGTCTGTTGGGATGTCGAGCAATGGCCAGGCGTTGAATAGGTGTCAAATGTGTGTATAAATCTTTCAGAGCCTGATGTTTAGAACAAATTAAAAAGTTATAGACATGGCAAAAAGGATGTCATTGAAAAGTAAAGGTGGATTGCAAGCTTAGCAGAACATTTAAACAACCGAAAATGGCCTATGCAAAGATTACTTGGCACGAATCAATGAATTTCTCACTATTACAATTGATCAACTAGGAGCCTAAGACAAAGCAATGCATGCCTACATTTCGACAACTACATGAAAACATAGAATTCAGAGTTACCACATATAATGAATGACAAAAGTTACTATACCAGTGATCAAATATTAAAACTCGGGTTTTGCGAGCAAGTATCCTTAGGCACCCTTTTGAGGTCACTTAATATTCTATTTATAGCCATAACCTTGTATTTAATGGAAGAGATGAGAACTTCATTGTTGATTTCCAACACTTAGGGTGAAGGTATTACTTTATATACCAACCTGTTGATACTTGTTTTCCAAAGCACCAATTTGATCAGTAAAATCCAGACCAGTTTCATCAGCCATTCTGCATACCTGTCCAAAATTATAGCGAGCAAAATAAAAAATTTATTAGAATCTAGAGAGACTCTACGTCTCAATTTTGTGCTTTACAAAACACCTAGAATATCATGGAATGAGGAAATCAAAATTGCTCCGTATTGACATAACACGTTAAAGTTGAACATTAGTCCCCGGCTCGGATTTTCACTTTCAAATGAATCCTCATCATGTAGCTTAACACACATAATGAATGTTGAAACAACATGTTCTATTAAACAAATCAACAGGAAACCAATGAAAAACAACTCACCTCGATAATCTTTTTCTCAAGATCAACCAATGGTTTCTCAAATGGTAAGGTCACCGGTTTCGGTTTCTCAGCCAAAGGCTTGAAATGAGACAAGTAAGTCAAGTGCCCGTCTTTGATATCCAAGTCGATATTATCCGGCCAAGGGTAATCATGCTTCTTCCCTTTCTTAACTCTCGCAATAACCCGAAACCTCCTCCCGTTTCCGTTCCCGAAACCTTTTAAAGCTTTTGACAAACACCCATTTGCTCTTCTTCTAAATGGATTATTATTAAACAAGTCACTAGCCAAAAAATCTTTCCCAAGATATAAATTTGACCTGAATTCAAACCTCCCATCTTCATATCCTCTTCCTCTTCCACAATTTCCAGCTACTAATGATATTGTAGTCATCTCTCAATGATCACTTCATACAAAATCCTAAAAATTGCTACCATTAACATTAATTCTTCATGTAACAATGATACATTTTTTACAATTTTGCATAATTGATTTAAAAAAAAAACCCAATTTCCTTTCAAACACCATAATCCCCCCATTTCAAAACTGCTATTAGTACTATAATCTAATCTAAGAACAGCAATTAAAAGACAGAAAATTAAAATGTAAAACAATAACAGAAATTCTTCAATTTAAGCAATAAAAAAAAGCTCATTAAAAGTGTTATGCTGATTATGAAAATTACCTGAATGTTGATGAGAAAGAAGCTGATTATGCTTAGAAATTTAGGGTTTTCAAAAGAAGTAAGTTAACAAATGAGGAAAAGTGGGAATTAACGATTGAGATGTCGTTGTTTGAACAACCAAATATAAAGCTAAATTCCTTTTTTGGCTTTATTCATAAATTGGACCCTAAACTATATCCAATTCTCAGATTGGCCCTTAAAAGTTTTTTTATCAGGAGTAGTCCCTAAATTATTAATTTTGTCCCATTTCACCTAAAAAAATGCAAGGCACCCAATAAGAATATGTCGTGTGTCATGTTATTATTGGGTGATATCACTTTTTTTAAACGGTGACAAAATTGATAGTTTAGGATTAATCTTTACCAAAAAAAAATTCTAAGGACTAATATAATAATTAGAGTATAGTTTAGGAACTAATTGAAGAATAAAGCCTTTTGTTAATTAAATATGGTAATTTAAACTAAAACTGAGATTTCGCGGCGACTAAAAAAGAAACATGAGGCGTGTAATTCACGGAGTGTTAGTAAGGAAAGCGATTTGATTGGGCCGTGTGTTACACGTGCTTTTAATGAAGGTGAAATTTGACAAAGTTTTTGTCCACGTTGAGGATAACGTCAACTACCACCAAAATTTAAAAGTCCAGACCAACGGTGGGACCAACTGAAACTGACGTTGTATCATGCAATTGGCGCGTCAATTTTTTTTTTTTGTTGAGTGAGGCCATTAATTAATTTCCTTATCCATTTGAGGAATGAAAAAAAAATAAACTACATTAAGGTCAGTAAACTATTAGTAACTTTATGTTTTAGTCACTCAACTTCAAAAAGTTACAAAATGGTCATTAAATTATTTGAAAGTTTTTTTTAAGTCATTGGGTTGTTAAGTCTTTTAAGTTACTAGTAAGCTCTAGACAACGATTTGATGATTGATACGGTGGATTAGTACCCATCGACGAGTAGAAGAATATACCTTAAATCCAAGTTGACCTGACGGTCAGTGTTGAAAATCAGAGAAGAAAACTGTTTGGATTTTGGTTCAAAGATTTATGACATTCAAAGTTGTTTCGTGAAAATAAACTTAATTGTAAAAAAAGAAGGGAAAAAAGAGTTTTTGATTGGTTAATGTGGTCCAAACAAAGAAGGCCATACAATAGCGATTTTAACTACCCAATGACTTAAATGAAAACTTTTGAATAGTTCATTCACCATTTTGTATTTTTTTGAAGTTGAGTGACCAAAACGTAAACTTACCTAATAGTTTAAAGACATTAGGTATGGTTTACCCAAGAAAAAAAGATAATCTAAAATGGTAAATGTCGATGTTATTGTTATAGGGATAAAGCAACATTCAATCACTAAACTTGGTAAGTTTTTTTTTTTTTAATTTGGTCCATAAACTATTTGTGGTTACATTAGTCTTGGATCTTGACAAATTTTCTTAATTTAATCCTTGAACTTAGATTCCCTTAAGGTATTTTGAGATTGTATCTTATTATCAATCACTTAACAATTTAAAAGAAATTATATAAAGTCTTAAAAATATATAAAAAATTTATTAAGAAATTTTTTAAAAAAATCTTGATCCGTGAGAAAGTAATCAAATTGTACCTATTTAAATCCAACGGAACCCATAGTTAATAGCCTCACAGGGGAAGATACATTCGAAACACCCATCAACATTATTGGCCATCTAATCAACAACTCCATTGATTAGGTTTTCTTTGTTGCGGCAAAAGTTGCAGGCTTCAATTGATAAATTATTTTAGAATGAACATAAAACACAATTCTTTCACTTTTAAGAAAGAGAATCTTGTCATTCAGCTTCATAACATTCTCGAGAACAAGTTTTCTCTCATGCTTCTTACCTAATTTTAGACATTTTAATTGAAAAAATTATATTGGTTTTGAAATGAGTCAGTATGAATAAAATTAACTCCAATTTTAAATGATTGAATCTTTTAGATTCCAATCAAAATTGGATTTGATGATCGAGCATTTCAAGTCGGATCATTACAAATTTAAAAAATGTAGGGTTCTAGCCGCTTCAAATAACAGTTTGAATCCTTTTAAGTTACTTATTCAAATAATTCAAATAATTCGATCATTAATGTTTGATATAAAAACCGATAATCGACCAACTTAGCTTGTTTTAACTGGCCGACCCAAAATCAAAATTGAATTAACTTAACCGAATCAACTAAGTAATCTCTACCACAACCCAAATTAGAAAAACCCTAAAAAAGTTGTCCTCAAAGAACAATAAAACAAAATTGTATTCCTCTAACAACACATTCAATAATACATAATTTGTAATGATGTCCTTCTTCCACATTGTTCAAGACACAAAAACAACATAGAAACAAACAAGATAGATAAACACAATTGAAAACATGGAGTTACAAACAAGGAAAAAAAAAAAAAAAAAAAGTGTTTGCAAGCAAACAAGTTTTAATGAAATTCATTTCAATACCGGACCGGAAACTTTCAGAAACACCCAAGGAGCTTTTTCGGACTTTGTCCAGTCGCACGGTATTTAGCGGCCATTTCTTCGGCCTTGAGAACCTCTTCTCCACGTTTGGCTTCGACCATTGCTCTCTTTTCTTCTGCTTCCTTGTGAATTGAAGCTACCTTGTTCTTCATTGTCTCAGCGTACTCGGCTTTCTTCTTTTCCAATTGTTCCTGTCGATACTCGGACACGTTAAAGTTACCGAGAATATGATATGAATATGTGTTGGATACGAGTAAGTTCCATTTTTATCATATGACAGACACAAATGTCGAATGTTCAGCCTTTTGTTATCCAGAAAATCGAGCAAGGATGGGGAAAAAATACCTCAATTTTTTTGAGTTTTGCTTCAAGAGCTGCTTTCTTGCTGTTCTCCCATGCTACAATAGCAGAGAGCTTTTTCTGGGCCCTATTCATAAATTTCAGTAATGTTGACAAACTATTTAGCAAATAAGCTCCACATAGAGATAGAATATTTAATTAAAATTATGATTTTGGTACCTCTATTATGCTCAAATGTGAGATTAGTCATTACACTTAATTTGACATAATTTAATTCTCCTATTTTATAATATTACCAGTTAGTCCAAATAGTTAACAATGGTAATTGTTACTGTTAAAATGATGAGATGAAGTCTTCTTTTAAAGCACCCTTCCAAGTTCCAACTCATTATGCCAACATGGATTTTTTTTAATTGGAAGGGGTAAAGATTTTAACCAAAATCATTAACTAATTAAGACTAAATTAAAGTACATAGATTAAATCCAAACTTGAGCATAGTGAAAGGACCAAAACCATAATTTGACCAGAATATTTACAGCAATGGAACACTAAATGGAAGATTATGAAAAGTTAAAACTATAAAGAAAACTTCTATCTTTACAAGGGGAGAATTCATATTTTTCAATTTAATGCAATTCGAAAGGGTCTCGAACTTAAAAGAATACTTTAGTTATACTAAAATATATAGCTAATCAAAGAGAGTTTTCAGCCTTACTTGTTCTCAGCTTTGGTTTTTTCACTATCTTCCCATGCCTTAATGAATGTCAACTTTTTTTCCTTTTCAAGATCCGCAAGAGCAACATCTGAGTACCAAAAATAAAAATAAAGTGATTCATCTTAAATATCCTCTTTTCGTATTCTCTATGGAGACTATGTGAAAAAATAACAGTAAAAGATAATACGAACACAAGAGAATATCAAATTCGACCACAGTGGCCTCGAAAATGTTCGAAAATCTGATGATAATGATTGCCTCAAATGAGGTATACCTCTACCCTAATGAAGCCTTGGGAACTTGGAGAATTCAGGTTAGAATCACACCTAATATAAATGTGTGGGTTATTTTAACACCTGTTTAGTAATGTTAAAAAAAAAAAAAAACACTTCTAAAAGAAAAATTGTGCTAAACAAGTTATTTTTGGATAAATTTTTTAGCTTTTTCTCTCCTAAAAACACTTTTAGTGTTTAATTACTTTTTCACCTCTCCAATAATATAATATTTTCCCTTTGATTTTCTTGGTACTTAATTACAAATGTGTTAAAATCATTAATTAAAAATAAAAAAATTTAAAATACTAATTACAAATATTTAATGGTTATATTTAAATATTTAAAATATAGATTATATATTCCAATTAAATTTTATAAATAATTAATATTTATTGCTTAAAAATATTTAAATTTTATATTTCATATATTAACATATTAACAAGTTATAACAATTTTTGTTATATTCTTACTAAAATATAATAATATTAACTAATTTAAATATTATTTAAATGCATATATGTTACTTAATAATAACGTCTAAAATGAACATTTTATTTCTGAAAAATATTTTTTGAGAGTAATACTAAACATTCAAATTTTTTCAAAAGCATTTTTTCACAGCATTTCTCAAAAGCATTTTTCAAAAGCATTACTAAACTAGCTTTTAGTCTGCTAGTTAATTTAATTTGAGTTAATTTCATTCGGGGCTGGTAATGATAGATTAAAAAAAAAATAAAGAGTATACCTCTATCATGTGATCCGCTTGAACTTTTCTTTGGTGCTGGCTCAGGGGCTTCTGTCAAAATGAAAAGAAAAAAGTGTTGGAACTACTAGAAGAATGATGACAATTCATTTGAATTAAAAATGTAAGCTCACTCATTGAGTCCATGGAGGAAAAACAAAACTCAGGTTGAAGAAGAATATATAGTAAAACTTTCTCTAAAACTATCAACAAAACTGGGAAAAAATATGGGATTTCTATATATAGAGAAGTTATATATATATATGACATTGCAATTGAAGTTTGTTTATGCAATCTTAAAAGCAAATAAATAAGACAGGGTGTAGCATCAAAGCAACTTTATCCAACTTTAATATTTTACCTTAAAAAAATAAATTAAAGCAGCCATAATGGTTAACAAATGCCACATGATAAATAAATTGAAGAACAATGTTCACAAAAAGATCATATATATATAATAAATCACTCTGCCAGCCTAATTATATTAGTAGATTTAAGAAAAGAATTTTGATTTAAAAAAAGAAAGAAAAAGAAAACCTATAACAGAAGTATCCCTTTCATAACATGAATGAATTTTGATGAATTAAAAGGAGAAAACCCATAAAAAAAAGCCTACCTTCAAAAGTAGGATTCTACTTCTAGAAAACTATACTTTCCTTAGGGGTCTAGTTTTCAATTTTGAAGTGGAAATTCAATTAATTTATTGATAAATTAAGCGTTTCACATTCTGTTTTTCTAAGCATGTATTCAACTTGGTAGAAGACTAAAGGTGATGATGAGTCTTTGGCTATTCTTAATGCTTATTAAATGCTAAAAAATAAGAATGTAAATGAAACATTGATGCAAGTTATTTGGATTTGACTTGGACTCTATTTAGTAATTATTGAGTTAAGCTCAAATAACTCGAGCTATTGATAAAGCCAAATTCGAGCTCAGTAATACTTGACTCTCATGGCTCGTGAATCTTATCAAATTTTTCATTTTAATATATTTTTTAAATATTTTTATATTATTAAATTGAGTCTTAATATATATTATTAACCCTAAGTCTAATTATCAAGTCTAGCTTAATAATATCTTGAGCCGAATTTGAGTTTTAAAATAGATGTTTAATTGAGTTCGAGCTTGGGGCGACACTAGGGTGACTGGTAGGGGCTTTGACTACCTAAAATTTGAATTAGTATACGATAAATTTACACCTCACTCTAAAATAATAAAATTTTGATTTAAGTTTTTTAAATATTCAAAATATATAAATTATTAAAATAGCAAAATACATTTTAATTTTATAAAAATATACAATTTAATTTTGATTTCCAACAAATTTTCTACCTTCATCTTTAATTCCAGCTTACTAGTATGGAAGCTCGACTCAACTTGTTTTTCTACCTTCATCTCTAATTCCAGCTTACTAGTATGGAAGCTCGACTCAACTTGTTTGCACCCTTACTAATTACTAACGAGCCGAGCTATGTTGACTCTCAAGTTCAAAATTCAAAATTCACAACGATGCGATCTGATAGTTATTTTAATTGTAACTAAGAAGAAATTGACTAACATTTTGTCTCAATTTGAATTAAATTGACACTAGAGAAAGCGATTCAATATATAACTTCATACTAAACAGTCTTAAGCTCTGTTTTCTAAAGATAATTTAAATTGATTACAAATTTAATGAACTAAAAAGATGATGGAATTTTGGATTATATGAAAAGTATCGTTATTATAATATATAAAATTGAAAGAAATAAGTTTAATCATAAAAAAGATGAGTGGTGATGTCGAACAAAGCTTACTCTCAACGACGGCAAGGGCCTTCGATTCATCGGATTTTTCCTCAGCTGGCGGTGGAGCTACGGTTGTTTTCTCGGAATCAGCTTTAAGATCCTCCGCTACCGGCGTTGGAGCTTCCACTGCCGGCGTCGGAGCCACCGGCTTTTCAGCCGCAACCTCCTTCTTCGTTTCCTCCGCCATAATTAAAGCTTATAGGTGTACAATTTGTGAAAGGAAAAAGAAAAATGATAATAATTTGGTAATGGATAAGTCTAGAAAATTTTCAAATATCTCTATAATGTTTAGTAACGTTAGCTTTAAATGATATAAATTCATTTAATATCAGTATGCAGTTTTATATACTGCACAATGTGCGTAAATAGTGATCCATTTGCCGTTGATTTTGGATACTTATCTTCGATTTATTCCATCCAACGGTTGGTATGTTCTGAAAAGAGACAAATGTGTTGTAGAGTGTAAGTAGGGATAGGTGGGACTGAAGAAAAAAAATCCAGAAATAAAAATTTATTAGAATCCGTGGTCGGTTTCTTTGTTCAAATAGAATGTTAAGAGTTAATTTTACAGTTCTAGTTGAAGTAGTATGAACATTATTATTAATTTAAGAAGACTTAAGTTTGAGTGTATTAAAGTGTATTATTCTCCTATTTATGAGTTAGAGAGGAATTATATGTAATTTAAATACTGTGGTAAAAAGAAAAAATTATAGTTAATTTTATTTTTTATGATTTAAAAATAAATAATTTTTAAAAAGTATTTTTGTTATTTTGGGTTTTAATTTTCAAATTTTAGTATTTTTTTATAAAAAAATTGACTAAATCATTAAATTTTTTAACAATAGTGATATGATTGTTCGTGTGATAACCACTTATACTTCATAAAAATTAAAAAAGTTTACAAAAAATCCTCATTATTAATGAAGTCTATCACATGAGTTGTCACGTTAAAACTATTAAAATTTTAATAATTTTATTAATTTCTCATTTAAAAAATAATTAATTTTAAAATCTATGATTAAATTGATATGGGAAAGAGAATTAAAGCTAAAGTGATAGAAAAAATAAGCATAGAAATTAAATTTATCATTATATTTTTATTTAAAAAATATTTTTTCAATTAATATTGAAAACCATAAAAAATCTAAAATTAATATAAAATTTTAAAAAATCTAAGTGATGGTTTTTTTTTTTTTTAAATCTAAAAATTTAATTGAAGGGAATAAAATGAAGAGTAGGGGTAGGGAGTGAAATAATCTTATGCCGACAGGTAAAGCGGTTAAAGTATGCCACGTGTATGGGCAAGTGAGATACGACGACGCGGAGTAGATTTAAGGCATAAATGCTGGGAACTGACATCGTGTCATGTAGTGACGGGAAAGAGTAGGGGCCCCACCACCAGCATTGATTGGTTTGACGATATTGAAAGGATTTGCGCCGTTTCGGGGCAAAAAAACAGGGACCTGAAATTGATGAGCTGGCGTGAAGAATCCCAGGTGTGTCTTGTGGTTTTCCAACGGATTAATTTTGTCTTAAGAAAAAAACAAAATCTTTTTATACCTTATTTGTTAATCCGCAATCAATCTAGATAATCGTACTGTTTTCGAATTAGATCGGTTTAATCAGTTAAATCAAAAATTTGTTAGAGCATCAGTTAATAATAAGAGGTTAAGTTTGTAGACTCGTGAATCGATCAAATTAGGAAGTTAAATTAATTTTTCATGTTTTAATTTTTTTATTTTTTAATAATTTATTCAATTGAACTGATAAAATAAAGAATTGATGGTCAAATTTTTCATAGTTAGATGACTAAAAAAAATATTAATAATTGGGTGACTATTAGTATAATTTATCGTAAATTTTATTGACATGTTTTCTTTAACACACCATATTCAAGCTGTCTATATAATAAGTCCACTCATATTTACAAAATGCTTTACATGTTATAAATATTAGAAATCATCTCACATGCGTATGCATGTGAAAATCCCAATTTTAGAATACAAATGTGTATTTGAAAATAAATACAATAAATAATGAAATATATTGTTCGAAACTAATTAATAATAACACATTAAATATGTATAATATTAAAATAAAAAAATAGATTAAATCGTTTATCATCGTGTTGTCACTAATCTTGAGACGGTGTGGAGTTAACACTTGTGACACAAACTCAATGAAATATATTATTATTAGAAATCATATTATACCAACTCAATTAGGAACTTAAATAATAGTAAGTATAGATATACAATTGATGAAAGTAATAAAGCGTGAACAATAAAATTATAAAAATAAAGCTTTAGTTGAGTTGTAAATTAAATGTTTTACTAATGCAATTAGTTCGGATTTAAATCCCACAATATGCATATTTTTATTGATTTTTTAAAAATAAAAAAGACTAAAATACTCTCGAATAATATAATTTATTTTAATTATGAAAAATATTTTCATAATTTTCTTATTCGAGTCGGTAACTCGATTGAGGGTTATATCTATTTTCCCAAAAACTTAAATAATAATGAGTATAAATATTTTACATCATATTTGAATTAATATTTAATACTTAAATTGATGATTAAACCGATAAATTGGGTAAAAGTTAAGGTTTAAAATTTATCGAGATGATAAAAGAAATTATTAAGTGGAATAAAATGCGTGATGATTGAGTTAGTCTTTTAAGAGATGATGTTTTTAGATATAAGTTGGAAAATATTAAGGTTTAAACCCTAAATTTGGGTGGTGACCAGCCAAGCAAACATGTGATGACGTGCATGGGATCCCTTTGAATGATTCGATGCTGCGCTGTTTGCGAATCACTTGGTTGGCCATTTTGCAATAAAAGGGGACCAATGACCTTTAATGCTGTCTTTTTTAATATTTTATTGTTAAGATTATTATTAATTTAATGATTAGAGTTCTTTAATCTTTTACTTTTGATACGTAGGTTTAGCTTTCTTATGTTAAGTGCGTATTATTATAATATCTAATTTTATCGTTACTGCATGTTTTATATTAATTGTAGGTAAACGCACCGCATATTCAAAAAAGGCTTTAAAACCTTTTTTGCATAGCTGTAAGGCTAATTTTAAGTTTTAAATCTCAAATTGATTCGATTTGGTCTAATTCATTATTCTCTGGATAAAAATAATTTAAAGTCATGTTAGTTTTAAAAACGTGAATTCTGAATGAATAAATTATAATTTGAAGTTTGCTCTAATTTATTGTTTAAAAAATTTTAAAAATATATAAAAACTAATTTAAGTTTATGTTTATATATTCTTGTAATTAAATTTTAAAAAATATATTTAAAAAATAAAGAAATGAGTCATTTGAGCATTTCGGGTTAAGTCAAGTTCGGGATTGGGCTCAAAAATTTCATTAATACCTCTATTTTAGTATCAATGAGGAAAAAAACATGTTCATTGATTAACTGGTGTAATAGTTAAATTGAATATTATTACAATGAGATTATAATCAAACTATGGGTGGCAAGGCTCTCGCCTCCCTTAAAATAATTTTTTTTCATATGATCCCTTTAAAAATTTAAAAATTTTAAATTAATAAAGGTAAAATTATACTTTAACCCCCTAAAATATAAAAATTTAATTTAATTCTTTAAAATTTATAAAGATATAGTCTATTGAAATGGTGAAATTGTATTTTTTCTATTGTAAAAATTACAATTTAATTTTGGCCCCCTAAAATTTTTTTTTGATTTCGCCCCTGATTATAATCTACAATAAGATATATATTTGGATTTAAATGTAAGAATGAGAACACAATAAGGTGAATTATAATAAAATGAGAAATAATCATTAATGACATTTTATCATATTGACATTTTTATATTAAACTGTATATGTAAAATTAAAATTATACCTATATTAAATTATAAATTAATAAAATAAAAAAGAGTAAAATAGGTAGAAGTACCATGCAGGACTTATATCAGGAGCTAAATTGCATTTTGACCCCTCTACTTAAAAAAAAAAGCAAATTAGTCCTTATACGTTAGATCAGAGAGTAACTCGGTCCTTCTGGTAAAATTTTTTATCAATTTCTACTGTTAAAAACTAATCCCTATACGTAAGTATAAGGTACATATAGCACGCCATGTGTCATAATTTGATTATTTTGTCAGCCATGCCGGTTTTTAATAATAGAAAATGAATGGAAATTAAAAAAAGAAAAAGAAAAAGACTAGTATGCTCTTTGATCTAATGTACAAAGACTAATTTACCTATTTTTTGAGTAGACGAAACAAACGTAGGGGCCTTTATGTTATTTTCACCGAATGAAATATTATTTTATATTATTTATTATTTATGTGATTACTTATTTTGAATCCATCATATTAATTACAATAACAGATTATATTTTTGTATGTTTGTCAAAGTCAACAAAATTTAGAATGTCATTCTGTCCCATTAACAATTTAGCATAAAATGCTAACTAATTTTAAAAACAAGAGCTTTCGTGAATAAAATTTAAAGGCCAGGGCTAATTTGGTTATAAAAAAAGGACTTACATGAACAAAGTGTAGAAGTTAAAGGATTTGTTTAGTATATTATTCTTTTCTTAAATTAACGAAGAACACGTAGGTTTAGAGCAAGCCCAACAACGAACTGGTTAGCTCGAAGAAGCCCCCATTGGCCAACCACCAGCCCACCCTGCCCGAGTCCAGTCGAACTGGAAAGCTTCACAGTTCACAGTCTCTCCTTTTCAGTTTTCACCTTTCACCTTCCTTTCTTGCTTGAATTACTGCCATGGAGGAATCTCAATTGGAACTTGAAGAGAAACAATGGGGACCCATAGTTGCAGACAAAGTGTTTTCACTCTACAAGTCAATTCCCAAGAAAGGGAAGCCTCAAGGACGTGAAGTCACCATTTTAGCCGCTTTTCTTCTCTCATCTCCCTCTCAAGGTTCAATCAATTTGTTGACGATGGTGCTTCCGTGGAAATAATGAATTAATTTACTTACTTTTTATTCTTTTTTGCAGTTCAGATACGGAAGTGATTGCATTAGGCACGGGAACAAAATGTATTGGCCGCTCAAAATTAACCCATAGTGGTAACATTGTCAATGATTCCCATGCTGAAATTATTGCACGCAGAGCTTTATTAAGGTTCCCCCCTTTTTTTGCTAAAATGGGTTTTAGGGATTTTTATAAAATTAAGTTTTAGGGTTTCTAAGATTTTATATATTTTTCCCCTTTTGTGATTGAGCCAGGTTCTTCTATGCAGAGATTCAATGTCTTAATGATAACAATGGTTTTCAAAACTCGATTTTCGAATCGGAATTGGATGGTTCCGGCGGAATAAAGTATAAAATCCGAGCAGGGTGGAAATTACATTTGTACATATCTCAATTACCATGTAATTCCTTAATGGTTTTTTTTTTTTTTAGTTTTCAATTTCATTTTTGACAATGCATTTTAAGTTTCTATACCTCTTATTGTGTTTAATAGGTGGGGATGCTTCACTTAGTCTAGTACCGTCTTCTATCGGTGAACATGGTCGGTTTGTATTTAAGATTTCTGTGAAATGGTTATACTATACATTAGTTTTGATAGTAATATGTATGATCCTCGTGCCTTTGATTGAATCGGTACCACCGTTTTCAGGAGATTGTTCAGAACTAATTGGATTGGTTAAAAGGAAGCCTGGTCGAGGTGATACAACATTGTCAGTTAGCTGTTCTGATAAGATAGCTCGTTGGAATGTTGTTGGTGTTCAAGGTTCAAGGTTCATCACTTGCTATTATATACTTAGTCTACTATCATTTGCATGCTACATGCTTTGTTTCTACTATCATCGATACTGAAACATGGATAACTTTCCTTTTTATGATTTTACATTTTGTGTCTCGTCTTAGGGGCTTTGCTTTCATACTTTCTTCAACCTGTTTACCTGCATTCTGTTACTGTCGGAAGATCTCCTTATGTTTCCGAGGATATTTGCTTGGTGAAACAATTGAAAAGATCCTTGTTCGAGCGGGTTACACCTTTGTCAAATGAGCTTATAAAACCTTTTGAAGTTAACAAGGTTTGTGAAGTTTACAGTTTCTTAATCCTATATATAGGACAAGGGGATTTTGATACTTTAATGCTGTGTGAGCAGCCGATATTTTGTGTGGCACCGGTACCACCAAAGGAGTTTCAACATTCTGAGACTGCTCAAGCCACCTTAACTTGCGGGTACTCATATTGAATATACCAAAAAAATAGGTGTAGGTATTGTTTTATACTTTTGCTTTTTATATTGATTTATATATTGTTTTTTAGGTATTCTATATGCTGGAATAAATCGGGGCTGCATGAAGTTGTTCTTGGAACTACCGGACGAAAGCAGGGCACATCTTCTAAAGGGGCAGTTTATCCATCGACGGAATCATTGTTGTGCAAGTAAGTTAAAAGTATGCTAATGGAACCAAAACATGCCATTAACGTGTTCTTATAAGAACATTTTTCCTCCCTAGGAAGCGATTTTTGGAAACTTTCGTATCATTGAGGCATGAATGCAAAATCAGATGCTCATCCAACGAGGTTTCTTATCGAGAACTCAAGGTAATGATTCTTGATACTTATGGACTTACATTATTAAATTTCATTCTCGACCTTGATACATTTTTGGTCTGGTTTGCAAATATGAAGCTGGTAGTAGATGCAAGAAGACATGCTTTTTTGAACCAACAGATAACTCTCGGTATAACTTGGTTGCTTGTGTACCCTTTTAATGGCTTTGATTTTGAGCTGTAAAACCGAGTTACTCATTAGTATGGAATGCTGATATCGGTTTTACTTTCCTATTGACTTAACCCCGAACGATACAAATTATACTCCCTAGTATCCTAATTTTGGAAAAATGAATACGAGTGCATCGGTGGCATGGACTACTAGTGATTACTGGGTTTGCTTATTGCAGGACAGGGCTGAAGAATATAGCTCAGCTTCCAAACTCTTTAAGGGAAGACCTCCTTTTCGGAATTGGCTATTGAAACCTGTAAACTTGGAGAATTTCTCAATTATTTGTAACGAGGTATGCAGCGTACTGCCATATACGTTTTAGTCTTTTGGGAACACTGACGAGTATTCTTTTGATATCGGCCTCCATTAATTGCCTTTTTCGATAGGGCAATTATCCCTCCGGCAACTCCGGCAACTCATGTGACTTTCAAGGGTGATCGGTTGGTTGATTGGTTCAAGCTGATGTTGGGACAATAGAGTTGGATATGGAAGAGAAACACATGTCCGATCAAAGCCGTTGGATGTCTGTATTTCGCCTTGAATCTCGGCCGTTGGATGTCTGTATTTCCATCTATGTAGTCAATGGATTTCTTAAAACACCCCTTTATCAATGTATGGTGTTTTTTTAGGTGAAAGTATCTGATACATCCTTTTATTAGAGGGTTTGATTTAAATTAGTCTTTATACCATTAAATAGACCAATTTAGTCAAATTTTAATAGAGTTAACATTTATGGTTTAAAATGTCATTTACTATTTAATAACGTTAATATCTTTAAAGCTTTTATGATTTTGCAAATGAAATCTTTTGTTTAATAGCATAAAATTCTGTTGATATATAAATTTGTTATTAGCTAAACATGATTGATTGGTTTTTTTACACTATCTCTTTAATCATGTGATCGAATAACAATAAAAAGGTAAAAAATATAATGGAGGCTTTTGTATTTAGAGTCATATTGCATTTTGCTTTCTCTACTCAAAAAATAGTTAAATTAGTTCTTATACATTAATTCAAAGAGCAAATTGGTCCTTTCTGTTAAACATTTTATCCATTTGTATTGTTAACCGGTGTGGTTGACAAAACAACTAGACAGTGATAGGTAACGTTCATGTTGATGTACAAGATTAGTTTTTAATCGTAGAAGTAGATAAATTTCTTAACAAAAGAACTAATTTTTTTATCTAACTTATGGTCTGTTTGTTTCACTGAAAATGACTTTTGGAAAATGATTTCTGAAAAATGATTTATTTTCCTGGAAAATTTAATATTTTCTCATTTTCCAGAAAATGGCGTACTTTCTTGAAAAATTTAATATTTTTTGGTGTTTAGATGAATTTGTGTAAAATATTTTCTATTGTTTGATAGATTTCTTAAAAATATTTCATAAAAGTTATTTTCAATGAAACAAATATACATTTGAGATTTTCTTATCTTTTTATTGTTTAATTGAGTTTATTTTATATCTATAAATTTATATTTTACATTGTTTTTGCATATAATAAAAATATTTTGCTAAATTCAGGTTCATTACAATGTCATTTTTTAGTTACATGACTATCAAGTGAATATTTTTTATTTAAAAATGTGACATTAACAAAATGGACAAAAAAAATTAATAATGTTAACAATTGGACTTGATTTCCACATCTGAAAAGTAGAGGGAATAAATTCTTGAAAATAAAAGTACAGTGACTAAATTGCAAATTCGTGAAGAGTACGTGTAGACTTATGACATATTTTAACCTTTATACTACAAAATATTTATTATTAAAATATTAAAATTGAATATTTTCAATAACATGTGAAGAATATTATTTAAAATTATTGTTTTTAAAATTTATTATTAAAATAAAATTAA
Organism: Gossypium bickii; assembly: GCA_025503065.1. Lineage (NCBI taxonomy): Eukaryota > Viridiplantae > Streptophyta > Magnoliopsida > Malvales > Malvaceae > Gossypium > Gossypium bickii. The sequence goes on from CP106716.1 coordinate 82,315,965, forward strand.
AATATTAAAAAAATTATTATTTAATAAATTATATTAATAAATTATTATATGACTAAATATAAATAATAAAATATGTTTGTTTAATAATATTGAAAAATATAATATTTTTAATTAATAATTTTGAATATTTTTAAAAATAAAAATCTAATTTATTATCAATATAATAATATTAAGCTTGATTTAAGTTAATTTTTATATAAAAATAAAATTACCTACAAAGGAGCTCTTTTCCGAAAAAATGACTTACGTTTTTTAAAAGAGTAAATTATTTTACAGGAAAAAAAGACTTATTTTTCGTTGACCAATCTGTTTTTTGTGAAACAAATACAGGAAAATGTAGAAAAATATTTTTCGTAAAACCTTTTACATGTAAACAAATGTACCATTACATGAACTAATTTACCCATTTTTTTATTAAAATGGACAAAATACAATCCGACTTTTAGTGCATGTACCTCAATGATACTTTAACCCAATTAAAAATCCAAAAAATTACTTTCAATGACAACTATAGAAGCCCAATTTCATCTGCCCCAAGAAAAAGGGTCCATTAAATAGTCCATATTATAAGCCCAAATACAAAAAACTAAAAGCCCAAAAAAACCCTAAAGCCCAAAGTCCATTATCTAAACCTAAACAGAAAGAAACCCTAACCCCCTAAGACTTCACCAACAGCCGCCGCTCTTCCGCTTTTCCACATTAGCAGACATGCCTCCCAAAGTCCCCACGCCTTGAGGTTTGCCTCTTCTGCCACCATTTCACCAAAATGGCAAGGGGCGTGCCTTTCCACCGTCGTTGACTCAGTCCCTTGCAATGAAAAATCTGTAAAAAAAGAAAAGAAAAGAAAAAACAAAGAATAGAGAGCAGAGAACAGTAGAAACACAGAAGCAGAAAAGTAGGAATAACGTAAACAAAAAGGAGAAAGCAAAAAAAAAAAAAAACTAATATTATGTAATCTATTTGGCTATAAAAGCCAAAACCATTGTAACACAAGAAAAAAAGAAGAAGAAAACAACGAAATTTCAAAAACAAAGATAGTCTATTTATTTCTATTTTTTTATTATTTTCAAAAAAGGGAAAAAAACAGAAAATAAAACAAAAAGTTTAGATCTTTACCTGACGTTTTGTCTCACCGTCAACGTGGGTGGCCTCTTTCATTCGAAAGGTCTTCAAGCCTCCTTAGGGTTCGTCGAAGGCCTAATCGGACGAGAAAGAAACCGAAGGGTTTCATCTTCTTTTTTGGAGGTTTGATTCTTTTTAAGGGGTTTTCACCCTAGAATCATGTTCTACACGTTGAAAGGTTTCAAAAGGTCTTTTAAAAAGATTTTCTGGCCATCGGAGGCAGGGTCACTGTTGCCGATGACCGGTGGCCACTGCGGAACGGCCTTGTGGCTGGAGGAGGGGAGCCTTGAGAGAAAGAAAAAACAAGGAAGAATTTTTTTTAAATAGGTTTTAAAATGATTTTTAAATATTTTTTAACTTATATAGGTTTAATGAAACGACGTCGTTTTGGCCTGGCTTCAAAAGCCCCAAAACGACGTCGTTTTGACACGACCCGAATGCCCGACCCCAATATCATAGGATGCATGTGTTTTTTGAAAGAGGGGTCAAATTGCTGCCCAGGTCCTTCCGCCTTTAGGCGCTTTTCAATGTGGTCTTGATTTTGTTTTTTCTTCTTTTTAAAATTATGCAATTTAATTTTGATTTGTTTTCATTATCGTCCCCAGGCTATTGACCCTCTGGGGAGTGACACATGTACTAGGGTTGGAGTTATTTGCCCGTTTGGTCCCTGTATTTTTTTTATCTTGATTTAACCCTTTTATTTTCTGTTCTTATTTATTTATACTTTAAATTTTATTGCATTTTTAGTTTAGTCCCATGTTCATTTAATTAAGTCCTTGTACTTGCTATTTTTTTAATTGTCACCCTTTAAGTTGCATAATTTACGTTTTAGCCTATGAATTTCTCTATTGTTTTATTTCGGTCTTTTATTTTTAATCATTGATACTATTAATATTATTAAGTAAGTATCATTTCTAATTAATATTAGTTTTTTAAAAAATTGCTCAAATATCAATATACTATGTAATTATATTATTATCATACATTTTTATATTATTTCACTATTATTATCATTATTATCATATAGTATTATTAATTGAATATTATTATTATTATTATTGTTATTATTATTTCTTATTATTGTATTCACTATAGTATTGTCATTTTATTCCATTATTTATGTGGTTATTTTGTTAATAACATAATTTTGCCATCATTGTACATTGTAAATTATGCTACATACACTCATCCCTTTTTCGACGTAAGTACATAAAAATAATAATATTTAAAACCGAGGCAATTTTCGTTATTTTCGGGATTCGAGGAGTTGTGCTCCTAACTTACGGAGTATGGCCTCTTCCTAGAACTGAAATAACTAAACATCCTATTTAAAATTCAAGACATGTAGGACTTAGGTAATAATTAAATGGTGATTATTCTTTGTTTTTGAGGATTCGAGACCTCGTGCCCTAACTTACGGGGCATGATCTTTTCTTCTTGATTAACTCAAAATAAGAAGGCCTTTTTCATAAAATTTAATTTAATTAGCGATATTTTAATTAAATAACATCATGCAAAAAATGGGATCGTACTTTAATTTTTTTTTAAATTCTCAATTCTCGACACTAAGATATCAAATAATCAACTAGGTACCAATTTTGGGCGTTATGAGGGTGTTAATCATTCCTCATGCGTAACCGACTCCCGAACCCACTTTCTGGATTTTGTAGATCGAAAATCATCATTTCAGTAAATCTAACCTTTTATTTAAATGATCAAATAACGAGGTGATCCAATCACACCTAACAAAAAGGAGGTGGTGATTCCATTTTTATTTTAAAATAAAAAGTCGAGCTCCAAAAAAGGGTTTCGACAGCTTGGCGACTCCGCTGGGGACAAATAAAAGAGTCAAGCCGTGAGTTGATTACTTTTTGGTCATTTTCGAAAATCGAGAATTTGGTTTAAAATTGACGATCCCTTTCTTGCCTTTCATCATTTGTGTTTTGTTTTGGTGAATGTCTTTGTTAGTAATCACGAGATACACAATGATCTAAACATATGGTCTTATTTTTTTGTTGAGGTTTAAAGATTCATCATTGTATGTTTTCACACATTTTGTATGGCATAATCATTCCATTTTACCCTTCTTAAATAGGAGTGAGAAGCTATTCCTTCGAGAGATCCTCACCTTCGTATAGGATAGTGGATCACTTTCGGGATACATCCGTACTTATGTCTTCGTGAGGTCTTCACCTCCATACAAACATAGGGAAATGTATTCCCCTAAACTGAACTCGGTCCGTATGAGCCTATAATGGGTGAGGATCAAGGAATCTACCAGTTCAGGTACCTTTGCTTTAGAACCAAACTGCATGTAATAAACCTTAAGAGCCAGCCCTAGGAAGAACCATGTCAAACCCTTAGCGGTTACCCGAATATATTACAAAGAATAGACATTTTAACTGTTATTCTTTGTTTTGTATTCAAGATTTATACAAAATTTACCGACGTGTTTCATTTTGTTTTGGCTATGGTTGTATTGCATTTTCATATTAGAAGAAAGGTGTTAATTCGTGTTCAATTTCTAAATAGAGAGCTTATCATGGAAAATGGGTTTCTTGATAAACTGGAAGTATCCGTTTTATGTAAAGAAACTCGTTTTCTAGTAAAGTTGTTCTAATGGAATTGAACTAGAGTCAAAGTCTTTTTGCATGCTTTTTTTCCATTAACTAACATTACATTTCATTACATGCAATAAATTTAATGAAATCCAAAAATGCGTCGAATTCAGAACTCTAGTACAAAGTTTAATGGTCAATAAGGAATTAGAATTTTTTGAAGGCATTGTGGATTTAGGAGGGGAAAAATGTTCTGAACAATTGGGCTGTGGAGGACTTATCAAGAATTCGTACCTTACATCCCCGGAAGTGTTCTGAACAATTGGGCTGTGGAGGAGAACCCTTTAGTTTTTAGAACCATTTTAGAGTAATATTCAGAACACACCTATTGCTCTAAGCTTGGGAGCAATAAGAATCTTTTGTGAAAAATACACATGTCCATCATTTCTTATTTCAATGAAAACAATGCATTTTTATGTCTCATTTGGCAAACACTTCACTATTTTCTTCATTCATACTCACACTGCATAGATAATCATTCTTAAATTCATTTGTTCCTTGGGTCTCCTTTTATTCCTATAACATGTGTCCGGATATCAATGATACGAGCGATGCCGCTTCTAACTCAAAGTCTCCTTTTGAGCAGGAAATGTGTCTAGAGGAACCACAAGACTTTGAAAATGATCTATATTGTAACTTATCTCCTGATTTGTTAGGGATGGTAGAGTAAGATGAGAAACAGATCCTACCTTACAAAGAGTTAGTGGAAATTGTGAGCTTAGGGGATGAACAAAAAAAGAAAGAAGTCGGAACTTGCATCACTATAGAGACAATGCGAGACCTCGTTGAGTTACTCCAAGAATTCAAAGATGTCTTTGTATGGTTGTATCAAGACATGCCTAGTCTAAGTACTGATATCGTGGTACACATGCTTCCCACAAAGGAAGAATGCAAGCCAATTGTAACATCCCTAACCCGTATCCGTCGCCGGACTAGGGTTTCGAGGCATTACCAAAATAAACACAACTCAAAACAGGCGAATGTTTTTTTTAATTAACATTTCATGTACACATACATAGCATACAAATCAAAGCTAGCATATATGTTTTGAATCATTTAAACAGAGTAAATTTCATATTCTGTCAAAACAAATTTCATACTTCAATAACAAAACCAAAATCATTTACATCACAACTAAACACCTATCTCAAATTTTATAACATAATCAATCATTCATAATTAACATCATTAATCTAACCATTTATTAAAGTCTTAATAAATAAACATCACTTTAAAACACAGGTGTGTGTGTATATATATATATATATATGGTATTCAAACATTGTAATATTAAAACCAAATGGCATCAACCATATTATGTATAACATTCGGCCATACTAAATATCTCCCATACAACTAAATCGAATATATTCATCATCACTTTAATTTACAAACTTAAATCCATGACATATCATAAACAAATCTTTAAATAAACATACCAATATATCATTAAAACACATCCGAATATATATGCAAATATATTTATAATCTTTTAGTTAAATTTCTAAGCCAAATGCATAAACATATACTTGCATGGTTCTTCTATTCGAATAGCTAACCCATATAAAACCAATTTAATCATTCATATGTCCATCACTTCACAAACCACAAATACATATAATTTTCACAAATTCATAAACATATCATAAAACCAAATTCATATGTATTACATGCATTCATCCATTATAGTATCACAACATTGCCGAATACATGTATATACATTAACCTATTCAATTCATAAAAAAATATAACAATTACATATATTCATTATATTTAGCTTATTAACTTAAACTATTTATAATGAAAATTAAATATTCACAATACATCAATATAAAGCCACAACCGAAATATATTTGTCTCTAATTAATCATCATTCAATTCACTACTAAAATACATAACTAATCACCTCAATATATCCTTAAATGCCGAACTATCATTCAACTACATCTATAATATCACCTTTCAACTTTTATTCAAATGTACTCATTAACTAATTATAAACCATTACTAACACAGATAAAACATAATCAAATCATTTTAGCAATGGTAGCATAACAAACAAAATTCGTACTATTATATATATCATAGTTAAATGATTCATACCATATCCAAAATCACTATCTAACTTCAATGCACAAAAGAAAACACATATCACAAATACCATTTATCATAGCACATAACAATATAACCAAAAACCATACTCAAACATAACCAAATTCAAGCAAAGAAGTTAAGCCATCTTCGCATGGCTATAAATTACATACTTAGGTACTTAATTCATATTCAACCTTTTTTTTATGCTATACATGCCATATATTCATAATTAACATAGCCAAAATACCAAAGAAAGCTGTCGATAGTGTGATAGTCCTACTGACGATCCCTGAGCTCATAACGTATCCAAAATCTGTAAAACAGAAATAGACAGAGAAACACAAGGTAAGCTATTTAAGCTTAGTAAGTCAATAGCAAGGTAAAATCAATTAACTTAGTAAAATCATATATACAAAATTATATCAAGTATTGATTAATACACAATCACAAATAATTACTTAAATCTCAATATCAAAGTCACATAATATACCCTTTTGGCCGAATATACATAGTTAAAGCCTATACACAATTCACATGTTTACACATTAACTTCTGTACAATATAATAAACATATAACTTACCTTCCATTTGTTAAAACAGTGTTTATACGTACCTGAGTTCTTTTAATTCACATATCACATTGGCCTTCACTTACACATGCCCGTTGAACCATTCAGAATTCAAAAGGATACGCGGATAGTCGGAAGCTCGTACAATGCCAACGTCCCAGACGTGGTCTTACATGTAATCACATATCGATGCCACTGTCCCAGACAGGGTCTTACATGTAAACACAAGTCAATGCCAACGTCCCAGACGTGGTCTTACACGATAACACATATCGAATATCCTATGTCATGACATATGTATCCTATCTATTCCTAAGGTTCGTACAGGGCTTACGGACGTCAAATCTCGGTCGAATCAAGCTCGAAAGTTTGCCAAATCACAATACCCACATTCGGCCATAGCATATATAAATTCAAATAATTCATTTTGATACATAAAAAGTACATATTCATGATTATTTCAACATTTAAATGCTTATTGACTTACCTCGAATGTCGTCGATTGCTAAATCGGCTACTTGACCACTTTTGTCTCTTCCCGATCCAAATCTAATTTCTTTAATTCTTGATCTAAACATTTTCAAATTAAGCTTATTTAAACACCATTCTATTCAATTTAGCCTGAAAACACATAAATGAGAAAATTATAATTTTGCCCTAACATTTCACACTTTTTTATAATTTAGTCCTTTTTGCACAAAACTCAAAATACACAAAATTTGACCACACTATACAAGGGCCGAATTTTCCTAGTGTCCATACAAGCCCACATATTTCATTTTTTTCACATTTTAGTCCCTCAAAAATTTATTTTTGCAATTTAGTCCAAATTACTCAATTTCATCAAAAATTCAAAGACAAAACTTGTTAATCTAACACATATATTTCATATTTCATCATCAAACATCAAAAACCACAAGATATCATCAATGGGAAAACATAAAATCATCATCAAAATCACAAATTGAGACATGGGTTTTGAAGTACACAAAGCAACGATCTCAAAAACGTAAAAATTATTAAAAACCGAACAAAAATGAACCTTTAATCAAGCTCCAAAGTTGTCGAAATGTTGAAGAATTTTTGAGTTTCTTCCTTCTAGCATTTGGTCACTTAAAGAAAAGATGATAATGGCTTTTGTTTTTGTTTTATTCTTAACATATATTTAATTATTACTAAATTACATTTTTAACCTTTATTTAACTATTATCATAAAACATAAATTTTGGTTTTATTAGTCATTATGCCGTCCACTATCCTTAAAATGAGCTATTTGCCCTTTAAGGACCTCATATTAAAAAGCCACTATCAAATAAGCACTTTACACTTTAATTTGTAACTTTTATATTTTATGCGATTAAGTCCTTTTATTTAATCGGGTACCTAAACGACAAACTTAAGTCACGAAAATTTAACACCAACAAATTCACACATAATAAACACGAAAAATAATTTTAAAATATTTTTTAGACTCAGGTTTGTGGTCCTGAAACCACTTTTCCAATTAAGATCAAAATCGAGCTGTTACACCAGTTCAGTAGAAACTTCGAAGGATGAGGCCAAACGTACTATTGAAAATAAAAGAAGAGGTCAAGAAACAATTTGATGCTGGTTTCCTACAAGTGGTCAAATATTTAGAGTGGGTAGCCAATATAGTCTCTGTCCCTAAGAAAGATGGGAAAGTATGAATGTGTGTAGATTACAGGGATTTAAAAAAAGCCAGCCTGAAGGAAAATTTCCCGTTGCCTCATATCGATACCCCAGTGGACAACACGGGAGGTCATTTTATTGTTTTCCTTCATGGATGGTTTCTCCGGATACAACCAGATAAAGATTCATCCTGAAGATATGGAGAAGACCACATTCGTGACAATGTAGGGAACATTTTGTTATAAAGTGATGTCATTTAGACTAAAAAATGCGGGAGCAACATATCAAAGAGTCGTGGTAACTTTGTTTCATGATATGATGCACAAAGAAATCGAGGTTTATGTCGATGATATGATCGAAAAATCCCGAACAAAAAAGGAGCATGTGAAAGTCTTGAGGAAATTATTTTTGAGGTTGAGAGAATTCTAACTAAAACTGAATCCAGCAAAATGCACTTTCGGTGCCATATCGGGTAAACTGTTGGGATTTGTAATTAGCAAGAAAGGGATCGAGATCGACCAAGATAAAGTCAAGGCTATACAGAAGTTACCACCACTGTGTACCCAAAAGAAGGTTCAGGGTTTCTTAAGGAGATTAAATTACATTGCTCGGTTCATCTCACAACTAACTGAAAAGTGTGACCCTATATTCCGTTTCATTAAGAAACATGACCCAAGTGTATGGGATGAGGAATACCAAAAGACCTTCGGCAAGGTCAAACATTTCTCGTCCAATGCCCCAGTGCTGATGCCACTTATCCCAGATAAATCACTGATACTATACTTGGTAGTATTTGGAAATTCTATAGGATACATATTTGGGGAACATGATGAGTCAGGGAGGAAAGAAAGAGCAATCTACTACCTCAGCAAGAATTTTACTAAATGCGAGACAATATATTCGCCAATTGATAAGTTGTGTTGCGCCTTAATCTGGACTACCCGGATGCTGAGACAATACATGTTGTATCATACGACTTGGCTCATCTCAAAGATGGATCCTTTAAAGTACATGATGGAGTCGACCGCGTTGAATGGAAGAATGGCTTGATGACAAATTCTGCTCTCCGAGTTCGATATAATGTATGTAAACCAGGAGGCAGTAAAGGGGAATGCAATAGCGGATTTCCTAGCTAGCAGAGCTCTAGAGGATTATGAGCCTTTAAATTTCAATTTCCCAAACAAGGATATGATGTATGTTGCAACCACTGAAGAAGGTGCTCCAGAAGAATATCCTTGAAAATAAATTTTGACAGAGCCTCAAATGCCATGGTAACGGAATTGGGGCAGTCCTGGTATCCCCAGACATATATCATTATCCTTTCACCAGTAAACTTGACTTTGATTGCACAACTAACATGGCAGAATATGAAGCATACATCATGGATATTTGTATAGCTATAGAACGCAAGATCAAGGTGCTGGAGGTATATGAGGATTCTGCACTAGTGATCTACCAACTCAAAGGTGAATGGTAGACGAGAGATTCTAAGTTGATCGATTATCAAAGGTTAGTCCTTGAGTTAATTAAGGAGTTTGATGACATCACCTTTTGCTACCTCCCACGAAATGAAAATCAGATAGCCGATGCCTTGGCTACCTTAGCTTCCATGGTTAATGTGAACAAACAAGAGGATGTAAACTTTATCCAGATGAGTATTTATGAGGCTCTGGCCCATTGTTACAACATCGAGGAAGAAGAAAAGGATGACCACCCTTGGTACTGTAACACCCCAAACTCGGTCTAGACATTATGGTCGTATCTGGCAATGTCACACGATAGTGTTTTTGAAACCTCATTGTTACGATGAAAACATTCTATGTTATTATCTTTAGTAAACCTTTGTTAGAACTTAAGAAGTCATCTTTATTTATTTAAAACATTTGTTTTTAAACATCCCTCATTGCGGAAGCTTTAATAAAACAATCTAGGTGATCATGCTTTTAGAAATTACTTTAACTTTTTGAAAACCGAATTTCTCATGACCAGCAGATATAAATCCATAAAGTAAAATAAAAAATTAAAATCCTAAAATTTAAAACCAAAGTCCTAGAGGGTCCTTAAATTACAACCCAAATAATCAATAATAATCAAATCATAAATCGTAAATTGAAAACCATGAAGTCCAAAAATTACTGTGGTCACCGCTGAGTCCTCCGTCACACCGAACTGTCTAAGTTTGGGGATTACTTGTGCACATTAAACAAAAAGGGTGAGTTTACATAAACTCAGTTTGTAATCCCGCAGAAACAAACAAATAATCGCATTCACAGATTATGGCAGATTGAAACAGCCTTAGGCTTAAGCCCTTTTCAAGATGTCGATGGCAGCTTTGGGCCTTAGCCCATCACAAAGGTCGAGTAGTAATAAATTATGCAAAGAGCAAAATCCTACCCAACTAGCCTCTACACACCATCTCCGTCCAACCCTACACTCCATATGGGGATATAATCAACCCATCCACCACTACACTCTAAGTAGTACCGAATGTGGCACAATATAGTAGTTTACAAACCGAAATTGCACAAGAAATTAGGCTTAAAGCCTTTCAAGACACTTCCTCCGAATAACAACCCCAACCCAATGCAATGCAACATACAATGGATGACATGCTATTATACAATTTCAAGACATATATTCAGATTCGAGATATTAACATGCCCAAAGATGTAGATATCATTCAAATCAATTTACACATTTAGGGTCTAATTAGCGCTACTCGAATTCCTACAAGAGGTTCATAGTCGACTTGGGCGACCCGTGCAACCTTAAAAATATTTTGATAAAAATGGGCCCACACACCCATGTGATCTACCCGTGTGGCCCACTTGGCCCAAATTGGCCTTAGCCGTTTATCCATTTTTAAAGTAACTCATGCTAGCTCAATACTCATATATGTTTTCACTATTTACTTATATGTTCATTCAAAGCTGTCTACTTAAGTCATTATCACTAAATTATTTATATCTTGAGCTAAAGAATTCCAAATTAAGATCCGCTTGATGCTTTTGAAACTATACTTAAATCTACTATAAAATTTTCAGAATTTATAGTTTACCAAATAAGTACAGTAAAATCTTTAAAGTTATCCCTATTCTGCTGTTTGACAGCTTCATCCTTTCCTTAACAAAAATTACTTATCTCTTAGTACGAAATTTAGATGATGTTTCCGTTTTTTTTCTTGAAAATAAATTCATTAAGGATTTAAACATATAAATTTAAGCCTCTAATTAATTTTTTACAATTTTTGATGATTTTCCTAAGTCAGAATAAGAGAACCCGAAGTCATTCTGACCTTGTCTCACAAAGTTTATTATATCTCATGATTTACAATTCCATTGCTTACACTATTTCTTCCATGAAAAACTAGGCTCAATTAAATTTAATTTCATATTTTATTCAACCTCTAACTCAATTCCCACTATTTTTTATGATTTTTCAAATTTAGACTACTGCTGCTGTCCAAAACTATTTTAGTGGAAAATGTTGATTTCCAAGTTTTATAACACCCTTATTTCCTTTCTCTACAATTTTCCGCATCATTTTCTCTTATTTTTCGACAGGAAGAAATTTCGTCTTTTCATCGTATCCCGTTTTTTGTGTTTCGGGTACACACCTGGTATCGTTTACGCTGCTTACGCAATCCCGAGATTACCAAAAACCTATAATCGGCAATCCCAACTTTGGAATCAGTCTTAAACTAAGATTAAACCATATTCACGTACCAAAAGATCTAAGCTTGTCCGTTCATCACTTACCTTCTAACTTCGTACAATTTCACTACCACTCAACACGAGGGAGATAGTAACCGAAACAATTCACTGCTGTAAAAATAACCATTCCTCATTAACGAAGAGTTAAACAAAGTTAAGAACGAATTCAAAGCTAAAACCACTCGCCCAAACAACACAAGAAAACGTATACCTTATACGCTTACCAAACGATCACCACTTTGAGTCAAATCGACGAATGTTAATTCCAACCTCACGATCGACTCCTAAATAGTCAACAAAATACCCCTTAATCCCTTATCCAGAGTAACATTCGAGTTTAATAAAACGAAAACTTACCGTACAACATAATTGCACGCTTGCACAAAGGGGAAAAGATGAAGAAAGACAAAGAAAACGGAAGGGGAATTCAAAGGAAATTTGGCAACAAGGATTTATTATTTAGAAAAAAAGAGGAAAACTGAAAATTTAGAGTGGGGGAGAAGAGAGAAAACGTCAAAAAGGTGGAAAAGAGTCCGAAATTTGAAAAAAAAAACTAAACAAAAAAATAATGCCTAAAAATATGGTAACTCATCTCCTTAATTCTCTCCCTAACCTTCCATAACAACTCCACTACTCAAAATTTCAATTTGACTAGGACTCCACCATGCCACACGGCCAAGCAACAAAAATAATTCCCTTGCTCCGGCAGGGACTTGAACTCCAGACCTCCCACACGCCAACACACACCTTAGCCACCAGACCAGTAGGCCCATTCTGATATATTTTTACCAACTTTTATCTATAAGACTACTGACCAGAGATAGGGCTTTATTCATAGAAATACCAAAATTTGCCCAAGTCAATGCTTGAACTTGGGACCTCATACACACACCCAGAACACTTAACCACTGAAGCAAACAAATATTTATGTGTCACACATACACGAAATCAAAAATTAAAATATTGGGGCATTACAGGTACCATGACATATTGCAATATGTAAAGAACTATGAATACCTTGAGCAGGCAATAGAGAATGATAAAAGGACGCTAAGAAGGCTGGCCTGTAACGACCCGAATTTGGGCCTAGTAGAATTGGGCTTATTGGGCCTTGACCAGTGGAGCGTTTAAAATTTTTGAGAACAAGAGAACGGTACTAATGCAAGTTGGACATATTAGATGAGTGATTTTGGAAGGTTAGGGGGCTTCTATGAAGTCCCGGGATCAAACTTGGGCTTTAGGAAAATTTTAGTTTTAGGTGAATAAAAACCTGGGAGTTAGTAAGTAGGCTTTAAGAATAAAATGTGGAGAAAAATGACACAAAAGGAGTTGTGGTCTAGTGGAAAATGGCGCCACATGGGAGACAAGGGAATGACGCAACACAAGGAAGCAAGGGGTCTAAGGTTCAAGTCTTGGCGCTTGCATTTCATTTTGATTTATTTTTAAGTGAACTTAGACTTTGGCCCATAGACTTATATTTAGTTGCGCATGATTTTAGACACAAGAGGAGCTTGTGGCCTAGTGGCTAGCGGCATGGATTAAGTTATAGGGGAGCCTGAGTTCAAATTCCATCGCAAGCAAAAAAGGATATTTATTTTGCTAAGTTGGGACGACCAGAGTTTGTGTTGGAATTAAACTCTGCTGAAGGAGGGATCCCACATCGAGAAGCTAGCAAGAGGGAAGATGAGAAGCTGGCTTTAAATAGAGCAATCTATGAGGAGAGTAAGCATACCTTGGTTGGCGTGGGGCATAGGAGTGGTCGGAGCGCGGATCAACTCCAGATTCCTATCAGGTGTGTATTTCGCCCTACTCTAGCTGTAGAGCGGCAAATGCCGAAATATCAATCACACGATGATGGTAGCCACATGAACATGCGAGCGCACGTGTGGGAGCTTCGACGCGATAGTTGAGGCCCTCATGAGTGTTCTCATGAGTCTAGGCTGCCTTGGGCCAAGTGGGTCCGTGGGCCTATATGAATAAATTGTATGATTGTGTAGTAGATAGTGAACTGGTCTATGTGAATCTCATATCTGAGGCTAGATTTGGGCTAAATGGGCCACATGAGTGTGTGGGCCTATTTGGGCCGAGAATGGGCCATAGGCCCATTCGCATCGTTATCTCTGCTTAGAATACCTCGGTTTACAAAATTACTGGAATACCCTTGGTTTACAATACCCTTGGTTTACAAAATTACTAAAATACCCTCAGATTACTAAATTATTGAGATACCCCTAGAGGGTAAAATTACCGAAATACCCCTAGAGGGTAAAATTACCGAAATACTCCTAGAGGGTAAAATTACCGAAATACCCTGGAGGGTAAGATGACCGTTATGCCCCTAAAGGGTAGAATGACTAAAATGCCCCTACATGGTTTATGATTATTTTTGTATGCGATTTATGGTTGTATGCATTCATGTGATATTATGCTGCATGAGGGATGAGATTATTGATATGGAGGAAGTTCTGTTAGGATCGCATGGTCGCTTGACGATTGTGGATCCACTGATGGCTTTAAGCCGATTATATGATTGGCAGCTCTGCTGCAATATTGGTTAGGGCCGCAACCGGTGCTACATAAGGAGTGTAAGGATGGGTGGGTCGATTAAATCCCCACAGGAGTGCAGGGTTGGACAGGAGACGGAGTTCGGGGTTAGTAGGGGCATTAATGCATTGCATTCATTTTTCTGTTATTGAGATGGGTCTAGGGCCAGATGGATGTGATCTGTGATTTTTGTTACAGGCTAAGGCCCAACCGATGCTATTTTGGGCTAAGGCCCAATTGCCACCATTACTATAATGGGCTTAGGCCCGGATTAATTTGATGCATGCCTTATGACCGATGAGGGTTGTACACACTGAGTTTTCGTAAACTTACCCCTTTTTTTTTAATGTTTCAGGTAATCCTCAGTAGGCGGTTTGACGTACTGGAGGACTCGGAGGTGGCCACACTACGAGTAGCTTGAATTTTAGTATTCTATTCCACTTTATTTACACCGTTTTCTTATTGGGTTGTAATAAGGCCTCTCTTAAGTTCTGGTTTTTAATTTGGTATTTTTAGTTTATTATGATTTAAATCTGCTGAAAGCTGAACACGATTTTTCCCAAAACGATAACTGTTTTCTAAATACTACGCTATTGCAACTAAATTGTAAATATCACGTTTTCATAAATCAAATGTTTTAAATTAAGCTTCCGCAACAAATAATGTTTTAAAAAGGGAATGACTTTTTAATAAACCATGAAAGAAAATAATAATAGACCGATGTAACTGGGATTTTACTTTAGCTCTTAATTAAGAAGGGTTTTCAATGGAAGCATGGTTTTCGAAAAAAACTCTTTAATATGACACGCCGAATTCGGGTCTAACTTCTAGGCCGGGTTTGGGGTGTTACATGGCCAATGAGTATGTCTTAGATAGGGAGGTTCTATACAAAAGAAGAAAGGATCAAGTGTTATTAAGGTGTGTAGATGTTGTTGAGGCCAAGAAAATCCTAAAAGAAGTCCATGAGGGTGTTTGTGGAACACATGATAAAGGTTTTACAATGGCCAGGCAAATCATTAGATTTGGGTATTAATGGTTCTCCACGGAAGGAGATTGTATCAATTATGCCAAGAGGTGTCATAAATGCCAAATTTATGGAGATAGAATTCATGTGTCTCTGTCACCTCTTTATGTTATGACTTCTCCATGGCCTTTCTCTATGTGGGGCATGGATGTCATCGGGCCAATCTCGCCAAAAGCTTCCAATGGGCATTGATTCATCTTTGTGGCCATTGATTACTTCACCAAGTAGGCAGAGGCCGCTTCTTATGCCAATATCATGAAATCGACAGTTGAAAAATTCTTGAGGAAAGAGATCATATGTAGCACCCCTAATCCGTGTCCATCGACGAACTAGGGTCACAGGCGTTACCGGACAGAAAGAAACTTCTTCAGACAATTCATAAAGTAAATCATCAATTTCAATCATAGTGTCCCTATTGTAGATCATTAAGACCTAAAACTTGCTTTAAACAGAGTTGGGACTAAACCGGAACACATACAGAAATTCTCAGAAAATTTTAAAACTTTTAAAGGTATGAGGGATTACACGCCCGTGTGGGCAGGCCGTATGCCTCCCACGGCTGCTAGACACGCCCATGTGTCTCCACGTGGTCAAATCTGACTTAACTCCACGGCCACCAAACACGCCCGTGTACCTTGGCCGTGGTCGAATCTGACTTGTCCACACGGCCACCAGGCATGTCTGTGTGCCAATGCTGTATTTGAATCTGACTTAATTCCACGGTCAATTGGCACGCCCGTGGGCCACAACCGTGAGGCAAAATAGGCCATTTGCAATGCCAATATGCCACCCACATTAGGATCAAACCTACAAGCAAAAGACCAACTAAATAGATGCATATGACAACCAAGAACATATCAAGATAGTCATCCAATCTCTACATTCCAATATAATTCCAATCATGCCAAATTTACAAGACTAATATTCATGTAAATAAAAGCATAATTCATCCATACATTCACCATGACTGAACCATTTCAAATACTATCAAACCATATCAAAACTTGTACCATTTATCATATTCAATAAAGCATATAGCCACCACATAACTAGCCAAATCACATGACTAAGTTCACATCTCAATCCCATACAAATAACTAGCCTATACATGCCATATCTAGCTATATACATTTCCAAAATGTACCAAAACAAGTTGAGTAGTGTGATGACGGTCCTCGATGTTCCCCGAGCTTTCAGTAGACGGTCTATAAAACGAAGAAAACATACACACACACACACAGAGAGTAAGCTTTCCAAAAGCTTAGTAAGTCATATACAAATAAACATAACATACAATGAATACAACTCATTCAATACATTGGTACTTATAGTTCTCATAACCAATTCATCATATGATCTTTGGCACTGTTGTTTATACAAAGCTTACCACAATTTCTATTCTCATATCACATAAGTTCTTAGCTCATTCAAGCATAATTTCACATATCATCTCATTAATCCATTATACAAAATCATCTTAGTAAGATCATATAGACACTTACCTTGTACATACACTTAGTGTATAAATCAACGTACCTGAAACGGATTTACAATTCCCATAGCCATTCGTATCACATACTTGCCCGTTGAACCGTTAGGAACCTAATAGGATACTGAGAAAGCTCAGAATGGTCGTACAATGCCAACGTCCTAGACGAGGTCTTACATGTACTCAGATATTGATGCCACTGTCCCAGACAGGGTCTTACATGAATTAATACGAAGCCAATATCCCAGTCATGGTCTTACATGTAAGTCTCATATCGATGCCAACGTCTCAGATGTGGTCTTACACGAAATCTCAAATCAAAGCATCCATAGTTAGCAATAATCATATGAACATATACAGTTCGATACAAATACGTTTATTTACATAATGACTTACCTCGGATTCGATTTAACAGAAATGGAAATAGGTACTCGATTACTTTTGCTTTCCCGCGGTCTAAGTTCGTTTTCCTCGGTTCTTGATCTATACATATTCAAAATTAACCCTTTTATTCTCTAACTCATTCAATTCAATCTAAGGACATGCAGTTAGAGCTATTTGCAAATTAACCCTCACATTTGCACAATTTATCAATTTAGTCTATTTTTCTCAAAATATCAAATTCACAAAATCATCTTTTAACCATGCTTAGCCGAATGTTCATACTTCTCATACAAGCCCATCTTTTCCATCAAATTTGCAATTTAGTCCCTTAAATTACCTTTTTTCTCAATTTAGCCCAAATTAACTAAATTCATCAAAAATTCAAGAACAAAGTATATTCATCTAACACATATCCTTCATTTAACAACATAAAACATCATAAAACTTACTGTTTCATCAATGGCACAACTCACAAATATCATCCATACACAAAATTGAGACATGGGCTTAATAGTAGACTAAGCAACAATCCCAAAAACATAAAAATCATCAAAATCCAAATCAAAATCATACCTTAATTTGAGCTTACAAAGGCCGAATAACCTAGCTTCTTTCTCCTTTCTTTTCTTTGGTATTTTTGGCACTAATGGTATGAATATCATCACCATTTTTCATTTTTTGTTTTAGTAACTATCATATTATTATACATTTTACTATATGAACCTTTTAATAAACATGTTATAACATATAGTTCAAGGTCATTTTTTACCTTATTCGTCCACTAACTTATGAATGACCTAATTGCCATATAAGGCTTCCGACTTTACAAAGCCACAACACATTGGTACTTTAACAATTAGCATGCTAAATTTGCACTTGATGCAATTTAATCCTTTTTATCAAGTTAAACACATAAATGGACAAATTATCATACGAAACTTTACCACATGCTTAATCACTTATTAAAGACAGAAAATAATATTAAAACATTATACGGACTCAGATTTTGGTCCTAAAACCACTGTTCTAACTAAGGTACAAACTGGACTGTTACATCATATGTCGATATTGAATGCTAGAAAGGATCATATCTGACAATGCATTGAATTTGAATAACAACACAATATCGGAGGTCTGCAACCAATTCAAGATCAAATATCACAACTCATCACCGTATGGTCCAAAAATGAATGGTACAATTGAGGTAGCCAATAAGAACATTAAGAAGATTGTGGGGAAAATGACAGAGACTTATAAAGATTGGCATGAGAAATTACCATTCGTGTAACAGCCCGGTTTAGACCCTAGTCGGAATAGTGGTTTCGGGACCACAAATCTGAGTTAAAAAATATTTTAATATTATTTTCTGTGTTTACAGCATGATATGTGATATGTGTGAAAATTTCGTGTGAAAATTTTATCGATTGGTTAGTTAATTTGATAAAAAAGGACTAAATCGCATAAAATGTAAAAGTGGCTTTCTAATTGTTAAAGGTGTTTAATGGGTATTAAATGGAAGTGTGGAGCATTTGCATGTCAATTATACCATTTATAATAGTGGTGGACAATATTGGACAAGGTTAGGTGAAGTTTAATGTTATATTATTAATGGACAAAATGGTAAATTATGTGTTAATATGTAATAAATAAAATAAAACATAAAACAACATGCATTTTCATCTTTTTCATGGCAGAATATTGAGAAGAAAAGAAGCCATGGTTGTTGTTTTAGGTTCGGCACTTTGAAGCTTTAATTTAGGTATGTTCTTTGCTCGGTTTTTGATATTTTTTACGTTTTTGAGATCATTGCTTCGTATTCTAGCTAGCCTATGCTTAAATTTTCAAATTTTTTGATGTATTCATGAAATGCCATTGATGAGTAATTAAGCTTTTTTTTGTTTGATGATGAAAAATAAATCCTTGTTGATAGATTATTATGTTTAATTAAGTGATTTTTGGTAAAAATGTGTATTAAGGATTAAATTGTGAAATTTGAAAATTTAGGGGTCAAAATGTGAAATAAATGAAAGATATGGGATGCTAGGGACCTAGGGAGAATTCGGCCTAACATGGGTTTAGTGAAATTTTGTTTATTTTGTGTTATTTTGAAATAGGGACTAAATTGAAAAAAAATGTGAAATGTTAGGGGCTAAAGTGAAAAATGCCCAGATTATGTATTTTTGGATGAATTTGAATGAATATGTTATTAAACAATTCATATTTGAATTAATTTAGATCAAGAGGGAATGAAATCATATTTGGATAGGGGGAAGTCGAAAGTTGTCGAATAGCCGTTTCGATCTGTTCGTCTCCGTACAAGGTAAGTTCATAAGTAAATAAATGTTATTAAATTCAAATGTGTATATATATATTATGTGCTGAATTGAATTGTAAATAAATATATATCTGTGCTGAATTGAATTGAGCATTGAAAGATTTGTTTCAAGCTTGAATCAATTGAATTATGACGCCCGAAAGCCCCGAACGAAGCATAGGAATAGTATAGGATACGCTTGTCATGACATTAGGACATCCGAAGTGTGATTTCGTGTAAGACCATGTCTGGGACATTGACTTCGATATGAGATTATGTGTAAGACCATGTTTAGGACATTGACATCGTATATGATTCGTGTAAGACCCTGTCTAGGACAGAGGCATCGATATGTGATAACATGTAAGACCATATCTGGTATATGGCATTGAATGTGATATAGGTGTTTCCGAGTATCCTTTATGATTTCGAACGGTTCAACGGGCAATGTCAAAATGAGTCCGAAGGTGAATTTGAGCTAAATAATTCAGGTACGTACGAGGTTTATATGAACATTGAAAGAAAAAGGTAAGTGTGGATACTTAATGTGATCATATGAACTACATGAGAAATGTGATTATATTTATGTGTATGGAACTAATTAGGTTTGGCTATTTCGAATTGAAATATGAATGTTCTTGTAATGATTTATTTGCTTATGGCTTACTAAGCTTTCCAAGCTTACGTTGTGTGTTTATTCATTGTTTTATAGATATTGAAAGCTAGCTCGAGTTTGGGGATTGTCAAGGAACATCGTCACACTATCGATAGCTATTTCAGTATTTTGAAAGCTTGAAACTTTGACATATGGCATGTATAGGCTAGTTTTGATATGGTTGGTTTTGAATTGTGTATAAGTAGCCATGCGAAAATGACTTGATGTTGATGTTAATTATGATGTGTGATCAGCCATGTATTTAGCTTATTTTGAAAGTATGTTTAAAGGTGTATCTTATGTGATGGATGGTTTTATAATTCGATCTAAGTAATAAGGTAAATGATGGATGCATTCTTGATTTATGGTATGTATATCTATAAGTTATGTGATGATCCTGTCATTGTTTGTGGTTTGGATAATTAGGTACGAGTTGTGATGATAAAGAATGAATGTGATTTATTTGTTAATTTTTTGGTTATTTTGTTACGCTTTATAATGGTAAATAATGATTATGATTTGGGTTATGTTTTGTTTGCAACACCCCAAACCTAGCCTAGACGTTATGGCCGAATCTGGCGATGTCACATGGGATGGAAATTTTGAAAACTAATTTACTATGATAAAAATTTTATTACTCTTATTGATTCCAGAATTCGCTTACTCGTCTAGTTGATTGTTTAAAACATAATTCGTTGCGGAAGCTTTCGAAATAATTTATTTTATGAAAAACTAAGTTAATTAAGTAAATTTGTCCATTAAATAACCCTTTTGTTTTTGAGAAAACCGTCTAAGGAATCGAGAGTTTAAAAAATACTTTAGCTTTTGAAAACCAAGTCTTCCTACGTCTAACAGTCATGAATCCATAAAAACAATAAATAAAAACCCCATTTAAGGAAAGTCCCAAAATGTCCGCGAGATACATAAAAATAAACCCATAATTGTAAAACGGAATAAAAACCATGAAAGTCCAGAATCGTGGTTACCACCGAGTCCTCCGCCGCACTGATCCGTCTAATACTGGGAATTACCTGAACAATTAAACAGAAAAGGATGAGTTCTCACAACTTAGTGTGTAATCCCCACAGAAAACATGCACACAACATAATATCAGAAAAAAGTCATATATTTACAGTTCGGATCTGAACCCATTATAGAATCGGTGTGGACCTTTGCCCACTCTGTAAGACCCCTAACCTGTAGTCATCGCCGAACTAGGGTTAAGAGGTATTACTAATCATTTCTAAACATTTCATATCATTTCACATCCAAACATAACAATTCTCATTCATATAGTCTCTTAGATAGGTCTACAAGACCTTAAACATGCTTTATAATAGGGCCGGGACTAAACTGAACTCATGCAAAAATTTTTGAAATTTAAACATTTTTCTCAGTTACAGAGGTCACACGCCCGTGTGTCCAAGCCGTGGTAACACAGGGTATACATACTGACTTGTTCACAAGGCTTGAGACACGCTTGTGTGCCTCACCCGTGGTCGACACTGACTTGCACCACATGGCCAGTCGCACGCCCGTATGTCTAGCCCGTGGTCGAGTCTGTTTTGCACCAAAATACAAACCTGCATGACACGGTCGAGCCACACACCCGTGTGCTCAACCGTGTGGGCAATTATAAGCCATTTTCAAGGCCAACATGCCACCCACACTTTGAATCACCTACAAGCCTCAAATCATATGCATTTATACCACAAATGGCAACCAAAACAGATCAATATATGTACCATTTAATCATCATCTACCATTTAATCATCATCTAGATCATTTACTTCCACACTCAATTCCTACTCAATTAATTCCATCCAAAACACCATTTTCACAACTCAAAACTTATAAGCCAAGCATCATGTAATTCATACTACAAGTTCATATTTTATCCATCATTCTCATCAACCAATTCAAGTATAAAACATGCCATTTACATTCTCACTATTTCATAATTCATTCATCATTTTCATAGCTTATATTTATGCACCATCAATATTCAACCATCTAGCCATATCACATGACAAGGTCCAACATTACCAAAACATACCATAACTTCTAGCCTATACATGCCGTATACCAAATATGTACATCTTTCAAAAGTACCGAAATAGATAATCGATAGTGTGATTGAGTCGTTGACGATCCCCATATCCGAGCTAGTTTTACTGACACTGTAAAATAGAGAAACAATTCACACAATAAGCTTTCAAAGTTAGTAAGTTCGTAATATAATACATTCAAGTCAATAAATCAAATGTAATATACAAAGTTAATCCATCACATAGATTAACTCACAAATATACACACCATATCATCCATAAACCCTTTCACAACTTCATCAATCACAAAGGTTCAATACATACCTTAGCCAACACATAGTTACTCACCATTCATGCTAATCAATTGCTCGACTTTACATTTCGATCAACCTTTGCTATTCTTTTGATTTAGTCGCACATTTAGTGCCAATTTCATAGTCGAAACATAATTGTCATCGCGCACTTAGTGCCAATACGTTAAACCGAACTTATACCGGTATCGCACACACAGTGCCAAATCAATAAGCCGAAGCTTCTATCGTTTCGCACACACAGTGCTAATTATCACTGTCTTGTTTCTAATTTCGCACACTTAGTGCCTCATTACTCAATTTCATATGTAGTACATTTCCATTTCATTACTATACATTCATTCATTTCTCATCACAAAGATATAAATTTAATGACTAGTATTATATCCGAACTTACCTCGGACGTCGAAATACCGAAACTAGCCGATTAATCGAGTACTTTGTTTTTGCCTCGATCCGAATTTCTCCTTTCTTGGTCTATACATATTCAAATTTAGCTCATTCAATTACCAATTCATTCAATTTAATCCAAACACATATTTAGGTCATTTAACAAAATAGCCCTCACATTTTCACATTTCGACACTTTAGTCCCTATTTCACAAAATCACAAAATACACAAAATTTCTTTTCACTTATGCTTAGCCGAATTTTCCCCATGCTAATACAAGCCCATATATTTCTTTTATTTCACATTTTAGTCCCTCAAAATGTTATTTTCACAATTAAGTCTAAATTACTCAATTTCAGCAAAAATTCAGATACAGAACATGTTAATATTTCACATACCTTTCATATTTCATCATCAACTATCACAAAGCTCAAACATTCATCAATGACATATCTCAAAATCACCATCAAATTCTAAAATTAAAGCATGGGTTTGAAAGAACACGAAGCAACGATTGTAAAAACGTAGAAATTATCAAAAATCGAACTCAAAACATACCTTGATTTTGAGCAACTATGGCCAAATGCCTCAAAACCCCATTTCTTTCTTTTTCTTCAACTTTCGGCAAGAAAAGATGATAAAATGGCTTTAATTGTTGTTTTGTTTAATTAATATTAACTTTAATAACTATTTTACACTTTTAACCTTAATGAATTTTAATAATAACACCTTATGCCATGCTATTATCATCCATTTACTTTCAAATGATTTAGTCACAACATAAGGACTTCTCTTTTAAGAATCCATGCCAATTAGACACTTTAACAATCAACACACCACTTTTACATTTTATGCGATTTAATCCTTTTTCATAATTCGATACACAATCGATAAAAATTCCACACCAAATTTTCACACATGCTCAATCACATATTATAAAAATAAAAAATAATATTAAAATATTTTTTTTGACCTTGGATTTGTGGTCTCGAAACCACTGTTCCGACTAGGGTCTAAACCGGGCTGTTGCACACTCAGATACAGAATATACAGAACAGAACAAAACATCAGAATCCTACCCATCAGCCTCTACACACCATCTCTGTCCAACCCTACACACCATGTGGGGATAAAATCAACCCACCCATCCCTGCACACCATGCTTTGTCTGCAAAATGCGACACATAATCGGATAATTGCGGTGAGTGCGCGATAACAAAGCTTAATAGCCTTTCAGATGCTTTCTCCAAGATCATCAACCCACCCCAATGTAATGTAGCATACAATCGATGGCATGCTATAATGAAATTAACAGATCACACATTCAAATCAGTCTACATGCTAAGTGCAACATGCTTAACACATTTATCACATAATCGGATCATGTAATTAGGGGTCTAAGTAATACTTACCGACCCTACAGTTGGTTCACAGTCGACTTGCATGACCCGTGTAACCTTACAAATCATTTAGAAAAATGGGCTCACATGCTCATGTGGCCCACACGGCCCAAATTGGCCCTGACCGTGTGGATCACAAGGCCTGGCCCAGAATTCCACACACCCGTGTGAGCCCACACGCACGGCCTCACCCAACCATCACACGGTCGTGACCTTCGTGCACGGCCTGGCCTCTTCGATCACACGACCGTGTTGTGGCTTACAGCCTTGCACATGGCCTACCACACAACCGTGTGACATCGATAGAATCATTTTTTAGCTTTCACCAATTCTTGTTTCCTATGTTTTTGGGTACACACCTGGTTTCGATTGATGTTAAAACGACCCCTGAGCACTCCTGAACCTATAATTTGCCAATTTCACTCAGTTTATCACTTAATCAATCGAACCAAAACCGAATCTGAAATGAGAAATGCATCCTTAAAGAGATAAAAACTTACCCCAACACCTCGAAACAGTTGATTACGCAATAGCACAATGAGACCCTTAATCCACGCGAGATGTTGTTGCTAAATGTCAAAACCACCAAATTATAGTTGGAAAAACATAAGTTAAAGAGAGCAAAACTCCACTTACTAGAATGTACGAAGTCAAAAGATACACAGATGGAGGCGGAATTGGATAAACGAGAAAGGGGAAGAAAACAAAGATTTCGGTAGATGAGGAGAGGAGGGAATTGGCGTTAGAAAACTTTGGGAATTTTTTTTTTGAAAAACACAATACAACTCTATCAGATTTTCTAATAACCTCCAAAATCCCTTAATTCTCTCCATCAAACTCCCCTTAAATCCACTACTCAGACTTCTAGTCCATCCCAAACTCTCACCCGGCACAAGCAGTAAAATGATTCCCTTGTTTATGTAGAGACTCGAACTCCAGACCTCCAGACCTCCAGCCACTTAACACTCCACTTAACCACCAGACCAGCAGACTCATTCTGATATATTTTACCAAAATTTAATTAAAAGCCTATTGTCAAAAGATAGACCTTTATTCAAAGAAAAACAAAAATTTTACCCAAGCCAAGGCTTGAACTTGGGACCTCTCAAACACTTCCAGAACACTCAACCACTGAAGCAGACACACAATTGTGTGACAAATTTATAAAAGCTGGAATTAAGAAAATTGGGGCGTTACAACTCTACCCCCCTAAAAGAAAATTTTGGCCTCGAAATTTTACCTAATTAGAAGAGATGAAAATATTGCTGACGCATCGCATCCTCAGACTCCTACGTCGCCTCCTCAGTGTTATGGTTCCGCCACAACGCATTTACTAAGGGGATAGTCTTTCTTCGTAAAACCTTAATGTCACGATCTAAAATCTGAATCGGCTTCTGCTCGAAGGTCAGATCTGGCCTAACCTCAATCTCCTCCACAGGAACAATGTGAGTAGGATCAGAGCGATAGCGCATCAGCATAGAGTCATGGATCACGTCAGGAACGCGATCCAACTCTGGAGGAAGCTCCAACTGATATGCGACTGGGCCCACTCATTTCAGAATAAGGTACGGCCCAATAAACCGAGGGCTCATCTTACCCTTGCGACCGGACCTCAAAACCTTCTTCCATGGTGAGACCTTAAGAAAAACTAAGTCCCTTACAGAATACTCAATATCCTTTCTCTTTAGATCAACGTAGGACTTCTGCCTATCAGATGCCGCTTTCAGTCAATCTCGAATCAAACAGACCTTATCTTTAGTTTCCGAAACCAATTCTGGACCAATAATACGTTGCTCACCCAACTCAGTCCAACACAAGGAAGTGCGACACTTACGGCCATACAGGGCGTCGTAAGGTGCCATCTGAATGCTAGACTGATAGCTATTATTGTAGGCGAACTCTGCCAACGGCAAATACTCCTCCCAACTGCCTCAGAAATCTATAACACAGCTCCTCAGCATATCCTCCAGTACTTGAATCACCCTCTTCGACTGGCCATCTGTCTGAGGATGTAAAGAAGTACTAAAGTCTAACCTTGAACCCAGAGCCTCATGCAATTTCTTTCAGAATCGAGACGTGAAGTGAGGATCCCTATCGGAGATGATCGAAACAAGAACCCCATACAGTCTCACTATTTCAGTATATACAGTTTAGCCAATTTGTGGAGAGAAAAGTTCGTCCTGACCAGAATAAAGTGAGCAGACTTGGTCAATCGATCCATGACGACCCAGATAGAATCCTTCTTAGTGAGTGTTAAAGGCAACCCAGTAACAAAGTCCATCGTTATTCACTACCAATTCCACATCGATATCTTTACCGGTTGCAACAACCCTGAAGGTAACTGATGCTCAGCCTTAACCTGCTGACAAGGCAAACAGTGAGCAATGAAATCTGTAACCTCACGCTTTAACCCTGGCCACCAGTAAAACTCTCAGAGATCTCGGTACATCTTGTTCCTATCGGGATGCATAGCATAAGAACTACTATGCGTCTCCCTCAGAATCGACTGTCGCAACTCCTCATGACTCGTTACATAAATCCGACCGCGAAAACAAAGTACCCCATCACTGTTAATCCCAAAATCAGTAGTATCACCAGTCTCAACCTGATAGAATTGCAACTTAAGAGACTTATACCCCATCTGTTTTCTTCTAATCTGATCAATCCATACAGGCTTAACCTGAAGTTCTGCTAACAGACTCCCATCGTCGAATAAATTGAGTCGAGCGAACATGGCTCTCAGATCGGTCATAGCTCTATGGCTCAAAACATTTGCCACCACATTGGCCTTACCAGGATTGTACTCGGTTGTGCAGTCATAATCCTTAAGCAATTCAACCCATCTACGCTGCCTAAGGTTCAACTCCTTCTGGGTGAGGAGATATTTGAGACTTTTATGATCAGTGTAGATGATACACTTTTCATCGTATAGGTAGTGCCTCCAGATTTTCATAGCGAAGACTACCGCTGCCAACTCCAAATCTTACGTCGGATAAATAGCCTCATGCGTCTTGAGTTAACGAGACGCATAAGCTACCACTTTACCATCCCGCATCAGAACGCAACCCAGATCCATATGCGACGGATCACTGTATACTACGAAGTCTCTACCAGGTTCCGGCTGTATCAGTACAGGAGCTTGAGTTAGAACAGATTTGAGCTTTTCGAAGCTCTCTTATTTCTTATCAGCCCAAACAAAGGGAATTCCCCTACGCAGAAGCTTGGTTAACGATGTTGCGATCAATGAGAGCTCTTCTACGAAACGCTAATAATAACCCGCCAGCCCTAGAAAGCTGTGGATTTCTAACATATTCTTTGGCTGTTTCCAATCCAACACAGCCTCAATCTTATGAGGATCAACATGAATCCCCTTCGCAGAAACCACATGCCCCAAAAATGTTACTTCCCGGAGCCAGAACTCACACTTACTGAACTTCGCATACAACTGTTTTTCACGAAGAGTCTGTAGTACCACTCTGAGATGTTTATCATGCTCGTCCTCAATCTTGGAATACACTAGGATATCATCGATGAATACCACCAAAAATTGGTTTAGATACGGCTGGAACACGCGGTTCATCAGATCCATAAATGTCGCTGGCATTGGTCAACCCAAAAGGCATAACCAGGAACTCGTAATGTCCATAACCAGTCCTAAATACCGTCTTATACATATCGGCCTCCTTAACCCTCAATTGATGATATCCTGAACATAGATCAATCTTGGAGAATATAAAAGCCCTCTAAACTGGTCGAATAGATCATCTATCCTCGGAAGTGGGTACTTATTCTTGATTGTTAGCTTGTTCAGCTGCCGGTAGTCGATACACATCCCCATTGTCCGATATTTCTTCTTCACAAACAACACTGGTGCTCTCCATAGAGACACACTGGGATGAATGAATCCACGATCTGACAGTTCTTGTATTTGAGCCTTAAGCTCTGTAAGCTCCTTCGGTGCCATTTGGTAGGGCGCAATAGGCACCAGAGCTGTACCCGGAATGAGCTCAATTCCAAATTCTACTTCTCGGCTCAGAGGCAGACCCTATAGTTCCTCAAGAAACACGTCCGAAAAGTCTCTCACAGTTTTGATATCCTTTACCGAAGAGTCCCCAGAATTAGAAACATTGATGTAGGCCAAGAGTGCCTCACATCCCTTCTGTACCAACTTTTCTGCCACCAACGCAGAAATCACATTAGTCAGATAGTCTCGTCGTTCCCCAATCACAACTACTTGCTTTCCTCATCGGTCCTCAAAATAACCTTTTTTATGGCACAGTCTAGACTCACTCGATGTTTAACCAGCCAGTCCATCCCCAGAATCAAGTCGAACTCCCCAAACGAAAGCTCAATCAAATCAGTAAAGAATATCGTCCCTTGAACCTCTAGCGGAATATTTCTATACAGTTTACTCGCTCGGATGGACTGTCCCAACGGACTCACAATAACTATCTCACTAGAAGTATTCTCAGCCATAATCCCCAAGGTTTCAGACGCAGTACTGGCTACGTAAGAATGTGTAGAGCCTATCTATCAATGCCAAATAAGGTACATTATAAATTAAAAATATACCCGTGATGACGTCTGGAGCATCTCGGTCTTCACGGTAACGGGCAGCATAAACTAGTGCGGGCTACCTAGCCTCAGTCGGTCCAGCACCTCTGCCTCGTACTTTCTGTCCTCGGCGCATACGTTACCACCCCTGGCCTGACCTTGGCTCCTAGGTGGCTGTTGAACTACTATCAGTGGTTGCACAGTACTAGTACCCGTAGCTTGCATCTGATCGGTTCTTAGCGGACAATCCCTAACACGATGCTTAGTAGAGCCACATCTCAAACATGCTCCAGTCATCCTCCAACACTCGCCCGGATGGTGTCTACCACAGTGTCCACAAAGCGCTACCTCGGTAAGTGCAACAGGAGGCCCAACTCTCACTGGCCCATCAGATCTGACCTTTTTCTTAGGCCTCATCACAGAACTCAAGGGCTCCGATTCCTTCTTATTCTTTCCTCTCTCTCGGTTTTGGCGCTCAGTGCACTTAACCTTTTCAGTAATCTTCGCCTTCTCAACCAGTGTAGCAAACTCATGCTCTCTCTCTGGAGCTATCAGAACTCGCAAACTGTCTTTGAGTCCATCCTCAAAACGGACGCATCGCTCATACTTGGTCGCCACCAAGCCCCGGGCATAACGGCTCAATCTCAAGAACTCGGCCTCATACTCGGCCACTGAATGGTCTCCCTGGGTGAGATTAAGGAACCCATACCTCCTAACGTCAATATAGCTGGCTCCCACATACTTACTCTGGAGCGCAGTCTTAAAATAGTCTCAAGTCAATCGGTCAGGCTGGATGCCTTCCTTAACTGTCAGCCACCACTAGTAAGCTTTATCGCGAAGCAGAGAAACAGCCTCCTTAAGCTTCTACTCAGCGGTAAAGTCCAGGTTGTCCATAATTCTTTCCGTGGCCTCTATCTAATATTCAACCATGTTAGAGGTGACTCTAGTGGCACCCCTAAATAGTTCAACCCCATTGGACCGGAGTCGTTCCGTAATGGACCTCCGGCCTCTAAATCCAGTGTTGGGCCCAGTGACCCTCTCTAATACCCTTAGCATAGGCTGGGACAGTGCGTCTGTGACCTAGTCTCTGTCGCAGGTGATATCGGTGACTCACTAGTATCCAGATTAGGCAGATTTTTGGATGATGAGGACCCAGCTTGAGCCCCTCTATGGCCTCTACCACGGTCTCTAGTATCTCATTCACGAATACCTCGTGCGCTCATCGTAAATTTAGAGTTTATCTGTATTAACAGTTTTATGCATTAGTTACAGTTTTGATGAGGACCCAGCTTGAGCCCCTCTATGACCTCTACCACGGTCTCAAGTACCCCATTCGCGGATACCTCGTGTGCTCATCGTAAATTTAGAGTTTATCTGTATTAACAGTTTTATGCATTAGTTACAGTTTCGATATTTGTTAACAGATGTTTTATGTAGAACATTATCAAAAGTTTAGAGTTCGTTATCGTGAGTCTCAGTCTCACTACGGTTTTCAGTTTATACTACCTAGAGTGTTTTCAGTGCAGTATACTACTTATTGGCTGTTTCAAACATGCTAGCAGTATTTTCAGACAAATTTAAACAGAAGTTAAGAACACTTACTAGATCGAATCCGGAGACTTGGTGTACCACATA
Organism: Gossypium bickii; assembly: GCA_025503065.1. Taxonomy (NCBI): domain Eukaryota; kingdom Viridiplantae; phylum Streptophyta; class Magnoliopsida; order Malvales; family Malvaceae; genus Gossypium; species Gossypium bickii. The sequence goes on from CP106716.1 coordinate 82,346,480, forward strand.
CTCAGTCCAAAAATATTTTAAATCACTTAAAAATAATTTCTTATAACCCATCTTTATAACCCAAATCCACAGCTGAGTTTTGCAACCTGGCTCTGATACACTAAATGTAACACCCCAAACCCGGCCTAGACGTTATGGCCGAATTTGGCGATGTCACATGGGATGGAAATCTTGAAAAGTAATTTACTATGATAGAACCGTGTTCAGTTTGTTACTCTTATTGATTCTAGAATTCGCTTACTCGTCTAGCCGATTGTTTAAAACGTAATTCGTTGCGGAAGCTTTAGAAATAATTTATTCTTATAAAAATTGAGTTAATTAAGTAAATCCGTCCATTAAAGAACCCTCTTGTTTTTAAGAAAACCGTCTAAGGAATCGAGGGTTTAGAAAATACTTTCGCTTTTGAAAACCAAGTCCTCCTACGTCTAACAGTCATGAATCCATAAAAACAATAAATAAAAACCCCATTTAAGAAAAGTCCCAATATGTCCGCGAGATACATAAAAATAAACCCATAATTGTAAAACAGAATAAAAACTATGAAAGTCCAGAACTGTGGTTACCACCGAGTCCTCCGCCGCACCTATCCGTCTAATGTTGGGGATTACCTGAACAGATTAAACAGAAAAAGGATGAGTTTTTGCAACTCAGTATGTAATCCCTATAGAAAACATGCCAACAACATAATATCAGAAAACAATCATATATTTACAGTTCGGGTCTGAACCCATTACAGAATCAATGTGAACCTTAGCCCACTCAGACACAGAATATACAGAACAATACAGAACAGAACAGAACATCAGAATCCTACCCACCAGCCTCTACACACCATCTTCGTCCAACCCTACACACCATGTGGGGATAAAATCAACCCACCCATCCCTGCACACCATGCTGTACCGAAATGTGGCACATAATCAGATAATTGTAGCTAAACTACCAGATAACAGGTTTAATAGCCTTTCAGATACTTCTGCCAATATCATCAACCCACCCCAATGTAATGCAGCATACAATCGATGACATGCTATAATGCAATTAACAGGTCACACATTCAAATCAGTATACATGCTAAGTGTAACATGCTTAACACATTTATCACATAATCGAATCATGTAATTAGGGTCTAAGTAATGCTTACCGACCCTACAGTTGGTCCACAGTCGACTTGGGTGACCCGTGCAATCTTACAGATCATTTCAAAAAAATAGGCTCACATGCCCATGTGGCCCACTCGTATGGGCCCACACGCCCGTGTGGCCCACTCGGACCAAATTGGCCCTAAACGTGTGGATCACACGGCCTGGCCCAGAATTCCACACGCCTGTGTGGTTCACTCGTGTGGGCTCACACGGCCTAATTGGTAAGCTCGTGTCACATACACGGCCTCACCTAGCCACGACCGTGGCCTTCGCGCACGGCCTGGACTCGTCGATCATACAGCTGTGTTGTGGCCACAGCCTTGTACACGGCCTACCACAAGGCCTACCACACGAACATATGGCATCGACAGAATCATTTTTCGGCTTTTATTGATTCTTGTTTCCTGTGTTTTCGGGTACACACCTGGTTTTGATTGATGCTAAAATGACCCCGAGCACTCCAGAACCTATAATTTGCCAATTTCACTCAGTTTATCACTTAATCAATCGAACCAAAACCAAATTCGAAACGAGAACTGCATCCCTAAAGCGATAAAAACTTACCCCAACACCTCAAAACAGTTGATTACGCAATAGCACGATGAGACCCTTAATCCACGCGAGTTGATGCTGCCAAACGTCAATATCCCCAAATTAAATTTGGAAAAACATAAGTTTAAGAGAGCAAAACTCCACTTATTAGAATGTACAAAGTCAAAAGATACATAGATGGAGACGAAATTGGATAAACGAGAAAGGGGAAGAAAACAAAAATTTCGGTAGATGAGGAGAGGAGGGAATTGACGTCAGAAAACTTTGGGAAAAGAAAATTTTGAAAAACACAATACAACTCTATTAAATTTTCTAATAACCTCTAAAATCCCTTAATTCTCTCCATCAAACTCCCCTCTTAAATCCACTACTCAGATTTCTGGTCCATCCCAAACTCTCACATGGCACAAGAAGCAAAATAATTCCCTTGTTTGCGCAGAGACTCGAACTCCAGACCTCCAGCCACTTAACACTCCACTTAACCACCAGACTAGCAAGCCCATTCTGACATATTTTACCAACATTTAATTAAAATCCTACAGTCAAAAGATAGAGCTTTATTCAAAGAAAAACAAAAATTTTGCCCAAGCTGAGGCTTGAACTTGGGACCTCTCAAACACTCACAGAACACTTAACCACTAAAGCAGACACACAATTGTGTGACAAATTTATAAAAGCCGGAATTAAAAAAATTGGGGCGTTGCATTGTTGGTTTTATGGATAGTTGAAAGGTGACAAGTTGATATTGATATTCGATTTTGAAATGGTATAACTAGCTTAAGATTGAATGGTGAAGATGGTATGACTTTTGTGGTTAATTTGATAGCCGAATAGGTGAGAAATGAATTGGTTGTGTATATATATTTTTGATAGGATGCTAGCATATGAATTTTGGAATGTTTTGATTCAGTAATTATGCTTAGAAATGACTATGGATTTATGGTGATTTGCACCTAAATTGGTAGTAGCAAAAATTATAATTGGCTATGTTGCAAAGTTAACTATTGTCTTACATGCTAATATATATTATGCCTTGTAAAATGGGTTGATATGGTTTAATATGTGATTGTGCATAGATGTGCAAAATGGTATGATTAGACTTTAGTCATAAGAATGAATTTGTACTAAAGGATGTCTCAATGTATGTTCGGCATATGGAATCAAAAAATGCTTGTTTATGATTTGGGAATTTAAATGCCATAAAGTTGATGGTCACGTGTTTCGAACTATATATTTATGGAGTATCTGTAATATGGCTTAGTTATATGGTAGTTGGTTCGAAAGTTTGATTAAATAAATAATATTGAAATAGTTGAGTTTTGAAGCATGGTTTGGATTTGAAATATGAATATTAAAGCATGATTAATTTTAATTGGTTAAGTGTTTTTTTTTATGTGCGCATTTGACTTATATGAATTAGTAAATGGTTGCTATTCGAGTTTGAAAATTATTGGAAGGAAGTTGATTTATTTATGTACATGTAATGTATTATATGAACGTGTTGAACTGTGTTTTGTCCGGTAATACCTCATAACCCTATTCCGGCGACGAATACGGGTTAGGGTGTTACAATTTGCCCTCTATGCTTATTGAAAGTCTGTCAGAACCTCCACCGAGGCACACTTGTAACAGCCCAATTTTGACCCTAATCGGAATGGTGGTTTCGAGACCACGAATCTGAGTTAGAAAATATTTAATAATTATTTTTCTATGATCTGAATGTGTGAATTTGGCTGGTGTGAAATTTTCATTTTAAAATTTTATCATTTGAATGTCGATTTAATAAATAGGGCTTAATCGTATAAAATAAAAAACTTTGTGGTTGATTGTGTGATGATCGAACTGTGGATGTTTTTATAGTTGGAAGGATTTAATATGCAATTAGACCATTTAAGTTAAGTAGTGGACGGCAATGGCTTTGTGCTTAATATTTTATATGTTTATTATGAGTGATTAAATAAAAAAATAAGAAATAAAACTTATATTGGGATGCATGTTCATCTTTTCAAGCCGAAATTGGCTAAGGAGGAAGAAAACACCATTCGGCCATTTTATTCTCCAATTTAGGTATGTTTGAATTTGTTTTCTTAAAATTTTTTAATATGATTGAGATTGTTACTAAGTTTCTTATATAGCTCATGGTTTAAAATTTTGGATTAGATGAGTATTTTATGTTCGGCTATAGTTGTAAGTTTGAGGAATTTGGTGTTGATGTTAGAAAATAGAAAATATGTGTTAGATTTTTTTTAGTTTTGTATTATCAATGTTCCTGGAATTAATTTATTAGGGCTTAATTGAGAAAATTGATAGATGGAGGGACTAGATTTATTTTTTTTTTAAAATAATTAAAATGTAAGTACTTGTATAAGTCTAGTGAATATTCGGCTCTTGTATATTGAGATGAGATTGTGTGTATTTATGTTTTATGCATTTTGGATTATTTTGTAAAAATGTATTAAGCGAAAGGCAAATTAGTAATTGGCTCAAAAATGTGGTTGGGATTAAATTGAGTAAAACTTTCTTTGATTTAGCTTAATTTGAATTTTAATTTAGATCAAGAACAAAAAGGATCGAGTTTGGATCGGGAAAAAGCGAAAATAGTCGAATAGTCGAAAAATACAGTCCGTCGATATTCGAGGTAAGTTTTTAAGCAATTCAGTTGTATTGAATTTATTTATAAATGAAGCTCATGAACTTAGTTGAAGTAAGTTAAATATATTATTGATTTTGCTGAATGTGATATGGATTTAGGAGTTGATTAAGTTAAAATGTATATTTGTGGTTGATGTTTAGACACTATGTGTGTTTATATTTAATTGAGTAGTAAGTTGAGAGATGCACTAAGTGTGCGAGTTGATTTTTTTTTTAGCACTAAGTGTGCGAATTTTATTACCGAGCACTATGTGTGCGAAATCGGTTATTGAGTACTAAGTGTGCGACTTGATTTTGAGCACTAAGTGTGCGAATTTAAATTTTCGAGCACAATGTGTGCAAATTTGGTTATTGAGCATTAAGTGTGCGAGTTAAATTTTAAGCTCAAAATTTAGTTTGGTAAATCTCAAAACTATGAGATGTCATATTTGAAATCAAATATATGTGATTAATTATGGAATAGATGAAATGCTGTTTAGATCTATAGTTGGATTGAATATATAGATTTGGGGAAATGTTTATAAAAGCAAATTGAGTATTATATGAAATGCTAAATGTGAATCGGCTATTTGAAATTTTGTATAAGATATATGTTTTGAATAGCTTTGTGCTTGAGAATATGGATAATACATGAGGATGAAATTTTATATTAGATTCGGCCATGTGTTTGGGATCAAAGAAATGCTTAGTGGTTGTGTAAAGTAAATTGGTATTTGATGAATCTTTGCCTATAATATTTGAAATCATTATTAAAGATTATGATCAATAGATTTATTAAATTGCTTATAACTTACTAAGCTAGTGAAGCTTACTTGGTGTGTTTATTACTTTTTCTGTGTGATTTAGATTTTGAAGACCATTGCAAGCTCGGGGATCGTCAGTGAAGCTCATTACACTATCGCCTTTATTTTGGTACTTTTGGAAAATTTTATGCTTAGACATTTGGCATGTATAGTCTAGCTTGTGTTTGATCGAATTTGTGAATTAAGTGGTTAATGAGCCAAGCGAATATGGCTAAATTCGATAAGTGTGTAATGTATATATATGGTCTTGTTATGTGCTCAATTTGGTAATATGATAATAATTGAGTAATGCTTGTTACATGTTGAATTATCCTCGAATTGATTAATGTGATTCGTAATAGTAGTATGATGGATTATGTATAGGTTAAATTGATGTTATGAACGAAATAAACATAGTATGAGTATATTGAGCATATTGATTTTGAAATGCTTTGTGATGTATATTCAAAAATCACTTATGTATAATTGGTCTTATATGCATAAAACATTGATGGTATTTAGTTTTAGCTAGGTTTAAATAATTGAACTTGTAAATTGGTCAATTGGTGTTTTAAATGTGCTTAATAAAAAGATGAGTCTTTGATATGTGATTTTTGAACCAATGTGAGTTATAAAATTTGGTTATATGCTTTTGAGTATATGTGAGCCTACATTTATATATTATATTATGAATCATGGAGTTGTATAAAGATGCATGGGTCAATTATTGAAAAGTGTTTGGCCAAATATGGTTAGAAACCTATTGTCTCTTTAAAATGTTTGGTATATACAATAAATTATGTCTTAGTATAAACTCGATTTTACTTTAGTGAAATTTATCATTAGTAACGTGATTATGACTTTATGATTATTTATGATTGAAAAAAAATAAAAATTATTATTAAAGTAGAATTAATAATTAGTATTGCATTAGATTATGATTGTGGATGTTTGATGGTTGTTGGATAATACCTCGTAACCCTTCTGCGATGGATATAGATTAAGGGTGTTAGAACACCTTTCTCATTAGTTTATGGAATGGAGGCAGTTTTACCCATTGAAGTTGAGATTCCTTCTCTTTGAGTTTTATCAGAGTTAAAGTTAGATGAAACATAATGGATTCAATCTCGTTATGATTAGTTGAATTTGATCGAAGAGAAGAGGCTAGAAGCTATCTGTCATGGTCAAATGTACCAAAAACGAATTATGCAAGCTTATGACAAAAAGGTTCGCCCTAGAGAATTCCATGAAAGGACCTGGTGTTGAAAAAATCTTGCCCATACAAAAAGACTTCAGAGGAAAATGGATGCCAAATTGGGAAGGACCTTATGTGGTGAAGAAAGCCTTTTCTGGAGTAGCGTTGATTTGGACCGAGATGGATGACAGAGATTTTCTCAACCCTGTGAATTCAGATTCAATCAAGAGGTATTTCACCTAAAGAAAGAGAGAGGCCAAGGTGAAAACCCGCAAAGGGCTTCTTGAAACCAAAAGAGTTTTGAGTTGAAAACTTGAAAAGGGCGGCTCAAATTTTGACCAAAGAATGGGCTTATAATAGTCGCTTCCTCTCAAAGGTAACAAAAAAGGAGAAGCTTTACATCTTGGGGCATCGACAGAGTACTCTAAGTCTCCCAAACACATATCAGGCTCAGATTGATCATCAGCAAGTTTGCTCAAAGAAGCTCAGATTGAGATATCTGGGGCAGTTGGCTTCATTTTTACCTACTTTACGTTTTAGTAATGTTTGCCACTTTGATTATTCTTTTCATTAAGAGCTTTGCCTCCAACAAATTTCAGTCTTATCCATTGTTACAACCTTGTTCAAGCATTTTTGCATTGAAATAATGATTGATGGACTAATAATATTAAAGTAAAAGGATTCTGCATATTACTCTGAAAGATTTCTAAATAGTACAGAGACCTGAAACAGGATCACTAGTTAGAACTAACCAAATTTGAAAGTTGGAAAGATATTGGAACGAATAGTCCAGATTGTGATTACCTCTTCGGGTTTCCTGTCAAATATACCAGACTTGAACAAGAAGGCATTGTAACACATCAGTGATAGAACCTTGATGAATGGTGAGCAACGTCAACTTAAGCACTAAAAAGGGGGACCATTCACGAAAATGACATTTTGCATTCATACAAATATAATTCATATACATCTAGTTAGGAGCATTTGATTCATTCTGATTATAACATCCTAATTGCTTGGAAAAATATAAGCCTATGAAATAGATTTTACAGGTCCTGATCCTTAGAGAGCGGTGTAATAGATCAATGAAACAGTAAATCCTATATCCCTAAAATTGCAGTGGATCAGATCAAAGTTATAATAGTAAATCTCATTTCCACGAAGATGCAGTGGGGGCAAGATAAAGCTATAACATTAAATCCGGTCTTCTTGAGGTTGTAGTGAAACAAATGAAGCTACAATTCATATACCCTTGAAGTTGCAGTGGGTCAGAATGAAATTGCAATGGCGAATCTTATCTCCTTGAAGTTGCAGTGGAGCAAGATGAAGCTACAAATCCTATACCCCTGAAGTTGCAGTGGGTCGGATTGAAGCTACAATTCCTATACCCGTGAAGTTGCAGTGGGTCGAAATGAAACTACAATGGCGAATATTATCTCTCTAAAGTTATAATGGAGTAAGGTGAAGCTATAAATCCTATACCCCTGAAGTTGTAGTGGGTCGGATTGAAACTACAAATGGCGAATCTTATCTCCCTAAAGTTGCAGTGGAGCAAGATGAAACTACAAGTCCTATACCCCTGAAGTTGCAGTAGGTCAGATTGAAACTACAATGGCGAATATTATCTTTCTGAAGTTACAGTGGAGGAAGATGAAGCTACAAATCCTATACCCCTGAAGTTGCAGTAGGTCGGATTGAAACTACAATGACGAATCTTATCTCCTTGAAATTGCAGTGGAGCAAGATGAAGCTACAAATCCTATGCCTCTGAAATTGCAGCGGGTTGGAATGAAACTACAACAACAAATCTTATCTCCTTGAAGTTGCAATGGAGCAAGATGAAACTGTGACACTAAATCCTGCCTTCCTAAAATTGTAGCAAAGCAGATATAGTGGAGTAGAGTAACCAATGGATTGAAAGAACGAGCTACTTGAAAAAAAAAATGAGCACTAAAGAAGTTGAGATTCGAGAAGACCAGAGAAAATTGGTCCTCTTTAAAGTCTTTACTCCATTCCCGTTACACAATAATGAGCAAAGAGGAGCAACTGTAGAAACCCAATTTCGTTCGACCTAATAAAAAAAATAAAAGTCCATTAAATAGTCCATATTATAAGCTCAAATACAAAAAAAAAAAAAAAACTAAAAGCCCAAAAAACCCTAAAGCCCAAAGCCCACTATCTAAACCTAAACAGAAAGAAACCCTATTCCCCTAAGACTTCACCAGCCACCGCCGCTCCTCCATTTTGCCACGTCAACGGGCACACCTCCCGAAGTCCCTACGCCTTAAGGTCTACCTCCTCTGCCACCATTTCACCAAAATGGCAAGGGGCGTGCCTCTCCACCACTGTTGACTCAACCCCTTGCCATGAAAAACCTGCAAAAAAAGAAAAAAAAAAAGAAAGAGTAGAGAGTAGAGAGTAGAGAACAACATAAACACAGAAGCAGAAAAGTAGGAATAGCAGAAACAAAAAGGAGAAAGCAGAAAAAAAAAAAGAAAACAAAAACTAATATCATGTAATCTATTTGGTTATAAAAGCTGAAACCATTGTAACACAAGAAAAAAAAGAAAATGCAAAAAAAAAAAAACAACGAAATTTCAAAAACAAAGATAGTCTATTTATTTCAATTTTTTTTTATTTTCAAAACAGAAAAAATAGAAATTATAACAAAAAGTTTAGATCTTTACCTGGCGTTTCGTCTCACCGTCAACGTGGGTGGCCTTCCCGATTTGAAAGGTCTCCGAGCCCCCTTAGGGTTCGTCGAGGGCCTCATCGGACGAGAAAGAAACCAAAGGGTTTCATCTTCATTTTTGGAGGTTTGATTCTTTTTAAGGGGTTTTCACCCTAGTGTCACGGACTTAGGATTTTCACCTCACAATCCGTGCGGCCTTAAGTAGTTTCTTGCTCCAAAAACGCCTAAGTCAACCTAAGTCATGGTTGCGAGCTCCCATGCGCAACCCATGACACTAGAATCACGTTCTACGCGTTGAAAGGTTTCAAAAGATTTTTTAAAATGATTTTTCGGCCATTGGAGGTGGTGGCCACCGTCGCCGATGATCGGTGGCCACGGCGGACGTGCGACGGCCTTGTGGCCAGATGAGGGCAGCCTTGAGAGAAAAAAAATAAAGGAAGAATTTTTTTTTTTTGAAACAAGTTTTAAAATGATTTTTTAAAAATATTTTTTTAACTTATATAGGTTTAATGAAACGACGTCATTTTGGCTTGGCTTCAAAAGCCACAAAATGACGTCACTTTGACACGACCTGAATGCCCAACCCAAATATCATAGGATCCGCGTGTTTTTTGAAAGAGGGGTCAAATTGTTGCCCAGGTCCTTGAGGCGCTTTTCAATGTGGTCCTGATTTTGTTTTTTCTTCTTTTTAGAATTATGCAATTTAAATTTTGATTTGTTTTCATTATGGTCCCTAGGCTATTGACCCTCTGGGGAGTGACACGTGTACTAGGGTTAGAGTTATTTGCCCGTTTGGTCCCTACATTTTTATTTTATCTTAACTTAACCCTTTTATTTTCTATTCTTATTTATTTATACTTTAAATTTTATTTCATTTTCAGTTTAGTCCCATGTTCATTTAATTAAGTCCCTGTACTTGCTGTTTTTTTAATTGTCACCCTTTAAGTTGCATAATTTACGTTTTCGCCTATGAATTTCCCGATTGTTTTATTTCGGTCTTTTATTTTTAATCATTGATACTATTAATATTATTATGTAATTATCATTGCTAATTAATATTTTTTAAAAATTTGCTCAAATATCAATATTTTATGTAATTATATTATTATCATACATTTTTATATTATTTCACTATTATTATAATTGTTATCATATAGTATTATTAATTGAATATTTTTATTATTATTGTTATTATTATTTCTTATTATTGTATTCAATATAGTATTGTCATTTTATTCCATTATTTATGTTGTTATTTTGTTAATACCATAATTTTGTCATCATTGTACATTGTAAATTATGCTACATATACTCACTTGTTTTTCGGCGTAAGTACATAAAAATAATAATAATTAAAACCGATGCAATGTTCGTTATTTTCAATATTCGAGGAGTTGGGCTCCTAACTTACGGAGTATGGCCTCTTCCTAGAACCGAAATAACCAAACATCCTATTAAAAATTCAAGACACGTAGGACTTAGATAATAATTAAATGGTGATTATTCTTTGTTTTCGAGGATTCGAGACCTCGTGCCCTAACTTACAGGGCATGATCTTTTCTTCTTGATTAACTCGAAATAAGAAGGCTTTTTCCATAAAATTTAATTTAGTTAGCGATATTTTAATTAAATAACATCATGCAAAAAAATGGGATCATACTTTAAATTTTCTTTGAATTCTGAATTCTCGACACTAAGATATCAAGTAATCAACTAGTTACCAATTTTGAGCGTTATGAGGGTGTTAATCCTTCCTCATGCATAACCGACTCCCGAACCCACTTTCTAGATTTTGTAGACTGAAAATCATTGTTTTAGTAAATCTAACATTTTATTAAAATAATCAAAGAACGAGGTGATCCAATCACATGTAATAAAAATGATTGGTGGCAACTCTATTTTTATTTTAAAATAAAAATTCGAGCTTCAAAAAAGGGTTTCGACAACAACAATTAACAACATTATCAATTTCAACCTATAAATAAAAGAATTAAACCTAAGATATTAACATATTAGAAGGACTAAAATCATAATTAGACCATCAAATTCTGAGTTCATAATTCCAAAGAAATTGCTAAATAATTAACTTGTTTAATACTGGAAAACCATAATTAGATCATCAGATTCCGGGTTGTTACTGATTATTTTTTTATGTGACCTCTAAAATTTTAAAAAAATTACATGCTTAATTAATATATATATATATATATATATATATATATATATATATATATAAAAACAAAATTTATAATAATTAAGATATTAAAGCCCATAATATCCCGCTACGTACTGCACGTAGTATTTTGACTAAACTCGAATTAGCTTCACACTTTTCCTTTCTACAGATCAAAACACTGCCTAATTTCACTATCTTCTTCGAATTTTCATGGTGCTTCCGATCTCATCCAATCCATTCCTTCTCAGCTAAAAAACATTTCCTGCATAAACTACGGGTATGCTCTTTAGGATTCAGTTTTTTCTCGTATATTAACAAGATCACATTATGTTCAAATTAGACGATCTTTTACGTATAATTTCATCTTCTTCAATTCTTTTAGATCAGTTATAAAAATTATCTGATGAACTGAAAGAATTTGAGTTTTATATGTATATATTAGTTTTGCAGAAACATTATTTTTTAATTATAATTTAACTGGATTCTTTAAGTTTGATCAATTTTGCTCATTGAACCAAGCTGTGTAAGACCCAATTGGAGCTTCAAGTGTTGTGAACAAAGTAGCATAGTTTTCCATGGGAGAACATGCTAAACTATTTCCTGGGTTTTGGCCATACGGTGATCAAGTAATTCTTGGTTGCATTCACAAGGTTGGCCTTGGACGCTTCAAAGGATTGGTCTCAACAACTGCTTTTCTTTTCCTCTTTTCCTTCGTTCTTATTGCAGCCTTGTTTAATTGGATGCAAATTGTAAGTTTTCCCAACCTGTTTACCATTGCCGTTGGTTTAGTTTTTAATGGGATAATATAATTTTTGTCCCCTTGGCAATTAGGTGCACTTTGGTATCTGTACTTTTTTTATCCATAACTAGATTCATTTTAATTCTTGAACTATAATAGAGGATGTATTAGATACTCTCACCTAAAAAAGTATAGATACCAAAATAGATCTAATTGCTAACTTCAGGTACCAAAGTGAAAAAAAAATACAAGTACCAAAATAGACTTAGTAGCCAAGTTCAGAGGCCAAATATTATATTATCTTTTTTTTAATTGATTAAAGTAAGTTGTGTTATTAGAATATATCAATTGATGGAGTTGGTTTTGTATATGGTAAATTTGGTTTGAGGTTATTTCCGATTTTGAATTTTTCTTTTCATTAAGGTTTGGATCAATTTCAAATATAGTTGATTTGAGTTTAGTTCTTTACAAGTTCAAATCACTTTAGATTTAGATTGTCTTGAGTTTAGGTCGGTTTAAGTTAAAAGGGCAATTTAAGTTTGAGTCGGACAATTTTGGATTGTTTGACTTTTAAAAAAAATAATTCGAATTGGATTAATTTAAATTTAAGTTCATCATGTTTGATTTTCAGGTTTGAATGAAGATAATATGAGCTTGGATAATTTTGATTTCTATTTATTCTAAGTTCAAGTCATTTAGGGCCAGGGCAAAGTTAGAAATTTTTTTTGAGACATAAAATTAGAAAATTTTAGAGTGACTAAGGTTAAAAGTTTTGTGTTAAACAAGCTTAAATTGCATTACTAAGGTTAAAAGTTTTGTGTTAAACAAGCTTAAATTGCATTACTAGTTTTTCTTAAGGGTCCAAAAATGCAATTTTTTTCATTTATTCAAAAGCTAAAAAACTTAATTTGAATGATTTTTATTTTGGGACGAGTTAAAAGGAAACTAAGGCTCTTGATTTCGCCGTTGTTTAGGATTATTTTTCAAGTATTTTGAGTTTTAGGTCATTTTAGGTTTAAGTCTATTTATTTTTAAAGTGTTGATTTTTTATGATCAAATCAAGTTGAATTGAATTTTGAATTCGGATCAAAATTTACACTTAAACTACAAGAAGATTAATGCATCACTTTTTCTTTGTTTTTTTTCTCCCCAAGCCTATCATACAAGGTTCTCCATTAGCCCATATGAGTTTCACCTCAAGAAGTACCAAAAAGCCCCACGAAAGGGTTGAATTCCCTATCAATTGCTCCGTCGCAGCTTTACAAGGAAAAAAATGCCCGAATAAGTACCCATCGGTCTTTGAACCCGGCGAATCATCAACCAAGACTTGCCCGGACTATTTCCGATGGATCCACCAAGATTTACAACAGTGGAAAACATCAGGCATTACCGAAGACATGATTGAAAGGGGAAAGGCAAGTGCACATTTTAGAATTGTCATTGTTGGGGGCAATGTTTACGTTGAAAAATATACCAGACCATATCAAACAAGGGATGTGTTTACCAAATGGGGCATTTTGCAACTTTTAAGGTTGTACCCTGGTAAAGTACCAGATTTGGACCTACTGTTCTACAGTGGAGATGAGACGAAGATCATGAGAAGTGATTACCAAGGTCCTAATTCTACATTAGCACCGCCGTTGTTTCATTATTGTGGATCCGAGGAAACTTTGGACATTGTCTTCCCTGATTGGACCTTCTGGGGATGGTAAAATTCTATTATGGGTTAATATATTTTTAGTCCTTGAACTTGACAGTTAGATTTATTTTGGTACCTGTACTTTTTCTGATTCACTTTAGTATTTGAACTTGGGAATTAGGTTTGTTTTGGTTCCTGAACTTGACAACGTAAAAGTTTGATGTGGCACATATCATCAAATTTTGATGGAATTTAAGTTCAAGATCAAGATGGACCTTAATTGCTAAGTTTATGTACCAAACATGACATATTTCCAAGTTCAAGGATTAATATGGGTTAATATAACTTTTAATGTCTGAACTTGGCAATTAGGTTTATTTTGGCACTTAGACATTTTTTGGTTCACTTTGATATTTGAACTTGACAATTAGGTTCATTTTGTTTCTTGAACTTGGCACATCTAAAAATATGATTATATGGCCCATTCGTAGGTTGTTACATCATCAAATCTTGATGGAATCTAAGTTCATGGATTAAAATGGACCTTAGTTCTCAAGTTTAGGTACTAAAGTGGACTAAGGAAAAGTATAGGTACCAAAGTAGACATAATTGCCAAGTTCTAGGACTAAAAGTTATATTAGCCCTTTCTACTACACATATTACTGACAAGAAATAGTTAATTGCACTGAATGTCTTCAAACTATAGTGTCCAGTTTTTAAACCAGTCTTGGATTTCTAAACATTCTAATTGAGTTTCAAAGTATCACTATCGTATCAATTAGGTCATTCCGTCAACTTTTCCACTGGCTTGGGCTAGTGGCGGATCTTAGCATTAAGTTTTGAGGGCCTTGGTTAAAATTTTCAAAAATTCTAGAGGCTTTAACGAGAATTTAAGAAAAAGGTTTAGTTAAAATTTTAAATATTTTAAGAGCTTGATTAGAAGTTACAAAATTTTATGGGGATTAAATGAAATTTCAAAAAAAAAAAAAAAGGCCTAATGAGATTTTCAAAAAATTTCAGGACTTATTTAAAAATTTCAAAAATTTTCAAGGGAGTAATGGAATTTTCCAAAAAAGTTTGAAGGGGCCAAGGCACCTGACTCCTATTACCATCCGCCCTGGTATATTTAAAGCGTATAGGTCAAATCTTAAACACATGTATACCTACTATATGAATTGCTATGATTTGACGTGGTAAAAAAATCTATTTTTTTAATACATCAAATTCAAACTGTTTATACAATAGTTACACGTGTTTCCAGTTTGATCCACATGATTTTAAAAAATGCTTCACATCATATTCAAATTAACATTTAATAACTAAGTTTAGAGGGAAGAACTTGATTTATACAGCATTAATGTTCTAAGGACTCAATCAAAACGCTTTATAATTCAGACCAATTAAAAATCTAAACATTAGTTCGAGGACGTTGGGTAGAATTAACCCACTTTGTTCTGGCAGGGCTGAAGTTAATATAATGCCATGGGAGGACATGTTGAGGGCAATAAAGAAAGGGAGAAAGAGGACCAAGTGGGAACAAAGGGAACCTTATGCCTTTTGGAAGGGTAACCCTCACGTTGCTAAAAATAGGCTTGACCTTATGAAATGTAACCTTTCAGATCAATATGACTGGAATGTTCGACTCTATTACAAGGTAATCAATTAATTTCCTCAAAATTAGATCGATTCTCGAGCTTTAAAATGTTTTAATTGAGTTATCAAAATATCTGAGTTGTCATTTAACAAACAAGTTGATGGCTAAGTTGATGGAAAGACTTGAGTGGTGTGATACTGATACTTTGATGACTTAATTGAAATGTTTTTGAAGGTTAGGAAAACCAGTTTAGATATTGAACCATAGTTTTGGGGACATATAATAGATTTGTTGAAATGGTTTTTGTAACTATTAATTATTTGTTTTGAATTTCAGAATTGGAGTAAAGTAGTCGATGAAGGGTTCAATAATTCTAAATTGGAAGATCAATGCACCTACAGGTATATATGCCAAGCTTTTCTTTTCTTCCTCATGAAAATTGGGTTTATTTCACCAACCATCCTCAACTAATAGCTCAAATTCTAAATTGATTCTTGAACTCTAAAAATATTCTACTTGAGTTCTCAAAATATTAATATCGTATTACTTAGTTCTTTCTATTAGCCTAAAGTTAGCTTGGACGTTAAATGCTAGGTCAGATCTAACATGGAGCATATTTTAAATACATGGATCAAAATTTAAATACATGTATACCTATTGCATGAACAACTTTGATCTAGAAGAAAAAAAGACAATGTCATTTTTAACACATTAAGTAAAACCACCATGAAGACCCCTGTACTAGGAGTCAAATTGCATTTTGCCACCTTTACTAGAAAATAGGCGTTAGACCAAAGAGCATATTGGTCCTTTCTATTAAAAAATTCATCTATTTCTACTGTTAAAAATTGGCGTGTTTGACAAAATAACCAGACAATTACACATAGCGTACCACGTGTACCTTATAGTAATGTATAAGGGCCAACTTTTTTAATAGTAGAAATGGATGAATTTTTTAACAAAAAGGACCTATTTGCTCTTTGATCTAATATATAAGGATTAATTTGCCCATTTTTTGATTAGATGGGGCAAAATGCAATTTGTCTTATAGTACAAGGGCCTTCATGCAGTAGGTGTATACGTGTTTATAATTTAATTTACATATTCAAACTTACATTTAATGTCCAAATTAACTATTAGACTAATGAAAGAATATAATTGATACGATTGTATTCTTTGAGAAATCAGTTAGAGTGTTTTAAAGTTGGAAGACTAATTTAAAATCCAATCTGTATAGTGTAATTAACTTGATTTCTTCTTGTTGTTGTATGATGGAAAGATACAAGATTTATATAGAAGGATCCACATGGTCCGTAAGTAAGAAATACATACTAGCATGTGATAGCATGACACTGATGATAAAGCCCCGATACTTTGATTTTTTCTCGAGAAGCATGGTGCCAATGCAGCATTATTGGCCCATACGCCGCCAAGACAAATGCAGAGACCTTAAGTTCGCCGTTGAATGGGGCAATAATCACACTCAACAGGTACTTAATCAATAATCACACTCAACAGGTACTTAATCAAACCATCATGATCAATTTGTTATTTTTTTTTTTTATGTATATAGACTTGTCAATTCTAACTCAAGCTTGAAGACACAATTCTTGTTATTGCGGTTGCGAAGTGCTTTTCTTGATTAGTGTTTTTGAAATGCACTTCACAACCAATTTCTTCGTTTGACTCGAAAAGCATTTTTGGAAGGTAAAAACATTTTGTTTAAAAAATGTTTTTGGATAGCTAGAAGTAATGCTACACATATCATAGCTTGAATTCCAATATGATCGTACTAAATTTAACTTTAAAAAGTCAACAATTCAAATCTGTCAAATTTGAATTTAAAAAAATACCTAAACTTGAAATGACCTAAATCCAAAAATCTATTTTTTTATATCTTCTATGTCTGTTTTATGGTTCAAGTTTACGGTTTGTGACTGTCCCTTCTAGCACGGTTGTCTCCAAGGTTTGAATATGCTTTTTTTTTTTTTTTTTTTTTTAGGAATGTAACGTGACTTACCACAAAACTCAATATTTATTGATTGAAGCTAGATAATTGATTTGAAAAAAACTGATTAACAAATCCAAAATAATTAAAACCAAAATGGAAAAAAAAATTAAACCCAAATTGATGCAATCCAAAAGCAATTCAAATTGCTCTATTATTAGGTCTATATGAAAGAAAATATCAATCTTCACTCTGTGAACTTACCCAAATTGGATCTATTTAGATTGATGAATCCGAAAGCAACATCGACCGCCCAATTGATAGGAAAATATGAACAACAATAATTTGACTTTCACTGCATGAACTTGCAGGCACAGGACATAGGGAAGGCAGGGAGCAAATTCATCGAAGAGATTCTAACGATGCGGAACGTATACGATTACATGTTTCACTTGTTGAACGAATACTCAAAGCTATTGAAGTACAAACCGACGGTACCTTCGAAAGCTCGAAGGATATGTGTCGAATCAACGGCGTGCAAGCAAAAAGGTGTATGGAAGGAGTTCTTGTTTCAATCCTTGGTGAAGTCACCAAGCTATAAGCCTCCATGTGAGTTGCCTCCTCCATATGAACCTCAAGGTATTCAAGCTTCTAAGGACAAAATAGACAACATAGATAAGCAAGTGGAGAATTGGGGGAATGTATATTGGAATAAGCTAAATGATACCAATCAATAGACACCTCTTTTGTTTTTTTGTTTTTTTTGGTTAATTTTCATTCACATTGTTAATTAGTTGATAATTAACGTAGTAATACAGTCGATTAAGTTAATCATTATGGAATTGTCCAAATTAGATTAAATACAAGATAGATTTCAAAGGTGATATAAGTAATACTTTAAATATGATTATGATAAAATAAAATTAAAAAACCATGAGATGAATGTACGGATTTTAAGTCTATTAATTTATAAACGGTGCATCATTTGAAGGGCTTTAAATTATCCCACATATTCTAAATTATTGCTAAATAGGATCTACTAATTGAGTTTTTAAAGTATTGGTGTTGTATCAATTAACATAACCTTTAATTTAGGCGTTAAATGTCAATTTAAAACATGTAAATTAAACTATAAACGTGTGTGTATTGATCACATTGATAAATTGGAGTTTTATTATACATATTTGTTGGTAGATGTGGGTTTTCAATTTTATTATGTATTGTTATAATGTGTAAATTTTAGTTAAATAAATTTAGTTCGATTCTTAATTTATTTCTACTCAATACTGATTTGATTTTACTTTATAATTACACTAATGTATTTATAATTATGATTGTATTGTATTTTCATTTGCAAGCTTTAAAAATGAAATTTGGACTGTAGTTTAACCCTTCATGTCTTAGAAGGCAAGGTCTCCCCATAGCCAATGGATAAAGTAGCTTACATATTTCAATTTATGTATAAAATTTGTCTTTGATATATATATTAAAATAGTGACTGATATTTCATAGTAAACATAAAGAAGTTCACAATAAAATTGGATGCAAGGATGCTGTATTTTTAAGAGGAGATATAAGTTGAAATTTTAAAGACAATATTATTAAAAGCAGTAGTCACAAATTTTAAATATAAACCGTAAAACGAATATAAAGAATATATAAAAAAAAAAAACTCAATCTTTAAGTTGTCATTTGATGTCAGATATAAAATAATATAATTTTGATTTTGATTCCTTTACTATGTTCAAATGGTGAAAATGTTTATGCTTTAATTTAGAATAATTTAACTCTTTAATTTTATAACATTATTATTTAATCCAAATAATTCACATTATTAATTATTCTAATTAAATAATAATGTATTTTTTGTTATCGAAAACAATCATAATTCATCATGCTAACAAATTTTTGTTGTTGGATGTATTGGAAAAAAAAAAAAACTCTACATACATTAGTATTTTAATTAAAATTATAAAAATATAGAATGAAATTATTCTAAATTAAAATATAAAAATTAAATTCAAAATTTAAGTATATAAAAGATATCAAAACCATATTTTAAGACAAGCAACATAATTGAAAGTACATTCATAAAGAAGAACATATATTTATAACATAGACAGATATTGATTATATATAAATTATAAATCTTAGACATGGCTCTTGATGGAAGAGCTATATCCACTTTGATCATCATAATACTTGGACCAAAGCATAACACCACCATACTTGGAGGAATTCTTTATGGCAGGGAGAACCTTCGATGTTAGATCATTTACAGGGATGAAACCGCTACCCGCTGCATCCGGAGCTGCCGGTAGTCCAAGAAAAATATTCGTGGCCGGAATATCCGATGTCCATTGTTTCCATGCATCTTCAAGGTTGGCAATATCGGCCGATGAGTATTGACAAGGAGGGTTGTTATAGAACTGGACCCAAACGTAATCAAACAGACCTGTTTTCAATGCATTTCCGATCCATGCATCGGGGAACGGGCATTGAGGAGCCGCCGTTAAGAACACTTTCTTGCCTTTCTTACTATATCCAGAAAGGTACTTTGCGAGCTCGTCCCAGTATTCACCAGTACCTCCCTCGATGTCAAAGTCAATTCCATCAAGGATAGCCGGTCCAAGCGGTCGAGACGACGATGTCCCCCCTAAGAAATTGTTCCAAAGATACGTTGCGACTTGCCTAGCGTCATCTGACGAAGCGAGGGAGTAACTACCGGCGCCTCCACCTATAGAAAGAATCACTTTAACACCTTGGGCTTGACACGATTTAATATCGGAACTTAACCCAGTACAACCGTTGCTATAAGGATCGCAATGACCGGCGAGGTTTATCATTGGAGTTTGGCCATTTCCAAATGTTGCCAAGAAGGCTATATTCACGTATTCATAATTCCCCGTAGCGCAAGTGTCTGCTAGGGTGCCTTCGTTGCCATTTTGGCCCCAATAGATGGAAATCCCACCACCATTGGAACAAGTTGCTAGCACCAAAACCATCATGCAGATGAATGGAGCTGATACTTTAAGCTTGAATGCCATGTTGTTAGGCTAGTTTATTACAGGATGGAGTTGTTTGTGTGTTGAAACAATGGTGGTGAAGGTCCAACATTTTATAGCACAGAAATGGGAGATTGTTGTTTGACAAATATTGTGAAATTTTGCAGGTGAGAACGTAGCGTCAACAGTATGCTATACAGTATCAATATTTTAATGACTACGGTTGATTTGAGGCAAGCAATATAAGCCAATATAAATGGAACTTTTTGTTGAACACTAATTCATATGCCCTTTATTTATTTTTATCAAATGATGGGCTCATTTCCTTAATTTCTTAACACCCAATGATTAGGCTCGTTATACAAGGATAGTTAACAAGAAAACATAAAGAACCCAATGATAAGCAAGGCCAGGCCCTACAAAAAATTATCAAATAATAATCTAATATATAAATTACTTAGTTTATCAAATTTAATTCTAAGGAGTGAAGTTAGGAATTTTTATTGTAGCGTTAAGATAAAATTTTAAAAATTTAAGGGTAAAATTAAAATTTTGGTCGATTTAAATCGAATAATTAAAATTTTAGAAAGAGTAAAAGATAAAATTTTTTATACAGTGGTTAAAATGAACTAAATTAAAGTATTGTATTTTAATAGCGCATAAATAGAATTAGACTATTTAAGAAGGGGACAAGGTCCTAGGTTAAGGACCAAATAGTTAAAATTAAAACTTTATTTTCAGGCCTTAGATATAATTAAGGACCAAATATCATATGGCTAAAGAGTAAAGAATCACAACCCTTGCTTGAAACAAAGGCAAATACGGAGAGGCAGAAAAATATAATCAAGCATCAGACCAGTATATCTCCATTTCGCCACGTTTATCTCCATACACTCCCAAGGCATCCCAAACTGCATCCGAGGCATCTACGATGTTGTTGGCACACGGAGGCTGGTAATCGTGTTCATCATCACACCCCATCGTGGAGTCACATTCATCGACTACCTTAGCTTTAACAGTTTTTCCATTACCGTGAATGTTAATATAATTCATACACCGTTTTTTCTTGTTGAACCACCCCGTCGAAAGCGCCACAATCAATTCTGAATCTTTATGATAGTTGTTGTCGCATTCACATGGACCGCCACCGTCCTCCTTCGGACCGAATCCGTTGAGAGTTAGGGTTGCCTTGGTATGACTTGAAACCGGCGGCGAACATGTATACGTGTTATAAAACTTGCCTTCTTGGCAACAATCAGAATCATGGCCTTTGTTACATTTACCTGGAGGAGGCTTTTTCCCTCTAAGCTTACCGCTGGGTTTGCATGTATCTGCTTCCACCATGAAACAATTTGTAATAACTAAAAGAAAGCAAATAAAAAGAAAAATAGTGGGAAAACCCTTCATATTCATATACTTTTGTTAACTAATCCTTGTAATTATACTATATCTTGGTGCAAAGAACATGAAAATGGTGGGTTTATATAGCCATAATTTTATCAAAAGTATCGTAAGAAGATGCACAATGTGTCACAAAAGGTTAAATTTTGCCGCATTTTACAAGGCTGGAATCAAGTTAAAATATATGTTGGGAAATCAGGCATCTCAGTTAGAGCCGTAAGCATCTTTAAACAAATAGGAATGCATTACGCTAAAATATACATTGAGATTTACTATATGTGTCTAAAATATTAAAAGTTAAATTTACAAATTCTAATTGACCATTGAGTATTAACTCAATTAGCATGGACATTGTTATCAATATAGGAAGACATGAGTTCGAGTGCGTTGAAGCATATTATCATCCTATTTATGGGTTGGAGAGGGGCTATTTATGTATAGTTCTAAATGTGGATTTAAATGTATTTAAGTATGTAATAATATCATGTTAGAGCACATAAATTTGAAATCATATATATTAGAAAAATATACTTTACTATGATAAACTTAAATAATTAATTAACTTATATAAGTCCCTAAAATTATTATTTTAGAAAATTTTTAAAATTTTAACTTTCGTTATATATTTTTCAGAAATTTTTTATTAAAAAATATATAATTTGGAATTTTTATAGTATTTTGAATTTTTGAAAATTATTTTAATTTTTTTTTGTAATTTTTGTTGAGAAGACAAATTTGTTCAATTTCAAAATTGATAGGGACTGAAAGGGTATTTACACCGATTTATTATTCGAATTGTAAAATTCTACTCAACTTGAACTCAAAACTCCAATTACTTATTTGAATTGAATCAAATAACTCAATCAACTAACTCGAATTTTGAATTTTTTTTCGATTTTTTTAAATCGAATCGGATTTCACTCACTCTAATAACTACTTTAGTAACATAATTAGATTTTTTTTTTGGGTGAAAATAATGAATGTTGATATAAATATACGTAATAATCTTGGGATAGGAAAGAATCTACCGGTAGGTTTGGAATCTGACTAAATACATATAAATTCCCAAAAGCAACACTAAAAAGCAATAATTGTTAGAATCTTTTTATTTTCTTTGGATTTTAATATGAGATAACCTAGGAAACATAGACATGTCTGTTATATGTAAAAGAGATTCTCTTTGTCATAATATTGAGCTTTGACTTTAGCATATTCATCTCCAAAAGTATCTGTCTATCCATATATGTTTTAAGAGAATTTATGTTGTTGTTCCGGTTAAAATTTAAAGTTATAATTTTAATGCTTTTAATGAATAAAAAAGGATTGATCTAAACCTTATCTCAATTGGCATAGTTGTTATCATACCAACGAGGTGAGGAATTCAATACCACCGTATCGGAGTCCTAGTTGTGCTCAAGATTGGCAAGATGATGGGCATATTTGTTACCTTCCCTGAAAATATGTTAGGATTTCCATCACATCACCCCCATTTCAACAATTAAGAGCAAGCAATCCCTAAGCGGGTGGATGTCATCTAGAGGAAGTGGGCAACCATGGCATCCAGTTCAACAATAAGAGACTGAATATTTAAACCTTTAGCAAGTTGCAAACCCACATGAAGCCTCATAGCTCGATTTGAAGACCATCCGTCCTTCCAATCTTTCGCAAGAATTCGACCACTCAATCACCCTTATCATTCCGTATTAAACCACCTGCAGATGCAATACCAGTTCCCGCTTTTACTGCTCCATCTGAGTTACGGAGAAGAGCTTCATTTCACCAGCAAAGTTCAAATACAGCCAATTTACGTTCTAAGTCACTGAACTTAACATTAAATTTCATATAAATCACAATTATTTAATTTCATTGAGTTATGAACTTCTAACATTAACCAAGTAGGTCAATTATGCTAATTTCATTCATACAAATACCATTAGTTTAGTGTGAAGAGTGAATTGATTCTGAAAGATGATGATGTGACGGTGTCGACGGAAGGTCCTTACCCTGAGATTGCTTTCTCTTATCGATAAGAGCATGACTATCTCTGTCATAGTCTGGTTGATGGGTAGGGCTATTGGTTATAGAGCATTGGTGAACAGATTGACGTTGCTTTGGGAACTGGTGGGAGAGTTTCACGTTGTGGATTTGGAGAACGACTTCTTTATTGTTAAGTTCAGCATGGTTCAGGACTATAACAAGGCCCTTTCTGAAGCACATATCCACCCGGAAGCCTTGAGAGAGCTATTCTTAACGTACTCAGCCGTGCATGGAAAGTGGAAGCAGCACATGTCTACCCGGAAGCCAACATGGTGGCAGACCTACTGGCGAAGTTAGCAGCTGATCATGGGCTGGGAATCCAAAGTCCTTTGAGAAGCAGCGGCTAAGGCACTGCAAATTTTGCAGGAGGATAAGAAAGGCAGATCAATAAGCAGGAGTTTTTTTTTTTTTTTTTTTTAAATTAATTCTTTAATTTTCGAATTATCCCATGTTTCATAAAAAAAAAAATTGGACGACTATCAATGATATTGCAATGGATGGATTTTAGTCTGTTAATATTATTTTAATCCAGATTATTCCAATATTTAATTATTCATATTTAGTATTAAGGTATAATAATTTATTTAGTCCTTCAAATTTATAAAAAAAATTATTTTAACTTTTTATTCAATTATTTTGTCTCTTTTATCCCTTCAATTTATTTTTCTATCAAATCATTCTAAAATGAATTAAAAAGTTAACTTTTGCTGAGGTGACATACATGTAGATAACACATTAACATTTAATTAATTTTTAAATTTTAAAAAACTAATTAAATGTTGACCTATCATTCATATATATATATATATATATATCAATAAAGTTAAAAGAAATGTTAGTTTTTCGATTAGCATTAACATTAACATTTTTCATTATCAGCAAAACATAAATTTTTTCATTCACATTACATTTTGACTAAAATTTAAAAAAAAAATTTCAAATTGTTGTAATTAAAGTGTAAGCTTAAAATGCAAATTTAGAGAACAAAACCATATTTAAGAGAAGCAATTGAAAATACATTCATAAAGAAGAGCATATACTTATAACAGTCAGATATTGAATATATAAATTCTTAAACATAGCTCTTGATGGAAGAGCTATATCCACTTTGATCATCATAATACTTGGACCAAAGCATAACACCACCATACTTGGAGGAATTCTTTATGGCAGGGAGAACCTTCGATGTTAGATCATTTACAGGGATGAAACCGCTACCCGCTGCATCCGGAGCTGCCGGTAGTCCAAGAAAAATATTCGTCGCCGGAATATCCGATGTCCATTGTTTCCATGCATCTTCAAGGTTGGCAATATCGGCCGATGAGTATTGACAAGGAGGGTTGTTATAGAATTGGACCCAAACGTAATCAAATAGACCTGTTTTCAATGCATTTCCGATCCATGCATCAGGGAACGGGCATTGAGGAGCCGCCGTTAAGTACACTTTCTTGCCTTTCTTACTATATCCAGAAAGGTACTTTGCGAGCTCTTCCCAGTATTCACCAGTACCTCCCTCGATGTCAAAGTCAATTCCATCAAGGATAGCCGGTCCAAGCGGTCGAGACGACGATGTTCCCCCTAAGAAATTGTTCCAAAGATACGTTGCGACTTGCCTAGCGTCATCTGACGAAGCGAGGGAGTAACTACCGGCGCCTCCACCTATAGAAAGAATCACTTTAACACCTTTGGCTTGACACGATTTAATATCGGAACTTAACCCAGTACAACTGTTGCTATAAGGATCGCAATGACCGGCGAGGTTTATCATTGGAGTTTGGCCATTTCCAAATGTTGCCAAGAAGGCTATATTCACGTATTCATAATTCCCCGTAGCGCAAGTGTCTGCTAGGGTGCCTTCGTTGCCATTTTGGCCCAATAGATGGAAATCCCACCACCATTGGAACCAGTTGCTAGCACCAAAATGGAACTGATATTTTAAGCTTGAATGCCATGTTGTTAGGCTAGTTTATTACAGGATGGAGTTGTTTGTGCGTTGAAACAATGGTAGTGAAGGTCCAACATTTTATAGCACATAAATGGGAGATTGTCGTTATACAAATATTTGAAATTTTGCAGGTGAGAACGTAGCGTCACGGTATGCTATACAGTGTCAATATTTTAATGACTACGGTTGATTTGAGGCAAGCAATATAAGCCAATTTAAATGGCAATGCCTAAGACTTTTTGTTGGACACTAATTCATGTGCCATTTTATCATTTAGGTTTCATTTATATTTGTAAACTAGATTTATCACTTAATTAAAATAAATTATAATTTGATCATTAAACTTTTCAAAATTATTTTTTTTATCACCTGATATTTTGAAACCTTTTTAATTAGTATAATAATAATTTTAGTCCCAACTTTTATGCTTTCTTTCAATTTGACCTTTGATTATATATAAAATGATAAAAAAATGAAAATCATTTAAAAAATTTAGAAAATTCTAAAAATTAAAATAGATAAAAGTTTTAAAAATAGATAAAGTAAGAGAAAATGAGGGAAATTTATTTTTAGCCCCTCCAAATTTTCTTTCTGTATTGTCTGTGCATAAATATCAATTACTCATTCTTGAAATAAACATAGAAAAAAAAATTAAGCAAAATTATTTGTTCTCTTTTTTTACCTCTTATGTTTCTTGATATAGCTTTTTTTGTTTTAAGAAAATAAAAAAAATAATAATATAATTTGAATTTATAATTTGAGTTTTGAAAATAATTTAAATGAATTAAAAATTTGAATTGAGTTTAAAAAAAAATTGTGATATGTTTGGTATTTTTTTAGGTTAAAGAGCAGATTTCATAAGCTTTAGTAATATCAATTTTGAATGTTCTACTGAGATATGAAACTTAATTTGAAATTATTACTAATTTGATTTCGAAAAACACTTAGAAAACATTTAATGATGTACCTTGTGGGGAGGGGCATTTGTTATTTTGTTTCCCACACATATTAGCAATGTTTTGAAATTGGATTGGACCAGCTAGTCAAACCGGTCCAAACAATATCAAAAAAATCATTTGAACCGTGGAAAGTCGGGTTGGATCGGTAACTGGGAATTGGACCGGTTTTTGGAAGATTGGGCTCTTTGGGGTTGGATCAAATTGGAAAAATGATCCAATCGACACAACAATAAAAAACAATAAGAATAATAACAAAAGCCTTACAACTTGTCTCAGCGTTCTTGGTTGAGAGTTCACAACCCAAGTTCTGGAATAACCTGCTTCTCTTGTCTTCAGTCTTCTCATGTTTCAAGTTCTTTTGAAGATCAAAGTAAAAAGAATGATGATAAATAAATGTGTTGAAGATCAAGGTAGATAATTTATTTTAACATCAAATCAAAAAAAAATAAAAATGATAACAGATAGAAGCGTTTGAAAGTAGGGGTTCTTTTTTTTTTTTTTCCCTTACTGTTGCTTCTTTATTAATGGATGAACAACATATTAAATTTTATTCAAAAAATTATTACATTTGACTTTATTTTTATTTATATTTGAAAAGTATAGGGACTACAGGCACATTTTAACCTACTTTTTGTATAGAATCAGGTCAAATTGATAGAGAATGTAAAAGTTGAGGACTAAAATTGTTATTATACCAATTAAAAAGTGCCACTTAGGTGAAACAAATTTGAAAACTTTAGTGACTAAATTCTAAAGTTTTTTTAGTTATATGACTAAAATAAAAATATACCCATAGTTCAGTGACTAATGGTGTAATTTACTCAATTTCTTAACACCCAATGTTAAGGCCCGTTATTAGAAGGAAAGTTGAGAAGAAAAGAAAAAGAACCCAATGAAGCCCCGGCCCATTACAAGGAAAAATTAGAAAACAAAATGTCAGAAGTGGGATTTGAACCCACGCCCTCTCACGAAGACCAGAACTTGAGTCTGGCGCCTTAGACCACTCGGCCATCCTGACTCCACGTTATAATATTTATTCTAATATTTACTCTGCTATGTTTACTAATCTGAATGCGGAAGCTAACAATTCCTCGCAAATAACCTAAGTTTGTATTTGGATACTCTTCATAATGATTATCATCGGAGAGGAGAGGATGGTGGAGAGAAGTGCTGGTTTCGGGTTCATCACAATCTAATAAATTTAGTTGGTAATTTTTTTTTAAATGTGTAAATGTTGAGATTTAAATTTTGTTTTTATTATAATGAAAACTAAATTAACAAAATATGTAAACATTGAGAATGATCAATCTGACTAAGCATATATTTGCCTAAGTTAAATACTCGAAAACAACACTAATAAAAAATTACCATATGAGCTTTGATTTGTAGCATATTCATCTCCAAGGCATCTACATGTCAATTTATGCATGAAAGGATTTTTATTGTCTTTAAATTATTGTCGAAATTTTGGCCTTTTTTATAAAATTAACCCAAAAAATTTAATTAATTATAAAAATGACCTATTTTTTTATGAAACACGTAAATGACCTAAAATCTACAGTGAAAGTTGGTGGAGCCAAAGAGTTTGGCGCTATCAACATGCTATGTTAGCAATCGGGATAAAAAAATCAATTTTTTAGTGGAGCCATGTAGAATGGAGTCACCTGTATAAATATTAGGAAAATACTATAATTTCTGAAAAAAAGGGGGGACTTTAAAAAAAGTTTTCCATTTTTTGGTGGAGCCAAATAAGTTGGTTTCTAATGTGATTTTTTTTTAAGTTTTCTAAAATTTTAAATATACTACAAAAATGTTAAGTATAATTAATTTTAAAATTTTAATATCTTTAAAATTTTAATATACTTAATATATATTTTTAATAGGTAAAGAAAAAAAAAAGATTTTCTTAATTTATTTAAAATTTTAGAAAAACTTAAAAAAATTAAATATATTAAAATTTTAAATATATTAAAAAATGTTAAGTATAACCAATTTTAGAATTTTAATATATTTAATATATTTTAAAAAAATTAAATATATTAAAAAATATTAAGTATAACTAATTTTAAAATTTTAATATGTAAAGAAAAAAATAAGTTTTCTTAATGTATTTAAAATTTTAAAAGGAAAAAGAGCGAGCAACTTTGGAAACCCGGGGGGGGGGGGGGGTTGCGAATTTATTTGGCTCCATTAAAAGAGGGAATTTTTTTTAAAGTCCCTCCATTTCTTTCAGAAATTATAGTATTTCCTTGTTATTTATACAGGTGGCGCCATTCTACACAGCTCCAAAAAAAATGATTTTTTTATCCTGGTTGCTGACGTGGCATGTTGGTGGCGCCAAACTCTTTGACTCCACCAACTTTCACTATAGATTTTAGGTCATTTACGTGTTTAATTAAAAAAATAAGTCATTTATGTAATTAATTAAATTTTTTGGGTTAATTTTATAAAAAAACCCGAAATTTTAAATTGATTTCAAATGTTAAAATATTTAAATTAAATCATCAAAATATCAATATTGTATTGATTAGATTTTTCTATCAACCTCGCCATTAGCTTGAGTGTTAAATGTTAGCTCAAATCTAACGTAAAACATATTTAAAATATGTTAATTAAATTGCAAACATGTGTGTACTTAACGCGTGAACTGCTTGAATTAAAAAGAAAAAAGAAAATATACTCTCTTAAATGTTAATAGCATTCTATATTGTTTTAACACGTCAGAATTGAGTTATCCATAAGCTTTAATCTTAGCCGTTGATATACTTTAATCTTAGCCGTTGATATACTTTAATCTGTACTGTTAAATTTGGGGAGGCTGAACTATAAATAGAGGACTCTCCCCCTCATGGTAAAACACTTCATTGAGTAATAGAATTCTTGAGAGCATTCACTTGAAACTTTCTCTCTTGTGTTCTCTGTGGCTTTATTCTTATATTTTAAAGTTTGTTCATATTTGTTCATCTTTAAGCTCTTCCGCTTTGCGTTGTTGCCTTGAAGGAATTCTAGTTGAATCCTCAATTATTGGGATTTAGGCTAACTTAGGTGTTTTTGAAGCGAAAAATTTTCCTAATGCCACACGGATTGTGAGACTAAAGTTCTAGACTTGTGACAAAAGGACATGATTGAGACAATACAAGCGTTTTGAGGACTCAATTAAAAAACATTAAAATTTAATGACCAATTTAAAATCTAGAATTAAAAAGAAAAAAGAAAAAAAAATACTCTCTTAAATGTTAAGAGCAGAGAACTTGTACTCTTTTCTTAAATATTTTTTAACTAACATTGCCTGGATTCACAGTTAATTATTATTTTAAGTTTGATATGTGTCACATATATAATAAATTCGTTACCTGATGTGGTGAGATCATTTTCTGAACAAAAATACGCCTACTTTCCTAAATAATCTAAGAGATATCCTATTTTACTAAAATTCATTTATCTTTATAGACTATATAATACAATACAAATATAATTTAAAAATAATAAACTTTAAATACAATTCAGACTATTATGACATAATTATAGCATTAAAGATATAGCAATCAGAAAGAAAATAAAATAATTTATTTTATTTAAATTTATTTTATTTGAATTAAAAAGAATAAATTTTTATATTATTTTTATCCAATAAAAAAAAATTTAATTTATGAAGTAAAAATTTCGTAGAGTAATTTATAATTAGCATTGATTCATATTGGTATAAATGAATATATATATATATATAGTTCTTTTCTTTCTATTATATTAGTATTTTCTATTCTATTTTTTCTATTCTATTAGTATTAGTTAGTGATCCCGGCTCAGTGAGTCCTTTCTTCCGTGATTAACCGTTGGCGCCAGTCCTAGTCCTACATTCCATTTTGTCTCTGTGGACTGAGGAGAAAGGGGACTCGGCAGGAAGAGGATTGTACCATGAGAGAAGCAAGGAGGTCAACCTCTTTCAAATATACAACATGGATTCTGGCAATGCAATGGAGTTGGCTTTCATTCGGATCTGAATGAACCATATTTTCCACGGAGGTAAATCCTTGCCCGCCAGGCAAGAGGATAGCAAGTTACAAATTCTGTTTCGATAGGACATGTATTTCTATTACTATGAAATTCATAAATGAAGTAATTAATCGTGGGATTACCATTATTATGTTTGTAGTGACGAATCTTGTATGTGTTCCTAATAAAAGAAAAGAAATTTGTCAAAATTTCGGGGTCTTAAAGGGTCGTGGAAACACATAATAACTCTTGAATGGAACTGGAAAAGAGATGTAACTCCAGTTCCTTCGGAAATGGTAAGATCTTTGGCGCAAGAAAAAGGGGCTGATCCATATCATCTTGACTTGGTTCTGATTTCTCTATTTTTTAAAGAATACCGCTTCTCCTACTCGTATCGAATAGAACATGCTGAGGCAAACCTTCTTCATGTAAAACCTGCTTGATTTAGATCGGGAGAATCGTACGGTATATATATATATATATACTCGATTTGGTGGCATTAGAGGTGTTCATGGGCTGGGTCGGGTTGGGTCTAATAAAAAATTTAGGCCCGTTTACTAGGCCTGGTCTGGAAAAAGTGCCTAAAATTTTGCCCAAACCCGGCCTCGGATAAAAATGCTAAAAATATTAAAATAAATATTTCTTGACAAATTGAAAATAAAATTTTAAAAATATGTATACTTAACTAACACTAAGATAGATTCAACTGAACAAGCCAATGCTTCTAAAATAATTACAAAATTAACAATAAAACAAGTGTTATACAATATCCAAAAAATAACAACAAAATGGCAGTAACATAATAGTGAAATGATAGCAAAATAGAGAAAAAACAATAAGAAAATAACATTAAAACAACAAAAAAAAAAGCAAATTTTTGTCTTTTTTTCGGGTTAGGCTGGGCCGGGCCCGGGTCAAAAATGCCTTACCCAAGGCTCGACCTGTTTTTTAAACAGACATTATTTTTTTGTCTAAGCCTATTTTTCAGACCTATATTTTTACTCAAATCCTCTCACTTTTTGAGCGGGTCGAGTGGTTGGATCCATAAGCAGGGTCAAATATTAAAAATTAACTTTTACCGAGTTCAATATTTTAGAATAATGATGGTCAGACTTACAATTAAATAGTATAAATAATGCATGGATGAAGCAATTAAAGAGTGGGGGAAATTAAAACATGCTTTTGTAGTGACACAGCCTCAGAGAAAGTACTAAACAACACACTCCAAAAAGGCTTCATTTCTATGTTTGTACAAATATGAAAATATATTATGATTAAAATGAAATGTTTATACTAACATGAATTATGTATAAGATTTGTTAAAACAATCAAACCATATAATATATTTGTAGGTAAATGATTAAAATAGTCGTTTACTTCAAGTTACATTTTAGTTATTTATGTTTGAAATGTTACGTTTTAGTCATCTACGTTATCGTATTGTAACATTTTAATCATTGAGCAGTTAATTGTTGTTAACAGTATAATGGTAAGTTGACGCGACACGTTAAATCATCATTTCAAACAAAAATTTTAGGTTATATTATACAATTGCTCCCTATATTTTTTTTTTTGTTTTGAACGATTTAATTCTTTTCTTTTATTTTTTTTAACTTTCTTTTTATTTTCTTTATTTTCCATTCTGTTCTGCTTCTCCTTCTATTTTCCTCCTTTCTTCATTTCTTTTATCGTAGAAAAACTAATTAAAAGGAAGATTAAATAGAACGTATAGGAAATACCCAATACCAAATTAAAAGTATAGGGACTAGTTTTAACAAATAAAAAAAACTATGTTAAAAAAATAGAGAAGTGAGGAAAATAGAGGGAGAAGTGGAAGAGAATAGAAAATAAAGAAAAAAGAAGTTAAAAAACATAAAAGAAAAAATTAAATTACTCAAAACGAAAAAAATATAAGAACTAATTGTATAATTTAACCTAAAATTTTCATTTATTCAATTTCTTAACACACAATGGTAAGGCCCGTTATTAGAAGGAAAGGTGAGAAGAAAAGAAAAAGAACCCAATGAAGCCCCAGCCCACTAGAAGGAAAAATTAGAAAACAAAATGTCAGGAGTGGGATTTGAACCCACGCCCTCTCACGAGGACCAGAACTTGAGTCTGGCGCCTTAGACCACTCGGCCATCCTGACTACTTGGCTGCAATCGTTCATATTATCCTATTTATTCCTTATCTTTTATCAAACAGCTATGTATGTTAATTTGAATGTGGAAGCGAACAATTCCTCGCGAAGAAGCTAAGTTTGTATTTATATGCTGTTGATACTGGTTATCAATATCAATGGGGAGGTGAGGAGTGCCAGCTCACCTATGTTAGGTGAAAAGTCGATGAAAAGAGGAGAAAGAGAAAAGAGGAAATAGTGATGCATTAAGGTTGGTATGTCGATGCTAAAGGGAAGGAGTTGATTCATGGTCCCTCATGCACCTAGGCTTATATAATGGGTCATTGTTTGTCTTGTAGTGCCACGTAGTTAATAGTACAATATCTTAAATGTTTTTGTGGTCTAGATAGGTGGCAATGCCATTAGAGGTGAGTTGTTGTCATAGAATGTACTATGTGATTCTACTATGATATTCTTGTCCTTAGGGTCGTATAAAGATAGTTATGCTTGGGTGGTTCTAACGAGGCGTGCGCAATAGGGGTAGTCAAAGGGTTGTTTGTCAGCTTGCCAACTGTCTTGCTTTGCTATGGTATAATAGATGGCATAAAGTAATTTGATGAAAATATAATTACTAGTAATTGCACCTTCATGTAATTATGATGAATTTTAAATATTTAGATGCGTTTGGTTAACAAAGTGTAATTCCATTGTAATTTCCTATGTCATGTTTCGTAGTATATATTATAATTATTCAACTATATATTTTAAATTCTAAAAAAAATTAATTATTACAAAAAATTATTCACAATACTTGAGAAAAAAAATTTCTCTAAACAAGTAACAAAACTTAAAATCAAATCTTTGTATGTAAAAGGGATAATGTAACTTTTGGCCCCTAAACTTTACGATTAGGTCCACAATGGCCCCCTGAACTTTAAAATTGTTATTCATTTAAGCCCATTTTGTTAATGACTGTGGAAAAAAAAAAGGGATTATGTAACTTTTGGCTCCTCAACTTGACAACTAATCACTTTGATCATTGAACTTGAAAAATCTAAAAGTTTGATGATATGGCACTCTGAGTTTGAAAAATAAAAAATTATTAGATAATATTATCATACAGTCTCAAAGTGTCATATTCAATGTTTTAATATTGAACTCATGGTTGAATAGGTTAGACCACCGGAACTCAATTCACCCAGTTTAATCGGTTCGACTGTTGGACCAATAATAAATAAATAATTAAATAAAAATTCATAAAATCTAAAAAAATATATAAAAAATATAAAAATGATTTTACCATTTTTTTAGATTTTTATGAATTTTTAATTATTTATTTAATTATTGTTGGTATGATGGTCGAACTGGTTGAATTAAGAACCGGTATTCTGACTTGTTTAACTATCGATTCAGTTATTATTATACTAAAGATGACACTCTAATATTGTACCATCTCATCATCATCATCATCTTTTTTTTTTTAATTTTTCAAGTAATGATGTTGCATAATTCGATTAATTTAAACAAATCGATTAGTGACATTAGAATGTGGCTTAAGTGAATCTTATATGACATGCTTAAATGGCCTCAACATTAATAAGGAAAAGGATAAGTAGGTTTATCCTTGGCTATTTATTGAGGTTTTAAGCCTCACGTGTTAGTTGTTTAAAATGTGTAGGTAAAGGACCTTGTACGATAAGCTTGAAGCTTTGTTCGGGAGTATTACATCACCCATCAAGTTTTTAAGGTTATTCTTTAATTATTAAATGATATTTGTATAGGTTATTGGCATATACATAGAGACTTAGATTATTATAAGTGTTTGGATTTGTAAAATCAAGCGTTGTTTGTAACCTCCTTGAAAGGTTAAGATAAGTTTTTGAATTAAAAATTGGTTTGAACGTGTTTATGACTTGGAATTTTGTTTAAATATGATTTAGAAAAGTTTTTAAATGTTTTGAAACCATGAGATATGATTTGATGATATTTAATGATGTTTTAGAGTATTTTTGAAGTGTTTTGGGGACATTAAGTGAGTGACGTCGTGACTATACAGTTGCAACGCCGCAACTATGGAGCCCAACTTCACGACTTTGCATTCCCATCTTCACGACCATATTAACTCAATCAGTCACGCCGTGACGTCATAAGTCCCTCGTCGCAACGTTGTGCCATTGTAGCAACCCTACACAAATTTAAGTCGTTTTGATCTTTCGAGGTCTGTTTTCAGTTTCGATCGCTCTTGGTCAACTCCATATCAATGTCTAAATGTTTTAAATTGTTTTTAAAATTTTCAATTTGACTAAAACATATTGTAATTATTTTAAAGAAATTATTTAAGCTTTTAATTCTTAAATAAAAACGAGATATCTTACTCGTACATGCTCCAATGGCATCTGTCATTCGTACCGGTCGTCGGGACAGGTGAGGAGTGTTACATCAAGACACAAGAGAGATATACCCAAGCATCAAACACAAGAGAAAAGTCTTCAAATCTTCACTCTTTCATTTCTTTTGTAAACATTCTTTGGAAGCTTATTGTTAGATCTTTTATCACTCTCATTTTTATTTCTTTGAGAGCTTTTTTTTTTTAACACATTGTACAAGTTTCTTTGTTTACTTTCTTTTATTTTACCAACTATAAATTGAGAGGGTTTTAGTTGAGCCGTAGAAACTAAAAGTTTTAGTTTAGTCATAAAAGCTAGAGAGAAATTTTATCTAAAACTTAGGAAAAAGATGGTGCTGTAAATGTTATACATTCTTCTTGAAAGACATCAATTTTTATAGTGAATTGAGAAACCCTTAGTTAAAGTAAACAATTGTATATTAAATAATTCAAACTTAAACGTGAATTAAAACTTAAACGTGAATTAAGGACATGGGTTGGTTCCTTTATCACTCTTATAAAATGTAAAAGCTATGTTAGCGTACCAAATAATTATCTAATATATATTAGTTCGTTTATCAAACTTACTTCTATTCTTTTATTCCTAATTTGTAAGGGCAAAGTTATGAATTTTGTTTTGGAGGGTCAAGATAAAATTTACAAAATTTGGTGTTAAAATGACTTAAATCGAGTAATTAATTTTTAGGTGGGGTAAAAGATGAAAATTTAAATTTAATCAAGTTGTTAAAATGAACTATACCTAATTATTATTATGTTTTAAGTAGGACAGAAATAGAATTAGACCATTTAATCAAAGGGGACAAGGTCCTAGTTATAATTAAGGACCAAATAGTTATAATAAAAACGTTTTTTTCTTCAGGTCCTAAATATAATTAAGGACCGAATATATGTCATATAGCTAAAGAGTAAAGAACCACAATCCTTGCTTGAAACAAAGGCAAATATGGAGAGGCAGAAATGTTTAATCAAGCATCAGACCAGTATATCTCCATTTCACCACGTTTATCTCCATACACTCCCAAGGCATCCCAAACTGCATCTGAGGCATCGACAATGTTATTGGCACACGGAGGCTGGTAATCGTGTTCATCATCACACCCCATCGTGGAGTCACATTCATCAACTACCTTAGCTTTAACAGTTTTTCCATTACCGTGAATGTTAATATAATTCATACACCGTTTTTTCTTGTTTAACCACCCCGTCGAAAGCGCCACGATCAGTTCTGAATCTTTATGATAGTTGTTGTCGCATGCACATGGACCGCCGCCGTCCTCCTTCGGACCGAATCCATCAAGAGTCAAGATCGCCTTGGTATGACTCGAAACCGGTGGCGAACATGTAAACGTGTTGTAAAACTTGCCTTCTTGGCAACAATCAGAATCATGGCCTTTGTTACATTTACCTGGAGGAGACATTTACCTGGAGGAGGCTTTTTCCCTCTAAGCTTACCGCTGGGTTTGCATGCATCTGCTTCCACCATGAAACAATTTGTAATAACTAAAACAACGCAAATAAAAAGAAAAATAGTGGAAAAACCCTTCATAGTCATATTCTTTTGCTAACTAATCCTTGTAATTATACTATTTCTTGGTGCAAAGAACATGAAAATGGTGGGTTTATATAGCCATAATTTTATCCAAAGTATCGTAAGAAGATGCACAATGTGTCACAAAAGGTTAAATTTTGCCACATTTTGCACAGCTGGAATAATAAAAAGGTTAAAATATATGACTTGGTCTAAAATTAGTATAATTTCGTAAATGTATTTTTGATTGAATACTAATGAATAAATTATTGGATTAGGGTTTTTAGAATAAATAAATCTCAGACTTTATTAAATACAAGGATTGGGTACATATTCTGACCTAAAAAATTTATTGATGGCTTTTGGTTAAGCAATGTTGAAAAATATATATTTCTTAAAAGAAATTAAGTAATAAATCAATTGAATCTTAAAAGTTTTTGTAGATGGACGATGTATTTATTTGCGATTAATGTAAAAATAACTGTAGTAGTGAGATTAGATACTGTAACGATATTGTAAAACTATAGTAATATTGTAATATTAAATACTATATTTAATATCTCTTATAGCAATTTAACGAATGTAGATTTAAATGTACTCATACGTAATAATCTTCGGATAGGAGAGAATCTGCCGTAGGTGAATAAGATAGATTGGAATCTGACTAAAGACATTTAAATTCCCCAAAGCAACACTAATAAGCAATAATTGTTAGAATCTTTTTATTTCTCTTGTTGGATTTTAATATGAGATAACCTAGGAAACATGTAAAGGAGATTCCTCAAATAAAGATTGTCATAATATTGAGCTTTGATTTTAGCATAAATGCCATCTTCTTTGCCGATTACAAGTATAAATTGTGAGAAAATGTTTAAAGTGAACTATTTGCTTTGATGTAAACGTAAGTCTATTAATAATTGAATGTATTTTTTTTTGGAATGATGCAATGTTAAACTTTTGAACGCTATTATGTTTGTATTTTTATAACAAAAGAAATCGAATGAAGCAAAAAAAAAAAAAAAATTCATCTCCAAAAGCATTTGTCTGTCCATATATATTTTAAGAGAATTTATGCTGTTGTTCTCTATAATAGACCTAATTTATCCGGCCTGCCAGAAAATAAAAATTTTTAAAGTCCAAATTTTTGTTACAAGCTCAAAAAACATAGGAAATCCAAAATTAACCCTAGCCCAAATACAAGCCCAATGGCCCAAAGTGATTAAACATTTTCAGTAAAACAAAACCCTAGAGTCTACCCCCTGTGCCATTTCTCCTCGGCCATGTCGCCAACACCTCGTCCCGAGGTCCATCTACAAGCTTGCACCAAAATGGAAAAATCCCTTCTCCGCCTCCGTCAATGCCTGCAAACAAGCAAAAAATGGAAAGCAGAAACGAAGCAAATATACAGTAAAAACAGTAGCAAACTTTTTATATTCGCCTATAAAGCCACAATAAAAATCAGATTATAACACACAAGCATTAGAAAAATCAAAAAAAGAAATTGCAAAAGGTGATTTGCTTCGTTTTACCTGTTATCTATTTTTATTTTTATCATTTAAAAAAAAAGCATAAAATATAATAAAAATTAAAACTTACCAACTTGTTTCGGATTCCACCGCCGCGAGTGGGGAAGAGGACGCCATCCCCGATGATGGACGGCTTTTTCTGGTGTGACGAGAAAGAAGTTGAAGGGTTTCCTTCAGATTTTACCATTTTTGGCTGAGTTTTGATGAAAACCATCCCCAGATCTGGGCTCCAGGAGCCAAAATATTCAAAATGGGGGGCTTATGGTGTTTTCCGGCCACCAGAGACGGGAGAAGCCCATCGCCGGCGACGGTGGCCGTCGTGGAATCCACCCCCCTTTGGCCGGATTCTGGAGAATGAGAAAGAGTTGAGAGATTTCTTTTTTTTCTTTTTTTTTTTTTTTGAGAAGAATGTTAAAATGAAAAAAAAAAATCTGAAAAATTTAATTTAAATAGTGGTACAAAACGGTGCCATTTTGGCTTAGTGCCCACTGACACTAAACGATGTCGTTTTGGTGTGAAACGGACCGACCCGACCCGCTGCAGTTAAGGTCCGCGCGTTTTTTACCAGATGGTCTATTTGCTTTATGGGTCCTTCCGTATTTTTTAATTTTTTTAATCCAATTTTTTTCTTATTTTTAATTTATACCCTAGAATTTTATTTTAGTTTTGATTTGGTCCTCTTGGAACGGTGCGTTTCGGAGGGCGGGGAATATTTCCCCATCTGGTCCCTCCATGTTGTTTGCACTTTTCAATGTGGTCCCCTATTTTATTTTATTCCGATTTATGCCCTTAAATTCTATTTAAATTTCAATCTAGTCCCTTTTATGTTTATTCATCTATTTTATTATAATTTAGACTATAAATTTTATTTCAATTTCAATTTAATCCTTTATTCGCTTAATTTCAAGTTTTTATTTTTTATATGCATATTGTTTTATTTTGTTTATTTATTTTTACATTCATTCATTTATCTAGTTCTTTACTCATCTTGTATTTAGAATTTATATGATTATTTATTCCTCTATTTACACATATTATTGTTGTTGTTGTTGTTGTTGTTGTTGTTATATTTTTATCTCGTCTTTGCTACTTTATTATTTTTCACATTTTAAAAATCTAAACTTAGCATTATGTATATCTATTTTACTTACCTATTTATTTATTATTCTATACGCTTTATATACATATTAAAGTTTGTAAGGTTAATATTTTCTTTATAAATATTTGTTGATTCGTGTATTTTCTTACTACTAATATTTACTTATTTATCCATTTGTTTATAATTTATTTCCTCTTTTTTATGTATGGTTTCATTGTTCCATTCATTTTTAAACATTTTATGTTATGTTGTTTGTTTGTTTTTTATATCATGCATTTTCATTTTATTGTTTTACTTATTTATCGAGACTTGTTTACTAATATTGTATTCAACTTTGTAATTACATCATTGTTATTATACTATTTTATCATATATTGTATATCATTTTAAATATTACATTAATTTTCACCCGAATTCATAAAAAAGGAAAATTTTCAAAATAAAGCAATGCTCTGTATTTGGAAACTCGAGAAAGTCGTGCCTTAACTTACGGGGTTTCGATTTTCCTCGTTGGATCCAAATGACCGAATATCCTTTTAGAATTTAAAATCCATAAGATTTCAAATAAAAAATAAAAGCAAGCTTATTGTCAAAGGTTCAAGATGTCGTGTCCTAACTTACGGGATGTGACATTTTGTTATCGAGACGAGAGGGTCTTTAACGTTTATTTCTATTTATTCAAGCAATATGTGAGTAAAATTAACATAATACAAAGAGGGATCGCATCTTAAATTCTTTTCGAGTTTTCAACTTTCGACATTAAAACATTAATTAATCAATTAGGTGCCAATTTTGGGTGTCACGAGGGTGCTAATCCTTCCTCGTGCGTAACCGACTCCCGAACGCATTTTCTGGATTTTTGTAAACATCGTTTTAGTAAATTAAACATTTTATTAAAAAGATCAAGTTTCGCGGTGATCCGATCACACCTTATATAAAAAAGGATTGGTGGCGACTCCCATTTCCGTTTTTAATAAAAAGTCGACCGTTTCAAAAAAAATAGTTTCGACAGCTTGGTGACTCCACTAGGGATGAAATAAGAGAGTTAAGCCATGATTTGATTACTTCTTGTCTTTTTTGTCGAAAATTGATAATTTGG
This sequence comes from Gossypium bickii, assembly GCA_025503065.1. NCBI lineage: Eukaryota > Viridiplantae > Streptophyta > Magnoliopsida > Malvales > Malvaceae > Gossypium > Gossypium bickii. The sequence continues at coordinate 82,386,712 of CP106716.1, forward strand.
TTTAAATTTTACAATTATTTCATTGCATTTCATTTTTTTTGGTCTGCATCATTTTGATATGATTGTTTTATTGGTTCGAGTCTTTTAAGGTACCTCTGCATATTGCATCGCATAACTGGTCGATTTTATGCTTTTAAGTGTGAGTGAGAAACTATTCCTTCGTATTGGATAGCGGATAGCTTTCGATATATCTGTACCTATGGCTTCGTGAGATTTTCATCTCCGTATAGCTATAGGGAAATGTATTCCCTGAACTGAACTCGGTCCATATGAGCTTATAATGGGTGAGGATCGAGGAATCCGCTGGTTCAGGTACCCTTACTTTAGAACCAACCCGTTAGTGAGCCCTAAGAGCCTACCCTAGGTAGAACCGCATCGAACCCCTAGTGGTCACTCAAATAGGTACTTTATTTATTATTTCTTGCTTGATTTAAATTTTAGCTTTGTATAAAATGTACTGACTTGTTTTGTTTTGCTTTGACTGTGATTGCATGACATTTTCATCATAAAAAAGGGGTGTTGATTCACGTTCGATTACTAAATAGAGAGCTTGCCATGGAGAACGGATTTCTTGATAAAGTGGAAGATAATGCGGCTGTCCAAATATGGTCTGAGAAAATGCAACTAGAGAAAGGTGATAGTTTGATGGAGGGGTACGTATTAGAATTGTGGGACTTCACTCGGATCAGTGTGACCCAGAACAATCTCCAAGAATTGAAAGAGATATGGGTCCAATGGGATGAAGAAATCAAGCAGTTATTTTACTGTAATTATGGTGATTTGCCCTATCTACTAGATATCAAAGTAGACAAGCATTTATTTTGAGCTCTGGCTCAATTTTGGAAGCTCGCCTATAGCTGCTTTACTTTTGGAAAAGTGAATTTTTAGTACCTACTGTGGAAGAATACATAACCCTTTTGACCCGACAAAGTTTATTCTAAAGCCGCCAATGTCCCGACTTTCCTAAAGAAACTAATGAACATAACGGGGATGAGTGAGCAATGGGTTGCAGCCCGGATCAAGCAAAAAGGAGATGGTAAATGCATCCCTTGGAATAGTTTGCAAGATTCGATCTTGGCACACCCAGATATGAAGAAAAAGTTCGATATCTTCGCTTTGAGCATTTATGGGTTGGTTGTTTTTCCTAAGGCACTAGGACACGTGGATGAGGCAGTTTCAGATTTGTTTGACAGACTTGATAAGAGGGTCACGCCAGTCCTTACAATTTCAGCTAAAACATTCAGATCTTTGAATGCATGCTGGAGAGTGGGTAAAGGAAGATTCATTGAATGTGTACAACTCTTGTTGGCATGGTTTCATAGCCACTTTTGGAGGGTAGAAAAAATTTCTTATCGAGTATTCTCTGAGAACTACTCTCCATTAAAAGAATTAGTGGCTACACCGAGGCGAGATAACATTTCAGAAGAAAAATGGATGACGATACTCTAGAATCTCCAAGATGAGGACGTCGAATGGAGAGCCCCTTGGATGATTTCCGATGAGATTTTATACCGGTGTGGAGATCTCGACTGGGTTCCTCTACTTGGGATTTGGGGAGCTGTTGGATATGCTCCTCTACTTGTGTTGAGGCAGTATAGATCGAGGCAGTTCATACAGCAACGCAAGGGCTAGCTCAGTGCGAGTTTTCGTATAAGGGTGATAACTACAAGAAAAAGGTCCGAGAAATGTCTAACGCTTGGAACCAAACCCGCTGAATGAAAAGATTTGCTGCAGGTCCGACAATGACCCTTGAATACAATAGATGGTGGGGATAAAAAAGTCAATGATAACATCCCTAAGCGAAGTCAAGAAGGCACTCGACCAATGGAGGAATACCTGCGAGTGATCCCATCTGAGCTAGAGATCATAAGGCAAGATTTTGAAAAAAAAGAATTCAGAGCTAGGAAAGAAGATAGAGCAATTGAAAGAGGAAAAGATGCAATTAGGACTAGACATTGACGTTCAGAAGTTAGAGGCTGATAAGCTGAGAAAAGGAAAGAACAAGGCCGAGGAAAATTTGGACAGTTTAAAAATGAATGATAAGAAGCTGCGCTTATCAATGAGGACTACCGGCTGGAAGAGACATCAGAACAATGGGTGCAAGAGATCAAAGAAGAAAAGAATAAAGCCGAACAATGGGAAAAGAAATGCCAAAATGCCCAGGTTCGAGAAAATGCTTTAGAAAGAGACCTATTGAAATGTCAAAATGAAAATGTCAAATTAAAAGCCAGGGTAGTAGAACTAGAAAAGTCACTTCATCAGTATCGTAATCGCAACTCCACAATTGAGCTGAAAGTGACCTTAAACAAGATTGAAGAGCTGAAAAGAAAAATAGAAGAGCTCAAAATCGCATTACAAAATTGTAAACTCCGAGTTGAACTCCTTGAAGCAAACAATGAGCAATGGAAAGAAAAACTTCACCGTTCTCAAGGTCAAGTCAGGGATAGAGACTATATCATGGGTGAAGTTGTGGCTCAAATGCGAAAGGTGACAGATCATTTGCAAACACCAGCAGTTCAGGCTGACGTGCTAAGCTTGACGTATGAATCAGAATCGGATCGGGGTTAAGAGTTAGCTTGGCTTCTTAGGAATGTTAAGGCTTTGAGCATTAGGGCAAAGCCGTATATGTAATCCGTTTTATGTAAATAAATTTGTTTTCTAGTAAAGTTGTTCTAACAGAATTGAATCAGAGTCAATGCCTCTTTTTGCATTACAGTGCATCATATGCATTAAATTTCACAAAAAGACTCTAATTAAAATAATTATTTCAGTTAATCTGGAAACCAACAAGAGTCAACTCACCGAACATCGTTACAGTACTCGCGCCAAAACCAAAGTAATAGACCAAAGATTAGAAAGGCTAGAATAGATTCAAAAAGAGATGCAAGGCCAGTTGCAAGCGCAACTGCAAGAACAGTTAGCGAAAGTACAACAGGAGATGAGGGATTAGATACTGGAATCCCAAAGAAGTATGATAAACCAATTGACGCAATTGCTGGCTGGAGAACGTAAAAAAGGGAAGAGCACTGCGGTCAACTCAGGGGATGATAATGAGGATCCTATTTACCCTCCGAGTTTTACCCCGATAAACACCCAAGCACAACTAGAGGCGTACCTACGAAGAGTACCCATTACAATCAGATCCAACAGTATCAAACCAGTACCTCGGCACTAATGAACTACCAAACAGGCTCAGGTTCCAATCCGGGGGATAACCCAACCAACCCCGTTGTTCATGATCTAGATGATATGGCAGAAATAGAAAAAATAAGAGTGGAACTACCAAAGCAACTTGAAGATCGATGCAGATGAGAAAATGCTGATTATCATTACGGAATTAATGCCAATGACCTGAGTTTGGTCCCAGATTTAGTGCTTCCTCCGAAGCTCAAAACTCTAGAGTTTGAAAAGTATAACGGGGCTAGTTGTCCTGAAGCTCACATTACTATGTTTTGTCGAATGATGACAGCATACGTCAATAATGATCAAGTATTGATCCACTGCTTCCAAGACAGTCTGATCGGGTCAGTAGCTAAATGGTACAACCAACTGAGTCGTGCCTAAATCAATTCATAGAAAGACTTAGCACAAGCTTTTATGAAGCAATATAGTCATGTGATGGACATGAAACCCAACAAAATCATATTGCAGAACATGTAGAAAAAGAAAAATGAGAGCTTCAGGCAATATGCTCAAAGATAGAGAGAGGTGGCAATGCAAGTCCAGCCACCTTTTCTGGAGAAAGAAACCACAATGCTTTTTATCAGCATTTTACAAGCCCCGTTCATCAACCATATGTTGGGAAGTGCTACTAAGAGCTTCTCGGATATAGTAATGTCCAGTGAAATGATTGAAAATGCAGTAAGAAGTGGTAAAATAGACATAAGGGAAAACTCTAAAAGATCGGCCCCGAGGAAGAAGGAAAACGATGTGAATAATGTAAGCACATACAATAAGGGTTATTCGAAACCAATTACTGTAAGCCTGTCAAAGACAGTAACCACTAGCCATCAAGGCCCCCAAGGCAAGAATCCAACCCGAGGCCAAATATAAAAAGGCTCTAGTTCACACATATCTCGATGATATATAGGGAGCTATATCAGAATCTATTTGATGCATGCGTGGTATCCCTATTCTACCTGAAACCTATGCAACCTCTATTCCTCAAATGGTACGACGTGAATGCTCAATACGAATTCCACGTGGGAATCACGGGACACTCAATAGAGTACTGCACCGCTTTTAAAAAGTTAATTGAAAGGTTTATCAAAATGGGCATTGTGAAGTTCGATGACCCATCGGGACCTAATGTGACAGGAAATCTATTACCCAGTCATTCTGATAAAGGGGTAAATGTGATAATTGAGAATGGAGGGAAAAGAACTAAGATGGATGTAGCGGAAGTAAAAACCCCACTGAAAGGGGTTTGGAAGAAAATGGTAGAGGGATGATTAATCAAACAGGATTCAGAAGAGAAACCTGAAGGGATGGGGAACTACTGTGAGTTCCATACTAAGGAGGGTCATAAGATCCAAGAGTGCGTTGAATTCAAGGCCTTAGTGCAAAATTTGATGGACAATAATGAGCTAGAATTCTTTGAATATGTTATGGGCTCCGAAAGAGAAGATGTGTGCGCCTCAGAAGAAGGGTCAATAGAGAAAGTCTATAAAGTCAACCACCCTGTGGTTATTATTTCATTACCTAGAAGCAATGAATCCGGAGTACAAATTGCACCAAGGATCATAACCCTGAAACCTATAGCTTTTCCCTACTAGGATAGCAAGAAGGTTCCCTGGAATTATGACTGTAATGTAACGATCCCGGAAGAAGAGAACCCAATTAGTGCTTTAGCAGAAGGCCAAGATTTGGGTTTCTACATGCGCAGTGGGAGGCGCTATGATCCATAAAATACCGGAGCCGAGCCTATTAAAGGAAAAACCCTAATAGTTGAACAAAAGAAAGAAAAGACAGTCAGGCTCAAATCGCTAGTTAACGAGCCAGTAACTGAGAACGAGGCTATGGAATTCCTGAAATTCTTAAAGTATAGCGAGTAAAACATTGTAGAATAGCTACACAAACAACAAACTCACATATCAGTACTAGTCTTGCTCTTAAGTTCAGAGACACATCGTAGCGCGTTGATAAAAGTGCTAAATGAAACTTATGTCACTAATGATATCTCTGTAAACAAGCTGGACAGCTAGTCAACAATATAAGTGCCGACAACTTCATCTTCTTCAATGATGATTAGATACCTTCAAGGGGCATGAGATTTACAAAGGCTCTTTAAATTACCACCCGCTGCAAAGGGTATACATTACCAGGGGTGTTAATTGATAATGGATCTGTACTAAATGTCTTACCCCTATCCACCCTAAATAGGTTACCTGTGGATAGCTCTCATATGAAGACATGTCAAAACATAGTGAGAGCATTCGATGGAACCGAAAGGAGGGTGATGGGAAGGACTGAGATACCCCTCTTGATTGGTCCAAACACGTATGAAGTAGATTTCTTGGTGATGGATATTAAGCCTTCTTATAATTGGTTGTTGAGGAGGCCTTGGATTCACACGGCTGGGCCAGTGCTGTCATCACTGCACCAGAAGCTAAAGTTGGTAACGGTAAGCGTAAAAGTGGACATTATCGCATCCGTAACCAGTGACGCGCCATACGTAGAGACAAACGATGAAGCGATAGAATATTCTTTTCGATCATTTGAATTTGTGAATGAAACCTTCATTGTCGAAGGGAACAAGATCCCGATGCTTAAAATCTCTAAAACTACAAGGATGGGTCTACAACTGACGGTCAGGAAAGGAGCCTTTGCCTGGGAGAAGACTTAAAAAAATACCTACAATGAAGGTTCGAAACACCCATCCTCATGGACAAACGAGACCACTTTAGCTTAGGATACAAGCTAGATGCAAGGCAAAATAAGAGAATGGGAGAAAAAGCAAGAAAGAAGAAGAGTGTGACTGAGCGGGGAAGAGGTCAAGTGGGAACCGATGACCTTTCCCCATATATCCAAGGCTTTCGTATCAGGAGGAACTATTCACCCTGAAAGAAAAATGTCAAGAGAAGAGACTGCTAAAGAAATGTTGGGAAACCTGAACATCAACGCCATATCCGAAGAAGGAATTTGGGGAGAAAATTTATCAAACATCTGCCCCTATGTACCTGGAAGTGTTCTGAAAAACTAAACTGTGGAAGAAATTCCTGTAGTTTTTAGAGTTAATTCAGAGTAATGTTGAAAACACGCTTAGTGCTCTAAGCCAGGAGCAATAAGAATCCTTTGTGAAATAGGCTTATGTCCAACATCCTTATTTTAATAAAGTGCATATTTGAGTATCATCTTGAGCAAATATTCTTTTATTATTTTCATTTTATTCATAGATTCTTTTGTTCTTTGGATTTTTCTTCATCCCTATAACAGGTCTCCAGATATCAATGATATGAGCGACGTTGCTACTGACTCAGAATCTCCTTTTGAGTAAGATATGTGTACGGAGGATTCTCAAGATTTTGAAGATAATCGAGACTATAACCTATCTCCTGATTTGTTGAGAATGGTAGAACAAGATGAGAAATAAATCCTGCCTCACAAAGAGTCGGTAGAAATTGTGAGCTTAGGAGAGGAAAAAGAGGTGAAGATTGGAGCTTGCATTACTGCAGCGACAAAGCGAGACCTCATTGAGCTACTCCAAGAATTTAAGGATGTCTTTGTATGGTCATATCAGGACATGCTGGGGTTAAGTATTGATATCGTGATACACCGGCTCCCCATAGGGGAGGAATGCAAGTTAGTTCAACAGAAGTTTCGGAAAATGAGACCCGATGTTTTACTGAAAATAAAAGAGAAAGTCAAGAAGAAATTCGATGTTGGTTTCTTACGAGTGGTTAAATACTCAGAATGGGTAGCCAATATCGTCCCCGTCCCTAAAAAAGATGGGAAAGTACGAATGTGCATAGACTACAGGGACTTGAACAAAGCCAGCCCGAAAGACAATTTCTTATTGCCGCATATCGACATTTTAGTAGACAATATGGAAGGTTACTCACTATTCTCCTCCATGGATAGTTTTTCGGGATACAACCAGATAAAGATGCATCTTGAAAACATGGACAATACCACATTCATAACCATGTGGGGAGCATTTTGCTATAAGGTGAAGCCATTTGGACTAAATAATGCAGGAGCAACGTATCAAAGAGCCATGGTAACTTTGTTTCATGATATGATGCACAAAGAAATCTAGGTTTATGTAGATGATATGATCGCAAAGTCCCAAACAAAGAAAGAACATGTACAAGTCTTGAGGAAATTGTTCTTGAGATTGAGAAAATTCTAACTGAAGCTGAATCCAGCAAAATGTACTTTCAGGGCTAGGTCGAGAAAATTGCTAGGATTTGTAGTCAGTGAAAAGGGGATCGAGATCGAAGCAGATAAAGTTAAGGCTATACAGGAGCTACCTCCACCACACACTCAAAAAGAAGTTCGAGGTTTCCTAGGAAGACTAAATTACATCGCCCGATTCATTTCACAACTGACTGAGAAATGCGACCCCATATTCCGTCTTCTTAAGAAGTATAATCTAGGCGTTTGGGATGAGGAGTGTCAAAACAATTTCAACAAGGTCAAGAATTACCTGTCCAATGCCCCAGTACTGATGCCTCCCGGCCTAGATAGGCCATTGATACTGTACTTGGCAATATTCGGGAATTTCATGGGATGCGTGCTTGGTCAACATTATGAGTTAGGAAGAAAATAAATAGTGAAATACTATCTTAGTAAGAAATTCACCGAATGTGAGACAAGGTATTCACCAATTGAGAAGTTATGTTGCGCCTTGACCTGGACAACCCGAAGACTGAGACAGTACATGCTGTACCACACAACTTAGCTCATCTTAAAACTCGATCCTTTAAAGTACATGATGGAGTCGACTACTTTGAATGGAAGAATGGCGCGGTGGCAAATTCTGCTCTCCGAATTTGATATAGTTTATGTGAATCAAAAGGCTATAAAAGTGAGCGCAATAGCAGATTTTCTGGCCAGTAGAGCTTTAGAAGATTACAAGCCTTTGAACTTTGATTTCCCGAATGAAGATCTAATGTATGTTGCAACCACTGAAGAAGACTCTCAAGAATCTTTAGAAGCTAAACTTCGACGGAGCCTCAAACACTATGGGTAACAGAATTGGGGCAGTCATGGCATCTCCAAACGGAGATCATTATTCTTTCACTAGCAAATTGGATTTTGATTGCATGAAAAATATGGCAGAATACGAAACATGCATCATGGGTATCTGTGCAGCCATAGAACGTAAGATTAAAGTGCTAGAGGTATATGGGGATTCTGCACTAATGATCTATCAACTCAAGGGAGAATGGGAGACAAGAGATTCCCAAGTTAATTAATTATCGAAGGTTGGTTCTTAAGTTAATTGAGGAGTTTGATGACATCACCTTCTACTACCTCCCACGAGATGAAAATCAGATGGCTGATGCCTTGGTTACTTTGACTTCGATAGTCAAAGCAAACAAATAAGAGAATGCAAAGCCTATCTAGATGAGTATTTATGAGATTCCAGCTCATTGTTACAATATCGAAGAAAAAGAAGAAGAAGAAGAGGACGATCACCCTTGGTACCACGATATACTGCGATATGTGAAGAATCGTGAATACCCTGACCAGAAAACTGAGAACGATAAAAGGACGTTGAGAAGACTGGCCAATGACTATGCCTTAGATGGGATATTCTATATAAAAGAAGAAAAGGTCAGGTACTACTAAGATGTGTAGACGTTGTCGAGGCTAAGAAAATCTTAGAAGAAGTCCACGAGGGTGTCTGTAGAACACATGCCATGGTTTTGCAATAACTAGACAAATCATGAGATTCGGGTATTATTGGTCCACCATGGAAGGAGATTGCATCAGTTATGCCAAGAAATGCTACAAGTGTCAAATTTATGGAGATAAAATTCATGTACCTCCCTCACCTCTTCATGTTATGACTTTTTCGTGGTCTTTCTCTATGTGGGGTATGGATGTCATTGGGTCAATTTCACCCAAAGCTTCTAATGGGCATCGATTCATCTTTATGGTCATCGATTACTTTACAAAATGGGTCGAAGCCGCTTCATATGCCAATGTCACGAAGTCGGCAGTCAACAAGTTCTTAAAGAAGGGGATCATATGTCAATATAGAATGCCAGAAAGGATCATATCTAACAATGTACTAAATTTGAACAACAGCACGATATCGGAAGTCTGCAGTCAGTTGAAGATCAAACACCACAACTCATCACCATATCGCCCAAAAATTGATAGTGAAGTGGAGGCAGCCAATAAGAACATTAAGAAAATTGTGGGGAAAATGACTGAAATTTATAAAAATTAGCATGATAAGTTACCATTTACCCTCTATGCTTATCGAACGTTTGTCAGAACCTCCACCAGGGCAACGCATTTTTCTTTGGTTTATAGAATGGAAGCGGTTTTACCCATTGAGGTCGAGATTCCTTCTCTCTGAGTTTTGGCAGAATTGAAATTGGATGAGGTAGAATAGATTCAATCCCAATATGATCAGCTAAACTTTATTGAAGAGAAAATGTTGAAAGCCATCAGCCATGGTCAGATATACCAAAAGCGAATGACTTACAACAAAAAGGTTCGTCCCAAAGAATTCCATGAGGGGGACCTAGTATTGAAAAATATCCTACCCATACAAAAGGATTTCAAAGGGAAATAGATGCCAAATTGGGAATGACCTTATTTGGTAAAGAAGGCTTTTTCCAGAGTAGCGCTAATTTTAACCGAGATAGATGGTAAAAACTTACCTAATCCTGTGAACTCAGATTTAGTCAAGAAGTACTTCACCTAAAAAAAAGGAGAGGATAAGGTGAAAACCCGAAAAAGGCACCTTGAAACCAAAGAGGTTTTGAGCTGAAAACCCAGAAAAGGGAAATTTAAATTTTGATCAAAGATGGGGCATGTGGTAGTCTTGTTATCCCTGAATTAACAAGAAAGAGGGATGTTACATCTTGGGGCATCAACAAAATACTCTTGATCTCTGAAACACATATCAAGATCAAAAGGGTCCTCGATAAGTTAGCACGAAGAAGCTCATGGTATGATATCTGGGGAACCTATTTTCATCTTATTCATCTTGTATTTCAACAATATTTGCTATCTTTGATTAATCTGTTCATTTCGAGCATTGCTCACAATAAATTTCGATCTTGTCCATTGTTGCAATGTTTTTCAAGCATTTTTACATTGAAATAATGATTAATGGACTAATAATATTCAAGTAAAAGTAGTTCTGCATATTACTCTGAAAGGTTTTCTAAATAGTACAAGGATCTGAAAACAGGACCACTATTCAGAATTAACCAAACTTAGGGGTTAGAAACATTTGAGAAAGAATAGTCTAAATTGTGACTATTTCTTCTGGTTCTCTGTCAAATATACCAGCTGAACAAGAAGGCAGGGTAACACGTCAATAACAGAACCTTGGTGAACGACGAGCAGCGTCAACCTAAGCATTAAAAAGGGATCATTCTAAAAAAATGACATTCTGCATTCATGCAAATATCATTCATACACATCTAGTTAGGAGCATTTGATTAGTCCTGGTAATGACATCCTAATCACTAGGCATAAATAGGCCCATGAAATGGATTCTACAGGTCACGTTCTCCAGAGAATAGTGTAAAAAGATAAGAGAAACCATAAATCCTACACCCCTGAAGTTGTAGTGGGACGGATTGAAGTTATGATGGCGAATCTTATCTCCCTGAAGTTGCAGTAGAGCAAATTGAAGCCATTGATCTTATCTCCCTAAAGTTGTAGGGGGGCAAGTTGAAGTTACAAGTCTTATCTCCTTGAAGTTGCAGTGGAGCAGATTGAAGATAGTGAATCTTATCTCTCTGAAGTTGCAGTAGAACAGATTAGAGCTATAAACCTTATCTCCCTGAAGTTGCAGGGGGCAGATTGAAGTTATAGATCTTATCTCCCTAAAGTTGTAGTGGAGTAGATCAAAGATAGCAAACCTTATCCCCCTGAAGTTGCAGTAGGGCAGGTTGAAGTTACGAGTGTTATCACCCTGAAGTTGCAGTGGGGCAGATTGAAGATACAAGTCTTATCTCCCTGAAGTTGCAATGGAGCAGACTAAAGATAGCAAATCTTATCTCTCTGAAGTTGCAGTAGAGCAGATTAAAGCTATAAACCTTATCTCTCTGAAGATGCAGCGGAGCAGGATGAAGTTATTAATCTTATCTCCTCGAAGATGCAGTGGAGCAGACTGAAGTTACTAATCGTATCTCCTTGAAGTTGCAGTGGAGTAGATTAAAGCGACAAATTCTATACCTCTGAAGTTGTAGTGGGTTAGAAAGAGGCTACTTGAAGAAGACGAGCACCAAGAAGTCAAGATTCAGCGAGACCAGGCAAAGTCGGTCCTTCTTAAAAAATTTTGCTCCATTCTCGTTACACAACAACGAGCAAAGAGAGGCAGCTATAATGAGCCCAATTTTGCCCGGCCTGCCAGAAAATAAAAAATTTTAAAGTCCAAGTTTTTGTTACAAGCCCAAAAAACAAGGGAAACCCAAAATTAACATTAACCCAAATACAAGCCCAATGGCCCAACGTGATTAAACATTTTCAGTAAAACAAAACCCTAGAGTCTCTCCCCAAGCTGTTTCTCCTCGGCCACGTCGCCCACGCCTTGTCCCGAGGTCCGTCTACAAGCTTGCACCGAAATGGAAAAATCCCTTCTCTGCCTCCGTCAACGCCTGCAAACAAGCAAAAAAGGGAAAGTAGAAATGAAGCAAATATACAGTAAAAACAGTAGCAAACTTTTTGTATTCGGCTATAAAGCCACAATAAAAACCAAATTGTAACACACAAGCATTAGAAAAATCAAAAAAGAAATTGCAAAAGGTGATTTGCTTCGTTTTACCTGTTATCTATTTTTATTTTTATCATTTTTCAAAAAAAAAGCATAAAATATAATAAAAATTAAAACTTACCGACTTGTTTCGGATTCTACCGCTGTGAGTGGGGAAGAGGATGCCATCTCTGATGATGGACTGCTTTTTTTGATGTGACGACAAAGAAGTCGAAGGGTTTCCTTCAGATTTTACCATTTTTTGCCGAGTTTTGATGAAAACCATCCCCAAATTCGGGCTCCAGGAGCCAAAACGTTCAAAATAGAGGGCTCATGGTGTTTCTGGCCACCGGAGACGGACGGAGCCCGTCGCTGGCGATGGTGGCAGTCGTGGAATCCACCCCCCCTTTGGTCGGATTCTGGAGAATGAAAGAGAGTTGAGAGATTTCTTTTGTTTTTTTTTTTTTTGAGAAGAATGTTAAAATGAAAAAAAATTTGAAAAATTTAATGTAAATAGTGGTGCAAAATGGTACTGTTTTGGCTTAGTGCCCACTGACACTAAACGACATCATTTTGGTGTGAAACGGACCAACTCGACCCGCTGCAGTTAAGGTCCTTGCATTTTTGACCAGATGGTCTATTTGCTTTATGGGTCCTTCCGTATTTTTTAATTTTTTTAATCTATTTTTTTCTTATTTTTAATTTATACCCTAGAATTTTATTTTAGTTTTGATTCGATCCTCTTGGAATGGTGCATTTCGGAGGGCGGGGAATATTTCCCCGTTTGGTCCCTCCATGTTGCTTGCGCTTTTCAATGTGGTCCCCTATTTTATTTTATTTCGATTTATGCCCTTAAATTCCATTTAAATTTCAATCTAGTCCCTTTTATGTTTATTCATCTATTTTATTATAATTTAGACTATAAATTTTATTTCAATTTCAATTTAATCCTTTATTCGCTTAATTTCAAGTTTTTATTTTTTATATGCATATTGTTTTATTTTGTTTATTTATTTTTACATTCATTCATTTATCTAGTTCTTTACTCTTCTTGTATTTAGAATTTATATGATTATTTATTCCTTTATTTACACATATTATTATTGTTGTTGTTGTTGTTGTTGTTGTTGTTGTTGTTGTTGTTGTTATATTTTTATCTCGTCTTTGCTACTTTATTATTTTTCACATTTTAAAAATCTAAACTTAGCATTATGTATATCTATTTTACTTACCTATTTATTTATTATTCTATACGCTTTATATACATATTAAAGTTTGTAAGGTTAATATTTACTTTATAAATATTTGTTAATCCGTGTATTTTCTTACTACTAGTATTTACTTATTTATCCATTTGTTTATCATTTATTTCCTCTTTTTTATGTATGGTTTCATTGTTCCATTCATTTTTAAACATTTTATGTTATGTTTGTTTGTTTATTTTTTATATCATGCATTTTTGTTTTATTTCTTTACTTATTTATCGAGACTTGTTTACTAATATTGTATTCAACTTTGTAATTACATCATTGTTATTATAATATTTTATCATATATTGTATATCATTTTAAATATTACATTAATTTTCACCCGAATTCATAAAAAAGGAAAATTTTCAAAATAAAGCAATGCTCTGTATTTGGAAACTCGAGAAAGTCATGCCTTAACTTACGGGGTTTCGATTTTCCTCGTTGGACCCAAATGACCGAATATCCTTTTAGAATTTAAAATCCATAAGATTTAAAATAAAAAATAAAAGCAAGCTTATTCTCAAAGGTTCAAGATGTCGTGTTCTAACTTACGATATGTGACATTTTGTTATCGGGACGAGAGGGGCTTTAACGTTTATTTCAATTTATTCAAGCAATTTGTGAGTAAAATTAACATAATACAAAGAGGGATCGTATCTTAAATTCTTTTCGAGTTTTCAACTTTCGACATTAAGACATTAATTAATCAATTAAGTACTAATTTTGGGCGTCACGAGGGTGCTATTTCTTCCTCATGCGTAACCGACTCCCGAGCCCGTTTTCTGAATTTTTGTAAATTAAAAAACATCGTTTTAATAAATTAAACCTTTTATTAAAAAAAAATATCGTTGTTGGAAGTCAAAAATGCCACAAATTTGTCCTAATCTATGGTATGATTACATATGCGTATTAATGAGAGAAAATATTATTAATCTCAACTATTCGACTAGATTTTTAAATCTAGAAAATAAAAATAATCTCAACTTATAGGAAACGACATTAAATGTTGACCTAAAAGTTATATTTATGGTTCTATATACAAACAATGTTGAACAATATACCTCGACATATATAAATAACAAGGCTGCTATCTTGTTTCTATTTTAAGATAAGATTAGAATCTGACCAAACTACATATTTGCCTATATTAAATACTTGAAAACAATATTAATAAAACAATGTTATCATATCAGCTTTGATTTTTAGCATATTCATCACCAAGGCATCTGTCCATTTATGTTTATAGGCGTGTTTAGTTAGGTGGAAAAGTGGAAAGAAAAAAAATTGAGTATGCTTGATTGGGAAGAAATTAATAGAGATGATCATTTTTCATCCTAATGTATAAAAATCAACCATTTCAACTAAATTGGGTAATGGATGAAAAAGGAAATGTAATTTTCTTACCACTTTTTCATCTCTCCTACCAAGCACACTTATGGAAAGGAAAATTATGTTTTCCATCCTTCTAGTTTTCTACTGTAACAGTCCAATTTTCAGTGATGTCGGAAATAATGATTTGGAATCACTAAATCTGACAAGTAAGTTTGAAAATTTAATAAATTAATAATTATGGGTCAAGTGTGAATTTAGAAGAATTTTTGAATTAGTGAATTTTGTGATTTAAAAAAAAATTTAATAGGTAAATTGGGTCTAAAACGAGGTATCGAGACCTCGAATTTATAAGCCAAGCCATAAATATTTTTATAAATATTTATAGAGTGTCATTGAGTTAATATTAAAGTTTCGTTAAAAAATTTTAACGTTTGGATAGTCAATTAATTAAAAAGGTCTAAATTGAAAATAGTGCAAAATTAGTTAAATTGTTAAAAAGATGAATTGGTATCTGACCAATAAATATTCATTTCACCTCAATCACTTTCAGATCCTCCAAGAAGCTTCCAAATTGCTTTTGAGGAATCAACAATATTATTAAAACAAGAAAGCCGATATTCATAGTTTGAATCACATTCATCCACAACCTTAGCCCTCACAATTTTTCCATTATTATGGATGTTGATATACTTCGAACACCTCTTTTCGTAGTTAAACCACCCGGTTGAAAGTGCCACTGCAAGGACATCATTTGAGTGGTATTGGTTGTTACATTTCGACAGTCCACTTCCATCCCCGCCAGCCTCGAAGTTGTTAAGTGTCAACATTGCTTTTGTACTACTCAGCATAGGTGGTGAACACTTGTACGTCATGTAAAACTTTCCATCCTTACAACAATTCGAGTCATTTTTGAGATTACATTGACCCGGCGGAGGATTTTTCCCTCTTATCTTCCCACTAGGTCTTGCATGATTGAGCTTCAACACTTTGTAAAAATATAAAGAACACAAAGAAGAATTAAAAAACACTTGAACCAACTTTATTTCTTCATTTTTTTTTTCCTTTGAAATCCAATTTGGGTTTAATGTTTGGGAAGTGAAAAACCACAACCGGGAAAAAAGCAATAGATAGAGATTATACCTTTAAGTGATTCAAGATATCAATAGCTTGGGAACATGAAATTAGGACAAATTTGTGGCACTTTTGACTTTCAAGAAAGATAATCTTTTGAACAATTTTATTATAGGTTCTGATCATATCTTATTTTTTTAATACAATGTTTAGAACTACCCATATTTCCTCTCCAACCCATAAATAGGAGGATAATGTACTTCAGCGCACTCAAATCCACATTCTCATACATTGATAACAATGTCTATGTCAATCGAACTAAGACTCAATTAAAAAAATTTGCTTAAAATCTTCTGGTGTACCGCTATAATCGAAAGACATATATAAGTACAACATCATATACCAAAATTTTGTAATTGTTATTGGAATTTATAAAATATATTGAATATTTTTGTATTGTCGAATAAAATGCATAAAGTAAAAAAAAAAAATACGAAGGATGTTGCAGTTAATAATTGGCTAATAAAGAAGGGAACTTGGACTTCACCAACATGTTGGTTATAAGTAGGGATCCAAAATGGGATAAATAAAAAATTAGTGATTTGATTGGTTTCATTGGTGATATATACTTAAATATAAAATAAATTATTTAAATCTGTAAAAAATTGAAAAATAGAGGTGAAGAATTCGACGGTTCAACCGATTAAATTGATTTACTAATTTTTTATTTGTTTTATTTTATTTAATTATTATTGAATTAAAAAACCGATAATTTAACCAATTTGATTAAGGTTTAATTTTTACAGCATTGGTTTATTAACTCTTTCAGCATGAAATTCTTCGTATAGCAAACAACCAAGTGAAAAGAGCCAAAGATGCAATAACTATTAAACATTGCGAAGAAATTTACATTCTAAGTTAACAACATTGATTTTAACCGATGGAAAATTTCTGTCCACCTGTTTTTTTATGAATCCAAATTATAATTTAACTATAAAATAAAGTTGATTGAGTATTAATTCGATTGGTATGGGTATTATTATGAATGCAGGAGGACGTGGGTTTGAGTACGCTGAAATGTATTATCCTCCTATTTAAGAGTTGAAGAGAGGCTATAAATAGTTCTAGATATTGTATAAAAAAGAACAGATATGATCATAACCTATAATGATATTATTAAAAAAACTATAAAATAAATATTATTTTTATTGGTTAAGTGATAATATTATGTTGTCTCTTTTTAAATTAATTTATCAAAGTGTCCCTAGTATTTAAATTGATTCAAACTATAACTGTGAACAAATTTTTAATATATTGACTTTTATACACCTGTAAATCCCAATTAATATGATAGAATTAAATCATTAAAATTTTGTGCAATTAAGCACTTGATATGAAATGAAATAAAAAGAAACTTCATCCATTAAACTTCTATTGATTGCAAAAAATTTTAAACAAGGCAAGTGAATCATGCTTAAGACTTCTTCGAAATACCCTTCCATGATTGAATATCTTCATGAATCATGATCTCCAAATTTTCTGCTCAAAATCCTTTAAAAGATGCATAAAAATAGTCAAAGTAATCGGGTCAAAGTATGCCACTATTACTTGGTACATTCATCGCTCGGTTAAAGATATGTAAAGATGATTATTCGATCGTGTTCAATGCCATGCTTGTGATGGTGATTGTATGTGAGCCATTCTTAAGAATCAAAATGAACACATAATTACAAATGGAGAAATAAATCAGAATGAACTCAATCAGAACGTTTTAAAGTTTAAAGATAACTTAGAATCTCGAGAATAATTTGGAAACATTTGGTACAATTAACCCTTAAGACTTCTTTTTATATATAATTGGGAGAGAGAAATAGAGTTGTTTAGGATCGAACACAAGCTCTCATTCCTACAACATAATGCTCTTATCATTAGGCCAAGAAGTTGTTGGCATCAAACATAAGTTTATTGCTTTTACATTTTAGAGAACACACAGACATATCACTTTTACATTATTAGTAATTTTAACATTAACTCAAAGCATATAAGAAATCTTTGTTCAACTGCAAACAGATATAAAAAATGTGACTGAAGATATCAATCAGTGTCCGATCAGTAAATATCCATTTCTCCCTAATCGTCTTTAGGAACTCCAAGAGCTTTCCAAACTATTTTCGAGGCATCAACGATGTTGTTAGGACAAGGAGGCTGGTAATCATGCACCGAATCACATCCTATCGTAGAATCACATTCGTCCACAACCTTAGCCTTAACGCTTTTTCCATTGCCATGGATGTTGATATACTTCAAACACCTCTTTTTGTGGTTAAACCACCCGGTCGAAAATGCCACCACAGAGTCATCATCTGAGTGTTAATGGTTGTCACATTCTGACCGTCCGCCACTGATGACGCCACGAACTAACTAATAATTCGACAAAGGCAAGCGCACCTATCGAATAGTAGTATAGTTATGGCGAGTCTGGAAGATCGTATCCACAAGGACTAAAAGTACTAGTAATAACTATCTTTCTATTACTTAGCCTAAAAATTAAGGGGATTTGTTTTTAATTTAAAACTAACTAATTAACTATGAACACGACAGAGAGTGAAGAAAGTAATCGAATAAACCAATGATAGACAACACCAGGAAGGAATCCACCTAGACCTAACTTATTATTCTAACTCTGAATCAAATGATTTATTCACTTGCCTTGATCTGTAGAAATCCCCAAATTATGTTAATATCTCTTTCGAGACTAAGAACAACTGACTCTAGGTTGATTAATTGAAATCTCTTTCTAATTAAAACCCCTATCGTCGCATTAACTCGATCTATGGATTCCCTTATTAGATTTGACTCTAATCCGGCAGATTTATGTCATCCTATTTCTAGGGTTGCAATCAACTCCGCTTAATTATGCTAGATCTACTCTTAAACAGGGACTTTTGCTCCACTGAATAAGCACATCAAACTTGAATTAACATCCTGAAAATATTAAAGCAGGAATTAAGAACACATAATCAAGAACAAGAACAAGTATTTATCATGTAATTCAGATAATTAAATAATAAAGTTCATCATAGGTTTCTTCCTCCCTAGGTATTTAAAGAGTTTAGTTCATACTCATAGAGGAAAACATCTCAAAATAAGAATAACAACAAGACATGAAAAACCCAATAAAACTTCGAAGGAAATTCGACTGGAGATCTTCAATCTTGGAGTGGATCTGCTTTCGAGATGATTTCGATGACTTCCTTCGAGTAATTTCTTCGTTTTACTCTGTGTCCCCTTAGGTCCTCTTCGAGTGTGTATTTATAGACTTTAGAATGCTCAGAAACCCTAAAAATTGGGTCTTTCCTCATAACAGGAAAGCATGGTGCGAAATCGACACGAGCTGGCACATGGGCGTGTGGCCAACCCGTGTGGATCTTGAAAACTCCGATTTTGGCCCTTTTTTCGCTCCATTTGCTCCCAAATGTTCTTCTAAGTATAAAAACATGAATTTAAGGGATTAGGAGCATCAAATTCACTAATTCTCATCATAAATCATCCAAAAATATGCTAAGCATAGAATTAAAATATGTTACATTTATGGTTTATCAAATATCCCCACACTTAAGCATTTGCTTGTCCTCAAGCAAAATCCTCAACTCACAATTAAAACTAATTCTTCTCAACTTATAATCCTCATCAATAGTGTTTCGAAATAATTCACAAATAATCATGCATTGAAATTTCAACTAAAAGAACATTAAAGTCTCAAACAATCCAAGTCGAGTATTTTAACATGAAAACATAGGTATTTCCCCTTATCTAAGTGATTGCCTTTAATTCAAAACCAACAAGAGTTGACATCCTCACTAAAGATTCACTCAAATCACTCAAAATGTTTAAGGTTCAGAAATAAGCACTCGATAGTCAATTATGAAAAGTCATTACCATAGGCTTGCATGAAAATCAAATCTTCACCACTATAAAATGAGATGATACACAAATCAAAAGGTCTTTAAAGGTTTGTAATGGGGCTTGGGTTAAAGGTGTGGATAAAGGCTGAAATAGAGGGTTAGAATCGAGGTCGAATTGACAATTTACCTAACTAAAAAAATAAACTAATACTAAATAATTACATCAATTTAAAACTTATCAATAATAAAACGAGTTTCTTTTCAAAATGTGAAATTAATCATTTAAGCTAAAATAACATAGAACTAGTAATAATTAAAATAAATGTACATATTTTTCTTTCACTTTTTTTTTTTTACTTTTTTCTTTCACTTTTTTTTTTTTTTTTTAGTTATGGATAAAAAGAGATAATTTAACAACTGAAATAAAAGAACATAGTTAGGCAACTGATCAAATCAAATCTCGACAAAAAGGGAGTCAATACAATAGGAAAAATTCTCAATGAATCAAAAAGAATGAGTAGGGTAGATCAAGAAACGGTTTATTAGGCTCAAAGGGGTTCACTAAGGGTTAATTATAAAGGTAGGCTTTTTAGGATAAGTGGGTTAAAACCTAGGTGCCTTTATCATCTCAGTATATCAAACCAAAGGTGTGGTCTCAACATGTATAATCGAAGCAAGTTCTAGAATAACCAATAAGTATTGACACACTCATAACCAATAATAAAGTGAGCAAGAAAAGTGTATGCTCTAAAGGATCAAAATCTCACAAAAATTATGGTTTTTGATATCAATCTTACAGATATCAAACTTCAAGGTAATACCTCAATTTAGGGAAACAACCTAGCAATTTTTTTTATTCTGAAAATAGACTTACCATCCTTGATTCTCTAATGTCTTAAAGTTTAAACAATCAATGCACAATTACCTATGAATTTAATCTAAAACATATCAATAAAAAATTCATTCTAATAGTAATATGAGAAAATTACTTAAGAACAAGACATAATTTAGGGATTTTCTAATAATCATATAAATAATCTCCCCACGCTTAAGATATGCATTATCCTCAATGTATGAATATATATAATGACAGTACAAGTAGAATATCATAAGAGAGGGAGAGAAGTTAAATTACCCTGAATTTTGGATGAAGTCCTCAAATTAGTGACTAGCGGAATTGTAGAGAAAGCTAAATGTAGTGCATGATTCTGAGCAAGCTATTAAGAAAATAAACACAACTGGTGGAGAAGATTAAAGGATTACTCGGTTAGGAACAACCATAATAACTAAAATAAAGTTCAAAATACAATAGACAAGTCTTTAAAAGATAATAAGAAACATAAAATAAAAATAAAAAAATAGAAATAAGATAAAACAAGAAGACAAAATAAGAAAAGAGAAAAGGGGTTAGGGTTTTTATGGGGTGACACGGTTGTGTGAGGGTCCCTGTTGGGCCACACGGCCGTGCCACATGCCTGTGTGGCTTGTTTTCAACCTGTGTTTGTCGAAGGAAAAAAATAGCCCAGTCTTCACACGGCCTCGGACATGCCCGTGTGTCCAGGCCGTGTTGTTCACATGGCCGAGTCGCACAGCCATGTATATCGTCCTTCATTTCTCCCACGCCTGTGTGACCTCCCACACGCCTGTGTGGCTAGGCCGTGTCGCGTACACGGCTGTGTGCCTTGACCGTGTAACTTTCTGACTTGTTTTAAAATTCAACAAATTTTACTTCAAGTTTCATACGACCTAGGACACGCCTGTGTGTCCAGGCCGTGTGGTTTAATTTAAGGCCATGTCTCTGTCAATTTTTGGGAAAATTTTAGCCCTGTTTCCATACGGCCAAGGACACGCCCGTGTGTTCGGGTCGTGTGGGTTAGAAACATGCATTTAAACATGAAAAAAAGTAAAAATAAACTAATTAGTAGGGTTAGTGCTCTGGTTGCCTCCCGAGAAGCACTTATTTAGAGTCTAAGCTCGACTTACCTCTCATTCGCATGGTCATGGTGGTTTGAGAAGTTGAAACTCCTCTCTCCTGCTATCAGTTCTAACATCAAAATAAGGTTTAAGTCGAGTACTATTTACCTTAAAAGTACCAAATGTAGAATAAGTTACCTCGACTGTACCGTATAGGAAGACATTTAGTATCGTAAAGGGAGTTACTCCGTTTACATTAGGCTTTGAAGTGACAACTCGAGGATCCATTTTATCTAACAATACCTGGTCCCCAACCTTAAATTGATTGGTTCCATCCTTAAGCTCGACATGGTGTTGCTTCTGTTCCTCTTTGACATAAGTCTGCCATTCGTCTAGTTCATCTATCTGTAGCATTCGCCTTTTATGGATGGTTCCATTATTGGCGCATGAACCAGAACATGGCTCATTTGTGTTTTTCGAAAGAGTTTCCTGTAAAAAGGGTTGAATCCCATGATTAGTCTTATTAACAGGATTTATAGAATCGTCTTTATAACTTGATGTTTTAACCGAATCACGAGCTTGGAGTGTGGTCGTATCATCACCTACACGAAATGTGAGTTCACCTGTACCAACATCAATGATAGTTCTAGCAGTTGCTAAAAATGGGCGTCCTAAAATTAAAGGGACATCACTATCCTCATTCATGTCTAGGACAACAAAGTCAACTGGAATATGAATTTATCAATTTTTACGAGTACATCTTCAACAATACCCCTAGGAAATCTAATGGTTTTATCTGCTAATTGAATGCTCATCCTAGTTTGTTTGGGTTTCCCAAGACCTAGCTGTTTAAACATTTTGTAAGGCATGACATTAATACTTGACCCTAAATAAGCTAAAGCATTATTTACATTTAAACTACAAATTAAACAAGGAATAGTAAAACTCCCTGGATCCTTCAATTTGTTGGGTAGTTTATTTTGTAAGATAACTGAGCACACTGCATTTAGCTCCACGTGCGACAAATCATCTAACTTCCATTTTTTTGCCAAAAGCTCCTTTAAAAATTTAACTAAGTTGGGCATCTGTGAAAGAGCTTCAATAAACGGTAAGTTAATATACAACTTTTTCAAAAGTATAAGAAATTTACCGAATTGTTCATTTGTGCGGTCTTTCTTTATCGCGTTGGGATATGGCACACGAGGTGTATACTCCTTACTTACCAGTTTTTGTTTACTGTGGCTTTTATCAACCTTACCTTTACTTACCATGCTTTCATGCCTTGGTTCTGGTTTAGACTCAACTAACTCTTCTTCATCTCGAGCAGTAATCACATGGAGCTGCTCTCTTGGGTTAGTTTCGGTGTTGCTAGGCAAGCTACCTTGTGGTCTTTCTAAGATCAGCTTAGCAAGCTGACCTATTTGATTTTTGAACCCTTGAATCGACGCTTGCTTATTTTTAAGTGTTGTTTCAGTGTTTTTGAAACGTGTTTCTGACACCGAGATGAATTTCATTAGCATCTCCTCAAGGTTTGGCTTCTTCTCTTGTTGTTAAGGTGGTTGTTGAAAACCTGGAAGAGGTTGTGGTCTTTGATTACCTTGATCACCCCTAGAGAAATTGGGATGGTTCCTCCAACATGCATTATAAGTGTTACTATATGGATTATTTTGAGGTCTAGAATTGTTACCCATATAGTTGACTTGTTCGTTTTCTGTGCTAGGGTTGTAGGATAGATATTCTGTGTTGTTCACCCCTCCTCCATTTGTATTGCACTCCATTTGCATCATCTTATATTTCCATATATCATGTATCATCATTTTCATGTATTTCAGGCAGATACGTGTAATAACTTATTTCCTATTTATATCTTCTCATATCATGTCAAGTATTTTATCCGTTGAATCATTGAAATTTCGATGGATATTCAGAGAGTACACTCAAGGTGTACACTTCAATAACCCATCAATTCATATTCAGGAGTACCCATTAGGGCACTTAATCAAAAAGCACACTCTCGAGCCATATATCATATAATAGGATTACCAATCCAGGCTAAATCATGTCTCCAACATATGCTCATAAGAGCTTAATCAGGACTACCAGTCTAGGCTAAATCCTTTCTGTAACATATGTTCTAAAGAGCTTAATCTACATTACCCGTCCGGGCTAAATCCAATCTATAACATATGCTTGAGAGAGTTTATATCAGGATTACCTGTTCGGGCTAAATCCTTTCTGTAATGAGGTCAATAGGATAACTCCTCTGAGCAAAATCCCGTCAGCAACAAATGCATGACCTCATTCAATAGGGAAAATCACATATATCCATCGAATTCCAATATTCAAACAGGATTTAACAATTTTTTAGGCATTATCAAGCATGTGATTATTTCATACATCTATAGCATTCTTATAATTCAAATAAATACATTCTACATTCATTTCAAGCATAAAAGTAGCTGTAATAGGCCAATTTTGGCATGGGCCCAAATCACAATTACAAAACTAAACCCAAACTAAATAATAAATAAAAGTCCAAAATAATTAACAGTCCAAATCACAAGTACAACCCAATGAATTACAAGCCCAATCCCTAACCCAAATTCTAAAGCCCATAACCTTAAAGTTTCAAAAAAGAAAACCCTAGGGCTAGCATAACCTGTCACTGCTGCACTCTTCTGGCATCGTTCCCTCCTCTATGTCAACCTCCGTACCTCCACGGCAGCAGCTCCGTACGCATCTGGCCTCCGTACCTGCAAGCAAGACAAAAATAGAAGAAACAATAGCAAAAAAACAAGCAGAAATTTTTGTAACAAAAATATTGTGTTTTTCAGCTATAAAAGCCACAAACACATCGTTGTATTTTTTGGACACCTACGAACACACATACAAAATATCAAATAAAGAAAATAGAGAAGTTTGATTTGAATATTAAAGGTGCTTCCTTTTTTTTCTTTTTTTGGTTTTTCTTTCTTGAAATAAATAAGTAAATAAAAAATAAAGGAAATTTACCTGATGATTTGTCCCCATCGCCGCCGTCAGAGATTTCTCCTATCTGGAGGGTGGCCGAGTCAGTGGGCTCGCCAAAAACCCCACCGGTGGCACCAGGGAATTGAAAGGTCCCTTCGTTTTCTTGTTTTATTTCTTTTTTTTTTTTTGGAATTTTAAGGTTTTTTAGGAATTTTGAATGTAAAACGAGACTGAGGGTGAAAAGGCAATCGATAAGGTCCCCTTTTTATTTCACCAGCCGCCGTGAACGGCGGCACTGTCACCTTTGACCGATGGCTATCACGGTGATGAAGTGACCGGAGTTCGGCTGGCCAAAAGAGGGTTGAGAGAATTTTTTAGGGTGTTTTAGTTTTTTTTTTTTGTGTGTGTGAAATGAGGAAGAATGAATTTTTGTAAAAAAAATTTTGACTTTTATAAGCCCATGAAACGACGTCGTTTAGGGCTGGCTTCCATAGCCCCAAAACGGCGTCGTTTTGAGCCTTGACCCGCATGACCCGACTCGCTCCAGGGGGATCCGCGCGTTTCTGTCTTTTGAGGTATTTATGCCCCTGGTCCTTCTGCTTTTTCGCCCTTTTTCAATTTGGTCCTATCCCTTCTTTTGTTTTTTTTAATTTGGCCCCGTGATTTTTGCATTTGTTGTAACACCCTTAACCCGTAACCATCGCCGGAATAGGGTTAAGAGGCGTTACCAGTCAATTCAAAACTTTTACGATCATTTCACAACATAAGATACATTATCATCATAACATAGCAAATCATATACATAGTGTCCCTAAAATAGGTCTACGAGACCTTTGACATGCATTAGGAAGGGGTCGGGACTAAACCGGACACATACAAATTTTTTTTGAAAATCAAACATTTTTCAAAGTGCAGAGGTCACACGCCTGTGTGGGCAGGCCGTGTGCTTTACACGGCATCAGACACACCCGTGTGTCCAAGCCGTGGCAAAACAGGGCATACCTACTGATTTGTCCACACGGCCGAAGGCACACCTGTGTGCTTAACCCTCGGGCAACACTGACTTAATTCACACGGCCTGTCACAAGCTCGTGTGTCTGGCCGTGTGCGAGTCTGTCTGATAAACCGTAAAAGTAACATATTTTAAGCCCACATTTAATATGCTTTTGGATGATTAATCCCTTGATTTGTGTAAAAAGGTACTCTTAATCCTTTCTTTTCATGTCTTATACTCAGGAAAGCACCAAAGGATGAAAAGAACTTAAAACGGGCCAAATGGGCCAATTCACAAACTCAACACGGCCTGGACTTCAAGCCACACGGCCGTGCCATGCCTAATATCTAGAACACGATCTCTTCCCCGATTCATACGGTCGTGCCTCAAGTTAGAAATTCGAACATGGTCAGGGCTCGATTTTCACGGGCGCGTGACATGGCCGTGCCTCTGTCGCTGGACAGAGCAATTTCAGTCGGAAAAGGATACTTGAGGAGAAAGAATCGCATTCCAAGAGCCTATAAATATCCCCGAAGTACCACCTTTGAAGGGGCGTCAAAGCTAGGCCAAGGAGCCAAGCCGAGAAGGTCAGAGTTAGGGAATAACGCGCGAATAGCCAGTTGATTCATCCCAAGAAGCTGGAGTTATACTCAAGACGGTGGAATTCTCCTTCAATTCCTCTAAGGGGTTTTAGGATTTTTCTTATGTTTTGTTTTATCTTTTCTCTTGTGATGTTTTCTTGTTTAGTTATGAACTAAACCCCTCAGATACCTAAAGGGGAGGAAACCTAGATGAATCTTTTTATTTGATGTTTAAGTTATACGATAATTACTTAGTTTGTTCTTAATTATGTTGCTTAATCCAAATCTAATGTGCTTAGGTGGAGGAGGAATAGACCCTGCCTAAGAGTAGATCTAACATAATTAAGCGAAGTTGATCGAACGCCTAGAGATAGGGTTACGAGATTTTGCCGGATTAGAGTGAAACCTAATATGGGAGTCCATTGATTGATTTACTGCTATCCTAGGAGGTTATTATAAGCGAACGAGAGTTCCACTAATTAACCTAGGGTTAGACGTTATTCGCTTCGAGAGAGGGTTTAATATAGGTTAGGGAGTCTTACGGATCAAGCTAAGTAAAAGAAATCATATAATTTGGGGTTAAATAATAAGTGAAGTCTAGGCGGATTCTTCCTGAGGGTATCGTAGCAATCAACTGAGTTTTTCTTCAAAGTTATTTTCTTATTCGCCTTTTTTTCTTTGTGTCCTTAGTTATGAGTGTGTCAACTATGAACTGTTATTCTAGAACTTGCCTTGATTATACATGTCAAAACCATAGTTATGATTTGATATACTGAGATGATAAAGGCACCTAGGTTTAACCCACTTACACCACTAAAAAGCCTACCCTTATAATTAACCCTTAGTGAACCCCGTTGAACCTAACAACCCTTTTTATTGACTTAACCGCTAATTTTAACCCAAAAACCCTTTGTATTTGTTATCACCCTTTATTTTGACTACCCCTTAATCAAGATTTGATTTGAGCTAGTTACCTAAGTTTATTATTCTGGTAGTTAAATTTATCTTGTACTTAGTTTGTTCTAAAAAAAAAGTATATTCAGCTGATAAAACTGTTAGAATTCCTAGGGGCATTATTGAAGATGTTCTCGTAAAAATCGATAAATTTGTTTTCCCAGTAGACTTTGTTGTTTTAGAAATGGATGAGGATAATTCAATCCCCTTAATTTTAGGAAGACCTTTTCGAGCAACTGCCAAGACTAAAATTGATGTTGCCACAGGTGAGCTCATACTTTGTGTAGGTGACGACTCAATTAGTCTTCAAGCCCTCGACTCAGCTAGGTTATCAACGAATCAAGGTGAGAAAGAATATTCTTTTGATAATCATTCAATTACACCCTCTTTTCAGGAAACTTCAAAAAAAGGAACGATTGAATCGGATCCTCAGTTCAGTGCCAGCAAAGAAATAAGTCACGAGGAGCAAAGAATTCAACCCAATGACTTAGATGAATGGAAAACGCACTTCAAGGAAAAACTAGGGTTAGACAAGGAAAAACAGAAAACACAGGTCAAAGAAGAGCCGGATTCACACAAAGTAAAATCGGAGGAACCACCAGAAGAGCTCGTGGGGACATCAAATCACTTTAAAATAGGAGACCATGTTCTGTTAGATAAAACCAAGCCTCACATCACCATAACAAACCTGAAGGAAAAGAGAAAACTCCCTCTTAAGGTACACAATATCTTCCCACAAGGAATAGTCGAGGTAAGCAATCCAACATTTGGCACTTTCAAGGTAAACGCTTCTCGACTTCAATTTTGTCATAAAACTAAAACTGTAGACATGAGGGAAGATATTCAAACTTTTAAACCTCCCTAAAATTTTCAAATATGAGGAAAGTCTAGCTTAAGACTATAAACGAGCGCTGCTCGGGAGGCAACCCGAGTACTAATCCTATTTCTTTTTGCATTCTTTTACACTTTATTTTCTTTCCTCTTTTTCTTCTCTTTTTTTTTTTACTAACCAAAAGTGCAGAGTTACAGGCCACACGGCCTTATACACGGCCGTGGCCGTGGCCGTGTGGACCACCAAAACTGCCACACTGACAGGGTAGAGGCCGTGCAGTCAGCCCAACCACCAAACCAACGTCACAGATCCAACCACTATCGGCACGGGCACCGATAGATATGGCACGGCCGTGGCACCAACTGTGTGAGGCTACTGACTTCCATACCACGGACAGCACACACCCATGCCAACATCCGTGTGAAATTGCTGAGGTTACTGACTTATCGAACACGGGTAAGATACGCCCGTGCCAGAAAACCGTGCCAACAAAAAAAATCACGAGCACGGGCATGGAGGGCTCAAACACCGGCATAGGGTGACAACACCCTCTAGAACACGGCCGTGTGATGAGGCCGTGTAAATCGACACACCCTGGGACACGGCCTTGAGCATCTATTTAAACCCCTCAACTCTTCCCCTTCCCTCCTTCTGATTTTCACTCTTATTTTTGCTTCTCATTCTCTTCCATCTCAGATTCTTTACTCTAGATCCTTGTGCACGCCAACAACTTGCCGAAGACGCCAACAACATGAGTTCATGCCGGCAGCTTCGTCTCAACACTAAGCCAAGGATCTACGAGACCAATTAGTTTTTATTTTTTCATTTCTCTTCCCTTTCATTCTCCTTTTCTTTAATAATCTTATGTTTAAAGTAGTTTAACTTCGTTTAGTTTCTTAGTGTCAGGTTCTAAAGGCTGCTTGGGAATCACGCCATTTCCGCCACCACCAACACCTCCATTGCCTTAGAAGTCACACCCACCTCGCGAACCACCTACCAATAAGGATTATCAAGCCCCTTTATCTCCTGGCCTTAGTCTATTTTCCTTCTTAGTCTCTTTCTATTTATCTTTCTTGTCTTTATTTATATATTTAGTTTATTTTTATTAGGTCTTAATAAAGCCTGGCTACTTCTCAAAGCGTTACCCAATTTCTTCATCTAGCGCAGGAACGTTATCCCGACTGACCATCACCGCCACCAAAGACACTCATTCGGGAAAACATCCACAACTCGAGGAGTAATTCTTCCCCTTCTCTTTTGATTTATCTTTAAAATGACATTATCTATCTTTGTACATTGAGGGCAATGTACATCTTAAGTGTGGGGGTGAATAGTTATTCTCGAGAAAATACCTAATTTTCATTATTCTCAAACCACGAGGATAAAAACATGCCTAACTTTTCTCATTGTTCTCAAAACCACGAATTTAATCTTGTTTTAAAGTAATTTTCTCATAATACTAATTAAGATGAAATTTCTAATGATTTATGATTTTTATTGATATGTTTTGGAATAAGTCATAGTTAATTGTGCATTGATGATTAAATTTGAAGAATACTAGGGAATTAAGCATGATAAGTCTAATTTTCTAAAAATTAAAATTTTAGGTTGTCAACCGGAATTTGAATATTATCTTGAAATTTGAGATTTACAAGGTTGATGTCAAAAACACCCATAATTTTTGTGAGAATTTGAGCCCTATAGAACATACATTTTTTTTTCATGCTCACTTCTTGATTATGAGTGTGTCAACTATGAACTGTTATTCTAGAACTTGCCTTGATTATACATGTCAAGACCATAGTTATGATTTGATATACTGAGATGATAAAGGCACCTAGGTTTAACCCACTTACACCACTAAAAAGCCTACCCTTATAATTAACCCTTAGTGAACCCCGTTGAACCTAACAACCCTTTTTATTGACTTAACCACTAATTTTAACCCAAAAACCCTTTGTATTTGTTATCACCCTTTATTTTGACTACCCCTTAATCAAGATTTGATTTGAGCTAGTTACCTAAGTTTATTATTCTGGTAGTTAAATTTATCTTTTACTTAGTTTGTTCTAAAAAAAAGTATATTCAGTATTAGTATTATGAAGAGTGAGCTTATACAAGTTAAAGTCTAATTATCAAAAGAAAAAGCTCGTATTAGTAGGATTATTATTATTTTCAGTTGATGTAAATTTTATCTTAGAAATTTTTAGGTAGGTAACTTATCAATTCAATCTCGATTCTAACCTTCTAAATTCACCTTTATCCACACCTTTAACCCTAGCCCCAAGCACAACCCTAACAAAGACCTTTTGATATGTTTATCATATCATTTTTCTGATGGTGGAGATTTGATTTTTAGGCAAGCCTATGGGATTAACTTTTCAGTTCGACTTATGAGTGCTTAATTTTGACCCTTAAACACTTTCCGAGTGATTTGAGTGAATCTTTTGTGAAGATGTTAATCCTTGTAGGTTTTGAATTAAAGGTAATTATTTAAATGAAGGGAAACACCTATGTTTTCGTGCTACAAGTGTATGACTTATCTTATTTGAATCTTTAGGAATCTTTGAGTTGAATTATCCATGTATAAATTATCTATGAATTAGGATAAGGCATTGTTGATAGGAATTATGAATCATGGAAAGTTCGTTTTAATTGTAAGTTGAGAATTTTGCTTGAGGACAAGCAAAAGCATAAGTGTGGGGGTATGATAAACCGTAAAAGTAACATATTTTAGGCCCACATTTAATATGCTTTTGGATGATTTATCCCTTGATTTGTGTAAAAAGGTGCTCTTAATCCTTTCTTTTCATGTCTTATACTCAGGAAAGCACCAAGGATGAAAAAACTTAAAACGAGCCAAATGGGCCAATTCACGAACTCAACACGGCCTGGACTTCAAGCCACACGGCCGTGCCACGCCTAATATCTAGAACATGATCTCTTCCCCGATTCACACGGCCGTGCCTCAAGTTAGAAATCAGAACATGGTCAGGGCTCGATTTGCACGGGCGTGTGACATGGCCGCGTGCCCTCACATTTGGGCGAGCAATTTCAGTCGGAAAAGGATACTTGGGGAGAAAGAATCGCATTCCAAGAGCCTATAAGTATCCCCTAAGTACCACCTTTGAAGGGGCGTCAAAGCTAGGCTAAGGAGTCAAGCCGAGAAGGTCAGAGTTAGGGAATAACGCGAGAATAGCCAGTTGATTCATCCCAAGAAGCCGGAGTTATACTCAAGACGACGGAATTCTCCTTCAATTCCTCCAGGGGGTTTTAGGATTTTTCTTATGTTTTGTTTTATCTTTTCTCTTGTGATGTTTTCTTGTTTAGTTATGAACTAAACCCCTCAGATACCTGAAGGGGAGGAAACCTAGATGAATCTTTTTATTTGATTTTTAAGTTATATGATAATTACTTAATTTGTTCTTAATTATGTTGCTTAATCCAAATCTAATGTGCTTAGGTGGAGGAGGAATAGACCCTGCCTAAGAGTAGATCTAACATAATTAAGCGGAGTTGATCGAACGCCTAGAGATAGGGTTACGAGATTTTGCCGGATTAGGGTGAAACCTAATATGGGAGTCCATTGATTGATTTCTTCGCTATCCTGAGGGTTATTATAAGCGAACGAGAGTTCCACTAATTAACCTAGGGTTAGACATTATTCGTCTCGAGAGAGGGTTTAATATAGGTTAGGGAGTCTTACGGATCAAGCTAAGTAAAAGAAATCATATAATTTGGGGTTAAATAATAAGTGAAGTCTAGGTGGATTCTTCCTGAGGGTATCGTAGCAATCAACTGAGTTTTTCTTCAAAGTTATTTTCTTATTCGCCTTTTTTTCTTTGTGTCCTTAGTTTAGTCTTCGTCAAAAGTAACTTCACTCTAATTTTAAGGCTAAATAATAAAAAGAAAGTTAGTATTAGTACTTTTAGTTCCTTTGGGTTCGATATCCGGTCTTGCCTAAGCTATACTACTGTTCGATAGGTACACTTGCCTTTAATCGTTGTCAGAGTTAGTTTCCAGGTTTGATCATTCTTTTATAAATTTTAAAACTCTGATTTACAGCGATCAAGTTTTTGGCGCCGTTGCCGGGGAACTAAAATATTAAGAAAACTTTATTTTTATTAATTTAGCCATTATATTTTATTTTTTAGCATTTTATTTTTATTTTAGGATAATTTTTAATTTTGCTAATTTTTTTTCCTTTCTTGTTTTTCTTTCCAGGTACCTCTAGTTTATGACTAGAAAGAACCTGAGAGGACCTTTAGTATACGAAAGTGATATTGAAGCTACCGCTTGAAGGGATCGTCGGGAAACCAAGCAAGCCCTAGATTACACAGAAAGAGAGGAAGAAAACAGATCCGATCCTACTGAAGGGATGGGCGAAAACAACCCACCACTATGCGATGTGGGAGATCACAATGCTCCACGTACAATGTTTGATTATGCAAAACCGCATTTGACAGGAGCAGAATCTAGTATTGTTAGGCCTGTTATATCTGCTAACAATTTTGAATTAAAGCCTAAAACAATACAAATGATTCAACAGTTTGTTCAATTTGATGGTTTGCAGGACGAAGATCCAAACTTGCATATAGCTAACTTTTTAGAGTTCTGTGATACCTTCAAAATAAATGGCGTTTCTGATGATGCCATAAGTCTTCGGTTATTCCCTTTTTCATTAAGAAATAAAGCCAAACAGTGGTTAAACTAATTACAACGAGGGTCAATCACTACATGGGATCAAATGACCGAAAAGTTTTTGATGAAATATTTTCCACCAACCAAAACGGCCAAATTACGTAACGATATCTCTTCTTTTGTGCAGATGGATTTAAAGACACTATACGACGCATGGAAGAGGTTCAAAGATCTCTTGAGGAGGTGCCCACACCACGGTTTACCCCTGTGGCTACAAGTCCAAACATTCTACAATGGTGTAAACCCCTCAACAAGACAACTGATTGATTCAGCCGCCGGTGGAACCCTGAACAACAAAACTCCAGAAGTAGCCTACGTGTTCATTGAGGAGATGTCGATAAACAATTATCAGTGGCAAGCTTCGAGGACTAAACCAACGAAATCGGCATGAGTCTTCAACGTCGACACCATGACCATGCTATCAACGCAGCTAGATATGATGAATAAAAAGGTTGATAGTTTGTGTTCTTCACAGATACATCCAGTCATGCAGTGCGACGCTAGTGGAACTGTGGCGAATCCTAAGTTCCCACCCTACCAACCAGGACCAGAAGATGAACAGATGAACTATATAGGTAATAATTTCTGATCTAATAATAATCCTTATAGTCTAATAATAATCCTTATAGTAACACTTACAATCCAGGTTGGAGGAACCACCCAAATTTTTCATGGGGAGGACAAGGCAATCAAGGAAATCAAAGGCAACAACCCCCCCAAAAAACTTTCGAAATCAGCCCTATCCACAAGACAAGAAGCCAACCATCGAGGAACGCATCCAAGAAGCTGATAGAACAATCAAAAGCAATGAAAGCCGAATTGATGAAATTGCTAAGTCAGTCAAGGAAGTGAGCAATGCTGTTGAACAACTTGCAAAGCTGATGTCTGAACGACAACAAGGACGCCTACCAAGTAACACAGAAATTAACCTTAATGAGCAAATTCAAGTCATCACAGTTCAGGATAGCAATGAGTTAGATACACCCAACACAACTCTAGAAAGTAAGATACGCGAAGGTACAACAGAGGTAGTACAAGAAAAGCCAAAACCGGTAGTCAAGGAGTACAAACCTCACATACCTTATCCCGCAGCATTACAAAGAGACGATTCAGAGGAGCAGTTCGCTAAGTTTCTTAAACTTTTAAAGAAATTACATATTAACTTACCTCTTCTTGAAGCTCTTTTTCAGATGCCAGATTCGAAGAAATTTTTAAGACAGCTCTTGACCAACAAACGCAAAATAGATGAAGAGCACCACGTGGAGTTAAACGCAACATGCTCAGTAATGTTACAAAATAAACTACCACAGAAGCAAAAAGATCCTGGGAGTTTTACAATTCCA
Source organism: Gossypium bickii (assembly GCA_025503065.1). Lineage (NCBI taxonomy): Eukaryota > Viridiplantae > Streptophyta > Magnoliopsida > Malvales > Malvaceae > Gossypium > Gossypium bickii. The sequence goes on from CP106716.1 coordinate 82,420,449, forward strand.
TGTTTAATTGGTAGTTTAAATATTGATAACGCGTTAGCTGATTTAGGGGCAAGCATAAATGTTATGCCTTATACATTGTTTAAGCGACTAGGCTTAGGGAAGCCAAAACAAACTAAGATGAGTATTCAATTAGCTGATAAAACTGTTAGAATTCCTAGGGGCATTATTGAAGATGTTCTCATAAAAATCGATAAATTTGTTTTCCCAGTAGACTTTGTTGTTTTAGAAATGGATGAGGATAATTCAATCCCCTTAATTTTAGGAAGACCTTTTCGAGCAACTGCCAAGACTAAAATTGATGTTGCCACAGGTGAGCTCATACTTTGTGTAGGTGACGACTCAATTAGTCTTCAAGCCCTCGACTCAGCTAGGTTATCAACGAATCAAGGTGAGAAAGAATATTCTTTTGATAATCATTCAATTACACCCTCTTTTCAGGAAACTTCAAAAAAAGGAACGATTGAATCGGATCCTCAGTTCAGTGCCAGCAAAGAAATAACTCACGAGGAGCAAAGAATTCAACCCAATGACTTAGATGAATGGAAAACGCACTTCAAGGAAAAAACTAGGGTTAGACAAGGAAAAACAGAAAACACAGTCAAAGAAGAGCCGGATTCACACAAAGTAAAATCGGAGGAACCACCAGAAGAGCTCGTGGGGACATCAAATCACTTTAAAATAGGAGACCATGTTCTGTTAGATAAAACTAAGCCTCACATCACCATAACAAACCTGAAGGAAAAGAGAGAACTCCCTCTTAAGGTACACAATATCTTCCCACAAGGAATAGTCGAGGTAAGCAATCCAACATTTGGCACTTTCAAGGTAAACGCTTCTCGACTTCAATTTTGTCATAAAACTAAAACTGTAGACATGAGGGAAGATATTCAAACTTTTAAACCTCCCTAAAATTTTCAAATATGAGGAAAGTCTAGCTTAAGACTATAACGAGCGCTGCTTCGAGGGCAACCCGAGTACTAATCCTATTTCTTTTGCATTCTTTTACACTTTATTTTCTTTCCTCTTTTTCTTCTCTTTTTTTTTTACTAACCAAAAGTGCAGAGTTACAGGCCACACGGCCTTATACACGGCCGTGGCCGTGGCCGTGTGGACCACCAAAACTGCCACACTGACAGGGTAGAGGCCGTGCAGTCAGCCCAACCACCAAACCAACGTCACAGATCCAACCACTATCGGCGCACGGCACCGAGCAGATATGGCACGCGCCGTGGCACCAACGTGTGAGGCTACCGACTTCCATACCACGGACAGCACACACCCATGCCAACATCCGTGTGAAATTGCTGAGGTTACTGACTTATCGAACACGGGTAAGATACGCCCGTGTCAGAAAACCGTGCCAACAAAAAAAATCACGAGCACGGGCATGGAGGGCTCAAACACCGGCATAGGGTGACAACACCCTCTAGAACACGGCCGTGTGATGAGGCCGTGTAAATCGACACACCCTGGGACACGGCCTTGAGCATCTATTTAAACCCCTCAACTCTTCCCCTTCCCTCCTTCTGATTTTCACTCTTATTTTTGCTTCTCATTCTCTTCCATCTCAGATTCTTTACTCTAGATCCTTGTGCACGCCAACAACTTGCCGAAGACGCCAACAACATGAGTTCATGCCGGCAGCTTCGTCTCAACACTAAGCCAAGGATCTACGAGACCAATTAGTTTTTATTTTTTCATTTCTCTTCCCTTTCATTCTCCTTTTCTTTAATAATCTTATGTTTAAAGTAGTTTAACTTAGTTTGGTTTCTTAGTGTCAGGTTCTAAAGGCTGCTTGGGAATCACGCCATTTCCGCCACCACCAACACCTCCATTGCCTTAGAAGTCACACCCACCTCGCGAACCACCTACCAATAAGGATTATCAAGCCCCTTTATCTCCTGGCCTTAGTCTATTTTCCTTCTTAGTCTCTTTCTATTTATCTTTCTTGTCTTTATTTATATATTTAGTTTATTTTTATTAGGTCTTAATAAAGCCTGGCTACTTCTCAAAGCGTTACCCAATTTCTTCATCTAGCACAGGAACGTTATCCCGACTGACCATCACCGCCACCAAAGACACTCATTCGGGAAAACATCCACAACTCAGGGAGTAATTCTTCCCCCTTCTCTTTTGATTTATCTTTAAAATGACATTATCTATCTTTGTACATTGAGGGCAATGTACATCTTAAGTGTGGGGGGTGAATAGTTATTCTGAGAAAATACCTAATTTTCATTATTCTCAAACCCTGAGGATAAAAACATGCCTAACTTTCTGCATTGTTCTCAAAACCCTGAATTTAATCTTGTTTTAAAGTAATTTTCTCATAATACTAATTAAGATGAAATTTCTAATGATTTATGATTTTTATTGATATGTTTTGGAATAAGTCATAGTTAATTGTGCATTGATGATTAAATTTGAAGAATACTAGGGAATTAAGCATGATAAGTCTAATTTTCTAAAAATTAAAATTTTAGGTTGTCAACCGGAATTTGAATATTATCTTGAAATTTGAGATTTACAAGGTTGATGTCAAAAACACCCATAATTTTTGTGAGAATTTGAGCCCTATAGAACATACATTTTTTTTTCATGCTCACTTCTTGATTATGAGTGTGTCAACTATGAACTGTTATTCTAGAACTTGCCTTGATTATACATGTCAAGACCATAGTTATGATTTGATATACTGAGATGATAAAGGCACCTAGGTTTAACCCACTTACACCACTAAAAAGCCTACCCTTATAATTAACCCTTAGTGAACCCCGTTGAACCTAACAACCCTTTTTATTGACTTAACCACTAATTTTAACCCAAAAACCCTTTGTATTTGTTATCACCCTTTATTTTGACTACCCCTTAATCAAGATTTGATTTGAGCTAGTTACCTAAGTTTATTATTCTGGTAGTTAAATTTATCTTTTACTTAGTTTGTTCTAAAAAAAAGTATATTCAGTATTAGTATTATGAAGAGTGAGCTTATACAAGTTAAAGTCTAATTATCAAAAGAAAAAGCTCGTATTAGTAGGATTATTATTATTTTCAGTTGATGTAAATTTTATCTTAGAAATTTTTAGGTAGGTAACTTATCAATTCAATCTCGATTCTAACCTTCTAAATTCAGCCTTTATCCACACCTTTAACCCTAGCCCCGTTACAACCCTAACAAAGACCTTTTGATATGTTTATCATATCATTTTACAGTGGTGGAGATTTGATTTTTAGGCAAGCCTATGGGATTAACTTTTCAGGTTCGACTTATGAGTGCTTAATTTTGACCCTTAAACACTTTCCGAGTGATTTGAGTGAATCTTTTGTGAAGATGTTAATCCTTGTAGGTTTTGAATTAAAGGTAATTATTTAAATGAAGGGAAACACCTATGTTTTCGTGCTACAAGTGTATGACTTATCTTATTTGAATCTTTAGGAATCTTTGAGTTGAATTATCCATGTATAAATTATCTATGAATTAGGATAAGGCATTGTTGATAGGAATTATGAATCATGGAAAGTTCGTTTTAATTGTAAGTTGAGAATTTTGCTTGAGGACAAGCAAAAGCATAAGTGTGGGGTATGATAAACCGTAAAAAGTAACATATTTTAGGCCCACATTTAATATGCTTTTGGATGATTTATCCCTTGATTTGTGTAAAAAGGTGCTCTTAATCCTTTCTTTTCATGTCTTATACTCAGGAAAGCACCAAGGATGAAAAAACTTAAAACGAGCCAAATAGGCCAATTCACGAACTCAACACGGCCTGGACTTCAAGCCACACGGCCGTGCCACACCTAATATCTAGAACATGATCTCTTCCCCGATTCACACGGCCGTGCCTCAAGTTAGAAATCAGAACACGGTCAGGGCTCGATTTGCACGGGCTTGTGACATGGCCGTGCCTCTGTCACTGGACAGAGCAATTTCAGTCGGAAAAGGATACTTGGGGAGAAAGAATCGCATTCCAAGAGCCTATAAGTATCCCCTAAGTACCACCTTTGAAGGGGCGTCAAAGCTAGGCTAAGGAGTCAAGCCGAGAAGGTCGAGTTAGGGAATAACGCGAGAATAGCCAGCTGATTCATCCCAAGCTTCCGGAGTTATACTCAAGACGCACTTGAATTCTCCTTCAATTCTCTCAGGGGTTTTAGGATTTTTCTTATGTTTTGTTTTATCTTTTCTCTTGTGATGTTTTCTTGTTTAGTTATGAACTAAACCCTCGATACTCTGAAGGGAGGAAACCTAGATGAATCTTTTTATTTGATTTTTAAGTTATATGATAATTACTTAATTTGTTCTTAATTATGTTGCTTAATCCAAATCTAATGTGCTTAGGTGGAGGAGGAATAGACCCTGCCTAAGAGTAGATCTAACATAATTAAGCGGAGTTGATCGAACGCCTAGAGATAGGGTTACGAGATTTTGCCGGATTAGGGTGAAACCTAATATGGGAGTCCATTGATTGATTTACTGCTATCCTAGGGGGTTATTATAAGCGAACGAGAGTTCCACTAATTAACCTAGGGTTAGACATTATTCGTCTCGAGAGAGGGTTTAATATAGGTTAGGGAGTCTTACGGATCAAGCTAAGTAAAAGAAATCATATAATTTGGGGTTAAATAATAAGTGAAGTCTAGGTGGATTCTTCCTGAGGGTATCGTCGCAATCAACTGAGTTTTTCTTCAAAGTTATTTTCCTATTCGCCTTTTTGTCTTTGTGTCCTTAGTTTAGTCTTCGTCAAAAGCAACTTCACTCTAATTTTAAGGCTAAATAATAAAAAGAAAGTTAGTATTAGTACTTTTAGTTCCTTTGGGTTCGATATCCGGTCTTGCCTAAGCTATACTACTGTTCGATAGGTACACTTGCCTTTAATCGTTGCCAGAGTTAGTTTTCAGGTTTGATCATTCTTTTATAAATTTTAAAACTCTGATTTATAGCGATCACTGTCTTATTTCAAATTACAAGCATCAAACCAACCTAAATTCATACTCCAAAGACATCCAAAACATACCAAAACATGCTCAATTAAACTCTTAATAACATCATTCATTTCCATATTAAATTCTTACTAAAATATACCAATTCAAAGTATCAACTTCACATCAAAAACACATATCTATATATCTTTTTAATCCATACCAATCTATAGCATTTGTCATCATATCAACTTTACAAATTAATCATGAAACTTACCAATATTGACCATTTCATTTTGGCCATTCATTAGCTCATCAAAACATTTCACCTTATGCATCATAAACTAAAACAAAACTCATCTAAAAACACATTCATTATCAAGTCATATCACATGGCTATTTTTACACATCTCAAAACATAATCAAAACTCACTAGACTATACATGCCATACTTTAATATATACATTTTCAAAAGGTACCAAAATATAGTTTGATAGTGTGGTGATGATCCTCAACTATCCCCGAGCTTCTCGTAGCTTTAATAATCTATAAAACAATGAACAAACATTCACACAAAATAAGCTATCATAGCTTAGTAAGTCATAAGCAAATAATGAACAAATAAACATTTGCATTAAATCAACTAGCCAAATCAAAACAAACCTTAACCAAATGTACATTTATTATGCTTGCAATTTCAAATATTATCACATTTACAATAACAATATAGCATCAGTGGGCAAGTACACATATACTCATTAGCACATATAAATTTCTCTTTATCATGCCTAATTCATATATTCATCTCAACCACATATACTTACCTTACTTTCATATTAATATAACATAATACGTACCTGAACCTTTTAATTCATTTATACAATCGATCTTAACTTGAAAATGCCCGTTGAACCATTTGGAATTAATAAGGATACTCGGATAGTCGGAAAGCTTGTACAATGCCAACGTCCCAGACGTGGTCTTACATGTAAACACATATCGATGCCATTGTCCTAGACAGGGTCTTACACGAATCAAATACGATGCCATTGTCCCAGACATGGTCCTACACATAAACACAAGTCGATGCCAATGTCCCCGACGTGGTCTTACACGAAATCACATACCGGAATCCTATGTCATGACATATGTATCCTAACTATTCCTAAGGTTTGTACGGGGCTTTCGGATATCGTAACTCGGTCATTTCAAGCTCGTGAAAATTGCTCTCATGCTCAATTCATTTCAGCATATTATATACACAAGTAATAATTCAATTTGGCACTATTAAAATGAATACAATAGAATTTACCGACATTTATTTACTTATGAACTTACCTCGGATAACGACGGATGAAATCGACTACTCGACTACTTTCGACTTCCCCCGATCTAAATTCGTTTTCTTTCGTTCTTGATCTAAATAAATTCAAATTTAACTAATTTAATCACACATTCATTAAAATTCATCCAAACACACATAAATGGGCCAATTACATTTTTGCCCCTTACGTTTCACATTTTTGACATTTTAGTCCCTATTTAATAAAATCACAAAATACACAAAATTTCATATTTCCCATGCTTGGCCGTATATACATGTAGTTCATATAAGTCCATACATTTTATTTATTTCACATTTTAGTCCTTTAAAATATTATTTTCACAATTTAACCCAAATTACTCAAATTCATCAAAAATTCAAAGACAAAACATATTAATCTATCACATATCTTTTATTTTCCATCATCAAACAACAAAAATCACAAGCTATCATCAATGGCAAAACACAAAATCATCATCAAATTCAAAAATTAAAACATAGGCTTTGTAGTACTCGAAGCAACGATCACAAAAACGTAGAAATTATAAAAAACCGAACAAAACTCATACCTTAATTAAGCCAAAATCATAGTCGAACCCTTGCAAGCTTTTATTCTTTCTTTTTCTTTCAAATTCGACATAAATAAGATGATAATGGCCTATTTCTTATGTTTCTTTTATTTAATTAAACATTATTTAATCTTTTACTATCCTATAAAACATATATAAATCTTGGTCATTAATGTCCATGCTAATGTTTAATGGGCAACTTACCACATAAGAATATCATCTTTAATAAACCATGTCAATTTGACATATAATTAATTAGAGCACAACTTTTATCTTTTATGCAATTAAGTCCTTTTTACAAATTAAACACACAAACGATCAAATTAAATCACGAAAATTTCACACATGTCAATTCACATACTATAAGCACGGAAAATAATATTAAAATATTTTTCTGACTCGAATTTATGGTCCCGAAACCACTGTTCCGACAAGGGTCTAAACCAGACTGTTACATTTGTTTCGTTTCGGTCCTGTGTGAAACGATGCTCATGCGGACTGGGAATAATTTCCTATTCAGTCCTACACTTTTCCGCGCATTTCAAATCAATCTGGTACCTTATTTTTCTATCCGAACTTCACCCCTAAATTTTATTTAGGTTTCAATTAAATCATTTTTATGGCTTTGCATTTATTTTATTTAAATTTAGATTCTAAACTTTATTTTAACGGCAATCAAGTCCTTATTTATTTAATTTGGACTCTTTGATTTTTTTATTTCTACTTTATTTTAATTATTTATTTACTTGTTTTTATTGTATTTTTTTATTATTATTTATTTTTTTTTATATTTATGGTGCATTTTATGCTTTCATTATTAGGGTCGTCATTATTATTATTGTTGGTGTTGTTATTTATTAGCATTTTTTATTATTGCCACAATTATTATTTTAATTATTATTGTCCTATTATGTATATTGGTATCATGATCTATTATTTTTTTATGTTTTATTGTATTATCACAAATTGTGTCGCATTATCATTATTCATTAAACATGACATGTTTCTTACGTTTCAATCGTTTTTATACCATATCCGAATAAATCGAACCCTTTTAAAATATTTCATTAATTTTTTACCCAAATTCGTAAAAAAGGGAAAATCTTGAAAACAAAGGCAATATTTCGTATTTTGGAGATTTGAGAAATCGTACCCTAACTTACGGGGTCTCGATTTTCTCGTTGAACCTAAATAACCAAATATCCTTTTTAAAATTGAAATACAAGGCCTTTTTTTGAAAGGTAAGCTTATTCTCGAGGACTCAAAGTATCGCGTCCTAATTTATGGGATGTGATATTTTGTTATCTCGAGACGAAAGGGTCTTTAACAATCGTTTCGATTTATTCAAGCATTTTTCTAAAAATTGTTTTCTAAAAGAGAGATCATATTTTTAACTCTTTCCAAATTTTCAACATTCGACATTAAGACATTAATTAATCAATTAGGTACCAATTTGGGCGTTGCGAGGTTGCTAATTCTTCCTCGCACGTAACTGACTCCCGAATCCGTTTTCTCAAATTTCGTAGACCAAAAATCGTTGTTTTAGTAAAACTAAAACATTTTATTAAAGCGATCAAATTACGAAGTGGTCGATCACACCTCATAAAAAAGGATTGGTGGCAACTCCATTTTCTTTTTTAAATATAAAGTTGACCCTTTTTCAAAAAATGGTTTCGACAGCTTGGCAACTCCACTAGGGACAAAATAAGAGAATCGAGCCATAAATTGATTAATTTTTATCTTTTTGTCGAAAAATAAAAAAATCTGTTTTAAATTTACAATTGCTCCATTGCATTTTATCAGTCATTTTCGTAGTTTTCATCATAATATGCTTCATTTGTTGGTTTAAATCTGTTGACGTGTCTCAGCATCTTTGCATTGTATAAGTCGGTCGATTTTACCCCTTTAAGTGGGAGCGAGAAACTATTCCTTCGTGAGGTTTTCACCTCCGTATAGGATAGTGGATTGCTTTCGGGATACATCTTTACCTATGTCTTCGTGGGATTTTCATCTCCGCATGGCCATAGGGAAATGTATTGCCCTAAACTGAACTCGGTCTGCATGAGCCTATAATAGGTGAAGATCGAGGAACCTGCCGGTTCAGGTACCTTTACTCTAGAACCAAACCTCATATAGCGAGCCTTAAGAGCCCACCTTAGGTAGAGCCACGCCAAACCCTAGTGGTCACCCGAGTAGGTGCTTTACTTATTATTCTTTGCTTACTTTAAAATGTGTATGAAGTACTGACTTGCTTTGTTTTTGCTTTGATTGTAATTGCATGGCATTTTCATCAAAAAAAGGTGTGGATTCACATTCGGTTCCTAAATAGATAACTTATCATGGAAAAGGGGTTTTTTGATAAAGTGGAGGATAATGCGGCCGTCTAGATTTGGGCCGAGACAACACAATAAGAAAAGGTGATAGTTTGACCGGGGGATACGTATCAGAGTTGTGGGATTTCACCCGCATCAAAGTGACTCGGAATAATCTTCAAGAATTAAAGGAGATATGGGACCAATGGAATGATGAGATCAAGAAGCTGTTTTACTGTAATAATGGAGATTTGCCCTATCTGCTCGATATGAAGGTAGACAAGCATTTATTTCGAGTCCTCACCTAGTTCTGGAATCCTGCCTACAGTTGCTTCACTTTTGGGAAAGTTGATTTGGTACCTACCGTGGAGGATTATATGGCCTTACTTCGCTGCCCGAGGATTCAAGTCGACAAAGCCTATTCAAGAGCAGCTAATGTCCCGATCTTTTTGAAGAAATTGATGAGCATCACAGGGATAAGTGAGCAGTGGGTTGTAGCCTGGATCAAGCAAAAAGGAGATAGTAAGTGTATCTCTTAGAAAAACTTGAGGGATCTGATTCTAGCACATCCGGATATGAAGAAAAGGGTTGATGTTTTCGCTTTGAGTGTCTACAGTTTGGTTGTCTTCCCCAAGGCATTAGGGCACGTGGATGAGGCGGTCTCGGATCTCTTTGATCGAATTGACAAAAGGGTCACACTGGTTCCTGCAATTTTGGCTAAAACTTTCAGATCCCTGAACGCGTGCCGGAGAGCGGGCGATGGCAGATTTATAGGGTATGCGCAACTTTTGTTGGCATGGTTCCACAACCATTTTTAGAAAGTAGAAAAGGTCTCATATTGAATCTTCTCCGAAAGCTATTCTCCCTTGAAAGAGATAGTAGCTACGCCGTGACGGGAAGATATTACGGAGGAAAAGTGGATGACGATTTTCCAAAATCTACAAGAAGAAGACATCGAATGGAGAGCCCCTTGGATGGTCCCCGGCGAGATCTTATATCGATGTGGAGATTTTGATTGGGTTCTCCTACTTGGGATATAGGGAGCCGTCGGGTATGCTCCCCTACTCGTGTTAAGGCAATACAGGTCAAGACAGTTCACGCCAACAACATAAGGGTTAGCTCAGTGCGAGTTCGTATACAAGGGAGATAATTACAAAAAGAAAGTTCGTAAGATATCAAACGCCTAGAACTGAACTCGTAGAATGAAAAGGTTTGCTGCTAATCCAATGACTACCCCTGAGTATGACTGGTGGTGGGTTCAAAGAATCAACGACAACACAAACCTACGTCAAATCAAGAAAACATCCGATCAATAGAAGAACACTTGCAAATGGTCCCGTCTGAACTAGAGATCATCAAACAGGATTTTGAGAAGAAAAGTTCAGAACTAGAAAAAAAAAATAGAGCAATTAGAAGAGGAAAAGATGCAGTCGGGACTAGATGTCAACATCCAGAAACTAGAAGCCGAGAAATTGAGGAAGGGAAAGAACAAGACTGAAGAAGATTTAGACAGTTTGAAAACAGATTACCAGAAGCTTTGTATGTTAATAAGAATCGCTGGTTTGGCTAAAATGTCTAAGAAATGTCGGCAAGAAATCCAAGAAGAAAAGACTAGAGCTGATCAGTGGGAGAAGAAGTTCCATGATACTCGAGTACGGGAGGACGCTTTAAAAAAGAGCTTGTTGGAGAGCCAAAATGAAAAGGAAAAGTTAAGAGCTAGGGTGGTAGAGTTACAAAAGTCACTACATTAGCATCATAGCCGCAACTCCGTAATCGAATTAAGGGCCAGTCTAAACAAGATTGAAGAACTAAAAGGAGGATAGAATAACTTGGAACCGCGCTATAAAATTGTGAACTCTGGGTTGAACTACTGGAAGCAAATAATGAGCGATGGAAAGAGCAACCTCATCGATCTTAAGACCAGGTCAGGGATACGGATTATGTCATGGGTGAAGCCTTGGCTCAAGTGCGAGAGGTGGCTAATCACTTACAAACCTTGGCGGTCTAGGCTGATGTACTGAATTTGAAATATGAGTCAGAGTCAAATCGAGGCCGAGAGTTAGCTTGGCCTCTTAAGCAAGTCAAGACCTTAAGCATTAGGGAAAAGTCATATATGTAATCCATTTTATGTAAAGAAATTTGTTTTCTAGAAAAGTTACTCTAATGAAATTGAATCAAAATCAATGCCTTTTTCTTTTCTGCATTCATTGCATTCACGCATTAGCACTGCATTCATGTGCACTAAAACTTACAAAGAGACTCTAAAATCGTGGCAGTTGCCCTGCAATATCATTACGGTACACGAAGAAAAACTAAAGCCATGGACCAAACGTTGGAAAGATTGGAAAAAATACAAAGAAAGATGCATGATCAACTGCAAATACCGGAAAGAGCCTAGAGAAGCATGATGAGTCAGTTAACGTAGTTGCTGGCTGGAAGGCTAGAAAAAGGAAAGAGCCCTATGATCAATACCAGAAACAATAACGAGGACCTTGCTTATCCTCCAGGCTTCACTCCAACGAACACTCAAGCCCAACCACAAAGGGTGTCCGTCAACATCAGACCTCAATATCAAACCGGTACTTCGTCACCGATTAACTTCTCGACGGGTTCAGGCTCCAACCCCAGAGACGATCCAGCAAATCCCGTTGTCCCTGACCTTAATGATATAGCGGAAATGGAAAATGCGAGAGTGGAGCTCCCAAAGCAACTGAAAGACCGATGCAAATTGCTAGAAGAGAAATTCAAGGTGTTGGAAAGTGCTGATTACCATTGTGGAATTGATGCTAAGGAATTGAGCCTAGGCCCAGATCTAGTGCTCCTTCCAAAGTTCAAAATGTCAGAGTTTAAAAAATGTAATGGGACCAGCTACCCTGAGAATCACATTACAATATTCTGTCGGAAGATGACTGGATATGTCAGTAATGATCAATTATTGATTTACTGTTTCTAAGACAGCTTGACTGGGGCTGCGGCTAAGTGGTATAATCAGCTAAATCGTGCCCAAATTAATTTGTGGAAAGACCTGGCACAGGCCTTCATGAAACAATATGGCCACGTGACAAATATGGCACCTGACAGAATCACATTACGAAATATGGAGAAAAAGCGAAATGAAAGTTTCAAGCAAAATGCTCAAAAGTGGAGGGAAGTCGCCACGCAAGTCCAACCGCCACTGCTAGAAAAGGAAACAACCATGCTTTTCATTAATACCCTGAAGGCACCTTTTATCAATCATATGCTGGGAAGCGCAACTAAGAGTTTCTCGGACATAGTAATGTCTGGTGAAATGATAGAGAATGCAACAAGGCATGGAAAAATAGAGGCCGGGGAAAACACAAAAAGGTCTGCCCCGAGAAAAAGAGAAAATGAGGTAAATAATGTGAGCACCTATAACAGGGGTTATTAGAAACTAATCACTATGAACCAACTGAGAAAGGTAACCGCTGGCCATTAAGCCCCACCAAGACAAAAGCCCAACACGAAGCAAAATACGGAGAAACTCCAGTTTACGCCCATTCCAATGACGTATAGGAAGTTGTACCAAAGTTTATTTGACGCACATGTTGTATCCCCTTTCAGCCTAAAGCCAATGCAACCCCCATACCCCAAATGGTACGACGCAAACGCCCAATGCGAATTCCATGCGTGAATCACAAGACACTCGATAGAAAACTGCACTGCTTTCAAAAAGTTAGTCTAAAGGCTCACCAAAATTGGCATTGTAAAATTTGATAATCCATCTGGTACAAAAAATCCATTACCCAACCATGCTAATAAGGGGGTAAATACGATAGTCGAGAATGTGGGAAAGAAAATCAAGATGAATATTACAGAAGTGAAAACCCCGTTGAGAGAAGATTGGAAGAAAATGGTAGAAAGAAGGTTAATCACATAAGACTCGAGGGACAGATCCCGAGAAGCAATGAATTATTATAAGTTCCATGATGAAAAAGATCATGAGATTAAAAATACAGCGAATTCAGGGCCCTAGTACAAGGTCTAATGGACAACAAGGAACTAGAGTTCTTTGAGTATACCGAAGGAGATGATGTGTGCGCCTAAGAATGAGGGTCGACAAAGAAGGTCTTTGAGGCCAACCACCTGGTGATAATCATCTCACGACCAATAATCAATGAAGCCGGAGCAAAAATTGCACCAATAGTTGTAATCTAGAAACTCGTTGCTTTTCCTTATAAAGATAGGAAAAGGGTACCTTGGAACTATGACTGCAATGTGACAATCCCAGGAGAGAAGAGCCCGGTCAGCATGCCAGAGGAAGGTCAAGATGTGGGTTTCTATACACGTAGCGGAAGATGTTATGATGCCCCAAATACAAAAGCCGAACCTGTAAAAAGGAAATCCTTGGTGATCGAACAAAGGAAAGAGAAGCCAGAACTACCTGTTAATGAGCCGGTAAATGAGAAAGAGGCTAAAGAATTCTCGAAATTCCTAAAACATAGTGAATATAGTGTCGTGGAACAACTACACAAGTAGCCAGCTCGCATATCGGTACTAGCCTTACTTTTAAGCTTGGAGATACACCGTAACGCGTTAATAAAGATGTTAAACGAAACCTACGTCGCTGATGATATTTTCTTAAACAAGCTAGACCGTCTTGTCAACAACATAGGCACCGATAATTTCATCTTTTTTAATGACGATGAAATACCACCGGGGGGCATGGGATCCACCAAGCTTTGCACATCACCACCCGCTACAAGGGGTATACATTACCGAGGGTACTGATTGACAATGGCTCAGCACTAAATGTATTACCCCTGTCCATATTGAACAGGTTGCCTGTGGATAGCTCCCACATGAAGGCATGCCAAAACATAGTGAGAGCATTTGACGGCACCGAAAGGAAAGTAATGGGAAAGACTGAGATACCTCTCTTGATCGGTCCAAACATATAGGAGGTATACTTCTTAGTGATGGACATCAAACCTTCTTACAATTGCCTATTGGGGAGGCCTTAGATTCACTCAGCAGGGGCAGCACCATCATCACTACACCAAAAGCTAAAATTGGTAACGGAGGGCCGACTGATAACGATAAACGCGAAAGAAGACATTATTGCATCCGTTACCAGTGATGCGCTATACATAGAGAGTGATAGTGAAGCGATAAAATGTTCCTTTTGGTCGTTGGAATTTGTGAATGCAACCTTCATCATTGAGGGAAGCAAGATCCCAATGCCCAAAATATCCAAAGCTACGAGGATGAGCTTACAATTGACAGTGGGAAAAGGAGCATTGCCTGAAAAGGAACACGGGAAATACCTCAATGGACGGGTCGAAGTACCAATCTTGGCTGACAAATGGGATCGCTTTGGCTTGGGGTATAAGCCAGACGCGAAACAAAGGAAGAAGAAGTTGGAGAAGAAGCAAGAGAGAAGAAGAGCGCAATTAAGAGGGGTAGAGGTCAAATGGGAACCAATGACCTTCCCCTATATATCTAGAACATTCGTGTCAGGAGGAATTATTCACCCTGAACGGAAGATGACAAGAAAAGAAATTGCTGAAGATATGATGGGAAATCTGAGAATCAACGGCATATCTGAAGAGGGAATGGTGGAAGAAAACTTATCGGGCATCCGCCCTTATGAGCCTGGAAGTCTTCTGAACAACTGGATTGCGGAAGAGATTCCTGTAGTTTTTAGAGCTGGTTCAGACTAATGTTCAAAACACGCTTGTTGCTTTAAGCCTAGAAGTAATAGGAATCCTTTTGTGAAATAGGCTCATGTCCAACATCTTTATTTTAATAAAAAATACATTTTTTGTATCACTCTCAGCAAATATTCTTTTACTCTTTCATTTCATTCATAACCCTACCATACAAATAGCTATTCTTAGATTCATTTTTTCTTTGGATATTCCTTCGTGCCTACAACAGGTCTCCAGATATCAACGACATGAGCGACACTGCTATTGACCCAGAATCTCCTTTTAAGTGAGACATGTGTCTAGAGGGATCTCAGGATTTTGAAGACAACAGAGACTGTAACTTATCTCTGGATTTGTTAAAGATGGTAGAACAAGAAGAGAAACAGATTCTACCTCACAAAGAGACAGTACAGATTATGATCTTGGAAGAAGGAAAAAAAGTGAAAATTGGAACTCGTATAGCCGAAGAAACAAAACGAGGCCTCATTGAGTTACTTCAAGAATTCAAAAATGTCTTCGCATAGTCGTACCAAGATATGCTCGGGTTAAGCACTGATATTGTGGTACACCGCCTCCCCATAAAAGAAGAGTGCAAGCCAGTTCAACTGAAGCTCTGAAGGATGAGACTCGATATTGTGATAAAAATAAAAGAAGAGGTCAAGAAACAATTCGATGATGGGTTCTTACGAGTGGTTAAATACTCAGAATGGGTAGCCAATATTGTCCCCGTCCCTAAGAAAGACGGGAAGGTATGGATGTGTGTAGATTACAGAGACTTAAACAAGGCTAGCCCAAAAGACAATATCCCATTGCCTCACATTAACACCTTAGTGGATAAAACGGCAGGCTACTCACTGTTCTCCTTTATGGATGACTTCTCTGGATACAATCAGATAAAGATGCATGAAGACATGGAAAAGACCACATTCGTGACCTTGTGGGGAACATTTTACTATAAGGTGATGCCATTTGGATTAAAAAACGCGGGAGCAACGTATCAAAGAGCCATAATAACCTTGTTTCATGACATGATGCACAAGGAAATTGAGGTTTACGTTGACGATATGATTCCAAAATCCCAAACAGAAAAAGAGTACGTGCAAGTTATGAGGAAATTGTTCTTGAGGTTGTGAAAATTTCAGCTAAAGCTCAATCCAACAAAATGTACTTTCGGGGATAGGTCAGGAAAACTGCTACGTTTCCTGGTCAGTGAAAAGGGAATTGAAATCGACCCAGACAAAGTCAAGGCTATACAAGAATTGCCTCTACCGCACACTCAAAAGGAAGTTCAAGGTTTCCTAGGAAGACTAAATTACATTGCTCAGTTCATTTCACAGCTAACTGAGAAATGTGACCCCATATTTCGTTTTCTTAAGAAACACAATCCAGGCGTATAGGATGATGAATGCTAGAAAACTTTTGACAAGGTAAAATAGTACCTGTCCAATCCCCAGTGCTGTTACCACCTAGTCCAGATAGGCCACTGATACTGTATTTGAAAGTATTTAATAATTCTTGGCCAACACGATGAGACAGGAAAGAAAGAAAGGGTGATATACTACCTTAGTAAGAAATTCACTAAGTGTGAAATAAGATATTCTCCAATTGAGAAATTATGTTACGCCTTGATCTGGAAACCTCAGCGATTGAGGCAGTACATGTTGTAGCATACGACTTGGTTAATCTCGAAACTAGACCCTCTAAAATGTATGATGGAGTCGACTGCTTTGAATGGAAAGATGGCCAGATGACAAATTCTGCTTTCGGAATTTGACATAGTTTATGTGAACCAGAAGGCTGTAAAATGGAGTGCAATAGCAAATTTTTTAGCCAGCATAGCTCTAGAAGATTACGAGCACTTGAACTTTCATTTCTCTAATGAAGATCTAATGTACGTGGCAACTACCGAAGAAGACGTTCCAGAAAATCGTCCGTGGAAATTGAACTTCGACGGAGCATCAAACGCTATTTGTAACGGAACTAGGGTAGTCCTGATATCCCCAAATGGAGATCATTATCCATTTACTCGCACCTTGGATTTTGATTGCACAAATAATATAACAGAGTATGAAGCATGTATCATGGGAATCCGTGCGGCCATAGAACGCAAAATCAAAGTGCTAGAGGTGTATGGGGATTCTACACTAGTGATCTATCAGCTCAAAAATGAATGGGAAATAAGAGACCACAAATTGATCAATTATTGAAAGCTAGTTCTGGAATTAATTGAGGAGTTCGATGGTATCACCTTCTATTACCTCCCGCGAGATGAAAACAAGATGGCTGACGCCTTGGCTACATTAGCTTCTATGATCAAAGTAAATAAACAAGAGGATGTGAAGCCTATCCAAATGAGTATTTACGAGGCTCCGGCTCATTGCTACAACATCAACGAAGAGGAAGAAAAATATTATCTTCTTTGGTATCACGATATACTGCCATATGTGAGGAATCGTGAATACCCTGATCAAGCAACTGAGAATGATAAAAGAATGTTGAGAAGACTGGCCAGTGATTATGTCTTAGGTAGGGATATCCTATACAAAAGAAGAAAGGATCAGGTGTTATTAGGATGTGTGGATGCTGTTAAGGCTAAGAAAGTCCTAGAAGAAGTCCATGAGGGTGTCTGCAGAACACATGCTAATGGTTTTATAATGGCCAAGCAAATCATGAGATTCGAGTATTATTGGTCCACCATGGAAGGGGATTGCATTAATTATGCCAAGAAGTGCCATAAGTGCCAATTTACGAGGACAAGATTCATGTGCCTCCTTCACCTCTTCATGTTATGACTTCTCCATGGCCTTTCTCTATGTGGGGCAAAGACGCTATTGGGCCAATCTCGCCAAAAACCTCTAACGGGCACCGATTCATCTTTGTGGTCATCGATTACTTCACCAAGTGGGTAGAGGCTACTTCATATGCCAATGTCACCAAGTTGGCAGTCAGCAAGTTCTTAAAGAGTGATATCATATGCCGATATAGAATGCCAGAAAGGATCATATCAGACAATGCATTGAACTTGAACAACAGCATAATAGTAGAGGTCTGCAGTCAGTTTAAAATTAAACACCACAACTCGTCACCATATCGCCCAAAAATGAATGGTGCAGTTGAGGCGGCTAATAAGAATATCAATAAGATTGTGGGAAAGATGACTGAGACTTATAAAGATTGGTATGAGAGGTTACCATTTGCTCTTTATACTTATCGAACATCAGTCAAGACCTCTACCGGGGTAAATCCTTTCTCATTGGTTTATGGAATGGAGGCAATTTACCC
Source organism: Gossypium bickii (assembly GCA_025503065.1). Classification (NCBI taxonomy): domain Eukaryota; kingdom Viridiplantae; phylum Streptophyta; class Magnoliopsida; order Malvales; family Malvaceae; genus Gossypium; species Gossypium bickii. Next base: position 82,438,522 of record CP106716.1, read on the forward strand.
ATTGAAGTTGAAATTCCTTCCCTCCGAGTATTGGCTGAGCTAAAGTTGGATGAAGCAGAATGGATCTAATCCTGATATGATCAGCTAAATTTGATCGAAGAGAAAAGGCTGAAAGCTATCTGTCATGGTCAAATGTACCAGAAACGAATGATGCAAGCATACAACAAAAAGGTTTGTCCTAGAGAATTCCATGAGGGAGACTTGGTATTGAAGAAGATCCTACCCCTACAAAAGGATTTCAGAGGAAAATGGATGCCAAACTGGAAAGGATCTTATGTGGTAAAGAAGGCCTTTTTTGGAAGAGCGTTGATATTAATTGAAATGGATGGCAAGACTTTGCCTAATCTAGTGAATTCAGACTCAGTCAAAAAGTACTTCGCTTAAAAAAAGGAAAAGAAAAAAAGAAAAGAAAAGGAAAATAAAAAGGAGAGGCTAAGGCGAAAACCCGCAAAGGGCGCCTTGAGATCAAAGGGGTTTTAAATTGAAAACCCGTGAAAGGGCAATTCAAATCGAAGGTGGGGCATGCGGTAGTCTTGCTATGCTGAATTAATAAAGAGGAGGTATGCTACATCTTGGGGCATCGACAAAGTACTCTAGATCTCCTAAACACATGTTGAGCTCAAAATGGTCCTCAAGAAGTACGTATGGGTAAGCTCAGGCTGCGATATCTAGGGCACCTATTTTTTTCCTCTCACTAATTTTGTATTCCAGTAATGTTTGTTTTCTTTGATTAATCCATTCTTTTCAGACTTTGTTCTTGATAAATTTCATTTGTGTCCATCATTATGATCTTTTTCAAGCATTTTGCATTGAAATAACGATTAATGGACTAATAATACTTTCACAAAAGGAGCTTTGCATATTACTCCGGAAGCTTTTAAATAGTACAAGAACCTAAAATAGGACTATTGTTTAAAACTCACCAAGCCTAAGGGTTGGAAATATTTGAGAAAGGAGAGTCTAAATTGTGACTATGTCTTTGGATTTTCCATCAAAGATATCAGCTGAACAAGAAGACAGGATATTACTTCAGTGATACACCCTTGATGAACAACGAGCAATGACAACTCAGACATTAAAAAGGGATCATTCTCAAGACATTCTTCATTCATACAAATATCATTCATAACACATCTAGTTAGGGGCATTTGATTCATTCTGATCATTACATCCTAATCATTTGGCATAAGCATAGGCCCATGAAATCGATTCTACAGATCATGTCCCTAGAGGGCAGTATAACAATATCGATGAATCCACAAATCTCATCTCCTTGAAGTAGCAGTGGAGCAGATTGAAGTCGTAGATCTTATCTCCTTGAAGTTGCAATGGAATATATCAAAGATGGTGGATCTTATCTTCTTAAAGTTGTAATGAAGCAGATTAAAGCCACCAGCCTTATCTCCCTAAATTTTTAGCAAAGCAGACTGAAGACAGCAAATCTTATTTCCCTGAAGTTCCAGCGGAACAGAGTGAAGCTACAAGTTGCAAACCTTATCTCCTTGAAGTTGCAGTGGAGCAGGTTGAAATTACCAATTCTTATTTCTTTAAAGTTCCAGTGGAGTAGATCGAAGCTACAAATCTCTTCTCCTTTAGATCACATTGGAGCAGATCGAAGCCACAATCCTTATCTCCTTGAAGTTGCAATGGATCAGGATAAAAATACACAAACCTTATCTCCTTGAAGTTGCAGTGGAGCATGTTGAAATTACGAATTCTTATCTCCTTAAAGTTCCAGCGAAGTAGATCGAAGCTACAAATCTCTTCCCCCTGAAATTATAGTGGAGTAGATCAAAGCTACAAGTCTCTTCTCCCTGAAATTACATTAAAGCAGATTGAAGCACCAATTCTTATACCCCTGAAGATGCAGTGGGAGGGAATGAGGCTACTTGAAAGAAAGAAGCACCAAAAAGTCAAGATTCGGCAAGACCAAGCAAAATTGGCCCTTTTAAAGTCTTTGCTCCATTCTTGTTACACGACAATGAGCAAAGAGGGGCAGCTGCAATAGGCCAATTTTGGCCTGGGCCCAAATCACAATTACAAAACTAAACCCAAACTAAATAATAAATAAAAGTCCAAAATAATTAACAGTCCAAATCACAAGTACAGCCCAATGAATTACAAGCCCAATCCCTAACCCAAATTCTAAAGCCCACAACCTTAAAGTTTCAAAAAAGAAAACCCTAGGGCTAGCATAAGCTGCCGCTGCCGCATCCTTCTAGCGTCGTTGCCTCCTCCACGTTAACCTTCGTACCTCAACGTCAGCACCTCTGTACATAGCTGGCCTCCGTACCTGCAAGCAAGACAAAAACAGAAGAAACAATAACAAAAAAACAAGAAGAATTTTTTGTAACAAAAATATTGTGTCACATCATTGTATTTTTTAGACACCTACAGACACACATACGAGATATCAAATAAAGAAAATAGAGAAGTTTGATTCGAATATTAAAGGTACTTCCTTTTTTTTTCTTTTTTTTTTTTGTTTTTCTTTCTCGAAATAAATAAGTAAATAAAAAATAAAGGAAATTTACCTGACAATTTGTCCCCATCGCCACCGTCGGAGATTTTTCCAGTTTGGAGGGCAGTCTGAGTTAATGGGCTCACCGAAAACCCCACTGGTGGCACCAGGGAACCGAAAGGTCCCTTCGTTTTCTCGTTTTATTTTTTCTTCTTTTTTTGGAATTTTAAGGGATTTTCGGGCATTTTGAATGTAAAACGGGATTGAGGGTGAAAAGGCAATCGAAAAGGTCCTCTTTTTATTTCGCCGGCTGTCGTGAACGGCGGTGCTGTCATCGTAGACCAATGGCCATCACGGCAGCTAAGTGACTGGACTTCGGCTGACCAAAAGAGGGTTGAGAGAATTTTTTAGGGTGTTTTAGTTTTTTTTTTTTATGAATTGAGGAAGAATGAATTTTAAAAAAAAATTGACTTTTATAAGCCCATGAAACGACATCATTTAGGGCTGGCCTCCATAGCCCCAAAACGGTGTCGTTTTGAGCCTTAACCCGCGCGACCCGACCTGCTCCAGGAGGATCAACACGTTTTCGTCTTTTCGGCTATTTATGCCCCTGGTCTTTTCGTTTTTTCGCCTTTTTTCAATTTGGTCCTATCCCTTCTTTTGGTTTTTTTAATTTGGCCCCGTAATTTTTGCATTTGTTTCGTTTCAGTCCTGTGTGAAACGATGTGCATGCGGACTGGGAATAATTTCTTATTCAGTCCCTACACTATTTCGCCTATTTCAAATCAATCAAGTACCTTATTTTTCTATCCGAATTTCACCCCCAAATTTTATTTAGGTTTCAATTTAATCCTTTTTATGGCTTTGCATTTATTTTATTTAAATTTAGATTCTAAACTTTATTTTAACGGTAATCAAGTCCTTATTTATTTAATTTGGACTCTTTGATTTTTTTTTTATTTCTACTTTATTTTACTTATTTATTTACTTATTTTTATTGTATTTTTTTATTATTGTTGATTTGTTTTTATATTTATGGTGCATTTTATGCTTTCATTATTATGGTTATCATTATCAGTATTGATGGCGTTGTTATTTATTAGCATTTTTTATTATTGCCACAATTATTATTTTCATTATTATTGTCCTATTATGTATATTGGTATCATGATCTATTATTTTTTTATGTTTTATTGTATTATCACAAATTGTGTCGCATTATCGTTATTCATTAAACATGACATGTTTCTTACGTTTCAATCATTTTTATACCATATCCGAATAAATCGAACCCTTTTAAAATATTTCATTAATTTTTTACCTAAATTCGTAAAAAAGGGAAAATCTTGAAAACAAATGCAATATTTCATATTTTGGAGATTCGAGAAATCGTACCCTAAATTACGGGTCTCAATTTTCTCGTTGAACTTAAATAACCAAATATCCTTTTTGAAAAATGAAATACAATAACTTTGTTTAAAGGCAAGCTTATTCTCGAGGACTCAAAGTATCGCGTCCTAAGTTACAGGATGTGATATTTTGTTATCTCGAGACGAAAGGTCTTTAACAATCGTTTCGATTTATTCAAGCATTTTTCTAAAAATTATTTTTTAAAAGAGAGATCGTATTTTTAATTCTTTCCAAATTTTCAACAATCGACATTAAGACATTAATTAATCAATTAGGTACCAATTTTGGGCATTGCGAGGGTCCTAATCCTTCCTCGCATGTAACTGACTCCCGAACCCGTTTTCTCGAATTTCGTAACCAAAAATCGTTGTTTTAGTAAAATTAAAACATTTTATTAAAGCGATCAAATTATAAGGTGGTCCTATCACACCTCATAAAAAAGGATTGGTGGCGACTCCATTTTCGTTTTTAAATATAAAGTCGACCCTTTTTAAAAAATGGTTTCGACGGTAACATTTTTATCATTTATCATTTATCAGGCATTATCATTTATCATTTATCGGGCTTTATCATTTATCATTTATCAGGCTTTGTCGGATATGTTTTCAATATATATATATATATATGTTATTTATATAATTCACATACACAGCATTTAATTCAAGCATATAAATATACACAATTTAGTTACATGAACTTACCTCGACAAATGTTCGTGTACGTAAAATCTAATAATCTGACATTTTCCTCTTTTCCTCGTTCTAGCTCCGAATTTGGTCGATCCGAATCTATACGAGTAAATTTAACATCAATTTAATACAATTTAAACTCAATTTAGTCCAATTCACATCTTAGGAAAAATTATCATTTTGCCCATAAACTTTTAATTAATGACGATTTCGTCTCTAGGCTCGGAAAATGAAATTCATGCAATTTATTCCTTATTCCAAGTCTAACCAAAATTTCAATATCAAATTTACAGCACATGTATTCTATATAATTCAGAAATTTTCTTCAATTTTCACAACTTTACAATTTAGTCCCTAAATCATGTTTTCATCAAAATTCACTTTGTAAAAGTTGTTTATCTATCAACAACCTTTCATTTTCTACCATAAATTTCATATTTTTGGCATATTCATCCATGAAATAACTTTTATACTTTGATAACTTTTCAAATTAATTCCCCAGATAGATAGATTAAACTATCCCAGTTTCAAAAATATAAAAATTACTAAAAACATGGCTTGAATACTTACCTAATTTGGACAAGAAAGCTTGCTTTCTCTTTCCTAGGGTTTCCATGGAATATTTGGGGAAGAATATAATATAAAATGATTTTTATTTCTATTTAATTATTTATCATCTTTTAATTTTATCACTTTCCAATTTAGTCCTTAGCCTTTTTTAATTTTTCCATTAATGAATCATCAAAAATATCTACTAACTTTTCTTTAATAGTCTAATTACCATATAAGGACCTCAAGTTTTGAATTCCATAGCTATTTGATCCTTCTAGTTACTAGAATCCAACTTTTGCATTTAATGCAATTTGTTCCTTTATCAATTTAAACATGTAATCGATAAAATTTCTTTACAAAATTTTCACACTATATTATTATCATATTATAGATCATAAAATAGTATTAAAATAATTTTTTCTTTTCGGGACTCGGATCTGTGGTCCCGAGACCACTATTCCGATTTTATCAAAAGTGGGTTGTTACATCAACAACCTCAAGAATGAATGTCATTAAAAAGGTCCACTAGAGAAAGAGTTATAATGACTTTAGTGGAATATTTTGACCTTAAGCTACATCAGATAAATATTAAGTTAATGGTTTCTTAATGGTAACATTGGTCATACATTTATATGGTGCAATTAGAAAACTTTGTGTCTGATGATGCAAAGGTAAAGGTTTGCAAATTTAAAATTTCATCTATGGGCTTAAGTAGACTTCTCATCAATAAAATTACAAATTTTACCAAATGATTATCTCATTCGATTTAGAGATGGATTTTGTTGATAATCATATATACCATAAGTTTAGTGGGAGTAAGGTTCTATATTTGGTTTTATATATTAATGGCATACTGCTTGTCAATAATAAGTACAGCCTCAATCAAATGATTTTGAGATTACAAATATGCATAAGATTTTTTACATTTTAGCCGTGGAAAGTCTAATGTACGTTCAGGTTTGTATACATTGGAATATTGTGTACATTATTGGGATGTTAGGTAGATATTTTAAGCAACCCTGGTTTGGACCATTGGATAGCATCCAAGAGAGTTATAAGGTATTTTCAGAGAACAAAAGATTACATGCTCACATTTCGGAGGTCTAATTAGTTAGAGATTATTAGGTATACAGAACTCCGATTTTAATAGAATATGGATACAATATTTTGTCACTAAGGTGCAAATTGTGAAAACAATTTGCAGTTTTTTATTCCAATAGCAACAGGAGTACATCAAAGTCAAAACACATAGACTTTAAGTTTCGGGTTGTTAAAGTAAAAGTTTATAGTGGTTAGGTGCCTATAAAGCATATTAGGGCAAACTCCATGATTGCAGATCCGCTTACTAAGGGGCTACACCCAAGGTTTTTCATGAGCACATTGCTCATATGAGTGTAATATCATTTAAGGATATTTGGTTTTAGTGGGAGTTTGTACTTTTAAATGCTTTTATTTATAGAAACATTTTTAGTTATTTTAGTTTACGAATATTAAGTTTATTTTCTGTAAAAAAAAATTATTTGTTTATTCACACTCTGACTTTGGTAAGGCTTGATCTCACTAAGGAGGACCAGTTGGAAATAAACTTGTTTAGATCATATTGCATGTAATTTCCATGGTACACATCCATACTTGATCTATGTCATTTGGTTGTGTTAATATACATGATCAGGGATGGATTTAGTTACGATATATGTAATGAAAGTCGCTTTGGTTCTATGTTAACATAATTAATGGACGAGATGGTTCGGAATACCTTTTGGATATAATAGTAAAATTTTGAGCTCACAAGGTTATATAATGACATGTAATTATAGAGTAATTAGTATATATATATATGTGGCCCAAGTGGGAGATTGTTGGAAAATATGGGCATCACATATATAATAATGGTAATTACATGTTATTATTTACTATCATGATAGGTTAACCCAAATTAAAAGTGATATAATTTAGTTAAAGTTTTATTGGGCTTTAATTATTAAATAAAGTATGGGTCAAATACGTGTAGATACTCTAATAATTGAGTTCTAATCAAATTCTAATTAAGGATGGGCTAATTAGGAATTAGAACTAATATGACAAGGTTATAAATATTAAGGTTATGATCCCCAAATTACACACAAGATATCTTTTCTAATATCTCATCATTAGGAAAGGGAAAGCATATATTCTCTGAATTTCTTGTGTGCTAATTTGGAATATCAAATCCCCAAAATCCAGTAAAACTTCAAGGAATCCATGGATTCAGGTACACTTCTGCATCTAGTTTTGTTCTTGATTTATTCTTGATGATTTGACATGATAGATCCTAGTTTATTAAGTTTTATTTTAGAATTATTTTACAAATCTAACAATGATATCAATCGGTGTCCGACCAGTAAATATCCATTTCGCCCCAAATTTTTTCAAGAACTCCAAGAGCTTTCCAAACTACTTTCGAGGCGTCAATGATGTTGTTAGGACAAGGAGGCTGGTAATCATGCACCGAATCACATCCCATCGTAGAATCACATTCATCCACAACCTTAGCCTTCACGCTTTTTCCATTGCCATGGATATTGATATACTTCAAACACCTCTTTTTGTGGTTAAATCATCCGGTCAAAAGTGCCACCACAGGGTCATCATCTGAGTGGTAATGGTTGTCATATTTTGACGGTCTGCCACCATCCTCGCCAGGCTTAAAGCTGTTAATTGTCAACTTTGCTTTTGTATGGCTCGACACAGGCGGAGAACATTTATACGTTGTGTAAAGCTTCCCTTCTATACAACAATCAGATTCGTTTTCGTGGTTGCATTTCCCCAACAGAGGCTTTTTCCCTTTAAGCTTGCCACTGGGTTTGCATGTGTCTGCTTCAACAACGAAAGAATCTGTAATAATTAAAATGAAGCAAATGAAAAGGAAAATAGTGGAAAATCCCTTGATAATATTCATGTTGAATTTCTTTTGTTAACTCTTTGTTGATTGGTGCCAAAGAACGTGAAGATGTAAGGGGTTTATATAGAACTCAGCCCTCACAATTTTATAAAAAGTACCGGAAGAAAGTAAACAATGTGTCACAAAAGGTTAAAATTTGCCACATTTACGTAGCTGGAATCATAACAAAGTTAAAACATCAATAAATCATCATTGGACAAAGTAATATGTCTTGGAAAATAAACGCATAATCTCAAATTTAGTCATTAATGTTTATATGTTCTATTAATTTGGTTCTTTTTCTTCTTCTTTTTTTAGCTAAATTTAGCCTTTGACATTTGAAAATATGTCAATTTTAACCATTAACCTTTTGAAAAAAAAATAGTCGAATTGATGCTTTTTTAATGGAAGTACTGACTAAAATGTTAATTTTTTTTTAAACATAGTAGTCTGTATGGCAATTCACATGCACTTCATGATTATATTTTTGAATTTTTATGCACTTTTATGATAATACTCTAGAACGTCATATTTTTATGTGCTAATTACATATTTATTTTGAGTATGATTCTACTAATTTGAGCTATTTATGGTCTTTTATCTTGTAGGGACTAAATTGGAGGCAAAAGTGAAATTAAGGGCCAAAAGCGTGAAATTAAAGATTAAATGAGTCAATGTGCGACACAGGGAAAAGTTGGTGCCAAAAGTGCAAGCATGGAGGACACAAGGGTTGAAATGCAAAAAGAAGAGTTTTTATTCTACTAGACTCTATTTTGTTTATATTAAGATAATTAATATCAAGATAATTATTAAGGATTATTTAATTTAGGATTTATTTTATTTATCTTTATTTATCTTTGATTATTTGTAATTATCTTTAGGAATTTAAGTAGGACTAGTCTATCTATCTTAGCACTATAAATAGGGGGTGAGATGACTCAGTTGGGTTGCTTCATCTTTTCTGTAAACTTTCTCCCCAAAAATCTTTTGTTCGTTCCATATTTTCCTTTAATAAAATTTCCTTTTCTATTTTTATAATTATTTTCTTTTACATCCCATCCATGAGCCACTAAAATCCATCTAGCCAAAGGTTGCCGAAAATCTCCAAAAAGGGTTCTTGAGGTTTAGAATCTGCACTTAGCCTTCTCAAACAGGGTATTCGTCGTTTCTCCGCACTACGGGACTGACGCTTCCATCCATGTCCCTTAAGAAGTAAACTTTTCAACGTATGCAAAGGCGGCCGCTTTGTATGTTTTAGAAGGATTGCACAGACGGTTCGTTAACTTACTGCGTCAGAGGTTGGCGAGCCCAAGAGACATATTGGCGTAGGATTCGCCATTTAGAAACGTTGATCTAGCATAAGATGATCCCACAAGAGCGATTGTTGGATAGAGTCAGGTTCCACTAAATTAAAGTCTAAATCCTTAGAGCTAGTGGTCGTAGGCGTCCTCTTCCACTATAACTGGCTTATCCTGCTTGAGAAGGGTTACTTAAAAGCCAAGGATTGAACCCAAGGCGGATCGAGGCAACCAGAGGCTGGAATCTCCCCATAAGAATTTCTTTATCTAAACTTTATTTCCTATTTTTAATTTTCGCAATTCCAATTCGACTTCTCAATTCTGTTTTTATTTTATTTTCGTTTTCAGATCAAAACTTTTAATTCTGTTATTTTTATTTTTACAGGAACACAGGTTTTATTGGGCACGATTCTGGCCAGGATTTCGAGAAACAAGCATTCGTATAATTCGGTCCCTGAGGATTCAACCCTACCTTCCCTTTACTGTTCTTTTTTATTATTTCGCAGGGAATAGGATATTTTTGGTGCTTTCAATGACGCATCAAACTTTGGCACCGTTGCCGAGGACCGGTAATATACTAATCTTGTTTTTTTTGTTTTCTATGACCAGATCTGCCCCAGGCACTCTTACGTTTGACTCAGAAATCGAAAAGACTGCGAGAGCTAATCGCAAAGAAACAAAGCTAAGGAAAAAGCAGTCAGCGGTGGTTGGGACTCAAAGTAATCCACCGCCAGAAATCAGAATCGACGATGAAGCAGAGTCTAGGGTTAACGAAAACCCGACTCAAACATTCGAAAGTAAAGCAGAAGAAGTCGATTCACCTGAAGAGGTGCTTGGAACTAGGGATAACGAAAACCCGAATTTGGCACGTCAACCAATGGCTCAAACAATTCGGCAAATAGCCGAAGCTCCGACAGAACAACCGCCACTGTGCATCGCATATCCTACTATGGATACCAATTTTGAACTAAAATCAAGGTTAATTCAGTTGCTGCCAACTTTTCAAGGGTTACAGAATGAAAACCCTATAAACATTTGAAGGAGTTTCATATGGTTTGTCTGAGTATGAAACCTCAAGGCATAACTGAGGGTCAAATTAAATTGCGCGCTTTCCCTTTTTCCCTAGCGGATTCAGCTAGGGAATGGTTATTTTATTTACCTCCTGGATCTATAACTACTTGGGCTGATTTATCTCATTTATTCCTCAACAGGTTTTTCCCAGCATCTAGAGCAGCTGAGCTAAGAAGGGAGATCGTGGGAATAAGGCAGAAAGAAGCAGAGACTCTTTATGATTATTGGGAGCAGTTTAAAAAGCTATGTGCAAGCTGCCCACAACACGGTATAACAGAGCAATCTCTCCTCCAGTACTTTTATGAAGGTTTGAAACCAATGGAGATGAATATGGTAGATGCTGCTAGTGGAGGAGCGTTGGTCAACATGACCCCCCAACAAGCAAGAGACTTAATCACCACAATGGCTGCAAATTCTCAGCAGTTCCAAGCCAATACTGAACCCACTAGAAGGGCCAGCTAAGTAATTCAACCTTAGAGGATAAAGTTTATAGACTTACTAATATGATGAATTCTCTTATTGCAGAAAAAGCTAAACCAGCTCGGTTATGTTTGTAACGACCTCAAAAGTATGGATATTGAAAAATGAGTTGTCGGGTCTCCATTTTTAGTAAACGGACTCATAAAATATTTATTAAAAATATTTACGAAGTTAGTTGTGTGTTTAATAAGGTTTTATTTAAGTGAATTTGATTTAATTAGAAGTATTTGAGAAAAAGGATTAGATTGAAATAGGTGTGAAAGTTTAATTATAGATTAAAAGAAAGTATAAAGGACCAAAATGGAAATTAAACCATTTTGTATAATTGAGGCGGTAAAGTAGAAAAATCTGAGATTTTTATGTTTAATATATTTTATATTTTAAATATAATATAATATATTATATTGTTATTATATATTATAAAGAGAAAGAAAGAAAGAAAAACAGAAAAGAAACAGAGAACAAGACGAAAGCAGGGGAAGAAAAAAGGGAAAGAAAGAAAAAGGAGAAATTGATGATTTAAAGCTTGGATGCTTAATAGGTAAGCTAATTTAGTCCTTTTCTTTTAATTTTGATGCTTTATAAGTTTTAGAACAAAGTTTTGATGAATTTAAGTTGAAGTTTTTGAAGTTTTAAAGCTGTTGAATATAGCATATGATGAACAAAAAGATGAATTAGTGGTTTAATTGAAAGAATTTGAAGTTAGAATTGGGTAAAGGATTTAATTGTAAAATAAGCTATAAGAAAACTGTTTTGGACAGCAGCAGTAGAGTAACTTTAAAAATCACCAAAAATCGTAGAAGTGGAATTAGAAGCTGAATGAGATATGAAATTAAAGCTTATTGAGTCTGTTTTCATATGAAAGAAACAGGGAAAGCAAATGAATTCTGTAATTTGAGATATTTATATTTTTGTAAGACTGGTTTAGAGGAATTTCGGGATCCCCTGTTCTGAATTTGAAAAATCATAACAAATTGAAGAAAAATAATTAGAGGCTTAACTTTATATGTTTAGAATCCTGAATGAGTCTATTTTCAAATGAAATAAATAAGAAGGTCATATGAATTCTGTACGAAGAGTAATTTGATTCGTAGTGAAGAGAGGTCAGAACAGTCAAACAGTAAAACAGGGGAAACTTTAAGAATAATCTGGTATTGATTGGCCATACCAAAAATTCTGGAAAAATTATAGTAAAAGATATATGAGTCTAGTTTCAAGGAAAATTAACGGTTCTTCATTTGGAGTTCTGTAGCTCGAGAAATAAATAATTTAGTGACTATGACACAAAAGGACAGCTTTGAATAAGTTTATGAGTAAATGATTAAATTGAAATGTGAGCAATAGTAAGAAAGCATGAATTTATCATAAAATACATGTTTATTTTATTAAATATTACAGGAAATTATTTGATTATTTTTAACATATAAATGTTATATGTTTATATGAAATTAAAGAAAAGAAAAGGAAGGAGAGGACCGAATCGAAGGAAAAGGAAAAGAGAAGGTTAAGGAGTGAAGGAAGAAGAATTCATATCACCTCAATCTTTTATTGTAAGTACTACAAGAATTTTAAATTATTGTTATTTATCCTTTTGAAATATTTATGTGAATTATTTAAATACATGAGATTTAGCTTTAATGCCCAAGTAGACGAAATTATTAAACTATTGGGATATTAGTGGCATGCCATTAAGGAACTTTAGCGCGCTCTCTCGATATTAGCACGTTGGTGCTCTCGATATTAGCACATTGGTGCTCTCGATATTAGCACGTTGGTGCTCTCGATTATTAGCACGCCGTCGTTTTCTCGATTATTAGCACATTGGTGCTCTCTGCTCACTTGTGCATCATAATGCACCTCTGTATATGTTCCGTATATCCGATGTGTTCTATAAAGTCTACTTTGGGCTAAGAATTGAAACGAGGACAAAGTGAATTACTGATGTGTTAAGGTAAGATTTATACCTTACAAAAGATAAGTTAAATTTTATTAAAGCAAGGCATACATGAAGAAACTTATATGTGAGAAAATATGCAATAATTGATTGAGTTAAAATATTCTGTTATGATTGCTTATTTAATTATTCTTGTGGTGCTTACTAAGCCTTCACCGGCTTAACGCGTTTATTTTAACGCGTAGGTACAATTAGACTAAGAGAAAAGTCCAACTAAAAGATCGCTCATCTCATCACATCCTCAAGGGCTTCAAAGGTAGTTACTATATTTTGTATTAAAATGGCATGTACATATATAGTTCAAATGTGTTCCTACGTGATAGGGACTAAAATATAGATTCTTGAAATTTTATCTATTTTCAGTTATTTGAAGTATTTTAGTATATATGGAATGAATTAATAAACAATAAATATGTTAGCAAAAATGGTTGGTAAGTTAAAATATTATATTCAAATGTTTTAATTAGACAGTGATCTGCCATAATTGTTTTGGCACCAAATGTAATAGTCTTATACCGGGTTTGCATAATTGAACCGGGTATAGGGGTATTACATTTATTGGTATCAGAGCCTAGGTTTTCTGAATTCTTGGGTCGAGTATGAGTCTATTTGTACATGCCATTTTAATAAATTGATGTGATGAGATGAGGTTTAGTTATTTAATTGTGTAATTTATGAATATTGTAGAATAAAAGATGTCTTATGAAAGAATAAAAGATACTGATTTTGTGATGTATACTAGAATTTATGGATTTAATAAAATAGAGTTGGTTGTCTCTTAGTATAGAAAGAGGAAATGTTAAAGAAAGAAATGTTTTCCAATCGAAATAATTTCGATAATTACAAAGTGGTGTTCAAATAATTAAGTAAAATGTTACTTATGATGAAACAGAATTTGAAAAGATGTGGATAAATGTCTTATAGTAAGAAATGATAAATGTTATGTTATATGAGTATATACATGAAGCTAAATTATGAGGCCTTACGATCTCTACCCCCTTATTAGTACAGTTATATTTATGGTGAAATTGATAGGAATTATAATGATTTAGTTCAAAAGTGTGGAACTGAAGAATTTAAAGAAAGAAAGATGATGACCCAGCTGAGGCTGAAGAATGGTTAGAGAACAGTCAAAGAATATTTGAAGAATTGCGATATACAAGAGATGAAAAGTTGAAATGTGCAGATATCTTTATTGAAGGGTGAGGCTTATCAATGGTGGAACATTGTCATGAATATCCATTCTGCAGAAAAAATTAATTGGAATTCCTTTGTATCTGAATTTAAAAGAAATATGTGAGTCAACCTTATCTTGTGAAGAAGAAAAGAGAATTTCTGGATTTGAAGCAGAACTACATGTCTGTTGCTGAATATGAACGTGAAGTTATCTGATTTCTTTTCTGAAAATTATGTGGGGATACACAGTGCTACTATTGAAGAAAGGAGTCATTTATCAGAAATTGATTTATTCAGATATGGTAACTACAGAATGAGTTAACTGAAAATTTCTTTCGAATAAGCTTTGTGAGTGAAGTGAATGATACGGATCGTTGATGATTATATATGTTAACGGATTAGTAATGAAATTGCGAAATATTTGAATACAATTTGCTTGCTATAGTTGGGTATTCTACAATGATCTCTTCGGGTATTCTATATGGGTATTCTATATGTTCTTTTATCTTCGTGAGGTATATGCAATGTTCAGATGTGACTTTTATTGTGTAGAAAGTTTGGAATCATAACGTTAAAATGGAAGTTCTGGTTGATTCCTGATCGGTACTGCTCTATTTTTCTTTGGATTTTCTAATTTGTCTTGTTAGATAGAAGACTTAATGGTCAAATTCATATGAAGTTATTTTTTATTTCTACCGGTTATTCAGTGCACGTATCACGCAATTGGCATTATCTTTATCACAATCGTTTCTAGCAAGGATAAATGGTATTCTTCTTCTGGTTTTTCTTCGGAATATTATCGATTTCTTTATCATTGAATATGGTTTTTATTCTCGGAAATTCAATATAGCTTCACATCTGGGATTTCATTATGCCACATCTGGGATTTCATTATATTGGTTTTCTTATTATTTTATAGTCCGATCTTATCTATCAAATATGATTCATCCATGAAGGGGTATTCAAAGATAGAAGGTAAATATATATATTCTTCATTTATAAATCTTGGTTCGATTATGGAGCTCGGTATATGGATCTTAGATTATAGAAGTTGTATTATTATATCAAGTTATTATTGGGACTACTCCTGGATTTCTTCTTCTATTTTAAAGTACTATTGAAGTTGAAGTATTGATCCATTTATATTATTGAAATGTTTGATAGAGATCTACAGTTTACGGTTCACTTTCTGATTTCGGGATAACTTATAAGAATGCTATATGAGTGATAGTTGATTAATTTATAAAGTCGAAATCGATTGATGGCTTGAAAAGTTATGGAGATGTACATTCCGAAATTGTAAGATTTCATGGTATTACGTATTGATAATTTCGATCAAGATTGCAGTTCACCTTAGGGTTACAAAACAATTACAGAAATTATTGTGTACTTAACTCGATTTCAGTATAGCATTTCATTCGCAAATTGATGGATAATTCGAGAGAGAGTTGGTTAGATTTAGAAAGAAGATGTACTGGTGGTCAGGTATGAAACGTGATATTTCTGAGTTTGTATCCAGATGTCTGATATGTCAACAGGTCAAAGCAGAACATCAAGTACCTTCGGTTACTCGACCAATTACTATACCGGAATGGAAATGGGAAAGAATCACTATGGATTTTGTATCGGGTTACCATTATCTCTCGAGGAAAAAAAAAGATGTTATTTGGGTGATTGTTGACCGATTGGTAAAATCAGCGCACTTTATTCAGGTACGTATGGATTATTCTTTAGATAAACTGGTTAAACTGAATATATCTGAGATTGTCAGAATACACAGAGTGCCTGTCTCCATTATACTGGATATCTCCGATTTACGTCTCGTTTAGGGATAAATTACAAGAAGCTTTGGGTATTCGATTGTAGTTCATCTTCGCATTTCCTCCTCGACGGATGGCCAATCTGAGTTTGTAATTCGGTATTGGAAGATATACTCGATGTTGTATACTAGAGTTCAAGGTAATTGAGAGAGGTATCTACCTTTGATTGAATTTGCTTACAATAACAGCTTATCATCCAAAGATAAAAAATGGCTCCGCATGAAGCTTTGTATGGTAGAAAGTGTAGAACATCGTTATATTGGACAGAGCTCGATGGAAAGAAGATACATGGGGTTGATTTGATCCGGAAACAGAAAGAAAAAAAGTAAAGGCAATTCGGAATAGATTAAAAGCAGCACTTGACAACAGAAATCAATTGTGGATTTAAAACATCGGGATATTAAATATTTTGTGGGTGATAAAGTATTTATCAAGGTGTTTATTTGAAGGAAACTAAGAAATCAGTGTTTCATCTCTTTTTAAGTAAATTTAGGCCAGGACGAAATTTAAAAAGGGGGAGAATTATAACGACCTCAAAAGTATGGATATTGAAAAATGAGTTGTCGGGTCTCCATTTTTAGTAAACGGACTCATAAAATATTTATTAAAAATATTTACGAAGTTAGTTGTGTGTTTAATAAGGTTTTATTTAAGTGAATTTGATTTAATTAGAAGTATTTGAGAAAAAGGATTAGATTGAAATAGGTGTGAAAGTTTAATTATAGATTAAAAGAAAGTATAAAGGACCAAAATGGAAATTAAACCATTTTGTATAATTGAGGCGGTGTAAGTAGAAAAATCTGAGATTTTTATGTTTAATATATTTTATATTTTAAATATAATATAATATATTATATTGTTATTATATATTATAAAGAGAAAGAAAGAAAGAAAAACAGAAAAGAAACAGAGAACAAGACGAAAGCAGGGGAAGAAAAAGGGAAAGAAAGAAAAAAGGAGAAATTGATGATTTAAAGCTTGGATGCTTAATAGGTAAGCTAATTTAGTCCTTTTCTTTTAATTTTGATGCTTTATAAGTTTTAGAACAAAGTTTTGATGAATTTAAGTTGAAGTTTTTGAAGTTTTAAAGCTGTTGAATATAGCATATGATGAACAAAAAGATGAATTAGTGGTTTAATTGAAAGAATTTGAAGTTAGAATTGGGTAAAGGATTTAATTGTAAAATAAGCTATAAGAAAACTGTTTTGGACAGCAGCAGTAGAGTAACTTTAAAAAATCACCAAAAATCGTAGAAGTGGAATTAGAAGCTGAATGAGATATGAAATTAAAGCTTATTGAGTCTGTTTTCATATGAAAGAAACAGGGAAAGCAAATGAATTCTGTAATTTGAGATATTTATATTTTTGTAAGACTGGTTTAGAGGAATTTCGGGATCCCCTGTTCTGAATTTGAAAAATCATAACAAATTGAAGAAAAATAATTAGAGGCTTAACTTTATATGTTTAGAATCCTGAATGAGTCTATTTTCAAATGAAATAAATAAGAAGGTCATATGAATTCTGTACGAAGAGTAATTTGATTCGTAGTGAAGAGAGGTCAGAACAGTCAAACAGTAAAACAGGGGAAACTTTAAGAATAATCTGGTATTGATTGGCCATACCAAAAATTCTGGAAAAATTATAGTAAAAAGATATATGAGTCTAGTTTCAAGGAAAATTAACGGTTCTTCATTTGGAGTTCTGTAGCTCGAGAAATAAATAATTTAGTGACTATGACACAAAAGGACAGCTTTGAATAAGTTTATGAGTAAATGATTAAATTGAAATGTGAGCAATAGTAAGAAAGCATGAATTTATCATAAAATACATGTTTATTTTATTAAATATTACAGGAAATTATTTGATTATTTTTAACATATAAATGTTATATGTTTATATGAAATTAAAGAAAAGAAAAGGAAGGAGAGGACCGAATCGAAGGAAAAGGAAAAGAGAAGGTTAAGGAGTGAAGGAAGAAGAATTCATATCACCTCAATCTTTTATTGTAAGTACTACAAGAATTTTAAATTATTGTTATTTATCCTTTTGAAATATTTATGTGAATTATTTAAATACATGAGATTTAGCTTTAATGCCCAAGTAGACGAAATTAGAACTATTGGGATATTAGTGGCATGCCATTAAGGAACTTTAGCGCTCTCGATATTAGCACGTTGGTGCTCTCGATATTAGCACATTGGTGCTCTCGATATTAGCACGTTGGTGCTCTCGATTATTAGCACGCGTCGGTGCTCTCGATTATTAGCACATTGGTGCTCTCTGTTCACTTGTGCATCATAATGCACCTCTGTATATGTTCCGTATATCCGATGTGTTCTATAAAGTCTACTTTGGGCTAAGAATTGAAACGAGGACAAAGTGAATTACTGATGTGTTAAGGTAAGATTTATACCTTACAAAAGATAAGTTAAATTTTATTAAAGCAAGGCATACATGAAGAAACTTATATGTGAGAAAATATGCAATAATTGATTGAGTTAAAATATTCTGTTATGATTGCTTATTTAATTATTCTTGTGGTGCTTACTAAGCCTTCACCGCTTAACGCGTTTATTTTAACGCGTAGGTACAATTAGACTAAGAGAAAAGTCCAACTAAAAGATCGCTCATCTCATCACATCCTCAAGGGCTTCAAAGGTAGTTACTATATTTTGTATTAAAATGGCATGTACATATATAGTTCAAATGTGTTCCTACGTGATAGGGACTAAAATATAGATTCTTGAAATTTTATCTATTTTCAGTTATTTGAAGTATTTTAGTATATATGGAATGAATTAATAAACAATAAATATGTTAGCAAAAATGGTTGGTAAGTTAAAATATTATATTCAAATGTTTTAATTAGACAGTATCTAGCCATAATTGTTTTGGCACCAAATGTAATAGTCTTATACCGGGTTTGCATAATTGAACCGGGTATAGGGGTATTACAATGTTGAACATGTGCTACATCTGAGCACACAACTGATGCATGTCCCAGTTTATATGACGACACTATGGCTCATTTAGATGTCGTGGGAAATTTCCCTGGCTCACCACAAAGGCGATATGATCCCTATGCTAATACCTACAACCCAGGATGGAGGGATCATCCTAACTTGAGTTATGGAGCTAACCCACGGTATAATTAGCCATACCAAAATCGACCTCTACAACAGCCACAAAATTCAGGTACCTCTCTAGAAGCTCTTGTCAATAAATTAGCAGGTAATGTTCTTGAAATTCAACAGAAAACTGAGGTATCCATAAGGGAGTTGATCACATCAATTGAGAAAATAAGTTCTCAAGGGAAGCTGCCGTCACAAACAGAGCCAAACTTGAGATAAAATGCGAATGCAGTGACGCTGCGAAGCGGTAAGGTACTGGAACCTATTCCTGACAGAAATCTTGACCAAGAAATCGCCCAGGAAAAACCCAAAAAAGACGAACAGGTCCGACCAAAACCCCCACTGCCTAAAATTCAACCTCCATTTCCAGAACGATTCAACCAGTGTCGAAGAGGTAAGGAGGACAAGGAAATCCTCGAAACATTTAGGAACGTCGAGATCAACATTCCGTTGTTGGACGCCATCAAGCAAATACCGAGGTATGCTAAATTTCTTAAAGAGCTTTGCACCAACAAGCGGAAATTAATAGGTAATGAAAGGGTGAACGTTAGTGAAAATGTGTCTGCAGTGTTACAGCGAAAAATGCCGGCAAAATGTAAGGATAGGGGCATGTTTGTAATACCATGCAAAATAGGTCATTTGGGAATTAAAAAGGCTATGTGTGATCTAGGAGCCTCCATAAATGTAATGTCATATTCTATTTATGAATTACTTAATGTAGGTTTTTTGACAAAAACAGGTGTTATCATTCAATTGGCAGACAAGTCTGTTGTGCATCCCGAAGGAGTCCTCGAGGACGTATTAGTCAAAGTCAATAGACTTATCTTCCCTGCAGGCTTTTATGTGATAAAAATGGAGAAGGATAACGCTCCCGGGTCTTCAGACATCTTGTTGGGGTGACCTTTCCTTAGTACTGCAAATACTAAGATTGGCGTACGAAGTGGAACCCTCACGATGGAGTTTGATGGGGAGATCGTGAAGTTTAACGTTTATGGCGCAATTAGCCACCCAAGTGAAGTCTTGGACGTAAACCGTGTCGACATAATTAACTCATCAGTAGAAAAAACTTTTGAGTCATCTTATAGAGATAAATCTAAAATGACGTTTGATGATTTTGAATCTGTTAATAAATTATTGGCTCCTATGGATACTAAACTTCTACCTTCTGTTGTGCAGGCATCAGATCCGAAATTAAAACCACTCCTCAAGTATCTCAAATTCACATTTTTAGAGAATAATGAGACCATTGCCGACTTAAAAAGGATCAACCCCTTAGAGGAAAATATGAAACCAATGAAAGAGGTGCAAGGACGATTAAACCCAAATATGGTGGATGTGATAAAAAATGAGAATTTCCAAGCTCACACGATTAAAAAGATTTATTTTGATCCACCGTAGAACCATTTAAGTCGTCGAGCTAATGACGTTAAATAAGCGCTTGTTGGGAGGCAACCCAATCTTTATTTTTCTTTTATGATTTATTTTTATTTTTTATTATTATTATTTATTATTTATTGTTTTCTTTTCTTTTCTTTTTAATTTCTTTTATTTAAATATTAATAATTTTTTCTTCTTTGCTTATGCTAAACGGAGCGCATTGAGGCTCGACTCGACACTTTTGGCTAGCAACTCACCAAACTCATTGCTATCCTCCGCAATCGACAGTAACTACACGGGGGGTTTTTCTAAACTTTTCTACCTATTTATTTCTTTTGCGTCCACATTGAGGACAATGTGTTTTAAGTGGGGGGAGGTACTCTTCATGCATTTTTTTTAAGAATATTCTGTCGTTTTTCATGCCAAAGAATTTGACCACGACTTGCCACTGTTTAACCTACATGCATGATTCTTGGCTCTTGAAGTTAGTTATGATTACATGCATTTTGATTTTATCTCCACTGTTTTATTTTTATTAGGCTAAAAATAATTATGATTAATAAGTTAACTCTATCTTGCTTTTTGTAAAATTGATCAAGTTTAATATAAAGTGGATACTTAATACATTTGCATGCCTAAATTATGTTCATGTCTTTTAGGTGGTTACTAAAACTTATTTTCGACACTTGATTATTTCTCTTAGGTCCTCTTAAAATTAAAATTTCGTGTAAATTTTGTTTAATAACCGGGGTAGGGTGCTTGGGTTGTCATTCTACTTCGCGTCAAAAGGTTGTGTGACGTGATAGGTAAAACTCCGCTAACCAAGGTTATGAGTGTTGCTCAGAACGTGACTGACTGAGTAACCGGGGTAGGGTGCTTGGGTTGTCATTCTACTTCGCGTCAAAAGGTTGTGTGACGTGATGGGTAAAACTCAGCTAACCGAAAATAAATAATTTTTAGGAGTATGTTGGGCTGAGTAACCGGGGTGGGGTGCTTGGGTTGTCATCTCTCTTCGCGTAAAAAGGTTCAATATATTCCTAAGTAAATAAATAATAACAAAAAAAAAGAAAAAAAGGAAAAAAAATTAAAAAATAAAAATAGTACTAATAAAATTGCAGTTGGAGACTAAAGGAGGAAATAAATAGAGTGTCTTGGTAGGTTTGGTAATTTACCTAAACAGCATGAAATAATTCAAGACAATTTTAATTTTTGTGTGTGTTAATTAGAATACTTTTTCTGTTTTACTTAAAGCAAGCTTAGAAGTTCTCTTTATTTTTCATATGCATTTTTGACTAATTTTTATAAAACTTTGGAGTAGAATTTCTTTCAGGATCTAATTTTCACAGTGGATAGGAATTATACTTAAGGGCAAGCATGGGCTAAGTAGGGGGAATTTGATAATACTCTAGAACGTCATATTTTTATGTGCTAATTGCATATTTATTTTGAGTATGATTCTACTAATTTGAGCTATTTATGGTCTTTTATCTTGTAGGGACTAAATTGGAGGCAAAAGTGAAATTAAGGGCCAAAAGCGTGAAATTAAAGATAAAATGGGTCAATGTGCGAAACAGGAAAAAGTTGGTGCCAAAAGTGCAAGCATGGAGGACACAAGGGTTGAAATGCAAAAAGAAGAGTTTTTATTCTATTAGACTCTATTTTGTTTATGTTAGGATCATTAATATCAAGATAATTATTAAGGATTATTTGATTTAGGATTTATTTTATTTATCTTTATTTATCTTTGATTATTTGTAATTATCTTTAGGAATTTAAGTAGGACTAGTCTATCTATCTTAGCACTATAAATAGGGGGTGAGATGACTCAGTTGGGGTTGCTTCATCTTTTCTACAAACTTTCTCCCCAATAATCTTTTGTTCTTTCCATATTTTCCTTTAATAAAATTTCCTTTTCTATTTTTATAATTATTTTCTTTTACATCACATCCATGAGCCACTAAAATCCATCTAGCCAAAGGTTGCCGAAAATCTCCAAAAAGAGTTCTTGAGGTTTAGAATCCGCACTTAGCCTTCTTTAAACAGGGTATTCATCATTTCTCCGCACTACGGGGCTAACGCTTCCGTCCATGTCCCTTAAAAAGTAAACTTTTCAACATATGCAAAGGCGGCCGCTTTGTATGTTTTGGAAGGATTGCACAGTCAGTTCGTTAACTTACTGCGTCAGAGGTTGGCGAGCCCAAGAGACAAATTGGCGTGGGATTCGCCATTTAGAAACGTTGATCTAGCATAAGATGATCCCACAAGAGCGTTGTTGGCTAGAGTCAAGTTCTACTAAATTAAAGTCTAAATCCCTGGAGCTGGTGGTCGTACGCGTCCTCTTCCACTATAACTGGCTTATCCTGCTCGAGAAGGGTTACTTAAAAACCAAGGATTGAACCCAAGGCGGATCGAGGCAACCGGAGGCTGGAATCTCCCCATAAGAATTTCTTTATCTCAACTCTATTTCCTATTTTTAATTTTCGTAATTCCAATTCGACTTCTTAATTCTGTTTTTATTTTATTTTCGTTTCCAGATCAAAACTTTTAATTCTGTTATTTTTATTTTTACAGGAACACAGGTTTTCTTGGGCACGATTCTGCCCAGGATTTCGAGAAACAAGCATTCGTATAATCCGGTCCCTGAGGATTCAACCCTACTTCCCCTTTACTGTTCTTTTTTATTATTTCGCAGGGAATAGGATATTTTTTATGCTTTCAACGACGCATCATTTTACGGTTTTGATTTATTTTTTTATTTTATAATTTAATAAAAAAATGTGAACGTTAAAACCTAAATTTATTATTATGCTGGAATAAACTATTTTAGCCTCTATTTAATAATTGTTAAATTCATTAGGCATAATGACTTATTTGGCCCTCCAACTTTACAAAAAGGGCATTTTAACTCTCCATTTAATTTTTCGCCTTTTTTAGCCATTGAACTTGCAATGTTTGGATGAAAAAGTTAATGTTTGTTAACTTTGTTGACGTGGCATCCAAGTAGAAGTCCACATGTATGTCACATTAGCAATTAATTAATTTTTAAAAATTAAAAATATTTAAAATATATTTTTTAATATTTTTATACTTTTTTGAATTTTTTATATTTTAAAAATAATTAATTGTTAACATGGCATCCGCATGGCAATCCACGTGTATGCCACATTTGCAAAGTTATTAGATGTTAGCTTTTCCATCTATTTTGAAGTGATTTGACAAATATCGCAAGTTTAAGAGTTAAAAGAGGCGAAAAATTAAATAGAAGACAAATGACTTTTTTGGTAAAGTTGGAGGGGGAAATAAGTCATGATGCGCCATTATTATAAGTGTATTATCATGTCAGTGTATTACTTCCATGTATTACTCACTAAAAATGCAGCTAATGAATTACCAACTGTTGTTTACATTAAGACTGAAATTTCAAAATTCATAAAATTATGGGGACTTGCAATGATTCAATTGGATAAAATGGATTGAATCTACAACTATACGCATGGTTTAGGACTAGTAATTGAACTTAACCAAACGGATTTAACTATTACTATCTAAATCAAAATTAAACTTTCAAATTTTGAAAAAAATATAGAGACTAAAATTTACCAATTCAAAAAAGTTTAAGAACTAAAATTAATCAAATAAAAGTCGGAAACTAAATCCACAACTTCTGTAAAGTAGTGAAAATTATACTGATGGCTCTGTATCCAACAATGTTGAACAATATTCCTCTAAGTAACAAGGTTGTAATCTTGTTTTCTGTGTTTAAACTTGCAATTATGTTTTAAATTATAAGAAGGTGAAAAAGATAAGATTAGAATCTGACTAAGCATATATTAGTCAAATCGAAATTGTTCATAAGGTAAGTACATAAGTATTGACATCTTGATCTATATATTTTAAAAATACTCCTTGTTAGATCCAAATCGACATTTAATATCAATAGTGAAAACTAAGTTTATGGGAAGGATATAAGACAATACAAATATTTTGAGGACTCAATTAAAATGTTTGAATATTTAAAAATCAATTTAAAATTTGAAAGATAGTTTAAGAATGTTGGGTGCAATTTACCCTTATTATTTTAACATTATAGAAAGCATACAATGGATGACTCTTACATTAATATTAATTTAACTTAAAACACACAAGAAAAGTTTATTTTGATACATATAGACATTAAAAATATAATTGAAGACATCAATAGTATCCGACCAGTAAATATTCAATTCACTTAATCACTTTCGGGAACTCCAAAAGCCTGTTAATTTGCTTTCAAAACATCAATAATGTTGTTAAGACAAGGAGACTAATAATCATATTTCAAATGACATTCCATCGTAAAATCACATTACTGACTTTATTGCTTTGTACTTTGGGCTTCAAAATATCAATCATTGGAACATGAAATTAGGATAAATTTGTGACACTTTGGACTTCCAGGACATAGTATTATTGCTTTTAACATATTATCAAACAAACAACGTTAGTTGTATGACTTTTACATCAGTGTTGATTTTAACATTAACCCAAATCACATCTTAAATCTTTATTCAATTGCAAATGGAAATTAAAAATATGATTAAAAAATTAATTAACATCTGACCAGATATCCATTAAGCCCCAATCGTTTTCAGGAACTCCAAGAGCTTTCCACACTGCTTTCAAGGCATCAACAATGTTGTTGGGACAAGGAGGCTGATAACCATGCTCCGAATCACATCCCTTCGCAGAATCACATTCATCCACAACCTTAGCCTTCACACTTTTTCCATTTCCATGGATTGTTATATACTTCAAACACCTCTTTTTATTGTTAAACCACCCGGTCGAAAGTGCCACCACAGGTTCATCATCTGAGTGGTAACGGTTGTTGCATCCCGATGGTCCTCCACCTTCCCCACCAGCCGCAAAGCTGTTAATTGTCAATTTTCCTTTTGTATGGCTCGACACAGACGGTGAACATTTATATGTTGTATAAAACTTTCCGTCTTCACAACAATTAGAATCGCATTGCCCTGGCGGAGGCTTTTTCCCTCTCAGCTTGCCACTGGGTTTGCAAGTATCTGCTTCAAACATGAAACAATCTGTAATAATTAAAACAAAGCAAATGAAAAGGAAAATAGTGGGAAATCCCTTGATAATATTCATATTGAATTTCTTTTGTTAAATCTTTGTTGATTGGTGCCAAAGAACATGAAGATGTGGGGGTTTATATAGAAAACCAGCCCTCGCATTTTTAAAGTAATTTTATTGAAAGTATCGGAAGAAGGTGAAGAATGTGACACAAAAGGTTAGATTTTGCCATATGTACGTGGCTGGAATCATATCAATGTTGGGAGATAGAGCATCTCAGCTTCTGTTTAAAATCATTGTAGAGAGCCGTAAGCATCTTTTATATATTTCTCAAGGTTAGCCATAAACTTTTTTTTTTTTAGAACTAAGATATCTTTTACATCTGTTTTATTGTTAATGTTAAGATTGGTGATTGTTCTTTTTCAGCAATGGAGTCAGAAAATTTTTTTGGGGAGGCAGAATTAAATTGTCTATATTTTAGGATAAAAAAAATATAATTTTATTGTCGTAACCATCTTTTGATAAAATGGTAAACGACGCGGTCAACTCGATTTTTGAAAATGAAAAGGAAGGGAGTCGCCACCGATCTTTATTTGGGTGAGATCGGATCACCTTTGTTTTAATAAACATTTTGATTTACTAAAACAATATTTTTTGGTCTACGAATGTTAAGAAAATGGGCTCGGGAGTCGGTTACGTGCGAGGAAGGGTTAGCACCCTCGTCACGCCCGAAATCGGTACCAAACTGACTGATCGATGTCCTAATGTTGAAAACTTTGAAATGATTTGAAAATAGATACTTTTTATTTCCAAAACTTGAAGGAATTGGAAGGGACGTTAAGACTCTCTTATTTTCGAAGAGATAAAGCATCATGTCCAGTAAGTTAGGGCGCAATACTTTAGACTCCCGAAACTAAGCTTGCCTTTTAAAACTTAGTTTTACATTTGAAGAGGATCTTCCGTCATTTGTCGAACGAGAAACCAGAACCCAGTAAGTTAGGGCTCGTTCTCTTGAAAATCCAAATTAAGAATATTGCCTCTATTTTAGAAGAAAAAGAAACTTATCCCGAAATATCTAGATGTTGAGTCCAGTAAGTTAGGGCGCGACATTTCAAATTTCCGAGATTAAGTGTTTTTTTCAAAATTTGAGTTTTGTGATTTTAAAAGGGGTATTCCGTTGTTTAACTTAAACGAGAGAAACCGGAACCCAGTAAGTTAGGGCTCGATTCACTCGAATTGCTAATACGGAATATCGATTGCTATGAAAACTTGAATTTGCGATTTTTGAAAAGGATCTTCCGTCGTTTAGCTTAAACGAGAAAAATCAGAACCCAGTAAGTTAGGGCTCGATTCACTCGAATTGCTAATGCGGAATATCGATTTTCATAAAACTGAGGCATCGAGACAAATAAGAAAAAATGCAAAAAACACGATGTTATGTGTGAAAAGAATAATAAAAGGACACAAATATGTATAAGTAAGGATGATATATAATATATTGGATGTATTACGTATAGTAACAGTAGTAGAAATAGCGAAGAAATAATAATAATGGAAAATAACAATAATAATAATAATACTAATGATAATAATAATAATAATAATAATAATAATAATAATAATGATAATAATAATGATAATAATAATAATAATAATAATAACAATAATGGATAATAAAGGAAGTAAAATAATAGTAATAATTTTTAGAGAAAAGAAAAATAAAATAAAATAATAGTAAAACATTTATATAAAAGAATACGTCAATATTGAAAATAAATATAAAAATAACATTACTAACTAATCAATATGATAGTAACAAGATATATGCATTATATAGAAATAATAATATGATAATAAATAATAATAATATATGCGTATGGAGATAATAGTGGTAATAATATACTAATAATAATAATATAATAATAATAGTAACAATATAGTAATGGTAATGAAATATATATACATAGGATGTAATAGTATAATATTGATGATACTAATAATAATATGATAGGGTAATAATAATTAAGATAAATAATAATAAATAATATGACAACAAATAAATGAGCAAATTAAATAAAAACAAAAATAGCAAAATTGTAAATAACTGAAAATGGACTCCATTGCATTACAAATAAAAGTTCTGGGTCAATTATTGAATAAAACGGGGTTTTGTGGGTTAAATGATAAATAAAACAAAGTTAGGGGGTCGATTTGTAAATAAAACGGGCTTCGGGGGTCACGAAAGAACGCGCGTGAAAGATGGGGGACCAAAGGGACAATTTTTCCAGCCAATTAAACGCTGCGCTTTGAGGGAGGACCAAATCGTGAAACCACGCAGAATTTCAGGGCCAATGTGCGAATACTGAAAACTTGATTTGAAAAACTAAAAATGTGAAAGGGCTGATTGCGCAATTAGCCCCCATCGATGAAAACGCGCGGATCCTTTAGTCGGGTCAGGTCGCGAGCGCGGGTCTCTGGCCAAACGACGTCGTTTTGGGCATAAATGGCCAGCCTCAAAACGACGTCGTTTTGAGGGGCTATATAAGGCCTAAAACTCAGAAAAAAATTCATTTGAGCTGTCTGTTTTAAAAAAAAAACTTCATTCTCTCTCGTTTCTCTCTGCGAGTCGGAGAGAAAGGGGCCACCGGGGGAAGCTCCGGTCCGGGGTTGCGCCCGGAAAGGTAAAATCTTACCCTTTTTCTTCCTTTTTTTTTATATATATTTTATACTATTTCCTTTTAATAAATCGCGATACATAGGCTTAAAAGGGGAAAAAGGAGATGGCTTTCGAAGTAATAATCACCTTTTCCTTATTGTTTCCGATTTTCTGTTCCCCAATTATGGCTATTTCTTGTTGTTAGAATGTCTTTGTGTTATTGCTCACTGCTTACACTGATGATTGAAAGAGAAAAAAAGAAACCAACGTTGTTCGAAAGTCTGTTGTTTTTTTGGAAAAAGAAGAAAAGAAAAAAAATATGCTTCACAAATGAAGTTAGATCAGTTTTTATAACCGATTCTTTTTTTTACTTGATCTACCATGTCCTTTCGTTTTAATGACTGCGCAGTGTTGAAGCGGTGGCGATCTGGAGGGCGGTGGAAGCGGTGGCGGTCTGAGGCGGTGGAAGCGGTGGTCGCAGAGGCAAGTGGGCATCAGGAGCCGAAGGGTCAGGGTAGGTAGCCGAATGGTCAGGCCATTAATTGCTGCGGCACCCCTATTCCCTAGGGTTCCAGAGTTATTGGGCCCTTCGGGTGCAGTGGGTTAGTGGGCCACTGGTTTGGGTTTTAATTTGGTTTAGTTTTTTTGTTTGGGTTGGCATTGAATTGGGCCCAGGCAATTTGGACTTTGTACATTTATCATTTTAATAGTTTATATATTTATAGCTGTTAAAAGATTAAATTAATTTTTTTATTATTTTTAGGGTCAAAATATAATTTTACCATTACAAATTTAAAATTTTATAAATTATAAAAGATTTAAATGAAAAAATTTCCATTTTAAGAGGATCGAGACCTCCCGCCAACCCTCTATCTCTGCCACTACTCCTCACAATAACAGTATCTTTAAAATTCGAAATTGAATTTTTTTCTTAATAGTCAAAATAGGAAAGCTACTGACCTAAAAATTAGGCCCATTACAAGAATCTTTAAACAAATAGGAAAGGTACTAACCTAAAAATTAGGCCCATTACAAGAATCTTTAAACAAATGGTTAAGGTACTAACCTAAAAATTAGGTGAATAATGAATAGACAGCTCTTATATTTTGGTAAAATTTTAATTTTAAACAGTTGATTTTTTTTTAGAATTTGCTTTTTATCATGGATACATAATGACTTGTTTATAAAATTAGTAAAATTTCAGGGGTGTATTAATAACAAATTTTGACAGAAAAATATTTATCAGCGTCAACTATTAAATTAAAATTTTTAAATTATAAAAAAGTAAGAGAATTAAGTATTAAAAATTTTAAGTGAAACTTATAAGAAATGAGTTCATATTTTTGACCTAAAACTTATATCAGTTCTAAATACAACAATGTTGAACAATATACCACCACGACATATTATAAGTAACTTGGAAATAGGTATTTTTTTTAAATAAAATTTAAAAAAAATAAGTTGATTTGAGGAACAAGGTGCTACGTGGGGTAAAAGCGTGCCCTGCTAAACACGTTTTCAGTTTAGCAAGAGTATGCTTTCGCCCTCATAACATTACATCTATGCAAAAACAAATTTTAAAAAAAAATTAATTTTCAATTGTTGGACGCCAACAGCTAAAAATTCAAGACTCCTGATTTTTTTAACTATTTGCCAAACGGCAAAATGAATTTTAAGTGAAAAAAAATTAAAAGCAGCGGTAGAAAAAATTCCCAAGGTCCCTAAAATCCCCTATATACGCCCAAACTAATTTCAATGTTTTCTCACTTAATTTCATCAATTCCAATTTTAATTTTCATTCTCAAAATTCATTTCCTCTTAATTTTCTATTTAAATTCTTAAATAAATTCTAAAATATTTTCTCCCTCAAAATCAATTTTGTGTCTTATTCAGCATCTCAAATATCTCACGTAACATAAGGTAATTTACATTTTTAATGTGTTTATCTCATACCTACATGCTGGAAGTAGCATCTCAAACTGGGTGGGGACAAATTTAAAAACTCTAATGCTTTTTGAGCTATTCTTTTTGGTTTAATATAATGGCACTTACGGAAGAATAGAAATTTATTTGTTTTTCAAGATTTAACATACAATATAACAAAAGTATTAAAATATCGCTTTATTGGGCAAGACAATACATTGCTATCTAGACGTGGGATCCGTTTAAAAATTCTAATGAGGAGTCAAGATAATTCTTAGGAGAAGTTTTAGGTTAATAGGTAGGTATAAAAACGATTAGGATTATTTAAAGTAATTAATTTTTTTTCACCAAAAAAATTTTATTAATAGGTTTAAGTTGTTTGCATCTATCATTTTAGGGTCGAAATATATTATTTTTATGTTAGATAAATTGTTAATTTAGTGGTATTTTAATAATATTATAAAGTTTTAAACTATTTCATTGTTAAATTAATTTATTATATTCAATTTGATAAACGTTATAGATTTTAAAAATATTAACATCACTGTTTAGTTTGGATCTCACACATATATTTAGTGTCCAATTACAAATGGTTAAAAAGTATTCTTATATTTTTCATATTTGTTAATATCATTATTAAGTTGTTGAAATTTATTTAGTATTTTGGTTGAGTTTTGTGTTTATATAATTAGGATGAAGATTGAATTATTGAAACATATGTACACAATTTAAGTACAAGAGCACCACGTGTTATAGAACGTTAATTGAATGAGGCGAGATTCTTACATGCGTCCCGTATGCTTGATAGAACTAAATTGGAGCTTGCACTTATCAATGCTTTTCTAGAGAAATGGAGACCTAAAACACGCACATTCCATCTTTTGTGCTTTTCTAGGGAGATGATAAGAAATACTTGTTAACCAAATTCAAACAACGACACCAAATTTACTTACTTGAACTAATTTAGTTTGTTGGGTTGATTTTCCAATTTCAAATTTTTAACATCAACAATCTTCTCCTCGGAATGCAAATCTATTGCTTGAAATTTAACTATGAAACGCTCTCCATATAATCTTTATTTTATAGGAAAACTCTACCACAAGATATAAAATATTTTTCAAAATGTTGGAAAACTCTGAACATGACTCACAAATAGAGGTGTGCATGGGCCGGGCGGCCCGGCCCGGCCCGAAGGCCCGCCCGAAATGTGGGAGGGTTTGGGTAAAAATATAGGCCCGAAAAATGGGCTTGGATAAAAAAATAAGGCTCGTTTAAAAAATGGGCCGGGCTCGGGTAAGGCATTTTTTGCCCGGGCCCAGTCCGGCCCGGCCTGAATTCATTAAAGGAAAAAAATGTTTTTTTAATATTATTTTCTTATTGTTTTTCTCCTTATTTTGCTACCATTTTACTATTATGTTTCTATTATTTTGTTGTTATTGTTTAGATATTATATAAAACTTATTTTATTGTTAATTTTGTTATTATTTTAAAGACATTGGTCAATTTTGTTATTATTTTAGAGACATTTGCTTGTTAAGTTGCATCTATTTTAGTGTTATTTAAGTCTACATATTTTTTAAAATTTATTTTCAATTTGTTGAAAAATATTTATCTTGATTATTTTAATATTTTTGATGTATTATGTATATTTAAAAATTATATAAAATAATATAAAAAATTAATACGGGCGGGCCGGGCTGGGCCCTGGTTTTAGCATTTTTATATGGGCCGAGCTTGGGTAAAATTTTAGTCCCATTTTTTGAACTCGGCCCGGCCCAAATCCAATAAACGGGACCAATTTTTTAGTTGAGCCCGGCCCGACCCATGTACATCTCTACTCACAAATCAGATTTAAAAGTTTTTATTTCCAAGGTTCTTGATATTATTGTGACATGAAGAATCTGTAATAGAAAAGATGAGACGAACTGCAAATGTCATCCTAGGATTCTCGGGTTTTTAGAAAATTATTAAGCTTTTCTCTATTTTATCAAATTTCAATGAACCATCATTTTTTTCTTTTTTTATCTAACAGCTAAATTTATAAAAGATATTTTTTAATTGCATTTTGAACGAGGTTTCACTCGTTCTCCTACCATATCAGCTAAAAATGCGTTTTTTCGTTCTTCTATCATATCAGCTAAAAATGCGTCTTTTCATATGTGCTTTGGTCATGTATATAAAAAATTAACTTATTTCCCTAAAATTTAAAAGAAATAGCTTATTTCCCTCATTTTCATTTAAAACTAACATTTTTGCCTAATTTTGCCCAATTTTAAGCTTGAAAATTTTTAAATTTTAAGCAAGTGAATGAGGAAAAATTATTTCATAAACCCTCATCTTTTTTGTTTAATTTTGAATTTATCCCTTTCTTTAATGAAAACTAAGAAGTTTGTCCCTTTAATTTGTCAAAATTTGGTTCTATGAACTTGATCTATTAATTTTGCTAATTTGTTGCGTATAAATTGTTGAACTACTTACTTTTGTTAATTTCTTGCATATAAATTGTTGAATTGTTGATTTTCATGATATAAATTATTAAGTTGTTGAACTACTAATTTTGCTAATTTGTTTCAAAGTTTATGTATCAAATTACATGTTGGGTTAGTATCATATATAATTTTGATATTTACCCTAAAAAGGTTTAGGTATCTAATTAGACTAAAAAAATCTTAGATACTAATTTAAACCTTGAAGTCAAATTTAAATACAAAAATATATATTTACCCTAACTGCTAATATAGAAGAAAAGTTGGGCCTTTTGGACATGACTCCTTGAGCTTGAATTTCTTGTTACATCGAACAACAAAGTCAAATCGTCAAAAAGGATCCAACAATTAGCCCATCCTCAACCCTTAAACAAAAGGATAATGCGCTTCAACACATTTGAATTCACATCTTCATGTACTGACAACAATATTCATATCAATCAAACTAAGACTCAATTGACTATTAGAAAAATGTTTAAATTTGTTGTTAGTATTTGTAATCTAACAAAATTTAAACTTTATTTTTTATACTTAAAAAGTTAAATTTAAGTTTTTTTAATTTAAAAATCTTTAGTATTTTCTATCAAAATTTTTATTATGTTATGATTGATAAAAAAATAAAAATATTAATTTAATAAATTTAAAAGTAAAATATTAAAAATTTAAGTTTTAAAGAAGAAGATAAAGGCATAGTTTAGGAATATTTTTCAAAAAACACTTTTGAGATAAAAGTATTTCTAAGTAAGTTACTTTTTAGAGAAAAAGAACTTTTTTCAAGCTAAAAATTGGTTTAAAAACACTTCCAAATTTTTTTTTTTTTGAAAAACATTCCTAAACTAACTCGAAATCAAGTATAAATAAAAACCATAACATTTATTTTCAAACTAAACAGTCTTAGGGCAGTGCGTTTACCTACATTTAGTGTAAAAACAGCGGTGGCGGTGAGATTAAATACTATAACGTGAGACAAAAAGTAAACTAAACGCACCGCACCGCACTCAATCGTCCATCCAAATCCACCCACGCTTAGTAGGTTGCAGTAAATCCAGAATTCTCCAGCTTCATAACCCTGACCTGTCCTCCCCTCTTTCGTTTCTTCTTCAAATCTCTATTACTTTCTACATTTCTCTGCTAATTTCTTGCCTATTCCCATTGTTTCATCTATAAAATACCACCCTCTTCCCCATTAACTCTTCAACCGGAAAAATTCAGCAGACCCAAGTTGACTAAACAAAAAGAATCTCCCAAAACCATTCAGTTTAGTTTCTTCTTGTGCATACTGTTTGTTTATCTACAATGGCGGCCAAAGCTGAAGGAAAAGCGATCGGGATTGATCTCGGAACCACGTACAGTTGTGTTGGGGTGTGGCAAAATGATCGAGTGGAGATAATAGCCAACGATCAAGGCAACCGCACCACTCCTTCTTACGTAGCCTTCACTAACACCGAGCGACTCATTGGGGATGCAGCCAAGAACTAAGTCGCTATGAACCCTTCAAACACTGTGTTCGATGCTAAACGTCTCATTGGTCGTCGGTTCACTGACCCTTCAGTGCAAAGCGATATGAAGCATTGGCCATTCAAGGTGGTTGCTGGTCCTGGTGATAAGCCAATGATTGTGGTTACTTATAAAGGCGAAGAGAAACAGTTTGCTGCAGAAGAGATATCTTCAATGGTGCTGACTAAAATGAAGGAGGTTGCTGAGGCTTATTTGGGTCAAACTGTGAAAAATGCTGTTATTACAGTCCCTACTTATTTCAATGACTCACAAAGACTAGCTACAAAGGATGCTGGGGCCATTGCTGGACTTAATGTTTTAAGATCATCAATGAACCAACTGCTACTGCTATTGCTTATGGTTTGGATAAGGAAGGTTCGAAATTTGGTGAAAAAAATGTTTTGATCTTCGATCTCGGTGGGGGTACTTTTGATGTTTCATTGTTGACGATTGAAGAAGGGATTTTTGAAGTTAAAGCCACCGCCGGTGATACTCATCTCGATGGCGAGGATTTTGATAATAGGTTGGTGAATCATTTTGTACAAGAGTTTAAAAGGAAGAATAAGAAGGATATTAGTAATAATGCAAGGGCATTGAGACGGCTAAGGACTGCTTGTGAAAGGGCAAAGAGGACATTGTCATCTACTGCTCAAACCACCATTGAAATTGATTCGTTATATGAAGGTATTGATTTTTATTCTACTATTACAAGAGCTAGGTTTGAAGAACTGAACATGGATTTGTTTAGGAAATGTATGGAACCTGTTGAGAAATGTCTTAAAGATTCTAAACTTGATAAGAGTCAAGTTAACGAGGTTGTTCTTGTCGGTGGGTCGACAAAGATTCCTAAAGTTCAACAACTTTTACTAGATTTCTTCAATGGTAAGGAACTTTGTAAGAGCATAAATTCTGATGAAGTAGTTGCTTATGGTGCTGCTGTACAAGCTGCTATTTTAAGTGGCGAAGGGGATGATAAAGTACAAGATTTGCTTCTTCTTGATGTTACACCTCTTAGCCTTGGTATTGAAACTGCCGGCGGTGTGATGACGGTGTTGATTCTGAGGAATACAACGATTCCGAGAAAAAAAGAACAAATTTTTTCTACTTATGTTGATAATCAACCGGGGCTTTTGATTCAAGTGTATGAAGGTGAAAGGGCAAGAACTAAAGACAATAACTTGCTCGGTAAATTTGAGCTGACCGGTATCCCACCAGCACCGAGAGGTGTGCCGCAAATCAATGTTTGTTTCGACATTGATGCAAATGGGATTTTGAATGTGTCTGCAGAAGACAAGACAGCAGGAGTGAAGAACAAGATTACAATCACTAATGATAAAGGAAGATTAAGTAAAGAAGAGATTGAAAGAATGGTACAAGAAGCAGAGAGGTACAGGGCTGAGGATGAACTACTGAAGAAGAAGGTTGAAGCTAAGAATGCATTTGAGAACTATGCTTATAATATGAGGAACACCATTAAAGATGATAAGATCGGCGGGAAACTTGATCCATCAGAAAAAGGGAAGATGGAGAAAGCCATTGATGAAACCATTGAATGGCTTGATAGGAATCAATTGGCTGAGGTTGATGAATTAGAAGATAAACTGAAGGAACTTGAAGGATTATGTAATCCCATCATTGCTAAGATGTACCAAGGTGGTGGTGGTGGTGATGTGCCCATGGATGGTGGTGCTGAGACTGGATCTGGTGGCTCTGGTGCAGGACCCAAGATTGAAAAAGTGGATTAATTCTAGTCCCAACCTTGTCACGCGTATGAAATTTGATGGTGTTTCGTATGTATGTATGGAGCTGAGCTTTGAGAGAAATAAAACGAAACATTGTAGATGTAAAAGCTTTTGCAGCTGGTGTAATAGTAAAATAATAAAATAACCCCTA
Source organism: Gossypium bickii (assembly GCA_025503065.1). NCBI lineage: Eukaryota > Viridiplantae > Streptophyta > Magnoliopsida > Malvales > Malvaceae > Gossypium > Gossypium bickii. The sequence goes on from CP106716.1 coordinate 82,474,385, forward strand.
AATTAAATTCCAATTATCATATTGGCCTTTAATTTTTGACATAATGTCAAACTTGGCCCTTAATGTTTATATATATTGTCAATTTGATCTTTACTCTTTTTTCGAGCTAAATTCAGCTTTTCAATTTTTTGAAAAGAGTCAAATTTGACCAACAACCTTTTAGAAAAAAGTCAATTTGTTGTGTTTTTTTAATGGAAATATTGACTAAAATATTAAAATTTTAAACATAGCAGCCTACATAACAATCCACATATAGAAAACTTGATTTAAGTATTGGATCCTTTTGTGCTACCTAATTCGAGCTTTAAGTATACTAGCATTTAAGTCCCTTGTTTTGTCTTGGTTGAAGCTTTGCCTTTCCTTCACTTGTTTCAACTTCGCTCAAAATTTTGTTTGGAGCTATGGCTCTTGTTCACTTGTATCAAACTTTCACTATAACGTCCTTAAAACCCCCTAAAATGAACAAGGTTAATTCGGGAATATATATATGAGTTAGAAGAAGTAAATAACATAATAATTAACAATGTTAGTAGAGAAGGTAGATAGATATCAAAAGGAATTGAAAAGACCCATGCGTTGAGAAAAATAAATCTGGGGTATAGATTAATTTGTAGGAGAGTGAAAAGTGTTGAGGTAAAAGTGTAAAAAATAAAAGTATAAATGATTAAATTGAATTGAGTGGAAAAAGAGGAAAGACTAGAAGTGTAAATATACTAAGCTGAGTGTTATGAATTGTAGATGAAATTGTAGAGATTGCAAGGGACAAAATGAGCGATTTTTTAATGATATTTTAATAGTTTAATTATTAAATTAATAGGATTTTTTTATGAAGAGTCTAGAAAACTCATCCATCTTCTTCTTCATCTCACGCCACCACCATTCATAAAAGGAAAAGTTTTTATTTTCTATCAATATGGTCCCTTTCCACCATAATCATCAAATCTAACCTACAACTTCCTTAGTGAAATCCTTAGTGAAATCAATAATACAACTTCCTAGCAAGGTGATTTTCAAGTGAAGATGTGTGTTCATGTTGGGAGGAGAGAAAAAATCAAACTAAGGTTTGAAATCAAGTTTAATATATTTTGAACTGTTAATATTAGGGGATATTACATAATTTATGAGTTTTAATTACTACTTGAAATAATCGTGAATAGTTTTGGTATGATTTGGAGGTATTTGAAAATAAAATTTTTGGATCCCATTTCCCAAGTATGGAAACATCCAAAATGTATTTCAAGACACAAAAACTTTGAAGCTACAATTAACCTATTTTTATAATCATTATTTTAATAGTTTTATTTTTATAATTTTTAAAAATTTAAATCAAATTTTTACTAGTATATTTTAAACTTTACTAATATAAACTTTTAAAAAGTTTCAAATAATTAAATAAAAAAATTTCTATTTTAGATGAACCAAATTCCCTGCCAGCATTCCAAAGTTTTGCCTCTCTCAAGATAGGATAACTTGGAAGCTAAAGTTTTATAAACATATGGATCAAGACCCAAAACGTGTTTGACATGGAATTAAACTTCATGATATTAGTGAATGTGGAAGATAGTCATTCCCGACAAACCTAATTTTTCGATTATTAATTCTTAGTTAATCCTGTTTGAAACCATTGATTCAATTTTTTGTTTATTTTTAAAAATTTTGGATTGAAATTTTTAATTGTGCAAAGGCGTATCATTACAGCTACTTAATACTGCTTTACAATACAGTTCCAGCTTCTGCTTATTAAGATTTATTTCCTAAATTACTGTCAACTTATTAGGATTTATTGAAAATTTTAGTTTTTTTAAAATAAAAAAAAATTGGATAGTGAATGTAGCCGAGGGTTCCAGACGCTCCAAAAATGGATTAATTGGGCATCCTACGATTCGGCAGAATTGAATTTGCGAAGGCATTTTTATGCTTATTTGTTAGAAAGGTCTCATTTCATAGAGTTCTCACCTTTCTGCTGGGACCTTCGCCTTTTTTAAAAAATTCCAATTTAATTTCAAGAAATTAAGAAAAATGTTCGAAAATAAGAACTGAATAACACACCGAATCGAAAATGGACGTCGATCCGGATCGTCCAATCTCAACATTGTTTTCCGAAGGCAAACTTGGATTAAAGTGCATCGTTTTTCGCACTCCATCCATAGGTCCTTCGTTTCTCCATCACAAGCAAAAAAAAAACACATTTCGCAAAAAAAATTACAGATCCAAAGCCACTAAAAAGAAAAAAGATGATAATGATGATGATGATGATGATGATGCTCAGTGAATACGAACCAGAAATATCAAGGATTCATCTTGCGGAATTAGTTAAACTCGCGCAATCGATTTTCCTTTCCAGGTGTTATCTTCATCGCATAGATCACGACTTTTAAACTTCAATTTAAAAAAAAAAAAAAAAAAAACACATTGAGAGACGCAAAGGGAGAGAAAGCGAAACGAATGAGACACCGCACAATGAGGGGGACTCGAATGCTAAAACCCTAGATTACGTGAATGACACAGGCGGAGAGGATTGTTGCCCTTTATAAAGAACGAGCTGGATATTTATTGGGCCGACGGAGGAGACCGCTAACCAGAGATTCAGTCCAAGCCCAATAGACCAATTAGGGTTTTTCGAGAAATAGGGTTAATTCGACTAGACATCCTCAAATTGAGGCCCGGATTCTAAATTGATCCTTAAACTTCAAAATTGTTATAATCACTAGTCATTAGAAGTGTTCTTGGGCCAAGTCAGGTCTTATACATGATATTAAACCTGATTCAACCCGAAACATGGGTTTAGAATTTTTCATTGGCCCACCCATATTTGTAAAAATCTAAGCTAAGTCCATTTTAAGTTCACCCATATTATTTTTTAAAAATACATCTTTATATTATTTTTAATTTAATACTTAATAATTTTATATATTTTTTATTTACTAAATTGTTATATATAGTGATTTTAACACTTTTTGTTTACATTAAAGATTTAATTTTCATGTGTTATAAATTACATAATATATAAAATTAACATAATATAAAATATTAAAAAATAGGTTAGGCTTAGGTGTTGATTATTCATGCTCAAGCTGAACCCATTTTTAAACAAGTTTAGTTTGTTTGTTTTTTTGCCAAAACTCTTTTTTTTTACCTAATATTTTTTCTTAAACTCTCCCAAATTACAAGGCAGACCTTGAGGTGTGGGTGGGTAGCTTGGCCTATGAACAATTCTACTAGCCATTAACTTATGTGTTTCTATAATAGTAATAATAATAAGAAGAACCTTATGAGTTAAATGTCAGCTCAATTCTAACTCAAATAATGTTTAAAACACATTAATCAAATATGTGTTTACCTCTTGCATTTGCAATGATAGTTTGGATTTTACCAAAGTTGTCTGAACTAGATCCATTCGACTAGGATATTGGTTCAGAGAGAGGTAAAAAATCAATTGGTCTGTAAACTTATATGAATCGGTTGAACCGATGGTTAAACTAGAATTTATATTTTTAATATTTTTTAAAAATTTTAAATAATTTATAATAATTTATTTGATTGAACTAGGCGAACAAATCAAACTAGCAATTAATGGTCTAATCAATTCAAACACAGATCTAGTTCCAAAAAAATACTAGCTTTTACGTACCTAAAGCATGATCTCTTACTCATTGCAAAGATTTAAATTGATCCTTTCATTAGTGTAGCGATAATTTTTAAAGATTGAATGAAGTTTGAATCTAACATGTGATTTAAATTGCGAAAATATGTATACTTATCGTGTGGACATATTGGATTTGATGTCGTAAAAAACAAATAATATTAATAAAATTTAGGACCAATTTTAGGTTAAATTTTATTACTAGTCCATTTGCTATTTGTAAGTTGCAAATTTAGTCCATTTACTTTAATTTGATCATCTTTATCACTGTACTTTTGAGTTTTGAAATTCTAGTCCTAATCCAAAACATTAGCTATTAAATTGTGCTATTTTCAAAATATTTTGCGGTAAATATATTATCATATAGGTAATGTCATGTCAATTTGTTATTTTCACCTAATACTCGCACACAAAAAATCATGTTATGTTAATTAATATATTTAATGGTTACCATTTTGAGTCATGATTGACAATTCACAATTCCAAAAGTAAGACTAAAAATGACTATATTCACAACTTATGCATAATACGAGACTAACATAAAAACTTCAACCTATTAGATTTAAGAACTACCTTTTGGGTTATGATTAGAACTTTCAAATTTGAAAAAATTACAAAGATTAAAAACGACCAAATTAGAATACAGAGACTAAATCTATACTTTATGCATAATACAAGGATTAATAGCAAAATTTGACTTCTTTTTTTTAACATTTTAGATCTAAGTTGGCTAATCAATAAGTATGTACGTATTTACAATTTGATCCATGTGCTTTAAATATTTTCTATGCCATATTTGAGTCCACGCTTAATGCCCAAACTAATGACTTGGTTAATGAAAGGAATTGATTGATATGATATTTGATTGTTTAGGGATCTAATTAAAATATATTGAAGTTTGTGAACTGATTTAAAATTTAGACTATATTTCAAGGAAACCTTGTGGAATTTACCAATAAATCTGGAAATTGGGCCTTTGACTTTGTCGATACTAATGTGTAAATTCATTTTCTTAATCATCGTGGCATGTTCAACGAAAACGAATCTCAACAAATGTAAAAAGAAAATCATTCGGCCGGACCGTTTTTAAGACCAACATCTTATCGGTAAATTTCCACTTTTTATTTTTATTTTGGATAAATTACGTCGAAAGTCATTAAACTATCAATAAGTTTATATTTTAAATACTTAACTTCAAAAAATTATAAAATGATTACTAAACTTTTCAAAAGTTGTTATTAAGTAACTGTGTGGCTAAAATCACTATTATATGACTTTCTTTATTCATGCTTTCATTAATCGAAAACTCTTATTCCTTTTTTTTCTACAATTAAGGTTTTTTTTTTCCATAAAACAATTTTGAACGTCATTAATCTGCAAACTAAAACTCAAATAGCTTTCTTCTCCAATCTCCTACAATGATCGCCAGATCAACTTGGATCTAAGGTATGTTCTTCTACTCCTTGATGGGTACTAATCTACCATATTGATCATCAATTCATCACTTGGACCTTTCTCAAGGACAAATTCTCATTTCATTCCCTTTTAGGTTTTTAAAATTATAAAATAGTTTAATAGTAAAAATACACTTTGCCCCCAAGTTGAAAAAATATTCAACTTAATCCCATTAAAGTTTTAAAGTAACAAGCATATACAAAGATAAAAGTGTACTTCGATTTTTTTAAAATTTTAAAATTTAATTTTAGCCTTTCAAAGATAAACTTTTGTCTTCCTCATTGAACTCGTTAGCCGAACTTTAAAAAATCTTAACAATTCAGTAACTTAAAATAAAAACATTCAAATAATTTAATAGCTTAAATTAAAACTTTCAAATAATTAAATAATTATTTTACAACTTTACGTAAATTTAATAATAGTTTAATAATTCTATACAATTTACTCTTTTATTGTTTTCAAAGAGGGGAGAGGAAAGCCGCTACGGTTTTTATTTTGGCGTAAAATTTCAACCGCCTTTACCTACCATTATAACCAACAATAAAAATAAATTGGATATTATCAAAAAAATAAAAATAAAAATAAATCGGATATAAACGGGCCAACCCGAACGGACCCGTTTCAGGATCCGCCCAATTGATCTTAACCAGTACTGTTTAAGCATACATTAATTAACCCTTTTATTTATTGTTTATATATCTGCAAAAATAAAATAAAAAACATTCTAAATCCTCAAAACCGTTGTTCAAACGTATCGGTTCCTTTTTGCCCTAATTTCATCGAAGAAAATCTCAGGTATTTTTGAAATCCATCTACGTTTTTTTTTTTTTATTTTCCACAAATTTGATTTGCGGGAGCTTTGGAAGATGTGGAGTTCGATTGCGGATTTGAAAGAGAATTTGCATAAGATCGCGCTTGATGTATACGACGATGAGGACGAAGAACGCGAGATCTACGGTTCAGGGAATGGAGATCATTCGCCATTCTTTGATAGAAGGAACTCTCATAGGTTTGCCCATTCAAAGCCCGTTTCTGTCTCTCCGATCGCTAATGGAACCGATTCGCCGATTAATTCCGAGGTATTATTGCATTTAGTTTTCTCGCTTGTTTTTTGTTTAAATTAATGTTTGGCGCCTCTTAGTTTGGAATAGATTCAGCTTATTTTTTTGATGCATTTGTAGAATTATGGAATGATATTAGTTCACACTACAGTTTGAGTTCGCGAATGAGTGAACAGTCTCTATTAATTGAGGATATTAGTGTCGATCTTTTATTAGGGATATATATCACATTTGATAGTTTGAGTAGGTAACATTTTGTCCTTTGGCAATCTGGAATCAAGCTTTGTGAAGTGATAGCTTAAGCCTGAAACTACTCTGTAAACACCTAGTGGTAGATCCAAAACTTTGACTTGATGAATTCAATTTCCAAAGATTTATTGCTTAAACTTATATATATATATATATCTTGGTGTTTGAAGAAGTTGATAACATGAAATAGTGCTGAGATAGTTCAAGGATCTTTACATGGATGCATAGAACTTTTATTTGATGATTGCAAGTCTAACAAGCTATTCTAGTAACATTTATATCGGATTTGTTCTTGTCATCTTGGTGTTGATAGAGAGCCTCCTAGAACCCAAGTAGCTGAGTGTAATCTTTTCTAGTATTAAGATTTTCATATTTGCGTGAGAACTAGTTAGAAAAACTTATTCAGGTTCATAATATGGTCTCTGCCATAATATTTGAAGAGCATTTGGCTTAGGGTTGAATGTAACCTCTTTTAGGGCTTCCTAAGCTCCTCTTTTGGTGTCACAGATGACTGTTTGCTTTTTGATTGAGTCAATTGTAGGCATGACTTTTTATTCTTTAATCCCATGGAAGTTACTTTACTAGTGGGCTTGGCATTTCTAGGGAATTTGTGGTATTTTACTTTTCATGCATGATAAATAACTGTATTAGGATTATTTTTGTAGATTGAAAGATACAGAGCAGAAATTAAGAAGCTTCAGGAATCCGAAGCAGAAATTAAGGCTTTATCATTCAATTATGCTGCTCTATTAAAAGAAAAAGAGGTATCTGATAGTTTTCGTATTGTTTGATTAAAAAATATCTTGTGCCAACTTGGTAGTTTACAATTATGAACGGTGATATATTTTATGGCAATAAGGGCATGCTGTGGTTTGTTCTAGTTTATTTCCAGGATTGGTCTAAAATTCAGTTCTTACAAATGATAATAGTGCAAATAATTTACAGCTTTCTTCTAGTTTTTAAACATTTTCAAATGGCTTCTTTCTCTCTATTTGCCTTGCATTCCATTTCCAGGAGCAAATTTCAAGGCTGAACCAAGAGAATGGCTCATTGAAACAAAATTTGAATGCGACAAATGCAGCTCTGAGTGCAGCTAGAAGCGAAAGTTCCAAAGTATCTAGTAATGGAATTAATGCACCCAAGGTAGTTGCTACTCTCAGTTAGAGTTGTCTGAGGTTTGTTTATTGAGAAATCCTGGAATTAATGCATTAGGTTCTGCAATTCCGAAGGCATATGTAGTTCCGTGTAATAAAGCTAGCATAATGTGCTACTACTGAGTCTGCTGTTTCAGATGTTATTGCTTCTGTAACTAGAGAGAAGCAGGTCTGAAAAGGTTTTGTTGTATTATGTTTCATACCTCTGGCAACCTTGAATCTCCCAATATGTGGATGCCACAGAAAGTTGAATGTAGAGATGAATCCTTGTTTGTAGAATGAAAGATTGGTCTTTTACTTCTTGTAACCTTGTGGTCTTGATGTCTCTCCTTCATAAAATGAGTTGGTTGGGATACTTGGATGGTTTGGTGGCTCAATTACATAACACACGTGATATTAATTATTGAGCTTTCTTGTTGTTCTTGTACTGGAACATATATTTATTTCCACTGGATATGTTGTAAGTTTGTCTTTGACAGAATAGATTTTTCTCTGTTAATTTTTACAAGAGACTACACTAAATATTTATATACAAGAGAGCCTAACTTAGAAGACTCTAGACTTAGCAAAGACTTTTCGGTTTTAGGGTGTAGTGCCTCAAAACCAACCTTAAAGTTAGGGATAACAATAAATAAAATATTCATATGATAACATTTAATATACTAAATATCCCTTATTGGACAATCAGATTACGACACTCCCCCTCAAGCTGGGAAGTGGATATCATCCATTCTCAGCTTGCTTACTAGTCTCTGAAAGGTCTTCCCAGAGAGTCCTTTGGTTAGGATATCTGCCAGTTGACCATCAGTGGGCACATATGGAGTGCAAATTAGGCCACTGTCAAGTTTCTCCTTGATGAAATGTCTGTCAACCTCAATGTGCTTCAGATGCGATCATGTTGTATCTTTGATTATGTGCAATGTTGATAGCGGACTTATTATCACAATACGCTTTCATTGGTCCTTCCCACTTGATCTTCAAATCCTCCAAAATAATTTTCAGCCATAATAATTCACAAATTCCAAGAGCCATCGCTCTAAATTCTCGCTTACGCACTAGATCTAGCCACAACATTCTGCTTTTACTTCTCCAAGTTACAAGGTTGCCTCCCGTAAATGTACAATAGCGAGGTTGATCTTCTATCCACCATAGATCCTGCATAATCTGATCAAGATAGGCTTCAAGGGTTAATTTCCCTTTTCTTAAATAGGATTCCTTTGCCTGAGTCCCTTTTAAATCTTGTAGAATCTGCATATAGCTCAAGATGTGACTCTTTAGGATTGTGCATGAAGCGACTTACAACACCAACCGCATAGGCAATATCCTGGTCTAGTATGTGACAAGTAAATGAGCTTCCTACAAGTCTTTGATATGAACCCTTATCAACTACTTCCTTCTTCTAGTGCATCTCCAAGTTTGTGGTTCACTTCTATGGGTGTCTCTGTTTGGTTTACATCCCAACTTTCCTGTTTCTGTCAACAAATCAATTATGTATTTTTGCTGAGATATGAAGATCCCTTCCCGAGAGTGTGCTACTTCAATACCAAGGAAATATTTTAACTTACCAAGCTCTTTGACCTCAAACTCTTTTACTAGACATTTCTTCAAATTTTCCATTCCTTCCAAATCATCACCTGTTACTATAATGTCATCTACATAGACTAATAAAGCAGTCATTCCCCCTGAAGATAAATGCTTTACAAACAGAGTGTGATCTCCTTGACTCTGTTTATATCCCAGTTTGAGCATTACTTTGGTAAATCTTCCAAACCAAGCTCTCGGGACTGCTTTTAGTCCATATAGAGCCTTTTTAGTTTGCAAACTACCCGTCTGTGTCGAATCCTAACCCCCTGGAACATCCATATAGACTTCCTCCTCAAGATCACCATGTAAGAAAGCATTCTTGATGTCGAATCTGTTGTAGTTTCCACCTCTGTTGGCGAAGAAGTGATAGCAACACTCTCACAGTGTTCATCTTTTTGCAACCGGGCAAATGTCTCAAGGTAGTCTATTCCATACTTTTGAGTGTACCCTTTAGCAACTAATCTTGCTTTGTACCTCTCCAAAGAGCCATCCGAATTGTATTTTCTTTGTATACACCAAATGACATCCAAGCTGTTTTCTTTCAGTTTCTAATTTTACCAAATCCCATGTCTTATTTTTTTCAAGTGCTTCCATTTCAACTTTCATGGCATTTTTCCAATTCTCATTATTTAATGCCTCGGATTCAGTTTTGGGAATGGAGATGGAATTTAGGCTAGTAAGAAAAGTTTTGTGGTTATGGGACAAATTTTTGTAGGATATGAATGAGTACAAGGGTGTTTTGTATGCAGCCCTAGTTCCTTTTCTAATAGCAATAGGAAAATCATACTCTCTTTGATCCGAATTCTCACTAGTATTCAAAGTAGGTTCGATGAGTTACCTCGGGTTGTAGAGCAGTAGGGTGTTTATCCGAAGAAGATGATTGAACTTGCACCGGTGCCTTCTTCCTTGAGTAAACCAGTAAAGGGCGAGTAGTGTCCTGAATTCCTTTTGGTGACTTAGGTGTAGCAGGTTCTATTTCAGGTTGCATAGGGTTAAGGTGGCGATCAGTTGGTAGGTAAGGGTGAGTGTTTGGAGTGGAAAATTAGGTTGAGCAGTGAGCAATTGGAAAATCAAGAAGAAAAACTCTCTACCCTTATCTTCTTTAAATAAATTCTCCCCAAAGATAAGGACAAGTAAAAATTTTTCTTCTTCTGCAAAAGTGACATCAGTGAAACAAAAATTTTTTGGTGGCTGGATTGTAGCATTTGTACCCTTTTTGTGTGTGAGAGAATAACCTAGAAAAACACATTTGACAGCTCGTGGATCGAGTTTTCCCCTATTTTGAGAATGGACATGGACAAAGGCAACACACCCAAAAATTTTGGGAGGAAGATTGGAGGTATTAAAATCGGGGAAAAATTTCAATAGAGCTTGTATAGGACTTTGAGAGTCAAGGACCTTTGTAGGCAACCTATTTATCAGGTGAGTGGCAGTTAAAACAGCTTCCCCCCAATATTGTTTAGGGACATTGCTTTGAAACAATAGAGCTCTAGTAATAGCTAAAATATGACCATTCTTTCTTTCGGCAACACCATTTTGTTGGGGTGTGTTAACACAAGAGGACTCATGGAGAATGCCTTTTTCTTGAAAAAAGGAGGAGAGAAACTGATTGAAGTAATCTTTAGCATTGTCTGTCCTAAACCGTTTTATTGCAGTCCCAAATTGTGTTTTGAGGAGGTTGTAGAAAATTTTAAAAACAGACCCTACATCAGATTTTTGTTTTAAAAGAAATATCCAAGACACACTGCATGCAGTCATCAATAAAGGAAACAAACCACCGAGCCCCGAGACGTTTGAAATGTTTGATGGTCCCCAAATATATCACCGTGAATAAGAGTAAAAGGAGTAGATGTTCTTTTATTGCTTACGGAAAGGAAAATACGCTTGTGTTTGGCAAGTTCGCAAACATCACAACGGAAATTTTTAACATTTATTCCTTTGAACAAGGAAGGAAACAGAAATTGAAGGGTTGAAAATGAAGGGTGACCAAGGCGGAGGTGATGGAGCCAAATTTTGTCTTTGGGAGCTTGAATGGACTTGGATAAGAAAGATAACGGTGAGGAATTCGTGAGCACTAACTTCTCCACTAGACTCTTCAAGGTAATATAGGCCATTTGCTTCCTTAGCATGTCCAATCATCCTCTTCGTGTTCTGCTCTGGAAAAAACATTTATTGGGATAAAAACCACACCGCAATTAGAGTCCCCGGTAAGTTTTTGGATGGAGAGAAGATTGGGAAATAGTTTAGGAACATGAAGGACATTTTTAAGAGTAAGGGTCTCATTTATAACAATATCACCTTGACCACCACTCGTTATTACAGAACCATCACCATCAGTAATTTTTCTATTACTAGGACAAGGTGTATATGAAACAAATTTGTGTGAGGAGTGGGTCATATGGTCGTAGCTCTGAGTCAATGACCCAAGATCTGTTGGTGGTTGTGTCCGAGACATTAGAATTTTGAGAAAAGGAGATACCAGAAAGTGCCAAACCGCAAGTACCTTTGGAAGAAGTTTTTTCCAATGAGCCCAAAGAACGTCTTTAACTTTGCAATGTCTTCTTTATTAAAAATACCGAGAATCTTTGTTCTTCATCCATCCGTCGTGCTATATTTGCATGCCCTTGTTCCTTTAGTTGTCCACCGTTGTTGCGAAAATTCCTTTTATTCTGCTTTGTGGTTTCCCATGGAGTTTCCAAAGAAGGTTCTTTTGTGTGACGAGATTTTTACAAATGTGCACCATACGAGAATCCTCTTAATAGGCCTTGTAGAATCTGGTTTGCTTCATATCGCTTGGTCATTTCCATGGCAATTTTCCTCTCACCGACAACCTTTGTAACTAAGGCGCACCCATCTACGCGATTATCGCCAAGCATAACTCCTCTTCTTCCTTCTTCAAAGACGAACTATCGCGAGTGTCTCATTTAGTGAGGGTAGCTCCTCCTTACCAAGAATTTGGACTCTTCTTGCATCAAATTCCACATTTAGCCCAAAGAAGGAAATCATAAATTCTGTCTTTTCAACAAACCTTTTTAATAGTGTCAGATCTGCATCGCACTCGCATTTTAATGCACTGGTAATGATCCATCTCCCGCCATAAACTTTGCAAATGATTAGAGTATTCCGTGATGGAACGATTTCCTTGCTTAGTGGATGAAATCTTAGTCTTGATTTCGTAGATTTGAGCAAAGATCTCGAACTTTAGAATAAGTCCAGCTTCACGCTTTCCCATATTTCTTTGGATGAGTTAAGAAATAGGCATGTGTCATCGATTTCGTGCACCATAGAATTCCATAACCAGACATGACCATAGAGTCTTGTTCATCCCAAGCAACAAACCGAGGATCTCCTTCGGAGGTCTGTGCCGAAATAAGTGGTTCACTTTGCCTCTGCCTTTTCAAGAACGTGCGAACCAGTGAGACCACTTCTGTAATTCTTCCCATTTAATCTGTGGCCACTTGAATATTCTGCAACTCACTGGTTTGGTTGGAGTTTTTCATAGAGATTTCTGAACTGTCCCCATTGGTATTGGGGTGGACAAATTCAGACATATCTCTTTTGATCACGAAGCAGGCTTGAGGATTTTGTGGGAGTAAAAGATTACCAGAAAAAATTCCCAGAAATCGTCTAATCTGATACCATGACAGAATAGATTTTTCTCTGTTAATTTTTACAAGAGACTACACTAAATATTTATATACAAGAGAGCCTAACTTAGAAGACTCTAGACTTAGCAGCACTACTGGTTTTAGGGTGTAGTGCCTCAAAACCAGCCTTAAAGTTAGGGATAACAATAAATAAAATATTCATATGATAACATTTAATATACTAAATATCCCTTATTGGACAACTGTATTCTGACAGTCTTGAATTATGATTCTGCTGCCACCAAGCCAGAAGTGACCTGCTATCGTAATGTGCATGTCTCTGTCTGTTAAATTATTGTTCATTGGCTGATTGGCATTAGCCATTTCTCCAGGGAAATGGTGATCAGTCACCACACCAACTGCGTAAGTCGGCAAGTCTAGTAAAAAATCGTCATGGTGGAAATCAAATGTCCAATGGTCTTACCTCTAAACATGATGGAAGAGTAAAGGTAATGGCACTGTTTTTCCCCCTCTATTTTATTATAAGAGGCACTATTAGGATGTTGGAATGTAATTGGTGTTCACCTGGTCATGAACCCTTGTGCTGTTTTGCTTTTTCCCCCTTTCGTTTTAGGGGATCCTAAGCTCTTTCTTGGTTTTTTCCATTCTATTCCAAAATAAAAATTTTCCTCTGTATTTCTATTTGTTTCTTAAGATAACAGGTGAACTTGATGAAAATTTTATATATATGCATGCCTTCTAGGAGCTTGCAGATTTGCTGGAAGAGAAAAATAGGTCCCTGGAGGCAGTTCAAGCTAATCATGAACAACAAATAAAGCAATTCAAGATGGAACTTGAAAAAGAGCGTGATAAACTAGTGAATGTACAGATGAGATTGCAAGGTATAATTTGTACACCTTGAGGACCCATTTATGATACTTGCAATATCATCTGTTGTCAAGCAAAGGAAATATCATCTTTCTTCTTATTTATTGTAAAATTCCAGAGGAGCACAAGCAGAATGAGTCTTTTCAGGAGCAGCTTAAGTTACTGAAATCAGAGAAGGATAAAGTAAGCTTCTAAATTGTTTGGTGTTGATAGATGTTATCATTGATTTGACTTTTTTAAATGCCCTCACCTCCACCCCTTCTTTTATAGCACATGATGGTTCCTCTGTTGAGAATTGCTTAATGTGTTTTCTTCAAGTCAGGCAGTATTCATACACATTTACCCTTAATCAACGTGGATAGCGATGATGACTTGACAAACTTTTCGTGCTTTCTATCGCTTCAAATTAGCATGTTCCAATTGTATAATCTAGTTACTGTACTTCATTTCTGTATTTTTAACATCAATCCCCGTATCTAGGGTCTTCCTTGAAATTATTATGTTTCTGTGACTTTTTGCATAATGTTTATTCAATTTTGGCTACTTGTTTAGCTTGTTAGCTGTTTGCTACTTTTGTATAGTTGTGTTCTTCATTTGAATAGCGTTTGGGAGTTAGTAAATCATTTCAGTCTATGTTAGTTGAAGACCATTTTGAGTTCCTCATTTGTCCCATCTAAAAGAATCATGCATGAACTCTTCTCTATTTTTCTTTCTCTCTGGATTTTAATTGTCAAATATTCTTACTTTACTGAGCATTGACAGACGTTCACTGAGTTGAGCAAATTACGCAGTGAATTGAATGGAAAAATGGTAGAAATAAGACGTTTGCAAATGGAGTTGAATAGACAGGAGGATGAAAGTGCAGATGATACACAGGATAATTTGAAAAGAGCGATTGCCACCTTGGAGAAAGAGAACACTCATCTAAAGGTTGATACCTGCTTGCGTTGTTAATAGTTTCCATTTAAAGAAGTGTATTATCGTCGACAAAGATTATATTGCTCCTTTATATTAACATCCTGCATGTACTTCCATTTGTATCCTCTTATAGATGGAGAAGAATGAACTTGAAGCTGCCCTGGCAAGTAGCAGGAAATCTTTAACTGGCAAGATCGATCCCAATGCTTCAGAGACTCTGGTAATATCCAGTTTGCTATGCATGAACTATATTCTCTGCAGGTGCCATATTTTTGGGTTGGTTTGGATGTGCATGTGTGGATATGTTATGCATTGGCAAAGTTTGATTCATTATTGGTTATTGTTATATTTTCTTTGCTGAAACTTTTTATCTGCAGCATTTCAATTTTATCAATTCTTTGTGTGTAATATCCTTTTCTCCAGAAGTTAGATTCATCAGGAAGTTCTCCCCGGACGAAAGAAATGGAACTATCACTGCATCAAATGGAGAAGGATCTGAAAGAAACATGCCGTGAAAGGGATAAGGCTTTACAAGAATTAAATCGTCTTAAGCAACATTTGTTAGAAAAGGTTGCACCCCCCTGAACTTTTATGGAGTTTTTGGTGAAAATTTAGTCTTATACGTCTTCAAGTTTCACTTATAATGGCATCTGTCAAATTGTCTAGCATAGATTATGTGATGTTAAAAGGATTTCTTTGTTATTCTTGACTCGTTGATATTACAATATGATCACCTAGTAGAATCTTGCATGCAACTGTAATTGTCTGGCCACTGTTTGTATATTTTACAAATATATAATACTCTACCTTGTTACCATAATTCAACCCCCCTCCTCGGGAAAAGAGCAGAGGAACTTTCATTAAGAAATGCAGTCTTGATCTTTTTAGCTTCTATGTATTTTTTGTTATATATTTATGTGGATGAGGATGTTGGAAACATGCCGCCATGAGAGAAAACAGTAGTAGCATGGTTGTCTAACTTTTAAGTTTTTAATAGGATCATCTTCAACTTTCTGTTTCCTCTGTTACATTCTATGAGGATCCTGGATCCTGTATATTTTAATGTGATTTCTTACAATTTCTGCAGTCAAATTAAACATGGTTCATCTTTCTGCGATATTTTCTAGGAATCTGAAGAATCAGAAAAAATGGATGAAGACAGCAAAATTATTGAAGAACTTCGTGAGAGCAATGAATATCAAAGAGCTCAAATTGCACGCTTGGAGAAAGCCCTGAAGCTGGCAATGGCAGGTCAGGAGGAAGCTAAGATGACAAACAACAACGAACTTCAGAAGTCTAAGGAAATCATAGATGATCTTAATAAGAAACTTGCAAACTGCATGAGCACAATAGATGCAAAAAATATTGAACTACTAAATCTTCAAACTGCTCTCGGTCAGTACTATGCTGAAATTGAAGCTAAGGTAAGTAAATCTTTAGCGTTGTGTATGGACAGACACTCAAGATAGCACTAGCCAAAGACAAAACTTAGATTTAATGCTTTATATTGTTCTGTTATAGGAGCATTTGGAGCGTGATTTGGCTGTAGCTAGAGAAGAATCCTCTAGACTTTCTGGTCTTCTGAAAGTATGGTCTCCCTCCTTTCCTAGTTATTTGACAGTTCCTTTCATGAGTTGGAATGTGGAAAAGCATGTGTCTCGAGGTCAAGAGCTTTTCCCTTATTTTCCTTTCTGATCATCCGTGCATTCTCCAGGATGCAGATCAACAAGCAGAATTATCAAAGAGGGAAAAAGAAGAAATTCTGTCAAAGCTTTCGCAAACTGAAAGAATGTTAGCAGAAGGGAAAGCAAGAGTAAACAAGCTTGGGGAAGATAATAGTAAGCTAAGGCGTGCTCTTGAGCATAGCATGACAAGGCTTAACAGAATGTCGATTGACTCTGATTATCTTGTTGACAGGTTAGCCTGTTTAGATGTTGAATCATATTCTTACTATGAGGAATTGTCTACATTTTAGAACTGGATTTAACCATTACCATGTTAACTGACACTAACTTTTGTCACAATTGAATATATTTGATTATTGTTTTGTCAGTGGATTATTTATTTATTTGAGTTTGAAATTGCTGTGGCTCTTTCTTTTTCTTTTAATGTTCTATGAATAACTAGAACGTTAATATTGCAACTGACTTTTTCGCAGGCGTATTGTAATCAAACTACTTGTGACCTACTTCCAGAGAAACCACAGCAAAGAGGTATAAAATGGTTCAAGTAATTATGTGACACAACTGGATAATGAAATTTCTCTATCCATTTCATTTTTGCGAGCTATTATTTGGAAATCGAGGCTGTGGCATTGATCTCTGCTACAAAAAACTATTGCTGTACTATCCTACACTTACTTTCATATGAATTCCAGGTTTTGGAACTTATGGTTCGGATGCTGGGATTCTCAGATGAAGACAAGCAGCGGATAGGTATTGCTCAACAAGGTACTGGCAAAGGTGTTGTTCGGGGTGTTTTGGGTCTACCTGGTCGTTTGGTTGGTGGCATCTTGGGTGGAGGTTCGGCTGATGTACCTGCAAGTATAGCCCCTGATAATCAGGTGACTTCTTTTTTTCACTTTATTCAGAAAACGAATGTCCAAATTCCCATAAACAATGTTTTTTTTATTTAGCCGTTTGTCATTGGTGTGAGGAAATGGGTCAAAATTGGTTTGGTGTCCCTGAACTAGTAGTATCAGAAAAAATGTCATGGAGGCCCCTATAGTAGGAGTTAATTGCACTTTGCCCCATTTACTCAAAATATGGGCAAATTAGTCTCTGTACATTAGATCAAAGAGCAAATTGATCTTTTTTGTTAAAAATTTCATTCATTCTTACTATCAAAAACTGGTGTGACTAGTGAAATAACCTGACCATGTATATCTCATGCTAATGTACAAGGATCAGTCTTTTATAGTAAAAATGGATAGAATTTTTAATAGAAAGACTAGTTAGGGCAAGATGCAATCAGACTCCTAGTGCAGGAGCCTCCGTGGTACTTTTACCAGTAGTCTCTGAAAGAAACCTATTACATTTCACTATCCATGACATGCAAGTTTACGTAGAATTCAAGATGTGTTAAAATGGGAAACAATCAAATATAACTCAGCCTTGACTATTCCCAGTATCATGAACACTTGGATTTTTGTTTTTCCTCAGTCAATTGCAGATCTTTGGGTTGATTTTCTTCTCAAGGAAACCGAAGAACGAGAAAAGAGGGCAGAAGATGCTAGTAAATCCAATGAAGACCTTAATGGAAGAAATCCAAATGCTACAGGACCTACTACATCTGCGTCTGACCAAACAACTGGTGGTTCTGGTTTCTCTAGGTCTAGTTTCTCTCCGAGCCCCACACCCTCAGTAGGAAATCTTCGGCAGTATGAACATTCGGATTCTGAATTCTCGACTGTTCCTCTCACAACATCGGAAGGTAGTAGTCGTTTATCGAGATTACTACCGAAATACTGAAAGGGTTTTCTCGGATGATGTAATTATTCCAAAAGGTATAGTTTTCTTTATTGGATGTTGTAGCGAAGATGAGTTCTATCTTCTAAAGTCTTCGACCAATTCCTTCATATACTTGAAATAAAAGATGAAATCCCTCCCATTGTTCATTGTTGCTTTGTTTATATGGAAAAATGGATATTGATGACAAAGAAATACTAGATGACAATAAATTTGTGGCATTTGATTTGTATTTTTGTTCCATTGGATAAGTGTTTAAGGTTTGATTTAAAAAAAAAAAAATTTCAAAGTCAGCTTATCTCTGTTAAACATTTCTAGATACCCAATTTTCCTTAAATTTTTTTTCCTACATTTAAATTTTAATTTTCTATATTTTTAATTTGATTTTCATTTTACTTTTTTGAAAACATCATAAATTGAGATTCACTTCCGAAAATCTTACACCGCAATTTTAAAAAAATTCTAGACAAATTATTTAATCACTAAATCATGGATAAATTATTTTTTTGTCATTTGATAATTGACACTTTTTAGTTAGTATAATAATAATTCTAGTCTACAATATCTTTATTTTTGTCAATTTAACCCTAATTATATATTAAATGATAAGAATTGAAATTCTTTTTTAAAAATTGTAAACATTAAATTTTAAATAAAAGCAGATAAAAATTTAAAATAGATAGAGTGAGAAAATGAGGGAAAATTATTTTTAAATGTTCTCTATATTATTTGGATAAAAAGGTTCAATACCCATTTTTTTAAAAAAAAATATTAAGCAAAATTATTGATTCTCTGTTTTTTTTACATTATTTTTCTTCACATAGCTTTTTGTTATACAAAAAAGAAAAAAATTATATTTTTAAATAATTTTGAGTTTTTTAATCATTTTATATATAATCAGAGTCAAATTAACAAAAACTATAAAATTGATGACTAAAATTAGTATTATACCGACTAAAACAGCATCACTTAACAATTGAGCCATAAAAAAACAATTTTAAAAATTTTAGTTATCAAATTGCAACTTTTTTAGTTAAATGACCAAAATGAAAACTTATCCATAAATTAGTGACTAATGGTGTACTTTACCCCAAAAATTTTATTTGTTTATTTAGACTTCCAGACTTGTAATATTGGTCCCATGAGCAAATTTTTTATTTTAAAGAAAACACATAATCTAATTTAATAAAATTACTTTGATGTCTTCTCAATTGGATTTTAATTAGATTAAAAGAGCAGAAAAATGAATTCTTAAAATTAAAAAAAGTAAAGGGACTAACTTTTAAATATGTGAAAATTATGAAGACTGAAACCATAATTATACCAAATCACCATTCAGTAAGCCAAAAAAAAAGCATCCATGACAAAAAAAAAAAAAAATTTCCACACAGGAAAAAAATTGAAGAGAAAAAAAGAAAAAAACAGAAAAAAGATGGTAACCCAAAAGCCAAAAGTCACCACCTCCTCCGATCAGCATCGTACTGAGACAAAGGTACAACTTCCGACAAAGGCGTAGAAATCGGTGTCGGAAGCGGTGAGTTCCGACAAACAGGACAAGACCCATTAAGTTTCAACCAAGCATCAATACAAGTTACATGAAAACAATGCCTACATTCAGGCATCATCCTCAACATTTCTGATTCTCTATACTCACACAAACATATCGAACAAATGGTGTTCCCAGCACTAGAACCCGTCACCTCCACCGCCGTAGACACCTCCTTTTTGCTGAACCGAAACTTGGGGTAAGAGTTTATGACGGCACGATCAAGCCCAAAGACGACGACGTTTTCTTCGTCGTGTTCATGGTCTTCTTCGCCGATGAAAACAATCCTGGGGAGGACGATACCGTTGGAGTTGGCGGCGGTGGCTGTTGAAATGGGGTTGGGGGAAATGGCACGAGGTGGAAGGGGTGAGGAAGAGCGGAAGCAAATGTAGGAAGCGAGGAGGAGAGTGGAGAGGAGGAGGAGGAAGCCGAGGGCGACGACGATGGCGTAGCCGACGCCTAAATTGGTGGTGAGATAAGTAGGGGATGAAAGGGGAGGGGTTGCCATTTGAAGGGAATGGGAGAATCCATTTGGGGACTAAAAAAAACAACACAGAAAACAAAAAAGAAGAAGAAGATTGAGGAAGAGAAGGTGGGTAGATGAATGCTTTTGCTGCTGCATTTAATTTAATACTTCAGCTGTTTTTTTCCAATTAGAGCCCCTAACAGTAAGATTTCATTTAGCCTTTTTTTTTTTAATTTAAAAAATAATAAATTGACTTAAAATTTTCATCTATTTCTATTTTTAAATATTAATTTTTATAGGTTACTATTTAATTATTCCGTTAGTTATATCAGTTTTTAACATTATAAATAAATGAAAGTTTTAACAAAAAAAAATCAATTTGCCCTTTGATATCTAACATTCATAGACCAGTTTGCCTATTTTTTAGTAGGGAGTAAAATACAATCTAACTCCTAGTGTCACGGGGCTAGACAACTCTGACCCGTTACATTAGTATATAGATTTTTATGATACTTTTACTATTTATAAAGATTAATCTTTTTAGAGTTTGTGATACTTCTAATATTGTCATAATGTTTGAACATGAGCTTTCACTTGAAAGTGTAATATTCCTTACTATAGCATCCGACACTTATGGGTAATAATTTATTTATTATATGAAACCCTTTTTTTTTAAATTGTATTTAATTTCAACTAATTTCAAACTCGAGTCTAAGTTGAATCTGTAAACTAGAATAAGATCTATCAATATTATTTTTCATATACAAGACTCAAACTCGAAATTTTACCATTGAATTCCTTATTAAGATTGATGAAATCCCTTTTCCATTACTCATATTTTACTATGATTAAATCCAAAATCGAGCCGAATTTAATCTCTACATAAAAAAAATTCTGAGCACTAATTTTCATCTATAATACACAAACTCAAAATTGTAAGTTTTTTCTTAAGGATTTTTATTATGACTAATGTAAAAAAGAGGAAAAGAAAAGTGAAAAGAGTAAAGGGTGCTTTTCTTTCTTTTGAAAGCAAAGGTAGAATTTTCCCTGTTTTTTAATCTCTAAAAAAGGAAATGTGTTCTAATTCAAATAAAGTATTTCCTTGGAAAACATTTCGAAAGTAGGGACATATTTACACAAATATACATACATATATATATATACACACACTTCTTAAACGTGATACAACATGCACCCTAAGTCCCAAATATAAAATCCCAACGTATAAATTATAAATAGCAGGTTGATTTTCTTTTTTGAAGATTGATATTACTTTTTATTATCATTAGGTTTTGAAGTGTTATATATATATATATATATTGTATTTGTTGATGGATTTAAGGATGGAGAAGGTTGCAAAGATGGTTCATTTGACAGGTCAAGAGTTGTGAAAATGACTTTGAGTAGTTGTGGGAATTGAGAGCCTAGAGAGAGATACGAGTACAGGGTGATTATCTTGCTTTGGTTGAGCTTCATAGAGTTATGTGTATATAGGTTAATAGTATACAGGTTATGCGTTCACTTTTGATTAGAGGATTCTTGTAGTGTAAATTTTTGTTGTTAGGTTAATGATACAACTTGATATGACTTAATTATAGGATATGTGAAATCTAAAAATATTGTTAGAGGAAGTCGAAATTAAATAATAATTTATTATTTTCATCATTTTTGAAGGGATTAGATATATATATATATTTTTTTTGGAGATCAAAATATAATTTTACTATAAATTAAATTTTTTATCTGGGAGGCCAAAATTTCTGTCTGTTTTCTTTAGATTTACTTCTAACGTAAATAATTGATGACAACGATCTTATTATCGAGTGAAATTATTGGTGATTTTTTTTTATAATGGGTTAAGAAATTCTTCAAATATCTTGTTTTATACAAGTAATCTACTATAGATAGCTTACCTCTATGCATTCAAAGCCAATAAGCAATAAACATTAGCCACCAGCTGTTGCCTTAACTATTAGCCTTAAAATTGTATTAGCTGTGACCTAAACTAGAGAGGCTCCACATAAACAGGTGGTGTGATAGAGTTTTAATGTACCAATTCAATTATGCATAGCTGCATTCAATGGTTATTAATGTTTTTTTTCCTATTAAAAATTTGTATTTTGTCACATTTACTTAAAAAATAAATAAATTAGTTCATGTATGTTACACCAAAGAGTAAATAGGTGATTTCTGTTAAAAATTTCATTCATTTTTACTATTAAAAACTAGTATGATTAACAGAACAACCAAACGTGTGCCTCATGGTTAATGGTAGAAATTAATGGAAATTTTAACAGAATGATCGATTTATTCTTTATCTAACACACAAAGACTAATTTATCTATTTTTTAAATAAAAAGAGCAAAATGTAATCTACCTCTTAATACAAGAAACTCCATAATACTTTTGCCATCACAATTTATTATGAAGAGTTTAATGACCATTAATAAGATGATGAAAGTAAAATTACAAAAACTTTAATCCACAAAATGGGGTTTGATTGTATGAAAAAAGCACAACAAATTAACAAAATGGAGCTGTATTACAGTCTGATAGTTTATTCTTTTTAAGTCATGGGTTTGATGCTTCTTTAAAGGCTAAAA
The DNA here is from genome assembly GCA_025503065.1 of Gossypium bickii. Taxonomy (NCBI): domain Eukaryota; kingdom Viridiplantae; phylum Streptophyta; class Magnoliopsida; order Malvales; family Malvaceae; genus Gossypium; species Gossypium bickii. The sequence goes on from CP106716.1 coordinate 82,497,006, forward strand.
GCAAAGCATTGGCTCCCACTTTTTTCTTACACTTCCATCTACTTTAATACCACAATTTTCTTACTAATAATTATAAAAATAATTTTATTTATCTATACCAAATATATTAAAAGTTTTTAATTGAGTTGGTATCACGAGTCAACTAAGCACCAATTCATTGGGTAATGACTAAATTACCATCGATTTATAAAGTAAATTATATTATTTTGATGGTTTTTCTATACTTTATATTACTTACTTAATTGAGTTGGTACCATGAGTCAACCGAATACCAACTCAGTTGGGTAATACTAAGATACCGTGTTTACAAAGTAATATAATTACTTTGAGTGTGTTTCTGGTCGTTTTATAGCTTTTATATAAAAATAAAAATGATAAAACCCGAGTTCGGCCTTCCCGTATTAATTTTTTATATTAATTTTTATATAATTTTTAAATATATATATAATACATCAAAAATACTAAAAACATTAAAATAAATATTGCCCAACAAGTTGAATAAATTTTAAAAAACATGTATACTTAAATAACATTAGGATAGATGCAATTTAACAAGCAAATGTCTCTAAAATAATAACAAAATTAAAAATAAAACAAGCGTTATACAATATCCAAACAATAACAACAAAATAGTAGTAACATAATAGTGAAATGATAGTAAAATAGGGAGAAAACAACAATAAAATAGCATTAAAACAACAAAAAAATAGCAATTTTTTGTCCTTTTGTGAATTCGGGCTGGACCCGAAGCCAAAAATGTCTTACCTGAGGTCCAATCCGTTTTTTAAAAGGGCCTTATTTTTTTTGCCCAAGCCCATTTTTCGAGCTTATATTTTTGCCCAAACCCTCTCACTTTTCAAGTGGGCCTTCAGGCCGAGTTAGGTGGACCTACCTATGAGCAAGTCTAGCCATAAGTCAACCGAGCACCAATTTAGTTGGGTAATGACTAAGATACCATGTTTGCAAAGTAATATAATTACCTTAAATATTATTTTTGTAGTTGTATATCTTTTATATAAAAAATAAAAGATTTAAACTTAAGGTATTATAGTTTTTAAAAAAAGTTAATTCAATTTTTATATCAATTTTTTTATAAAATATATTTATTATGTAATTCTATTTTTACTCACATTAGAGATGTTGTACAATCAAGTATTAAGTTAATTGTTCTCTATAGCTTGGTCAATGAAAATATGTCTATAATTTTTAAGGTTAATTTAGTCACTCTTTTATTTTAAAATTAGGAAGTTAGTCACCATACTTTAATTTTATACAATTTGATCTTTCTATTTTTATATTAGTTTAAATAGGGATGAATCTAGAATTTTTTTAGAAGGGTCATAATTGAATAATAAATTTAAGAGATCAAAATATAATTTTATAATGTATTAATTTTTCATTTTAGTAATTTTTTAAGAGATTAAACATAATTTTATTTATTTTGAGGGGCTAAAATGTAATTTTATCATAAATTAAATTTTAATTTAATAATCTTATAAACACTTAATTAACAATTTTCCATTTTAATATTTAGTTCATTGGTTTTTAATATTTTTATATAGTATTTTTAAGTAATTCTTTTATCTAATTTAAATATAAAATATTTATTTTATATTTAAAAAAGTAATGAAATTAACCATAAATTAAATAAAAATAAAATTTAAAAATTTTCAAATAACTATAGTTCTTTTTTAAAAATTTGTGAATCGAATTAAATAAAAAACATTTAAATAATAATCGCAACAGAATTATATCAAATTAAACAAAATTGAACCCCACGCATTGGTTCAAACAGATTTTTGATTTTCTTGCTCAACCCTAACTAATTGTAATCAAAGTTCTTAGTTCTTTGGGAAATATACGTACACTTTGTTTCGGGGTAAAGTAACATCTAGTTTCTAAATTTGATAATTTTTTTTAATTTAGTCTTTAAATCGTCTTGAAATTTTGTAACTTTTTTTAGATATATGTAACAATGTGACGTTATGATATTGTGACATATCATCACTTATCAGAATATCACATTGTTACATAAACCGAAATTGAAAACCGAAATTGAAAAAAAAAATCAAATTCTAAAACTAATGTAAATTAGATTTAGGTGTCAAGCTCCTTTCTCCTTTTTCTTTTGTTTTTAAAGAAATGATTTCATGTTAAATTCAAATCGATACTTGATCTATCTTTCTATAAAAATTAAGTTAAATTATGCTATTAGTCCTTTTACTACACATAAGTTATCAATTTAGTCTCTACATTTTAATTTGGTCATTTTTAAATAAAAAAAATTGAAACTTTAGTTTTGACCAAATAATAATTGTTAAATTTATTTAGTTGTATTATTTTCAAAATTGTTGTTGTATGACCTTTTCCAAAAACGCTTCTCTTTTACCATTTAGAATTTTTTATTAAACAACTTTAAATGTTACAAATTCGAGGATCAAGATCCAAACAACTTTCTTCTTCAATATCCAACATTGATCATCAGATCAACTTAGATCTAAGGTATATTCTTCTACTCATTGATGTTGATGGGTGCTGATCTATCATACCGGTCATTAACTCGTCGCTTGGAACTCGTTAGTAAAAAAAAAAAGACTTAACCTAATGAATTAAATAAAACTTTCAAATAATTTAATAATTATTTTGTAACTTTTTAAAGTTTAATAAAAAAAATAAACTTACAATAATTTCGTAACAGCAGGAATAATTTTTATTTTTTTTATCAGACTAATTTATCCTTTAGTTAACTACTTATCAAGCAAATGAATTTCATTAGGGTAGTCTAGTCCGAAAACCCAATTATCATCATCATGTGCATGGGCCATTGTACTTAGGTGATGGGCTATACCTAACCGACTTACAATTTTTTTTTTTTAAAATAGACTAACACCACGTTTGGTTCGCTGTAATGGAACAGAGCTGTAATAAGTAATTCAACTGTTTGGTTGAATGGAATGGAATGGAGCTGTAATAGAATTCTTGTGTTTGGTTGAATGGAATGATGTTGTAATAGCATACGAAAAAAAACTAAAATGACCAGAATACCCTTAGTAGAATTTTTTTTAGTTAGATAATTATTGTTATTGTTATTAAATTTTAATAAGGTTATTATTGAAAATAATTTAATAAAAATAATAAATAATTTAATCATTTTTAATATAATTATTATTAAATATAATTTAATAAAAAATATAATTTAATAACATGCTTAATATAATTATTATTATATGAATTAAAAAATCAAAATATATGATACTATAAAAATATATATAATCTATTTTATTATTTTTAAACTGCAATACTTATATGTGTTAAAATATCATTACTGAAATAAATAATTTAATTACTCTACAAAAAAAAAATATTAGAAGTAATTAATTAACTTGAGAATTATATTTTACATCCAAACATAATATTCATATATTAACAAAAAGTTACATAATTTCATTAGTTTATATGTCATAATCCATATGTTTTAAAGTTTTACAACATCAAAAAGTTACAACATTGTAATGATATTCTATCATGTCATTATACCATCCAAATATTACAAACACAAAAAGATATCAAAATATAATATATACTTTTACTTAATATCTTTTACTTAATAATGATATATAATTTAATAATATACTTATATAATAAGTAAATATACATGTATTTTACAAATGTATGTATATTAGTATCACACATTTCACCATATGCACCATACATTTGTCTTAATTTAATTTATTCATCACATAATATCAATTTAATAATAATAAATACATTAAATATTTACTTAAATAATAAGTCAATGCATACATGTATTACAAATGTATGTACAATATTTATTACACATGTATTTTATTTTTACCATACACTTTTCTTTCTTTTATTTATTTAATAATAATTAATATAATTAATTTAAAACCCTAAACATCAAAAAAATCCAATAATTAAGATTTTATCTAAGTTTGCCGCCACATCTATAGAAATTGGCTTAATTGTCATTTTGGTCCTTTTTATTTTCTTTTAATCTACAACTAAACTTATACACTTTATTCAATTTAATCATTTTCTCCTAATTATCCTTAATTTAAGCTAATTCACTTTATTAAACTTTAATTAACCAGTCACTTAACTTCTTAAATATTTTTAATAGATATTTACATATTCATTTTTCAGCAACGGAGACCCGAAAATACACTTTTTCGATGACCGTAAAATTCGGGTCATTACAATTATAACACATGATGAATCAAAGGAAAATAAATTATCATTCAACAAGTCTAGTACGATACAAAAAATTATTCAAACACCACCAAAGTTTCATAAACTAGATACATGAAATAACATAAACAACGTAACAATTACTATTTTTACTCTAAACTTAACTAATTTCTAGATGCTTGCCATTCATTGAACATTTGGTTGGCTAGTTCCATCCTCCAAGTAGCCCATGCATCCGATGGATGAATATTTACGATATTCGCTTCATCATCATCTATCACATTATTAGGTAATCTTTCTTCCAACTCCGCTTCAATAGGATCAATACTCAGATAGGTTCTAATAAAATTATGGAGCAAACAACATGCAATAATGATTCTATTGTGCACCCTCACAGGATAGAATGATGGACTCCTAAGTATTCCCCATCTAAGTTTGAATAACCCAAAACATCTTTCAATAACATTACGCGCTGAAGCATGTTTCATATTGAAAAATTCTTCCGAAGTACTTGGCTGGTAACCCTGACGCTACTCATTCAAATGATATCTTTGTCCTCTAAATGGCGCAAGAAATCCCTCACAATTTGTGTATCCAGCATCAACTAGATAATAACAACCTATAAAAAAGAAACTATTTGTCATGGTTAATTTCCCGTAAAAGTATAATCTTAAAAATTAATTCAAATTCCTAAATTTTGCACTTTACCATGCGGAACTTTTAGTCCATGTCTCCTACTAATAGCATCTCGAAGAACTCGTCCATCAGCAACAGAACCTTCCCAACCAGGAAGAACATAAACAAAATGCATATCAGGTGTACAAACACCTAACATATTTGTTGCTATGTCACTTTTTCGCGTACGATATCTAGATTTATCAACTTTTGGAACCCTAATCTTGATGTGGGTTCCATCTAAAGCACCTAAGCAATTCTACATCACATGTATAAAACCTCAAGTTAAGATAATATATTTAAATCTAAAAGGATTAAATTATGTACGAGCTATATATAGTATTCACTCTAATACCTTGAACCATTTCCACCTTGGGTCTGTAGAATTAGCTGTAATTGGCTCTGCCTTTTTAAATAACACATCTTGTAAGAGTATGACAGCATTTAAAACATTGCGAAATGATCTGCTAACGGTTTCCCTAGACCTATTAAAGTGATGCTTGATAACTCTATTTTTAAGGTGATGAGAAATGATATGTAAAAACATTGCCACTTGCTCATCAACAAGCATGTTCCTAGACGCCTTCAATCCCCCTAAAGTTTGTAACATCTCACATAGTTTAAAAAAGGTAATTCTATTCATCCTAACTTGTTCAGTACAAGTCTCGTCACTAGCATATACAAGTTTTTTCACATAATCTCGTTGTGCATAAAAATCTAAAATATAGGATCTAATCCTTGGTCTATAAGTATGTAGCTATGGATGGCACCCAATGCAACTAAGAACCAACTCGCAATAGTACACATTTGAAACCATATTGTAATAGCAAGACCAATTCTTTTACGCCTCACACTATGTCCAATCAAAGGCAGACGAGCCATAACTGCAATATATTAAAGTGTTACATATCTTCAAATCATAGTAAAAGGGTCACATTTCTTCAATACTAATTTCAATAACAGTAAAACAAAATTAAAGAATTTAATTGCCATATAACTTACAGTGTTTCAGTGAATACAAGTTGCTCAACCCTGTAACTCCAAAATTCTTTGGATTCACAAACTCTGTAACTCCAAAATTCTTTGCTGCAAGTTTCAATTTGCAAAAAAACATTCATATACATGTATAAATAGAAGTAACACAAGATTTATTACAAAAAAGATAAAGCTTGACAATAACCTTCAATTTACTAGCAAACTGCATACTGAATATCTCATATACTTCCTAGAATAGGAGAACGCAAACTAAGGTAAGTTGATGACATAGCATGTCTTGGAACATTAAAATGCTATAAAGCAAACTAGAACCCTTATACTGCTTAAGGTCACAAGGAAAGTATTTGCTTGAGTAAAATAAGGTGCAAAATGTGTGTCTGCATATCTACAAAATGAGCTTAAGATATAAAGAGTGATCCACGTTTCATGAAAAGTGCCAAATCTAGTCCAGCTGCTCGATCCAAGTTCACAAAATACCGCAAAGAAGTACGCAGTTTCCTGCCTTGCGTTGCTGTCGACAAGTAAGAAATGCAAGAAGCTTATAATCTCATATGGGGCGATAGGGTATCTGAAGAAGGCATCGGAGATGGAAATCCAAAAGTGCGAAGAAGCTCCTTGAGAGGTTACAGAGAGGGAGGCTTAGAAGTTTGTTCAGCCGAAGTAGAAGAGGAAGAAGGAATGCAAGTATTCTGTTTGTACGATGTTAATGTTTCATTGTCTGAATGAAACAGAGTAGTTAATGTTATGAAAACCAAGGCGTTAAAACGATCCTAATCTATGCTCTCCAATGTCAATGTTTTTAAAAAATTAGTAATGAAATGGTGAAGTTATGTGAAATTTTATTTACACATATGATCGTATAAAATTAAGAAATTGCACTAGAAATTAACTATAAGATTAAAATATATGTTTATTGACTCGACTCTAAATAATACGGTGACTTGGAGAATAGGGATTTAAGTGCATAATATCTTCTACTTTAAGGATTGAAATATTGTAGATAAAAAAAAAATTTAAGTTTATAGATATTAAAAAAATAAGCTTTGTTGAAAAGTTGTATTTAATTTATAATTAACTTATGATTTTTGTGTTTAAATATTCAAAGTTTCTATTTATAAATAATAAAAAACCAAATATTCTAATCCATAAATTTAACTCCCAAGTTTCTGACCAAGAAAATGAAAAAATTATATTAAAAATATTTACTTTCCATATATTTAAAGCTAGAGTCATACTTAATTATATGATTGCTTATTATTTCTTTCCATTTATTATTACTTAATTATATGATACTTATAAATATCTGTCCATAAAAGATTAGACTAAACAATCAAAGGTATAAATCAATCTATCAGTGTGCCAGGCCAAAAAAAAGTAAGGGTATTGGAGAAATAAGTTGGACCACTAAGTAAAAGGACAACTTTATTCTTAATGCTTATTAAGCCAAAAGTCTTACTCCAGTCCAGACATAAGCATTTGATAATTATCTTCATTTCAAATTTTTTTTCCAGCATTGATTAGGAAAGGCGTGATACAGAATGTGCAATGGTCTGAAGATAGAGATAGCACGAAAAGCTAATAGCAATCTCAGTAAAGTATCAAGAATTTCTGCATCTTAACTTAAATCAAACAAATGCAACAAAGCAAAACACGAGTAAATAAACACCATACCATATATTATCGCGAGAGAAGGTGAAAAGTGAAAATAGATCAGGAAATAACTTATGAAGGTTAAAATGAGATACACACACTTAGATGAAAAGAAAAGAAAAATTGCAAAACAAGAAGCACAAAACAAACTTTTAGACTACTAGAGACCAACAGAAACTTAATTACATATTTTTAGATTAAAATTAGGTTTAATTACTGGTAACTAGTGAGAGATCAGATCCAGAATGGCCACTCCACTCTTTTGAAGAATTTGGAGTTCTCTTCTAGGAAGATGCTAGATCAAGCTTTGAAGATTAACTTGGAGAATTGAGAATTTATTTTCCTTTTTATTTCCTTTTCCTTTTATCTAGATTTGATTGGATTGATTGGATTAATGTTGCTGCTTAGATCTAAGATCACTTAATGGAAGAGTGTTGAACTAATTTACTAGATTAGTTTTTTCTTAAATATCCTAAACACAGCAAATAAAAGGTGAATGTTTAGCGATTTAAAACAACTGGTTAATAGTGAATAAAGAGTCACCGTAGTTGTGATGACAAGAAAACTGAAGAGCACTATCAAATATGATCCCAACTCGAGAAGTAACAGCAAGTCGAATGTTACACTAGCAACCTGCAACACCACGATTAAACCTGTCATTATTTGAATGGGCAATGGTAAATAGAAATTAATTCTGTTAAACAAAAAAAAAGTTAATTCAAACAATAGTAAATACCTGATAGATGTTAAGCCTAGAACTAGTCGAATCATAGAAAGTGAATACCCCTTCAAGAACCTCATGTTGCATGTTCACTTCATCGGTATGATCAGCTAATTCCTGCAATAGAGTGAGACCAATAGCAATCAGAACTGAAAGTTAAAGAAAGCACGTGGCAAGTCATTCTAGTGTTTTCACCACTTACCATAAAATCTTTATCCAAAGGTTTGTTCTGTTATATTTACTGATAATGATACTTGGAAGTTTATGTGGTTGGTAAAAGAGAGTACAAGTATTGAAGTGATGCAAGCTGGAATGAAATACACATACTTTCTTTTCTTTACGTTTTCTTTGTAATGGTACATGCAAATTTCTTTCATAGAAGCAAAGTATTTCTCTTATCAAACTTCCAATTGGAAGAGCAGTTATCCAAGACATTTGACAATCCCCGTATCTTAAATATCATATATTTGATTCTTTAAACCTAATTCCACTCTGAAGAAAAGCAAATAAATTCTTAAAGCACAAATCATCATCTTAAAGAAAGAAACTGTAACATAAAGAAAAAGATCAAGAAAAGGAACAGGTTTCCTCCAGCACAGAACTCAAGGACTAGGAACAAACAACTTTCAGACTGAAAATTAAAGAAAAATCAGCCCATTCTTATGTGGAAATTAGAGTAGAAAAACATATATACATTGTATTCTAAATAATCAGCACTTGATACTTGACTTTAACGTATTAACTATTAAGCAAATTATAACATCAAATCCCAACACAAACCAATTGGTGGAGAAGCATTGCCAGAAACTAATAAATTGCCCAGTCCCCAGTAATCGCTACAAAACAACCAAATTTCCAAGTTGATAAAGAGAAATCGAATCAGTTAATCCATCAAACCGTGGGATTAAAGAGAATATATCAAATGGGCATTCCAGAAATGACCGGAAAATCGTAAACAACCCACTGTTGGAATCGAAAAACGAGAAGAAAGAAAAGAGAGAATGTAACGGCCTAATTTTCAGTGGTGTCGGAAATGGTGATATGAGTTCACTAAATCTGACAGGTAAGATTGAGTAAGATAGTAATTTAATACTTATGAGTCAAGTGAGAATTTAGAAGAATTTGTGGATTGGTGAATTTGGTGAATTAAAAGGATTTATTAGGTTAAATGGGTCAAAAACGAGGTATCGAGACCTCGAATTTGAAAACGATCCATAATATTTTTAGAAATATTTATGGAGTGTTATTAAGTTAGTATTAAAGTTTGGTTGAGAAATTTAAATGTTTGGGTAGTCAATTAAATAAAAAGGACTAAATTGTAACAAATGCAAAATTGCTAGAAGAATTAAATAGCTCAAGTGTTAAAAGAAAGAGGATTTATAGGGCAATTAACCTAAAGGTGAAAAGGCTGGACGGCAAGTGGAAGAAAATCATCACAAAGATAAGGATAATAAGGGCAAAATTGGAAATTTAATAATTTTAACATGTTTATTAAGATAAGATTGAAAATAATCTAGAGAAATCTTCACACCATCTCAGCCAAAAACGTCAGAGGAGTTCTGGAGAAAGCTTATTTTCATACTATTACAACCTATCGAGAAACCAAAGAAGAAAGAGGAAAAGAAAAAGTTGCAGAGTAGTCCCTAAATTTGAAAATCTTCTACAAATCAGCCGGGTAAGTTCATATGGTTGAATTTATATCTTTATTTGTGAAAGATTGAATGATATAATGTGTCTTATTAAATATGAATTTGCTTGTGGGAATTGTGAAAAATATGATAAAATGAAAGAATAAATGACGGTAATTCAAATTAGGAAAAACGCAGAATTGAGTACGCTCGTGTCATGACATGTGATGAAATGACGGATAAGACCATGGTTAATCCATGGCAAATGTGAAATGTAGGTATGGTATCATCCATACTGAGTTATGAAATGTAGGTATGGTATCATCCATACCGAGTTATGAAATGTAGGTATGGTGTCATCTATACTGAGATATGAAATGTAGGTATGGTATCATCCATACTGAGTTGCGAAATGTAGGTATGGTATTAACCATACTGAGTTGTGAAACGTGGCACTGAGTAACGATGTACTTAAATTCGTAAGACGTTTCCTAATTTGATAATTAAGTAATACAAAAGGTGTGAATCAAATGAAAGAGATTGAATGATCGTTAATGTTGAGCTCAACTATGTGAAGTACTTTAACAATGGTTGTGAATGGCAGGGAACTTTAGTAAATACTTTGTTATTGTGTGGAAATGTTATGTGTGGTAAGCTACTTTTAAACCTATGGACTTACTAAGCTTTATCAAGCTTACTTGTGTATTTGATATTTTTATGTAGATTGAATTAAAGAGAAGTGGTAGATCGGATCATCACAGCAAAGCTCACTATCCAGATCAATTCTGGCAGCTTTTGTTTTATGTTTAAAGATTTATATGGCATGTATAGAGTTTAAATGAGATAGAGTAAAGATGTTATAAACTAGTTAACAATATTTTGCAATGAAACAGTTTTTGAATTACAGCAGTAACGTGATTTTGAAAAATCACCAAAAATAGAAGAAATGGAATTAGAAAGTGAATAAGATATATAATTGAAGCTTATTGAGTCTATTTTCATATAAAAGAAACATAACAAACAAATTATTCTTGTGGTTTGAGATATTTTAATTTTTGTGAGACTAGTTCAGAATGATTACTTGATCCCCTATTCTATCTTTGAAAAATCATTAGAAATTGTACAAAAATAATTGGGGGATATAGTTTATATGCATGGAATCCTGAATGAGTCTATTTTCAAATGAAATAAATAATAAGGTCATATGAATTCTGTATGAAGAGTAATTTGATTCGTAGTGAAGAGAGGTTAGAGCAGTCAAACAGTAAAATAGGGGAAACTTTAATGAATAAACTGTACTAATTGGCCACATGAAAAATTCTGGAAAAATTATAGTAAAAATATATATGAGTTTAGTTTCAGGGAAAATTAAAGGATCTTAATTTGGAGTTTCGTAGCTCCAGATATAAATATTTTAGTGACTCTGACGCAGATGGATAGTTTTAAATTTTATGCCGAATTAGTAGTTAAGTTTAGTAATGCCTCGTGCTCGACTCCGGCAACGGTCTCGGGTAAGGGGTGTTGCAGAGAAAGCCAAAAAAAGGAACAAACCTGTAAAACATGAAGAAGGCGAATGATGTTAGGGTGATTAACAGAAGAGAGAAAATTAAGCTCGCAATCCAAACAGTTGGCGAGGTGTTTGTTGATCTTGGAAAGGAAAACTTGCTTCACTGCCACTTCTTCACCGCTTGATTTCGCCTCAGCTTTCCAAACGATGGAAACAAAACTTCACGTAGCTTTGATTTTAGCAAATAGTCTCCGGTCGTGAAGGGTTCCAACAGATCACGAAGGAGAAAGTCTGAAGGAGATTTTGGGAAAATTTTTCTTCATTTCTATTCGGCGATGGATGGAATAGCCATTCAGAGGTTTCAGCATGGAATCCCTATTACGCGTTTGAGAGAATAGAAACGTAATAGGTAATGCGGCCGAATGAAGAAACAGTGAACCAAACAAAAGCATTAGATGGGCCCACGGAATAGGGGTGTAATGGCATGCCATTACACCCAACCAAACATGGTGTAATAGTAGAAAAAAACACTGTCCATCCAACCTCACCCTAAATTTCACTAAATATTTTCTTTTTAAATTAATTAACTATTGATGTGACGTAATACATGTGGACTATTAATTTAAAATGACTTAAGTAAATAATTCAAAATAATTGGAACTTAGGGTTAATTTAATATTGCATTTAAAAAGTGTTGTGGAAAAGTGATTTTAAGAAATATTTTTGAAAAGTTTGGTTTAACATTTTAGTGTTTAACATTACTGTCAAAAAGTACTTTCGAGAAATAAAATGTCCATTTTAAACACGGTGTTATACAGCAACAAATATGCATTTAAATAATGTTCAAATTAGTTAATATTATGATATTTCAGTAAAAATATAAAAAAATAATTTATTATAATTTGTTGTTAATATCTTAATATAAGAAATATAAATTTTAAATATTTTTTAAGCAATTAATATTAATTATTTATAAAATTTAATTTAAATATATAAACTATATTTTAACCAATAAATTTTTTATTACATATTTAAAATAAATTTCAATAGTATAGCATACCCAATATAAATATTATATAAAATATTTTATAAAAGTTAAAATTATCTTTTATTCTTAAAAGCGCTTTTGCATTTGCTTTTGGGTTCGAAAGCGCTTTTTAACCTTTTGAGAAATAATGCTAAACTAAGTTTTAATAGTGATTAAAACATGAGCAACTGAAAATGACTAGAACTCAATGTGACTAAAACCTAAAATATTCTAAATTTATAAGTACTCAACTTGAAATATCAAACCTTAATCCAGAATTTAAAATAAATCCTAAAAAACTTAAAATTGATTCCAACTAAAATATCCAAAATTTTTAAAATCTAAATTAAACAAATCCAAACCAATACAGTCCCTACAGTCCATTTTAGAATATATATATATATCATCAATCATCAACTGTTTGAAGAGTAATATTTCAGAATCCAACTAGCAAATAGCAATTTTAGGTCCACTAAATAACATAAACTAGTTCCATTAAATTTTGTCCCATTCAACATATTTCAATTTTCGATTCTGAATAATTCAAACAAAATCCAATTTAATAAATCTATTCGACTTAATAAATTGATTGATTTTTAATTTAACCGCATTTGTTGTATTATTACAAAGAGAACCAACCTATATAAGTATGTCTATCAACAGCCATTACTGTTAAACTCAGTACCAAAAAAGATGAACACCACGCTTACGGTATCTAAGCACTCAAAACTCCCCTGCCACTACCTTCTTAAACACAACCGTCGCTTCTGCACCGAACCTAACCCACAACCACTAACGCCGCCGCAAGACGATGAGCAAAGAATCACTCAAACAGTTCAACTCCTCCTCGAAACCCCACACCAAGAATGGTCCTCTTCTCAGCCTTTGCAATCGCTATTATTCTCTTCTCCCCTTCCATCTCCTCGTTCTATCTTGAAAACCACTCGCAGCTTACCTTCCTATTGTCAAGCCCTTAATTTCTTCCAACACCTCCGTGAAAACTCCCTATCTACAAATACACAATCCCTCTCTCATTCATTCCAAGCCCTTCTTGAACTAGCCGGCAAAGAACCCGATGCGGCATCAAGGTTATTCGAACTGTATCAGGCTTCTAAAGAATGGAGTGTTCCTCTAACTGTCAATGCCACCGCGCTTCTTATACGGTACTTTGGGAGACTCGAAATGGTGGATAAATCAATTGTTGTTTTTGATGAAATCGACCTTTCTATTAAAAGTACACATATTCGTAATATTTTGATAGATGTTTTGTTGAGAGATGGTCGTATTGACCGTGCACTCAATGTGCTCGATGAAATGCTTCAACGGGTATCTGAGTCTCCACCTAATGGCGTTACTGGGGATATTGTTTTCTATGGTTTGACCAAGAGAGGCAGGAAAGGGAGGAATGTCAGCGATGAAGAGTTGATTAAGCTGGTTTTAAACTTGGGGAAACATAGTGTTTTCCCAAACACAAATTGGCTGACACAATTGGTTTCTAGCTTATGTAGGAATGGGAAAATCAATCAAGCTTGGGATGTTTTGCATGAACAGCTGAAACTAGGAGCACCCATTGAATCCCCAACTTTCAATGTGCTTTTGACCGGATTAGTGAGGTGTGGTGACGTTAAAAGAATGAACACTGTTTTGGCTGAGATGAAAGAGAGTGGTGTTCAACCCGATGTTGTTACTTTAGGGATTGTAATCAATCAATTATGCAAGTTAAGAAGGGTTGATGATGCAATGGAGGTGTTCAACAAAATGGGTGAAGAAACTGGGATTGATGGTGTTTCAGTTGAAGCTGACATTGTTATTCTCAATACTTTGATCAATGGGCTCTGCAAAGTAGGCAGGCAAGAAGAAGGGTTGGATTTAATGGAAAAGATGAAGTACAGTAAGGGTTTAGTCCCTAATACAGTCACTTATAATTGCTTGATTGATGGGTTTTGTAAAGTTGGAGAGGTTGAGAAAGGGAAAGAACTGTTTGAAAAGATGCAACAAGATGGTGTTTCACCTAATGCGATCACTGTTAATACATTGGTGGACGGTATGTGCCGACACGGGAGGATCAATAGTGCACTCGAGTTCTTCGGTGATATGAAGGAGAAAGGGGTAAAGGGCAATGCAGCAGCTGCTTATACTACTTTAATTACTGCTTTCTGTAATGCCGATAATTTCTGTAAGGCAGTTGATCTGTTCGACGAAATGGTGAGAAGCGGATGCTCTGCGGATGCTATTGTTTATTATAGCTTGATCTCTGGTTTGTGTAGAGCTGGAAGGATGGATGATGCTGGTAATGTTTACTCGAAGATGAAAGTAGCAGGGTTCCACCCCGACATTGTATGCTACAATTCTCTTATTAGTGGGTTCTGCAAGAAGAAGAAAGTAGATCAAGCTTATGAAATCGTCAAGCAAATGGAAGAAACAGGAGTTAAGCCCGATACTATCACATTTAACACTTTGATTGCGCATTTTTGCAAAGCTGGGAACTTTACACTCGCTCACAGGGTGATGAAAAAAATGGTTAAGGAAGGTCTTGCCCCTACGGTTGCCACATACGGAGCTCTTATACACGGATACTGCATAAATGGAAAACTTGACGAAGCCAGGAAGATCTTTAACAACATGAGTTCCACATCAAAAGTTCCGCCAAACACCGTAGTATACAACATTCTTATAGAATCTTTGTGCAAGAATAACGATGTCAAAGCCGCGCTTTCGCTGATCGACGAAATGAAAGCAAAGGGGGTGAAGCCTAATACCACCACATACAATGCAATGTTTAAAGGGCTTAAAGAGAACAATTTGTTGGAAGATGCATTTATATTGATGGATAGTATGATCGAGCATGGTTGCAGTCCTGACTATATAACCATGGAGATTCTCACACAATGGCTTTCTACTGTCGGTGAATCCGATAAATTAAAAAGCTTTGTACAAGGACACAAGGTTTCTACCTTGACCGCATAAAATGGTTGCTAGATGAGGGTCGTTTTAGTGGCTCGATTTGATGAGTTGGCTGGCCATGTTATCGGAAAATTGCTCTGTTTTCTCCGCAGGCCTTTAGCCAAAGTTGTAGTTTACTTTGCATTCTATTCAGCTGTGTATGTGACTGTGAAAAATGCCGGGTCGGATCTGTTCCGTTTTGCTCTTGTTTCCGGATCAAAAGCTTTAATCGAATGTTCTTCACCATAAAGGGAGCCTTTGTTCGAGCACTACCCTGTTTTTAATATTAAGTTTAATGGGGTGTAATTGCCTTTCTCGTTTCAACTCTTTTTGAAATATTATTGATGGCTGTAGCCTGCCATAGCTACCGGTGCATTGTGGTCTTTGACATTAATTAATGGTTAAATACGATTGTTGAGGGAAGGTCGATTCCGTTGGAAGAAGTTTTCGGAAAGTTGTTCGTTTAAAGTTGATGAAATCTCTCGATAAGTCTACTATTATCTCTAATGAAAGTTTTGTCTCTTAACTTTGTCAAGAGTCTGAATGCCTAAAGAGTCGGTTGGATCAGAGAGCAAGAGTGGCTTGCTGGGTTTGTTAAGGGGTTCTATTAGTTTTAATTAGATACGGAGTTGACCACTCCTCAACAAGGAAAAAAAAAAAAAATAGCACATTTTTTTCTTGAGGATTGGACAATAGGTCCCTTAACAAGTTTGATATTGTCTTTAATGGAGGTTTTGTTTCTTGATTTTGCTGAGAGGATAAGTACTTGAAGAAACAAGTTTATTAAGCAGGAGTGCCATGCTAGGTGCCTTAAAAGGCAAACCATGCACATTTGAGTTTACCTGTTCCAAACTGACAACAATTTAAATAATTCAACTTGTATTTTTAAATCCAAAAAGTAGATGATTAAATTTTTTTAAAATAAAAGTAAATAGAGTAAATTCAAAATATACTAAAAGTACAGGGATTTGGAGTAGATTTTAACCAATTTTGACTGCAGACGTGTCATTTCCCCGAACAGGCTGGTCTTAGGTCTAAGTGGACAGCTAAAAACAATTTTCAAAAATTTCGAGTTAGTCGAGTTGGCGAATCCTATTTTAGCAATCAAACTCAATTTGAATTTTTTTCAAATTGGATCGAATCGAGTCAAAAAATTTCAAGTTAAGTCGAGTCGAGTTAACGAATCCTATTATTTATACTCAATGTTGCGTTTACATGAACCAATTATTTAACTAGTAAACGGAGTATACAATTATTTAACTACATAAATAATATAATGGTTTTGCCTTTTAACTTATTGAGTAAACAGTTATCAAAATAACGTAGTTTTGCCTTTTAACTTAATGGTTTTGACTTTTAACTTTAGAAAAGGTAAACATGTATCAAAATGACGTAATTTTGCCTTTTTTTATTCGGATTTTCAGATAACTCGAATTGTTTAATTCATGTTCGAGTTAAATTGAAAAACTTAATTTTTTATTCGAGTTGATCCAAATAACTTGATTAACTCAAATAACTTGAACTATTTAATTCAAAATTTAAAAATTTTATCGAGTTTTTTTGAATCGAATCGGATTTTGCTCACCCCTACCTTCGATGACATTAAAAGTCAACAATGATTTAATCAGTTGACTTATTTTTTGATAAATAAATAAATTTTATTTCTTAATACATAATTTGATATTTAAATTTGACATTTTTTAATATGTTATTTGTATTTGATAAAAGAATTACATTTTTTTTATCAAATCAATCATAAAACCTAAGTTAAATCACATCTATCAGACTCTATTTGATAAATCAAACGCAAAATTAAACAAATTTTACAATTATCACTAAATTTATTCTATTAAAAATTTATAAAAAAATCAAAACTAATAATATTAGCAATTAATTTGTATCAAATCAGCTTTAAAGCCCGAATTAATCGCTAAAATGTTAGCATCGTTACTTTTAGGTAAAGTATTTATATTTAATTTATACTTTTCTCATTCTCATTTGGATAATTTTCAGAGTTAAATTATATTTAATTTATATTTAGGATTTTTTTTAGAGTTGATTTATATAATATTTATAGTTAAAATGAAATAATTAACAATTTCATTCATCATGGTTAATGATTATTTAATTCAATTACTAATGTATACATTTAATACATTTTTTACTTCAAAAGAAATACACTTTATATTTTCTTAATGGTCAAATTATGGTTATGATCCCTATATTAATCTTAAATTTAAGATTTAGTCTCTATACATTAATTTAGTATAATATGATATATCTTATAAAGGTCATTGGTTAGTTCAAATGGTTAACACTGATAACTACTCCAGTTCAAATGCTTATGTGAATTTTTATTTTAAAATAAGGGTAAACTACTCTAGTAGTCACCCAACTATTAGTAAATTTTGTCATTTTTTTCTACCAGCTACTAACGGTGGTAAAATTTTAAAATTGACATAATAACAGCTTTAACCCTCAACATATATATATTGTGTCAATTTAGTCTAGGTTCTGACAAATCTAACCCTTAACATTTACAAATTGTATAATTTAATATTTTTTGCAGTTTTGTTTTTCTTAACGTGTCACCTCATCGCGATATTAAAGTGCCACCTCATCACACCTTAATGAAATTCAAAATTTAAGAATCAAAATCCGTGAAACTAAAAAAAAAAGTGATCAAATTTAGAGTCTTGATAAGCATTTTCAATTACAAAGTCAAAATTGTAAAATTCCCACAACGAATTTTTATCTTATAAAAAAATTAATTGTGGAGTTTGTACCAAATTGAATTTAGTTCTAAAAGAAGAAAAATGAAGAAATTAAATGAGTTTATAACATGTCTTTGGAAAATAAGTAAACAAAAGCCTAACCAATGTCAGGTACGTAGTTTGCATATAAAGACTCGTCTATTACACACTTACACACACGTTTACGTTTAAAATGTGCAATTTTGTTATTAGTCTTAAGTTGTGGGTTTATTTTTATAATAAAAAGGAATTTTTTTAGTCCTTAAGAAAATTGGTCATTCTAAGAATTTTTTGGAACAATTTAATCGATATCAATTTTGAAAGTGAGCAATTAAGGGTAATTAATTATTGTGTTAATGTCTTCCAACAATTGCATAATTTTGATTGATATAATAATAAATTTAGTCCTCGATTTTACATAATTTATCAATTTGGTATTGGTTCAGAAAAATTCAACAAATTTAGTCTCAATATTTATACATTTATACAAAATTTGAGGGACAAATTTGTTAACATACTAATCGAAATTATATACAATTGATGGAAAACATTAACGCAATGATTGATTGCCCTTAGTTGCTCACTTTTAAAATTGATAGGGATTGAATTGCTTCACTTTTCTTAGAGGGACCAATTTGGTCAATATCGATATCGAGAGGAACTGAAAAGGTCTTTTTACCCTTTTTTTTTTTACTATAATTTTGTCATCCTAATTAAACAATAGTTATTAAATTCGTTACTTTAAATTTTACGATTTTTAAAATCTTATGTAGCAAACATATTATCACATGTGTAATATCATGTCATGAGGTTGCTAATTTCGCTTAATACTCACAAAAAATCACGTTACATTAGTTAATAGATATTTAACAACAATTGTTCGAGTCAAAACTAGAATTTTAAAACGATTAAATTGGATATTCATATACAGATAATGTTTCACTACAAAATTGACCATAAATTATCAATTTTATCTCATTTTACTCTAAAAGCGTACGATATCCAATAAAAACATGATATATCTCATGTTCTTGTTGGTAAGACGAGTTAAAACTTTAAATACCTAAATTATCAACGTTGGACTCCAATCAAATGAAAGTGGAGCTTGTTTTTGGTAAATTGTTGTATGGTGGTGTGGATAGGAATCTTTGATCCCTTTTTCTAAATTGTAAAATTGATAGATTAAATTGGAATTTAAATGAAATAAAAAAAATTGATAATTTTTGTGTGGAGGAAACTAAGTCAACACTTTTCACCAAACACAAAAATCTTGTAAAGTTTGGGCACTTAGCCACCTCATCCATGGAACTTCAATCAATTTTGGAAATTTAATTTTCAAAAAAGCTTTTAGGATTTACATTATCATTCTTATAGATGCACAAAAATACATATAAATGAGTTTGAAACATATGATTGGTTATATTTAAAATTAATCTAGTGGGGTATGAGAATATTTCAAGTTGTAACATTGAAAGAATTTAAAATATTTTGTTCGGTAAAAGTGTTTTAAAGATTTTTTACTAAGAGTCGAATTGTATTTTGCCTCCTATATTAAAAAAAAAAAATAGGTAATTTGGAGTAAATTGGTCCTTTTATTAAAAATGAATGAAATTTTTAACAAAAGGTACTAATTTACTCTTTGATCTAATGTACAAAGATTAATTTACCTATTTTTTAATAGAGGAAGCAAAATGCAATCCGACAAGACCTCCATGATATTTTTATTGACTCTAAATTCGTAAATTAGTGGTATTATATGTCTGTATTTCTTAGCTATGCAAAAACACTTTTTGAGGACAAAAACAATGCTAAAAAAAATGACCACTTCAATCAAAATCAATTATTACAAGAATGGAACAGAATAATTAATTCAACAACTAACTCACAACTCAAACTAATTAACGATAATTAAAATAAATTTTAAAAAAACCCACAAGTTAAAAAAAAAAAAGATCTCGAAATTTCCAACATTATCATCATACCAAGTCCTCATTGGCTTCAAAATTACTTAATAACCACACTCCCCATTTTATTAAATGCAACGAGAATACTAAATTAACCCTAAACGAATTTAGATTCAAAGTAGTGGCTATAAATAATTGGTTTAATATATAGATATTGTTCCCAGAATTTGGTAATTTTTTCATATTAGTTCTTGAATTTTTTTTATCTCACTATTCTCTAAGGTTGGAATTGTTACCTAAATTGGTCCCTACACTATCACCATTTGTTTTTTTTTTTTTTTTTAAGAATTTGTGACAGGGGCGAAGTCAGAATAATTTTTTAAGAGGGCCGGATAAAATTTTAATTTTTTATAGTTTATATCTTTATAATTTGTAAATGATTAAATCAAATTTTTATAATTTTAGGGGGGCCAAAGTACAATTTTACCTTTACTAATTTAAAATTTTTAAAAATTTCTAAAAGCCAAAATATTAATTTTACATTTTAGGGGGGCCGGGGCCCATGCCAGCCCCCTGACTTTGCTCCTGATTTGTGTTGTGGACAACCATGTGACTAACACTTGGAAAAATAACGAGGTGACAAGTGAATTATCTTTAATCATTCTTAAAAAAATTAAAAAAACCTTAAAATTTTAAAAATAAAAATAAAATTTGTTGAAAAAATTATAAGAAATCTATAGATTATAAAATTTCAAAAAAAGAGGAAAATATATTAATTTAAAAGAATTTTGAAAAATAATTATGTTTAAAAATAAATAAATAAATAAATTTGGTTAAATTTTTAGAAAATTACAAGAAATTGCAAAAATATAAAATATAAAAATTAAAAATAGTCTAAACATTAAAAAAAATTGACCAGTTGACTTTGGTAAACTCCCTTTCAATGTCAATCAATGTTGGTCAAGTCCGATCAATTTTTCATTATTTTTTGTAAATTTCTAAAGAAATTGGCTATTTCTTATTTTTGTATATTTTAATTATATTTGTTATATATTTTTAGATTTCAAAAAATTGTTTTTATTTATATTTTTTTAAAGTGAGCTTTTAAATGTTAAATTTTAACTTAATTTTTTATTTTCATATTTTATTTTTTATATACACTCAAAATTTTTTGAATTTTTTATAATTTATAACATCTTTTAAAAATTTCAGAACTTTAAGTTTTTTTTTTAATTTTTTAAAGAATAATTAAAGACGAATCTACGTGTCACCCCATGCTTGTCAACATCAACAAATTCTTCAAAAACAAATTATATTAATGCGGGAACCAATCTGTACATTAGTTGCCATCCTCAGGTACCAATATAATTCAAAAAAAAAAAAAGGAATTAATGTAAGAAAAATTTTAGGAATCAATCTATACATTAAGCCTAAATAATTATGCTACACATGGGAGCTCTGCCACCTTGTGACCTTTGTTATAGTATTAGGACTCTTGGCCCTGCCTCCATAATTCCGTGTAGCTCCTCCACTAGAAAGCTTGGGAACACGCAAATTAATTATCTCTTATAGTTGGACCACTTTAACAAGACAACTATTAATTGTCATTCACATACCTTGCAATTTAGGTGATGTCATATTCACCACTTAACAAAGATCTTCGAAGGGACCAACCAACTAACCAACCAACCAACTAGATACAATCGTATGTCTCACAGAATTGACCACTATAAGCCCTCTCTCATTTCAAAGAGAGGGTACAGCCACTCATTCCTCACTTTACTCTTTCTTTCCCTTTGTCCCTCTTCTTTGATATCATCATCATCTCCACCACTTACATAGTACGATCTTTCGTCCAAAGTATTGAACCATCCTTGATCTTCATTATAATTTTCTCCATGCTACTTTCATGTATCAACAAGCCATATTTATAATAAAGTATAAGGTAATTAAAATAATATTCATACTAAAAAGTAAAAATGATAAATTAATCAATAAATTAAAAAAAAAAAGAAAAAGAGGAGAATTATCATCTAGTCCTGCCTATGCAATACCAACTTTTGTCTTGGAATGTTATTGCACTGAAACGATAAGCCAACTATGTTCAAGTCACTGGTTTCCATTTCAGGCAATGGAGACCAACTGCTTCGGTGAATTGAACTTGGTGTTTTTCTTTCTTGTCTTATATATATATATATATATATATATATATATATATATATATGAAATCTCTCAACAACACATGATCAATGTGGACGCCATCGATATCGATCGACCATTCCGCCGAGGTGGGTAAACTACGTTAATAATCATCTAATTATTAATATATTTTTTTGTCGGTTAATAATGGAAAGTTATAAAATATTACTAATTATTCAATTTTATTTTCGTTAGTCACTAACCGATTAATTGTGACAGTTTTTAAAATTGATATAATAATAACTTTAACCCTTAATATTTATATTCTTAAATAAAATTAATTTTCAATGAACCATAAAACTTTTATTGTAATATATATGTATATATATATTAGGTTTTATATATCAATGCTTCTTTAATTCTTGGGAAACCTCTCAACAACACCATCAACGTGGACGCCATGATAATAAAATCGTAGGTATGGTATGTACTGTATGCAGTTTTCCCTGAAAATGGGTTTTCTATATTTGATTTTAGTTTTAGGTTAATGACACAACCAAATATTAAAAACGAGTACAAAGAGTGGATAAGTTTTTGCCACTTTAGGGCAAGCACATCAACCTGTAGTTTACATATGAAGCACTAGGCCCTGGGAGGAAGTCGAAATAAGAAAATCTAAGGGATCTCGAGGGACTGAAATTAAATTATATATTTTTAGGAGAGTTAAAATGTAATTTCATAATTTTAATAGCTTATTTTTTTATAATTTTTAATGAATGAATAAATCAAAATTTTATCATATTTGGGAAACAAAAATGTTAAAATTTTATAAATTTTAAAGGGTCAAAAATGTAATTTTCTATTTTAAGGAAGCCAGCATTGCCAAGATTTTTTAGTATAGTGGGTTCCATCGTTTCTATGGTTACTTCTTAAATGGTGAGGTCCTCTCTATACACTGGAGCTCATTCCTTCATTTAATTGGTAACTTATACAATTCACACTCTTCGACTCTACTCATAAATTTTCTAGTAATAGATCTTTCACAACGAGATCTATCTTATACAGTAACTCATAATTATATTGATCTCAAATGTGTTCAAAGTCGAGTAAAGTAAAAGGAGGCCGCTATAATGGCCTAGGAGGCCTTGGCTCCCCTAAAAAAAAATTGAAAAATTTTGATTTTTTCCTTCAATTATTTTAAAAATTTTAATTAGGCGTCTTAATTTTTTTTTGAAAAATTTCATTTTCCCCTTGAAATTTTTAAAAAATTTTAATTAGCCATTCTCAAATTTTAAAATCTTATTAGACTTGATAAATAGTCTCAGAATCCGCGACTAAAACAAAAGCTTATCCTTAACTGATATAAAGTAAATCAAATTTCTTATCCCTCAATCTGATATTTCGGAATGTTTACATTAATGGCGGATAAGTTTGACAACCGACCAAAAAGATGTTCTTTTACAATACCAAAGTGAAGGAAAAAAATATTATTCGATTTACTGTAGGGGAAGGGTTTTACTTTTACCTTTTAGAAAAATATTTTTTATAAAATTAAAAAAATAATTACACTATTTATCATATTTATCGCTTTGAATTTAAAAATTATTACTTTCAAACAATGTGTTTCAGGGAAATTTCTTCCTGGAACTATTGAACCACAATTTCTCAAATTTGGAAAGAAAAGAAAAATCATGGAGAAATTTAACTGAAAATTCTACGTAATTCAGCAAAAAAAAAAGAAGAAGAAGATTTTGACTCGCTTCATTGGATAATAAAAATATTTTAACAAAAAAGGATAAATTGCTAAGTAAGTCCTCGAACTTTGTTACTTAGATAAGTTTCCTATACTTCTATTTCATTCAAATAAACCCGTCAGCTCTAATTTGTAACCGTATAAGCCCTTAATAAGCCGGAGGTGATAAGGGCCTTGAGAAAAAAGAAAATATTTAATCCTTCCAAAAAATTAAAAGGTTTCAATTTAAATCTTTTTAGGCTATGGCTAAACGGGAATTTTTCATTTTTGACCCCTCCAAAAATTAATAATTTAATTTAATTCCTTTTAACACGATTTTTTTATCTTTAGTCCGCTGAAATTTTAAAATTTTATCTTCACTCTTTTGTCTTTGCTTAACATTCGAAATATAGAGGTTATTTTAGTGCAATAAAAGCAGTGAGGAAGGCTAACAGATAGAGGCAGTAGCCTTACCCTAAAAATGGTAGATTTATCATTTAATTCCTTAAATATTATATAAAATTACATATTAATATAATGACAAAATTTTATTTTAATACTCAATAATTTATGATTTATCTCTGACCTCTAAAATAATTTTCTAGCTTCAATCCTGAATAACCAGTATATTTAAACTAGTTAAAGATCTCTTTACAAATATATATTCCATGCATGTAACTTCATTTACTATATGATATCAATTTGATGTCTGTCCATCAAATATTAATTTAATGGCGAATTTAGGGGGCTGGCAGGAATCTCGGCCTTCCTAAAATAGAAAAAAATTTATTCAAATCTCTTTATAGTTTATAAAATTATAAATTAATAATGATAAAATTACATTTTAACCCCTAAAAATTATAAATATATAAGCTATTAAAATAGTAAAATATAGGAACCAAAATTTTGTTTGACCCCCTCCCTAAAAAATGGGTTTGCACATGCATGATATCACTACTCACACGCAAGCTACTACGAACCCAAAAGTTCCAAAAACACAAAGAATTGAAATTCTATGGTGTTCAGATTTTTTGTCTGTCTTAATTCCTCGTGTCTAAATCAAACATTTGGAAAAAAAAAGGAAAGAAAGAAGAAGAAGACATTTTTGGTTGGCTTGCTTTATAAATAAGACCACAATTCTCCCATTGTCTGCAAAGAAACATCTCACTATACTATCCCTTTAGTTATTACCACCTGCAACTGAAACTTTTTCAAGCTTTATAATAGTAGCACTGTAAAAGCAAAAGCAAGAAAGAAACATGGAGTTTAAGAGAAAGAACAAGACACAGCTCTTGTCTAAGATAGCCACTAACGACCGACATGGAGAGAATTCACCATATTTTGATGGGTGGAAAGCTTATGACAATAACCCTTTTCACCCAACTCAGAATCCCAATGGTGTCATTCAAATGGGCCTAGCAGAGAATAAGGTATGTATGTATGTATGTAATTAGTAGGGTTGAATTTGGTTGGATTTTCGATTTTCTAAGTTAATTTGGGTTTAAATTTATTGGACTTTATTTTTACAAATATGATTTTGAACTTTATTTGATGAAATTTTAAAGTATTTTAATTTTTTAATTACATGAAAATAATCAATAACTCTTGCATAATTTTTTAAAAAAAATTCATGATTGGTTTTAGAAAATAAAGGTTATTTTCGTTTTCATTGAATTGACGAGCTTCAAACCTATATAAACACACAAATATTATTTTTTTAATAATTTTTTAAATATTAAATTTCATATCTTAGATCCTGTGATTTTTTATTTTATTTCTCATTTTTTTATATAAAAAATAAAATATTTTCATATTTTTATTATTGGAAATAAAAGAAAAAAATGAAAATATTTTTTTTTTAAAAATGAAAAGAAAATAGAAAATAAAAAAAAAATTCCTAGCCCTAGTAGTTGGTTGATTAATTTCCATTTTTGTTTCGCTTTTCAGCTTTGCTTTGATTTGATAAAAAAGTGGATAATGGAAAACCCTGATGCTTCCATATGCACTGCTGGAGGAGTTGATAAGTTCAAAGATGTTGCAATCTTTCAAGATTACCATGGCTTGAAAGAGTTTAGAGAGGTAATCAAATTCTAGTGATTGTTAGATATGAATATAAATTTTAAAATTAAAATTTATATTTATATCTGAATACGTGTAAAAAACGAGTTTATTTCAGGCTATAGCGAAGTTTATGGGAAGAGTAGGAGGAAACAAGGTTACATTCGATGCGAACCGTATAGTGATGAGCAGCGGAGCCACAGGAGCAAACGAGACGATTATGTTTTGCTTAGCCGATCCAGGCGACGCTTTCCTTGTACCTTCTCCTTATTATCCAGGGTACGTATCTTATTATTATTGAAAGATGAAAGATGATAAGGTTTGAACCCATATCATTTAAGTATTTGACGAGAGCATATATCGAATATATTTTTAATCCTATTTATAAAGTTTTTTAATCCTACTATAGGTTTATAAAACATTATCCTTTTTTAATATATTATAAAAAAATAATTTTGAAATATTTTAAAACTTGGATTTTCCAAAAATAAAAAATAAAAAAAAAAAGTATAAAATCAAACCCAACCCAAAGTGGAGTGTGGCCACTCGGCCTATCAATGCCTCATATGAAACGTGTTCATTCATAAATAATTCTTCTTCTTTTGGATTAATTGTACCAAATATCCTAATCTATCATCCATAACTTCAATCCATTTATAGTCTCAAAACATTCTTATTGAGGTTTAAGTTAATAGTTACGCTGATCAAAAGACCCGTCAATACAATTTTAATATTTTAAAGACTTAATTTGAATATTCTTAAGTTTATGAATCAATTTAAAATTTCGGTAATAGTTTAGAGATGTTTAGTGAAATTAACCCTTATATATATATATATAGTTGAAGGTAACTGGTGGTTCAACTTAAGGTGTTCATGGGTCTGATCAGGTTGAGCTTAAGTATGATAAGCTTGCTCAAATTTCAGTCTTGCCCAAAATATAGATTTAAAATTTTGCTTAAACTTGCTCATACTTATAAATGACTAACCCAAGCTTATTTTAGACTTACTCATATATTTTTAAATTTTTTGTTTTAAAATATATTTATATTATTTTAATTTAATAGTTAATAATATATTTTTTATTTATTAAAATTTTATATATAGGGATCTTTAACATGTTTTAATGTTTACATTATTGTAGTATTATATATTACTATAGATTATTTGTTATAAATTATATAATACAAAATATTACAAACTTAAAAATTGGCCTAACCGAAATTGGGTATTAAATGTTAAAGCTTGAGCCTAACCCATATTTTAAACAGATCTAATTTTTTACTAAATGATTAAAAAATAATTAAAAATTTGCTACAACTAAAATTTTTAACTTTTAATTTTTAATTTTATAATGTTGGAACCAAAAACAAATATTATCACTCATTCGATTCTTATATCTGCTTTGCTCATTATTCGAAAACTGTGTAGATTTGCCCGAGACCTAAGATGGCGCACTGGGTTAGAAATAGTTCCAGTTGACGGCAAAAGCTCAAACAATTTTCGTATAACGAGAGCTGCCATGGAAGATGCCTATGAAAAAGCTCAAAAATGGAACCTCAATGTCAAAGGCATCATCATAGCGAACCCTTCGAACCCTTTAGGCACCACATTGGACATTGAAACGATGAGAAGCTTAGTCGCTTTTGTCAACGAAAAAAACATTCACCTCGTTTGCGACGAAATCTATGCTGCCACTGTCTTTGGTTCCCCTCGATTCGTTAGCGTTGCCGAGGTTATACAAGATATGGATTGTTGCAACCGCGATCTCATTCACATTGTTTATAGCTTGTCCAAGGACATGGGGATCCCAGGTTTTCGTGTCGGGATAGTGTACTCATTCAACGACGATGTTATGCTTTGCGCTCGTAAGATGTCAAGTTTCGGATTGGTGTCGTCGCAGACACAATATTTGCTTGCTTCAATGTTGTCCGACGATGGGTTCGTGGGGAACTTTTTAAGGGAAAGTTCTAAGAGGTTGGCCAGGAGGCACTATGTTTTCACCAAGGGGTTAGAACAAGTTGGGATTTCTTGCTTAACAAGTAATGCCGGTTTGTTTTTTTGGATGGACATGAGACCGCTCCTTAAAGAGCAATCTTTCAAGGGCGAAATTGAGTTGTGGCGTGTGATTCTTAATGAAGTGAAACTCAATGTTTCTCCAAGCTCATCTTTTCAATGTTCTGAGCCAGGTTGGTTTCGAGTTTGCTTCGCGAATATGGATGACAAGACTGTTGAAGTAGCCCTCAACAGGATTCGAGCATTTGTGCTCGATCGAGAGAGCCAAGAATCGAACAGGTCGAAACGTTGTTGGCGGAAGAAACACCTTCGCCTTAGTTTTTCTTCCACTAGATTGTATGACGAGACCATAATGTCTCCATGCATGATTTCCCCTCACTCACCACTTGTTCGGGCGAAGACTTAACAAATACTTAAAACCAACTTAAACTCGAAACCCTAAATCTTATGATATTTGAACTTAACAGTCGATTTATTAAACCACTATGTTACTAATTTTTTCTTTGTGTATTTCCACATTGAAAATTTTTGCCATATGTAAGCATTAAGTTTGTGGGAGATGAATTATATATTGTTCTAGTATTGTAACAAGAGTTAATATTTGGTACATTAATGATATACTTTTTTTATTCTACAAGTAGCCTTAACAAATTGTTATGTGTCTTTTATATATATATATATATATTATTATAAAAGTAACTAATGATATTATAAAAAATAATAAAATAATATCAAATTATTGTATAAGGACTAAAATTTGAATTTAAATATTGTAAAAGGACCAAAATTATAATTTAACCTATATATATTTCTTAAACATATTCAAGTAATTACAACATAAAATAAAACTAATCCAAAAGAC
Source organism: Gossypium bickii (assembly GCA_025503065.1). Taxonomy (NCBI): domain Eukaryota; kingdom Viridiplantae; phylum Streptophyta; class Magnoliopsida; order Malvales; family Malvaceae; genus Gossypium; species Gossypium bickii. Next base: position 82,525,826 of record CP106716.1, read on the forward strand.
GAAGAATATAAAATTAAACAAAATGTACGTATGAAATATGCATATAACAAAACTCCAACACCCATCAACTTGAATACTCAAAAATCAAACAATGTCAAAGAATTGTTTACTTACAAATTAGAAATGAGGTGGAATCCTGACCGAGACAAATAACTCGACAACAATCAATTATATGACATCATTTGATTGGCCATAACATTCCATTTCCATGCCATTAATATTGCCTTGGTGGTGCAAACATATATAACACAAAGGACAGTTGAGACAGACAAACAAACAAACATGGCATGGAACATGATGTGATCTCACAAGTGCATCATGAATTTTATATATATATATATATATGCATAGCTTTGTATACATGGTATGCTAGATTTGTCACATCAGTGACTCCCCCCATATGAAATTATGAAGCTTTCAAGTAATCCAGAAGCCATTTATTCCATGGCTTACTCAAAGGGTATGTATATATATAGTATAGTCTTAGTCTACAAATATGTTTCAAAATATCTAATAGAAAACATGTAGATATTGACATTGTAACATAAACTCGTGATTTTTTATAACATAAATTAAGTTTAAGTTTTGATTACTTAATTTTAAAAAGTTATAAAATAGTCTCTAAACTATTTGAAAGTTTTCATTTAAGTTATTAAGCTATTAAAATTGTTGTTTTACGGCATTCTCTATTCGCACCACCTGCACTAATCGAAAGCTCTCAGTCTCCTTCTCTTCTACAATTCAGTTTTTTTTCATGAAACAACTTTGAATGTCACAAATTTGTAAATAAAAAATCCAAACGGCTTTCTTCTCCGATCTCTAACACTGGTTGTTAGATTAACTTGGATCTATGGCATGTTTTATTCATACTGATCGTTGAATCGTCGCTTGGAGCTCGCTAGTTGGGTTTTAAAAATTTTTTTGGCAACCAGTGACTTAAATAAAAACTTCCAAATAGGTCACCAACCATTTTGTAACTTTTTGAAGTTGAGTGACCAAAAGTAAACTTATTAATAGTTTAGTGACCTTGAGTATAGTTTACCCTTTTTTAATCAGTGCCAAAATGTTTAAATTATGATTTTAGTCTCTTTACTATATCAAAAATTGAGATCAACCCATTCTCATTTGGCATAATTTGATCCCTTTATTTTTATAATGTTGTTAATAGCTTTAAGCTGATCACATCACTAGTTACTATCATTAGAAAGGCAAAGCGGAACTTTTTACTTTTAATGTTACCTTTATTTTTAAAATGTTGATTTGATACCTAAATTTTAATTCCGTCTATCAATGTGTTATTTCTCTCTAATAATGTTAAATTCTGATATCTTTTAAAGTTCAAGTATAACATTGATAAACAAAATTAAAGTTTATGTAACAAAACCGATATTTTAAAAGTAGAAATATCACAATATAAGATTTGATAAAGTATAAGGGCCAAATTTAAATTATCCATTTTTATATAGCCTTCAATAGTTGGCTAACATATAAGTTTGTTGTTGGTTGAAAAACAAGGATTTTGTGTTAGCGAGGTATATATAAAATAAAAAATTCTTGTAAGGGCATTAAAACACAAATAGAATTATAAAATTTTTGAAAAGAATAAGAGAGAAGGGTAAGCTATCTTGTTCGTCACTTTAAATAGCAGTCATTCTTATCTTGGTCATTCAAAAATATTTTTTTATTAATTTGGTCACTCGAGAAAAAATTGATCAAACTCCACCATTAAATGGTAATGGAAAGATTAATAGTGCAGTTTCATGTATTTTTTTTAGATGACTAAAATAGGAACGACTCTTATTTAGAGTAACTAACGTGGAAATACATAGTCAATATCCTGTTATCATTTAACGGTAAAATGACCAACTTAATCAATTTCTGTTTTGAATGACCAAAATAAAAATAACCCATATTATCGAATAAGATGCTTTCTTTTAACTGTTTGATTGAATATTCAACAAAAAGTAAAATGGAAGCCTAATATCCTACCATATGAGATGAAATATGATGCCCCCACCCAAAGAACAAGATGTTTGCACCCAATTCAGCAGTTGTTTAACCCTTCAAGTTATCTATATATATATATATGAGATACCAAATTATGTGCCATCTATTTCTATATATATATATCTCATCACCATAGTCCATAGCCTACCACAAACAAATCGTTAAATGTTTATATTGGTTTATAAAGAACGGTAAATTTTTGGCTTTGTTAGCTCAATCAACATTGAGTTGCGTAAGCTTTGAGCTTTGCCGTCCAAGGGTTCCTTCTCCATCATGTTTACTTATCTTGTAATTTAGAATTAAGAGTATATAATATAATATAATATAATATTCTATGTATATATAAGCAAAATTAGATATTAAAAGCAAAATCAATATGATTTAAGCATGAAATAAAAAATTCTCGTAATAATTCCGGTCAAAAAAATTCTACTTATTTAATTTTTACTGAAACAACCATAATTTGAGCTCTTAAACATTAAATAAGGTGATTCAAAATACATTTAGAAGCTAAAAGATAAATCTTTCATTGGTCAAAAGACATCTTGAGCTAAAATTGCCTGGATCCCATTCCAAAAGATGTTGCAAGTCAATTGATTTTTTAGACTTAAAAAATGTCAGCTTTGGTAAACTTAAATTAATAAACTTCTCCCCATTGCATGTATGTATGTATGTATGTATGTATGTATGTATGTATGGGCGAAACCATAAATTTTACTTAGGATCGAAATAAATTATAAATTTTTAGAGGGGGCAAAGTTATAAAGGTTTTAATTGTATTATTAATTTTTAGGAGGGGCTAAAAATGAAAAATTTTCATTCAACTAAGAACTAAAAGACTTAAATAGAATGATTTAATGTTTGAAAAGAGCTTATGGGAAATTTTTTCATTTAACCAAAAGGGTCAAGGCTCTTGCCTGCCTCTTTGGCTATGTCTCTAAAAGTATGTGTATACTACAACCCAATTGTTAATGTAAATTTGTATTTTAGCATTCAAATTAGACTATAATCCAAATTTGACTAGTTAGTTTCCATGTATAGTTCCTAGGTACTAGTATAAAAACCTAGCACTTGTACACCAATAGATATACTAAAAAAATTACTCATTCTTTTCTTAAGTTTCATAACATGGTATCAAGAGCTTAGGTTCCCATTCTGTTTTTCTCTACTCTTTTGGTCTTGTTTTGGGCATCATCGCCCCTGTTTCTTCCTCTTTTTCAATCTGTTGACCAAACTGCTCCCATCATTTTCCATTGTTCTACTCTTATTTATTCACTCTATTTCTATTTGATTTGTCTTTATCATGGAGTAAGAATTATCAGATTATCACTTGGTTTTGTAATACTTCTGTTCCTGACATTTATGCGTAGTTTGATGAGTTTGAAATAACAAAAGAGATATGGGATTTTCTTATTGCTCGATATTGAACCATCAGTCTTGCTCACTGCTTTCAACTATGGAGTACCTTGCACAGTCTCAAGCAAAAGCCTAGTCAATTTGTAAAAGCCTTTTCTAGCCAAAGTGAAACTGATCTGGACTCAATTGTCCCAAGCTAAGATCAGTGAGAATTATATTCGCCTTATCTAGGTCCTCATGACACTTCGCCCTGAATATGAGCCAGTTCAAGCCTCTCTGCTACTTCAGAATCCCCTTTCGTCCTTAGACACTGTTGTTAAAAAACTTATTTTTGAGGAGACCCGTCTAGGTTGGTCCAAGCATCTTCCTCCGATGTTGCTCTTACTACTAGACCATTGTCTTAGAAGTCTAGCTCTAGCAATGTTTTCTATAAAAACTGTCGTCAGAATGGTCATCAATTCTCCTCATGCCCTAAAGTGGAATGTCGTTACTGTGACAAACATAACTACTTATTTGGCGTAGTGTATGTAATTTAGTGTATGCATTTAACTCGCTGGTAGTATGTATTAGTTAAAAGGTAAACTGTGTTTGCAAACCAGATTAACATACAATGGTTATGTGAGGTAGGCTAATCATTGAATTTGTATGAGCTTACTAAGTATTCCTAATACTTACTTCCGTGTTACTTTTACCTTGTAGATACTAACCGGCTATATTGGATCAACAAGAAGTTCACACTATCCGCCAACATTGTGGTAGACATTGGATTTTGTTTAGTTTGTCTAAGTTGCATGCATATAGAGGGTTTGTTATTTTATAATCAGTCATGTTAGAGTTTGAAGGGTTATCCTTGTGCTTTTTTGATGTATGTAATTAAAAGGGATACAATTTTTTTTAGGGGTGAGCGTTCGATCGAATCGAATGAAAAAAATTCGAGTTAATCGAGTTGACGAACCATATTTTATCATCCTAATTTGATTTGAAATTTTCTCGAATCGAGTCGAGTGAGATGAAATTCTAATCGAATCGAATATATTTGTTCGAGTTAAATTTTAAAAAATAAATTTGGGTCCTTGTAACCATTGTCACCCATCTTAATAAAATTTGTCCACCTTAACTAAATTTTTTATTAACTTTCATCACCAAATAATTTATTTATTAATCTTTTATATACGGGTTAGCTTCTTTGCTTGTTTAGTTGTTTTAATTATCTTCAGATTCTTGCCACTATGTATTTTGGAATTAAAAAATATGTTAAATGTAAAAATGTGATTTTTTAATAAAAGTATTTTAAAGATAAAATGTGAAATTGATACCAATATAAAATTTTAACACGAATATTTTATGACATAATTAATAATTCAATTTTAATATAAATATTCAATATGACTAAACAATTCAATAATATAAATAATATAAAATTTGAAATTTAATTTAATAATATAAATAGTAGATATAAATAAAATTATTACTATTTATGTTTAGTGATTTTTTTTGGATAATTTTGATTTTTTATTTGAGAGTAAAGGGTGAGAAGTAAAAGTTTAGGGGGGAAATAAAAAGTTTTGGAGAATAAAAGTTTGAGGGAAAGTAAATAGGGGGGAGTAAAATTTTGAGGGGAAAATATTAAAAAACAAATTGGAGGGGGGATGGGTTTGGGGTAGATGGGAGGTGAGATGGGAAGGGAGTAAAAGTTTTAGGGCAAAAGTGGGAGGGATAAAAATTTGGGGGGAAAATAAAAAGTTTTGAGGGGTTTTGGGAGTAAAATTTTGATAATAAGCAAATGGGAGAGTAAAATTTGGTGGAAAATGAATTTTGGTTAGATTGGGGGGTTGGGATGGGAGGGGAGTAAAAGTTTTGGGGGGAAGTGGGAAGAAGTAAAAGTTTTGAAGGAAAAGTAAAAATGTTTAGGAATTTGGGGTAAAAATGTAAAATATTATAGTTTGATATTTGAATTATTCGAGTTATTCGAATTCGAAAACTCAACTCGATTCGAACTCGAAATTCGAAAAAAAATCGAGTTGACTCAAATAAGTCGATTAACTCGTATAACTCGATTCGTTTAACTCGAAATTCGAATTTTTTTCAATTTTTTCGAGTCAAATCGAGTTTTGCTCACCCCTAGTTTTTTTTATGGTATACATTGGTAGTTTTTGCGGTACTTATTGTATTGTAGAGGTACCCGTGGAACAATCCATCATTTTAATAGTTTGCCATACTTTCAGCAAAAGTTGTGTTCACGAAAAAGTCCGCAGTTTAGCAATCTGAAATTCTATTAATTGATCGATCCACCATTTTTCTAGTCCGCGGCATGGTCTGCCATGCATGTTTAAAGTACATAAAAAAGTTAACTGAGTTTTATATGGTAACCTCCTATAGCTCAGGTCCGACAACCAGACTGGGCAAGGGGTGTGACAGAGGGCCTAGCTAGAAATTATCCAAAGAGCCAAAATGACTATTTAGCCATTATTTAACGTGAAGTTATGAATGGCATGGTTGATTCCACTTAGTTTAATTATATGTATATTAAGGCTTTATTTAACTAATTAAACAAAACTAATGCTAATCTAAGTATATATATTAAGTTGAATGGAAGATTGTTATCTTCTCTCTTTGTTCAACAATCCAAAACATTGAAATAGAAAGAAAAACTCCAAACATCCTTAGCAACATTCAGACATTAATCAACCAAGGTACATAAGCTAGTTTTCTTTAATTTTTACATATTCTTGATTATGGGAGCTTGAATTAGCTAGACCATTGTAATAGCCCATTTATGCCCGGGCCCAAACAAACCAAAAAAATAAAAAAAATAAAAACCCAATGTCCAGTTTTTATTATTACAGTCCATACCCAATTACACCCTCAGACCCAAAACATTAAAACCTAGCCCAAACTAATACCCAAAACGCGAATGGCCTAATGGCCCAAATTCGATTTCAGAAATCAGAAACCCCGAACCCTAGGGTTCTCTCCTCGCGCCGCCAGCACCCAAAACGGGCCTTTGGTCGTGCCGCAATCTACACACGAATAACGCTCCACCACCGTGTTTCTCGCCATTTAGCTGCAAAACGAGGAAAGAAGACCGACAGTAGCAGCAAAAATAGGAGTGCTGTATTTATTTTTTGATTTGTTTTTGGGTTATAAAAACCCTAACCCAATCTATAAAATACACATATACGAGGAATACATAATACAAGACAAAAAAAAATCAAAGTGCCAAGGTGATTTTTGATTATTCCATTGCGTTTTTATTCATGCGTTTTTTTACGAACACTATTAAACAAGGAGAACGAGTTTACCTTTCGATTTGCGCTAAAAATTGAGTTCTGACCTTTCAGCCGCCGTGTGTGGTGGCGCGTGCGGTGGTCTGTCACCGGAGCCATGGTCGGAGGCTGGAAGGGAGAGATCTTTTTCTAAGCTCTGTTTTTTTTTTTTTTTTTTGAATGGCTTCAAAATGATTTTTTTTTTTACAAAAGTTTTACTCATATAGGCCAGTTAAACGGCGTCTTTTTGGTGTGGTCTATTAATGACCAAAACGGCGTCGTTTAAAGGGGCAAGATCCGCGTGTTGACCCGATACCCGAGCAAGATCCGCGTGTTTTTGTTAGATGGTCTAATTGCTCCTTGGTCCGTCCGCAATTTTATTATTTTTAATTTAGTTCAATTTAAATTCTCTTTTATTTTTAATTCAGCCCTGAAAACTTGCCTCTGTTTCAATTTGGTCCTTAAGGTCATTTTAAAGGCAGATGATGGAACGACGCCGTTTAGGAGATAGGGTATAATTGCCTAATAAGCCCCTGTAGTTTCGCGCGCGTTCTAACATCATCCTTTTTACAATTTTACTTTAGTTTTTTTATTATTTTAATTTAATCCTTGTTTCTTTGATTTTTAATTCTTTTTTATTCTTATTTTTAATTATTTTAGTATTATATATGTATTAAATTATTACTATTTATTATTTATACTAGGTTATTTTATTAAGTTTAATATTATTTATATATATTACATATCATTTTAGAATTTGTATATTAGTTATTATATTATACATTTTTAAAAATTTTGTATATTATATGTTATTATATTATATTATATATAACATTTAAATTATTTCATTCTTAATATTGTATAAAATTTTGTATATTGTATAACACATATTGTTTATATTGTTTATTCTTAAATATGTATTTTTTTATACATATATGTATTAGATTATTGTATTATAAATATATTTTATTTAAAGTTATATATTATTTATTTATTTAAAAATGTATTTTACTTATTTTCTCATGTATATATATATATTATTTTTTAGATTTTGCCATATCATTTTTATATATATGTTTTTCAATTTGTAATATCTATTTATTATTTGGTATGTCACTCATTCTATGTTGTTATTTTATTTTACATTTAATCTTACATGTAAAGTTTCATATTTATTTAGTAGTTTTTTTTTTATCTTTCGTTATTTACTGCTTTATATCTTATATTTGTTTATCCATGCTCATTTATTTGTTTATGATTTTTATGTTTGCTTTAGTATAGATATTCTATTATTTGTATCATTCGTTATTTCATATTATTTTTTTAATTGTCTATATTAGTATTAATTGTTAATATGACTTGGAATCATGGTGAATTGTTATTTGGTATGTATATTGTAATGTATTAATGCAATATTTTACTCAAATCATTTTTAATAAAAAATGCGTTCTGCTAGATTGTTGCATTTTATTCAAAAGATTTAAAAAAAAACGGCGATACATGATATTTGAGAGCTTCGAGAAAAATCGTACCTTAACTCACTGGGTTTCAATTTTTCTCGTTGGATTTAAAATTTTAAGTATTTCCTTTTTTTGAAATTGAAACCCATAAACTTCAATCAAAATTTATTCTCGTGAATTCAAGATGTTGTATCCTAACTTATTGGATATGATGTTTTGTATCTCGAAGTAAGGATTTTCTACCAATAAAGGCAAGCTTATTTTCGAAGTCTTGAAATGTTGCATTCTAACTTATGGGGTGTGGCGTTTTTATTGAGATAAGCGAGTCTTGGCTTTCTTTCAAATAAAAGGATCGTATTTCAAAATTTTTTAAATTTTCAACATCAGGACATGATTTTATCAATAAGGTACTAATTTTTGGGCGTTACGAGGGTGCTAACCCTTCCTCGTACGTAACCGAATCCCGAACCCGTTTTCTCGAATTTCGTATGCCAAAATTAATGTTTTAAACAAAACATGTTTTATAAGGTGATCTGATCACACCTAAGCAAAAAGGACCGGTGGCGACTCCCGTTTTCATTTTTTTAAGTCGATTCTCATTTTTTCAAAAAAAAAAAAAGGTTTCAACAGCTTGGCGACTCCACTGGGGATACAATAAGAGAGTGAAACCGTTAAAATTGATTATTTTCTGTCCTTTGTTGGAAATTTGACATTCAATTTGAAAACTTAATTTGAAAATTACGATCCTTTTGTCGCATTTGTTTGTGTCATTTTCTTGTGCACATTGCATTCCATGACCGTTGTGGTCGTACCTTTAAGTGGGAGTGAGAAACTATGCCTTCGTGAGGTTTTCACCTCCGCATGTGCTAGTGGATTGCTTCCGGAATACATCTGTACCTATGTCTTCATGAAGTTTTCACTCTCGCATGGCTATAGGGAAATGTATTCCCCTGAACTGAACTCGGTCCGTATGAGCCTATAATGGGTGAGGATCGAGGAATCTACTGGTTTAGGTACCTCAACTTTAGAGCTAAACCACATGTAGAAAGCGTAAGGACTCACCCTAAGTATAACTATGCCTAACCTTAGTGGTCACCCAGATAGGTGTTTGTTTATTTTATTTGCTTTATGTTTTATTTCATGGTACTAACTTGTTGTGCTTTATTTTTGGTGCATGTCATTTCATATTTTAAGAGGTATCGATTCACGGTCAGTTTCTAAGTTAGAAAGCTGGTTACGGAGAACGAATTCCTTGATAAAGTGGAAAATAATGCAGCCGTCCGCATGTGGTCAGAGCAAACGCAATTAGAGAAAGAGAATAGCTTTGCTGACTGGTATGTGTCGGAACTATGGAATTTCACTCGTATTAGTATCACGCAAAATGAGTTCAAAGAGTTGAAAGAAATTTGGACCCAGTGGGATGATGAGGCTAAGCAGTTGTTCTATCATAATTATGGCGATCTACACTACTTGCTCGACGTCAAGGTAGATAAGCATTTGTTCCGGGCTATGACTCAATTTTAGAACTCTGCCTATAGTTGTTTCACTTTTGGGAAAGTATATTTAGTGCCCACAGTGGAGGAATATACAACCTTTCTTCATTGTCCAAGGGTCCAAGTCGACAAAGCTTATTCTAGGGCTACTAATGTCCCAACTTTTGTGATGAAGTTAATGAATATCACGGGGATGAGTGAACAGTAGGTTGCAGCCAGAATTCAGAAGAAAGGTGGGGGTAAATGCATTCCTTGGGTGAATTTGAGGGACCTAATCTTAGCACATCCAGATGTAAAGAAGAAGATTGACGTCTTTGCCTTGTGTATTTATGGTTTGGTAATTTTCCCTAAAGCTCTAAGACATGTAGATGAAGCAGTTATTGATTTTTTCGATCGACTTGACAAAGGGGTCACGCCTACCTGCGATCTTAGCCGAGACGTTCAAATCTTTGAATGCATGTCGGAAAGCAGGTGAAGGTAGGTTCATTGGATGCGTGCAGTTGTTATTAGATTGGTTTCACAGTGAAATTCTTTATCGGTGTGGGGGTTCCGACTTTCCTTTACCTGGAATTTTGGGAGCCATTGGGTATGCCCCTTTACTCATACTAAAGCAATATGGATTAAGACAGTTCGTACCAGCAACATATGGGTTGGCTCAATGTGAGTTCTCATACAGAGGGGATAACTATAAGAAGAGGGTTAATGAGATTTCTTGTGCTTGGAATCAGATTCGCAGGATGAAGAGATTATCCGCAGGCCCAATGACGACCCTAGAATACGACAGATGGAGGATTAGAAGGATTAATGATAACATCCCTGAGCTTAATCCAGAAGACGCTCGATCAATAGAGGAATACTTGCAAGTGGTCCCGTCAGAATTGGAGTTTATAAAACAAGATTTCGAAAGGATGAGTTCAGATCTCGAAAAAAGGATGGAAAGGTTGGAAGAAGAAACAATGTATCTGAGATTAGATGTGGATGTTCAGAAATTAGAGGCCAAAAAATTAAGAAAAGAGAAGAAAAGGGTCGAGGAAGATTTGATAGTCTAAAGACAGAATATAAGAAGCTACGTCTATCAATGAAAAATGCTGGATTGGGGAAGACTTCGGAATAGTGGCAACAGAAGATTCAAGAGGAAAAGGCCAAAGTTGACCATTGGGAAAGGAAGTTCCAAGAGATGCAGATGCGAAACGAGACCCTAGAAAGGAGTTTGGCAGAAAGCCAAAAGGAGAAATATGGGTGAAAGGCTAGAGTGGCTGAACTGGGATGGTTTCTTCACCACCATCGAAGCCGTAATTCTGCAATCGAGCTGAAGTCAAGTCTAAACAAGATTGAGGAAATGAAGGGCAAGATCGAAAAATTAGAATTAGCATTGTAAAATTGTGAACTCCAGATTGAGCTTCTTGAAGCAAGAAAAGGGCATTGGAAAGAAGAGCTCCACCATTCCCATGATCAAGTGAGAAATCGGGATTATCTCATGGGTAAAGCAATAGTTCAGATTCAAGAGGTAGCTGATCACTTACAGACTTTGGCAGTACAGGCTAATACATTGAGCACGAAAAATGAGCTACAGTCAGATCGTGGTCAAGAGCTAGCTTTGTTATTTAGGAAAGTTAAGACTTTGGGCATTAGGGCGAAAGCATATTTGTAATCTGTTTTATATAAAGGATTTTTTTTAAATAAAGTTTTCTAAATGAAATTGAATCTTAACCGATGCCTTCTTTTACATTCATGCATTTGCATTACATTACATCATATGCATTTAAGTCCATTGAAAGAACCTAATTAGTTGAAATTATTACATAGAGAGAGATAGAGAGAGAAGGAAGGAAGGAAAAAGTTGGAAATTAAACACCGTTACGGTACACGCGCTAAAACGAAGAATATGGATAAAAGACTCGAATAGTTCCAGAGAGACATGCAAGACTAGCTACAAGAGCAGTTGGCAAAAATCCAATAAGATATGAGGGAATAAATGATGGAAGCCCAAAGGAATATTGTGGCTCAAATGACTCAGCTACTGAATAGGGCAATAGACAAAGGAAAAGGCCCCATGACTAATGTTGGAGAAGATAATGAGGACTTTCCTCCAGGTTTTACCCCACCGCATGCACAAACACAACCTGAAGAGCATCTCGAAAGCTATCTGTCACAATTAGGCCTCAACAAGAGCAAATTGATACTAGAGTGCCCATGAATTTCCAAGTTGGCACAAGATCCAACCAAGGAGATAACCCTGCTAATCCTGTTATTCCTGACTTAGATATAGCAAAGAGGGAAGGGACAAGAATTGAATCCTCAAGGCAGTTAGGGGATCGTTGTAGATGGTTGAAAGAAAAGTTTAAGGCCTTAGAAAATGCTGATAATCACCATGGAAATGATGTTAAAGACTTGAGCTTGGTTCCAGATTTGGTGCTTCCTCATAAGTTCAAAATGCTAGAATTTGAGAAGTACAATGGGACCAGCTGCCTGAAGCCCACATTACCATGTTCTGTAGACGAATGACCGGCTATATTAATAACGATCAACTCGTGATTAATTGTTTCTAAGACAATTTGGTGGGGGCAGCGTCCAGGTGGTACAATCAACTCAGCCGTGCTAGGATTAGCTCTTGGAGAGACCTAGTCTAAGCTTTTATGAAGCAATACAATCATGTCACAGATATGACACCTGATAGAATCACTTTACAGAATATGGAGAAGAAGTCAAACGAAAGCTTCAGGCAATATGCACAAGGATGGAGGGAGGTTGCCATGTAAGTTCAACCACCGCTCCTAGAAAAGGAAACTACAATGCTTTTTATCAATACCTTGAAGGCTCCATTCATTACTCACATGATAGGAAGTACTGCCAAGAGCTTTGCAGATATAGTGATGGCAGGAGAAATGATTGAAAATACCATAAGGGGTGGCAAGATTGAAGCAAGGGAAACAACTAAAAGGTCCACTCCAAGAAAAAAAAAAGAATGAAGTGAATAATACGAGTACGTACAACAAAGGGTATTTAAAGGCAATTACTGTTAGCCAGCCAAAAGTAACTGCTGGTGGGCAATAAGGGTTGGTAAGACAAGAATCAGGCACAAGGCAAAACTCTGAAAAACTTCAATTTACGCCAATCCCAATGACGTATAAGGAACTATATCAAAGTTTATTTGACGCACATATGGTGTCCCCATTTTATCTAAAACCGTTGCAGCCCCCATATCCCAAATGGTATGACTCAAACGCTTAATGTGACTACCATGCCGGAATATCGGGGTATTCAATAGAAAACTGTACTACTTTAAAAAAGGTAGTCGAGAGACTCATCAAGATGGGGATTGTAAAGTTTGATGATGCACCTAGTGGGGAGAACCCATTACCTAACCATAGAGATAAGGGGATAAACGTGATTGGTGAAAATATCGTGAGAAAGATCAAGGAAGATATTACAGAGGTAAAAACCCCGTTGAGAACAATCTGAAGAGAAATGGTTGGAGGAGTAAGAAACTACTGTGAGTTCCATAAAGCAGAAGGGCACGAAATCCAAGAATGTGTTGAGTTCAGATACCTGGTGCAAAGCCTTATGAACAATAAGGAATTAGAAGTTTATGAGGAAGGTTCACGGGGAGGAAGTGTTTGCGTGAAAGAAGGAGAATTGGCAAACCAAAAAGTCAATTATCCGAGGATCATCATCACTCGACCAAGAAGCGCGAGGGATGGAACACAAATGGTGCCAAAGATCATAATCCAGAAACCTTTTTTCCTTTCCTTACAAGGATAACAAAATGATACTTTGAAATTATGACTATAATGTGACGATACTAGGAGGGGAGATTCTAGCTAGTAGTTCCAAGAAGGACCAAAATGAAGGATCTTACACACGTAGCAGAAGGCGTTACAACTCAGTAAACGTCAGAACAGAACCAGTAAAATCCAAGACCTTGGCAGTAAAGTGAGAGGAAGGACTTGATCATTTATCAATGATCCGGTAAAGGAAAAAGAGGCTAAAGAATTTCTAAAATTCTTGAAGCACAGTGAATACAGTGTGGTAGAACAACTACGCAAACAACCGGCTCGCATATTAGTACTAGCATTGCTTTTAAGCTGAGAAGTACATCACGAGGCATTGATGAAAGTATTAAATGAGACCTATGTTACTAAAGATATATCTGTCAATAAACTTGACTGACTGGTTAGTAATATAAGTGCATATAACTTTATTTATTTCAGTGACGATGAAATTCCATCTAGAGGCATGGGATCGACAAAGGCTTTACACATCTATACTCGTTGCAAAGGATATACTCTACCAAGCGTGTTAATCGATAATGAGTCGAATTTGAATGTCTTACCACTATCTACGCTGAAAAGATTACCTATAGACAGTTCTCACATGAAGACATGCCAGAACATTGTGAGAGCATTTGATGGAACTGAGGGAAGAGTGATGGGAAGAATTGATGTACCGTTGTTGATTGGGCTAAACATATATGAAGTGAATTTCTTGGTGATGGATATCAAGCCCTCCTACAATTGCTTGTTGGGAAGACCCTAGATTCATTTGGCAGGGGCAGTGCCCTCATCTCTGCACCAAAAATTGAAACTAGTAATAAAGGGTCGACTGGTTACTATAAATGCAGAGGAGGACATCATAACAACTGTTACCAATGATGCGCCATACTTAGAGGCAAATGAGGAGGCCACTGAGTGTTCCTTTCGATCTTTATAGTTCGTGATGACAACATTCATTTTGGAAAGGAATGAGGTTCTAGTGCCTAGGATATCCAAGACCACGAGAGTGGGTTTGTAAATGATGGAGGGGAAAGGAGCCTTACCGGGAAAAGGACTGGGCAGACATTTTTAAGGAGAGATTCAAGTTCCGATGCTGAAAGAGAAAAGAGACCGTTTTGGCTTGAGTTTCAGCCCAGATGCTAGACAAAGGAAGAAGGAAATAGAGAAGAAGCAAGAGAGAAGAAAGGCATGGCTGAATGAGGAATAAGTCAAATGGGAATTGATGACATTCCCTCACATATCCTAAACTTTTGTATCAGGAGGGATAATTCACCCGGAGAGAGGATTGTTGGAAAATGAAAATCTTCGCATCAATGCCATACACAAGGAAGAAACTGGGCAAAGAAACATGTTAGGCATTCGTCCTTATGAACCTGGAAGTGTCTTAAACAATTGGACTGCAGAGGAACTTCCTGTAGTTTTTAGAGATTACACAGAGTAATGTTCAGAACATACTTGTTGTTTTAAAGCCTAGGAACGATAAGATTTCTTTTTGTGAAATAGGCTCATGTTCAGACATCTTTTATTTCAATAAAATACATCTTTAATGATCAATTCAGGCAAATATTCTTTCATTTTTTTATATTCTTTTGATCTTCTAATTTCATTCCAAATTTTTTATTTATTCTCATTCATATCATGTGAATAGTTATTCTTGAATTCATTTGTTCTTTGTACATTCTTTTCTGCCTACCACAGGTATCTAGATATCAATGACATGAGCAACGATACTACAGATTCAGAGGTCTTTTTTGAGTAAGACATGTGTTTAGAGGAATCTTAAGATTTTGAGGGTGACAGAGATTGTAACTTGTCTCCAGATTTGTTAAGAATGGTAAAGCAAGAAGAGAAATAGATTTTACCCCATGAAGAGGTGGTAGAGAATATAGTCTTAGAGGAAGGAAATGTTGTGAAAATTGGAACGCGCATAGCCGAGGAGACAAAGCAAGATCTTGTTGAGTTATTACGGGAATTCAAAGACGTCTTTGCATGATCATACCAAGATATGTCTGGGCTAAGTACTGATATTGTAGTGCATCGCCTCCCCATAAGAGAAGAGTGCAAGCCAGTTCAGCAAAAGCTACAAAGGATGAGGCCTGATGTGGTGTTAAAAATAAAAGAGGAAGTCAAGAAACAGTTTGATGCTAGTTTTCTATAGGTGGTAAAATACTCAGAATGGGTAGCCAATATTGTTCCTATCCCTAAGAAGAATGGAAAGGTTCGGATGTGTGTAGACTACAGGGACTTAAATAAAGCCAGCCCAAAGGACAATTTCTCTTTGCCTCATATTGAACATTGGTGGATAATACGGCGGGATATTGACTGTTTTCTTTCACGGATGGTTTTTCAGGATACAATTAGATTAAGATGCACTCTGAGGATATGGAGAAAACTACTTTCATAACATTATGGGGTACCTTTTGTTATAAGATGACGATATTCGGGCGAAAGAATGCTAGAGCAACATATCAAAGGGCCATGGCAACCTTATTCCATGACATGATGCACAAAGAGATTGAAGTATATGTTGATAATATGATCGCCAAATCTCGAACAGAAAAGGAACATATTGAATTTTTGAAGAAGTTGTTTTTGAGATTGAGAAAATTTCAATTAAAGCTCAACCGGCAAAGTGTACTTTTGGAGCTCGGTTAGGGAAATTACTGGGTTTCGTAGTCAGTGAGAGAGGAATAGAAGTTGATTCAAATAAGGTCAAAGCTATACAAGAATTGCCTCCACCGCGCACTCAAAAGGAAGTTCGAGCTTTTCTTGGAAGGTTAAATTACATTGCTCGGTTTATTTCACAATTAACGGAGAAATCTGATCTCAGATTTTGTTTTCTTAAGAAACACAACCAAGGCGTATGAGACGATGAGTGCCAGAAAGCTTTTGAAAAAGTCAAACAATATCTGTCAAATGCCCTAGTACTATCTCCCCCTAATCTAGATAGACCAATAATACTGTACTTGACAGTGTTCAGTAACTCCATGGGATGTGTGCTTGGTCAACATGATGAGTCAGGAAGAAAAGAAAATGCGATATACTATCTTAGTAAAAAGTTCACTGAATGTGAAATGAGATCTTTGTCAATTGAGAAATTGTGTTGCACCTTGATTGAGGTAGTATATGCTATATTATATAACCTGGTTAATTTCGAAGCTTGATCCGTTAAAGTATATGATGGAGTCAACTTCTTTGAATGGAAGGACGGCAAGGTGGCAGATTTTGCTTTCTGGATTTGATATAGTCTATGTAAACCAAAATGCTATAAAAGGGAGCGCAATAGCAGAATTTTGGGATAGCAGGGCTTTAGAGGATTATGAACCTTTGAGCTTTGATTTCCCCAATGAAGAGTTAATGTATGTGGCAATTATTGAAGAATGTCTGCGGAAGCTAAATTTTGATGGGGTACCAAATGCTGTGGGAAATGGAATTGGGGCAATCTTGGTATCCCCTAGTGGTGATTATTATCCATTCACATGCAAATTGGATTTTGATTACACAAACAACATGGCAGAGTATGAAGCATGTATCATCGGAATTCGAGCAGCTGTAAAGCGTAAAATCAGAGTGCTAGAAGTATATGGAGATTCTGCCTTAGTAATCTACCAGCTTAAAGGAGAATGAGAGACAAGAGATCCCAAACTAATTGATTATCAAAAAATAGTTCTAGGACTGATTGAAGAGTTTAATAACATCACTTTTAATTATATCCCACGTGATGAAAACCAGATGGCAAATGCTTTGGCAACTCTGGCTTCGATGATTAAAGTAAACAAACCAGAGGATATGAGATCTATTCAGATGAGTATTTTTTAAGTTTCAACTTATTGTTATAACATGGAATAAGAGGAAAAAGATGACCACCCTTGGTATCATGATGTATTGCGATACGTAAGAAATCGTGAATACTCGGAGCATGCAACTGAGAATAACAAAAAGACGTTAAGAAGACTAGCCTTTGACTACGTTTTAGATGGGGATATCTTGTACAAAAGAAGGAAAGATCAAGTACTATTGAGATGTGTTGACGCTATTAAAGCTAGGAAAATTTTGGAAGAAGTTCATGAGGGTGTTTGTGGGACACATGCTAATGGTTTTATAATGGCTAGACAAATTATGAGATTTGGATACTATTGGTCTACTATGGAAGGAGATTGTATCAACTATGCCAAGAGATGTCATAAATGTTAGATTTATGGAGACAAAATTCATGTACCACATTCACCTTTGCATGTTATGACTTCCACATAGCCTTTTTCCATGTGGGGCATGGATGTCATTGGGTCGATCTCACCGAAAGCTTCGAATGGGCATCCATTCATCTTTGTGGTTATTGACTACTTCTCGAAATAGGTAGAGGCTGCTTCCTACGCTAGCATTACTAAGTCAGTAGTTAGTCGGTTCTTGAAGAAAAAGATCATTTGTCGATATGGAATGCCCGAGAGAATCATATCAGACAATGCACTGAACTTAAACAATAGCACGATAGCAGAAGTTTGTTGTCAATTCAAGATCAAACACCACAACTCGTCTCCGTATCGTCCGAAAATGAATAGGGCAGTGGAAGCGACCAATAAAAATATCAAGAAGATAGTAGGGAAAATGACTGAGACTTATAAGGATTGGAATGAGAAATTACCATTTGCACTATATGCTTATCGAACGTCCGTCAGAGCCTCAACTGGGGTAACTCCTTTCTCATTGGCCTATGGGATGGAGGCAGTTCTACCTATTGAAGTAGAAATACCTTTCCATTGAGTTTTGTCAGAAATAAAATTGGATGAACCTGAATGGATCCAGGCTCGATATGATCAGTTAAACTTGGTTGAAGAAAAAAGGCTAAGGGCTATCCGCCATGGTCAGATGTATCAGAGACGAATGATGCGAGCTTATGATAAAAAGGTTCGCCCAAGAGAGTTTCATGAGGGGGACCTTGTACTGAAAAAGATTGTTCCCATACAAGAGGATTCCAGAGGAAAATGGATGCCGAATTGGGAAGGATCATATGTGGTGAAGAAGGCTTTCTCTGGAGGTGCACTGATTTTGACCGAAATGGATGGGAAAAGCTTACCCAATCCTGTCCGATTCTATCAAAAAATATTTTTCTTAAAGAGGAGAAGAGGCCAAGGTGGAAACCCACAACGGGCGCTTTGAGACTTCAAAAAAAAAGGAGAGGCCTAGGTAAAAACTCGCAAAGGGCGCCTTGAGACCAAAGGGGTTTTGAGTTGAAAACCCAAAAAGGGCGGCTCAAATTTTGGATAGGCATGCAGTGATCTTGCTATACTTTAATCAATAAAAAATGAAGTATGTTGCATATTGGGACATCAACAAAGTACTTTGGATCTTTTAAATACATGTTAAGCTCAAAAGCAGTCTTCATAGAGTTTGTATATGGAAGCCCGAGCTACGATGTCTAGGGTACTTAGTCTTTGTCCTATTCATTTTACTATCTTTGGATTCTTTTTCTTCTCAAAGATATGTTCCCAGTTAATTTCTTTTGTATTTCCGATAATTTATTTAATTATAACTATCCTTGAGATCAATTTATTTGTTACCCATTATTTATAAGCACGTTGCTTTGAAATAATGATAGATGAACTAATAATTTCACAAAAGAAATTCTACATATTACTTTAGAAATTTCTAGATAATATAAGAAACTGAAACAGGACAATTGTTTAGAATTTCCAAGTACATGGATTGGAAATATTTGAGAATCTTGATGGAGACTATTTCTCTGAATTCTTTGTCCAAATGATAATTGGACAAAATAATGAATTGATGTGACGAAAGTAAGCTATGTTATTAGCTCATAACATTCGGGGAATGGTATGACAAACCAAATTGATGGGTAAAATTCAAAACCCTAAATTGTGAAGGAATGAATTGGAGTTGAAACAAATCCTTTATCCTTAAATTGTAGTAGGGACAGACTGAAAAAGTTTCGATTCTTAGTGGGATGATTTGAAGGTGGTACAAGTCTTGTGTTCCCAAGGATCAAATGGAGTGGGCCCTAAAATTTCCATGGGGCAAATTATTTGAGCAAGAATATGATACTTCAAGAGGAACGAAGATGAAACCTGAACAAATAAATGAGTGATGACACCTGAAATAGGAATCATTCTCATAACATTTTTGCATTCACATATCATAGCATGTCTAAATAGGAGCATTTGACTAATTTCGATCAAGGCATCCTAATTTTTAGGCATAAGCATATAGCCATTCTACAGGTTATGTCCTCTTGAGGACAATGTAGTAAGGTAGATTAAAGACATTAGTCTGGTCTCCCTGAGTTTGCAGTGGAGTAGACTAAAAATAGCAGATCTGGCATTCCTGAAGTTGCAGTGAGGCAGATCAAAGATATCAGCCTTGCCTCTCTGAGTTTGCAGTAAAGCAGGCTAAAAGACAACAAATCTTGCCTTCCTGATATTGCAGTGAAGCGAATCAAAGATACTAATTTGGCATCCCTGAAGTTGCTGCGGAGTAGACTGAAGATAACAGAGCTTGTTTTCCTGAGATTGCAGTGAAGTAGATCGAAGATACTAGTCTGACCTCCCTGAAGTTGCATTGGAGTAGACTGACGATAGCAGATCTTATTTTCCTGAGTTCGCAGCGAAGCGGATCAAAGATATCAACCTAGCATCTCCGAGTTTGTAATAGAGCAAATTGAAGATAGCAGATCTTATCTTCCTAAGATTTGCAGTGAAGTAGATCAAAGGCATCAGCCTGACCTCTCTGAAGTTGCAGTGGAGCAAATTGAAGATAGCAGATCTGGCATTCCTGAAGTTGTAGTGAAGCAGATCGAAGACCTCGGTCTTGTCTCCTTTAGTTTGCAGTGGAACAGACCAAAGATAGTAGATATTGTCTTCCTGAGATTTGCAGTGAAGCAGATCAAAGATACTAGTCTTGTCTCCCTGAGTTTGCATCGAAGTAGACTAAATATAGAAGATATTGTCTTCCTGAGATTTGCAGTGAAGCATATCAAAGATACTAGTTTGGCATCCCTGAGTTTGCAGTGAAGCAGACTAAAGATAGAAAATCTCGTCTTCCTGAATTTGCAGTGAAGCAGATTGAAGATATTAGCCTCTCTTCCTGAAGATACAGCCATTTGACAAGACTACGCAAAATGGGTTCTTTTATCGACTTTGCTCTATTCTCGTTACATGAAAATGAGCAAAAAGTGGAAGCTGTAATAGCCCATTTATGCCCGGGCCCAAACAAACCAAAAAAATAAAAATAAATAAAAACCCAATGTCCAGTTTTTATTATTATAATCCATACCCAATTACACCCTCAGACCCAAAACATTAAAACCTAGCCCAAACTAATACCCAAAACCCGAATGGCCCAAATTCGATTTCAGAAATAAAAAACCCCGAACCCTAGGGTTCTCTCCTCGCGCCGCAAGCACCCAAAATGGGCCTTCGATCGCGCCGCAATCCATACACGGATAACGCTCCACCGCCGTGTTTCTCGCCATTCACCTGCAAATCAAGGAAAGAAGACCGACAGTAGTAGCAAAAATAGGAGTCCTGTATTTATTTTCTGATTTGTTTTTGGGTTATAAAAACCCTAACGCAATCTATAAAATACACATATACGAGGAATACATAATACAAGACACAAAAAAAAAATCAAAGTGCCAAGGTGATTTTTGATTATTCCATTGCGTTTTTATTCATGCATTTTTTTACGAACATTATTAAACAAGGAGAACAAGTTTACCTTTCGATTTGCGCTAAAAACTGAGTTTTTGACCTTTCGGCTGCCGTATGTGGTAGCGTGTGCGGCGGCATGTGAGGTGGTCTGTCACCGGAGCCATGGTTGGAGGCTGGAAGGGAGAGAGCTTTTTCTAAGCTCTGTTTTTTTGTTTTTTTCTAAAATGGCTTCAAAATTATTATTATTTTTTTTTTTTTACAAAAGTTTTACTTATATAGGCCAGTGAAACGGCGTCGTTTTGGTGTGGTCTATTAATAACCAAAACGGCTTTGTTTAAAGGGGCAAGATCTCCGTGTTGACCCGATACCTAGGGAAGATCCGCGTGTTTTTATTAGATGGTCTAATTGCTCTTTGGTCCTTCCGTAATTTTATTATTTTTAATTTAGTTCAATTTAAATTCTCTTTTATTTTTAATTCAGCCCTGAAAACTTGCCTCTGTTTCAATTTAGTCCTTAATGATGGAATGGCGCCGTTTAGGAGATAGGGTATAATTGCCTAATAAGTCCTTGTAGTTTCGTGCACGTTCTAACATCATCCTTTTTATAATTTTACTTTAGTTTTTTATTATTATTTTAATTTGATCCTTGTTTCTTTGATTTTTAATTCTTTTTTTATTTTCATTTTTATTCTTATTTTTAATTATTTTAGTATTATATATGTATTAAATTATTACTATTTATTATTTATACTAGGTTATTTTATTACGTTTAATATTATTTATATATATTACATATCATTTTAGAATTTGTATATTAGTTATTATATTATACATTTTTAAAAATTTTGTATATTATATGTTATTATATTATATTATATATAACATTTAAATTATTTTATCCTTCATATTGTATAAAATTTTGTATATTGTATAACACATATTGTTTATTCTTAAATATGTATTTTTTTATGCATATATGTATTAGATTATTGTATTATAAATATATTTTACTTATTTTCTCATAAAGATATATATTATTTTTTAGATTTTGCCATATCATTTATATATATATATATATATGTTTTTCAATTTGTAATATCTATTTATTATTTGGTATATGTCACTCATTCTATGTTGTTATTTTATTTTACATTTAATCTTGCATGTAAAGTTTCATATTTATTTAGTAGTTTTTTTTTATCTTTCGTTATTTACTGCTTTATATCTTATATTTTTTTATTCATGCTCTTTTATTTGTTTATGATTTTTATGTTTGTTTTAGTATAGTTATTCTATTATTTGTATCATTCGTTATTTCATATTATTTTTTTAATTGTCTATATTAGTA
This sequence comes from Gossypium bickii, assembly GCA_025503065.1. NCBI lineage: Eukaryota > Viridiplantae > Streptophyta > Magnoliopsida > Malvales > Malvaceae > Gossypium > Gossypium bickii. The sequence continues at coordinate 82,548,192 of CP106716.1, forward strand.
TTAATTGTTAATATGACTTGTAATCATGGTGAATTGTTATTTGGTATGTATATTGTAATGTATTAATGTAATATTTTACTCAAATCATTTTTAATAAAAAATGTGTTCTGCTAAATTGTCGCATTTTATTCAAAAGATTTAAAAAAAAAACGGCGATACGTGATATTTGAGAGCTTAGAGAAAAATTGTACCCTAACTCACTGGGTTTTGATTTTTCTTGTTGGACTTAAAATATTAAGTATTTCCTTTTTTTGAAATTGAAACCCATAAACTTCAATTAAAATTTATTCTCGTGAATTCAAGATGTTGTATCCTAACTTATTGGATATGATGTTTTGTATCTCGAGGTAAGGATTTTCTACCAATAAAGGCAAGCTTATTTTCGAAGTCTTGAAATGTTACATTCTAACTTATGGGGTCTGGCGTTTTATTGAGATAAGTGAGTTTTGGCTTTCTTTCAAATAAAATGATCGAATTTTAAATTTTTAAAATTTTCAACATTAGGACATGATTTTATCAAAAAGGTGCCAATTTTTGGGCGTTACGAAGGTGCTAACCCTTCCTCGTACGTAATCGACTCCCGAACCCGTTTTCTCGAATTTCGTAGGCCAAAATTGATGTTTTAAACAAAACATATTTTAGAAGGTGATCTGATCACACCTAAGCAAAAAGGACCGGTGGCGACTCCCGTTTTCATTTTTTTAAGTCGATTCCAATTTTTTCAAAAAAAAAATGGTTCCGACAACCATGTATTAATTTGTTCAATTAGTTGATATTTAACAAGTTTCCATTATAGAGAAACTGATGAATTTGAGCTTAAATCGAAGAAATTTATAGTTAATAAGCTTAGATTCTGATAAGGGTTAAATTAGAAACTAAATTTAACTTGTTAAATAACTTTGTAACATGAGGGACTAAATTGAATAAATTATGCTATAGATAGAAGGCATAATATCAAAATAGCCCTTAATGTTTGGATGTTTGGTCACTTTGGCCCTTAACATTTTTTGGATCATTTTCACACCTAACCTTTTTTTTGTCAAATTGACCTATTTTTAACGGAGATGCCGACGTTGCCATTAGGTGACTAATGATACTGATTTGGAAAAAATTTAAGTCCACCTAAGCGCTAAATGTATGTAAATCTGGTGTGGCATTATTTTTTTATTATATGCCACGTCAGCAAATGAATTTAAACTAAAAAACAATAAAAACCCTTAAACACACAAGGGCACAATTAAATCAATGTAAGAGATCCTAAATGAAGAACCCTAAATCTCGTATCCTCTTATTCTCCACTAAAATCCTGCAAAAATCGAAGCTTGAAATCTAGTGGGTTGGTCAAAGAATCGAAAATATTGTCTGAAAAATGCAGTTGGAAGCCATCAATGGAGAAGTTTCCTTAATCGAAGTTGGTTTCTTCATCACGAGGGGAGTTCATTTATAATAGAGATAAAATAACATATTTTTGTAACAAGTTAGCTTCGACAGAGACTTTGTGGAGCAATTTAAATCTAGGTGGAAGGTATTATGGTTGCTCAGATTTTTTAGTAAGCATATATCTAGCCAATTTGTTTTAGGGTTCATAAAAAATTGGGGATTTTTTTAGTTTGTTTGATTTTTGTGTCGGTTAGCCAATTTGTTTTAGGGTTCATAAGAAATTGGGGATCTTTTTAGTTTGTTTGATTTTTGTGTCGCTAAAGTGGTGCTACATTTCATCATAGCGTTAGATTTTTGAGTGAATTATAGGTTGTTGGATGTAGATTTTTTAAGTGGTATGATGATAAATTGTGTAACAGGGAGAACGAATAATACATGAATTATGTGATAGTGAAAGAAAACTTGCAAAAGAGAATACGAGACCTAGGAAGCAAATTATGAAGTGTGGAAGTGTTGAGATGTTTGAGAGTGGTAGTAGAAGCAGTGATGTTGAGATGTTTAAGAGTGGCAATGTGCAAAATGTGGGCAAAAACAACCAAACAAAAGAGATCAATCATGATGTTGTGGATCACATTGAATTAAACACAAAGATTAAGAGCTTGAAGCAAAAATGTAAATCACTTAAGAAAGAAAAAGAGTTTTATAAAAAAATATTTATTTGCAGTGTATTATTTATCTTATGTGTCACATTTTTTAGGAATGTTATAATCTAAAAAGCATGGTGTCATATTCTTATGTTTTGTACATTTAGTACCTTCAAACTTTGTTGTTGACACAATTTGTCGCATTTGAATTAGTGTTTGTAGCTAATTTGAGGGAAGTATAATGAAAGGTCTACGAGCAAAATGAACAAAAGAATGTTTGTTGAAAAAAGAAGTTACATGTACTAAAATGTTGGATATTTGACTTGTATGTCATGTTCAAAATAGTAACTAACAAAATGACCCTAGACCCACATAGTTGCCTATAGCTATAATGGTATACCACATCAAATTGTTACATATACCATCATTGTTATACCAAATTCAAGCAAGTCCTAGAAGCCTAAAATACAAAAAATATCTTAAGCAACTATCACATGTAATGAAAAACAAAAAATATATTAAGCAACCATTTCAACAAACAAACAAAATGTTTAGTCAAAATAACATCTCAATTCATTTCTTTATTTTCTTTGCTGTAGTTGATTCTTGTGTGCTGATAGGTTCCTAATATATCATCCTTTTTTGGCTTCTAGTTCTTGTACTCGTACCAGATTGAGAAAAAAAAATACAACCCTAGACTAGATTTAAATATTTTAAAACCTGACGATAAAAAAATGTTTACAATATACCTGTGATCCAGTTGTATTAGGTTGAATGCATGGTCTTCTGTTGTTCTTTTTTTGGCTTCTAGTTCTTGTACTCATACCAGACTGAGACAATAAAAAATCACAACCCCAAATTAGATTTAAATATTTTGGAACTTGATATTGAAAAAGTGTTTACATATACCTATGATCCAGTTGTGTTAGGTTGAAGGCATTGTGTTAGATTGAAGGCATGATCTTCTATTGTGACCCTCACCACCACATTTCCTACATCTCATAATTAGACCAGCCTTACTGAGTTGTCCAGGCTTCACTTTTTCCAGTTCATTTTTTTCCTTCATTTTGTTCTTCTTTTGCCTACCAGGAATTGTTTTCTCAACTTGTGGAAGCACGGGTTCAATACCAAATTTTCTCCACTCATGTGACCCATTTATGGGTTGTAAAACATATGCATATGCTTTCAAATATGTCTCATTCTAGTAGAACTTATATAAGTAGTCATCAGGATCTCGTTCAAGATGCCATATAGCAGAACATGCATGAGGACAAGGGATCCCAGATAATTGCCAGCTTCGACAACTGCAGGTTTTATCCTCTACATTTACTATGTATTATTTTCTGTCTTTTTTAACTTCACACCTATTTTCCCTATTCCAAATCATCTTCCAATCAACACCTTCCTTCTTGATGTCATCAAATTTCTTCTTTATCAGTATATCATAATTGTATTTCTATGAACTACATTACTTCCTCTTATCCACTATTTTGGTCATCATTTTAACTATGATTTCTTCCAACATTGTTATTATGCTCTTGAATTTGCTTCACAGAGGTTATTGTCAACAATATCTGACACCGAGTGCAACCCTTGGAAGGCATTGGTCCAAGCTTTCAAATTCTTAGAGAACAACTCTTTTGCAACACCTTCATCAATCTTATACAATTCTTCTTTGTTTTGTTCCCACTCTCTCTCTGTTGTAGACTTCACAATTTTCGAATGCTCCCAAAAAATAAATTCGAATGCCTTTGCTTTGTTCCTACCAGACCAGTTTTATGAGACATGCCTTTGTTTTGATGATGAATGTGATATACTTTTAAATGGGCCTTTTAAGAAGCAGCCATTAGGCATGCACCCTTTTTTCCAACCTCTTTTCAGTGCTTCAAAATAGACATAAAACCTCTTGAAATGTGGTGGAGATTTAGATGTGACTATTCATTTTCATTTTTATAATACTTTCAAGATTATTTAGTCTCAACTCATTAGCATAATCCCACAGCATAATAAATTCCTCTATAAAGTTTCCTGCCAACTTATCCTTCACTATTTTCTTGGCCCTTCTACACCTTGTCATATTAACATTCACATGAATTTCTGAAGCTACCCTTCTTTGTATCTCTCTTAGCTTCATTTTTGGGTGGTCCCTAATAGTAGCTTCAAAATTATCTGTAATTATTTTTACATTAACCATTTTGTTTCTAAAACTAACACAACAGTTGTGTTCATCATGAAAACTTTTCACTTGCATGCATCTGAACATGTTACTATAACTTGCAAATATTCCCCATTTATACTTTTTAGATGCAATGCATTTAACTCTAACCTTATTTAGTTCATTCTTGATTATCTTAATTTCCCTTCACCATCTTTAAACATCATCCCAGTACAGAAGTACGAACTTGTTGAGTTTGGATTGTATGCGAAGAACCTACTTCTTCTTCTACAAGCATCAGTATTGTCATCATCTTCTGACTCAAGTATGCTCCCATGATAATCACTATCAAAATATTCAGTCTCATTTCCTTCTTCTTCCCTATCAACTCTATCATCTAGTCCTCCACCCTTGACTTCTTCAAGGACCTCAACCTCAAACTGCTCTCCAGAGCTTTCACTTTCAGTCTCATCAAGTATTGTTTCCTTAGCTTTCCCATTGGTTTTCCCTTCCACTTCCCTCTCCTTTTGCCTAGCTTCTTAAAGCTCCTCCTCATCATCACCATCTGAAAAGTATATCACATTCATCAAATAAACATTCTCATATTTTGAATCACTATCACTTTCATCCTCAACCCCCTCCTCACCAGCTTCTTTAACACCACTATTTAAACCTCCATCACCCTCTTCTAACCCTTCAATAGATGCATCTAAACCATCTAAACCTTCAATACCCTCAAAACCTTCATTTCCAATAACCTCAACACCCTCCCCACCTAAATCTTCAACACCTTTACCACATTTATTACTAGCAACTTCAACACCCTTACACCTTCACCACCCTTAACCTCACCACCCTCACCACCTTTACTGCCAACAACCTCAACACCCTCCCCACCTAAACCTTCCCCACCTTTACTGCCAACAACCTCAACACCCTCCCCATTTAAACCTTCAACACCCTCAACACCCTCACCACATTTACTGCCAGCAACCTCAACACCTTCATTACTATCACCATCACCTTCCACAGTTGCTACAGGTAACATTAAATCATCATCAGCAAAAATAGCAGTGTCAATCTCATGCTCTACATACAAGTTTATTTCATTATGCTTAACCTAGTAGTTCAACATGTCTATAATGCTACAGTCATTCCACATAGCCCTAAGGTTATCCTGTAAAGTCCTACTATTATGTACATAAAAATAAATTAGTTGTACTATATTAAACCTTAACCTTTTTTTAACTATTTTACATAACTTAAAACACGACACCGTATTTGGATCCTCTTTAAGCCTCATCATCTCACCACCTGAACACTTAACATGGGGATCACGTACAAATTTACCCACAATATACAAGTTAATATAGTATTCCTCCTCTATTGGGATCTGCAGTTTAAACATAAAAAAATATTACAAAAGTTAGAAAATAGTAAGATTTCATACTAACAGACAAACAAAGTGCAACCAAAAAAGATACAGACAAACAAAATATTAAATATTGTAAACAATACAAAATGCATATAAAGTTAAATGATAATCAAATCTAATAAAGTTTATATACATATAATAACATAACAACAAAAAAAGATGGAGGGACCACTTCAATAAGTTCACCTACTAAATTATGCTTAGAACTATTGCACCCACCAACCAACATTATAACCTCCACCTAAAATTCAGCAACCTAAACCAAAATCCCCAAATTCAAAAACCCTAAACATAAACCGAAATAACATACATAATGTTTCCAAAGTGAAAACTTTTAAAAACATACCCCAATATATCATCCAAAATCAAATGTGACTCTGCAACAACCATTGGGTAATCTTCTTTAGCACAATTTTCTTTCTCGAGTTAGGGTTCATTGTCTACTCTCTCTCTTTCTCTTTTTTATTAACTGATTCAAGAGTTTTTGTTTTTAGGATCCATCGGGCTTCTCTTATTTTTTAATATCCGATTCTTTTTTTGAATTATTTTTAATTTTAATTAGGTGTCAAAAGCTTTAGTGCTTAGGTGGAGTAATTTTTTTTCCAAACCAGCATCGTTAGTCACCTAACGGCCATGTCAGCATCTACGTTAAAACAGGCCAATTTGACCAAAAAAAATGTTAGGTGTGAAAGTGATCCAAAAAAAACGTTAAAGGCCAAAATGGCCAAACAACCAAACATTAGGGGCTATTTTTTATATTATGCCTAGATATAAAGTATAAAGTCCCAATGAAAGAATGTGAAGTCGGATTTTGATCCGATGTTAGATATTGAAAAATACAAGTATCTCGAATATAAAGACTAAATTGAATAAAATGAAAAATATGTTGGTTATGTATTTTAATGTCATTTGGATGTAATATGATATTATTCTTATTATTGAATTATCGAACGCAGATAAAGATGATGCCTGGTCGTTGCGAGAGAAGGGAAAGACAAGAGTCGTAGAAAAGTAACAACTTCAATTTGTACTTTTACTATTCAAGTTTAATATATATATGTATATATATACATGATCATTGCATATTGGTTATTGAGGTAATATTATTATTTTTCTTATGAATCGAATTATGTTTAACGGTATTAAATGCCAAGAATTGAATTATTTTGAGTATCGTAGAAACAAGTATGATATGGTTTTGCTAAATGATGTGTGATATACGATATGAATTGATGATGAAATGGTATGTGATCATGATAGATGTGAATCGGTTTATAATACATAATTAAAACATTAATTACCCTATTAGTTGTTCGGTCAAAGTCGGATATAGTTGGCATGTCATAGGGTCAAGTATAATGATTATAAGCCATCCTTTTCAGGCAACCCAAGGTGATAGAATGTACATATTCTGGTAGTCATCGTTTTCGGGCAAACTGGGATGATAAAGTAAATAGGTTGTGAAAGTCATCATTGCTAGGCAACCCAGGGTGGTAGTATGTATACGTTTTAGTAGTCACAGTTACTAGGCAACCCTGGATAACAGAGTAATAGATCTGTAATAGCCCAATTTCTGTGGTGTCAGAAATAGTGGTTTGAGATCACTAAATCTGACGAGTGAGTTCAAAAATTTTATTAATTAGTGTTTATAAGTCAATTATGAATTTAAGAAGGCTTATGAATTAGTGATTTGTGCTTTAGAAATATTTATCAAATTAATTAGTTTTGAAATTGAGGTATCGAGACCTCGATTTCATAAACCGAGCTGAAATATTTTTATAAATATTTACAAAGTGTCATTAAGTTAGTATTAAAGTTTCATTAGAAAATTTTAACTTTTGGATAGTTAATTAAATAAAAATGACTAAATTGAAAAAGGTGCAAAACTAGTTAAATGAAAGAAATAGTGATTAAATAGCACAAGTGCTAGATAAGAGAGGACCAAAAAGGTAATTAGACCCCCATTAGAAAAAAAAATCAAAAAGTTAGTGTGAACAATGGGCAAAATTGGAAAAGAAATAAAAGCAAATAGTTAAAAATAGAATTAAATTGAATTTCTAGAAATTTCTTCACTTTTCTTCAGCCAAAAATGCCATAGAAGATCTCCAAGAAGCTGATTTCTCATATTTTCACTTCATGTGAGTTAATTCTTGCTCTTTTCTTGAAATTTTTGTGTTTTTAATACTTTTGCAATTAGGTCTTGTAACACCCCTAACCCGTATCCATCATCGGACTAGGGTTAAAGGCGTTACCTGACAAATCGGAAACTTTATCAAACAATTCGTAAAGTAATCATCAATTACAATCATAGTGTCCCCTCTGTAGGTCATCAAGACCTAAAACATACTCAAAAACGGGGTTGGGACTAAACCAGAACACATACAAAAATTCTCGGAAATTTAAAACTTTTCTAAGTCTCAAGGGTTACACGCTCGTGTGGGCAGACTGTGTGCCTCCCATGGCTGTTAGACACACCCGTGTGTCTTTCCCGTGGTCGAACCTCATTTTAATCCACGGTCGTCAATTCTGACTTGGCTCCACGGCCATCAAGCATGCCCTCGCACTTTGGCCGTGGTCGATCCTGTTGAAACCACACGGCTACCAGGCACGTCCGTGTGCCAAGGTCGTGTTCTCTTAACTAGCTACTGACTTAGTCCCACGGTCACTAGGCACGCCCGTGTGCCACAACCGTGTGACAAAATAGACCATTCGCAACCCGCCTAGGGTCAAAACTACAAGCCAATTATCAATTCAACTTATACACAAATAGCAACCAATAGTATATCAAAATAACCATCCAAACTCTACATTCAAATCCAATTTCATTCATACCAAATTTACAAGACTATATCTCATATAAACACAAGCATAATTCATCCATTTACTTACCTTAAACTTGATCATTTCTTACGCTATCAAACCATACCAAACATACATCATAAATCACATTCATTAAAGCATATTGCCAACACATAACTAGCCAAATCACATGGCTAAGTTCACATCTCATACTTATCTAAATAACTAGCCTATACATGCCATATCTAGCTATATACATTTCCAAAATGTACCAAAATAAGTTGAGTAGTGTGATGACGATCCTCGACGTAGTAGCTTTGACGATCTATGAAACAGAAAAAACACACACAGAGTAAGCTTTTCAAAAGCTTAGTAAGTCATATACTTAACATGAAAGACATATATGCACATGGGAACATTGGCACATTTCATTTACATAGCAATTTATCACATATATGCTTCGGTTCATATACTTGGCTATATTTGCCACTTTCATCAATTCAACAATCTCATATTTACATAACTCTTTCATACATACTTACATGTATCATATTATTTTTCCAATATACATCATCATCATAGTAAGATCATATAGATACTTACCTTGCATACACACTTAGTGTATAAATCAACGTACCTGAAATGGATTTACAATTCACATAGCCATTCGTATCACAGACTTGCCCGTTGAACCGTTAGGAATCTAATAGGATATACATCATCATCATAGTAAGATCATATAGATACTTACCTTGTATACACACTTAGTGTATAAATCAACGTACCTGAAATGGATTTACAATTCACATAGCCATTCGCATCACAGACTTGCCGTTGAACCGTTAGGAATCTAATAGGATACTCAGAAAGCTCGGAATAGTCGTACAATGCCAACGTCCTAGACAAGGTCTTACGTGTACTCAGATATCGATGCCACTGTCCTAGACAGGGTCTTATACGAATCAATACGATGCTAATGTCCCAGACATGGTCTTACACGTAAAGCTCATATCTATGCTAACATCCAAGACGTGGTCTTCCATGAAATCTCAAATCAATGCCAACGTCCCTGACGTGGTCTTACATGATAAAACAGAACAGATACCTATGTCATGACATAGTTAATCCTATCTATTCCTAGTTTCGTACGGGACTTCTCGAACATCGACACTAAGTCAACCTTATCTCGGAATTCATGTACGGATTATCTCATAAGCATTCATAGTTAACAATCGTCATATGAACATACACAGCTCAATACAAATATGTCTATTTGCATAATGACTTACCTCGAATTCGATTTAACGGAAATGGAAACGGCTACTCGGTTACTTTCGCTTTCCCGCGATCTTAGTCCATTTTCTTCGGTTCTTGATCTATACATATTCAGAATTAACCTTTTTATTCACTAACTCATTCAATTCAATCCAAGGGCACACATTTAAGGCTATTTATAACTTAACCCTCACATTTGCATAATTTATCAATTTAGTCCATTTTTCTCAAAACATCAAATAGACAAATTCATCACACATCCATGCTTAGCCGAATGCTTATGTATATCATACAAGCCCATAATTTCTATCAAACTTTCAATTTAGTCCCTCAAATTGCTATTTCAACTTAGCCCTAATTAGCTCATTTCATCAAAATTTCAAGAACAAAGCATGTTCATTAAACACATGCCTTTCATTTAACAACTAAACTCATCATAAAGCATACCATTTCATTAATGGTATAACTCACAAATATCATTGTAATACCCATAATTTGCCCGGCCCATTTTAACCCAAATTACCCAATTACCAAAACCTAGAACCAAACAAATCAGGCCCAACAACCCACTAAACCTCATTAACCCAGACCCAAAATAAAATAAGAAAAAATAATAAAGAAAACAACAAAACAAACCATAGGTGCGCTGCACCTAGGGTATCTCCCCCTCCACTATGCCATGTTTTCGGCCACCGTTGTTGGCACTACTCGCGCCACTAGTCCACCTGCAAGAAGAAGAAGACAAGAAAGAAAATAATAAAAAGGTCGTGTAAAAATCGGCTATAAAGCCATTCAAAAAAGAATGTACGGGACTTTTTTTTTCTTTTTTTTTGGAGATCAATACAAGCACAATAATTTCAAAAATACAAGCAAGAATCGCAGAGATTAAACAAAGACAGAAAGGAATCGAAATACGAAGAATCAAAAAACAAAAAAATTTCAAAAGGTGGATCTTAGTCTTTTCCTTTTCTGTTGTTCCATGTTTTTATTTTTTTTTCTCTTTTAAGTTTTTTTTACGAATAATAATAACTAAAAAGGGAGAAAAAAGGAGTTTACCTGAGCCCGGGGTCGCGTCGCCGGAGTCGTCTCTCCATCGTCGAGACCGAAAGCAGAGTGGGAGAAGCTTTAACAATTTTGGCCTTTTTTTTTGAACTGAAATTGAAATGAAACAGACTAATAAATGGAGTTTTAAGCTTTGAAGAAAACGGCATCGTTTAGTTCCCCTGGTACTGCGCATGTTCCTTCAAAAGGGGTATTTGCGCGAATGGCCTCTCTTTCTTACAAACCCGTTCGATTGGGCCCTGTTTCAATTTTCTTTGTTTTTTTAATTCAGCTCTCAGATTTCGCTTGGTCTACAATTTGGCCCCCTTGTGCTGTCGGTTGATCATGCGCTAAGAACTTAGGGAATATTTTCCCATCTAGTCCACGCTAGTTCTTGCGTGTCTCACTTCGGTCCCTAATAAATTTTTTTTTAATTTAGCTTTTTAATTTTACTTCTCTCCTAATTCAGTCCCCCTTTAATTTAACTGTATATTTATTGTTTCTTTATTGATTATGGTTCATTTCTTATTATTATTGTTTTGAGCATTTATTCATTTTCTTGTATATTACTATTATTATTATTTTTATAATAATTAATTGATATTTCGTATTATTATTATTATTACCGCTATTATTATAACTATTGCTACACTATATTTTATACATATGTTTTTAATGTTTGTTAGTTAATATTATTAGTTATATCATTATTATTTTATTTTTTTCTCAAGTATCATCATTATTATTTTGTCATTATTATTTCTTATTTTATCATTTTTACTTCTATTACTATTTTATTATTAGTGTTGTTATTATTATTATTACTATTAGTATTATTATTAGTATTACTATTATTACCATGATTATTATTATTATTATTATTATTATTATTATTATTATTATTATCATCATCATTATTATTATATATTTATTACATATATGTAATTTATATCTTTCAAAGACATTATTCTAAATTATGTATATTTGTTCTATACACTTTTATATATTCTTATTTATTTTTTACGTCAAGTCTTTTTTACGTACATATTACTTAAATTGACACATGTTATTTGCTTATTACTTTAAAATTTGTTATATTTTATTTAAATTTGTTTTTTTAATTAATTATATTTGAGCTTTCATTGTTACTCGATTAATGATGTCGGGGATTTCCAAAATAAGAGTTATGAGATTATCGATGTTATATTGAATTATATGTTCATATTAATATTCTTGTCATCCATTTTTATAAATGTTATATTCGCATATCATTTTCTGTATCATATTACCGTTTCTCATGATTCAGCAAAGGTATTTTAGGCCGATTTTAAAACTATTTATTTAAAAGTTTCCAAATGAGGTAATATTTGTGCCTTTGGAAATTCAAAGGAATTATGCCCAATCGTGCTGGGTGTGGTTTCTTGTTTGACCAAATAAACGAATATCCTTTCAGATTTCGTCCATATTTTCAAAATAAGGGAATATTCGTGCGTTTGGAAATTCGAAGAAATCGTGCCCAATCGTGCTGGGTGTGGTTTTTTGTTTGTCCAAATATCCAAATACCCTTTCAAACTTTCAATACATGTGTTTGAAGAATTTTAGGGACGACCTTGGATTCGAGGATTCAGATTGTCGTGTCCAATCGTGCTGGATGTGATACTCTATCTTTTCGGAACAAGGGAATCTTAATATTCAATCAAGTTATTTAAAAAAAAAGAATAAAATTTCAAAACCTTTTCAAACTTTTCGACATTAGGACATCGATTAATCAATTTGGTACCAATTTTGGGCGTTGCGAGGGTGCTCATCCTTCCTCGCACGTAATCGACTCCCGAACTCGTTTTCTTCTGGAAATTTGTAGACCAAAATTTATTTTATAGGTGACCCGATCACACCTAAATAAAAAAGATTGGTGGCGACTCCATATTTTTAAAAGTCGATTCCCGTTTTTTCAAACCCGAAAAAAATGGTTTCGACAGCATGGCGACTCCGCTGGGGACTTATCTAAAGAGAGTCAGGCCATAAATTGGTTATCTTCTGTCCGTTGTTCGAAAGTTTGAAATTTTGATTTGAAAATTTTGATTTGAGAATTTGAATTACTGTCCTCTTATTGCATTTGCTTATGTCGTCTCGTTTGATTGCTATGGTTAGAGTCTTGCAAAATATTTGGCATCATATTGCATGACCGTTGTGGTCACACCTTTAAGTGGGAGTGAGAAGCTATGCTTTTGTGAGGTTTTCACCTCCGCATGAGCTAGTGGACTGCTTCCGGGACACATCTATACCTATGCGCTTCGTGAGGTTTTCACCTCCGCATGACCATAGGGAAATGTGTTCCCCTGAACCGAACTCGATCCATATGAGCCTATAATGGGTGAGGATTGAGGAATCTGCTGGTTCAGGTACCTTCTCTTTAGAGCTAAACCACATATAGTAGACCCTAAGAGCCTACCTTAGATAGAATACCAACCTTCAATGGGTCACTTGGATAAGTGTTTGATATTTTACTGGTTCTGATTATGCGATACTGATTTGTTTTGTTTTGTTTGTCATTTGCATGTCATTTCGCATTAGAAAGGTGTCGATTCTTGTTCGATTACTACGTTAGAAGGCTTAACATGAAGAGTGAATTCCTTAATAGAGTCGAAGACAATGCGGCCGTCCGCACATGGTCAGAAAAATTACAATTAGAAAGAGGGGACAGTCTGGCTAAGGGCCATATATCGGACCTGTGGGACTTTACTCGCGTCAGTGTGGTACAGAATGAGCTACAAAAGTTGAGAATATATGGGCCTGTTAGGATGACGGGACTAAGCAGATGTTCCACCAAAATTACGGTGATATTCCCTATTTACTAGATATTAAGGTAGATAAACAGTTGTTTCGGGCTATGATCCAGTTTTGGAATCCCGCGTATAGCTATTTCATTTTCGGAAAAGTAGATTTAGTGACCACCATGGAAGAGTATACAACATTGCTCCGATGTCCAAAGATCTTAATTGACAAAACTTACGTTAAAGCCGCTAATACCCCGACCTTCGCGAAGAAACTAATAAGCATCACCGGGATGAATGAACCTTAGGTTACGGCTCGAATTTAGCAAAAAGGTGATAGCAAATGTATTCTTTGGGCGGTTATGAGAGACTTGATCTCAGTACATCCGGATGCGAAAAAGATGGTGGACATCTTTGCCTTAAGCATTTATGGCATGGTGCTCTTTCCTAAAGCTCCAAGGCACATAGATGAAGCAGTCACTGACCTATTCGATCGTCTGGATAAAGGAGTCAAACCGGTACCTGCAATACTAGCCCAGACATTCAGATCTTTGAGTATTGGATGTGCACAATTGTTATTGACCTGGTTTTACGGACACTTTTGGAAGGGAGACAAGGTCTCTTACCTGGTTTTCTCCAAAGATTATTCTCTGCTAAAGAAAGAAGCTCCTACACAAAGTAGAAACGACATTTCAGAAGAAAAATGGATGACGATCCTTCAAAATCTCAAAGAGGAGGATGTAGAATGGAAAGCTTTTTGGATGGTTCCTGATGAGATCCTCTATCGTTGTGGAAATTTTGACTATGTGCCATTGATTGGGATTTGGGGGGCTACTGGATATGCTCCGTTGCTTGCACTAAGGCAATATGAGTCAAGGCAATTTATACCAGTGACTTATGGGCTGGCTCAATCTGAGTTTTCATATCAGGGGGACAATTACAAGAAAAGAGTGCGAGAGATGTATGACGCTTGGAAGCAGATTCGCCGAATGAAGAGATTGGCCGTAGGCTCTATGACGACACTTGAGTATAGTGATTGGTTCTATCAAAGGATTAACGATAATATACCCGGACCAAATTTAGAAGGTGCTCGATCAAAGGAGGAATGTTTGCAAGTTATCTCGTCTGAACTAGAGATTATCAAAGAAGAGTCTCGAGTTTGGGAAAAGGATCGAACAGCTAGAAGAGGAGAAAATGCATCTAAGGTTAGACGCGGAAATACAGAAGACCGAGGCTAAAAAACCGATTATAAGAAGATACGTCTAGCAATGAGGACTGCCGGTTTAGGAAAAACTCCGGAATAATGGCGCCAGGAAGTTCAAAATGAAAGAACTAAAGCTAACCAATGGGAGAAGAAGTTCCGAGAAGCTCAAACACAAAGTGAATCTGCGGAAAAGAGCCTCTCAGAAAGCCGTAGTGAATGAAATGAGTTAAATGCTAGAATTGCGGAACTCGAGAGATCTCTTCACCATCATCGAAGCCGTAACTCTATGAAAGAATTAAAGGCAAGTTTGAGCCAAATTGAAGAAATGAAGAGGAAGACTGAAGAATTAGAGATGGCCTTGCAGAATTGCCAAACTTATATCGAGTCTTTAAAGATGGATGAAGGACGAAAACAACAGGAGCTTCACTATTTTCAGAATCAAGTCAGAGACAGGGATCACCTTGTGGGAGAAGCTATATACTCGGATCACGAGAGGTAGCGATTATCTACGATTAATCGGCCGCATGTTGATGTATTAAATATGCAGTTTGAAACACGATCAGATCGTGGACGAGAATTAGCTGTGCTACTCGAGAAAATTAAGAATTTCGGTTCTATATCCAAGCCCTATTTGTAATTTGATTCTATGTAAAGGACTTTATTCTCCAATAAAACTTTCTAAATAAAATTGAATCAGAACCGACACCTTCTCTGCATTCATGTATTTATCTCCATTCCATACATATGCATTAGAGGTCATTAAAAGATGCTAATAATAAAGAAAAATTTATTTCAGCACCCTGGAAACCAACAAAACCCTATCAGAGACACATCCCTACGGCACAAGAAAGAAAACCAAAGATATGGATCAAAGAATGGAAAGATTAGAGCAAATGCAAAAAGAAATGCAGGATCAAATAAAAGAACAAACACAACTTACAGAGCAGCGATTGGCCAAAACCCAGCAGGACATGATAGAGCAGATGCAAGAATCCCAGAATAACATGATAAACCAGCTGGTGCAGTTGATGACTAAAGAACGTGAGAAGGAAAAGGGCATTGCTGCTAGCTCAGGGAACAACAATGATAGCCCTGCTCTTACCTCGCTGAACACCCAAACACTGCCGAATGTGTATCCCCAAAGAGCGTCTGTTACCATCAGGCCACAATATCAGGCTGGCACTGCAATACCGATACACCTCCCGACTGGTTCGGGTACCAATCCGGAAGAAAATCCAATTAATCCCAATTTCCCTGCCTTGGATGAGATAGCTGAAAGGGCAAAAGTGGAATTACCAAAGCAGCTAGAGGATAAATATAAATGGTTGGAGGAGAAATTTAAAGCTATAGAAAATGCCGGTAAACGTCACAAAATCGATGCCAATGATTTAAGCTTAGTCCCTAACTTGGTGCTCCCGTACAATTTTAAGATACCTAAGTTCGAGAATTACAATGGAACAAGTTGCCCAGAGGCCCATATCACTATGTTTTGTAGAAGGATGACAGGATACACTAATAATGACCCACTGCTGATTCATTATTTCTAGGATAGCCTGATAGGGGCTGCAGCCAGATGGTACAACCAGTTGAGTCGCGCCAAAATTAGCTCATGGACAGATTTGGCACAAGTATTCCTAGAGCAGTACAGTCACGTAACTGACATGACCCCCGATAGGATCACTCTTTAAAACATGGAGAAAAAAGGAAATGAAAGCTTTAGGCAATATGCATAGAGGTGGAGGGAGGTTGCTATCCAAGTCCAGCCACCACTGCTGGAGAAAGAGACTACGATGCTCTTCATCCAAACACTGAAAGCCCCATTTCTCATGCATATGATAGGAAGTGCAACTAAGAGCTTTTCGGACATTGTGATGACTGGAGAAATGATCGAGAATATTATAAAAAGTGGGAAGATTGAGATTAGGGAAAGTACCAGAAGAATGCCCCCAAAGAAGAAAGAAAGCGAGGTGAATAACGCGAGTATAGGGTACCCGAAGTCAATCACTGTTAATCAGCTGAAAGCAGTGACCATGGGGCAGCAAGGATCGTCCAAGAAAGAACCTGGCACCACAAGACAGAATAATGAGAAACTCCAATTCACGCTGATTCCAATGACGTACAAGGAGATGTATCAAACCCTGTTCAACGAGCATATTGTGTCCCCATATTATCTAAAACCAATGCAGCCTCCGTATTCCAAGTGGTATGACCCGAATGCACAATGCGAATACCATGCAGGAATCACGGGGCACTCAAGAGAGAATTGCCTTGCCTTTAAGAAATTAGTGGAGAAGTTTATCAATATGGGTGTTGTGGAGTTAGATGACATGCCTAATGCGACGAATCCTTTACCCAATCATGCTAATAACGGGGTCAACGCAATTAATAAAAGTTCAATGAAAAGAATTAAGGTAAATATCGAGGAGGTTAAGACCCCTTTAAGAGTGATTTGGAGAGAAATGGCCAAACAGGGACTGATTGTTGAGGGAAAGAGTCAGGGAATGCTGACAAATTATTGTGAGTATCATCAGGAATCGGGGCACGAGATTCAGAACTGCGGGGAATTTAGAACTTTGGTGCAAAATTTAATGAACAATAAAGAAGTGGAATTTTATGACGAATGCACAGAGGAGAGGAGCATATGCGCGTCAGAGTCAACGGTAAAGAGTTTGAAAGTCGATCTTCCGATGATCATTATTTCGCGTCCCAAAAGAGATGATGCGGGAATACAGGTAGCGCCGAAGGCGGTAATACGGAGGCCCACTGTCGTTGCTCATGAAGGTAGTAAGGAGGTTCCTCAGAACCACGAGTGTAATATAGCAGTCTCCGAAAAGGAGAATGCGGTTAATAATAAGGCGGGGATATAGGTAGCGCCAAAAGTGGTAATACGAGGGCCCACTACCTTTGCTTATAAAAACAGTAAGGAAGTTCCCTAGAACTATGAATGCAACGTAGCAGTCCCAGGGAAGAAGAGTTCGGCCAGTGCTTCGAAGGAAGATCTAGATGTAGGCTTTCATACTCGTAGCGGGAGACGCTATGATTCGAGAAAAGAGAAAGCTCCAATAGTAGAACAGGAGAAAGGAAAGCCAGTCGAGCCCGTGCCGAAAGTCAAAGAGGCAGTGACAGAGGAAGAAGCCAAAGAGTTCCTGAAATTTTTGAAACACAGTGAATATTGTGTAGTAGAACAATTGCACAAGCAACTGGCGAGCATATCTGTGTTGGCTTTGCTTCAAAATTCGGAGGTATACAGGAACACATTGATGAAAGTCTTAAATGAGACCTACGTTCCTAGTAACATCTTAGTTAATAAATTGGATCGATTGGTTGGTAATATAAGTGCCGACAACTTCATCTTTTTTAATGACGATGAGATACCACCAGGTGGTAGGGGATCCAACAAGGCTTTGCACATTACCGCCAGATGCAAATGGCACATACTACCAGGTGTCTTGATAGACAACGGGTCTGCGTTAAATGTATTGCCCTTGGCCATTTTAGACAGGCTACCAGTGGATAGTTCACATATGAAGGAGTGTCAGAGCATAGTAAAGGCGTCTGATGGCACCCAAAGAAGAGTCATGAGGAGGATTGAGATACCTTTACTAATTGGCCCAGCTACTTACAAGGTAGATTTTTTGGTGATGGACATCGGACCTTCCTATAGCTGCTTATTAGGGAGACCATGGATACATTCGTCAGGGGCAGTGCCTTCATCATTACATCAGAAGGTGAAGTTAGTGGTAGATGGTCGGCTGATAACGATAAAAGCTGAGGAGGACATTATTGTAGTTGTAACTAGTGATATGCCATACCTGGTGATAAACGATGAAACAACTGAATACTCCTTTCGATCTCTCGAGTTCGTAAATGCGACTTCCATTACGGAAGGAAACAAAATCCCAAAACCAAAAATCTCTAAAACCACAAAAATGGGATTGAAAATGACCGTGGGGAGAGGTGCTTTACTGGGAAGAGGACTTGGAAAGCGTCTTCAGGGGATAGTTGTGACCCCAATATTGAGAGAAAAACAAGATCACTTTGGTTTAGGATTTAGGCCAGACGCGAAACAAAAAAGGAAAGAGTTGGAGAAGAGGCAAGAAAGAAGACGCGCTCGTTTGAATGGAGAGGAAATCCAGTGGGAGCCCATAATAATCCTACACATACCCAAAACTTTTGTGTCAGGAGGGGTAATTCACTCTGAACCAAAGACATGGAAGAAAAAGGATATCGTAGCAATGATGGGTAATGTCTGCATTAACGTCATATCTGAAGAAGCAGTTGAAGAGAGAATCCTATCAGATATTCAGCCTTATGAACCAGGAAGTGTTTTAAACAATTGGACTGCGGAGGAGATTCCTGTAGTATTTAAAGCTTATTTAGGGTAATGTCCAGGATGCACTTATTGCTTTAAGCTCGAGAGCAACAAGATTTCTTTTATGAAATGGGCGCATGTTCAAGCATTATTATATCAATAAAGTGTATTCTCACCATCATTTGAAACAAACCTTCTTCCATTCTTTTCTTTATTTTCTGATCCTTCTTTTGTCATTGTCATACATACAAATATCTATTCACGAATTCATTCATTCTATCTGTATTCTCTTGAACTGCAACAGGTCATTGGATATTAATGACTTGAGCGATGCTGCCATAAACTCAAAGTATCCTTTTGAGCAAGACATATGTTTAGAAAAATTACAGGATTTTGAAGATGACACAGACGGTGACTTATCTACCAACTTGTTAAGAATGGTAGAGCAAGAAGAGAAATAAATTCGGCCTCATAAGGAAACGGTAGAGACTGTGATGCTGGAGGAAGGGAAAGTGGTAAATATTGGAACATGTATAGCCGAAGGAACAATGCAGAATCTTATTAAGGATGTCTTCGCATGGTCATATGAGGATATGCCTGGTTTAAGTACTGACATTGCAGTACACCGCTTACCCATAAGAAGGGATTACAAGCCGATCAATGAAGCTCAGAAGAATGAAACCAGATATCGTCTTTGAAAATAAGGAAGAGGTCCAAAGGCGTGGACTGGATTCTTGCAAGAGATCAAATATTCAGAATGGGTGGCCAACATCGTGCCTGTCCCTAAAAAAGACGGGAAGGTACGAATGTGTGTGGATTATAGAGACCTAAATAAGGCTAGCCCAAAGGATAACTTTCCTTTGCCTCATATTGATACTCTAGTAGATAATACAGCAGGCTTTTCATTGTTTTCCTTCATGGATGGTTTCTCCGGGTACAATCAGATAAAAATGCATCCTGAAGATATGGGAAAGACTACATTCATAACATTGTGGGGTACGTTCTGTTACAAAGTAATGCCATTTGGGTTGAAAAACGCAGGAGCTACATACCAAAGGGCCATGGTGACTTTGTTCCATGATATGATGCATAAAGAGATTGAGGTTTATGTGGATGATATGATTGCAAAGTCTAGAACAGAAGAAGAACATATCCGAGTTTTGAAAAAACTGTTCTTGAGGTTGAGAAAATTCCAACTGAGACTCAATCCTATGAAATGTACTTTTGGAGCTAGATCTGGCAAATTGTTGGGCTTCATAGTCAGCCAGAAAGGGATCAAGATTGACTCGGACAAGGTCTGGGCTATACAAAAATTACCTCCGCCGTACACTCAAAAAGAAGTTCGAGGTTTCCTTGGAAGACTAAATTACATTGCTCGGTTTATTTCACAGTTAACCGAGAAATGTGATCCCATATTTCGTCTTTTGAAGAAACATAATCCAGGCGTATGGAATGATGAATGTCAGAAAGCTTTCGATAGGGTCAAACAATACTTGTCCAACCCTCCAGTACTGTCACCTCCACGCCCAGATAAGCCATTAATCCTATATCTGACGGTGCTTAATCACTCTATGGGATGTGTGCTAGGTCAGCATGATGATTCAGGAAAGAAAGAGAAGGCAATATACTACCTCAGTAAGAAATTCACTGAGTGCGAAATGAGATATTCACCAATTGAGAAACTGTGTTGTGCGTTGATTTGGACAACTTGGAGATTGAGACAATACATGCTGTATCACACGACCTGGTTGATCTCGAAATTAGACCCTCTAAAGTATATGATGGAGACAACTACCTTGAATGGAAGGATGGCTAGATGGCAAATTCTGTTGTCTGAATTTGATATTGTCTATGTGAGTCAGAAAGCTGTAAAAGGGAGCGCAATAGCCGACTTCCTAGGTAGCAGAGCTTTAGAAGATTATGAGCCGTTAAACTTTGATTTCCCCAATGGGGATCTAATGTACGTGGCAGCTACTGAAGAAGACACTGCAAAAGATTGCTTTTGGAAATTGAATTTCGACGGAGCATCAAATGCTGTTGGAAATAGGATTGGGGCAGTCTTGGTGTCCCCAAATGGAGATCACTACCCGTTCACATGCAAGCTAGATTTTGATTGTACAAATAATATGGCAGAACACGAAGCATGTATCATGGGACTACGTGCTACCATAGAATGCAAAATTAGGGCACTAGAGGTATATGGAGATTCTGCACTAGTGATCTACCAACTAAAAGGCGAATAGGAGACAAGAGACCCCAAATTGATCAATTATCGAAGGATAGTCTTAAGGTTAATTGAGGAGTTCGATGATATCACTTTTAGTTATCTCCCACGAGAAGAAAACCAGATGACGGATGCTTTGGCTACTTTGGCTTCCATGATTAAAGTGAGTAAGCAGGAAGATGTAAAGCCCATTGAAATGAGTATTTACGAGGCCCCAGCTTATTGTTGCAACATCGAGGAAGAAGAAAGGGATGATCACTCCTGGTACCAAGATATATTGCGATATGTGAGAAATCGTGAATATCTCAAACGAGCGACCGAGAATGAAAAGAGGACATTGAGAAGATTAGCCTGTGATTATGTCCTGGACGGGGAGGTCCTGTACAAAAGAAGGAAGGATCAAGTACTGTTGAGATGTGTCGACGCAGTTGAAGCTAAGAAAATTTTGGAGGAAGTTTACGAGGGTGTTTGCGGAACACATGCTAATGGTTTCACAATGGCTAGGCAAATCATGAGATTCGGATACTACTGGTCAACCATGGAAGGGGATTGTATCAAATATGCTAAGGCATGTCACAAATGCCAGATATACGGGGACAAAATTCACGTACCTCCCTCACCGTTGCATGTCATGACTTCCCTTTGGCCCTTCACCATGTGGGGCATGGATGTCATCAGACCAATTTTTCCAAAAGCTTCGAATGGGCATCGATTCATCTTCGTGGTCATTGATTACTTCACCAAATGGGTAGAGGCTGCTTCATATGCCAGTGTTAGCAAGTCGACGGTCAGTAAATTCCTAGAAAAGGAAATCATTTGTCGATATGGAATGCCTGAGAGAATCGTATTTGACAATGCGTTAAACTTAAACAACAGCATGATTACAGAGGTCTGCAGTTAATTCAAGATTAAACACCACAATTCATCACCGTATCGTCCAAAGATGAATGGTGCAGTGGAAGCAGCCAATAAAAACATTAAGAGGATCGTGGGGAAGATGGTTGAAACCTATAAAGATTGCCATGAAAAATTACCCTTTGCTCTCTATGCTTATCGAACATCGGTTAGGACATTCATCGGGGCAACTCCTTTTTCATTAGTTTACGGAATGGAAGCGGTATTACCCATCGAGGTTGAAATTCCTTCCCTTCGAGTCTTGTCAGATCTAAAATTAAATGAAGCAGAATGGATCCAGTCTCGATATGATCAGCTGAACTTGATTGAAGAGAAGAGGTTAAGGGCTATGCGGCATGGCCAGATGTACCAAAGGAGAATGATGCGAGCTTACTACAAAAAAGTGCGCCCAAGAGAATGTCACGAGGGAGACCTGGTTTTGAAAAAGATCCTTCCCATACAAAAGGATTTCAGAGGGAAATGGATGCCAAATTGGGAAGGACCTTATGTGGTGAAAAAGGCTTTCTCTGGAGGAACATTGATCTTGGCCGAAATGGATGGAAAAAATTTACCCGATCCTGTAAATTCGGATTCTGTTAAAAAGTATTATACTTGAAGAGGGAAAGAAGCCAAAGTCGAAGTCCAGCAAAGGGCGCTTTGAGATCTCCAAAAAAAAAATACTCAAGAGAGGGCAATGGGCGTTTTGAGATCTAATGGCATTTGGGTTGAAAACCTAAAAAGGGCGGCTCAAATCATGATGAAAGAATCCCGCTTGACTAGGAAGGGGTAGGCTGTGTGTTAATGCATCGACAAAATACTCAAGATCTCTTAAACACATGTCGAACTCGAAATGGTCTTCCAGGCCGCCGAGCGAGAAAAGCTCAAATCATGATATCTCTGGGCACCTAATTTCCATTTTACCCATTTTGGGTTTGCTATCTTTGTCTTTTAAAGATACAGTCTAAATAAACTTGCTTCTTTACTGCATTTGCTAGTTTTGATTAACTTGTTTGATTCGAGCTACGCTCCTAATAAATTTTTATTTCATCCATCATCATGATCTTTTTCAAGCATTTTGGCATTGAAACAACAGTTATTGGACAAATAATACTTTCATGAAAGAAGTTCTGCATATTACTCTAAAAGCTTCTAAATAATACATGAGCCATAAACAGGACTATTGTTTAGAACTCACCAGGTCTAAAGGCTTGACAAATATTGAGGGAAGACTTAGAAGCTACAATGGGGAGCAAATCAATTGAGCAAGGTACAATTGATTCTTTTGGGTTTTGAGTCAAAATTCCAGCCCAAACAAGGACAGCATGATGCAAGCAAAAATCCCTAAAAAAAAAAAAACCTTAAGACCATCCTCATGTCACCCATAAGACACATCTAGTTAGGAGCATTTGATTCATTACGATCATTACATCCTAATCATTTATCATTCATAGCACATGTAGTTAGGAGCATTTGAGTCATCCCGATCATAGCATCCTCATCATTTGCATAAGCTGAAGCACATTCCACAGGACAGGTTCCTCAAAGAACGATGTGGAGCAGGCTGAAGATCGAAGTCTTCCTGGAGATAGTAAGGAAGCAAATTGAAAAGTTCAGATTCATTTCCTCAAAGTCTCAAGGGGGCAGGACAAAGCTACTAATCCCTTCTCCCTGAGTGTATTGAGGATCAACCTTTCCAAGAAGTTTCAGTGAGAAGATCAAAGTTACGGATCAAAGTTACGGGTTATTTCTTCCGGAACAAGAAACAGTCGGGTTATTTCTTACGAATTGAATGAACCACTCACTCATCATCTGGAAGAAAGCTTGTTTAGCTTCTCCCTCATGACCACTAGTAGTCGGTCTCAGATCAGAGGGCGCTGTCCCTTGCGCGGGAGCAGGCGCATTACTTTTTACATCGTCAGCTACGTCTCGTTCGGGATCCATTGCTATACAAAAATCACATTTTATACGTCAGGGTTCATCACACTATCACAATTTAGATATATGGCATGTATAGCTAGACTTTGACACACTGTGTTAGTCCGAGAATTGACTAAATCGTAGCTCTGATACCAACCAAATGTAACGCCTTTAACCCTAGTCCGGCGACGGATACGGGTTAGAGATGTTACAGGTCTAACTATTTAATTCATTAACTTTTGATTTTATGGGTAACTTTGGAAATTGCCATTGATGAGTTTTGGATTTTTATGATGAATTAACATGGATTTGAATCTTTAATTTGGTTATTTGATGATTTTATTAAGTAATTTTGATAGATAAAGATTTTAGGACCAAATATGAAAAGGTTAAGAATTAAGGTTTGGTATAGAAACTTCGAATATCAATGGTTGTATGGTAGCCTAAAATAATTAGTTAAATTATCAATTAAGAAAAATTAGCTCAATTGATGGGATAATTGATAAGGGACTAAATTGTAAAAATTGTAAAATTTGGGGTAAATGTGTAATTTAAAAATTGAAGGGTATAAATTGTAAAGTGAATTAGAATTGAATTAGATGCTAATGAATGAATAATTGTATATTATAGACCAAGAATCCGAAGACAAATGTGAAAAAGAGAAATTAGCCGAATAGTCTCTGAATTACTACAACTTCCACAATCTACCCCAGGTAAGTTCGTATGGTTGAAATTTAATGATTATATTGAATTGATGAATATTAATATGTATTTAGTACATGTTGAAAAATAGTATGTTGCTAAATTATTATGTATTTAATATATTGTCGAGAAATGGAATATTGTTAAATTAAGAATTGAAATGAATATCCGGTTAAAGTAGAACGCGGGATAGAGTACAGTCGTTCAATGCAAAAGGTGAATTGACGGATAAGACTATGGCATTTTAATGAAAAGACCATAATTGGGTTATGGCACAAAGAAAATGATGTACTCATATCCGTAAGTCGTTCTCCGATTTGGAAAGACTTGGTAAGTGACATGGAAAATTTCATGTATATGAAACTTGTCTCATAATTATGTACACTCATGATTATGAATTTTTATCGAAATAAATATACACGAAATTTAGGAAAATAATGGTACATGGAATATTGATTGTTATTGAATTGAATGTATAGGGAATTGTGATATTTGAATAATTATGGCAATTGAAAAGTGAATTGAAACTCTATTAACTATATCAGAATAAGTCGGATATATTTGGCATGCCGTAGGATTGGAAGAGTTCAGGGATACTTCGACTTTGAGTCAATGAGACATTAGGTGTCAAATTATTACTTCGGATTAATTCGATGAAGTACTGGGTACCAATTTACTTCGGCATAGCCGATGAGACATTGGGTGTCAATCTATTACTTCGAATTATCCGATGAGGCACTGGGTGCCAAACTGGTGTGTTTTGATTGGATCCGTGTATCCGTCCGAGTCCGAGTCATGTTAATAGGGGAAATTAAATGAAATGATATTATGAATGGAAATTGATAATACCAAACGTGAAATGGAAATGAAACATATGAACTGTGTATTAAATTGTGAAAAGCCATTTGAGATAGCAAATTAATGAGAATTGAATGTGCTATAAGTGATCTATAAATTTATATGAATTAATATTGAAATATTTATGGTTATTACTGTTATATACATGAAATACTTGGAAATGATATTTAATTGATATATTGAAACGTGTCTTGGAAGTGATATTTACTTAATATATTAAAAAGTGACATGTAAATATGTGATTATCTTTGATATGTTGATACAAGGAAAGCATGTATATGGTGACATGTCGAGAAAATAAGTTTATCAATATTGAATTTATATGTAAGAGGTGCAAGTACGCTAACTATTGTTGTTGCTTGATGTTTAGGCAAGTGTCAAGTTATTGACTGAATAGTAATTTATTTATTTATTTGATGCATTGAAATGGTAAGTATTTAAATGAAAATAAGTTAGTGTTTATGAAATAATGGTAAGGTTTAAATTTTAGGCCCGTTTTCTAGGCCCGAGCTCGGCCCATATTAATTTTTTTAAATAAAAAATTTTAAAATAAATGTTAAAATAAAAAAATAATAAAAAATATGTAATTTTTTTTAGCTTTTTCCATTAAATAAAAAAAATTTAAAACAAATATTAAAACAAATAAACAAATAAAAAATATGTAAATTTAAAAAAGTATCTTTGATTAAAAATAAAAAATATATATTTAATATATAATTTGGGCCGGGCCGGGCTTCGGCCAAAAAAGTTTTACCCGAGCCCGACCCGTTTTCTAAACGAGCCTCGTTTTTTTGCCCAAACCCATATTTCGGGCCTATATTTTTACCCGAACCCTCCCATTTTTCTGAGCGATCAGCCTGGGTCGGGTAGCCCAACCCATGATCACCTCTAGTTTAAATTAAGTAATTTCTTATGGAACGATTTAATATGTATTCAATTAGAATAATGCTTTGGTTAAATACACTAATTTGTGATCGTGGCTGAATGAATGCATATGACTTGTATGACATGCATATGGAATAAGTGTAGAAGAGTTAAAGTTACATAAAATTCTACTAATATTGGGGGTAATAAGTATATGTGTGATACTATAGATTAGTTCACCTTATGAATTAATAAGTATAGTTTATGAGTATTACGGTAACAATATTGGAATATTTTTTATACGTAAAATTTTATATTTGAGATGAATTAATATGATTAAAGATTATACGATCTTACTAAGCATTCGTTGCTTACATGTTTGTTTTATTTGTTTACCTTACAGATTATTGGAAGCTTGAATGGTTGGAAGCTTGTCGGAGCTATATCACACTATCCATTGGTTCTATCGGTAATTATGGATAACTTGATTCTGGTCATAATGGCATGTATAAGTTATTTTGACTAAATGTTAGTCTATAGGTGTTATGTTAATATTAGTTATTTATTTTGCTTGCATTTTGGTATAATGGTATTTGTATAATCCGTCTTATAATGTTAATGTGATTGAATGATGAGAGGTGAAATAGTAGTCGAATATGCATAAAAGGTGCATAAAATCCTATTGGTTAGGTGTGAACACATATAGGTATAATGATATTTGGTTTCAAGAAGATTATTTAGTAATAAATTGCACATACGTGTTTGAATTGATAGGTAAGTTTGGATATAAAGATAAATGTGATAATATTACATGATTTAAACTCGATCCTAGCTTAATTTGAACATATTGAATTAGATTGCTTGATGTCTAAGATTGTAAAGTATGGTAAACTTGATGTTTAAGACATGGGCGTGTGAATTGGCCGTGTGTCCCCTGCAACTTTAAATTTCCAAAACAGAATACCCAAGTATTTTCACACGGGCAAAGACATGGGCGTGTGTCTCAACCGTGTGTGATACACGGCCTAGCTCACGGGCGTGTGGCCGGCCATGAGATCTAAGTCAGAGAGTTACACGGGGTAGGACACGGTCTGAGACACTAGTGTGTCCCCATGACCACACGAGCGTGTGTGCCTTGTATCTAGGAAAAATTTTAAAATTTCGTGAAAAATTTCCTGAGTGTCCGGTTTAGACCCGATTTACTTCTAACGTGTATTTTGGGCCTCGAGGGCTCATAAAAGGGACAATATGATTAAACTATTATATGAATGCTAGATGATTGTGAAATGTCCGTATTTGATCTGAAAAGTTAGGTAATACTCCGTAACTTTGTTCCGGCGATGGATAAGAGTTAAGGGTTGTTACAAGATCCGTGTATCTGTCTTACATTCGTGTCAGGTTAATAAGGTTTATAAAGCATGAATTGGTTACGTCATAATTGAAATGAAATGTGATTGAAATTGGTATACTCTGTATATATATGAAATGTGGAAAACGACAGTATGTAGAAGATCGTGTGAACCGATTTATACGAGCCCTAAGGGCCAATATGGAAATAAGACGAATCAATAGATTCCATAAAGAATTGAGATAATTCTATAAATATATAGTAATAATTGGAATGAAAATGAATGTATTGTGATTATAGGAAACTTGGTATGAATTGTTCATTATGTTGTCATTTGAGATAGGGAATAAGTCGATTCATGAGACATGATTTGTAAGTTGAATTGGTGAAAATAAATTGTGCTTTGATTGAAACCTATCATGTTATTTATAATGTTTTATTGTCTTGAATCATGAAAGTACCGTTGAGCTCTATCGTTCAGCGTACGGTTTGTTTATTCTATATAGATTGTAACAGTAGATCTTAAAGACTCGAATAGCGATCCAACATCCAATCCGCGACACTCAACTTAGCAATGTTCGTAAAGTTTCCCTATGATTTTGATAGATGCATGTACCTATGTTTTGAGTCAGTTTTGTATCGTAAATTGTCACTTCGGAAATGTGGATAGTTAATGTCAATTTGAATCAAGCATGTTGTATGTTAAATATGTAATGAGATGGTACAATGCTGCAAAAATGGTTGGAATGATTCATTTTGACCTTTGGTTTAGGTGTTGTGAATTGGTACCATATGGAAACTTTGGAAACAGTAGGTGACGACGCGACCTCAGACCCCCGACATCACAATGACACTCACTATTTGTTTGAAGTCGCGACATGGCACCCCGACGTCGCAACGTCAACCTGATAGTTTTGAAATTTTACATTGTGGTCCTTGTTTGGCCTTGCTCTGGCAACAAATGTGACATCACGTAACTCGAACTCGACGATCGGGTCAAGTATGGGTGTTACAGTTAATTTTACGAAACATCCCCAAACTATTTTCTAAATTTTGAATTGATCCATATAACTTTAAATTATTCTAGTTGAGTCATCAAAGTATCAATATCGTATCAATCATGTCCAATTGCCAGCCTAACTGTCAATTTAACACAATATATGTTCATACATATCCATACCTAAGGATGGCAATTCGGATTGCATATTCAAATATTCACATATATCAATTTATTATTTTCTATTTTGGATATTCCAGATTTGAATTTTAAAATTACTATCTGCTACGGATTCGAAGCGGGTGCAGATAGATACTTCAGATATCCATTATCTGGATTCGCATTGCTTATTCAGATAATAGATTCATATTCAAATATTCGAATCCACTTGTTACAAAATTCTTATAATTCGGGTATTCGAAAAATGATTGAATTTTCTAAATTAGTTTTTTTTTTTAACAAATTCAAATATTTGGCAAAGAATCATATTTAGGGTCCGTTTGTTTACATGTAAAAGGTTTTACGGAAAATATTTTCTGTATTTTCCTGTGTTTGTTTCACAGAAAATAGTTTGGTCAACGGAAAATGACTTACAAGTCAAGGTAAAATAAGTCATTTTTCCTGTAAAATGACTTACCCTTTTGAAAAGCGTAAATCATTTTCCGGAAAAGAGCTCATATATAGGTAATTTTATTTTTATATAAAAACTAACTTAAATCAAGCTTAATATTATTATATTGATAATAATTTTTATTTTATTTTTAAAAATATTTAAAATATTATATTTTTCAATATTATTAAACATACATATTTAATTATTTATATTTAGTCATATAATAAATTATTAATATAATAAATATGATTTATTATTTTAATAAATTATTTAATATTTCAATTTTATTTTAATAATAAATTTTAAAAATAATAATTTTAAATAATATTATTCACATATTATTGAAAATATTCAATATTAATATTTTAATAATAAATATTTTTTAAAATTATAAATATATTAATAATAAATGTTTTGTAGTATAAAGTTTAAAATATGTCATAAGTCTATGTACACTTTACAGATTTGTAATTTAGTCTTTGTACTTTTATTTTCAAGAAATTAGTCCCTTTACTTTTCAAATTTGAAAATCAAGTCCAATTGTTGACATCGTTCATTTTTTTTTTGTCAATTTTGTTGATGTCACATTTTTAAATAAAAAAATACTCACTTAGTAGTCATGTAATTGAAAAATGATGTTGTAATGAATCTAAATTTACATAATATTTTTAATATATGCAAAAACAATGTAAAATATAAAATTATAGATAAAAAATTCAATTAAACAATGAAAAAATAAGAAAATCTCAAATGTATGTTTGTTTAATTGAAAACAACTTTTGTGAAATATTTTTAAAAAATCTACCAAACAACAGAAAATATTTTACACAGATTCATCCAAACACCAGAAAATTAAATCAATTTCCATAAATCATTTTTCGGAAATTATTTTTAGTGAAACAAACGGAGCCTTAATTCAAATTTGAATAACAATATTCGAATAATTTATGAATAATAAAGGAATTCATATTTTTAAGTAGATTTAGGAATTTAAGATAATTGTTAAAATGAAGATATTCAACCACCATTTAATCATTCTTCCATAGTTCATATCTAACCATGGTTAAGAAAAAACACTGTACAAAAAAGAATAAAGTGATAGTTTAAAACCAAATGACACATGCCTAAGATTAGGCACCTAATTTTATGAGAAAATTAAGTAGAATTACGGAGGAAAAGGGAAAACATGGGTCACATGCATTTTTCAATTATAATACAGAAATTGTACAATTCCATGCACTCTTCAATATGGAATAATATTGCATTACAACAGTTGTCTATTTGTTTTTATTCATTTAATCTTAATTGAATTAGGTTGAGTTACTAAAAGGACAAATAAAGTGATGGCAAGTACAGGAGATTCAGAAGCTTTTAGGTTCAAGAAGAAAATACTTTTTTATTAGTCTATAATTATTAGTCATTAAATTTTAATATGTTTTAATAACCATATCTTTCTTTCACATTCAACATATTTGAGGTATTGGGTTAATTTCTAAACTTTTTGTATTTATTAGGTCTCTTGTTTTTGTAAACCTCTCATGTCTAAGTTTTCCAAGTAACAGGTACAAACATGTTTAAATTTTAATTCATGAGATTTGAATATGTTCCACGGCAAATCCAATCCGTCATTTAACGTCTAAATTGATAACTAAGCTGGCACAAAGATATGATTGATACAGTATTAATATTTTAGACACAATTAAAACAGACGAATTTAAAAGCTGAGTTATTATGTAATTTTTTTTGAGATAAAGTCACATGCATTTTTCAATTATAATACAAAAATTTCTCATTATTTTTTAATGTTTTGAATAATATAACATGTCTATAAATACCAAATCTACTCTATCTAATCTTTTAAACTCTAATTAACAAACAAACAAAATCCTATAAAGCCCTAAGACCTAAAATTATAAACCATTTTAATATAATTTAAATTCTAATTTTTTTTTATAATTATAAATGTTCTCATCTATTTTATTACGTAAGACAAATCTTGTTCGAGTCAATGATGGTATTTAAATAAAGTCTTCTCAATAATGACGACTCAAAGATTAAAACTAAAGGAACAATTCTGATAGTCTTTGTTTATATCATGTTTATGTAGCGTTTTAATTATAGAATGAAAGTAGTACCTATTAGGTCCCTCTATTGTAAAGATCGAATCAAATTAATTTCTTTATTATTAAATGGATCAATTTAGTCATTATATTATTAAAAAGAATTGAATAAAGTCAAATATTAACAAAGTTAATATTTACTATTTTAAAAAGACGTGAAATTGATTATTTTTTTCTATTGCAGTTCAACTCCAAATAATAAATTTCATTTTCAGAACTATAAAAGCTTTAAAATACCAACTTTGTTAAATAATAAACGTAACTTTTTAAGCAATAAACACTAACATTGTTAAAATTTGGTTTTATCTTATTCTTTTTAATGATAAAAGAACTAAATTAATTCAAACCTTATAGTAGAGGGATCTAAAAGTACTTTCACCTTTTTAAGTCAAGTTAATTGCACTAGATATCCCTAAATAAAGATTTTCATTCTAAATTAGTCTCCAAACTTTAAAATATTTTAATTGCATCCTCAAACTATTAATGTTATATCAATCAGGTCCTTATATTATAAAAACCATTAATTTAATCGTTAAATGACATATCAAATCTTATGTGGTATAATTTAAAACAAAAAATTTAAATAAAAGTAAAAATGTTACTGCATAATCTTTAAAAACTAAAACTAAAAATAAAGTAAAATCGATAAAAGAGAGCGAACAATAAACCTTTTTCAAATGTTTCGAAAAACATCAAAACCAACATTTTTCCAACATCCATTTTTTACGAGATTAATTTTTCTTTAATTATGCTACAAAAGAGATGACGTCTCAATTAACGGTTTTAGTAATTAAAGGACCTTATTGATATAACCTCAATAGTTTAAGGATGTAATTAGAATGTTTTAAAAATTGGGGATCAATTTAGAATGAATGTTATAATTTAGGGATGTAAGTCTATCTACTTTAAAAGTATG
Source organism: Gossypium bickii (assembly GCA_025503065.1). Taxonomy (NCBI): domain Eukaryota; kingdom Viridiplantae; phylum Streptophyta; class Magnoliopsida; order Malvales; family Malvaceae; genus Gossypium; species Gossypium bickii. Next base: position 82,580,664 of record CP106716.1, read on the forward strand.
GGGGCCTTGAGACAGAAAATTACATTAGGTAAAAACAGCACACCCTTATGCTCTCCAGCTAACAATAATGGGTACTAAATTCTAAAAAGAGAGAAAGTGAGAAACCTGAAAAAAAAAATACTAATAATAATAATGATTACCTGAATGAACCGACCAATGCATTGGGACCATTCAGTTCTTTCACGTAAGAGATTTTGTTTGATAGATCCATTAGTGAAAAAAAAAAAAGACCCACAAATCAATAAATGAACATTGACATATTCAACAGATTGTACAACAACATGTAGTAGGAGAAGAATGTCACTATGACCCACCATGGTCATGCTGTTGTCAAACATGTGAAAGCTAACCCTTTTTTTAAAAAAATTTCTTTTGCTTTTTCCAGCTCCCATTCCCGCCTTTCCCCACCACCATATCATCCACTGTTGCAAACAAAAAGTACCCTCAAACGAATTGTCTTCATTTTGACATATTTGTGTGGCATTGCATTAACATCCAATGACATCCCAATTTTCCTTTTTTGATTATGTTTGTTTGGGCGGAGGCAGTGAAAGAGGGGAGTTGGGGTGAAAAGGGAAGAAGATTAGAGCTTTAGAGTTCAAATCTTATTCGATAGTTGATCTGTACCACTTCCCGCCTTTTAGAAGACCGATGATTTGATGTGGGATTGGAGTGAAAAGGAAGAAGATTCAAATATCAGTGTTCAAATCACATTAAGTGGTTGATCTATTAGTACTAGTTCTAGTAAATACCACTTTCCTTTTTATCTTTTTTATTTGAGCGATGGGTGTAGAAGAGGTTGGTGTGGGGTTGGGTGAAGTGGAAGAAAATTCAAGCATAAGGATTTGAATCTCATGTGGTAGCTGATTTGTATGTATCACTTTTAACTTTTTATAAGATTGATGGTTGATCTATAAATACCACTTTTATTCTTCGATAAAGCCGATGACATCAGGATTTGAATCTCATTGGATGGCTGATAAGTACCCCAGGGTGGTTGATCTACATCACTTGCAACCTTCTATAAAACCGATAGCTGATTTATGGGTATTTCTTTCAACCTTCTATAAAACTGTTAATCTAAAACTTCTTTTGTACCAAAAGAAATAAATTGAATACAACAATGGGTTCAAACCAAATTCCCAAAATTTCATTTTTATTCAATCTAGTCCCCTACACAAACAACATTACTTATACATAATCAAAAAACCAAAAAGGATTAAAAAGAGGCATTTCACCATCTATATATACAAAGGATTTTTATAATCTTCTTTGTGTTTCTTTTTCCTTTTTTTAGAACCTCCCTCTATATTCTCCATTGATGACATTCTCAATTCCCCATCACCAATTTCCATCAACAAATAACACAAGCATTAGGGTTCTCTTCCATGCTTTGAACATAATAGTAAGTAGTCATATGAGGATTATAAGCTCTATAAGCCTTAACAAGTTCCAAAACAGGGTCTGGTGGCGGTAATGCCTTCTTCTCTTCTTCTTTCTTCTCACCATCTTTCTTGGTTTCATCTTCTTTCTTACCTTCTTCTTCCTTTTTGGCTTCATCTTTCTTTTGTTCATCTTCCTTCTTGGGTTCACCTTCTTTCTTTTGTTCATCTTCTTTTTTGGCTTCACCTTCTTTCTTTGGTTCCTCTTTCTTCTCTGGTTCTTTTGCTGGTCCTACTAATACTATGTCTGTTGGCCAATGCTTGCGCAGTTTGCTTACCACAGTCACAGGGTCAACTGTTCCTATCACTGTTAACTGCTTTGCTTTCATGTCCATGGCAATGGAATCAATTCCTATATATCATAGAAAAGAAACATTAATCACAAGGCCAGCTCAAAAGAAAGAATAATATGATATGATATGACAAGTAATCATTTTACTATTGCTTTCACCTTGAGTTAAAAAACAAATCCCATTCGGTATTATAACACTGATTCATATCTCGAATAATTATATTGAATTCCAACTAAATCCCCAACCAAATCAACCAAAGGTTTAAACTTTCAAAATCATACAAATACATAAAGCAGTCCCATCATTTTCCTTGTTTAATATTAAAAAAGAACATTTGGGCGGCAATCAAGTAAATACTTAATTATAATCTTTTTTATTTAAGAAAATTTCTTTATGCAGTGTCACATCAGTTAGTTTATGTTAAAAATCTTTGTTTTTGTATAGAAATTGAATTAGGAAAATTATAGATTTTCATCACCAAATTTGATAAACTTTTCAAAAAAGGGCCTCTAATAGAAAGAAAAAAAAAGGGTAAAAATATTTAAAAACTTTTTACACATGTAGCAATTGTTACAAAGATTTCATGCTTTAAAATATATGAAGAAGTACCTGAAAGAGTTGAGACTGTTTTTAAAGCCTTTTGTTTGGCCTTATCATCATGCAAATCCAGCTTCAACACTACCTTCTGCGATAAGAAACAAGAGATCTGTTTCAGAATCATAATTAAGATTATTTTTTTTCAAATTACAAGATGAACATCAAAAAAAATTGAAATCAGTATTTTTGATTCTTAGGAATCAGTATAAAAGAAGAATCAAAATTGAATTTAAGAACAAACCCATCAACAAGATTCCGTCAGAATCAAAACCCAGAAAAGGAAAACAAATAATTAAAGACAGAAAGGAAAAAAAAAAGATCCCAAAAGGAACCATACCTTCATTTCTGCTTACACCCTTCTTCAAGGGAATTTGCAGAGATTTTAAATCTAAAAAGAAACCCAGAGAGGAATTGAGAGAATGTGTACAAAAAACAGAAAAAGAAAGATAAAAAGGCAAAGGGAAAATTGTGAAAGAGGAAGAGATTGGATTGAAGACGTAATGGGATGTTGCTTGGTTTTTCTGAAAAATATGGAAAGATTTTTGGACTGATTTAAAAAAAAAAAATTAAAGTAGAGGAAAGAAAAGAAGAGAGAAAGAGAGAGCAGTGAATAATGAGACTAAAATGGAAGGGAGTGAAAACAAGTGGCCATGGATGAGAGAGTTTATAAGAGAGTGATGAAGGAAGATGATGATGAAGCATTGAAAAAAGCAGTAAAAAAACATGTATAATTTGTACAAGTCATCTCCACGCTATTGAAAGGTGCGTTGTAACCATACCATTGCCTCATCTTTTATTTATTTTTGAATTTATAATAATAATAATAATAATAATAATAATAATAATAATAATATTTAAGGTTCACTTTTTTTCTATTTTATTCTTGAAAAGTTTTTTTAAAGGTTGTTATTAATATAAAAAAGTTATTGGTCAAACCGTTAGATTATCATCCAATTTTTAATCCAATTCAATTAGTTTATTTAAAATAAAATTATCTATAGTCTCTCTTTCTAACTTATAAATAGATGAATAATACGTTTCAGCATATTTAAATTAGAGGTGTACATGGGTAGGCAGGCCCGATCAAACGTAAAAAAACGCCCAAATGTGGGAGAGTTTGGGCAAAATATGAAGGCCCAAAAATGGGCTTGACAAAAAAAAAGGCGTTTAAAAATGGGTCGGTAGGAATAAGGCATTTTTGGCGGGGCGGCCTGGCCCTGCCCGAATTCACTAAAGGAAAAAAAATTTATTTTTTAATATTATTTTCTTATTGTTTCTCTCCTTATTTTGCTACCATTTTACTATTATGTTTCTATTATTTTGTTGTTATTGTTTAGATATTATATAAAACTTATTTTATTGTTAATTTTGTTATTATTTTAAAGACATTTGTTAATTTTATTATTATTTTAGAGGCATTTGCTTGTTAAGTTGCATCTATTTTAGTGTTATTTAAATCTACATATTTTTTAAAATTTATTTTCAATTTGTTGAAAAATATTTATTTTAATTTTTTTTAGTATTTTTGATGTATTATATATATTTAAAAATTATATAAACTAATATAAAAAATTAATACTGGCCGGGTTGGGCCGAGCCCAGGTTTTAATATTTTTATATGGGCCGGACTTGGGCAAAATTTTAGACCCATTTTTTGGGCCAACCAGACCCGGCCCATATACACCTCTAATTTAAACTTACATCCTCCTATATTAATAATAATATCTATACCAATTAAACTGAAATTCAATCCAAGAAAAATTAACTAAGAGTTATATTACTTTCAAGCTTACGTGAGCTTATTAATTAAAATTTCATAAATAGCACAAATTTGACAACCGACATTTTTCAATTTCGTAAGTGGATCATAATATTAATTATTGATGTCGGAAGTCAAAAAAGATATATTGGAATATTTCGCAAGCTATTATTTTTGTATTCATTTTTATATTTATAATTGTATTTATATTTATATTTGTGAATTTTTTAAATTATATATTATTGTCGTAAAATAAAATTTCAAATTTTTTAAAGGGGAACAATTGTAGTTTTAATTATCGGTATAAGTATAATATAAATCACAATGTTGTTGGAATCGTACCGAAGCAATAGGTTGGATAAAGAATAATTTAGTATACTGATTCAGGTAAAAGGATTGATATTAATTTCCAAGTAAATCATTCAAAATCAGTAAAGAAAATTAAGACAAAAAACTCACAATTGAATTAGTTTATAAATTTGTAATAATTTAATTATTATTGGATCGATGATCGAACTGATCGGATTAAAAATCAATTGCTTGACTAATTTAATTATTGATCTGATTTTTAAAATATTAAAATAATAATATTTCATCAACTAAAATTAAAATCAATTCAATATACCTTTAAACTTAAAATAAATTATTGCACAAATTTCAATGGCAGGTATTTATGGAAGTGGATCCCACCCAGGTGCGTACAAAGATATTTATTTTACTGCGAAGGCGTGAATATTTTTGTGCACCGCAGATTGAGGCGCGTGCAACTAACTTCTCGCTTTTGACATTGATAATTTCAATAACCAACGGCACGGAAAGTCGCCGATTTGGGCATTTCAGTCGGAGCGTGGCCCCCACCGGTCAAATTTCTACGTCCGAACACCTGCGGGATTTCGCAATGAAGGCAGCTTATATTTTACTACATTTTTATTAAATCATAACAATTATCTCATTAATTAAAACGACATTGTTTCGTGCATTTTTTAATTCAATTATTTAGGAAAAAGATATTTGAATTTCATATTTATTTCATCAAAAACTAAAACACCTAATTATTAACGAATTTTTTTTAGAATCTAATTATTTTTAGTTAAATAAATCAAGCTATGGCTTTTTAATATGATATTTAAATATTTTTTTATAATAATTTTTTATATTCACATGAAATTTTAAATTTAAACTCAATATAATAAGTAGCGAATCTTAACATTAAATATATCGGAAAAAAAAAAAGGATATATTTCATTTGAAGGTTCAACCCTTACCAACTACTAGTGGTGGCAGAAAGTTAGCCCTCAAACCTACTACATTTGACTTGAGCTGTGGGTCAAATATTCAAATGGTTATTGCCATGCCATTTAAATCTATTCATTATTGTTTTTTGCTTATTTGCGGTAAGTTTAGATTTTACCATTAAGCTTTTAAGAATAATGTCATAAATATATGTATAATTTTCAAATATTTTTATTACTAATTTGATAATATATTGAAAAGTCTGAAATTGGCTTCGAACTGAGGATTCAAGCAAGTTGAGTTAGAAAGTGATAATGCAATGTTGATTGGATTCATTTGGAATGGTTGGGTATCAGTAAGTAATGTTGATGAAATCAAATGCATTCAGGACCGTTGTTTGAAACATTGAGAAGTTAAGTTTAGACATATTTAGAGGTATGCCAATAAGATTGCGGGCTGCATTGCTAAGGCTAATGGTGGATCAATTGATTATTATTTACGATTCTTCAAGCTATGCAAGGGACTTTTTGAAAGAGGATATTCGACAATTTTTATTGGTCATAGATACAATACTCTAATTTATGATGTTTTCTTAAAATTGTTCTAAGTTTACTATTTACCAAAAAATATATATAAATATTATTAGAGATAAATCAACATTTTTTAAAAAATGCACAATTTATTTATTTATTTAGATTTTATATATTTAAAAAAATTAAATAACTGTGTAGTATAATCCTACGGTGTCACATTGCTATGTTCTGAAACTAAAGTGGGTTAAAAGAAATTAAGGACTAAGTTAAAAAATTATCAAATTGAGGGATTAAAATGTTATTTTATCCCATTTTACTATCATGTTACTAGAAAGTTCAATTGGTCCCGACGTGGATGACGCAAAGTAGTAGGGCTGGCTTCTTTCACGCGAATGCCGTTGATTAACAGCATTTTGAAGTTTGAACCATAAGAAATTCCCCGATAAGGAAACGTGGAGGACCACCATATATACTACATGGATGGTACCGCAACATGTTTTAGTGGTTCGATTCGATCCGAATCTTTGGATAATACAATACCAAAGTTGTCATCTTAGTGATGTATGTTGCATAAAGTGGTAAAAAATTTTAAAATTTTGCTTAAAATATGTGATAAATTTTTATTATTTTTTTAAAAAATTTAAAATTTAGTCTTTATACTGTGTGTTTCATGTAATTTAGTCTCTTTACGTTTCAAATTTCAAAATTCAGGTTCAACTGTTAATACTGTTAAAATTTGTAGTTAATTAAAATATCATTTTTTTCACCAAAATTTTTAACGATGTTAATATTTGGACTTGAATTTTGAAATCTGAAAAGTAGGGTGATTATTTCCTGAAAATAAAAGTACAATGACTAAATTCTAAATTTTTGAAAAAGTATAGGGACCTATGACATATTTTAACCAAATATTTAATTATGTAAATAGTTTTTTTAAAGAGTATTTTCATGTTTGAACTCGTGTTCTTCCCTTGAGAGTGTAACATATCTTACTATTACACCTAACATTTGGTCGATGTAAATAGTTAAAATAACTTATTTCCCATTCAGAGGTTTCACTTTATTATTAGGTTAATTTTTTCTATTAGTCTCTGTAATTTGTGAAAGTTTTGGATTTAGTCTTTATATTTTAATTTGGTCATTTTAGTCACTTTACTTTTTAAATTTTAAAATTTCAGTCATCACCAAATGATAAATATTAAAATCATAAAGTTTTGTTGTTTCCAAAATCTAATACGCCAAACATATTATCATATGTGTATATTGCCAAGTTAGCTTGTTATTTCCACAAATTACTCACTAAAAATTCAACTAATAGATTAACGACTATTATTTGCGCTAAGATTGAATTTCAAAATTTGCAACTTAGAATGATCCAATTAAAAAATATGGACTAAATCTGCAATTGTACATTTAGTACAAGACAAGTAATTGAATTTAAACAAACAAAATTGAGCGCAACTGTTTAGTGCATTAGATTTTGAAAATAACAAATTTTAGATTTTAAAAAATATTAGAGCTAAAATTAAACAAATTAAAATACAAGAACTAAATCCAAAACATTTAAATACAGAGACTAATAGCTGAACATAATCTTATTATTATTACTACAAACCAAATACCAATTTAAAACAAAGAGATCTTAAATATTAAGAACATTACATTTTAAATATAATTTATAAGAATTATTTGAATTAAAATTCGAATTTAAACTTGTCTAATAATTGTAAGGTTAAAGTATGTTATAAGTCCTAATATTTTTAGTATATTTACAATTTAATCCTTGTACTTTTATTTTTAATAATTTATTTTTTTACTTTTCATATTTAAAAAATTATGTTCAATTATTAATATAGTTAAAATTTTCTATTAAATTCATTGATATCACATTTTAAAATAAATAATAATAAAAATTCACTTGATAACCTTGTAATAACAACGCGATTAGCGCGACTTGAACGTAGGCCGCACTTATAACAATGAACATTCTAATCATCAAACCAACACATAAGGTTTAAAAACTAAAATTTTTAAAAATGAAAATAAATCTAAAATTTAAATCTACAAAGAGTATAAATTTATAAGTAGACGTGCATTTGACCAAACACAGATTATAGAAAAGCCTTCTCTTTTTCCCTGCTTTATAATTAATGACATCAAAGAAAATATAACACTTCCCTTTCATCAAAGATTAATATTTTAACGATATTAACGTAATAATACTCGTGATTATTTTTATATATTTCATATAAATTAAAAAATTATTATTATTTAAAAAGTAACAAATTTTAAAGTTAATATTTTAAAAAAATTACTCACATCAGTAATGAAACACATGTAGATTACTACATCAATGTTGTAAAAAAATTAACAGTTTAGTAACTTTTTAGCTAAAATAAAGTAATTTAAATAAAATTTAAATATTAAGGACTGAAATGATAAAAAAGTAAATATTAGGGGTTGTATTTGTTATTATGTTTATTTTTTTATTTACATGTAATGTTAGATTTATCGTATGTATGAATTGATTTGATTTGGGTCTAAATCAATCTAAATAATTGATTCATCGTGTTAGATTTATCATACGTGTGAATTAAACTAATATTAATTTCTGTAATTTCCCAATCATTTTAAATTATTTATTCAACTTATTTCATGTAAAGATTGTTTCAAGTTGATCTTATAATTTCTTGCTTTAGTCAATAACGATTCTGATCAATTCAAATTCAAATCGAAATTGACATTCATGATTATGATAGAAGGAAAGGAAGGTATGATTAGGTTAAATAAGGGCAATGCTTTTTGTTGGTTGATGTATTCACAGCTTTGCATGGCGACAGTGATGATGTATGTGTAAGAATCTTTTGCTTGCTATCACTCAAAAAGACCCAAGAGGATGAGAAGGTAGCGTAGCCGGCCTATATACGTTATATTACGTTGGCTTCGGCCCCTTGAATTGAGAGGTTTAGGTCCACAAATGAGAGCCTCCACTTGTGTGGTTTTCTTTTCAAACCCTCTTACTTTTTTATAGCTTTATTTAGAATTCTCCACAACCATCAATCTTTTTCTTCTCAATCTTAGATTGCTATGTGCTTTTTAGTAGACCAACTTTTTTCTTTTGAATTGACAATTCATTTTCAATGTTTATATTTAATATGTGTTGTATGTTTGCCAAATAATATGTATCTTGATGGAAAAAGAGATAAAAGGTTTGGGTGGTGGTTTTATATAGAGGTGTGTGAAGAGTTGTAAGGAAAAGTTATGGTATTTTTGGTAGACCGAAGAGGTAGAAGGAGAGAAAAAGAGAGATCCTTCACTAAGGTTAGGAAAAATTATTTATAGGTGAGCATAACTTTGTCTTAATTTGGAGTTTTAATACGTGTATGGTGCAAGTCTCATCATGGTTGGTCACTTGAGAGACACAATAACCTTCTAAATAGGTAACAATGTGATGGAGATGTACTAGGTGATGTTTTATGTCTAATTGTGTAAGGCATGCAACTCGACACGCCCGTGTGCCTAAGCCGTGTCAAAACAGGGCATATATACTGACTTGTCCACATGGCCGTAGACACACGGGCGGGTCGAGGCCGTGGGAGGCAGACGGCCTTCCTACACGGGCGTGTGACCTCTGCAGTTTGGAAAAATCTTTAAATTTCTGAAAACTTTTGTAAGTGTTCGGTTTAGTCCCGACCTCTTTCTAACACGTGTTTAAGGTCTCATAGACCTCAATAAGAGACTATATGCTCGTATTTGCATAAGATTGATTGGTGATTGACTTTGTGCATTAAATGGATGTGAAACGTTTCAAATGTTTAGTAAGGCCTCTTAACCCTATTTCGGCGTCGGTTTCGGGTTAGGGATGTTACATAAGTACTCAACATCTATAATTCGCCAAGTAGATCAAAAAAGTTTCACTTGATATGTGGGCATATGTTCATGGAGCCTAGCCCTAGCATAAGTGATGGCCCTGACTAGGTTGAGGTGTTGATGGTGGTGGTTGTACAACAAAGTTGTGGTGGCGAAACCTAGATGAGCGAAGTACCTATAACAATGCATTATGTGTGAATGATGCTTTGGCTTATTAGTTAGGTTGAGGTTTTAGATTCTTAGAAAATAAGTTCGAGTTCAATTATACATAATTATCATTTGTAGTGGTGAATCTTAACATTAAGTTTAAAGAACTTAATTAAAATTTCTAAAAATTTTGAAAAGCTTAATATAAATTTCTAAAAAATTGGGGTCAAAATAACTTTTTAGAAATCTTTAGGGGGATTAATAAAAAATTCTCAAATTGGGGGAGAGGTCCCCTCTACTTAGACTTGCTCATTGACTAGGCTACCCACCCAGGCTTTAAGGCTCACCCGAAATTTGAGAGAATTTGGACAAAAATATTAGGCCCAAAACATGGGCTTTGACAACAAAATTAGGCCCGTTTAAAATATGGGTCGAGTTCGGGCTTGAACACTCAAGGCCTGAGCCTGGTCTATTTTTAATTTTATAATACTTTATATTATGTTATTTTTATATATTATGTTATTTATAACATATTAAAAAAAGTAAACCTATACTAAATATATAACACTACTCTAATGTAAATATTAAAATAATGTTAAGATGAATATATAAAAAATTTAATAAATAAAAACTAAATTATTAAATTAAAATAATATAAACAAATTTTAAAAATAATATGGGTGAGTCTAAAATAAGTTTAGGTTAGTTTTTTGCAAATATGGTCAAACTTAGACAAAATTTTAGGCCCATATTTTGGGTCAGACCGAACTTGGACAAGTAAAAACTATGTTAACATAATACTTAGACCCGACCTAAACTCGACTCGACTCGGCCCATGATAAAAATAATAAATTTAATTTAATCCTTTAAAAACTATAAAGATATATAGACTATTAAAATACTGAAATTATATTTTTATTATCGTAAAAATCACAATTTAATTTCGAGACCCTAAATTTATTTTTTTATATTTGGGAAAGAAAATTCGAAGATTATGTTTTGGTGTTGCTTTCAATTTTGATTATTGTGTGATTATTTCTCTTTCCTTTTTCTTTTCTTAAACCACACCAAGTGTGGAAACGTGGATTGACAATTTTTCCTTCAAAAGTTTGAGTTTGGGTTAATTTTTTTATGGTTTTGTGTAAACTAATTTGTGTACCTAAATGAATAAGGAATTACTAATAATAATATTTTAATTTTGATCCAAATACGAAAATATAATTCAATTAATTTGAATATAAACTTGATTCAATCTAATTTAGGGTCTGTTTGTTTGACTAAAAATGGTTTCCGAAAAATAATTTCTTGAAAATGAATTAATTTTCTAGAAAAATTAATATTTTCTAGTGTTTGGATAGATCTCTGGAAAATATTTGCTGGTGTTTGACAAATTTTCTGAAAATATTTTATAAAAATTGTTTTAAATTAAATAAATATACATTTGAGATTTATTATTTTTTTCATCCTGAGTTTATTATTTTAAATATTAAAAATTATATTTTTACATTGTTTTTATATATATTGCTATGACTTATTTATAAATAAATACATTAAATTAAATATATTATCAATCATAAATTGAAAACAACCAAAGCAAATGGATGATTCCTAATTGTGTTATATATAAAAAATAAAAAACAAAGATTGAATAATAATAAATTAACTTCCACATCACAATTAATATTACAGATTTTGATACCAATCATAATTTTTGGACTAAAGTCCATACCAGACAATAATATACAAATAAAGTTCTTACCAGACAATAATATACAAAGAATGAAAGAATTAACAAGTTCTTGGACTAAATTTCAATTGTTTTTTTGGTTAATAGCTTTATATCTTCATTTCTCTTTCTCTAAAAAATCAGCATCCAAGAACCTTGAAACAAATACCCAAAGCCTATAAATGTCTTCAAAACTAGTAAGGAACCCAATTGTAGCTGTAACATCTATCCCAGGCTGAAACTCATCTTTTTCCTTCATTTCTTCATGTTTAACACTGAACCAAATGTGTTGTAAACACCCAATGCGGAATGAAATATTGCTCCTATTAGTCAATTTTTGCACTAATGCAGGATCAATCATTTCCCCTTTCCAATCAAATACATTGAAAGCCACTGTTGGACCTCGATCAAACATTAATTTTGGACCGTAGATTTTGGTTCACCATCTGAAGTCTCGAGACTTCCAACATTTTCGTTGGCATCCTCCTCCTCTAAGGAATTCTATAACTCACAAAAACAACAAGATATCCATGTTTACTAAAGATTCCAAAAATGATAAAACAAATAGTCCTACACTCACATTACTCATGTTACAGGCCATCAATTCACCATTACTGTGATCATTACTAGAAACCTCTTTTTTAACTGATGCATGCCATCAGCATTCACGAACTCTACTCCACCCGAAATAACATTTAAATCATCCCCCTTATCCTGCAGGATTGAACGTAAGCGAACCCTTGAGCTTGACGAAACCAAAATTAACTAATACACAAACAATGTTAGGATAAGGAACATTTGAAAAAAGCCACAACATGGATAAAATCAAACAAAAGCATGCTCTGACCGAATATTCTAGGAGAAACTCTAGGCTTTTTGACAACCATTGGCATATCCTCAAATCATCTATTGTCCTTTCTCTAAATACATCATGAGATTGAATACTTATAGAACATTAAGAAGAAGAAGAATAGTGTTCTTAGGAATGAAATAAAGACAATGGTACTAAGTATACCGGCAAGGGAATATTGGTAAGTTGTACCTTTTGTATTTAAGTAATTTGTTAACTGATTTTCGAAATATCAAAAGTTTGCATATCTGACATATATAATAATCCTGCTCAACTGTCCATGAAATGCCAACCCCACACCTACAATGCTATAACAACTATTTTTACTTCAGATCATGCAGTGATCACTACCATCACAACATTGCAAATGGTCCATAAAAACACTAACAGAAAAAGTAAAGAGATGAACTCTTACCAGAGAATCAGAGGCATCTTTCTGGACTTTGCCACTTGAATTTCCAGTTTCTAGATTTTCTACATTTTTATTGGAACCTTTTCCTTGCAAAGTGTTCTGCACTTAACACCATTAGGATATAGTTCCTTATTTCACTATACATCCAATTCCTAAACTCATTACACAAAATTCCTCGCTAATTAAGCAAATAGTAAGAGAAAAAACTCACTCACCTCACAGACCATCAATTCAACGTAAATCCTTAACACTACAAACCTTACCATTCATAGAAGTTCATATAACCAATAATCATTAATGTAAATTCTACAAATTACTCAATTCAAACAATCTATACCATGTATCTAACACTCATACATCTTCATGATTGATACAATTATTAGGCAATTAAAATGCAAATAAACATAAGAAGTTTACCTGTGATTTGTTTCAATTAGCCAAAATATGACTCAAAGGCTCTCCTTTCAACAAAATCACAGGCAACCTATCAATGTCCCAACCAAGAACTTTACAAACAACCAATCCAAAAGCTCTATGGCCTGTCTTACAATTTGTTTTCGAAATCGACATACAATGTTGTACAAGTCCAACACACCCCTGGAATTTCTTACCTAAATTTTCACCAATGCCACCACAAACCAAGCAAAAGAACTCACCTTTCTCGTGATTCTCCTCATAGTAGCCCCTCAACTCACTGTTATTCACAAAAATTCTCATAAAAAACATGTCTACTTCATTCTTTTCTTCTTCTTCTTCATCAAAATCATCATCATCACCATCATCGTTTTCTTCATCACGAACCCTGTTCTTGAAAAACTCTTTGCAACTATCAAGAACCTTGTTTTGCATTTGCATGTTGGCAAACTTGGCTTGGTCTTCAATTGAAACAGGTCTGACCGTGGGGTCTAGTTTAAACTTGGGTTCTGGCCATCCAGGAGAGGAAGGTGATGTGGGTTTCAGAAGGATTGACCAGTCGAGCCCAGGGTCAGGTTAGGGGTCCGTCTATTTGACGGCAAGCAATGGATCAAGGTGCAAAGGATGAGGGAGGGGGAAGGGGAAGGGGAAGAGGCTTCAGCTAAGTTTACTAGGGAAGGGAAAACCTTTGGAAAATGTCTTACCAAAATAAAATCTGTAAGACATTTTACTAAAATCAACGGTTCTTTCTCCCGTGTTTTGTAAGAGGTTTTACGATGATAAATTATTTTCAACCAAACAAACATTACAAAAGGGCTGAAAAATTTTACCATAAAAGTTTTTACCCCTAAATAAACGCAACCTATCACAAAAATATTTCGAATTCATTCATCTCCAACCATAAATAATCCAAACTTTAAATTACCCTAACTATAAATTATTTAAACTTTATATGAATTGACCAGGAAAAACAAATCTTCAAGTGACAAATCTAAATGACCTAATTCAAAATAGTTCGAACTAGAAACAATTCAAACTTAAAATGATCTGAAAATTTTAAAACTGGAATTAATCTAGTTTAGATTGATCCAATCTAAAATCAACCCAACTATTAAGAGGTCTTATAATAATTTGACTCAATACATCAATTTTTACCTAAATTTAACATTTTTTTTTCTAATATTGTGTTGCTATATAACCTCTATGAGCTTCTACACATGTCCCTAGTAGATGAACCCCATTCTATACACATGTCCTTGTAGATAAACCCCACAATACTAAACATACCTTAGACATAGGCATCACACGACGAACTCTCACTAAGCCACATCTATTGAGAGTGCATGAACAAGTCAGATTTAAATCGCACTTAATGTTTAAATAAATGAATAAATTGATAAAAAATTTGATTAATACAATATTTAATACTTTTAAAACTTAATTAAAGCATTTTAAAATTTAAAAACAGAATCAACTAGGTTTACATAATATAGAAGCTTTATGGCCATATCGGTAAAAATTACCCCTCTATTTTATTCAGTGTTGTAAAAATTAGGACATTGATTCAACAAATCAAATTATTAGTTCTCAATTTAACTAATCCAACCTTTGATTGGACAATAATTAAATAAAAATAGGAAAGTTATTTAAAAAACTATACAAAATTCTTAAATCAATTCACTTAAATTACCAATTTTTTATTTTTTATTGGTTCACAGCTATTTATTCTATATCTAATTTCATATACCTCATCAAATCACTAATTTTCGATTGAATTAACTATTATTTACTAAGACCTTTGAATTAACCTACAATTTGGGACTTGTCCAACCCATCAATCAAACGAGTCATATTAATCCACGTGTACGGTTAGGTTCCCGCCATTTAACTCTCCCTCCAGTTTGAATATAAAAATGCTCGAACTGTCACTTCCCCACCACATTTCCATATTTTCTATTTCTTTTTACTATTTAAAGAAAATCCCAAATTACATCAATTTAATTCGTTTTTTTAAATTAATTTTTTGGAATTTCAAGCTTATGGTCTCTTAATTCTCTAATGCCGCCGCCTCATCCTCCGCCTTCTAGTTCCGTGTCCACGTCCACCGCTGGTAATACCGGTTCCTATTCGGAGGATCCCAACAAGAAGATCAGGAAGCCTGACAATTATTACCAAGTCTAAAGAGAGCTGGACTGAGCAGGAGCACGATAAGTCTCTCGAAGCTCTTCAATTGTCAGTAAAATTTACTAGATTTCATTTCTCTTTAGTATTGTTTTTAGCTATTATTTGTTCAGTTTGAAATTTGAATTTAATGAAGTGAGTAACAAAGTCAATTTCCTTCAAAAAAAAATTGAAGATAATATGCTTAAGTGATGTACGAAAGTTTTTGCTAGATTTTTTGAGGGAGCTTTCGTTTTATGTGGAATCTTACCAGTTCGATGCAATTACTTGGTGATTTTTTCAGATGATTTGGTAATGACATTGTTAGGTTGAGAAGCAACTGGAATAACATATTGATTTTAATTCTAAGTAATTTTAAATTTGAATTTAATGAAGTGAGTAACAAAGTCAATTCCTTGAAAAAAATCGAAGATTATTGCTAGATTTGTCGAGGAGGATTTCGTTTTATTTGGAAACTTACCAGTTCGATGCAATTTGCTTTTTCAGATAATTTGGTAATGGCATTGTTTGGTTGAGGAGTAACTGGAATAAGATATTGATTTTAACTCCAAGTACTTAGAATTAAGCTTATGGAATGCATGAAATTTGAATAAGATATTTATTTTTAACGTAGAAATACGTTGATAGAGTTTGTTTATATTTACATTATTATATGCATACTCTGTGGCTTGTGGTGCTAATGATATCTTTGTTTACCTTATTTTAGATTTGATCATGATTAGAAGAAGATTGAAGCATTTGTTGGGTCTAAGACAGTGATCCAAGTAAAATTAGAAAGATGGTATGGTTTCTTTCCGCAATGAATTTGGCCATATATGTTGTTTTTGGTATGTGTTTGCTGAAGACTTTAATGGGTGCAATTGACAGATCCATAGCCATGCTCAGAATTATTTCCTTAAGGTTCAGTAAAATGGGATGAGTGAACATGTACCGCCCCCTTCGCCAAAAAGGAAAGCAGCTCATGGGTACCCACAAAAAGCTCCCAAAAATGGTCTGTATGGTACTATTTTTCGATGTTGGTTGTATATTTTTTTGGGTACTTGTGCATGAGTTGCAGCTACTGTTGTATCCCAAGTTGCTGGACCGTTTCAATCTTCATCCGCCTTGCTTAACTCAGGTTATACATACAGACAAGATTCATCATCGATGCTTCGAAATCCTATTGCTACTTCAGCTCTATCTTCCTGGAATTACGACTCCGTGCCACGTCTCTGTATCTCAATTGACCTAAGGTTTTAATTTTCCTGCACTGCTTTTATCTTTAATTTTTCTTACTCTCAAGTCTGGAAATATAATCACATATGAATCATGTATGTTTTCAGATGATGCAGCATTGGCTGGACCATGTATTGTGCATAATTCTTGTTACAGTAGTAGCAACAAAATCACTTCCGGAACTTGGTTGTTTAGTGAAACCATTGATGGAGAGGGTCATGGGAAGAAATCTAGAGGTTAGTAATTTATTTCTACTTTGAGCTTGATATGGGCATCCCTAGACCATGTTGCCATATGATCATATCTCGAAGCTGCAACACTGGAATGGCAAATAACAGGACACATGCAATTTCTTAAAATAATAAATCTAAAATAATACTTCAATAATACTGACATCTATAATGCTATCTCATGCAGCACTTAATATGATGTAAATCAAATACGGTTTAGCAGCTGCTTCTGATTACTGAATTAAGTTCTTTTTATCAAAAGATAACTCTGATTTGTATGATACATGCGCTTATCTTTACACTTGAAAATTACTTTCTCTCATATTGACATTTGTTTATTGTTACAAAAAGACATATTTCTCTATTTGCAAGAAAATGGCCATTTCGTCTCAGATACTTCATGATGAACTCTAGCTGCCTCATGATAAAGAACATCTACGTATTTGACTATGGCCATATTTTGATCTATATTCTTCCCATTTCTTCTTTTTGTTGCTGTTTGTTAAAATTAGCCCCTATAGTAGCTGTTTTTTTTCAATTTGGCACCTGAAGAATTTTTTGTCTCAGTTTGGTTCCTAAAGTTTTGCCCTGTCAAACAGTTCATCCGCAAAATCTAGTGCCGTTCAAAACATTGTGGCATTAAGTGCAAATAAGGATTCGACATGTAGCAAACTTTTCAATGTCAGCGTGTAATTTTGAATTTCTGAAAATTTTACAAGTTCTCTTTTTTATTTTTAAATGATGTAATTTTTCATTAGTTTTTATCGCAACTTGAAATTTTCCTTCCTTCCTTCCATTAGCAATAACTCTGCTTCTGATTTGATGCAGCTATGCCGGATTTTGCTGAGGTGTACAGCTTCATTGGCAGTGTCTTTGACCCCAGTGCAAGTGGGCACTTGCAGAAGCTGAAGCAGCTGGACCCAATAAATTTCGAAACGGTAAGTCACACTAAATGATGTTAATAATCCAGACTTTTCCTTTTTTTTTTTTTTTTTTTTGGGGTTGGTGTGAGGTTATAGAGATGTCATATTCTGACATAAAGCTTACAGTTAAATCAAGGGGCATTTTTGGGCTCTTTGCAGGCATTGTTGTTGATGAGAAATCTCTGTGTCAATTTGACAAGCCCCGAGTTTGAAGATCATGTAAGTTATTGTTCCTCTTCTTCAGCACTGTTGCCTTTTACACAATATATATTATTTTAACTTTCAGTTTTTAGCCCTTAAAAAATTGTTGATGGAAGTCTGTTAATATAACACTGAAACCACATTCAAGTTTGAATCCGAACTCATCATGTTGAATTTATTTAGTGTCCTTCTTGGCTTCTCTTTCCTGTCCTGACTTAAAAGGTTTCAAGCTGGTAAATGCCGAAAGGTCTAAACGATATCTGGTCAAAATATAGATTACATTCATTACTAACTAGTAATAAAATCAAATGCTGCAGAGCCTGAGGCTGTGAAACTTGGTAGCTCCTACAGTATCAATCTCGCACGTATCTCGGCAAACACCAGTCCAACAGCATAACAAGGTACTCGAAGCGTTTGTGCGCTCTTCTCTTTCATTGCTCATTCCAAGGCTTTAATGCCAGGTTGCAGGTAAATGGTCCTGCTGCTTAACTTGCTAACAAGGTGTAGCAGTCAGATGTTATGTATATATGTATGAATGCATGCATGCATGTCAATACACTGGATATCTTTTTTATGCCTTGTTTATATCATACAAATGTATTAGCCTGTTAGAGGCTACCGTGTATAGATCTTTGAATTGTGAATCTGACCATGACCATACATCCCTTGACTATGACTAGCCACACTGAACAGGCTGATCGGCTTTGAGTTTGATCTTCGTTCCATCTCAAGAAGCTTTTGCAGTACCTCCATATGATGGCTCTCACTGCCATCATCATGATCTGAAATATCAAATAATGTCTGCGTGTATATATATGTGTATGTATGCATATGAATACAAGATTATTTTGGTAATAGTAGCTTCACAGGGACGACCATTTAAATTTGAGCGGTTATGTATTCATTACTAGATAGGCTCATTAATTTGGGGCTCCTTGCGAGTTAGGGATTTTCAAGGTTAGAATCCGAATAGTTTTGATAGACATGAGAATTACAGTATCGGTACCGAGGATCACGTTTGATGCAATAAGTAAATCCAGACGACGGCTGAGGATCTTTGTCGCATTTTTTTGTTATAATTTGCATAATTTCTGGAATGTATGTCTAATGATGTGAGAGGAGATATTGTGATCAATGTTGTTTAAATGAGACTGGATATATTGGTTGGACCATTCTAACTAGTTGGGATCAGTTTAGAGAGAAGGGTTAGATAAGGTGACCTGCGAATTTCCTTTTTTAATTTTATGAATTTTTAAATAATTCATTTAATTAAATCGAACGAACCAATTGAATCAAGAATCGATAATCCTACAGTAAAACCTTGATTGTAATGCATCATTCTTTAGGGGAGTTTCAGTCAGGATTAAATTCTTGTTCCTTTGTCTGATTCTTGTTCTGGAACATTTAAATCGATCCGGGTTCGTAATTGAGTAAAACTTAGAAATAATTTAGTGAGGAAATTAAAATGAACTGAGGAGAACTCCAATTTCAACTTGAATATTAAAATGACTTAAATTAAAATCATCCAAAACTTGAATTATCAAATTCATTTAGCCCAAAATTAAATCAATATGCTCAATAAACTTGGATGCCCTCCAACTTTTTATTTTTTCTACTCCGGTCTTAAGAAATTCAATACTTGGTTAAGGAATTTAATTATTTTTTAAATCAAAGTTTCTCTTTTTAATATTTTTTATTGAATCAACAAAAGAAAACAGTTCATATAAATTGCCATCTTTATTCATAAATGCTGCTTTAATGAAAAACACACGACATCCACTAACATATCCTCTAATTATTATATCATAGTTGAATGATAAAATCATGATAGGGACTATGAATGATTAGTACAATAATGCATATTCTTTATTCCTTATGTAAAAAGAGAGAACAAAAAGAAAACTTCAAGAATACTACTTTTAGCTTCCTTCTAATTCCAACTTGTCTTTTGAACCCACAAAACAAAACCATGTTCAAAAATACTTCATTCTATAATTAAGGAAATTTATTTATTTCTTTAAATTTTTTTATACAAATGATAGTTTAGATCTACTCATACCCTCATTTCAAACTATTAAATAGGAGAATAAATAGACTTTAACACATCTGAACTCACGTTGTAAAAGAGTTTAAAACAATAAAAGAAGAAAGAGACTGAATGAGGCTCGACTTGTTGGTAAAGATTGAGACATTGAGTTTTAAATACTCAAATTCAAAACTCATTATTTACAATTATATGTGTAGGTTTCAAAATCCCATAATATGTCGATATCGTATGTGGATTTTAGTCTAATAAATCAATTTAACTTAAATTTTTTAACTATTAATCTATTTATATTATAATAATTTGATTTTACTTATTTATAAAATTAGAATATTATAGTAATAGTATATAAAATACTGACCCATAATTTAAAGCAATGATTTATCCTTATCTACTCAAAATTTCCTAATAACGCCTCTCTTCTCCCCACTTTCCACTACAATTTTCTTTTCTGTCTTTAGAATATTAGTATATTATCATAATTAAATTGGACCGATTGAATAAAAATAACAATAAATTGTCCAAATCAATATAATCTCTAAGTTTAAAAGCTGAAAAATATATATCATCAAATCAAATACATCCTTTATTATCCAAATTATCCAAAATTAAACTATTATTTAAATATTAAAAAACTTGTTAACCAACTAGCTAAGTTCAACCTATTATTTTCTTTTTATGATTTCTCAAGGTATATATAGAGGATATACGCTGGTTACGAGTTTTAAAATTATTTTATATTTAGAATGGGGCGTAGTTGGGGGCTAGTAAGGGCTCCGGTCCCCCTTAAAATGGAAAATTTTTCATTTAGGCCCTTTATTTTTTTAATTTTAAATTAATAAAGGTAAAATTACACTTTGATCCCCCTAAAATGATAAAATTTTAATTTAAACCTTTAAAATTTATAAAGATAGAGATTATTAAAATGGTAAAATTGTACTTTTATTATCGTAAAAATTATAATTTAATTTCAACCCTCCTAAAATTTTTTTCTAGCTTCGTCCCTATACTCAAGACGAGAATTGAATTCTTAACCACTAATTAAAATAGGAGAACCCTTATCATGTCCCTTATTCATTTCACTTATTTTTTTATTTGACTTTATAAAATAAAATGAAATTGACTAATTAAATAATAGTTGGAGTTTGCTTGTGAGTTAAGGTATTTATGGCTGGACCAAAATTATGGCATGATTTTTTTTTAAAAAATTATAAGAAAGGAGGGTAAAGCCCTAACAGTAATGTAATTAGTGCGACTTGAACTTAAGTCATACTTAGGACGATGAATACATTAACCAACAAGTCAATACATAGGTTAAAAAAATTTAATTTTAAATGTTCTTTTATAATTAAATTTAGACGAATATATTTCTAAACTATTTAATTTAAATTCGAAATGGATTAAATTAGCACAAATTTTTTTTATGTTTTGCATTTAAATTCAATTCAAGATATTCACTTCACTCGTGAATAAATCTACTTGTAAATAATATTGTGCTTACACGTGTAAGTCCTTATCATCGTTCTTGCTTTGTAAACCCACGTGGGACGTCCATATTCAATCTGATTCGCTTGGTTACCTCTTGACCGTTTGATGAAAGCTTAGCTAACTACAACAAAAAGTATCCTATGATTTTCCTTTTAACGGTCATTAGCCGTCGAAAATTTATCCGGACTTCGCTTAAAATATACTAACACGAAAGAAGGTCTAATTTTGCTATTAGTCCTTATAATATGCGTAAGTTGAGGATTTAGTCTCTATAATTTAATTTGGTCAATTTTAATTCTGTACTTTAGAAATTGATCAAGTTTAGTTCCTATATTCTTTGAATTTTAAAATTTTAGTCCTAACTCAAATACTAGCAATTTAAATTGTTTGGTTAAATTGTGATATTAGTCATATACCAAGCTTGAAGTTGTAGATTTAGTCCACGTTCTTTAATTTGATCATTTTTAGTCCTTGTATTCTTCGATTTTTGACATTTCAATCTTGACACAAATGAGAGTCGTTAAATTCATTACTTGATTTTTTTTAGAGTAATATATAAAAATAATAAGCTGACATAGTGTTATACACGTGATAATATGTTTACCATATAAAATTTTGAAAATAACAAAACTTAATAAAATTAATAGTCATGCCGATTGAGTCTTAGCTTGATTGGCATCGGCATTGTTGTCAATACAGGAGGACATGTATTTGAGTACGTTGAAGCACATTATCCTCCTATTTAAGGGTTGATGAGGGGCTATGGATAGTTTTAGGCATTGTATAAAAAAATAATCATTATGTGGTCGTAATTAAAATTTTAAAATTCAAAATGTATGGGGGTTAAAAATGAATAAATTAAAGTATAAAAAACTAAATTTACAACTTACACATAATAGAGAGACTAATAACATATTTTAACTTGAAAGAAATGAAAAGGAAAAGGATAATTTCGTCATTTGAATTTTATACATAAATTTCCAACTCCAAGTCCAACTCTAGCTAAGAATGACAAGTAGACATCAACATTGTTAATTTTGCTTAATTCTAGTTTTAGTACCTCCATTTTGTTATAGCTTGAGATTTAATCTCTCCATTTTTATTTTCACATTATATCACATGAAAATCTAATTAGTCAATTTACACATGTCAGTTGAATACTTTATGTTATTTTAAAAGATTTGTTTATGGCTTCACTTTAATTTCAACAAGTAATTGGGTTATTAATCTGGACCTATTAATAATATTATAAAATTAGATGAATTAAATTATAAAAAATTTTATTTTTGGAGAAGCTAGTTTTAATGTAAAATTATAAAATTATCCTTCTTATTTGTATTGCGTATATTGAGTATACAACTCACTTTAAATTATATTATATATATCGAGTGTTAACTCGATTGACATGAATATTATTACCAATACATGAGGATATGGTTCTAATGCGTGGGTTTATAAATAATTCTAAACATTATGTTAAAAAAAGTAAATATAACCAGAACCTATAATGAAGTTGTTCATATTTATATCTTTTTAAAATTTAAAATTCATATTTTATAATATTAATAAAGTTAAATATCATTTAAATTCAAAAATTAAGAAACACATCAAATTTAGAATCACATTTTAAATTAAATAAAAAGATTAAAATTTAAATTTTAGTATCATAGAGGGACTAAAACAAAAAACAAAAATTTTTAATTAAAGTAATTTTTTTTATTTAAATAGTTGCAAGAAGGTATTAAAAGAAGTGTTCAGTGCTGTAAGTGCAGATCATTAAAGAAAAAGAAGAAGAAACACTATCTTTCTATTTGTGTGCTCCTTTTGATTTTAAACTTTCTTTTTTATTCATCCTTTTTGGGTTTCTATTTGGCTTTCCATTTTTTTATTTCCGGTGAAGCTAATACCCCCGGAATCTGAAAATGTCGGTGTACGACGCGGCGTTTGTTAACTCGGTGCTATCGAAACCAACGTCGGTTTTCGGGTTAAAGCTATGGGTAGTGATCGGAATCCTTTTCGGTACTTTCATAGTTTTATCTCTGTTCATTCTCTCCCTTTGTCTGACAACCCGCCGCAAATCTCGGAGACACCGACAGCTTGACCCCGCGCCGCCAATCTGCAAAGAGATCCAGGAAATAGTCCACCACCTTCAGCCATCGGCGCCGGATCACCAACGAGTATCGCCGCCGGTTCCGGAGGTTAAAGTGGACTTGGGGAAAACGGAGCAGCAGCAGCACGTAGTGACGGTGTTCTCTAGCGGAGAAAGTAAAGGACATACCAGCGTGAGCGAAACGCCGTCGTTTGGGAGCGGGACGGTCGGGCCGGAAGTATCTCACCTTGGGTGGGGAAGATGGTATACGTTAAGGGAACTGGAGTTAGCCACCGATGGATTATGTGAAGAAAACGTCATCGGCGAAGGTGGCTACGGCATTGTTTATTACGGTGTTTTAACTGATGGGACTAAAATTGCTGTAAAAAATTTGCTCAACAACAGGTATCCAATTTCTCTTTTTATCTGTCTTACTGTTCATGTTTGTTTGTATTTATGATTCGGGTTTATTGAGAATCATTGATATATATATTTGCAGGGGTCAAGCTGAGAAGGAATTTAAAGTAGAAGTGGAAGCAATTGGACGTGTACGGCACAAGAATCTTGTGAGATTACATGGATACTGTGTTGAAGGTGCTTACAGGTACTGCAACTTACATCTTTAGTGCAATGAAAAGTTACTGTGAAAGTAAGATTGCATTTTGTTGTTGACATAGTATTACTAAAAGTGTCGACAACGTCATTGGAGAAGAACAACACCGAAACTTGAATATAGATAGTAAAATGGACATGAAAGATAACTTAGTATCTGGGTTTGGTTTTGCTTATGCAGGATGCTTGTGTATGAGTACGTTGACAATGGTAATTTAGAGCAATGGCTCCATGGTGATGTTGGTGATGTTAGTCCACTTACATGGGATATTCGTATGAATATCATTTTAGGAACAGCAAAGGGGTAATAAAATTATAAAACATTACATCTTTGTGCTTTTGAATCATGTAAAATTCTCTTCCTTCATTTCTGTGCTTTGGATGCCATTGTTATTTGCAGTTTAGCTTACCTTCATGAAGGTCTAGAACCGAAAGTTGTTCATCGAGACGTAAAATCTAGCAACATCCTACTCGACCGTCAATGGTACCCCAAGGTTTCGGATTTCGGGCTTGCCAAACTCTTGTGTTCCGAACGGAGTTATGTGACTACTCGAGTGATGGGCACATTTGGGTTGGTTTAAACTTCCATTTTGCAGCTTTTTATCGGTAAAAGTATCATATCCTTGTACTAAGTTGGATTGTATTTTGTCCCATTTATTTAAAAAATGAGTAAATTAATCCTTATATATTAGATCAAAGAGCAAATCTATTTGGTTAAAAATTTCATCCATTTTTACTATTAAATTTTGGTTTCTATATGATTATATGAGGTATAGGGTTTAAGGTTTATGTTACATACCAAGTGTAATTGTTAGTTATTTCGTCAGCCACATTAGTTTTTAACAATAAAAATGGATGAAAATTTTAACTAAAAAAATTAGTTTACTCTTTGATTTAATGTACATAGACTAATTTACTTAGTTTTTTAATTATGAGTCAAAATACAATCTGATTTCTAGTACAGGGTATCTATTATACCTTTACCGCCTTTGTCCTTTTTCTCTCCAAGATTAATCATTTTGTCCATTTTTTTCCAGCTATGTTGCTCCGGAATATGCTTGTACCGGGATGTTAACCGAGAAGAGCGATGTCTATAGTTTTGGCATACTTATTATGGAAATTATTACCGGGAGAAGTCCGGTTGACTATACCCGACCACAAGGAGAGGTGCATTTAGTGGAATGGTTAAAAACCATGGTCGGAAACCGAAAAGCCGAAGAAGTAATCGATCCTAAGTTACCCGTGATGCCTGCTTCAAAAGCGCTTAAACGTGTACTATTAGTTGCTCTTCGATGTGTTGATCCTGATGCAACAAAAAGGCCAAAAATGGGGCATGTTATCCACATGCTCGAAGCCGATGATCTACTATTCCGCGATGTGAGCTTCATTTTCATTCATATTAGCCATTTCGGTATCTGAAAAGGAGTTTTAATACTGTTATCTTGTTTTGCAGGAACGCCGGATCACAAAAGAACCTTCGGATTTGCATTCCGGTGACCGGCAGACGAATCACAATGCAACGAAATTAGATTGGAGATACAAGTGAAGGTGATATAACTATCAGCAGCCAAAGCTTTTATCAACTCTTAGGAGACTAACAAATTTAAGCCACTTTTAATTAGTTTTCAGAAGTTTTTTAAGGTTTATATGTTTTTCAATTAGGTCCCCAGTTTTTTTTTTTTGGTTGTATCTTAAACAATAATCTGCAATTTTTTTTCCATGTGTAATATAAAGTATGCATTTGTACAAATGGATGAATTCATAAATTCTTATACCAATTCTAATTGATTGTCTAAATTTGTTTGTAAGTAAAAACTTGGTTAAATTCTCTATTAGTCCCTATACTTTGTAAAATTTGTAAATTTAATCTTTGTATTTTTAAAATTTAAAATTATATGCACAATATAAAATTAGTAATTAAATTTAACCAAGTAGCCATTTATGATTAAACAAAGTATTACATCAAAATTAATGATAGTGTTCTTATCAACATGTGATGTAATTAATTTTTCTCCAAATGTAGACCGGCAGATGAGTTATTGTAGGAGACAACATTTTTCAATGTTCAAAAAACCCTTTGCAGGCGCCGTCGGGGAGGGCCTGTTTGAAAATAAATTTCATTGTTTTCGATACATTCAATAATGGTAATGGAAGATATTATATATATATATATATATATGTTAACTTAGTTTGTTGGAATCGAAGCTGAGGTGAGAGATGATAATCAAAATTTGCCATTTCGAATGCAATATTATATACTGCTAATTGTGGCAAATTTTCATTGGATATATAATTTTTACCTACAATGATGAACTAAAATATATTAATTTTAGTTTTAGTCACTCTATTTTGTTAACACTTAAAAAGATTTAATAACTTTACTTTGAGAGTTTAGTAAAAAGAACTCTCTAGTTCCTTTTAATTTCGAAATTGAACAAATTAGTTCACCTATAAAAAATCAGAGCAATTTTGAAAGTAAGCAACTAAGGACAATTAATCATGATGCTGGTGTTTTCAATCAATTGTACATGATTTTGATTGGAATAATAATGAATTTGGCCCTCAAAGTTTACACATTCTATCGATTTGGTCCTAATTTAACAAATTTATCTAGCAACATTCGTGTAAATGCGTAAATATTGAGGCTAAATTTGTTGATTTTTTAGAATTAAGGCCAAAATGACAAAATATGTAAACATTGAAGGCTAAACTTGTTATTATACCAATCAAAATTATGTACAATTGATGGAAGACATTAACGTTGTGATTAATTGTTGAATCTAGTGCCCTAAATGTAGAATTTTCGTCTTTGTATACTTGTATTTTTTCAAACAAATTGGTTTAATAAAATATTCATTGATTGCATTAATAGTCTTCGTATATTGTCATCAATGTTTTTGCACACAAAGCAAAATGGAAGCAAATATTGATTTACTGGTTATCTAACGTTTAACTAATACTAAATGGTATTACGTGGTTAAATCGTAATATGCAAAGACATGTATTTGTAGATAAACCCAAACATGTCATTAGTCTAATCAGAAATGAACAATCTGATTGAAAGGCTAATATGACGTTTATCAGGTCCAATTAGGGAGATGTTTTGTCTTGAGCATCAGAGCAGATGATTCCTATAAGATAGAGACATAGATGTGATTGACTGGAATGATAGTACATAGGACAAGACTCGAGTAGAATAAATCTTATATCCGTTTATGTATTAATTCACTTGTGACTTTCATAGTGTGATATACCTTAATCCTAAGTGGATGGACTATGTATGCATGACTCTTATACTTTTATGTAAGTAAAAGCTTGAGTTCAAATAGATAAGGAATCAGAAACTGGTGTGTTGCACAAATGACTTCTGTAGTATGTAGCACCATTTACAACAGTGGAATTCATAGTCTAACTAATAGGTAAAAAGGTATCCTCTCATCGGCATTTCATGATAGGTGAAAAGTAAACGTGGTCACGGGTCTTTTGTCTTTGTGACAAATGAATTGATTACTATTTGATAATAATTAACTTTTCATGAAGGAAGATGTAATTGTTACTATGAGATAAAATAGGATCATATTAGAAGAACGAATTTATTCCAAAGAGATTAAGGATATCCTATAAGGGTAACACACTTCTGACAAAGTCATTAGGCGAGCACTTTATTAAATAGCTTTCATAATGGTATGTAATTAGGGAGAGCTCAATCATAATACTATAGTGGAATGATTTCGTAACTAAATAAGTTTATGATTAATGGACGAAAAACTAGATTTAATTATAAATTATTTGAACCCTAATTATATATGTCCAACCGGTCCCGTTGAAACTAAAAATAAATTGCATGTAGAACCAAATGAATGGAAATGATGAAGTTGAATAAATGAGTCACATTTACAAATAAATGAATTTTCTCACTAATGATAGAAATGACTTGAGAATTTATTTAAGGTTTTCAAATTATTATTTAATTAATTATAA
This sequence comes from Gossypium bickii, assembly GCA_025503065.1. Classification (NCBI taxonomy): domain Eukaryota; kingdom Viridiplantae; phylum Streptophyta; class Magnoliopsida; order Malvales; family Malvaceae; genus Gossypium; species Gossypium bickii. The sequence goes on from CP106716.1 coordinate 82,608,904, forward strand.
TTAAATAATTGAGTTCGAAAATAGAATTAAATTAATTAGTCATTATGAATCTGTTGAATAAGAAAATTAATATATTTTCTCATAGATTTTTTTACGATAAAGTTATCATGATTTTAACAAAATTAGAATTGGATTGAGAAAATTATTTAATGGGAAATTAATTAATTTAATTTAATTAATTAAATAAGTAATATTTATTTTAAGAAATAGAAAACAAATATTGGGTTGGATTAAATTCTAAAACACTGGGTCAAATGTCTAAGAAGCACATATAATTAGACCTAATACATGAGAGGCCTGAACCTCCTCATATGATAAGGGAGGGGTGGCACCCCTAGTAGTATTTACTAGTAGTATTTACTAGGGTGTGTTGGCACCCCTCTCCTAGTTAGAATAGGAGAGTGTTTTCTATTAAATAAATATTATTTCTAAAAGGCTTGTTCAACTAGGATTTTTCTCTCTCCTTATAAATAGATGACATCGGTTGATCTTAAACACACACTTCTTGAATATAAAGTTATCATTATTCTGCTAGAAAAAGTGGTAATTTATTTACTTAGAATAAATTTTATTTTTTAGGAATTACGATCTTTACTAGTTTCTATTGAGAAAATTATTTTCCTACTGGAAGTAATAATATTGTTTCTTATTCTGTGTTTGATTTGTGTTGCTCGAGCCCATACTCGACGGAACTTAAGGTACGAGGATAACAGAGAAAGTTGTTCGGTTGAAAGCCAAGATCGACTCAAATCTGTTTCACACAAAGGACATGTATTTTTTGATAAAAGCTTATTACTATAAATATCACAAGCCAACTTAGTTTGAAAATTTTTAAACTTCCACTATAACTGTAAACAGTTTTCTTAACCGAATTTTCCCAATATAATTATCCTTAGTTACTAAGTTTTGAAATTATCAATGATTATTTTGCTCCAAATTTTTTAAAGAGACTAACTGATCGACTTCAATGTAGAATCAAACTAATACGAAGCACAAGCAATGAAGAATTGGAAAGAATCAAACAAAACTCACACATGACATACACACATTGTTGAATGGAGACACACACATTGCAATTGCATATGGTGGGATTCAAACTTGAGTACTCAATACCCTAGGGCCTTCGCCTTAAATAACAAGCCAAAGCCTAATTGGCATTTAATCACTTTGATTTGGTATAAATTGGTTTTCTATTTTTACAATATTATTAGTATCTATAAGTGTGTGTTTGATATAAATCATAGAATGTTTTCATTTCATTGAAAATGAAAATTTTCAATAGTTAATATTTTAAATGTGTTTAATAGTCATTTTAATTTTTTACTTAATATAAAAATTTTAACAAAAAAAAAAATATTGAATAAGATAAGTAGGTAGGTAGCTACTTATCACTTAGTGTAGAAAATATTAAGTTAATTTTATTTTATTAAAAATTAAAATAAGTTATCTTTTTTTTAAATATTCAAATTTGCATAGGTATCTTTTATCCAAAACTATCCAAAATAATATAAAACATTATATTAATAAGATTAAAATTAAAAACTAATTTTAAGATCAATATTTACTTTTATCAAACAACATAATAATGTTCAGTGCTTATATTTATTAATTTACCAAACAATTTTTTGATATAAATTTAGTACTTATAAAATTTAGCACTAAAATTGAGTACTTAATTTTTCAGTTTATCAAACACACCCTAAATTAATAAACTCTCAAGTTAGTTGCTATTGTTAAATGAACAATTTAATCTTTTTATTTTATAATTATCCAATTATGCAATCAAGATTACGTGAAAATTGAATCAACTATGTTCAATCAATAACAAATTTACATGCCAGTCTACTTAAGGTTAAAAAATGTCACCATGTTAACAGCTGCAAAGTGTTATCAATTTGGACTTACTTGAACAATATAAAATTAGACGAAAATATTATGTTAAATTAAAGTAGATATATTAAATTCCAAATTTCAGCATAGTAAAGGAACTAAAACCACAATGATACCACTAAAAATGATAAATATTTGTGGTAAAAAAATAAGTTCAAGTATGATTCAAGTCTTTGCATCCTTCGTACATTTGAAATTTAGACCTCCTACTTTTTTGATGTAAAAATGTAAGCCCAATTATTAACACCATTAAATTTTTTTTGTTAAGTTCAGGTTTATTACAGCATCAATTTTTTTGTTATATAGCTATTGATGAGTATTGTTTTTATTTCAAAATTCTATACCAAAAAATTTAATAGAAGAACCTTAATTGTGTTAACAATTATACTTGAATTTTAAAATATGAAGGGTAGAAGAGCTAAATGCACGACAATAAAAGAAAAGAAACTAAATTTCAAATATACAAAGTAGGAACTTAGAGAACATTTAAAAAAATACCATGAAATTATTCAATTAAAGGATGATATGTTTTAATCCCTTTTACCCTTGATTAAATGGTAATGAGTCCTTTAAAATTTCAATATAAGTTATTTCCATAGGTAAAAGTACCATTGAGGCCCCTTTACTACGAGTTTGTAACACCCTATTGACGGGCCTAAGTTATGAGGCATCACATTCGTTTTCGGAGAAACTACGATCAAGTTACATTCAATACATACCATAGTACATGTAAATTCGAGTATTATAGGAAAAAGATACGACAAACAATCATTCCCGAGTTTTACACTGTAATGACTCAGAAGTCAGTGGTATCAAAAAATACGGTTTTGGGACCCTGTTTCTATAAACCAAGCTGGTAAATATTTACGGATTTATAGTATAAGGGAATTTAATTTTGGATAGCTAATTTTGTTGAATTAGTGTTCAATTAAGGTATAAAGAATAAATTATAAAAGTGGTAAAATTCCAATTATTATAGGTTTTTAATTAGAAAATGGATGAGTTATTGTCACTTTGGAAATGATGGTGGACGGTGGACAACCTATTTATAAAACTTATGTGTTATAAAGATTTTAATTAAAATAAAATAAATATTAACTAAATCGAAATAAGTAATAAAATAAGCTTAGTGGAGAAAAAAAAAAGAAACAATTTTCTCCCTTCATCTTCATGCAACCAAAATAGGAGAAGAGAGGATAAGAGTTTCAGTTATAAGGGTTTTAAACCTTGAAGCTTTAATTGGTTAGTGCAATTTAGTCTCTTTTTTTTTTGTAATTTTTATGTTTTTTAGATCAAGGGAGCTTAACTAGTTAGCCCATGTATCAATTTTTAATTTTTAAAGTTTTAGAAAGTTACCATTGTTGATTTCTTAAAGTTTTAGGTATTAAATTGATAGATTTTAAGCTTAGAGGTGAAAATGGACTAAATTTGTAAAGCTAATTGATAGTTTTGTATAATAGGGACTAAAATGCATAAACTGTAAAATTGGATGTAGAATTTAGAAATACGAGGTCCCTAATGGACTATAGTGAAATCGGATTAAAAGTTGGAGTTCTAAATTGAAAGTTATAAATTTGGATTAAAATTAGGGACTAAATTGAATAAAATAAAAATTTTGTGTAATTTGAGAGTTGAATATGATTTTGATTGATTATTGATTGTATTGTATGTTTATGTTAATCCATAGCTAACGTCGACCCAGAATCCATGAAAGGAAAAGGAAAAGCTATAGCTGTCGACGAATAGCTTAGAGTTTACAATAAGTATTTCTATAGTTTAATACTTATTTAAATTTTGTATTTTGTGTCAATTTATATCGTATATTGTCATAGTGAACTATTGTGGATGAATCAAATTGAATTGGGGTACATTGAGGTTGAATATTGATACAAAGACTAAAATAAATAAAGTAGAAATTATAGATTTAATCCGCATTTAATATTCAGTATGAGAATTTAGTTGAAACATATTTAAATATATGATAACTGATGAATTTTGAATTATGAAATATAAATTGGTTTGTATGAAACGAAGGGAAGGATGGACGACTTGTAGCCATACGACATGTGACAGAGCAATTGGGAAGCCATCATTACCGGGCAATCCAGGGTGGCAGGTCATCGTTGCTAAGTAACCCGGGATGACAAAATTGAATCGATAAACCATCATTTCTCGAAAATCTTGGGTGAAAGCCATTGTTTCGTGACAATCTGAGGTGGTAAGTCATCGTTGCTGGGCAATTTGGGGTGGTAGGCCATTGTCCTCGAGCAATCCGTGTAACACCCCCTAACCCTTATTCGTCTCCGGAACAGGGTTACGGAGCATTACCAGACTTTTCAGATCAAATACGAATAGTAATCATATCATGTAGTATACACATCATAAATTAATCATATTGTCCCTTTATAGGCTCTCGAGGCTTTAAATATGTATTAGAAACAAATCGAGACTCAGAAAATTTTTCGTGAAATTTCAAACTTTTTCCTTGGTTTAGAGCATTCACGCTCGTGTGGTCAAGGGATATACCCGTGTGACCCTATGACATGCCTGTGTTTCAGGCTAGATCCTACCATGTGTAACTCTCTGACTTATAACACACAGCCAAGTCACACGCCCGTGTGCTAGGCTGTGTGTCCCACACGGCTGAGACACACGCCCGTGTCTCTGTCCGTGTGGAAATATCTTAGCATTTTGTTTTATATTTTTTTTAAGTTGCAGGAGACACATGGCCAAAAACACACGCCCATGTGATAGCCGTGTATCTCACACGGTCCGATCACACGCCCGTGTGCCAGGCCACGTGGACTCAAAAGAAGCCTTATACATCTAGTTTACCAACCCTGCAAACTTGAACTTCAAGCAATTAAAAAAAACAATTGTTCAACCAATCCAAATCACAACCAAATACATGTAAATTATGTCAAAACCATCAATCTAATGACCTAACTCATCCAAATTGCAAATCAATAACTCAATTCAATGTATTCAAATTAAGCTAGGATCATGTTTTAATCATGTAGTATTATTATCACGTTTATCTGTATCCAAACTTACCTATTTATCTAAACACGTATGTGCAAATTATTACCAACTAATCTTCTTGAAACCAATTATCATTGTACTTATATGTTTACACACAACCAATATGTTTTTAGACACCTCTTATGCATATTCAACTACTATTTTACCTCTCATCATTCAATCATATCAACATTATAAGGCAATCATGCAAACACCACAATACCAACATAAGCTAAATACACGGCAAATTTTAATAAAACACCTATAGACTAACATTTAGACAAAATAACCTATACATGCCATTATAACCAGAATCCAGTCATCAATAATTACCAATAAACCAAGGAATAGTGTGATATAGCTCCAATAGGCTTCCAACTCGTTCGAGCTTCCGATAATCTGTAAAATAAGTAAATAAAAAAAATACGTAAGCAATGAATGCTTAGTAAGCTCGTATAATCTTTAATCATGCTAATTCTGTAACGCCCCAAAAATCCTTTAGATATTTATTTTCGTATGTTTGTGACATAAATAATTATCTGCTTTTGTGGCTATGTGTTCTGGGAGTGTCTGAGAGGTCCCAAGTTCAAGCCTTAGCTTGGGCAAATTTTTGTTTTTAAATGAATAAACCCCTATCTCTAATCAGTAGGCTTATAATTAAATGTTGGTAAAATATGTCAGAATGGGCCTGCTGGTTTGGTGGCTAATGTGTGAGTTGGCATGTGGGAGGTCTAAAGTTCAAGTCCCTGCGCTAGCATGGGGGATATATTTTTGCTAGTGGTGCTGTGGAGAGTTTGAGCAGAACTGAAATGCCGAAGTGGTAGAGGTGTAGTGGGAAGTGATAAGAGAAAATTAAGGGATTTTGGATAGTGAGAGAGAGTGGTGGACGATTTTGGGGGTGTTTGAGTTGCTGTAGGGGAGTATGGGAGCAGATTGAGGGATTAAGGGGTTATCTGATTTAGTTCAGATTTTTTCTTTCTCTCTTTTTGAAAATTTGTTTTCTCTCTCCCCAATTCCAAAATTCTCATTTTTTTTTCAGTTTCATCTTGCACATTGCCAAAAATCTCTGTTCTCCCTCTTCAGTCTTGTTTTTCTTTTTCTTTCACTCTTGTCGAAATTCTCCTTGAATCCTCCATTTTCTTTTTCTTTTTCCGTTTTATTGTTATTATCGTTCCCTTTTTGCAACAAGAATTGCATTGGTACGGTTTCGGTAAGTAATTCTTTCCCTTCTCTCGTATTTGTATGTCGTTCGAGTGGGAATCTAAAGTTTTTCTGAAATTGACGGTTTAGGTGAAGGACTTGGAGCAGTAAGTTCGTTCTTAGATTGAGAAGTGGTTACAAAGGTCCTCTGTCGACGGTAAGTCAAGTTTTGGGTAATCCCTTAACGACAAATTCGTTAATTTTAAATCTTTAAATGGCTAAATCGAGGATGTGTACAATGATTTTTAGGCTTTGGTGCGCTTGTGAGTGCTCACACGTCAGAAGTAATACAGGTGTGTAACCACAACATTATAAATGGAAATTGGCGAAAAGCCAAAAAGTGGAGTTGTCGACTCCACACGGGCGTGCAGCTGCCCGTGTGATTGGACACGAGCGTGTGATCGACGAGGCAGGCCATGTACGATTCATGGGTCGGGCCGAATTAGGTTGTGTGGGCCCCACGGGCGTGTAGGATTATTGGGCTAGACCGTGTGATCCACACGGCTAAGGCCATTTTGGGCCACACAGGCGTATGGGCCCATATGGGCAAATTGCATAGGCTTGTGGGTCCATTTTCACTGTTTTGACTGCTAAGGTTGCACGGGTAGCCCGAGCCGACTGTAGACCTACTATAGGGTCGTTAAGATTACCTAGATCCCTAATTGACTGAATGACTGTTATATCAATGTACTATGTATATATATATGTACAACTATATTTTGAGCATGTTGTTAGAACTGTACTGAATACATATATGATACCATGATTTGGCATGAAATGATTGCATGATGCATTGTATGGGGATGGGTTTATATGGATCGGAGGAAGTGTACTGAAAGGCTTCGAGCCTAACTTACTGGCAGCTTAGCTGCAAACTACTGTTTAGTGCCGCATTCGGTATTTTTTAGAGTGTAGGGATAGGTCGGTTGATTATATCCCCACATGGAGTGTAGGGTTGGACGGAGATGGAGTGTAGAGGCTGGCTGGGTAGGACTTGAATACTTCATAATTTGATACTATACTGATTACTAATATTGTAATGGACCAAGGCCCAAATGCATGACTGCCTCTATACTGAGATGGGCTAAAACCCAAACTGATATTGTCACTAATTCTGAAAAGGGCTTAGGCCAGACTGTGATTGCCTTCTGTCTATCTGTTTGCTTTATATGGGATTACACACTGAGTTTTTGAAAACTCACCCTTCTGATTTGACTGTAGAGGTAACCCTCAGACATAGGCGGATTGGTGCGGCGGAGGACTCCGAGGTGGCCACATGACCTAAATTATTCGATTAGTACTTAATAATGATTTTTAATTTGATCTTGGGGTATTTTACTGTAATAATGGCCTTTTTGGATTTTCATTGTTAATTTGGGATTTCTATTGTTTTGATTTACAACTGCTAGTAGTAGGGTTAATCGAGTTTTCAAAAAGAATCAATCGTTTTAACAAAATACACTTAAATACGCAAATTAATTTACAAAGCTTCCGCAATAAGTGACGTTTTGAAAATTAACAACGTTTTGAAAAAGAATAATTTTGTGATAATGAACTACGTTTGAAAATTAACGACGCATCCTAGAATTAACACAAGATTTTGTATGGAGGATAAATGGAAAAGAGGTTTTGACAACAACTCATTTATTTCGAAAAACACTACCATGTGACATCGCCAGATTCGGTCATAACGTCTAGGCTGGATTTGGGGTGTTACAAATTCATTTCAAATATAAAATTTATACATATCCAAAAATAATCCAATATTGTTACCATAATACTCATAATACTGTATTTATTAATTCACAAGGTAAATAAATCTATAGTATCACACATATACTTATTACCAAAGCTTAGTAAAATTTTATATAACTTTAACTTTCCCACACTTATTCCATATATTATTCCATATACATGTCATACAAGTCATATACATATCATTCAGCCATGGTCACAAATTAGTGCATTTAACCAAAGCCTTTTTCGAATTGAACACATAATAAGGCGTTCCATAAAAAATTGCATAATTTAAACCTTACCATTTCAATACTTCAAATAAATAAACATATTACTATTCAGTCAATAGCTTGGCACTTGCCTAAACATCAAGCAACAACAATAGGTAGCGTACTTGCACATCTTACATATAAATTCAATATTGATAAAATTATTTTCTCGACATGTCACCATATACATGCTTTTCTTGTATCATCATATCAAAGATAATCACATATTTACATGTCACTTTTTAATATATTAAGTAAATATCATTTCCATGTCACGTTTCAATATATTAATTAAATATCATTTCCAAGACATGTTTCAATATATATATACCGGTAATAACCATAAGTCTTTCAATATTAATTCATACATATTTATAGATCATTCATAGCACATTCAATTTTCATTAAATTTGCTATCTCAAATGGCTTTTCACAATTTAATACACAATTCATATGTCTCATTTTCATTTCACATTTGGTATTACCAATTACCATTCATAATATCATTTCATTTAATTTCCCCTATTAACACAACTCGGACTCTGACGGATACACGGATCCAACCAAAACACACCAGTTTGGCACCCAGTGCCTCATCGGATAATTCAAAGAATAAGTTGATACCCAGTGTCTCATCGGCTATGCCAAAGTAATTTGGTACCCACTACCTCATCGAATTTATCCGAAGTAACAATTTGACACCCAGTGCCTCATGGCTCGAAGTCGAAGTAATCCCTGAACACTTGCAATCCTATGGCATGCCAACTATAACCGACTCAGCCCGATACAGTTAATAGGGTTTAAAATCACTTTTCAATTTCAACCAATATTCATTTAAATTCAATAATCACAAATTCTCAACAATTCAATTCAATATCATAATATCAAATACTCACCTCATTCCACTTACATACACATTAAATAATAATTACAATTCAATTCAATATCATAATATCAAATACTTACCTCATTCCACTTACATACACATTAAATAATAATTACAACAATTAATATTTCATGTACCATCCTTTTTATGAATTTCATGTATATTTATTTAGGTAACAATTCATAATCATTTATATACATAATTATCATGCAAGTTTCATATATATAAAATTTTCCATGTCACGAACCAAGTCTTTCCAAATCGGAGAACGACTTACATATATGCGTACATTGTTTTCTTTGTGCCATAGTCCAACTGATGTGAGCATACCAGGGGCAATCCAAGATGCCTATCTCGATCCTCTTGAGCTCCCTGAAGGCCCATCAATTTTGAGCCAAATTCCAGCTCAATTATACTTCAATTAATGCGGTTCAGCTCACATGAGTTTATTTCAGCTCATTGAGCTCGGTTTAATTTTTAATTCAGCTCATTTGAGCTCATTTTAATTTCTTTTCAGCTCATTTTAATTATTTAATTGTTGGACTAAAATTTAGTTTAAGTTAATTAAATAATTTAGTTAAGTATTAAAGATGTTTTAAACTATTTGATTTGTCTTAGCATTTTCGGCATTTATAAGATTAAATCATTTAAGTTGTCTAAATTAATACAGCGATTTAATTTGTCTTAAGCTCAATTAATATGTCTTCCTACTGCCATTTAAGTTGTCCTTAGGCCAATTAAGTTGTCTTGAGTCCTACAGCTAATTAATATGTTTTATTCTAAGACAATTTAATTAGGAGCTAAAATCAGAATTAAATTGCAAGTTTTTGAGTACATTGCTGCCGAATTTAATATGTCCGAGGGGAGAACTTAATTTTTTTTAATTATTTGGTGCAGGTACACTCCTTGGACATTCAGGTGCATGGCTGAACATTTAAGGGGGTTTTTCAGCTGGAATTAAACCACAACAGCTCATTCCTCTTCCCCAAGTGGCTGTTTGTGTAATGCAAAGGACAAGGGAGTTTTTAAAAGCTGAATTAAACACTTGGTGGCTATTCCAAGACTCATTTTAATGCTGGTAATTTTTCAGCAAAAGTTGCATAATGATTGAGCTTATTCAAAGCTTTGGCCGAACCTGGACATGCCTATTCAGCTCCAATGCTTTCCAAATGTATTCAGCTGGTTCCTTCCTCATTAAGCTGACCATTAATCACACTCCAAAGACTTTTCCAGCTCCATTTTCACATTTTCAAGGCTATTCACGTCCTCCTTTAATGCTGGTATATTTTCAGCCAAGAGTTGCATTTTAATGAGCTTATTTAAGCTCAATTGGCTGAACCTAGTTGCTGCCATTTCTCCAAGTGCATTTACTTTTCTAAAAACCGTCCTTTGAGCTTCAATTCAGCTGAATTTAGCTCCAGCAATTTAATATTTTATTTCCAGAATTTTCTAGCCTTTTCTAGCTTAGTTATTGCTTAGATATTAAGACTTTGTTTAGATCATTCGGCTACCTAGCTGAACACTATAAATAGTTGTTCATTTTCATTGTAAAAGGACTTTTGGCCATTTTATCAACTTGAATGAACTTTGTTCAAAGAGTGAGATTACTCCTCTCTAAATTCGTACGAGTTTCTTTCTGACTTATCTAGCGAAGCTAGTGGCGTCAATCGTTCTCTTCTTTTCAAACTTATCACCAACCTGGTGTGGCGTTCGTCCATCTTTTTATACCTTTGATTCTTACTTTGCTAAGTAACGGGTCGAGGTCCATTTTCGAATTCCATCATTCACCTTAAACCAAATAGAAGCCGGAGTGACACTCTTAAGTGTTGAATCATTTCTCGAGTTTAAGTTCTATATTCCATCACCACCAATCTATCCCATTCACCTATCTTGTTATCTTTTGTTAACTTCAACTAAACCGAGCCTTTTACAAAACCCTTTACCTTTGCATCTTCTTAGCCGAACCTATCCATTCCATCTTCTAACCTATTTCTATCATCATCCAACCTCCATTCCTAACTTAAGCCATTTCTAAAGAAAATCATCTAAAAGCTTCCGCAAACTTATTCCCAAATCTTCTACTATCCGAAAGATCAATTACTCCTCGTAGACGATCGGGCAAACTACATGAACGTCTCGATTAACCCGGGCCGTCTCACATCACCAACTATGGTCTTATACATGCATTGCCATGGTCTTACATTTGTAGTGCCATAACCTAGTTATGGTCTTTTCATTAAAATGCCATAGCCCAGCTATGGTCTTACATTTAAACATTGCCATGGTCCAACCATGGTCTTATCCATCAATTTATCCTTTGTCACAAACGATGGTACTCAAATCCCGCGTTTCATTTAACACGAACATTCATTTTAAATTCATTATATAATAGTATTCCATGTTTTTAACTAATAATATAAATAAATACATAATATCATCCATCAATTCAATATAAATATCAAAGTTCAACCAGACGAACTTACCCGGGGTAGATTGTGGAAGTTGTAATAATTCAAGGACAACTCGGCTAATTTCTCTTTTTCACGTTTGTCTTCAGATTCTTGATCTATAATATAAAGTTATTCATTTATTAGCATCTAGTTCAATTCTAATTCACTTTACAATTTATACCCTTAAATTTTCATAATTACATATTTACCCCAAATTTTACAGTTTTTACAATTTAGTTCCTTATCAATTATCCTATCAATTGAGCTAATTTTTCTCAATTGAAAATTTACCTAATTATTTTAGGCTACCATTCAACCACTGAGATTTATAATTTTAATACTAAACCCTAATTCTTAACCTTTTTACAAATTGTTCTAAAATCAATATTTATCAAAAATTACTTGATAAAATCATCAAATAACAAAATTAAAGCTTAAAATCTATGTTAATTCATCATAAGCATCCAACACTCATCAATAGTAACTTCCGAAGTTACCCATAAAATAAAAAACTAATAAATTATATAGTTGGACCCAATTGCAAAAGTCTTAAAAACACAAAAATTACAAGAAAAAGGATTAAATTGACTAACCAATTGAACCTTGAACCAAAGAAGCCCCTAAGGCCGTGGCTTCCTTTCTTCTTTCTCTCTTTCTTTCCTTTTTCTTTTTCTTTCTTTTTTGTTTGGTTTTCTATTATGTTTCTTTCTTTATTTGTTTGTTATATTATTATATAATATATATAATATATATACTTAAACATTAAGAATATATATAATAATATATATATATAATAAACTTATAAATATCTAACTTATGCTGCCTCAACTTTAAGTAATGGCATAATTGCTTCTTTGGTCCCTTTAATTTTTCTTTAATCTCTAATTCAACTTTCGCCCTATATGCAATTTAATCTTTATACCTATTTACTTTTAATTCAAGAAAATTCACTTAACCGACACCTAATTAACTATAAATTAGCTTCATAAATATTTTTAATAAATATTTACGAGTCCGATTTAAGGGAACGGAGTCCCGGGAATGCATTTTTTTAAATTTAATTTATTCTTTTTTAATTAATTAATTATCCAAACTTTAAAATTTCCTAACGAAACTTTAAAACTAACTCAATGACACTTCGTAAATATTTATAAAAATATTTATGGCTCGATTTATAAAATCGAGGTCTCGATACCCCATTTTCTACTCATTTTACCTAATAAATTCTCCTAAATCACAAATCATTAATTTAAAAGTCTTCCTAAAATTACACTTGACTTATAAATAATAATTATTAAAATTTTTTAAACTCACTCGTCGGATTTAGTGATCTCGAATCACTGTTTCAGACACCACTGAAAATTGGTCTGTTACAATCCGAGGCGACTAGTCATCATTGTTGGGCAATCCGAGGTGGCTGATCATTGTTGTCAGGCAATCCAGGATGACAAATTGAAGTAAGTTGAATATGCACTCGAGCGCTCAGAATATCAGCAGAAGGATAACACAGTTTGAGTTTTCATGTATTAGAAATGTATATTGAATGATGATTTCATGCTTGAGTTATAATGAACAAGATTTTTAGATAACGATTCTATGTGTTGTGAATTATACCATCTCCTTATATTGTTTCAGATTTATAAGAATACTACTAAGTTATATACTTATCATACGATTTATTTCCTGTGTGCAAAATGGGTTCATATCTACGTTTTAGGTATCCACTTCAGCATCTTATCAAGATTCCTGACTCCATAAAGTTTGTGCCTCTTGTTTCTAGTTAAATTTGGCATGTACCTAGTTAGTCCTATAAGTGTTTTGGTTTGCAAGTGGTGTTAAACATAGATGTTGGTATGTAAAGTTCATTTTGGTATAATATGTATATGTTTTTTATATGTATAGGTAAAATAAGTATATACAAATTATGATGTATATAGTTTAATTAATAAGTAGTATAATGTGTTATGTATGTTAGTTAATGCTATGGATGATTTTGGTTTTATGGAATTGATGTTTTGGAAGGTGATATATGAGTGTTTTGGACATGTTACAAATGCACAAAAACTGTTCATTTGGTCATTTTTGTGGTAAAAATGTAGTTGGACATTGGTTGTTAAAAAAATTGAAGGTTTGATGTCCTGAAATTGCAGAAATAGATTGCCACGCCATGATGAGGAACCCCGTCATCACGAAGAGGCTGGGTAGTTTGTCACATTGCGACAAGGAACACCCTCAAGTCACAACATCAATCTTGCACTTTGAATTTTTACATTTAGGTCCTATGTCATGCTCGGGTCTACAAAAGATCCTTTGTAAGCTCGAATTTTTTCGTGTATCATAACGTGAATGTGTTTATGACATGGTTAAATGTTTGATTGATTTATTTACAGTGTATTTTAACGGTAGTTTCTCTGGCAACGAATGTGACATCTCGTTACTCGAACTTGATAATCAGATCAAGTAATGGGGTGTTACATACATGAGCTAATGAAAGCTTAAATGCTAACCCGAGCCCGAACTAGGACTAAAATGCAATATTTCTAAAATTTAGATTGATGTCGCAACATAATGGGGTTCCCCGTCATGATGTAACATACTGTTTTGGGCTTCGTTGCAACGACCATACTCAACGCCGCATCGTGGCATGGTGTCCTAATCTCGTTGCAACGACGCTCGATGGATGTCGTAACGTCATATACTGTTTCTGCATTTTCTATATAAACATCAACCTATAACATTTTCCAAATCAATAACTATACACATTCAACTCATAAACAACCAAAACATATACCCTCAAGTATCAATTCAAGCACATTAATACCTTGTTCAACAATATGCTTATTATACCTTATTACCTCTAAGCTAACTATCAAGTGCAATTCATTCAAATCATATACATGCACGCTATCCACAAGTACTAATTGCAAATCAATAACTATTCACATTCAACTCATAAACAACCAAAACATATACCCTCAAGTATCAATTCCAGCACATTAATACATTGTTCAACAATATGCTTATTATACCTTATTACCTCTAAGCTAACTATCATGTGCAATTCATTCAAATCATATACATGCATGCTATCCACAAGTACTAATTGCAAATACTTCATTTATAGATTACAAAACCATATGATAAAATCATATGGAGAATTTTGCATTCATATGATTAAGACCATTTAACAACTTTCAGTTCAAAGTTCTCAAAACATAACAAAATACCAAACCAACTCAACCTAGGTACATGCTGTATAACCAACAAAAGAGAATTATAAGAACATGGATAAGTTTGGGATCTTTAGCTGGATGCTAGAGTTGATGATTGGGACCTCAATACAAACCTAATCTGCGCACAAAAAACAAAATTGTACGCTAAGCAATAGAACTTAGTGGCATTTCAATGATTCAAGCCAATATAATGTAAATTCCAACTAATTGCATAAAATCAATTTCATATTCAAATATCAACCAATTCATATACAATATCATTTCATATACAAATTATGTTAATATACAATTCACATATCTTTACAACATGCCATAATATACCAATTATGCCAAATGAATTAGCTATGTAATACTTTACTATTAGGCCAGATGGTAATACCATTCCAACATCACCAATATTCATAATCCAACTCAATTTAACATATACCATCATATTCACATTTCAATTTCGTATCAAATCGATCAATCCTTATCTTATCATATTGGCTCTCTGGCTTATTAACCAATTAATACATTATATTTCCCTATTAACATGACTCAGACTCAAACAGATACACGGATCCCAACCAACACACCAATTTGACACCCAATGCCTCATCGAAAAGTCCGAAGTAAATAGATTGCACCCAAAACTCATCGGTATAACCGAAGTAAAAGTTGTGCCACACTTATCGACATATAGTCGAAGTAACCCGTACTCAATCTATCCTATGGCATGCCAACTAAATCCGACTTCGCCCGAATAGTTAATAGGGTAACTAATTATTCAATTCATATTAGAACACCATTTACCTTTCATCATCTCAAATTCACAATCCGATTAATCAGTTTATCACATAAAATATCATATTCCAGCCCAATTCAAAGTCAATCTCATATTTTCATCAATTTACACTATTTTCTATTCTATTCAATTTAGTCCTCTATTCTACAACCAATCTCAATTATAATAATTTGACTCGAATCATTGCTTCCATCTTACCTGAATATCATACTATGCAAAACAGTACAAATATGCAACAATTTTAGTGATTCAAATCATAGAAATACAAAACGAAGAATCGAGTTTCTCACCGTCGGCTTTCATCTTTCCTTTCCCTCTTGACGGCCATGCGTAGTCTTTAGCTGTGAATAATAATCCAATAATGCAAAATATTAAATTCCAGCTCAATTCACAATCAATTACAAAGTCACACATATTTTGTAATTTATTCAATTTAGTCTCTAAACCCAAGACAAACATAACTTTTAATCTAGACCTTTGGGTTAAAATCTGATTTCATATATATTCATTAGAGACCTTCTATTTTCTATTCCTACCGAAACTTCATGTTAGTTTTACATTTTATTCAATTTGGTCTCTAATGTACGAAACTATCAATTGAGCTTTCGAATTTAGTCTTTTTCTTAAACTAAGCTTAGTTTCTATAAATTTAACACCTTAAACATTCAATTCTAAACAATGACACCTCATCAGAACTTCACTAATTGATCATTGGGTTAGCTTAATCAAGCTTCCAAGATAAAAAAAAATCTATAAAAAAATGACTAGGGACTTACACGAAATTAAGACTAAAAAGCTTAAAAAAACAACAATGGTGTCCCCCCTTTGTGTCGATGTTAGGCCAGTTGGAGAAAATGGTTTTTCTTCTCTCCTTCCACTAATTTACATATATATATATATTAAATTTTAATTAGTTTAATTAATTAGGTTTTAATCTTAATTAACCTTAATTTATTTAATTTAATCCACAATCATCGTTACCACCCAATAGCACATGATTAGTAATAGTTTATTAACCATTTTGGCCCTTTGGATAATTGTCATTTAGGTCCCTAAGCCATTTACCAGTTAAAAGTTCATAGCGATTGGATTATACAATTTAGTCCACGAGCCTTAATTAAATAGAATTTCTGCTAAATTAACTATCCAAATTTCAATTCATCTAAATATTAACTTCGTAAATATCCCTATTTAATATTTGCTGACCCGATTTACAGAAACGGGGTCCCAAAACTGTATTTTTCTACACTACTGAAAATTGGGTCGTTATAGAGTCATTTCACATTTTACCCTGTAGTAGCCCATTATTGCCCGGGCCCATATCATTCAAAAAAAACAAATAAAAATAAACAAATAAAAAAATAAATAACCAAAAATAAAAAATGTCCAATTACAGTCCATTACAGGCCCGAATTACACCCTGAGCCCAATTACATCCTCAGACCCAAAACAGATACTAAGATAGACTACCCAAAACTAAAACCCAATAACTCACTAAACCCATTACACCCATTACCCTAGACCAACTTGCGGAGCCCAAAAGGCCCAAACCAAATCAGAAACTAAGGGTTTCTGAAACCCTAGTTTATCCTCGCGCCGCAAGCCCCAACATCAGCCCCTCGGTCACGCCGCAATCAGCGCACGGACAGCACTCCACCGCCGAGATCCACGTCGGTCGCTTGCAAAAAAGGAAAGAAGAACACAATGAAAGCAACAAAAATGGACAGAAAAATTTGTATTTATTATTTCTGGGGTTATAAAAACCCCAGCATAATCTGTAAAAAGGGACATACGAATACACGAAGAATACACAAAAAAAATATACGAAATAAAAGCGAAAGAAAATCTTCGGAAAACAGAGGTGATTCTCGACAATATTTTCGTTTTTTTTTTTTTGTTTCGTTCTATTCGAATAAACATAAAGAAGAAAGGTTTACCTTTCAATTCACGTTGAAAATCTAGAGTTTCTGACCTCCGAATCAGAAACTAAGGGTTTCTGAAACCCTAGTTTATCCTCGCGCCGCAAGCCCAACATCGCATCTGGCCACGGTCACGCACAAATCAGTATACGGACAACACTCTCCACCGCCGAGATCCACGTCGGTCGCTTGCAAAAAAGGAAAGAAGAACACAATGAAAGCAACAAAAATGGACAGAAAAATTTGTATTTATTATTTCTGGGGTTATAAAAACCCCAGCATAATCTGTAAAAAGGGACATACGAATACACGAAGAATACACAAAAAAAAATATACGAAATAAAAGCGAAAGAAAATCTTCGGAAAACAGAGGTGATTCTCGACAATATTTTCGTTTTTTTTTTTTTTTTTCGTTCTATTCGAATAAACATAAAGAAGAAAGGTTTACCTTTCAATTCACGTTGAAAATCTAGAGTTTCTGACCTCCGACCGCCGCGTACGACGGCATCTACTGTGGCGCGTGTGGCGTGTGCGGCGCGTGGCCCATGAGTCCGATGACCGAACTCCGGACAGAGGAAAGGAGGGGTTGAGAGAATTTCCTGAATTTTTTTTTAAACTGGGATTAAATGATTTTTTTTTTCTGAAAACTGATTTATATAACAGCATAAAAACGACACCGTTTTTTCTTAAGCCAATAAGCATTAAAACGGCGTCGTTTAAAGGGCCAAGATCCGCGCGTTGACCCGACCGGGGGAGGATCCACCCATTTTCATAAAAGGGTCTAATTCTTCCGCAATTTTATTATTTTTAATTTAGTTCAATTTAAATTTTCTTTTATTTTTTAATTCAATCCCGAAAGTTTGTTGCTGTTTCAATTTGGTCCCTCAGGCACTTAAAAGCCAATATCAAAACGGCGTCGTTTAGGAGATAAGGCGTAATTACCTAATAGGTCCTTACAGTATGACACGTGTTTTGATTTAGTCCTTTTACATTTACTTTTATTTCCATTTAATCCCTGTTTCTTTGTTTTTTTTTAATTTTCTATTTTATTTTATTTTTTAATTGTTTTAACATTATATCTAATTATTTTATTTAAAATTCTGTATTATTTTAAACTTTAAATTTTGTATAGTATATGTTATTTAAATTAATTTATTAATAATATAAAGTTTTTCTTTTTTGTATTGTTTATTTTAAATTTTTAATTACTATCTATTATTTATATTAGGTTATTTTCTTAAATTCAATATTACTCATATATCATATATTATTTTAAAATTTGCACATTAATTATTATTTTACACTTTTTATTTTGTATATTACATATTATTATATTATATATAACATTTAATTTATTTTATTTTGTATAATATTGTTTATATTGTTTATTTTTAAATATGTAATTTTTATGCAAATATGTATTAGATTATTGTATTATAAATATTTTTTTAAAGTTACATATCATTTATTTATTTAAAAACGTATTTTATTTATTTTCTCAAGAATATATATACTATTTCTTAGATTTTTCCGTATCATTTTTATATTTTTTTATTTACAATATTTATTCATTATTTGATATATGTCACTCATTTTACACTTAATCTTGCATAAAAAGTTTTCACATTTAT
The DNA here is from genome assembly GCA_025503065.1 of Gossypium bickii. Lineage (NCBI taxonomy): Eukaryota > Viridiplantae > Streptophyta > Magnoliopsida > Malvales > Malvaceae > Gossypium > Gossypium bickii. The sequence continues at coordinate 82,627,924 of CP106716.1, forward strand.
TTAGTAGTTTTCTTTTATCATTTTGTTATTTATTGCTTTATATATTTTATTTGTCCATGCTCTTTTATTTATTTATTATTTTATGATTGCTTTAATACAATTATTTTATTATTTATATCGTTTGTTATGTTACATTATTCTTTCGTTAGTTGCCTATATTAGTATTAATCGTTAATATAACTTATAATTATGATGAATTACTATATGGAATTTATGTTTTGTAATGCATTGATACAATATTTTATTCAAATCATTTTTTATAAAAAAATATATATATTTTGCTAAATTTTTGCATTTTTATTCAAAGTTTTTTTTTAAAAAAAAATACGGTGATACATAATATTTGGAGGCTTCGAGAAAAATTGTGCCCTAACTCACTGGGTTTCGATTTTTCTTGTTAAACTTAAAATATTAAGCATACATTTTCTTTCGAAATTGAATCTTATAAACTTAAAATCAACACTTATTCTCGGGAATTCAAAGCGTTGTATCCTAACTTATTGGATATGATGTTTTGTGTCTCGAGGTAAGAATTTTCTACAAATAAGGGCGAGCCTAGTTTCGAAGTTATGAGATGTTGCATCCTAACTTATTGGGTATAACATTTCATTTCTTTGAGATAAGTGAGTCTTGACTTTCTTTCAAATAAAAAGATCGTATTTTAAAATTTTCAAAATTTCGACATTAAGACATGAGATTATCAATTAGGTACCAAATTTTGGGCGTTACGAGGGTGCTAAGCCTTCCTCGTACGTAACCGACTCCCGAACCCGTTTTCTTGTATTTCATGGACCAAAATCAATGTTTTGAAATAAACGTTTTATAAGGTGATCCGATCACACCTAAGCAAAAAGGGATTGGTGGCGACTCAATTTTCGCTTTTTAAAGTCGATCCCCGTTTTCTCATAAAAACTTAAAAATGGTTTCAACATACCTCATTTACTAAAAAAATCCACAAATTAGTCTCTTTATGTTAGATCAAAGAGCAAACTGGTCATTTCTGTTAAAAATTCATCCATTTTTATTGTTAAAAACTTGTGTGAGTGATGGAATAACCAGATAGTTACAAGTGACATGCCACGTGTACCTCACGATGACGTACAATGACTAATTTTTAACAATAAAAATAGATAGAATTTTTAACTAAATGACTAGTTTGTTCCTTAACTTAACATATAGGAACTAATTTGGTCATCTTTTGAGTAGTGGGCACAAAATGCGATCTGACTTCTAGTACATATGCCTCCATGGTACTATTACGCATGTTAGAATTAAGTGACCCAAATTCTTATTTAAATAAAATACAATGGTAAAATAAAATAAAAGAAGAATCCCTATAGAACTACACTTCTTTTATTTTATTTTGAATAAGGTTTTTTAAACCTTATTAAACTCCATCTATTTGATATTGATTAGAATAAGGAGTTTCAATCTTACTACACTCCTATTAGAATATGGCTTTATAAGCCTATAAATAGACATGGTCTATTCCTCTTGTAATTGATTCGAATTCGACATAGTGAATTTTCTTCTCCTCTGCCCGTGGTTTTTTTCCCGAAAGGGTTTCCACGTAAAATCTGTGTGTTCTTTTTTTTTTTTTTTACAACGCATTTTAATACAAAATTTTTTGTCTTCCCCTACCATTTAGTTTTATCTCGACCTCCTATCACTTAATTCGTGGTTTCACTGTTGTAAATAATTTAATATCTCTTAAGTTAATCTTCAAATTATATTTTATAAATTAAAAAAAACACTAAAAATATTATCTCCCTATTAAAATTATGATCCTACTAAATTTCAAATTCAATGAAAATGGAATATAACTACCCAAGAAGAAAAAAATATTAAAAGGGAAAAAGTATCATGATTCTTATATGTGAAGATTGTCACTCTATCTTTTAAGAGATGAAAACAATGAGGACAAAATCAATTAGTGACCAATTTTTTTTATTGGGAAAAGTAAAGTAAGAAAGATAACATGGCGTGTTAAAGTTTCCAAATCTAAGTGTAACCAATCACAATTAATATAGCAACTTATCAAAAACAAAACAATAACATCAAAAACAACCGTACTCCACTTTTAGGTTTGTTTGTTTATGAAGCAATTTAAAAAGTGTAATGATTACAATTACAAGTTTTTGGAGTTAAGGATGGAAATCAACTATGGAGGGTCCCCATTTTAATTATTATTTTAAGTTACTTTTACTTTTTGGGGACAGTGACAACGTCATCATTTCTTTAAAAAATCCACCTTTATAGAAAATGGGCTGAAGAAGCCCAACAAAAATATAGTAATTCAAAGGTCAAAATACAAAAATCATCTTAGTTTAGTTAGTAATGGTATTGCTATAAGAGATCGTGACTTTAAGTGTACTTAATACCTTTTATTCTCTTATTTTGAGTTATAAATAATTTTAGGCATTTTGTTTTTCTATTTTATAATTCAAAATTTGAAATAAGTCATTTTGTATCGATATCATTATTTAAATATCGATACCCATTCTCAATGATCAATACTTTATACTAGTATAAATGCCAAATTAGCATTTTGTTGTTTTAAAATATTGTTCATTTGATTAGATATTGATACTCTTATTCAAGGTATCAATACTTAATGTCAAAAATGTCAAAAATATCATATTTTAGTACTTATTCATACTCAAATCAAATGATACCTAAAATGGAGCCTTAGACACTATTATAACATGCATAAAACCATTTATAACACAATACATATAATCATCAAATGATCCTAAGTTGAACTAACTCATATGCCATCACCATTCAACCAAATCATGCTATTTTACACCATCCATCTATTCCTTATAACATGACATTCCAAATATATATTCACATAATATAATGTAAACTATGAGCATGATCAAAATGTGATTATCTTAAATGTTCATATTCACTATGATTCAAACATATATGACATCACATTTCATTTGACACTCCTAAGTACATGTCATGTATAACCAAATTCAAATGATTAAAAATCTACCGAAATAGGAGATGGATAGCATGAGCTCCTTAAAGATTCGATTGACACGATTCAAAAGACCAAATCTACAGGAAAAGAAAAGAACATGTAAGCATTATAAAATGCTTAGTAAACTCATATGTAAAAAACAAATAACTTACCTCAAATAACAAGTACATATGAAAAATTAACACAAATAATAAAATTTACCTAAATCATCAAAGCACAATACAACAAGGTTATATTCATATTCAAACTAACCCCAACTCATTTATTCAAAATTGACAATAGATCTCTCACTAGGATATCTTTGAGGATTTACACAATTCATCTCATTTTCATTTCACCTTTCATATTACTGTGTTACCCGATGAAACCCAATAAACAACTCAATAACACAAGCATTAATTTCATCAGAGGCTCATTTGAGTTGAGCATACAATCATGTCTGGTTACTTGTACATGCTAAACTTTTATATTGACACATCAAATAGTTTGGCCAGAGCTATAAATACATGTAAGATTACCAGTCCAGGCTAAACCTTTAAAACGACAATAGATTACCAATCTAGGTTAAATCTGTGTCACATGTATCCTTGAGTTCGCAACAAATGCTAGAGCTCGGTATAATCGAAAATCAACCTATAGCCGTGTGTAAGATACATTTATAAAATTTCATCAGGGTAGTTGTCGTCGTACAAGTTCATATTTATCCATTTTCAAATTAAATCCAAATCTCACGCATTTTGTACTAAATTGCAAGCAAATCAAAGTTCATTAAAATTATATATATTCACATTATAACATACATAAGGTTCAAAATATAAATATACCATATGAACTTACTTGACAAAATCAACAGTCTAATTGTACCACAGAGACTATAATCAGTAATTTTCCCTTTTCCCCAATTATCCTCGACTTGAATCAAATCTTGATCCATATAGTAATTAATTTCAAACTATCAATTCCAAACATTCCACAACAACATACTATTATAATATATCAGTTCAATTTCATTTACCGAATATTTCCTCAACTTTTGTATTTTATTCAATTTAGTCCCTAAAATCGAATTTTGCCATAACTTTCAAAATTGAGCTTTGATTTCGAAATTAATCTCAATTTCATCCTTTTACAGCCTCTACCACTTATAATTATAGAAATTTCATGTCAGATTCAAACTTATTACATTTTAGTCTCTATGTTCAAAACTAGCAATTTTTACTTTATAAATTAGTCCTTTTACATATCTAAACCTAAAATTGATCAATTTAATACTAAAAGCTTCAATATTCAACAATGGCAACATTTCAATTCTTTCACAATTTTGAAAAGCAACACACGGGTTAGCTAAACCGAACTATAACGAACTCAAAAACATAAAATTTATGAAAAACAGACCATGCAAGGAAGTAAAACTTGGCCGAATATATGAAGCTTAACAATGGCTTCACTTGTTTTCTCCCTTCCAAACGGTAGTAAAATGCAAAGTGGAAGATGATGACAATTATTTTTATGTTTTAACACTTCAATTATTAATTTAATCATAATTTTAATATAAATTATTAAAATAAAACTCAACCAAAAAGTGGTAAATTGCCACTTTAAACCTTAAACAATTTCCTTTTAAGCCTTCTATCAATAAAAATTTATACTGATTAATTTTTTCGATTTTATAAATTAATTCTTGTACCTTAATCACTAACCATTCAATAAAATTACTGGACCGAAATTCTACATAACTCTATAATGGACTCATAAATATTAATAAATAACATTTATTGACTTAAATTTAGAAAATAAAAATTCGAAGCCACCGTTTTTGATACTACTGAAAATAGACTATTGATGACAGCCATTGAAGACAAACATGATTCTTATCAGTCTCTCATCGTCAGCCTAAAGTTGGGCAACAAAATGAGGGAGAGGTCTTGAGGTTATTATGCCTAATGCATAAGACAAGCAAAAGGAAATAAAATGGTAAGCTAGCAGGTAGGGGTGAGCGGCTCCGATCCATAAGGCGTGCGGTTGCTCACAAAGAAGCTTACATTGCTTCAATTTCACCAATCCATGATGTCCATATCACCAAAATAAGGAAAAAGATTCTCAAAATATGGATCTAATAAAAGGCTTAATTTAACAGGAGGTCCTTAAATTATGTCTTTTGTTTAAATTAGGTACTTAAATTTTTTTTGTTGTGAACCGGGTACATAAATTATAATTCCATAATCAATGTTGGTCCCTATTGTTACTCTCTACCAGAAAAACTCATAGCAAATCAAATTGTATGCATGTGAAATTTTAATTGTGGTTCAAATGTATACTTGAAACTTTAAATTTAATTTAATCATACACATTTAAAGAAATAAATACATAATTTTATATTGGATAAATATAATTATTTATGTATATAATATATAAACATAAAACGATGTTGTATCAATAATTGTGATAATAATTTACAAGAATTGAATCAAATAAAAATTCATGTATACAATTACACATAAAACCACAGTTAATATATAATTTTAATTTTTATCCCTAAGAAACACTAAATAAATGTTTGAGAGATGAGAGGGAGAAGATGGAAAACGGGAGAGAGATTTTTATTTATTTATTCAATATTAAGATAATTATTTTTATTTAATTAAATTTTAATGATGTGGGATTCACCGCAATAAGTTCTTTTTTAATTGATATAATGATAGATGGCAACATTAAATTACGGAAATAAAAATTAGCTACTTCGTCAAGACTAAATATTTTTTTAAATATCTAACTCAAACAAATGGTATAATTTAATGGCTTCCGATTTAATTAAACCTGAAAAAAAGACAGCAAAATTTAAAATACCAATTTAGAAGAAACCAAATGGGAAATACATTAAAATAAAATTGTTAAAAAAAGAAAATAATTATCCTACAATTATTAAAATAAAATTATTTATATCAATATAATCACAAATACTTTGGAACATGAAACATGCAGCTGGCAATTAGGTGGCAGCTCATTTATGACCGTTGGATTTGCGCCATATCATGATTGATTTTTTGTGCTAAATTATTAAGGGTAAACTACACCCAAGGTCACTAAACTATTAGTAAATTTACGTTTTAGTCACTCAACTTCAAAAAGTTATAAATTGGTCAGTAAACTATTTGAAAGTTTTCATTTAATTTACCAAACTATTCAAGAGATTTTATTTAAGTCACTAGGCTGCTAAGTTTTTTTAACAAAAAAATTCGATCAACAAGCTCCAAGTGACGATTCGACAATCGGTATGGTGGATTAATACCCATCTACGAGTAGAACAACATACCTTAGATCCAAGTCAATTTGGCGGTTAGTGCTGAATATTGAAGAAGAAAAGCTGAAGTGTAAAAGAGAATAATAATGAAAGCTTTTGATTGGTGCAAATCGTGCAAAAAGGAAAGACCATTCAACAATGATTTTAATAGTGTAGTGGCTTAAATAAAATTTTTTGAATAATTTAGTGATAATTTCATAACTTTTTAAAGTTAAGTGATTGAAACTTAAACTTACTAATAATTCGTGATCTAGGGTGTAGTTTACCCAAATATTAAATAGTCAAGTAAACGCCTTTTTCTTTAAGTAGGGCTGACGTCTGGTTGGCCCATTGAAAAATAATTCCCAGCCGACGGCCCTTTAATAATTATCAACAATTTACCTTAAAAACCCAAAATTATTCTATCCAATCAATGTCCTCCACGTATACATTCTGTGACTGACATTCCGTAACAGGCAGTGATTAAATCAAACACTTCCCTGTCTTCAACTACTCCACAAAGAGCAAAATTCAACGAAGCTGAAAAATAATACACAAGTCATTTTGAAGCTTTCGTTTGAAAATTCCCAATTGCTTTACCAGTACAAAGTCAGGTACAATTTTCTATTTTTCTTTATGTTTTAATTTTTAATTTTGTTTTAAATTCGCCGATCTTCGTGCGATTCTGAAGAAATTTCGTTGTTTTTTTTTCTAAATAATTTTTTTCTTTTTTAGATGAAGTTTATTAGTTGTTGAAATTTTTTTAGGTTATAATTTATTTTTTTTTGTATTTTTTTGTTATTAATTAACAAAGTTTTAACAGATCTGTGGAGAGTTTTTGTTTCTGCTTGGTTTAATCGGTCGTTTGGTTTAAGGATATAAACTTTAGGTAAGTTTTCTTGGTTTTTTGGGTTTGACTTTATCTTTTTGCTTCAGATTTATGATATCTGCTCTAGCTTTCGTGATATCTGAGTTTTGAATTTCGATTTTTAAGGATTTATTTTTAGAGATTTGATTTTCAGGGTTTCCTTGAAATTTCTGGTTTGGAATTATTTTATTTTGTATAGAAATGACTTGGCTGTTTCTCTGTATGAAGTTTGTCCTCATGTTCATGGAGGAAATCAATCAAATCATGTAGAAGTAGAATTAGGGCTAGCTAGGATGGATAACCTGAGAGAAAATAAGGCAACTAAGGAGATCTCGATGTATTTGTTATGATTTATTGTTACACCATATCTTTTGCATTTTTTTTATGATTTTGATGTTGAATATATGGTCTTGACTGCCATCAATCATTTGGTTGAATCTACAAAATTCAGTACTGATTTGATGCTTATCAGGTATGATGTGGTTAGATCTGTTCGGTATGGTATTGGACATGGTTTCAAGTTAATTTCTCTTTATTATCGGATGGTTGAACTAATGGTCTAATTGTTATTAGTGAGATGATGTCAGTTTCAAGCTTTGCCCTTGCTTGCATGGTATAAAGATGATTACTTATGGAAACTTCAGGGTGTTTGATGTTTGTTATAACCATGGAATTATTGACTTGATTTGGTTTATCAAGTATTATTTCATTTTGATGATTGACTTTGTTCTTGATCTTGTAGTAAATATATCAAAATGAGCCGTCCTCAAGAACCACAACGCTCTTTCTTCCATTTTGGAAATCCTTTCCGTTCACCAAAGGGCTCTCATTTGCCTCCGGGACTTCTTGCTTTATTGGATAAGTTTGAGAAAACCTTGTCAGAGAGGCTGCAGAAACTTGTGCCTAAAGACAAGAGTGACATCCTTAGCTTGTCATGGATGAAACTAGCAATGGAATCACTTTCCGAGATTCACCGTGACATAAAAGACCTGATAGCCGACCTTAAGATCCCTGTGACTGATTGGGATGAGAAATGGATAGATGTTTATCTGGACATCAGTGTAAAGTTGCTTGATATTACTATTGCTTTTACCTCTGAACTTACAAGGCTCAACCAAGGCCATCTCTTACTTCAGTGTGTCTTGCATAAGTTGGAATCCAACTCCCCGGATCAATTCCTGCGGGCTTGTTCCTCACTTCATAGCTGGAGAGAGCAAATTCGCTCAAAAAATCCCAGAGTTGAAACATGTCGTCCTGTACTGGACAACCTTGTGGAATCATTGGACTTGCCGAAGGTAAGGAACTCTGCTAAGGGGAAGGTTCTGATGCACGCAATGTTCGGAGCTAAGGTGGTGACCACATATATCTGTAGTGTCTTTGCCGCAGCTTTCTCTGGTTCTACTGATAATTTGTTAGATTTGAAGACTGTTCCTGCTACACTGCCATGGGCACAAGTTTTCTATAATGTTCAAACAACTATGAATACAGAAATTGAAAATATATTTTCTCGTGGAGAATTTACGGTTCTTAGAGAACTTCTTGCTGTTGATAATTGTGCCAATAAATTGTATCCTTTGCTTCAAGACGGGTTCAGTCCTGCTCAAGAGGAATCGTTCAAGCATTCTGTTTCGGATTTGAGGAAGACGGCAGAGAAACTATCGCAAGGGCTGGATAATCTTTCAAAGGTAGTAGATGACTTTTTCAAAATAGTTTTGTCTGGGCGTGATGCTTTGCTTTGTAATCTAAGAGCAGGTTGTGCTGCCCCAAATTCAGTTCTGGGAAGAAACACCGACGAGCAAATTGTGAGGTGAATTATGAATGAAGTAAAGCTAAGCTCTTCTGTATACAGATGGTTTAGGTATGAGACCTTCTGTTTTCTAACTAATAGGGATATACAACCTTGTTTGGGTATTATTGTGTGAGTTGTAAGGTGTGTTATATTGTAGTACTTGGTTGTACATGTATTTGGACCATCCTATGTCAAATGCTATATAAAAAGGGCTTATATTTGTTTGCAAATGCTTGCTTCTTTTTGTTATCAATCACCATTTCCCTAGGATATCACTTATAAATGTCTCTATTCTCATTGCAGTTCAGGCCATTTTTCACATATATAACATGTTTACTGAAGTAAAACATTAGGTGGATGATATGTTTGGATAGAAGATACGAAAATCTCTAACTGTGTATTTCTGGGTTTTTTAATTAATATATGCATTATTTTTCTTTCATCTGGATATTATTCTATTTCTTTTTCCTCAGAGTCATTCTCAAGGATGATATCTTCATTTGACAGCACACCAAGCTTAGCTCTGACCATTTTCATGATCCCTGGCTTGACTGCTGAGAAGATCCTCAGGTTGTATCTATTATGGAAAATGAAGAGATAAAAGTAACATTTAGTCCTTGAACCTGGAAGCAATTTTCAGTTTTGGTCCATGTGATGACTCACCTAAAAATTATCACAGGGATCAAAATTGAGAAAAGTTGTCAAGTTTCAAGTCTAATATGGAATAAAAAAAGTTTCGGGACTAATTTGAGAAAAGTTGTTAACTTCTCATAATATGAAACTGGGAAGATAGTATGAATTGCAGGTTTAATCTATTGGATAGTATTGTTGCAGATGCAGCAGCTGGTGGTACTATGTATACTATTCTTTGATAGAATGGTTCATGGGACTGACCACCGCCCGAGAGCCTGTTGGCTAGTGCAGATTGGCACTTGACCATGGCTTGCTGCCTTTTGGTCAAAGGACTTGGAGCCATCTTAAATGGCTCTTATTGGGCGAAAGAAAGCAAAAGCTTTAATGGCTTTTGGGGTTATGGCTATGGATTTACGACTTATGATTGGGCCAAATGCTGAATCTGGTAGACTTTAATGCAAGGGGTACAGTGTGGTTGGAATCGGACTGAACTGGTTTTTAAGTTAATCGCAATAGGTGGTTGAGTTGATTTATAATCTTTCAATATTTTTTTTATAATTTATTTAATTATTGTTGAATAAATATTTAAATAAGTTGAAATAGAAATTAGTGATTTAATTTTTGATACGTTGATTGTTGGTTTTCGTTTATCTGATATAACATCATCTGCTATCTGCTTATCCCTGGAAATGCGATGGTGGAAATATGATGCATATAATTTTATGCTACATTCATTAAAATAAAATAAAAAGAAGAAGCTAATTTAGATTTAAAATTTCCTAATGGTTCAGAATCATCTTATTCACTAACAGTATGTAGAAATAAGTTAATTTAGTTTTAAATTCTTTTTGATGATTTGGTCTTGTTTAAATCTACATAAAATTATATACCTTTTTCAATACTGATTATATTAATTGAGATAATATAAAAATTTTGATGTTAAATTATTTCCTCAGTATCAACTTGTGCATATGAACACATATTTCTTATTATAAAACTTGTAATATTCTGTTTAAATATTTTTTATATTTAAAAGTAAAATATAATAATTTAATTAAATTATTCGACCTAAAATTATTAATATTCATTATGAATTTGCTTATACATTATTATTATTACTATTATTTGGTAGACTTTACCAAGTAGTTTAATATAAAATTAAATATGTAAACCTGGATTCAAAAGAGTTAATACAAAATAAAATTTTAATTTGATTTTTCTAAAAATTAATAAAATAGTATAATCTCACTGGAGAAAATTTCCAACAAACTTCATTACTCCAAACTGAGTATGAAGACGAGAATAACTTCGAGTGTAACGAGCTTTAGACAAAAATCATATCTTTCCACACCGATTAACACAATGCAGAATAGAATCCAAATTCTATTATTGGGGCATTTAATCTTTAGCACCTTTAAGAATAATCCAAATGAAAAAGAAAAAACCATCAAAATCAAATAACACAGAAAGAAAAAAAACTGTATCAGAAAGTTGAAATCTTCACGAGAAAAGCTCTTTTTTTTTTTTCCAGTTCAAAAGCTTCCCACTCATGACTTTTAATCGTCTTTGGAATAAATTTGAAAATTAATAGTAAACCCAAGACGAAATTTTCTCTCTGAATTTTGCAGGAAAAATATTGTTTTTTTTGGGTGGTTGGAGTTTGGGTCCGGGTTGAACTAAAATTCGTATCCAGAAAGCATGTCAATAGAATCAAGGTCTGGGTCAGCTGATCATGGTATCAAAGGAGAAGCAACTCATGGTGGAGGCTATATTAAGTATAATGTTTATGGTAGTCTTTTTGAAGTTTCCTGAAAATATGTTCCTCCTATTCGCCCCGTCGGTCGTGGTGCTAATGGTATTGTCTGGTAAGAAATTAAAAAAGGGGTTAATTTTGCTATTTTGATTGAGCTTTTGTTTATTTCATGATATGGGTTTTTCTTTTATCTTGAGGTTGCATATGATAATGTTGATTTTCTGTGTTTTTTTTTTTTTTTTTATATAGTTTCTTGATTTTAGTAAGTTATTTTTAGATTGATTGAGCTTTGCTGTTGGATTTTGGATTCTTTTGAGAGGGGTTTCGAAGTGTCGGTCATCCGGAGCTAATGGATCGTATAATGAGTCCGTATCATTTTGAGTCAAGTCGAAGTTTTTGTCTTTAGACACTAGAGAACCCGAATGCTTGAAAAACTCGAGTGACACAGGTTCACAAAATAAGAGTGCCTTACTAGGTCGGACTGTGCGTGGTGCACAGAGCTTGACCAAGTGGTATCACTCTCCCTTCTAGTGACCTACATCCTATAGCCTAGGTTAAAACCTTATCATTGACAAATGGCCACAATTTCCTTTGGGAGGTGACCGTATGCCATGTACAGTTCGACCCAGCGGCAAGGCGCTCTGGCTCTATAAACCCATGCTCTAGATGGTCTCTTCAAGCACTTAGGCTTTCCGCAGGGTCAGGAGACAAAATTTCGACTCAACCCGAGGACAATACTGGCCTATTGAGGTGTCCAATGGCTTTAGACAGACGACACTTTGAAAACTTATTTGGAAGGAGTCGGCTTTCCCTCTGCAAGCTTATTTCATGGTGAATTAATTTAATGAATTGACTGACCTTAGCCTTTGGTTACTTTCATGTAGTGTTGAGAGTGAGTGACCCTTTGACTGGCTTTCATGAGCATTATTAGCTGTATTTTTGCAGTGTGTTAGCCTTCTAAATGAAAAATGAATCTAAAGCTCAAGTTTTGGCTGTATTAGGGCTGTCTTTATGTTATTAATAATATGAAGCTAAGATGCCATTGTTGCTCCTCTGTTTGTTCTTTTTAGTGCCGCCGTGAATTCAGATACACGAGAGGAGGTTGCTATCAAGAAAATTGGCAATGCATTCGACAACAGGATCGATGCCAAGAGGACATTGCGAGAGATCAAGCTTCTTTGTCACATGGATCATGAGAATGTAAGTGTACTTTTAGCTCTATAATTTCACATGCTTCACCTGTTCGATGGATGTTTCGAAAATGTTGTTTAAGTCAACAAAACCGTAATCGTTATGTTCCTTGCATGCTACAAGGGGTCAGCTTTAACCTTCTTGTTGATTCAATTTCCATAGGAAGATATTCGATTTTTGAAGATAGTTTTAACTATTAAACAAGGACTAAGCTTGTAATATTATGCATGATCTAAATGTTCATATCAGAAACTTTTTCCTATCGTATGTATCGATGCACCAATGGAGGAACAGGTTTATGTTAGTTTCTTACTCCTAGGCTCGACCAAAGTGGTTAATCTCCGATTGTGGAATTTATAGTTGAAATGGTCGGTCCTTTTCTTCTTCAGGTGATCGCCATTAAAGACATCATACGGCCACCATTAAAGGAGAACTTTAATGATGTCTACATTGTTTATGAACTTATGGACACTGATCTTCATCAAATCATACGATATAACTAGTCGTTGACGGATGATCATTGTCGGGTTGGTATCAATATTTCTGTAGGCAAATTAGAAGCCGGACAATTGTTGATTATGCATTGTTAGTTTTGCAGTACTTCCTATATCAGGGTTTTACGAGGGCTAAAATACGTACATTCAGCAAATGTTTTGCACCGTGATTTAAAACCGAGTAATTTGCTTCTGAATGTGAATTGTGACCTTAAAATCGGAGAATTCGGACTTGCGAGGACAACATCTGAAACTGATTTTATGACAGAATATGTAGTTACTCGTTGGTACCGGGCACCAGAACTGCTTCTGAATTGTTCCGAATACACTGCCGCAATCGATATTTGGTCGGTGGGTTGCATTCTCGGTGAAATCATGACTAGACAACCCCTCTTCCCTGGCAAAGACTATGTGCATCAGTTGAGGCTTATCACAGAGGTATGTTATCTATGATTTCCCGAGAAACTACCCGAAAGCTCTTCGGAGGGTCTCTTACTGGTGGCCCCTTTATTATAAGGTTCTCAGTTCGATTTTGCTTTGTATGCAAAATGCATTATCTCGGATCCGTTTAGCTTAATTCTGTAAAATCAACATTGACTCTTCCTTCCTGCGTGATCGTTATTTGCTTGCTCTTTTCTAGTGCTGTTTTTTCTTTGACACTACGTAATTTTCTTTTCCTTGGAATATAGCTTATAGGTTCACCCGATGATTCCAGTCTTGGTTTCCTTCGAAGCGAGAGCGCTAGAAGATATGTTAGACAGCTCCCGCAATATGGGAGCAATATCCAAAGCAAAATTTCTCTGCTAGATTTCCTAACAGCTCGTCTGGTGCTGTCGATTTGCTCGACAAGATGCTTATCTTCGATCCCCATAGGCGCATTACAGGTACTATAAATTGCTTATTTCTTTATGCTACTTCAAAATAGCACTGTTCCAAGTTTCTTTCAAGCAAAAGTACCGATCTCATGCTTAGTTCGGAACAAGCATCGGGAAATCGAACCAAATCATCCCTTATCCTCCTTTTGCTAACATCCTTTTTCGTTGCAGTCGAAGAGGCTCTATGCCACCCGTACTTGGCACCTTTCTACGACATCAATGAAGAGCCCATTTTCCCGAGGCCGTTCAATTTTGATTTTGAGCAACCGTCGTTTACCGAAGAAAACATCAAGGAGCTCATCCATAGAGAATCTGTAAAGTTCAATACAGAACCAATTCATTGAGACTTTTGTGTGTTTGTATATGCCATTTAAGGGTAAAACTACAATAGAGCTTTTGTACTACTAGTCAAGTTATATTTTGCTTCTTTTACTAAAAAAAATTAGACAAATTAATCTCTGTATCTTAATTAAAGAGCAAACCGGTCATTTCTATTAAAATTTTTATCAATTTTTATTGTTAAAAACCGATGTAGATGACAATAATTAGACAGTTACATATGACGTGCTATGTGTACTTTTTATTAACATATAAAGACTAGTTTTTAACAGGAAAAATGGATGAATTTTTTAGTAGATTGATCAATTTATTTTTTGATCTAATATATAAAGATTAATTTACTCATTTTTTAGTATGGGACAAAATACAATTTGACTCTTGGTACAAGAACTTCTACAATACTTTTACTATGATTTAAGTGTACTTGGTGAATACTTATTTTAATTCAATATTTGGTGACTTTTGTAACATCCTCAAAACCCACTTGGTTGTAAATAATATGAGATAAAATCTTAGCGAAATAAGATATAAGATTAAAGAAAATAAAAGTTGCAATATATCAAAAGAGAGTTAAATCAAGAAGCATGATATAATGTATTAAGGAAGGAACTAAATTGTAAATATGCAAAAATTCTATGGCACAAGTATAAATGAAACATCTCTAAAACTGATATACAATAATAGTAATAAATTGAATAATGTATAATTGATTTTTCGATAAAATGAGAAAATGATATAAAGATGATAAAAGAGAATATTGAGGATAATAATAATGATGATGATGATGATGATAATTAAGAAATAGGTTTTAGTATATTGATTTAAAGTAAAGGCTAAATTGTAAATATGTGAAAAGTTATTGTCTCAAGTGTAAATATTCAAATTTTAGGGGATTAAAGTGTAAAGATGAGAAAGTTAAAGGACCAAAAGTGAAAATAATCCAATTTACTAAGATATGGAATTGGCATGCAAGGACCAAATTGAATAGGTGAAGAATTGTGAGGGACTAAATCGCAACTTACCAAATTAAATGATGATTCAAGGATGGAATTTTGAAAGATCATAAAGGGCAAAATGGTCAATTAGCAAGAGAATTTTAGAATGCAATGATGACGTTGATGATATTTTGGTAATTTTTTAATTAATTAATTAGTTAAATATTATTTTATTTAGAAAATGGTAGTATAAAAAGAAAGGAAGGATGAAGGAAATTTATCATCCTTCCAACGTGAGTGAAAGGGTAAGAAAGGAGGTTTTCTTTTCTTTACAATTTAGTCTTTTTCCATGAAAATCTACTTTTTTACCCAAAATATTTGAAAATTTCCTCAAGTATTGAAGAGAGAAGATGAAGTAGAGATTCTAAAGAATATGTTATGAAGTAGAGATTCTAAAGAATATGTTCATCAATTTAGAAGCAAGAAAATAGAAGATGAAAGTGGAGAAAATGAGAAGAAAAAGGAAGGAAAGTGGTGAAGATGAGAAATGCATGGAAATGAAGAAATTCTTAACAAAGAAGGTAAATTTCATGCTAAACCTACTTGTATTTCAATAGATTGAGTTAAAAATGTTTTGAGTGAGATGTGTGAAACATGTATTTAACCTAAATACTATAAATAGAAAGTATTTGATGAAGGATAGAGACTTAAAACACTAAATTAGTAAGAGAGAATATGATTTGTATGGTGAAAAGTACTAAGATTAATAAATGAATATGTAATCTACACATACACATAAGTGTCTAAATTGTATAGTAATTAAAAGTATGATAATTATGCGTGATTGAATGAAAGATAGTACAAAGAACCATGGAAAATAAAATATTTTCATTAAAACAGTTTGGACAGCAGCAATGACTTAACTTTGAAAATTCACCAAAAATTATAGATTAGAGATTGAATTAAATATGAAATTAAAGATTATTGAGTCTAGTTCTATATGGAAGAAACGGTGAAAGAAACGGAATTTAGTTTGAGATATATTAATTTTCGTGAAAAAAAGTTGGAGTGAATTCAGGTTCTCCTGTTTTGACTTTAGAAAATTATCAAAAATTGTAAAAAAAATTATATTAGAGATTTAATCAAGAATTTTCAACTAATTTTACTCTACATTTAATCAAGTTGTATATAATTATCCTAATAATATATGTAGGGCCCAGTTTAACCCAGAACCCAATAAACCAACCCCAAAATTACAGCCCATTAACCAATTTTACAAAAAATAATAAAACAAGCACGCCCAAACCAAATTAACCCTAACCCAACACAACCCAAACACAAAAGTAGAAACCCTAGTAGCCACCCCGTTTGCTGCTCACGCCTCCCTCGCGCGCCGGATGCCACCACCCCGCAACGTGCACTGCTCCATCACGCCACGTCAGTGGCATGTTCCACCACGCACCTGCAAATACGCAAAGATCAGTTGTAAAAAGGGGTTATAAAAGCAGAAATAAAATCTGTAAAAGGGGGATTTTTTTTTTACAGAAATACATACACCCAATTTTCATAGATACACCAAAGAAATCGGTAAAAAATAGAAAAGTTTTCGTTTAGTTTCTTTTATTATTATTTTTTCTTCCGAATCTATTTCCTGTTTCTTCTTTTTCTTCTCAAACGATTTTCTTTTTCTTTTTTAAATATAAGTATTAAAATACAAAAAAAAATCACCTTTTTGGAATTCCGGCCACCGTGAGCGTCGGCGGCTGCGTCACGGCAGTCCGGCGACTGGACACTGGCCGGTATTCGGTCGGCTTGAGAGAATTGAGAGAGAGAGGAGAGCCTTTTTTATGTTTTTTTGAATGAGTGGGGAAATGAAATTTTTCCTAAAAAATTGGGCTTATATAGCCACTCAAAACGGCGCCGTTTTGGCCAAGGTCCTAATACCCTAAAAAGACATTGTTTTGCCATGGCCCGATCAGATTCGACCCGTTCCGGCCTAAGATCTGCGCGTTTTTCATTGGAAGGGCTAATTCTGGTTTTAGCCCTTTCGCTTTTTTATGGTTTTATAATTAAGTTTATTTTAATTTTAATTTCGCCCGATAATTCGTCTCGGTTTTCAATTGGGTCTCCCCTGATACTGTGCGTTTTGGGAGGGAGGGAATATTTTCCCTTTTAGTCCCCTATGTTATTCACGCGTTGCAATGGGGTCTTTTTTTCCTTTTTTTTATTCCCAATTTACCCTGAAATTTCATTTTTAAGTTTAAATTAGTCCTTTTTTTTATTTTCTCTTATTTTTGTTATTTCGTTATTGTTTTAACATTATTATTTTTCTTTTTTTTTTTCCATTTTTATATTATTTTTATAATTATTATTTTAGTTTTACTATTATTTTTATGTTGTTAGTACCATTATTATTTTTCTATTATCAATATCATTACCATCATTACTTTTAATATTGTTATTCTTATGTTTATTATTATTTCATTACTTTTTTTTCCTTACTATTATTTTTTTACTATTATTTTTAGTACTATTACTATTATATGTACTATTATTATTATTATATTTATGACTATTGTTATTATTATTTTATTCTTATTCTTATTATTATATTTACTATTATTAAAATTATTTTTATTTTTATTACCTACATTATTATGGCTATTTTTTTATCATTCCTATTATTTTTGTTATTATTAATATTACTTTTATTTTTACTACTATTTTTTTATTATTGCCATCAATTTTAATATTATTATTACTATTATTTTTTTTCCCTTACTATTATTTTCTTTCATTATTATCATTATAGTTACTATTATTGTTTTCTGTTTTTTTACATATTGTTACTAATTTAGTATTATTATTATTTTACTATTATAATTATTCTTTTAATATTACTACTACTATTTTTTTGTTGTTTTATTATTACCACTTTTTATATTATTATTACTATAATTATGTTTTTATTATTATATTTATTATTTATTATATTTATTTTTTTGCTATTATTTGTTTATTAATGTATTCTATCATTATTATTGCATTTTTTGTTACTATCATTATTATTCTATGGTTTTTATTATCGTACATAGCTTTTATTTTTGTCACTATTCGCTGAGTATGACCATTTTTACGTTTTAACCGATTTTTGATTTTAAAAGTTACGTGGACTTTATCTTTTTTTTTTTCCCACTTTTCACCAAACTCATAAAAAGGGGTTTTACAAAGGTAATATTTTGTGTTTGGAAGTTCAGGAAATCGTGCCCCAACGTGCTGGGTTTCGATTTCTTGTTCGTCCAAATGACTAAATATCCTTTTAAGATTTTGCCCGTGTTTTCTCAACTTAAAAAATAAGGCAATATTTTATATTTGGAAATTCGAGGAATCGTGCCCTAACGTGCTGGGTTTCGGTTTTTTTTTTGTTTAGCCAAATAACGGAATACCCTTTTTAAAATTGCAATGCATGAATCTGAAAATCATGAAATGATCTTGGTGTCTAGGGTTTGAAATATCGTATCCTAACGTGTTGAATGTGATATTTCATTTTTTCGGAATAGGAGAATTTCGATATCCAATTCGAATTATCCGAACATTTTCTAAAGGATTCATATTTTAAAATCTCTTCCAATTTTCGATATTAGGACATTAATCAATCAATAAGGTGCCAATTTTGGGCGTTGCGAGGGTGCTAATCCTTCCTTGTGCGTAACCGACTCCCGGACCCGTTTTCTTAAAATTCGTAGACCAAATGTTTTATAAGGTGACCCAATCACACTTCAAAAAAGGATTGATGGCGACTCCATTTTCTTTTCTAAAGTCTGCCCGTTTTTTAAACAAAAAAAATGGTTTCGACAATATATATCACAAAAAAATCCTAATAGAAAAAAACAAATCTAATAATAATAATAATAATAATTTATTATAAAAATAATATTTTACCGATCATCATTTTCCATTACAGGTGAGGCTGAGAAGACTTATAAAGTTAAAAGATGTAAAAGGGCATTAATATATTAAGAAAAATCCATTGGATCTCATTTGGATTTATTTATTCGATAATTAAACCAAAAACGGTTTGTTTCTTACATATTTCTGCCGACAGAAAATAAACTAAAAGTTTTGTCGGACAAATGCACTAATATTAACAAATTAAGAAATCCAACTTGCTGCAACTTCGAATCACACTATAAACAAGTGGGATATTATTAAAAACAAAAACATTTTTAGATCTTTATTTAATTGTTATACTTTTACCAAACATTGAAGAATTAATTTGCAAATTCATCCTTAAAATTTGAAATATTTAAATAAAATAATAAATTTAAAATATTGTTTTAAGTAAGTTTTTTCGTTAATTTAGTTATTAGTTGAGGGAGTCGACTCTTTCCAACAAAATCTTCAAAGTGCTGTCCATCAAGTAGTCAATCAATTCCCTAACAATTGAAAGTATTGTCCCTAAAATAGTTTAATTTTTTGTAAGTGTACCACAAGCAGCTACCCTGAGTAGATCATCAACTAAATCAATTGAACTCGATTGGAACGGTACTTTAATTCAAGAATTGGATTGTAATGTTTTTTAAATTTAAGGACCAAAGTAAAATTGGCCAATAATTTGAAGAGGTTTGATGCAATTAACTCTTAAATTTTCCCCCTTATATCTGTGTTGGCTGGTTAGACTTAGGGTATTGCCTTGGTTACAGATATGGCTACTACACATTTGCATATAGTGATGGTTCCATGGTCAGCTTTTGGTCACCTTATACCCTTCTTTCAACTCGCTTTACAATTAGCCAAAGCTGGTATCAAAGTCTCCTTCATATCAACCCCTGGAAACATTAAAAAACTGCCCAATGTTCCATCAAACATAGCAACCCTTTTTGTAATACCCCTATACCCGGTTCAATTATGCAAACCCGGTATAAGACTATTACATTTGGTGCCAAAACAATTATGGCCAGATACTGTCTAATTAAAACATTTGAATATAATATTTTAACTTTCCAACCATTTTTGATAACAAATTTATTGTTTATTAATTCATTCCATATATACCAACATACTTCAAATAACTGAAAATAGATAAAATTTCAAGAATCTATATTTTAGTCCCTATCACGTGGGAACACCTTTGAACTACATATGTACATGCCGTTTTAATACAAAATACAATACCTACTTTTGAAGCCCTTGAGGATGTGATGAGATGAGCGATCTTTTAGTTGGACTTTATCTCTTCTAGTTTAATTGTACCTACGCTGTTAAAATAAACGCGTTAAGCCGGTGAAGGCTTAGTAAGCACCACAAGAATAATTATATAATCAATCATAATAGAATATTTTAACTCAATCAATTCTTGTATATCTTCTCACATATAAGTCATTTCAACTATGCATTGCTTTAAACGAATTTAGCTTATCTCTTGTAAGGTATTGAACTTACCTTAACACATCAAGAATTCACTTTTGTTCTCATTTCACATTCTTAGCCCAAAGTAGACTTTATAGAACACACCGGATATACGGAACAAATACAGAGGTGCATTATGATGCACAAGTGAATGCAGAGCACCGACGTGCTAATATCGAGAGCACCAACGTGCTAATATCGAGAGCACCAACGTGCTAATATCGATGAGCACCAACGTGCTAATATCGAGAGCACCAACGTGCTAATATCGAGAGCGCGCTAAAGTTCCTTAATGGCATGCCACTAATATCCCAAAGTAGTTCTAAAATTCGTCTACTTGGGCATTAAAGTTTGAATCTCATATATTTAAATAATTCACATAAATATTTCAAAAGGATAAATAACAATAATTTAAAATTCTTGTAGTACTTACAACAAAAGGTTGAGGTGATATAAATTCTTCTTCCTTCACTCCTTAACCTTCTCTTTTCCTTTTCCTTCAATTCGGTCCTCTCCTTCCTTTTCTTTTTTCTTCAATTTCATATAAACATATAACATTTATATGTTAAAAATAATCAAATAATTTCCTGTACTATTTAATACAATAAACATGTATTTTATGATAATTTCATGCTTTCTTACTTTTGCTCACATTTCCATTTAATCCTTTACTTATAAACTTATTCAAAGCTGTCCTTTTGTGTCATAGTCACAAAATTATTTATTTCCAGAGCTACAGAACTCCAAATGAAGAACCGTTAATTTTCCTTGAAACTAGACTCATATATCTTTTACTATAATTTTTCCAGAATTTTTGGTATGGCCAATCAATACCAGATTATTCTTAAAGTTTCCCCTGTTTTACTGTTTGACTGTTCTGACCTCTCTTCACTACGAATCAAATTACTCTTCGTACAGAATTCATATGACCTTCTTATTTATTTCATTTGAAAATAGACTTATTCAGGATTCTAAACATATAAACTTAAGCCCCTAATTATTTTTCTCCAATTTTTATGATTTTCCAAAGTCAGAACAGGGGATCCTGAAATTCCTCTAAACCAGTCTTACAAAAATATAAATATCTAAAATTACAGAATTCCTTTGCTTTCTCTGTTTCTTTCATATGAAAATAGACTCAATAAGCTTTAATTTTATATCTCATTCAGCTTCTAATTCCACTTATACGATTTTTAGTGATTTTTCAAAACTAGTCTACTGCTGCTGTCCAAACTGTTTTAGTGCAAACTGTTTATTACCATTTTTCCTTAAGCTTTCAATAAATGATAATTTCGTCCCTGCTCAATTAACTTCTCAATTGAGCTGATTTTTCTCAATAAACACCTTATTCTATCACTTTAAACAACTTTATAATCTTTGGGAATCAGAATTCCAGTAATAGACTTTAATTCCAAACATTTTCACAATTTAATCCTTAAAATCAATTTCTAACTAGATATTCCATTAATTAAACCCCTAATTCATCAATTTGATCCACATAACTCATGTTCAAAAATCTAAGAATTTCCAGAATTTCAACTTAATTCAACAAAACTTTGTTCTAAAACTTATAAAGCATCAAAATTAAAAGAAAAGGACTAAATTAGCTTACCTATTAAGCATCCAAGCTTTAAATCATCAATTTCTCCTTTTTTCTTTCTTTCCCTTTTTCTTCCCCTGCTTTCGTCTTGTTCTCTGTTTCTTTTCTGTTTTTCTTTCTTTCTTTCTCTTTATAATATATAATAACAATATAATATATTATATTATATTTAAAATATAAAATATATTAAACATAAAAATCTCAGATTTTTTCTACTTACACCGCCTCAATTATACAAAATGGTTTAATTTCCATTTTGGTCCTTTATACTTTCTTTTAATCTATAATTAAACTTTCACACCTTTTTCAATTTAATCCTTTTTCTCAAATACTTCTAATTAAGTCAAATTCACCTAAATAAAACCTTATTAAACACACAACTAACTTCGGTAAATATTTTTAATAAATATTTTATGAGTCCGTTTACTAAAAATGGAGACCCGACAACTCATTTTTCAATATCCATACTTTTGAGGTCGTTACAATTCTCCCCCTTTTTAAATTTAGTCCTCGAAATTTACTTAAAAAGAGATGAAACACTGATTTCTTAGTTTCCTTCAAATAAACACCTTGATAAATACTTTATCACCCACAAAATATTTAATATCCCGATGTTTTAAATCCACAATTGATTTACATTTGTCAAGTCTTCGCTTTTAATCTATTCCGAATTGCCTTTACTTTTTCTTCTGCTTTCCGGATCAAATCAACCCCATGTATCTTCTTTCCACTCGAGCTCTGTCCAATATAACGATGTTCTACACTTTCTACCATACAAAGCTTCATGCGGAGCCATTTTAATCTTTGGGTGATAAGCATATTGTAAGCAAATTCAATCAAAGGTAGATACCTCTCTCAATTACCTTCGAACTCTAGTATACAACATCGAGTATATCTTCCAATACCTGAATTACAAACTCAGATTGGCCATCTGTCTGAGGAGGAAATGCAATACTGAAATACAATTGAATTCCCAAAGCTTCTTGTAATTTATCCCAGAAACGAGACGTAAATCGTGGATATCCAATATAATGGAGACATGCACTCTATGTAGCCTGACAATCTCAGATATATACAGTTTAGCCAGTTTATCTAAAGAATAATCTATACGTATCGGAATAAAGTAAGCTGATTTTGTCAATCGGTCAACAATCACCCAAATAACATCTTTTTTTTTTTCTTCTCAGAGATAATGGTAACCCCGATACCAAATCCATAGTGATTCTTTCCCATATCCATTCCGGTATAGTAATTGGCTGGAGTAATCCCGAAGGTACTTGATGTTCTGCTTTGACCTGTTGACATATCAGACATCTGGATACAAACTCGTAAATATCACGCGTTATACCCGACCACGGTACATCTTCTTTCTAAATCTAACCAACTCTCTCTCGAATTATCCATCAATTTGCGAATGAAATGCTATACTGAAATCGAGTTAAGTACACAATAATTTCCTGTAATTGTTTTCAGAACCCTAAGGTGAACTGCAATCTCGATCAGAAATTATCAATACTGGAATACCATGAAATCTTACAATTTCGGAATGTACATCTCATAACTTTCTCAAGCCATCAATCGATTCGACTTTATAAATTAATCAACTATCACTCATATAGCATTCTTATAAGTTATCCCAAATCGTAAAGTGAACCGTAAACTGTAGATCTCTATCAAACATTTCAATAATATAAATGGATCAATACTTCAACTTCAATAGTACTTTAAAATAGAAGAAGAAATCCGAGAGTAGTCCCAATAATAACCAAAGATAATAATACAACTTCTATAATCTAAGATCCATATCACCAACTCCCATAACTAAACCAAGATTTATAACGATAATATATATATTTACCTTCTATCACTTTGAATACCCCTTCACGGATGAATCATATTTGATAAATAAGATCGGACTATAAAATAATAAGAAAACCAATATAATGAAATCCCGGATGTGGCATAATGAAATCCCGGATGTGAAGCTATATTGAATTTCCGAGAATAAAAACCATATTCAATGATAAAGAAATCGATAATATTCCAAGAAAAACCGGAAGAAGAATACAATTTATCCTTGCTAGAAACGATTGTGATAAAGATAATGCCAATTATGTATACGCACTGAATAACCTGGTAGAAATAGAAAATAACTTCATATGAATCGACCATTAAGTCTTCTATCTAATGAGAACAAATTAGAAAATCCAAAGAAAAATAGAAGCGATCTCGATCGAGAATCAACCGTAACTTCCATTTTAACGTTATGATTCCAAACTTTCTACACAATAAAAGTCACATCCGAACAGATTTGCATATACCTCAAGAAGATAAAAGAACATATAGAATACCCATATAGAATACTCGAGAAGAGATCATTGTAGAATACCCAACTATAGCAAAATTGTATTCAAATATTTACGCAATTTCATTACTAATCCGTTAACATATATAATCATCAACAATCCGTATCATTCACTTCACTCACAAAGCTTATTCGAAAGAAATTTTCAGCTAACTCATTCCTGTAGTTACCATATCCGAATAAATCAATTTACGATAAATGACTCCTTTCTTCAATAGTAGCACTTGTGTATCCCCACATAATTTTCGAAAAGAAATCGATAACTTCACGTTCATATTCAACAATAGACATGTGGTTCTGCTTCAAATCCAGAAATTCTCTTTTCTTCTTCACAAGATAAGGTTGACTCACATATTTCTTTTAAATTCAGATACAAAGGAATTCCAATTAACTTTCTCTGCAGAATGGATATCCGTGACAGTGTTCCACCATTGGTAAGCCTCACCCTTTAATAAAGATACTGCACATTTCAACTTTTCATCTCTTGTATACTGCAATTCTTTAAATATTCTTTGACTGTTCTCTAACCATTCTTCAGCCTCAGCTGGGTCATCATCTTTCTTTCTTTAAACTCATCAGTTTCACACTTTTGAACTAAATCATTATAATTCCTATCAATTTCACCATAAATATAACTGTACTAATAAGGGGGTAGAGATCGTAAGGCCTCATAATTTAGCTTCATGTATATACTCATATAACATAACATTTATCATTTCTTACTATAAGACATTTATCCACATCTTTTCAAATTCTGTTTCATCATAAGTAACATTTTACTTAATTATTTGAACACCACTTTCAGAATTATCGAAATTATTTCGATTGGAAAACATTTCTTTCTTTAACATTTCCTCTTTCTATACTAAGAGACAACCAACTCTATTTTATTAAATCCATAAATTCTAGTATACATCACAAAATCAGTATCTTTTATTCTTTCATAAGACATCTTTTATTCTACAATATTCATAAATTACACAATTAAATAACTAAACCTCATCTCATCACATCAATTTATTAAAATGGCATGTACAAATAGACTCATACTCGACCCAAGAATTCAGAAAACCTAGGCTCTGATACCAATAAATGTAATACCCCTATACCCGGTTCAATTATGCAAACCCGGTATAAGACTATTACATTTGGTGCCAAAACAATTATGGCCAGATACTGTCTAATTAAAACATTTGAATATAATATTTTAACTTTCCAACCATTTTTGATAACAAATTTATTGTTTATTAATTCATTCCATATATACCAACATACTTCAAATAACTGAAAATAGATAAAATTTCAAGAATCTATATTTTAGTCCCTATCACGTGGGAACACCTTTGAACTACATATGTACATGCCGTTTTAATACAAAATACAATACCTACTTTTGAAGCCCTTGAGGATGTGATGAGATGAGCGATCTTTTAGTTGGACTTTATCTCTTCTAGTTTAATTGTACCTACGCGTTAAAATAAACGCGTTAAGCCGTGAAGGCTTAGTAAGCACCACAAGAATAATTATATAATCAATCATAATAGAATATTTTAACTCAATCAATTCTTGTATATCTTCTCACATATAAGTCATTTCAACTATGCATTGCTTTAAACGAATTTAGCTTATCTCTTGTAAGGTATTGAACTTACCTTAACACATCAAGAATTCACTTTTGTTCTCATTTCACATTCTTAGCCCAAAGTAGACTTTATAGAACACACCGGATATACTGGAACAAATACGAGAGGTGCATTATGATGCACAAGTGAATGAGAGAGCACCGACGTGCTAATATCGAGAGAGCACCAACGTGCTAATATCGAGAGAGCACCAACGTGCTAATATCGATGAGCACCAACGTGCTAATATCGAGAGAGCACCAACGTGCTAATATCGAGAGCGCGCTAAAAGTTCCTTAATGGCATGCCACTAATATCCCAAAGAGTTCTAAAATTCGTCTACTTGGGCATTAAAGCTGAATCTCATATATTTAAATAATTCACATAAATATTTCAAAAAGGATAAATAACAATAATTTAAAATTCTTGTAGTACTTACAACAAAAGGTTGAGGTGATATAAATTCTTCTTCCTTCACTCCTTAACCTTCTCTTTTCCTTTTCCTTCAATTCGGTCCTCTCCTTCCTTTTCTTTTTCTTCAATTTCATATAAACATATAACATTTATATGTTAAAAATAATCAAATAATTTCCTGTACTATTTAATACAATAAACATGTATTTTATGATAATTTCATGCTTTCTTACTTTTGCTCACATTTCCATTTAATCCTTTACTTATAAACTTATTCAAAGCTGTCCTTTTGTGTCATAGTCACAAAATTATTTATTTCCAGAGCTACAGAACTCCAAATGAAGAACCGTTAATTTTCCTTGAAACTAGACTCATATATCTTTTTACTATAATTTTTCCAGAATTTTTGGTATGGCCAATCAATACCAGATTATTCTTAAAGTTTCCCCTGTTTTACTGTTTGACTGTTCTGACCTCTCTTCACTACGAATCAAATTACTCTTCGTACAGAATTCATATGACCTTCTTATTTATTTCATTTGAAAATAGACTTATTCAGGATTCTAAACATATAAACTTAAGCCCCTAATTATTTTTCTCCAATTTTTTATGATTTTCCAAAGTCAGAACAGGGGATCCCGAAATTCCTCTAAACCAGTCTTACAAAAATATAAATATCTAAAATTACAGAATTCCTTTGCTTTCTCTGTTTCTTTCATATGAAAATAGACTCAATAAGCTTTAATTTTATATCTCATTCAGCTTCTAATTCCACTTATACGATTTTTAGTGATTTTTCAAAACTAGTCTACTGCTGCTGTCCAAACTGTTTTAGTGCAAACTGTTTATTACCATTTTTCCCTTAAAGCTTTCAATAAATGATAATTTCGTCCCTGCTCAATTAACTTCTCAATTGAGCTGATTTTTCTCAATAAACACCTTATTCTATCACTTTAAACAACTTTATAATCTTTGGGAATCAGAATTCCAGTAATAGACTTTAATTCCAAACATTTTCACAATTTAATCCTTAAAATCAATTTCTAACTAGATATTCCATTAATTAAACCCCTAATTCATCAATTTGATCCACATAACTCATGTTCAAAAATCTAAGAATTTCCAGAATTTCAACTTAATTCAACAAAACTTTGTTCTAAAACTTATAAAGCATCAAAATTAAAAGAAAAGGACTAAATTAGCTTACCTATTAAGCATCCAAGCTTTAAATCATCAATTTCTCCTTTTTTCTTTCTTTCCCTTTTTCTTCCCCTGCTTTCGTCTTGTTCTCTGTTTCTTTTCTGTTTTTCTTTCTTTCTTTCTCTTTATAATATATAATAACAATATAATATATTATATTATATTTAAAATATAAAATATATTAAACATAAAAATCTCAGATTTTTTCTACTTACACCGCCTCAATTATACAAAATGGTTTAATTTCCATTTTGGTCCTTTATACTTTCTTTTAATCTATAATTAAACTTTCACACCTTTTTCAATTTAATCCTTTTTCTCAAATACTTCTAATTAAGTCAAATTCACCTAAATAAAACCTTATTAAACACACAACTAACTTCGTAAATATTTTTTAATAAATATTTTATGAGTCCGTTTACTAAAAATGGAGACCCGACAACTCATTTTTCAATATCCATACTTTTGAGGTCGTTACACTTTTAGACTTGGTGGTCTTTCCATTGCCAAACTTAGACGATGAGCAACAGCTGCCCGAAGGTTGTGAGGCGACTGTCGATATCCCTTTCGAGAAAATCCAATACCTGAAGATTGCATACGACCTGCTTCGTCAACCGGTGAAGCAGTTCGTCATAGATCAAAAGCCAGATTGGATTTTGATAGATGTGATTCCTCATTGGATGGTGGAAATAGCTCAAGAACAACATATCCCTCTCGTTAATTTCTCGGTTTTTTCGGCTTCAGTTTATAGTTTCTTTGTGAATCAGACGTTGAAGAGGTCATCCCCGGAAAGTTTGATGTCACTGCCTGAGTGGTTTGGTTTTTCTTCTCCATTGCGTTATCCTAAATCCTTAGCTACTGCCATGCACGAAGGGCTTCATGGGGAGAATGCTTCCGGGATATCGGATGCTGACAGGGTTCACAAAATTTTACAGGCATCTAAAGCTGTTGCGTTTCGTACTTGCCCTGAATATGAAGCTGAGTACTTAAACGCATTCGAGAAGATAACCGGCAATGGCAGCAAACCAGTGTTCCCCATTGGTTTGCTACTACCGGAAAAACCCCAAGGAAGACAAACCGATGAAATTTTTAGGTGGCTCGATGTTCAAAAGCCTAACTCGGTTGTGTTTGTAGGGTTCGGGAGCGAGTGCAAGCTAAGCAAAGAACAGACACATGAGATAGCATATGGGGTGGAACTATCGGGGTTACCGTTTTTATGGGCACTAAGGAAACCCCACTGGGCTTTCAATGAACTCGAAGCGTTGCCTTGTGGTTTTCAAGAGCGTACGCGAGGGAGAGGGATGGTCTACTTCGGTTGGGCACCGCAGTTGAAGATACTAGGACACTCTTCAATAGGGGGCTCTTTGTTTCACGCCAGGTGGGGCTCGATTATCGAAACACTGCAGTTCGGACACTCTCTCGTGGTTCTACCTTTTGTGATAGACCAACCATTGAATGCAAGGCTTCTTGTAGACAAGGGTTTGGGTGTAGAGATAGAGAGAAGTGAAGACGGGTCATTTAGCAGGGATGATATAGCTAAAGCTCTGAGACTTGCAATGGTGTCTGCAGAAGGAGAGAAACTAAGAATCCGAACTAGGGAAGCAGCTCAAGTTTTCTGGAACCGAGACCTGCATGACAGTTACTTCAATAGATTTGTGGCGTACCTGAAGGAAAATGGAGCTGCAAATTAAACAAAAATGGAGGAATGAAGGATATGCTAAGTTATTTATTTCGGACACAATGTTAGGTACCTTCCGTTTTATTTCAATGTCCACTTAAATAATTTGACTTGCCCTATATGTTGTCCCATGTTATATCACCATTTCCAATGACTGCAATGGCATGAAATTAAACGACACCAAATTCGTAGTTGCCCCGATCAGTACAACATACTACTAGAGTTTGTTTCTTGAAAAACATTTTCAACTAAATTGCGGATGTATAAAATATTAGTTCACATGATTTACAATTGTGGTTTCTAGTCCTACGGCGTGCTATTGTCTACCAAAACAATATATATGCAAAGAAAATCCTTTATCAAATCATACCTAGAGGCGTTCATGGCCGGGCAGCTTGGCCAGCTTTAGGCCGGGCTTGAGTTTATGTTTTTCAACCTTAGAGACTGTGCCAGTTTTACGATTTATAAATTATAAAAATATAAAAAAATAATTTTATATTAGTATTTATATATATTTTATAATTAAATTAAATAAAAACATTGTTTTTAAACAGTAAAATAGGCCTTTGGAGGGGCATAAACACACCGTGCTCGGGTAAGGAATTTTTTGGAACTAGGACTCAGCTAGGTCTATAAACACCTCTAGTCATACCCATTTCTCCGTGAATCCATGTAAAATGGCGACCCTCCAATCCCACAACAATGCAAAAACACGAAATCACCAAACACGATTTGTATCTCAAGATATATTCAAGTTATGGAAGACGTCTAACCGCATAAATTGCAACTTGGGTGCAAAAGATCTCATTCTCTTAGCATCACTGACCGATAGGACATTGGAATGTGCTGCCCAATGTAGCATCATGCTTCTTGATAATCCGGACAGACTGCAGAAGAATATCTTGCTGTGTAGAGTACAATTCATCTTTGCTCTATAATTGCATATCAAAACAGCAATGTAGATATCAGTGAAATGAGACAAGGTAAACAGAAGTCAGGCTTAAAATGATGAATTTCAGAGATGATCCCAACAAATATCCAGCGTTAGCAAATCGCAACAAATCACAGAATGCGAAAACAATGTTAACAAGCCGAGGTTGAAGGCTTGGTCAAGGCAAACCAAAGATACAAAAAAAAAAAAAAAAAAAAAAAGTTGAGATCAATTAGGTAGACCAAGCTCATACAAGATGCATCTGAAAAGTAACGAGGATGAGAGGTTACCATATGTCTGAGATTGCATCCAACAGTTAGTTCTGCATAAGAACCTTCTACATGAGACAGGAAACAGTAAGGGACCTCCTTTCCCAAGAAAACTTTTGAGTTTGATTTCAGCATGCTCTTGATCGCATTTGATATCTCGGGAACCTTGTCCAGATCTTCAATTTGCAAGGGAATTTTGGTCACCACTGCACGCCATCGGGCACGTGACTTGTTTACAATAACCTGAAATTTTACATAGTAAACAATACAACGATAATTTTGGCCTTTTTAGTACGACTACTGTGTGTAAATAAACAAATAAGCATAAGCTCATAAGAGTTGATGAGTTGAAAACAAGGATTTCTTCTCTTTCAACAAAAGAAATGAAAAAGAAAAATACCAACCTGACTGGAGAAAAGTGAGTTCGGAACCAGAACCGGAAATCTCTCAGAGTTAAGTACTGTTGTGCTTGTCAGTCACCTTCTATAGATCCTGCCTGCAGTAAGAACAATTTATTAGTAATCCTGCAGAAAAGAAAAATAAATAAAAGAACAAACTAAAACTTTTAAAAATCACAAGTGGAAATCAAAAATTTATCTGGCTACCACCAAAACAAAGGGCATTCAGGTTATATGACAGAGTTCCCGGTATGATGACCTAAATAACTGACATCACCGCAAAGGTCAGAATTACCCATGACCTCATATATCATGAAGCATGTATCAAATAAACCCCAATTAACTTCAGAGAATTAACTTAAGAGTCAGTAAATAGTGGAATTAGGAGGGAAAGAGCCAGTTCAGGCTAAGTTGAAAGATGATAACTGATTCATACAGACAACTCAGAGTTAGCCGGCAAGAATAATAAATTATTAAGTACAACATCCAACCATGCAATTTTCTAAGAGAAGGTCAGTTCTTAACAATCTAGGATGAAATACAGGGTTCATCAGATACATTTAGAAATAAAGAAAAAACTATTTTTGTCTTTGTAGACTGTAACTATTACAAAAGCTGAGTGGATCCATTCACACGGAAAGAAAAAAAACATTTTTCCTTCACTAAAAGAAAAATACACGTTCATTTGTGTTACCTTTATTGTATCACCCAAGGAAAAGGGTTTCGAAAACTGCATGTACAGTCCACTGAGCACATTTCCAAAGATGTCCCTGGCAGCAAAAGCAGTCGCCACTCCTATTGAGGAGATTGAATTAGTTATATGATTACTTTGAAGATGATAAACGAGTGACGCATACTATATCTACAAAGATGAAGATTCAAGAAACAGCAATTTGGCGCCTTTCTATTTTGGCAATAAAGCACATAAAATTAGCATTTCTTAAACCATTGCATATCCTTAAAGTCATTCTAACAATTAAGTCAAAGTTTTCAAGAGAGTTTTTAATAAAACTATTCTATTATTATTAACTAAAAAACTGAACTTAAATAGAGAAAATAGTTCTAAAATATTAATAAAACTTATCTATCTAAATAAAATTTATCTACCTAAATAAATTTAAAATATATACATATTTCAACACCCTTCCTCAAGTTGGTGCATATATATCAATCATGCCCAACTTGCTTACAAGAAAATCAAAGTTTGTCTTAGAGAGCCCTTTGGTCAGTATGTCAGCAATCTGTTGTTTTGAAGGAACAAACGGCATGCACACTTGGCCTTCTTCAATCTTCTCCTTGATAAAGTGTCTATCAATCTCAACATGTTTAGTTCTGTCATGCTACACTGGGTTGTGAGCAATACTAATGGCAGCTTTGCTATCACAGTACAACTTCATTGGTGAAGTTATTGGTTTCCTCATCTCTTCCATAATTCTTTTTAACCACATCATTTCACAAATTCCTTGAGCCATTGGTCTAAACTCAGCTCTGCACTACTTCTTGCTACAACACTTTGTTTTTTTGCTTCTCCGAGTCACAAGGTTTTCCCAAACAAATGTACAGTATCCTGATGTAGATCTTCTATCTATTATTGAGCCTACCCAATCTGCATCTGTATAAGCTTCAATTTCTCTTTGTTTGGATTTCTTGAAGAATAAGCCCTTTCCAGGTGAACTCTTCAAGTATCTTAGAATTCGAAACACTGCTTCTTCATGTTCCTCCATTGCGGAGTGCATAAATTGACTCACTAAGCTCACTGCAAAAGCTATGTCTGGTCTTGTATATGATAAGTAAATTAACTTAACAACTAATCTTTGGTACTGTCTTTTATCAACTAATCGACTTTCTTTATTTTCGAATTTTACATTTGGATCAATTGATGTGTTAGCTGGGCGGCAACCACTCATCCCAGCCTCTTTTAAAATATCAATCACATATTTTTTTCTGAGAGACCACAAGACCCTTCTTTGATCGAGCAACTTCCATTCTAAGAAAGTGTTTCAAAGGACCCAAGTCTTTGATCTCAAACTCCAATGCTAGATTCTCCTTAAGACATTTTATTTCATCCGCATCATCTCCTGTAAGAATGATATCATTGACATAAACTATAATAACTGCTATTCTTCCTCGTTATGAATGTCGATAGAACATTGTGTGATCAGCTTGCCCTTGTGAGGAACATTGTTTTTTAACAACTTGAGTGAACCGTTCAAACCAAGCTCAAGGAGACTGCTTTAGACCATACAAAGATTTCTTGAGTTTACATACTCGGGTTCCAAATTTTTCTTCAAAACCTGGAGGAGGATCCATGTAAACTTCTTCTTTAAGTTTCCCATTTAGGAAAGCATTCTTCACATCTTGCTACTGTAAAGACCAATCAAGATTAACAACAATTGCTAAAAGAACTCTAACAGAATTTAATTTGGCTACTGGAGCAAATGTTTCAAGATAATTTATCCCATATGTTTGAGTGTACCCTTTAGCCACCAACCGGGCTTTGTATCTATCTAAAGATCCATCTGGTTTAAATTTGGTTGTGAACACCCATTTACATCCCACTGTTTTTTTCCCTACAGGTAATTTTGTTTCCCATGTACCTGTGTTTTCAAGAGCGCGCATCTCCTCTAAAATAGCTTCCTTCCACTCAGGAATCTGTAAAGCATCTTTCACATTTTTGGGTATTTTTATAGTATCGATACACAAAACAAAGGTTAAGAATGTTGAAGAAAAGACTTTATAGGATACAGAGTTAGACGTGGGATGTTTGACAATATTTCTAACACATTTTCTTTTGGCAATCGAAATAACTAAATCAGAAAATTCATTGGTTGGATTATGAGTTTTACCTGGACTTTTGACAGGATCTTGCGGGTCAAATTCTTGGTGATGAATCTTGTAATATCCTGAAAATGGGCTTATGCATTTATGTTTAATTATATAAAATAGCATGCTTGAGTATGTTGTGAATGTGTATAATGGAATTTGTGAACTTTAAAAAAAATAGGAGAAAGCCTTAGAAATTAAAGAGTATGGGCGGCATTGGAAGTATGAGATGGAAAATAAAACAAACCATGATGGGTTTTCAAGGGATTAGGACGGCATGGTGGAGCATTGGTCTTGGAATAATTTTAAATTATCCTTCAAAAACTTGGACGGCACTAATGGGGAAAGAATGAGGAAATTAAAAGTGGTGGAAGGTGTGTTCATGCGTAAATGCACTTACTAATGGAACTAATGAGTGAATAAACAAATCTTGAAAATTAACATAGTGCAAAGGTGGAGCTTATTGATATTTTATTCAAGCATGAAATGGTATAAAATTAAGCATTAAAATATTCAACATGGATTGAACATAGAAACCATGGTGGACGGCAGTATGGAGATGGATTTCTATCTTTTAAATTGGGTGCAAGGTTGGTGGCATTAAAATATGAAACAAGGGTTGGATGCATGAAATTAAAAATATGCAATTTCTTAGTGGATTATAAGCTTGGACGGCAATAGGGACACATGGTGGAATGAATTTCAAAATCAATTAGTAAACAATGGCCACACTATTGGAATAAATAAGTAACATGTGAGTGGAAATTGTTATTAGAAGAATATGGGACGGCAACATGGATTATTTTTTTTTATTTATTAAATTGTATGGGTAGGATAAGAGAATGGTGGCTTATTTTTATTAAATTTTAAATGAAGTGATAAGGCTAATTTATTTTTAAATGGGAGGATAGAGGATAATTGGGGATTTTTTTTATTTGTTGTAAAGTGATAAAAGGGAAAAGGTGGGATATGGTAAATGGTTGGTTTATTTTATTTATTGTGAATAGGTAAGGATTAATTCAATTTATAATTAGATAATTGTAGATTTATGTGTTTATAATTTGAATGAGAAGTGTGAAGGTTTCTTTTCTTTGAGTTTTCTTTTGAAGGCTTCGGTCATTAGGTGAATAAGGGAGAGATTTCTTTTCTTTGAGTTTTCTTTTGAAGGCTTCGGTCATTAGGTAAATAAGGGAGCTACCGAAATTCTCCTACTCTTCTTCCAATCTTCTTTTTCTTTCTCTCAGCCACAATTCCCTTGTAGCCGAATATCCCATCTCCTCAAAAAGCCATAGCCAAAACTTAGGGACTAATTCTATTCATGTTCTTTGGCCGAAACTTGAAGGAGGAAGTCTTCGGGATTCAAAGCAATCAAGGTTTTGCGACATCTTCATAGCCACGGGATTAATTTCGGGATTTGGATTAGTAAGGTAAGTGACTAAGAATATTCGGCCAAGGCCCTATTTGTTGATTAAAATCTATTTCTTAGTTTCCAAAAGCCAAAAAACTAACCCATTTATTAATTTAATGTTTGGCCGAATGCAAGAAGGGATACAACAAAGTTTCGGGACTTGATTCTTAAGTCAATCGACAACACGGTAGGTTTTAAGTGTACAAATCCTACTGGGATTTGGTTTTATAGCCGAATAGGCTTTTACTAAAGATACTAAGTGTGGCCGAATGTAGGGACTAAGGATCTAAAGTTTTAGATCGGATTTTTGGGACTTGGATTAAAAGCTTTAAGTAAATCAGGTGTGTACCCCACACTAAAATCCTAATCGATTTAAGGTTATGTTATAATATATAAGTGTTTATAAGAATGTGAAAAATATGGCTAAGGTACCATGCTATGGTACAAAGTACTAAGGTATGTTTCCTACTCCTACTAGGATTATGAATATATGTTATATTTAACATGTGAAAAGTGATAAGAATGTGAATTAAGGCATGATATGCATGATATGTGTGAAATGGGGCATTCGGGTTATATGAAAAAGGGGAAGTGAATGTGGTGATCTAAGACCACGATATCTGAATGTGGTGACTTCGGTCACAATTATTTAATCTGGTGGCTATGCCACGAATTTTATAAGGGCGATGAGCACGCCGATCGCAAATGATCGCCTTCGATGGTGTGTAGCGGATGGAGGGTTGACTTAGTAGTCCCCACGGTGTGCCGGTTGGTACGGGTGATGTGTAGCGGTTGGTAACTAGGCTTGGGCTTGGGAATGCATCATTAACTGTATATTTTGATATGAATGTGTATGACTTGATATGCTTGAATCTATTTGGACTTAGTGTTTGTGTACACATTGAGTCCGTTGACTCACCCCGTTGTGGGAATAACATTTTTCAGGTGATGATCAGTAAAGGACCGGGTCGGCAGGAGCTTAGTGGTGGCCATGCTCAACAAGGAAATTTTTATTTAGACATTTTATTTTCATTTAAGCACTTTAATTTATTTTGGGTTTGTTTTGATGTAATAAGGCCTTAGTATGAACTTTATTTTATGCATGCACGTTAAATTATGTTATTATGTTACGAAATTTTATCAAATTAAAGTTTAAGTATCTTATTCAAAAATAAACTAGTTTCCAACTTGAGCTAACCCAAACTGTTTTCCAAAATCACTTAAAGATTTTCAAAGAATCAACGAATTTGAACCGGTTTTTCTTAAGGAACATACCAAATCTGGTCGAGGCTCGTGGGCCAGGTTTGGAGTGTTTCAGCTTGGTATCAGAGCTCGATTTTAAACTCTCGGCCTTGGGTTAAAGCCCAAAACGTTTTTAAAATTAAGGCCCAAATGAATTTTTAGAAAGTTTTAAGCAGGTTTTCTGGCATGGCACCTAAGTCTCCGACCCGAAGTCCACCAGGTAAGTACCCCTATCCTTTGTGTGATTTATATTATGATGTGTAGAAGGGTAGAAATAGAATGGAACGTAGAATAGTATGATAGGTACTTGAACCCTAGGACTAGTTACCCCAATAATTACATAAGACTTAAATGCCTAATTAAACAAACCTGTAAGTCGCCGAGCTAGGGTGTGGCAACCATTGTGCGCATGTCTAGGATTGGTATTCAGTGGGAGCTTGGTATTTAAGCAGTCCACGTGACTCACCTCCTCTCCACTCGAATCCTACCTGGTGCGTAGCTTCGGTTCACCCTAACCAAGAGGACTTATTCATAGGCTAAACCCCTAACTAAAACCCGAAAGGGACTACCGTATTTTTATGGAAACCCTAGTTTCAAAACTACTAAATTACCCTTTTGATTTATAAAAGCTATTCCATAAAATTTTTCTGAAATATTTCTTGATTTATGAGAATTACTAAAATACCCCTATTTGTAAAATTACGAAAATGCCCTTGGTTTCAAAATCTACCATATCACCCCCGATTTCAATAAAATTTCCTTATTTTGTAAAAGTATTTAAAAATCCTATTTTGCGAAAGTCCAAAATACCCTGATTTGGAAAATTACGAAATTACCCTTGGTTTACCAAAATTACCAAAATGACCCTGCTTTCCGAAAATTTGGCCATACCTGTGATTTGGAAAATTTTTCTTACAAAATACCCATGAGTTTGGAAAATTTCGAAGTGACTTTTGTAAATTTTCAAATTGACCCCGATTATTTACCAAAATACCCCTGTAGGACAAATGACGAAAATACCCCTGGGATAGGAACGGACTGAAATGTCTGAAGAGTGAATGTGTATGGGAGATACTATGGAATGGATATGCTTTTCTGTGAATTAGGATAGGAAACTTGAAACTTTGAATGATCGAAAGAATCTCTATTAAGCTATTTCCATAAAATTCTTCGCAAATAATCAGTGAAACAAGGACTAATTCATAAAATTTCTTAATCAGATTAAAGCGCAACGTTAGATGTGAGTTCTAGAGGACGTGGTCGTCGTGGATGCAATAGAGGCAAAATGACGGAATCAGAACCCGTTAGATCGGGTCAAGGGTCTGACAATGAGGTACCACCGCTACCACCACCTCTAGCTGTTGGTGTGGAGCGGCAAGATCAGACAGGGGATGATACTGTATCGCAGGCTGTACTGCGAGTTCTTGAAATGGTGACTGACGCAGGTGGAAATATGGGAGCTCGAAAATCTGTACCTAAGCGGCTCCGAGCTAATGGAGCTGAAGTGTTTCGTGGAGTATCTGGTGTGGCACCCAGTACGGCTGAGTACTGGTTGGAGGCAACCGAGCGTATTATGGATGAGTTGGATTTGACCCCTGAGGAAAAACTGAAAGGAATGGTGGCACTGCTACGCGATGAAGCGTACCAATGGTGGCTCATAGTTCGGGATGGTGCCACAGCTGAGGATCTTACTTGGGAATATGTTAAAGCGGCATATCAGAAGAAGTATGTCGGCACACGGTATATTGATGAGTAGAGGAAGGCTTTTCTGGGGCTGGTTCAAGGGAACAAGTCCGTAGCGCGTATGAAGTCGATTTACGAGGTGAGCCGGTATGCTCGTGGAGTAGTGGCTAATGAGCATGAGCGGTGTGTCCGGTTTGAGGACGGACTAAGAGATGACCTGAGGTTGTTGGTCGCTCCACATCAAGAGCGGGAATAAGTAGAAGAGAGGGTTTGGGTCATCAGGATCATCTGGGAATACTCAGAAAAGGCCTAGAGTTGATGGGCCGCGAGGTCAGCAAGCTGGTACTGGAGGGCAATATCGCACTTGCGATCAGTGTGGGAAGAAACACTTAGGAGAGTGTTGGAGGAAGACAGGAAGATGTTTTAGGTGTGGGTCTAAGGACCATATGATTAAGGACTGTCCTATGAGGCCGGATGGGAATCGACCAGTGGCTCAGAATGTTAATCAGGCTGGTAGAGATGGACAGCAACCTCAGCGAGGTCGTGGTCCAAGTGGCCGAGGTAATGGCGCTGGTAGAGGACGTGGAACCCCTGGTAGAGGTGCTAATAATAATACTGAGGCGAGACAGCCGGGCTTGGTATATGCAGTTCGCCGTAGGGAAGATAGAGACGTGCCGGACATCATAACCGGTACATTCCTTATTTTTGGCAAGCCTTATTTTGCTCTGATTGATGTGGGCTCGACCCATTCATATGTTGCATGTAGAGTAGTTGAAACTCTAGACATAGCCTCTGAACTATCTGATAGGGAGATGACTGTAGTAAGCCCACTAGGTCAAACAATAGTGGTGAATAAAATCTTTCGGAGTGTACCTCTAGAAATTCAAGGGGTGGTATTTTCTGCCAACTTAATGGAACTATCTTTCGGAGAGTTCGATCTCATACTTGGAATGGATTGGCTGGTAGAACATCGAGCTATTTTGGATTGTGCAGCTAAGCGAATGGAATTAAGGACCCCGGAGGATGAGGGAGTAGTTATGATAGGAGAAAGAAGAAACTACTTGTCTAACTTAGTTTCTGCTTTAAAGGCTCATAAGATGGTTCGGAAAGGATGCAAGGCGTTCTTGGCCTTTGTTAGAGCCTTGGATGAGAAAGAAGGGGGAGTTAGTGGAGTACGAACAGTAAGGGACTTTGTGGATGTCTTTCCGGAGGAATTACCTAGACTACCCCCAGATAGGGAGGTGGAATTTGGAATTGACTTGCTTCCTAGAACAGCTCCTGTGTCAATTGCCCCGTACAGAATGGCACCAAAGGAGTTAGTTGAGCTCAAGGCTCAAATCCAAGAGTTACTTGATCGTGGGTTTATACGACCCAGTGTGTCTCTATGGGGAGCACTGGTTCTGTTTGTGAAGAAGAAGGACGGAACTATGCGTATGTGCATAGATTATCGTCAGTTGAATAAGCTGACCATCAAGAACAAGTATCCTTTGCTAATGATAGATGACTTGTTCGATCAGCTTAAGGGGGCGCAGTATTCTCAAAGATCGACTTAAGGTCGGGATATCATCAGCTGAAGGTAAAGGAAGCAGATATCCATAAGACAGCCTTCAGGACAAGGTACGACCACTATGAGTTTGTAGTAATGCCGTTTGGATTGACGAACGCTCCAGCCGCGTTCATGGACATGATGAATCGGGTTTTTCAACCCTACTTGGATAGGTTCGTCGTTGTGTTTATCGACGACATCCTAGTGTACTCCAAGTCTGAAGAGGAACATGATGAGCATCTTCGGATGGTGTTACAAGTGCTAAGGGAGAAGAAGCTCTATGCCAAATTCAGCAAGTGTGAATTTTGGCTGAAGAAAGTTACTTTCTTAGGGCATGTGGTATCCGCAGAAGGAATAAGGGTGGATCCTCGAAAGATTGAGGCAGTGTTGGATTGGAAACCACCTAAGTCGGTGACAGAGATTCGTAGTTTCTTGGAATTGGCAGGCTACTACAGAAGGTTTGTGGAAGGATTCTCATCGATTGCTGCACCTTTGACGAAGTTGTTGAGAAAGGAAGTACCTTTTGTATGGATGAATAAGCAACAGGAGAGCTTTGAAAAGCTTAAGAGGGTCTTGACTGAAGCTCCGGTTTTGATTCAGCCGGAGGTAGGAAAGGATTTCGTGGTGTACTGTGACGCTTCTCATACAGGATTGGGATGTGTATTGATGCAAGATGGGAAAGTAGTCGCTTATGCGTCTCGACAGTTAAGGCCACATGAGATTAACTACCCAACTCATGATTTAGAATTGGCGGCAGTGGTCTTTGCCCTTAAGGTGTGGAGGCACTATCTTTATGGAGAAAAGTCGGTGATCTACACAGGCCACAAGAGTCTTAAGTATCTGTTGACTCAGAAGGAGTTGAACCTAAGACAGCGAAGGTGGGTTGAATTACTGAAGGATTACGATTGTTTAATAGAGTATCATCCAGGCAAGGCGAATGTAGTGGCAGATGCCCTAAGTCGGAAGGTTGTGTCGGATCTGAGGGCTATGTTCGCACATCTGAGCTTGTATGATGATGGAAGTCTGCTAGCAGAGCTGCAAGTTAAGCCGACATAGTTGAATGAAGTGAAAGAGAGACAGTTAGTTGATGAAGAATTAAATGCTAAGCTACAGCAAGTACGGAATGAGGAGATAGAGGATTATGAAATCAATGACGAGGGAGTATTGTGCTTCAAGGGTAAGGTCTGTATGCCTAAGGATCAGGAATTAAGGAGGAGGATTCTTCAGGAGTCGCATAGTAGCCCTTATGCTATGCATCCTGGAGGCACTAAGTTGTACAGAGATTTAAGAGAACAGTTTTGGTAGCCTAGACTTAAGAGAGAAGTTACTGAATTTGTTGGTAAGTGCTTGACGTGTCAGCAAGTTAAGGCTGAACACCAAGTTCCGTCAGGATTACTTCAACCGATAATGATTCCGCAGTGGAAGTGGGAGAGAATTACCATGGACTTCGTTAGTGGGCTTCCCCTTATGCCTACTAAAAAGGACTCTGTATGGGTAATAGTGGATCGTTTGATAAAGTCCGCGCATTTCATTTCAGTGCGGGTTGACTATTCTTTGCAAAAGTTGGCAAAGTTGTATGTGGCGGAAATTGTAAGGTTGCATGGTGTACCGGTGTCAATCATCTCAGATAGGGACCCAAGGTTTACTTCTCGATTTTGGAAAGCGCTACATCAAGCTTTAGGTACCAAGTTGGATTTTACTACGGCTTTTCATCCACAGTCTGACGGGCAGTCTGAACGGGTAATCCAAGTGTTGGAAGATACGTTGAGGGGTTGTGTGATGGACTTCAGAGGAAGTTGGGAGGAATATTTGCCTCTAGCGGAATTTGCCTACAACAAAAGCTATCAAGCTAGTATTCGGATGGCACCGTATGAAGCGTTGTATGGACGGAAGTATCGCACTCCGACGTGTTGGACGAAATTGGGGAAACATCAAGTTTTGGGTCCAGAATTAATGGCGAAATCTGAAGAGAAGGTTGAAATAATTTGGGCACGGTTGAAGGAAGCATCTGATAGGCAGAAGTCATATGCAGATCTTAAACAGAAGGAGATAGAATTTGATGTGGGAGATCAAGTGTTTCTTAAAGTGTCGCCCTGGAAGAAAGTGATGCGATTTGGTCGAAAAGGGAAGTTAAGTCCAAGATTTATAGGCCCCTATAAGGTTTTGAAGCGAGTTGGACCAGTGGCTTATCAGTTGGAGTTGCCACCGGAACTGAAGCAGATGCACGACGTATTTCATGTTTCCATACTACTTTGATATCGATCGGATCCATCTCACGTAGTACCGATTGAAGAAGTGGAGGTAAGGCCAGATCTATCCTACGAGGAAGAGCCGATTCAGATTTTAGAACGTGATGTGAAAATGTTACGAAGGAAATCAGTTCCTCTAGTCAAAGTGTTATGGCGCAATCATGGATCGGAAGAAGCTTCGTGGGAGCCAGAAGAAGCGATGCGACAGCAATATCCTCACCTATTTCAATCAGGTAATTTCGAGGACGAAATTATTTTTAAGGGGGGTAGAACTGTAATATCCTAAAAATGGGCTTATGCATTTATGTTTAATTATATAAAATAGCATGCTTGAGTATGTTGTGAATGTGTATAATGGAATTTATGAACTTTAAAAAAAATAGGAGAAAGCCTTAAAAATTAAAGAGTATGGGCGGCATTGGAAGTATGAGATGGAAAATAAAACAAACCATGATGGGTTTTCAAGGGATTAGGACGGCATGGTGGAGCATTGGTCTTGGAATAATTTTAAATTATCCTTCAAAAACTTGGACGGCACTAATGGGGAAAGAATGAGGAAATTAAAAGTGGTGGAAGGTGTGTTTATGCGTAAGTGCACTTACTAATGGAACTAATGGGTGAATAAACAAATCTTGAAAATTAACATAGTGCAAAGGTGGAGCTTATTGATATTTTATTCAAGCATGAAATGGTATAAAATGGAGTATTAAAATATTCAACATGGATTGAACATAGAAACCATGGTGGACGGCAGTATGGAGATAGATTTCTATCTTTTAAATTGGGTGCAAGGTTGGTGGCATTAAAATATGAAACAAGGGTTGGGTGCATGAAATTAAAAATATGCAATTTCTTAGTGGATTATAAGCTTGGACGGCAATAAGGACACATGGTGGAATGAATTTCAAAATCAATTAGTAAACAATGGCCACACTATTGGAATAAATAATTAACACGTGAGTGGAAATTGTTATTAGAAGAATATGGGACGGCAACATGGATTATTTTTATTTATTTATTAAATTGTATGGGTAGGATAAGAGAATGGTGGCTTATTTTTATTAAATTTTAAATGAAGTGATAAGGTTAATTTATTTTTAAGTGGGAAGATAGAGGATAATTGGGGATTTTTTTTTTATTTGTTGTAAAGTGATAAAAGGGAAAAGGTGGGATATGGTAAATGGTTGGTTTATTTTATTTATTGTGAATAGGTAAGGATTAATTCAATTTATAATTAGATAATTGTAGATTTATGTGTTTATAATTTGAATGAGAAGTGTGAAGGTTTCTTTTCTTTGAGTTTTCTTTTGAAGGCTTCGGTCATTAGGTGCATAAGGGAGCTACCGAAATTCTCCTACTTTTCTTCCAATCTTCTTTTTCTTTCTCTCAGCCACAATTCCCTTGTAGCCGAATATCCCATCTCCTCAAAAGCCATAGCCAAAACTTAGGGACTAATTTTATTCATGTTCTTCTACTAAACTTGAAGGAGGAAGTCTTGAGGATTCAAAGCAATCAAGGTTTTCATGACATCTTCATAGCCACGGGATTAATTTCGGGATTTGGATTAGTAAGGTAAGTGACTAAGAATATTCAGCCAAGGCCCTATTTGTTGATTAAGATCTATTTCTTAGTTTCCAAAAGCCGAAAAACTAACCCATTTATTAATTTAATGTTTGGCCGAATGCAAGAAGGGATACAACAAAGTTTCGGGACTTGATTCTTAAGTCAATCGACAACACGGTAGGTTTTAAGTGTACAAATCCTACTGGGATTTGGTTTTATAGCCGAATAGGCTTTTACTAAAGATACTAAGTGTGGCTGAATGTAGGGACTAAGGATCTAAGGTTTTAGATCGAATTTTCGGGACTTGGATTAAAAGCTTTAAGTAAATCAGGTGTGTACCCCACACTAAAATCCTAATCGATTTAAGGTTATGTTTTAATATATAAGTGTTTATAAGAATGTGAAAAATATGGCTAAGGTACCATGCTATGGTACAAAGTACTAAGGTATGTTTCCTACTCCTACTAGGATTATGAATATATGTTATATTTAACATGTGAAAAGTGATAAGAATGTGAATTAAGGCATGATATGCATGATATGTGTGAAATGGGGCATTCGGGTTATATGAAAAAGGGAAGTGAATGTGGTGATCTAAGACCACGATATTCGAATGTGGTGACTTCGGTCACAATTTATTTAATCTGGTGGCTATGCCACGAATTTTATAAGGGCGATGAGCACGTCGATCGCAGCGCGCGCCTTGATGGTGTGTAGCGGATGGAGGGTTGACTTAGTAGTCCCCACGGTGTGCGGTTGAGTGCGGGTGATGTGTAGCGGTTGGTAACTAGGCTTGGGCTTGGGAATGCATCATTAACTGTATATTTTGATATGAATGTGTATGACTTGATATGCTTGAATCTATTTGGACTTAATGTTTGTGTACACATTGAGTCCGTTGACTCACCCCGTTGTGGGAATAACATTTTTCAGGTGATGATCAGTAAAGGACCGGGTCGGCAGGAGCTTAGTGGTGGCCATGCTCAACAAGGAAATTTTTATTTAGACATTTTATTTTCATTTAAGCACTTTAATTTATTTTGGGTTTGTTTTGATGTAATAAGGCCTTAGTATGAACTTTATTTTATGCATGCACGTTAAATTATGTTATTATGTTACGAAATTTTATCAAATTAAAGTTTAAGTATCTTATTCAAAAATAAACTGGTTTCCAACTTGAGCCAACCCAAACCGTTTTCCAAAATCACTTAAAGATTTTCA
The DNA here is from genome assembly GCA_025503065.1 of Gossypium bickii. Taxonomy (NCBI): domain Eukaryota; kingdom Viridiplantae; phylum Streptophyta; class Magnoliopsida; order Malvales; family Malvaceae; genus Gossypium; species Gossypium bickii. Next base: position 82,672,694 of record CP106716.1, read on the forward strand.
AAGAATCAACGAATTTGAACCGGTTTTTCTTAAGGAACATACCAAATCTGGTCGAGGCTCGTGGGCCGGGTTTGGGGTGTTTCAAATCTGGTGGATTCCACTTTCTTGATTTTAGTTTCTTCTTGAGTAAACAATCAACTCGTTTGTTTGTTCTTTATTCTCATGATCAAACTCTACACCTTCATACTCCTTTTCATTAACATTAACATCATTAATTTCTGTGTTAATCATAAATTTGCCTTCCCCATTATTAAAATTCCTATGTTGTATTCCTAGTCTTTTCTTGATCAATTATAGAATCTTCCTTACTATAATTCCCTCCCTGAAGATTAGAATCAACAAATATGACATCCATGGTAACAATAATCTTCCTATCAATTGGATCATAACATTTGTAACCCTTTTTATTAGAAGAATAGCCAACAAAGACACATTTTTTTTTGTTCTAGGATCTAGTTTACCTTGGTTGTGAAGATGAACAAAAACACTACACCCAAAAACTCGGAGGGATAAATCTGTGATCAATTTAGAGTTAGGAAAGTTATCTTTAAATAGACGAAAATGAGTTCTATAATTTAGAGTTTTGCTAGGCATTCTATTAATAAGATATGTAGCTGTTAACAAAGCTTCGCCCCAAAGATAACGTGGTACCTGACTAATGATCATCAAGGCTCTAGTTACTTCCAAAAGATGTCAGTTTTTTCTTTCTGCAATCCCATTTTGTTGTGGTGTATTTGTACAAGAACTTTGGTGGACTATTCCATGTTTGGTTAAGAAAACACCTAATTGGTCACTAAAAATTTCCCCACCATTGTCACTCTGAAATACTTCTATTTTCACCATAGCATAAAAAGACTGAAACACATTTTTAACTTCAAACTTATTTTTTAATAAAAACACCCAACAAATACGAGTATGATCATCAATAAATGTGACAAACCAACGTTTTCCTGAAAAAGTCGAGACTCTTGAAGGTCCCCAAACATCACTATGAATTAACGAAAAAGGTTTGGAGACTTTATATTTTTGAGTTTGAAAGAATGATCGATGATGTTTAGCCAATTCACAAAATTCACAATGATATGAAGAAGGACTTTTATTTTTAAATAGATTACGTAACAAATATCTTAAATAGTAAAAATTAGGATGTTCAAGCTTATAATGCCAAATCATAACCTTATCAAAATCAGAAACATAATTTAAATATAAAGTAGTTGTTGGTTGACTTAGATGGTCATCTTCAAGAAAGTAAATTCCACCAAATTCTTTAAGCATTGCCAATCATCCTCCCCAAGACCATGTCCTAAAATTCACACATAGAAGAGTCAAATATAATATGACTGTAACAACCCATTTGTGCCCGGGCCCATACCATTCAAAAAACCAAAAAAATAAAAAATAAAAAATAAAACCAAATAATATCCCTTTACAATCCAGATTTTTAAACGAAGCCCAAATACTATTTGTGGCCCAATACCAAACAAAACAGACTACCCAAAACTAAACCCCTAACCCAACAAAGACCCAAAACTTATGCGGCCCAAAAAGGCCCAACACCTAAATAGAGTCAGAAGCCTAGGGTTTCTGAAACCCTAGGCGCCGCAGCGAAACGACAAAATTCTTCCTCGCCTCAGCAAACAAAGACAACCCCTTCCTCGCGCGCAATCGTATACGGATAGTGCTTCACCACCGAGTAGGGGTGCTCAATCTGTTAACCGACCGATTAACTGACCCGAAATAACATTAACCGAATTAACCGACATTTCAAAATTTTTAACCGTTAACGAAACTGAAATTTTTTTAAAAAAATTAACCGAACCAAAATTTTTTCGGTTAATTCGGTCGGTTAACCGGATTAACCAAAAATTATATGTTTTTTTTATTTTTGGTTAAAAATTAACCGAATTAACCGAATTAACCGAATTACCCGAATTACCCGAATTACCCAAAATGAATCACTACATAATTAAAAAAATTAAATAATTTTAGTTTTAATTTTAGAATTTTATTTTTATTTATTAAATTATTTGTAATTTCTATGATTGAGTAATTGGGTTGGGTTGGATATTTGGGTTTGGATTGGGTTTAGATGAATAGTGGGCATATTTAGATATTATAATTTTATTTATTAATTTTTTCGGTTAAACCAAAAAATTTCGGTTAATCGACCGGTTTCGAACCGAATTAACCGTTAACCGAAAAATCACAAAATAATTAACCGACCCCCAACTGAAAAAATTCAGTTAATCGACCGATTAACCGAATTCGGTCGATTAACCGAATTTTGCACACCCTACCGCCGAGGTTCTCGCCATTCGCCTACAAAACAAGGAAAGAAAATAGACAGTAACAGCAGATTGTGATTTTGTATTTATTTTTCGATTTTATTTTTGGGTTATAAATAAACCCTAAGGCAATCTGTAAGAACACAAATACACACTATATACCAGGCAACACAAAAATATACAGAAATAAATAACAAATCTTCGAAATACAGAAGGTGATTTTCGACAATACTATTCTGTTTAGTTTTTTTTTTCTCTTTCTTCGTTTCATTTTCGACTATAAACAAAGTACGAGTTTACCTTTCGATTCGCGTGGAAGAAGTGAAGTTTTTGACCTCCGGTCGCCGTATTTGGCGGCACCGACGGTGGCGCGTGTGGTGGTAGCCCGTAGGTCCGATAACCGGAACCCAAACGGGGAAGAGAGGATTTCAGAGGATTCTTTTTAAGTTTTTTTTACAAACTAATACAAATGATTTTTTTAAAATAAAAAATGGCTTATATAGCAATATAGAAATGACGCTGTTTTTGCTTAAGCCAATAAGCATTAAACGACGTCGTTTAAAAGACCAGATCCGCGCGTTGACTCGAAACTCGGGAAGGATCCGCGTGTTTTCATAAAAGGGGGAATTTGCCTCTTTAGTCCCTCCGTAATTTTATTCTTTGTGATTTCGTCCAATTTAAATATTTCTTTTATTTTTCAAGTCAGCCCTGAAAATTTGCTTCTGTTTCAATTTGGTCCCTCGGGCTATTTAAAGGCTGATATCAGAACAACGCCGTTTAGGAGATAGGGCATAATTGCCCAATAAGTCTTTATATTTTGGCGCGTGTTCCAACATCGTCCCTTTTTTTTTTTACAATTTTACTTCTGATTTTCATTTATTTTTTGATTTGATCCTTGTTCAATTTTTTTAATTCTTTTTATTTTTATTTTAATTCTTATTTTTAATTATTTTAGTATTACTTATATATATTAAATTATTATTACTTATTATTTATATTAGGTTATTTTGTTAAGTTCAATATTATTTATACATTATTTTAAAAATTGCACATTAGTTATTATATTACATTTTTATTATATATATCATACATTATTATATTATATTATATATAACATTTAAATCGTTTGCATTGTATAAATTTTGTATATTGTATAACATATATTGTTTATATTGTTTAGTTTAAATATGTAATTTTTATGCATATATGTGTTAGATTATTGTATTAAAAATATATTTTTATTTAAAGTTATATATTATCTACTTAAAACTGTTTTTATCACGTATTATTGTTTATATTTATATATATATTAAATTTTTATTATAATTTATCCTTTATATTTTTTTCATATATTCTAAGTTTTTTTATATCATTTATTTAAAATAGATTGTTTATATATATAAATCGCTTTAGAAATTGTCATTTTTTTTATTCCTTTTTATTATAATATTTAAGTTTAAATATATCATTCATTTATTTAGTTTTATACTTGATCTTGTTTGTAGAGTTTCATATTCATTTCTTGAATTTTTTATCCTCCACATAGATTTTTTTAATTGTTGCTGCTTATTTTATATTTTGTACTCATTTATTTATGTTCTTTTATTTGCTTATTATTGCTTTAGCATGGTCCTTTTATTATATGTATCACTTACTATGTTACGTTGTTTTCCTTTTAATTGTTTATATTAGTATGAAATGTTAGTATATCATGTAATTTTATTAATTGCTTTTGGTATTTATGTTTTATGATGTATTAATGCGATATTCTTACTTGGATCACTGTTTAAAATAAAAAGACATTTTGCAAAATTACCATATTTTATCCAAAGATTTTTCTTAAATAAGGCAATATTTTGTATTTAGGAATTCGGGAAATAGTACTCTAACGTGCTAGGTTTCGATTTTTTATTTGACTAAATAACTGAATATCCTTTTAATAAATTTTGTAAATCATGAGATAACTTTGGTCACGAGGGTTTAAAATATCATGTCCTAACGTGCTGGATGTGATTTTTGTATTCTTTCGGAACAAAGGAATCTCAAATTCTAACTCAAATTGTTCAAGTTTTTAAGAAATCATGTTTTAGGATCTTTTCAAATTTTCAACATTTGGACATTAAATAATCAATTAAATACCAATTTTTTGGGCGATACGAGGGTGCTAACCCTTTCTCGTACGTAACCGACTCCTGAACCCGTTTTCCTAAATTTCGTAGGCCAAAATTAACATTTTAAACAAAAAATGTTTTATAAGGTGATCTGATCACACCTAAGTAAAAAGGATAGGTGGCGACTCCCGTTTTCGTTTTTTTAAAGCGGTTCCCGTTTTTCATAAAACTTAAAAAAATGGTTTCGACAATGACAATTCAAGGACTGAGATAATTTACTGACCGATATGAGATTACAAGCTAGATTTGGCACATATAAAACATCATGTAAAATCAAGGAAGACGAAATTTTAACAGTGCCTGTCTCAGCTATTGTCGAGAAAGACTCATCTGCTACTTTGATCTTTTTGTTTCCTGTGCAAGGTGTGTAAGTTGAAAAAAGAAAATGACTACTAGTCATGTGACCACTAGCTCCAGAATCAACGATCCACGTGTTTGTTTTACAAGGCTTGACACTGAAAAAAATAGAATAATCAATATGTGATTGGGCAAAAGAGGAAGAAGGATTATTGGATGAGTTAGGAATAGAAGAATTCATCCGAAACTGTGGTGATTGAAAAAACTTGTGTAGATGCTCTAATTGTTCCTTAGTGAATGGAGAACTTTCTAGAGAACTTTGGCCCTCATAATTTCCATTAGTTGTTTGGAAAGGTCTGCTATCCCCTGATTGTGAACCACGACCATTGCCACTCTTTTTTCTTCCATTTGTCAGTTTCCCATGAGCTTCTAACACGTTTCTCGAGTGTGCCAATAGCTTTTGCAGTGATCGCACCAATGCTTTTTCCTCTTTTCACTATCATCATTATTTTTAATAGTTACAAGAGCAGAATTATCATCATTAGCTTCAAACATTGGCCTTAACATTACTTTTCTCCTTGTCTCCTCTCTTCTAAGCTCAGAAAAAATCTCACAAAATTTTGGAAGCGGTTTTTTTCCTAAGATTCGAGATCTCACTTCATCAAATTCTTTAGTTAAACCAATCAAAAAAAATAAGCTCTTTCATTCTCTTCTTTTTTCATAGCTTTTACACCATCTCCAGGATACTCCCATTCATCATTATAACACTGATCTAGTTCTTGCCAAAGAGGCATCATCTCGTTATAATAAAAAGTAACTTCTTTTTCCCCTTGCCTAGCTTTCCAAAGTTTTATTTTTAACTCAAAAATCTGTGAAGCATTTTCTAAATCTGAATAGGTGTCTTTCACAGCATCCCAAACATCTTTAGCAGTTGGGAGAAAAAGAAAAGGTTTACTTACAGACGCTTCCATGGAATTAATAAGCCACGCAATTATCATTGAATTTTCTAACCTCCACTTGCTCCTCTTTGGATCGCCCACCTGTGGTTGCTTGACTTCTCCATTTAAATGACCTAGCTTGCCGCGCCCATCAATTGCTAATTTTACTGACTGCGACCATTCCAGATAATTCTTGCCATTCAGCTTGTGAGATGTCAGCTGAAAAGAAAGGTGAGATGCCTCTGCCCCTTGAGTCACTGTACTCTCGGTAGTTGTTTCAATGCTAGAACTTTCTTCCTCTATTTGATCGCTGGATCTCTTATCTCCAGTGAAGATTATTTTAACCATGATATTATTAGAGATTTAACCTAGCTCTAATACCATGAAAGTTTTTAAGAGAGCTTTTAATAAAACTGTCCTATTATTATCAACTAAAGAACTGAACTTAAATAGAGAAAAGAGTCTTAATCCTAACTAGGAAAATAACTTCCTTATTTTAATAAACTACTAAAACATAAGGGAACACCTTATTCTAATAAACTACTAAAATATAAAATAAAATATTTCTAGAATATTAATAAAACTTATCTACCTAAATAAATTTAAAATATATACATATTTCAACACAAAGATTGATGATAAGAAAAACACTAAAAGAAAAGTCTTATTTGAGTAAAGCACTTACTTTTTGTACTGTAAACTTAACCAATTGAATGATCTTATTGTTAAAATGGACTGAAACAGATGAGAACATATGCATTTAACAGAAAAATCTACCTCCTACGCCACCGTCAGAATAGATTGCACAGCTACGCCAGATGCCTCTGCTAAAGCCATAATCCCAATAACAAATAGACCAACAGATGAAAACCTGTCTATAGTTAACAACTTCTCCCTATCAAGCCCTGCTAAAGTCTTAGTAGCCAGTGCACAACCAAGTACGTTTGTTTTCCAACGATGCAAAAACCAGACAAATGAAAGGATAGCTGCACCCCTCCATGCCTGCACAATATATTGTGATGAAACAGTACTTGGTGCCACCACCATGCAACTGCAAGTCCAGGTATCTTTATTCATTATTCATAGACCCCAAAAAAAATGTAGAAACATATGAACAAATGGATACAAAGAGTTGAACATAGAAATCCAGAACCACTGACATTTGAGAGATTGCCATGAAGGTAATTACATATCTCACTGGATCCTCCAGAGCTCCCCACAAGCTTTTATCATATGGCACTTGATCCCCAAGCATTCTTCCAGATGGCAGGATTGAAGTTTGTATCGCATACTCATGAAATCTTCTCAAAAGCCCAGGCAAGACCACCCAAGCTAATATGGTGAGAGTCAAAGTAAACCCAACAGGAAGAACCACATCCTTAAGATACGGATGAGTATCAAGCAACTGATTAACATGAGGCTTCAGTTCATTGGAGACTTCTTTAGCCTTCTGCCCAGTATAACCTATTGCATACGCAGCACTATGCCAAGCATCTTTGACTTTATCACCCCAACCACTACCAATACCATCACTTTTACTAACATCTACTTCCGCTCCACCAGAAGCAGCTGAAACCTTATCTGCCTTGCTACTGAAAGACAATGACTGCGATTGATGTATCAACACTGGGCTTATCGAAACTAAAGGAAACACACTCCGGAAAGGCAAATTTGATGAAGTCGAGGATAATGCAGACATGGGATTGGATTTGTACATAACAGACCGCAACTTTACTACAAATATTCATAAACTTTGCAGCACAACGAAGTTTTGTTTTATTATAGAAACCATTCACAGAACCATAAGATGGTCTGACATAGTTTTTGTAAGCAATTCCTGTAGGCTTCATTAATGAATTGTATAAAGCCGATGACGATTTTGAAGAGGAATATAGGGAATTAGAAAATAACCTCAGTCTTGAAAGCTTAATTCCAATCATTACAGCAACAAAGCAACTGAGAGTTACTCACATGGTCCAAAAAAGTGAACATCTACAAAATTTGAATAACAAACTGAATCCAGAAACAATTCTCAATCTGCAAATAACAAAATCTTCAACGAATTATTATCAAAGCTAAATTCAAAAACGTCAATCACAATTTCATGATCAAGAAAATTTGTACAGAATTGAACATTGGAATAAATTTAGACACAGTTAATACAATTTCAATAATAAAAATACGAATTAACAAAAAAAAAGAGTTAGAACTAACGGTTTCCGCGAGTAGATTTCAGTCCAGTTGGTTTTAGGCGATAAGTAATTCAAATTCATATGCATAAAGGACCTAAAGTAATTCAAATTTCTAAGCGATTAGCTTCTTTTTTTCTTGCATTTTCTCAGCAACCAAACGAAACATGGAGATTATTATAAGGAATCAATAATAAAGTAATAAAAGCTATAAGAAACTTCACTAACCTTTGACGGTAGCCTTTGAGGGTATCTTTGAGGTGAAGCTTCCAAAGAAGAACAAAAGATCAATGGAGGGCGGAAACGGAGGCTTGCCAGAGACTTGTTTAGTTCATGAAATGTGTGTAATCTCGTGATCGTACATGTTGTTTTATTTTCGTCTGACGTGGTGTTGGATTATAAGTATAACGATCTAACGGTTGAAATTTATCATACCTTGCCTCTTCACACTACACCAAAACAGACTTTTAGCGGCGTTTTTAGTGGCGTTTTAAGTAAAAACGCCGCAAATATTATACATTAGCGGCGTTTGAAAAAAACGCCGCAAAAAAAAGAGCAATAGCGGCTTTTATTAGCAAAAACGCCGCTAAAAAGGACATATTGCGGCGCTTTTTGGAAAACGCCGCTAAAAGTTTTTCATATTTTTTCCTCATTCTTGCTTTGAATTATATTTTATTTTGATACATTCACTTATAAGCAATGAGAAAGTTTTATTTTAGTTACTTAATTATGAAAAGTTACAAATTGCTAACTAAACAATTTAGAAGTTTTCATTTAAGTTACAAATTAAGCTATTCAAATTGATTAAGGGTTTAATGTTTAGTATGTTAATTTCATGGTTTAGGGTTTGTTGTTTTGGTGTATGGGTTTAGTGTTTTAAAGTTTGTTGTTTGGGTTTATTGTATAGTGTTTAATATGTTAGTGTTTACCGGTATTAAGGTTTAAATACTGTTAGTGATTAGGGGTTTTGGGGGAATGGTTATTAATGGGTTAGGGTTTTAGGTTTAGGGTTTATAGATTATAGTTTATGGGTTTAGGGGAAATGGTCGATGTGTTAGGTTTTTGATTTTAGGGTTTATGGTTCAGGTTTAGGATTTTAGGGTTTAATTAGGGTTTAAGGTTTAGGGTTTATGACCCAAAATCCCGAAACCGAAATCCCTCATGAGGGATTTATGGTTAATGTGTTAGCTATTAAAATATATGTTCTGAACTACACTAACATTGGCCACATGAATTCCCAATTTAGTCTCAGATTATGGTTTAAGGTTTGCAGTTTAGAGTTTATGGATCGAGTTTTATGGTTTAAGATTTATGTTTTGGGGTTTTGAGTTTGCTGTTTAGGTTTTAGTGTTTGTGGTTTATGATATAATATTTAAGGTTTAGGGTTTATGATTTAGGGATTAATCTTGAATTTTTTAGAATATAAATCAAAATAAGAAAAGTGTAAATTATTATTTTAAAAAAAATATATATAAAATATATTGATGTATTTATATTTTAAAATAATGTGTATGATTAAATCAAAATTAAAGTTTCAACTATACATTTAAACCACAATTAGAATTTCACATCTAGAATTACACATTAAACAAAAATTCATATATATATAATTCTAAATAAGATGTATCTATATCAAAAATTTAGGTGTATATACATATAATTAAATGCCATTTCACTACACCACGAGTCAGTGTTACAACATTGGAATATTCTCGCCTATCAGGGGCACTCATTACTGACATTGACTCTATTTTGACCCAAATTAAAAGACCTAAATAGTTCCCATAATTTGTAATCAAATTAACTCTAAAAGAAAGTATAGAAATGATTTGAAAAACTTCAAATAAGCTTAAATATGTTAAAATGAAATGATTAGATAAATATTTAAATTAAACGATGGTTGTATTTAATCAGAATATTTCTTACTCAAAATTTAGGATGAAATTGGATAGAGGATATTACATGTATAGTAAGATAAATATAGTTTTTTAAAAGTTTAAAAATTATAAAAATCTTCAAAATTTTTTGAATTTTTTTTTAAAAGTTTAATATTCAAAATTTTTAATAAAAATTCAAAAAAATGATAATATCAGCAAAAAAATTGTGAAAAAAAATAATTAAGAAATGAAAAAAAATTAAAATTGAGAATAGTGGCGTTTTCGTAAAAAAAGACCACAAATATGCTTGTCTATTGTAATTAAAACGGCGTAGTTTTGTATATTTTAGTGGCGTTTTTTATTTAAACGCCGTAATAAGTATGTCTTTAGCGGCGTTATTTGATAAACGCCGCAATGCTTGAATAGTTTTAGGGAAAACATCGCCTTTTGCTCTCCTGAATTTCATTTCCCCCTCCTTCTGAATTTCATTTCCCCCTTCTTCTGCTTTCATTTTACTTTTTTGTTTCTTCCTTATCTTGCAAGAGTGCAAGCCATACTGCATAACTGATTTTTTCTGAGCTCTGGCTTTTTAGTCCTCTCCTTCATGCAGATTTCCATCTTGATTTTCATCGCACGCGAGATTAAACGTTGTCCAAATCCAAGCCTTTACCAATTCAAAGGTTTGTTTGGGTTTTGGTTTGTATGTGGTTAGGTATTTTTGGATTTGTTTAGTTTTTGTTGGGGTTTTCCGATTCTCTCTGCTTCAACATGATTTTAAGCGAAAAAATCTTTCATCCCGACTTTCTATTGATTTTTTTTTTTCTGTAATTTATAATTATTCCACGATTGTAATGAAGCGAACTAGGTTTGATTTCACAAATGCCCAAAAATAAAAGTTAAATCCAGTTTTTCTTTTTTTTTATTTTCTTCCAATAACATCAATTTCTTAGTGTTAGCAGCCAACGTAATAAGTTGTCTTAGAACGTGTTGTTCCTTTATTGCTTTATTATGTTAAACTAATGTAGAAATATGTATTATTTTAGGCAATGGACTCCAATAAGAATTGACGATCGGAGAGCAAATTGGGCAAGGTAATTTCCTTCAGTTAACAGCAACTGGGAGACATGAAGGAATTATGAACTTGTTTATAACTGGAGCCATTACTTTATGTTAAAACTCTGTACTGATTCTACTTCATTCTTACTTGATGTCGTGGGTAATATCACAACCTGAATTATTTAAGTACATACTTAATTCTCCTTTGCTTTCCTTGTGGGTTCTTGTGGAACAGTATATCATGGTCTGTGGTATGCATCAGTATGTTCTCTTACTCCTTTCACTGCCTTATTTTTTGGGAGGATGAATAAACACATTATTGGTGGTACTATATGGTGTTGAGTTCGTATAAATTGGAAATTTGGTGACAAACCCATCAGCCAATTGTTTATATGGTGTTGAGTATTATAGGTTCATTACCTACATTGATCCCTAAGTCTAATATAGACAGTGCAATATGAAAAATCCGGAGTTCATTTCGGGATCTTATGCCATACTTGCAGTCCATTCCGGTTAATGGAAGCCATGATGTCACTGCTATACATGAGCTGTTTTACTCGTTAGTTATTTATATTGGTTTTACATAGAAATGGTAGGAAGCATGAAAAAATGTAAATCACCTTACTATTTGTGTAAATCAACCATGTTCATCGCAGGATGTTGCTGTCAAGGTATTCCCGAACCTGGAATATTCAGATGATGTCATACATTCCTTTAGACAGGAGGTGTGCTTTATTGTAAAATTACTTTTAAATTGCTTTGCAGTCACCAACTGGCTAAGATAACTGCATTTGTTATCATTTTGAGTTTCTTTCTTCCTCTTCTAATTCTGACACCTCAATTTAACTGATGTTGCTTGATAATGCCAAAATTCTAAAACAGTAAACAACTTGATAATGCTTGATAATGCTTGATAATTGCTTGATAATGTCATCACTAGGTGCTTAAAGACACCTCAATTTGTCTTGTATCAGAAGTCCATGTCCGATCATTTGTAGGCATTGCTTCTATTGCATATCTAAGTTGTTTGTGGTTTTGGAATTGCCACTTTATTATTATTATTATTATTAGACATATTGATAGACTGCTTAGAAGTGGAATGTTGTTTAGTCAGTTACTTATATATAGTATAATACACATATATATATAATATATATTATAGATGATCTTTAATAATTGAAATCTGGGTTTTTTTTAATTTTAGCAATTTTTTTGTAAGCATGAAAGTAAGTTGACCTATAATTCATGAAGTTGACCTATAATTCATTATTTTTCTTTTCTTAATAATTTGAATTAGTATAAAGTAGCTTAAGTTTCGTTTCAGTTAAAAATTCATTGTGATTTGATATGTTTCAGTTAATATCGGCTTATACCAATGTGTATTAATTTATAACCATTCATTAAATTATTGAACTTAATTAATAATTTTAAAATTTATTTTACATATTATAATTAAGAAATATTTGCAAGTATATTATATATATATAATATTTTGAAAAATTATAAATTCGAAACTATATACTAAAACACAATAACACATACTCATATTAAAATAAAAATGATACATAAATATCTTGTAAGTTAAACTGAACATTGTTTTGTTGGAGTTATTAGGGACCTATCTTTTAATGAGTTATATGGAGACATACCATTTTCGATATCGAAATTGAGGCAACTGGAATTCTTGTAAGTTAATGTATATATCTTCATTTTTGTGATAGCTTTTTTACTAGACAGTGAGCTATTAAACTTAATGTATATATCTTCATTTTTTGTGATAGTTTTTTTTTTTTTTTACTATGAAAATATTAAACATTGGTGATTGCTGGAGTAAGAAGGGTGGGTATAGATTTGGCTACGTTTAGGTTGGTTCTTGCCACATTGAGTTGGAGGATTTTCTTCCTGGTAATTCCATGAAAATAACTTACTCACCTTGAGTAAAAAGTGGAAACAAATAAAAAGAGATATGGGAAGTGTTGTATGTTTGATGCTTCTACTGATATTAAATTTCAATGTCTATATTGCTTTAAGCTGATTGACATTGAGATTGCTTGTTGAAGTATTGATTGATGAAAACATCTTTTTGAATTTGTGATAGATTTTCAAAGTGGGAATTTATTGATATTCTTTGTTACTTACTTGTGTATCTTGGTCATTGGTACATTTATTTAATTTGTAATAAATTTTCAAAGGGAAGTAGCTATAGCTCTCTTATTTTCTCTTTTAAAATGTGTTTTGTTGTTAACTTTTATCCGAGTTGATGTCCTATCTATTGGAATCAGAAAATGTTCTATCACCTCACCAACTCATGCAAATATATTTCTTCAGAATAATACATTAATTCTAAATTTAACTTTTATTTTATTGAACGATGGATCGATCCTACGAAACTTCCCTTATGGAATTTTGATGGTTCGAGCACCGATCAGCCTCCTGGTGACGATATCGAAGTCATTCTTCGGTACATTTTATTTAATTTATTTTCTTGGATCTTTTACATTAGATCATAGTTATCGAAATTAACTGTTGATGCTTGTGTAAAAGAAATGTCCTCTGATTATTTGTTGAGATAATTTCTAATCCTGAATACTTTGTTTATTCAGATTATATATATGTTTACATGTAAGTTACTTAAATGTGAAAAAGTATAGAGTTTAAGAACGACCAAATTGAAGACCAGAGACTAATTACAAGACTACAAGCAAAATTGATCCAAATTGATTTAATTGCTACCAATTGGATTAGAGCTGAAAAAGTACAAGAACTAAAATTGATTAAATTAAAATATATAAGTATTAAATTTAGAATTTAAAAATAATATAGGGAGTAATAGTAAATTTTAACTTTATTGTCCAATATAAAGCAAATTCTCATTGTTTATGATATAGTTTTTGAGGGGATACACTACTTTGGGAGTTTGGAACCAAATCTAAACATGCAGACAAATAACTTAACTATCTTAGCGAATAATAATATTTAAGCCTTTTAAGCTCATACAAATATATTAGAAGAAACAATAATTACATTATGGTTAGAACAAAATGTATACTTTTACAAGTTCAAGCATTCACATGGTAAGACAATAATGAACACTCGAGTGCATGCCCCATGCATTAACCTTATTAACCATATTGATCAATTTAAATGCTTAAGTTATCAATTTAAATGCTTAAGTTACTTAAATTGATCCCTTTTTTTCTATGTATATATTATGATATATATGTTTACATGTAAGTTATTGTTTCTAATTGTTTATGCTTAAGTTATTCTTTTAATATACGTTTTTAATATATATTTGTATGAAGGTATAAGATCAAGTTTATTTATTTGTTTATTCAATATTTTATAAAATCTTGTGTATCATCTATTCTACCTTTTTATTCCAATATTTAAATTGTTAAATAATTCAATTTTGAAACTAAATATAGGTTCCTTCAAAGCAAATACTTCCAATTCCAAGACTGACCTTAAGTTGTTGCTTTGCTTACTTCAGATTAACAAAGATCAATAGCTTTGGAAGAGGTACCTTTTTATTGCTCTTTTCCCTTATTAGATGTAGACTTTTGCATTCTCTTATTTGTTTATACTGAAATGATGTTTGTGCAACAGCTTTCTATTTTCTCATTTGTTCTATTCTCTTTGCATTTTATGTAAAATGGGGATTGCTTGTGAAAGTATAGTTAAAACATAAATACTGGTTTTTATCAAAAAAAACATAAATATTGGTTTTTACCACATAATGATTAGTAAAAGAGGGATTGTGAGATGAAGCATGCTAGTTGTTTAAGATAATGGGAGATAATGCTGTTATAATGGGAGAAAAGATATTTCTCTTCGTAAATATAAAATAAAAATTAAAGTAAAGAACTTGATTGGATAAAAATGAAGCATAATGACATATTTGCAAAATGCGTGCATTTTTGAATTTAAGCACCATCCTCGTAGACGTATCATTAGTTAATCTGTTTGCTATGATGCTAATCTACATGACTTTTTTTTTCCTTCGCATTCACTTTATCTTGCCTATTCTCTTATGTCAGCATGCATTTTATGAAATTGCCAATTCTCTGGTGGATTTTTGATTTCTAAACTATAAAATTGGTCATGCAGAGAGGTCAATGGAATGAAGGTTCTTCAATCGAAACCGCAATGTGATGCAACAAATTAGGTATAAAATTGTATCAATTATGGTTATGATGTATTAAATTATATATTTTTAAATTGGATTTGTGGCGTTTTTATAATTTTTTATTTTTTTATTTTTTAGGACTTTTAGCGGCGTTTTTGGTAAAAGCGTCGCTAAAAGTATAATATTTTAATTTTTTTATTTTTAGGACTTTTAGTGGCGTTTTCCGTAAAAGCGCCGCTAAAAGTACAATATTTTAATTTTTTTGTTTTTTAGGACTTTTAGCGGCGCTTTGGTAATATTTTAATTTTTTTTATTTTTGTGATTTTTAGCGGCGTTTTAGGAAAAGCGCCGCTAAAGACCATGACTTTTAGCGGCGTTTTTGGGGAGGTGCCGCTAAAGACCATGTTCTTTAGCGGCGTTTAAAAAAAACGCCGCTAAAGAACATGGTCTTTCGCGGCGTTTTTTCAACATAAACGCTGCAAAATTTTGCGGCGCGTGTAGTAGCGGCGTTTTTTGGGGCGCTTACCAAAGCGCCGCAAACACTTTTAGTGGCGCTTATAAACGCCGCTAAAGGCCAAAAAAAACGCCGCTAAAAGTCTGTTTTGCTGTAGTGTCAATGTGTCATTTAGAAATCCGCTTACCTTTCGATGTTTACATTTTTGTTGATAGTTAAATCTAGCCTTTCGATCTTAAAAATAAATAAATAAATAAATAAATTTGACTATTAATCTATAAAAAAAGTCAAATTATAGTTTTTAAGAAAATTGGTAATTAAAAGGTTAAATTTTTAAATATGATAGCCCATATGACAATTAATATGTACTTTATATTATTTTTTTTTGAATTTTTTATTTTATTTTATTTTTTGGATATTTTTATAATTTTATATTATTTGCTGACGTGATATGTAAGATACATAGTGTCATATCAACATAAAGTATACATGGATTGCGTAGTGGGTTAACACACCGATCGTTAAAAATTTCATATTTTAGTCACATTTCCATTAAAATAATGATTCAACTCTTTTTGAAATATTAACAACTAAATTTAACTCAAAAAAAGAATAATGGTCAAATTGATAGAAAATATAAATGTTGAGGGTTAAATTTAGTATTATGCCTATAAATGAATTAATATAATTTTTTTGTCTCTAAACTAAACAATTAGGTCCATTTTGATAAATTCACTTTTTTATCCATTTTGATATTTGAACTTGGTGGCTTTTCCTACTCTAGTATTTAAACTCGAATTTTGTAAAAGTGTGATGACATGGTATTATAATATTGTGCTATGTCATCACACTTTTACGAAATTCAAGTTCAAATATAAAATGAGACAATAAAAATATACATACACCAACTCATAAAATTACAAGGCCTTCCTTCCTTTCTCTTGCTCTTTCTCTTTTTTTTTTTTTTTAATCCTATTTTTTTGTCGTAACTAAAATTCCACCGTGAGCCGTAATAATCTCATCGCCACAAATGATCTCCGAAAAGATAAACGATAGGCCATGAAATGTCATTTTTTTTCTTTTTATACATATTATTCACTATAAATTTCAGCAACATAAAATAGATCCAAGGTGGATCATACAATGTGGGTTAGGTAATTTTGGCACCAATATTATAATATGATCCATTAATGATTAGGTTACTCTTTGAAAATCCACTCAAAATATGAAATGATTTAAACAAGAAAAAAATCCAAACAAATAAAAATTTAAGCTCATTTAAAATATGAGTTGAGCTCAAGCTCAACAATCAAGGCGAGAGCCTGACTTGGTCTGACCCATTTTCTAGTTATCTAATGTATTGTATTATATAATTTATATCATATAAAAATTAAATTTATAGTGATAAATAATTTTATAATATAATATTAAAAATTGTTGAGTTACCTAAATATAATATTTTTAACAAATAAAAAATGTATAAAATCACTAAATAACATAAATACTTAAAAAAACTTAAAAATAAAATGGATGAGCTTAAAATGAGTTTAGATTAGTTATTTACAAATATTAGTAGGCTTTGACAAAAGTTTAAGTCTATATTTTGTGCTGGACTAGACCAGACTTAGACAAAAATAAATAAATCTGATTCGAACTTGAACTAACTCATAAAAAAAAAAGAGTGAGACATTGTATTTCCCCACATATTCTTCCTCCTATGTTGCACTATTCCATGCATTTTTTTAGAAATTTCTATTGTTCACTTTGAAAAAGAAATATACCAAATTTTTTAGTTAAAACATTAAAAATCTTGGTATAAGTTTGTAAGTAATGCTAATAGTCAAGGCTTAATGATTGGCATCAACACAATTCACTTACTAGTTGTTTTTCATAAAAAATCAAGTTCTTCCTTTTGTGGCATAATCATAATTGTCAACGGCCTTTTTATTAAACTAACCTAAAAAAATTAATTAATTATCAAAATAACTCACCTTTTTAATTAAATATTAAAATGACCCAAAAGCTACAGTAAATTTAGGTGGAGCCAAATTAAATGGCTCCACCAAGTTGCCACGTCAGCATAGGGAATTAAAAAATAATTTTTTGGTGGAGCCATTTTGAATGGCTCCACCTGTATAAAATACAAGGAGAATACTGTAAAATCTAAAAAATTGGGGGCCTTTAAAATAATTTTCTAATTTTTGGTGGAGCCATTTGAAATGGCGCCACCACCTTTACAGCTTGTTTTTTTTTTTTTAATTTTGTCTTCTTTTTTTTTTTTACTTTTTCATGTATTTAAAAAGTTAAGGGCCTAAAAAGCAATTTTCTCTTTTTTGGTGGTGCCATTTGAAATGGCGCCACCACCCTCCTGAAACTTTTTTTTTTACTTTTATATTAATTTCTTATTAAATTTATATTATTAATTTTAAAAAATTTGTAATGTGTATTTAAAATGTTTTATAATATACTTTTAAAAATTTTAAATAGTATTTTAAATAAATTTTTTAACTTTAGATATATTTTAGTAATTATTTTAAATATTATATTTCTTACTTTTTTCAAGTTTTTGAAAAGTTTGGGGGACCTAAATTTTTTCCTTTTTTTGAGAGAAAAGTTATGTATTTTATTGTTTTATTTGTATTTTTTATAGTTAATGTTATATTAAAAATAATTGTTGTATTTATGTTTTTTTTGGTTGTACAGATATTAAAATGTCTTCTGGAGCAAATACGGATCACACATCATCGATGATCGACGAAACAGTAAAATTATTTATAATTGAAATAAAAAATCGTTTTAGTAACTTATTTTTTCTTGCTAATCGCTACTCTGTTGAACGTATTTAAAATTTAAGTCCCCCAAACTTTTCAAAAACTTGAAAAAAGTAAGAAATATAATATTTAAAATAATTACTAAAATATATCTAAAGTTAAAAAATTTATTTAAAATACTATTTAAAATTTTTAAAAATATATTATAAAACATTTTAAATACACATTACAAATTTTTTAAAATTAATAATATAAATCTAATAAATAAAATAAAATAAGAAATTAATATAAAAGTACAAAAAAAAAAGTTGCTTTTTAGGGAAAAAAGGGAAAATTGCTTTTTAGGGAAAATCAATATTTCAAATGGCACCACCAAAAAAGGGAAAATTACTTTTTAGGCCCTTAACTTTTTAAATACATGAAAAAGTAAAAAAAAAAAGACAAAATTAAAAAAAAAAAGCTGTAAAGGTGGTGGCGCCATTTCAAATGGCTCCACCAAAAATTAGAAAATTATTATAAAGGCCCCCAATTTTTTAGATTTTACAGTATTTCCCTTGTATTTTATACAGGTGGAGCCATTTTGAATGGCTCCACCAAAAAATTATTTTTTAATCCCCTATGCTGACGTGGCAACTTGGTGGAGCCATTTAATTTGGCTCCACCTAAATTTACTGTAGCTTTTGGGTCATTTTTGTATTTAATTAAAAAGATAGGTTATTTTGATAATTAATTAATTTTTTGGGTTAGTTTAATAAAAAGGCCAATTGTCAACACATTTTCCTCCAATAAAGTGTTAAAGCAAGAGTTCATTGGGAAAATTGTGGTTTCACCTTTTTCAGTGTAGCACTTAAATTTTTTTCAAGTACAGCTATTCAAGGATCGGGTGGTCCAAGCTCACTTTAGGTCAAGTTTGTGCAACAATTTTCATGCTTGATCTTATTTGAATTTAATTTAAAAATATATATTTAATATTTAATTAGTAAAATAGGTTAACTAGTCAAGTCAAAAATCAATCTAAACTTAATTTTTTTAAGTGAAGTCATAATTTGATCTATGAGCAGATTTACTTAGAGATAACTACTAGATAGGGCGAGATTGTTTTTGCCCCCACCCTTGACATCAACCTGGTATACCCCCAACATAACTCGATTCCAACTCGATCCAAAATTATATATTAATTACCTACCATAAAACTGACCTGAAAAATCAGCTTTACCTAACTCTGACCCCATATGCCACAGTTTTTTAGATTAAAATAGAATATTTTTCATTTTTCAACAATACTATTAATTATTTTCTAGGGATAATTATAATATTAATTTATATTGTTGTTGCTATTGCAGCAATTAAGAAGATGTGAGTTTGAACATGCTTAAGTGCATGTTTACTCTAATTTAGGATTGTGAGGGATTATAAGATAAAAGTAGACATTGTATTAAAATATATATACTAGAGCAAATATTAATATAAAATTTAAAATAATATTATATGAGGGCATTTTGATAATCATCACCAACAAGCAGAGACAATTTTCCTAAATCCAAACCGATGAAATCCAACCCTCCCAAAATCCGATTCCGGAAAAACCCCACTCTTTGGTTAAGTGAAAACCTATTGAATTTTTTTTTTTTGTCACCAGGTCTACTACTAAGTATTTTTAGGGTAATACAAAGAATATATTCCCTGTTTGTTTCTTATTTCATTTTTTATGTAATAAATTTCCAAAATAAAAATAAAAATAACAACATTAACATGAAAAAACTTAAAATGTAACCTGAAAAATAAAATCAACACCATATATTTAAAATATAGAATGATTAACTTAAAAATAACACAAAAAATAGTTTTTATTATTTCTTCTTCTCTCACATTCTCCTTATTTTTCTTATTTATCAACCTGCAAAAAAACAAAAAACCACTTGTCAAAGCCTCAAATCACAACATTTATCGTGCGTTCATATATTTACTTTTTATTAATAATTATAGATTATTATATTAATTTTTTATAAAAATTATTAATTATATATATTTGAAATATTATCTTAGCAACCATCAATACATAATTTAGTTTATAAAGCTATATTAATCTTCTTTGATTCACAAAGATTATAAAGGAAAACATTATTAAGTGTTTATTAATTTTTTTGTATAGTTTTAAATTTCAAATTTTAAGAATCTTATCCATTGTGAATTTATATTTAACCCAGTAACTAAAGTTTAGTTTAGTTTTATATTTTATTTTATTTTTGGCATAATTTAATTTATATATTTTTATAGTATTGTGAGTAGGTTTAAATTGATAACACTATTAACTATATTTTTTAATAATAGGAGCTATTAAAGTTACATTATTATTTAACATTAAATTATGAGCTTTAAAAAATAACTCCATGTCTGAAACTCGGCCGCCGGTGGAGTTTGCGATTGGCTCCAATTCGTCGAGTTTGAATAGTGGAATTGGCCGGGCCACGAAGAAGGTTAGAAGGCGTGTGGATCAACCCCCAGAGTCGGAGGATCCTACGGTGGATAGAAATGGTCAAATAGTACTACAAGGATTAAATTCGAGGTTTTATTACAAGGAGACGCTAATGGGTGGAGGCGTTAACTTGTCTGAGCATGCTTGTATGGAGGCTGAATTTTAGCTGCAAATCGGAGACTTTACGACGAATAGGGTGGATGGGATTCCGTCAGTTAATTTTTCTGATCGTGTTCACAGTTTTAAAGAGAATAAAATGAAGACCTCTTTAGTGATTAAGTTGCTTGGGAGAAATATTGGGTTCAATGCGCTCCTTAACAAGGTACAAATGTTGTGGAAACCTAAAAATCTCTTTCAACTTATGGATTTAGAGAATAGCTTTTACCTTGTTCGTTTTCTTGACAAGGGGGATCTGGAAAGTGTGGTTACGGGTGGAACGTGGGTTATTTACGGGCACTACTTATCTGTTCAACCATGGACTCCCTCCCTTTCCACTGATAAGGATGTGATTGATAGCCAAGTGGTTTGGATCATGTTACCTGGGTTATTAGAATTGCTTTTACTCGAAATTCCTTCTTAAGGCGATAGGACAACTTATTGGCCTAGTGGTTAAAATTGATGTGAACACTATGCAGGCAAAAAGAGAGAGGTTTGCTCGTATGGCTGTGAATATTGATCTAAGGAGGCCCCTGATTCCGAAGATTAGAGTTGAGGGACGATTTCAGAAGGTGGAATACGAAGGTTTACCTAATGTGTAACAATCCGATTTTGACTCTAATCAGAATGGTGGTTTCGGGACCACGAATCCGAGTCAGAAAATATTTAAATATTATTTTCCGTGTTAATTATATGTGAATTAGTATGTGTGAAAGTTTTGTATAAAAATTTGATGGTTTGTGTGCTTAATTAAATAAAAGGGCTTAATCGCGTAAAATGAAAATTTGATGGTTAGTTGTGAAAGTGCCTAATTGTGATTGTCTCTTTAATATGGAGGATTTATGTTGCAATTAGGCCATTTTTAAACATGTGGTTGTTGTATGATTTTATATATTAAATTTTTTATAATATTTAAAGTTTATATTATAATAATATAAAATATGTTATAATAAACATAACATAATTTAAAAGCCAAAGTTTCTTTTATGCTTTCATAACCGAATAACAAAAACAAAAAGAAAAGAAAAAGGAGTTAGGCATTCCGCTATCTTTGGATTTGATTAAGTTATGTACCTAGCTCGGTTTTTGATAATTTTTACGTTTTTGAGATCGTTGCTATGAAATGTATAAAGCCCATGCTTCAATTTTTAATTTTGATGAATATTTTGAGTTAGGCCATTGATGATAGCTTGTGATTTTTGTTGTTTGATGATGAAATATCAAAGATATATGAAAGATTAACATGTTTTGTCTTTGAGTTTTTGATGAATTTGAGTAATTTGGACTAAATTGCAAAAATAAATTTTTGAGGGAGTAAAATGTGAAATAAATGAAATGCATGGACTTGTATGAGCATCGTTAGTATTCGGCCTAAGCATAGTGTGTGCAAATTTTGTGTATTTTGTGTTTTGTACAATAGGGACTAAATTGTAAAAAATGTGAAATGTTAGGGGCAAAATGGTAATTTGCCCATTTATGTGTTTTTAGACTAAATTGAATGAAAATATGTTGAATGAACTTAATTTGAAATTATTTAGATCAAGAACAAAAATGATCAGGATTGGATCGGGGAAAAACGAAGTTGATCGAATAGTTGGAAAACACAGTCCGTCGATACTCGAGGTAAGTTTTTAAGCAATTGAGTTGAATTAATTTTTCTGTAATGTTGTATACATTTTTAATAGAGGTGAATATGTACAATGTTGATATTTCCGAATATGATATTGGTAGGAGATGAAAATAGCTGAATGGGAAGTAAACATATATGTGTTAACGATATAGCCATGTGTGATATTGAATTGAGATACAAACATAGCTGAATGTGATGTATGCCTATATGTCAATGAAATAGCCGAATGTGAGGTTGATATAAAGATGTAATAAGCTAAATTGTATGTATATATATGTTTATTGAAGTGAGTAACAGGTTCAAGTAAAGCACTAAGTGTGTGAATCTTAATACCGAGCACTGTGTGTGCAAAATCGGTCATTTGGCACTAAGTGTGCAGAATATTAATGTAATGGCGCTAAGTGTGTGATACATTACAAGTCTTTGGCATTATGTGTGCGATATGTTAAGGTGATGGCACTAAGTGTGCGATACGTTACATGGTTTGGCACTGAGTGTGCGGGTTTGCGGATTCTCCAAGAATATCGGTTAGTGAAATGTGTTAAACAAAATTAAATATCAAGTATGTGATTTATGATGGTTTGAAAATTTGTACAAATTTGGTAAGTGATATATGCATATGAAATTAAAGAAATGTGATGTATTTAATTGCTTATGAATTTGTTTTGATATGAGAAAATTGTTTATAGTTTGAGGTGAAACCTATTATTGAATGTTTGAGTATTCGGTCTTAAGGCTACGAAATATGATAGTAAATGAATGGTGTTATAATTCATACCTAAGGTTATAAATCTTGAAGATGATTAAAATGAATTGATTTAATTAGTAAAATGTTAAATTGTATACTTTTACAATTGCTTATAACTTATTAAACTATGATAGCTTACGGTATGTGTTTAATTACTTTGTTTTATAGATTTTGAAAGACAAGTTTTGAGCTCGGGGATCATCATCAAAGTCTATCACACTATCGACTAATTTTGGTACCTTATAAGTTAAATTTTTGTAACTATGGCATGTATAGGCTATGTAACTTTTGAATCTATTTTGAATGGTGTATATATATATGCCATGCGAAAATGGCTAAATTGTGGTAATTAGGGTCTATGCGAATTCGGCTATGATGTTAATTTATTATGATGGTATAATTTTTGATGTGTTTGTGCTTGATGTATGAAAATGTGGTTTGAATGATCATAGAGTTAAAATCATAGTTGTGTAATGTCGAACATGGTGTTTGTATGATTTGGTGAAATAATTTTCATGATAGGTATAAGTGACGTTATAGGTTATATATATAATTTGGATGTGCAATGTTGGTCATGATATATATTTGTGTATATAGTGAGCTTGGTTTTGTATGTCTTAAGTCATTTGTAAGATATGTTTAGTTTATTTAAATAATTTGGCTATGCTAATTATAAGAGGTGTGATCATTGATATGAATGAATGCTTTCGGAAATTGGTATTGAATTTGGTGTACCCTAGATTCGGTTAAACAAAGTTTTGATATATATATTGGTGTTGGTAATAAATAATTTGTGTAACAGTCCAGTTTGTACCCTAGTCAGAACAGTGGTTTCGGGACCACAAATCCGAGTCCGTATAATATTTTAATACTATATTTTATGCCATTGATATGTGACTAAACATGTGGTAAATTCAGCAAATGTGAATTCTGGTTGCACGAGGTTAGTTTTCTGGGACATATCGTGTCAGCTTTCGGAATCCGAGTGGATCCGAATAAGATTTCTGCTGTTTTGAGTTGGAAACCTCTGAGAAATGTATCAGAAATCCGCAGTTTTCTGGGTTTAGCTGGTTATTACCGCAGATTTGTAAAAGGCTTTTCGACCATAGCTACTCCGTTGACTAGACTGCTTCAGAAGGATGTCAAATTTGAATGGTCAGATAAATGTCAGAAAAGTTTTGATCAGTTGTAAACTCTATTAACAGAAGCTCCAATGTTAGTACAGCTAGAATCGGGTAAAGAATTTGTTGTATACAGTGATGCTTCGCTAAACGGTCTGTGATGTATTTTGATGCAAGAAGGCAAAGTTATAGCTTATGCCTCGAGACAATTGAAACCTCATGAAAAGAATTATCCGACACACAACCTTGAATTAGCTGCAATTGTGTTTGCGCTTAAGATTTGGCGCAATTATCTGTACGGTGAGAAGTGTCACTTATTTTCAGATCATAAAAGTCTGAAATATCTGATGACCCAGAAAGATTTGAACCTGCGTCAGAGAAGATGGCTTGAGCTGTTGAAAGATTACGAACTTGTGATAGATTATCATTCGGGTAAAGCTAATGTTGTTGCTGATGCTTTGAGTAGAAAATTGTTGTTTACATGGCATGCTTTGACTGCTCAGTTAGACTTGTCTGATGATAGTTCTTTGATAGCGGAATTAAAAGTAAAACCGTTGTTTTTACAACAGTTATGTGATGCTCAGAAATTTGATAATGAATTGCTAGCAAAACGAAAACACTGTGAGGTGAATTCCGAATCTGAATTTCGAATTGTTAATGATTGCTTGAGATTTCGAGATCGTATTTGTGTTCCTAGAAACCCGGAGTTGATTCAGCTGATTTTGAGTGAAGCACATAATAGTCGTTTATCTGTTCATCCGGGAAGTACAAAAATATATCATGATTTGAAACGACATTACTGGTGGTCTGGTATGAAACGAGACATTCCTGACTTTGTTTTGAAATGTCTAGTTTGTCAGCAAGTGAAAGCTGAACATCAAGTTCCGTCTGGGTTGTTACAACCGATTCTGATTCCTGAGTGGAAATGGGATAGAGTGACCATGGACTTTGTTTCTGGTTTGCCTCAGACATTGAGAAAGAAAGATGCGATTTGGGTCATAGTTGTTATTTGGGTCATAGTTGATCGATTGACGAAATCTGCCTATTTTATTCCGGTAAGATCTGATTATCCACTTGACAGATTAGCTAAGCTTTATATCGCTGAGATTGTGAGATTGCACGGGGTGCCACTATCTATTGTGTCATATAGAGATCCAAGATTCACATCGCGGTTCTGGAAGAAATTACAAGAAGCTTTGGGCACGAAACTCCATTTCAGTACAGCTTTCCATCCGCAAACCGATGGCCAATCTAAGCGGATCATTCAGATTTTAGAGGATATGTTAAGATGCTATATACTTGAGTTTAGTGGTTCGTGGGAACAATATTTGCCATTGATCGAATTTGCGTATAATAATAGTTTTCAGACGAGTATCAAAATGGCACCATATGAAACTTTGTACGGACGTAAATGTCGTACACCTTTGTATTGGACTGAACTCAGTGAGAATAAGTTACACGAGGTTGATTTGATAAAGGATACAGAACAGAAAGTGAAACTGATCCGAGATTGTTTGAAAACAGCATCTGATCGTTAGAAGTCCTATGCAGACTTGAAACGAAAAGATATAGAATTTGAGATCAGTGACAACGTATTTCTGAAAGTGTCTCCGTGGAAGAAAGTACTTTGATTTGGACGAAGAGACAAGTTAAGTCCGAGATTCATCGGACCGTATGAGATCATTGAACGTGTCGGGCCTGTTGCATATAAATTAAAGTTGCCTTCTGAGCTAGAAAAGATACACAACGTATTTTATGTTTCGATGCTTCGTAGATATCGATCCGATCTGTCACATGTGATTGCCCCATCTGAAGTTGAAATCCGATCTGATATGACATATGAAGAGGAATCGATCCGTATCTTAGCTCTGAAGTGAAAGAGTTGAGAAATAAGAAAATTCCGTTAGTAAAAGTAATTTGGAATCGACATGGGATAGAAGAGGCTAAGTGAAAGCCTGAAGATTCATTGAGGCAGCAATATCCGAATCTGTTTAACGGTAAGATTTTCGGGGACGAAAATCCCTAAGGGGGGAGAATTGTAACAGTCCGGTTTGTACCCTAGTCGGAACAGTGGTTTCGGGACCACAAATCTGAGTCCGTATAATATTTTAATACTATATTCTGTGCCATTGATATGTGACTAAGCATGTGGTAAATTTTTGTGAGCTAATTT
The DNA here is from genome assembly GCA_025503065.1 of Gossypium bickii. Classification (NCBI taxonomy): domain Eukaryota; kingdom Viridiplantae; phylum Streptophyta; class Magnoliopsida; order Malvales; family Malvaceae; genus Gossypium; species Gossypium bickii. The sequence continues at coordinate 82,699,165 of CP106716.1, forward strand.
GATTGTCTGTGTGTTTAATTTGACAAAAAGATTTAACTGCATCAAATACAAAATTAGTGTGTGTTATGAAAAGATGTCTATTTGTTATGTCTTTTTAAGTGTGAGGATTTATGTGGCAATTAAGCCAATTCTATGGCTAGTGGACGGCATTGAATGATGAAATGCATAATTCTATGTTTTTATATATTAAAAACATTAGTTAAAAATTTATATTATATTAATATGTTATAATAAAAAGAAACAAAAGGAGTTAGTGGATTTCATTCATCATTCTTATCACCGAAAATCAAAAAGAAAAAGAAAAGAAAAAGATAGCAAGGTTCGGCTAGGTTTTGAGCTTGATTAAGGTAATTTTTTACTTCGGTTTTCGATAATTTTTACGCTTTTGTAATCGTTGCTTCGAGAGCTATCAAACCCATGTTTTAATTTCGTGAATTGATGATGTTTGTGTGAGATGCCATTGATGATATGTCAAGCTTTTTGATGGTTTTAGTTGTTAAATGAAAGATTTGACTTAGATGAACATGTTTTATCCTTGAAGTTTTAATAAATTTAGCTAAATAAGGCTAAATTGAAAAAATGGCAAATTGAGGGGCTAATTTGTGAATTTGATGAAAAATGTAGGCTTGTATGTGATGTATATGTATTCGGCCAAGCACGTATATGTGTGGATTTTGTGAATTTGATGTTTTGTGAAAAATAGACTAGATTGATAAAATGTGAAACTATAAGGGCTAGAGTGCAAAAAGCCCTAAATGTGTGTCTTTGGATTGAACTGAATGAATTAGTGAATAAAAGGGTTAATTCTGAATATGTTTAGATCAAGAACCAAGGAAAACAGATTTAGATCGCGGAAAAGCGAAAGTAAATGAGTAGCCGTTTTCATTCCGATAAACCGAATCTGAGGTAAGTCATTATGCAAATAAATGTATATGTATGTAATTGTAATTGTTCATTTGATTGATGATGATGATGAATGCTTATGAGAAGTTATGTATTGGAATTCTGAGATATGTCCGATATAGAGATTAAGTCTGAGAAGCCCTGTACAAACCGAGGTATAGATAGGAATGGTTTAATCATGTCATAGACATCTGTTCCATTTTATCATGTAATGTAACACCCTAAACCCGGCCCATGCGTTTCGACTGGATCTGGCATGTTATCGAACACATAACACTTTATCGCGTTTTGAAAACACAAGTTAAGTTAATTAAATTTGAATAAATGAAAGACTTTTTGAAAATAAATATCTTTGTATTTTTATTATTAAGTATAAATAAACCTTATTATAAATTCATAAGTTGCTTAACATTGATAACTGCTGAGTTGAATAAACACTAGGGGCCTTATCACATAAATATTCTCGAAATAACAATGAAATAAATTAAACTTTAAGAAATCCCAAAAGAAAATAACTTGTAGAAATAGAACTTGATGGCCCCTCGAGTTCGTCTCGGCTCCCATATCCACGATCTACTGCTCATCTGAAGAGTAGAGAAAGGAAAGCGTGAGTCACAAAGACTCATGTATAAATCACAAAACACACATTGACCTGAGCCCACAAACACATTATGGGCCCTGGCCTATACAGGAAGGCATCATTCATAATCACATAATAAACAATAAGGAATGCATAACCCAACCCATCCTAAGTTTCCATCCTCTACACACCAACCCGTACCAACCATCACACCTTGAGGATTTCTACAATCAACCCTCCATCTGCTATACACCAAAACGACAGCCAAACTGCCTATTCCAATCAAGTAGGAATCATTAAACGTGGCATAGCCACTGATCACTATGTGACCTTACATTTATATTATGTGGGATTTCTACCACCGATCACCAAGTGACCTATCATGCACTTCCCCTTCAATTATTATCATTCCCACCTCATGCATACATACATAAGAAAACATCATGCAACTTAAATATTTTTCGATACACATAGGGAGTTCCATGTTTACGTACCTGGCATCCTTGCCTAACCCTTTTAGGGTTCCATTCGACTGTCTATACAGCCTTGTTCCAGCTTTTTAGCCCATAACATGCATAAATAGATATACATACAAGTTTATTAGTAATATGTTAGAGATCTACACACCTGATTAATGTCGATACCCTCGCTAAACCGATCTACAGCCTTGCTTCAAAAAGCCGGAAGGATGTGAAACTAGGGCCTCTCCTATATTCGGCCATGGTTAGTGTTCTACCCAATTTTATATATTTGAATAACAAATATTCTTACCTTAAAATCCTGAAATTGGAGACTTATGATTTTTGACTTTTAGATCTAGTCGACTAAGCTTCCTTCAAATCCCGAATTGCCGCCTTAGCATAGGAGATTCGGCTAACACTAGAGAGAGGATTCGACAATGCCAACGGAAGATTTAAATGCCGGAAGTATAGAACTAATTCTCAAATAGGATGAATAGAAGAAAAGACTATGGATGCTTCGGCTTTTTAGAGAAATCGGCACAAGAAGGAAAAAGTGGAGAAGAGTTTCGGCTTTTAAAGAAATTGGAGAGGGAGAGGCTAGGGAATTTCGGCACAAAGAGAGAGGATTTTAGGTTTTCATTATTATCGAAACAAGGAGCTAACCCCTATTTATAGATATTTTGGCACCTCATCACTAAAAACCGAAAACGCCCTTAAAATTCAATCTAAAAGAGAGGAGAAATTCGGCACCCTCTTTTGCCATGCGATGAGCTGAATTTTACACTCCTCTAGATGGTGGATTTTCGGCCAACACTTCCCTTGGAGATAAGCTCCTAATTTTTCTCCTTTTTATCTATGATATTATCACTTAAAAATCCACACAAATTCTCCTATTTTATAGCCTTGTAGCCGTCCACCTCTACTAACCCTAATGCCAAATTTAACTCACTTAAATTAAAAGATTTAGGCCTCATTAAACTTAATACTTGGGCCCCTAATTCCTTGTGTGTGGCGTCGCGCTCTCTTCATTTAAAGTACCGAATTCGGCCTAAAAACATGGGCTCCTTGCGACCCAAAACTTGTTCCTTTTTAATTGTTTAGGATGCCACCTTAAAATAATTTAATCTGGGCCTTTTGCCTAATTCTAAGCCCAAATTTAGACCCCTATCAATTAAATTATCCCATTTAAACTTATCCTTATACTAAATGCATAGGCCCATAAATTTAGGATGTTACATGTAAGACCACGTCTGGGACGTTGGCGTTGATTTGGGACTCGTGTAAGACTATGTTCGGGACAGTGGCATCGATATTTGATTATGAGTAAGACCACGTCTGGGACGTTGGCATTGATATGAGACTTTACGTATAAGACCATGTCTGAGACATCAGCATCACATTGATTCATTTAAGACACTGTCTGGGACAGTGGCATCGATATCCGAGTACATGTAAGACCTCGTCTGGGACGTTGGCATTGTACGACTATTCCGAGCTTTCTGAGTATCCTATTAGATTTCTAATGGTTCAATGAACAAATATGTGGTACAAATGGCAAATCCGAGTTATTAATAAATATGTGATTGTAAATCTGTTTCAGGTACGTTGATCATACACTAGTTGTGTATATAAGGTAAGTATCTAAGTGATCTTACTATGATGATATGTTTATGGAATTATGATATGATAAGAATTGTTTGGCTAATTGAGCTATATGTTTATTTGACTCTGGAATGGTGAAAATGGTCAAATGATTAATATTGTATGAACCAAAGCAAATAAGTGAGAAGATTGCTAAGTGATTAATATATGCCTTCCGTATCAATTTATTTGTATATGACTTACTAAGCTTTTGAAAAGTTTACTATGTGTATGTTTTCTCTATTTTATAGGTCGTCAAAGCTACTGAAGGCTTGGGACAGTCACGGATTGTCATCACACTACTAATATTATTTTGGTACACTTTAAAAATATATAAAGCTAGATATGGCATGTATAGACTAGTATTTTTGTATTAGTTGTTATGTGATCTTAACTATATGATCTGGCTATTTATGAGTTGAGACTTTGCTTAAATGAATGTGTTTTTATATGCATATCTTGGTAGGGTTGAAGCTTTTAAAATGGCTAAGTTTTGAGTAAGCAAATGAATGAATTATGCTTGTGTTGATATGAGATTTAGTCTTTGAAATTGTCATGGTTGGAATTGGTATTGAATGCATGGTTTGAATATTTTGGTATGTTTTTTGTTGCCATATATGCATGTTATGTCTTGGTATATGTTGCTTGTAGGTGTGGCCCTTATGGGTGGCATTTTGGCCTTGTAAATGGCTTATAATGTCACACGGTTGTAGCACATGGGCGTGCTAACGACCATGGGTGAATTGGCAGAATGTAGCTTAATAGTACACGGCCTTAACACGGGGGTGTTAGCTAGCCGTGGTGTATAAGTCAGTAGCTAGCTAAGATCACACGGCTATAGCACACGGGCGTGCTTGGTGGCCGTGGTGAGGAAGTCAGTATATGGCCTAATAGCATACGGCCATGGCACATGGATGTGCCTAGTGACCGTGTTGGTATAGTCAGTATATAGACACAGAAGGACACACGGGGGTGTCTAGAAGCCGTGGAGGGCACACGGTCTCTTCCCATGGGCGTGTCTCCCCTGTATTTTAGAAAAGTTTAAAATTTTCGAGAAATTCAGTATATGTTTCAATTTAGTCCCGACTTAATTTGAAAGCATGATTAGGGTCTTGATAACTCATTTAAGGGACACTATGATTGTTAATGATGAATGTAATGTATGAATTGTTATGTAAGTTTCCGATCTGTCCAATAATGCTCCTAACCCTAGTGTTAGGGGTGTTACAATTTGTTTTGGTAAAATGTTTATAAGTATATGCATATTGGGTTATTACAACTTAATGACCAAATGAATAGTAACTTTTATTATTTGATCAAAAATGCCTTTTAAGTGAATTTGGTTATATGGATTAGTGATAAGTAAATTAATGTTTAAAGCATGCTATGAAAGTACATTATTACCTATTATGCATTCGGTTATGATCATATGAATAGCGAATATTATGCATGAAATGTTTATATATGTCGATCTTTATGTATATTAAAAATAAGTAATTTAGTTTTGATGCATGTTAGTTGGTTTTAACATTTGTTAAATAAACGATAAATATATGTTTGATAAGTAATTATGTGCTAGTGAGTATGATATGATTATCAATAAAGTTTGTTCATTTATGATGCAATGTGATATGATTGAATTATGTCTGATAATGAATTAGGCATTTGATAATTATGCGGTGGAAGTTCAATTGATTCAAACCAGGATTAAGGAAACATGATATGTTTATATAAATATTTATTTATGAATGTTTGTTTTGGGTTATGCTTTGATAGGTAAAGCCTCGTAACCCTATTCTGGCGACGGATACGGGTTAGGGGTGTTACATAATGTATGCTTCAGTTGCGGGGTGTATGGTTATAGTGTGGAGATTTGTCGAGGAGTTTAATCGGGTTCTTCAGTGGATGAGGTTGAATAGTAGGAACTGAAGGTGGTGAATGTTACTATTCAGAAGTCGATTGAGGAGGAAAACTTTAGGCCGTGGATGTTGGTGGAGTGCCGACAACGATGAAGGAGAAGGAACTCAACAAATAGCCGAAAAGAAAGTGGTCAGAATGTTGATACAGGTGGATCACAATTTGCCACTCTTGATACACCAAATTTGGAAAGAAATCCCAGGATTCAAAGGGATATTACTGATGGGCAGCTAGAAAAATTAATGGGTTTGGCTCAAGATGCGTAGCCAGGTGTAAGAAGGGATGAAGTGGCGGTTAAGGATATGGGGGATAGGGTCTCAATGGGGAAAGGAAAAGGTAAAAGTAAAGGAAAGGGGATTGATATTGTTAGTGGGCTTAAGGTGGCTCGACAGGCTTTGAAGTCTTCTAATGGCTTTTGTAGGCCGGTGGGTGTAGATCATGATGGTTTATTGGGTACCAATTTTGAGCAAGTTAATCTTGCTTCTAAGTTGGACAATGGGAAACATAAGGCTGTCTAGCCTTCAGTTTGTGTTAATGTAGAGGGGCCCAGAGGGAAAGAAAATAGACCTTTCATTTTTGGCGGTACGGTCTGGGTGATTTTGTCCCGGAATCTTTCTTAGCTTCTAAAGTACGTTTCCAGTGGTGTAAACCACCAAATGAGGCGTTGAATAATTCGGGGAATAAGATGGTGGAGGTAGGAGTAGCTATAGAGGAAATTGTTAGGACAATTGATAGTATAGTTGCGCACAATAACAATGATGAACATTTGACTTTGTGCAATGAGAAGATGGATGTAGATTGTGGAGGTAATGTGGTTATTTCCTCATGAATTGTTTTATGTCACTAATAGATGTATTTTGGTGCTTTGGTTTTTTGTTAGTAGCTATGGACACAAAAATTATTTTTTGGAATTGTCAAGGAATGGGACATTATCGATTCCATAAAATTGTTGCTAAATATATATGAGAGTTCAATCCATATATTTTTTATTTTTTTGAGACTCAGATAAGTGGTGTTCAAGCGGATGGGATCATTGGTAAGCTGGGGTTTGATCATTCTTTTAGGATAGAAGCTTTGGGTTTTTCAGGAAGGATTTGGTTTCTTTGGAAGGATACGGTTTTAATCGATATTGTGGCTCTACACCATTAGATGATTACTATGAGAGTTTGTGACAGTGTTGATTCAACTGAATTTCTCTACTCAGCAGTTTATGTGAGTCCACAAATATCTTCTAGGAGGTTGTTATGGGACTATTTAAGTTCGTTTACTTTAAGTATTAAGGGGCCTTGGCTAGTTGCGGGTGGTTTTAATTCTATTTTGAATGCCTCGGAGAGGGTAGGAAGATTTATGACTATGCGTAGAGGTTGTAGTTTGTTACAAAATTTTGTTTTTGATCATGGTCTTCGGGATTTGGGTTGTATTGGGTCCAAGTTTATCTTGAGTAAAGCGATTTTTAATGAAGACTAAGATACGTCTTTTCCTAATTGTAGAGTGATAAATCTTTACTAACTTAAGTCTGATTATGGGCCCATCCTTGTGACTTTGAATTTGACAATAAATAATGGTACTCGTCCATTTTGATGTCTAGATAGTTGGATGCTTCGTGGAGATTTTTAGTCTTTAGTAAGAAATAACTAGAAATGTGAGGATTCGATTGTGGAGAATTTGGAGAGGTTTCAGTCTATTGTTATGGATTGGAATAAGAGAGTTTATGGGAATGTTTTTTAACATAAAAAATAACTCACTGCTGAACTCAAATGTGTTCAACGTATTTTGGAGTTGAAAGTTTCTGACAAACTTCGTAGTGGAGAGTTAGAGCTTAGACAAGAAATTGATGAGGTTTTGAAACATGAGTGGATTTTATGGTTCCAAAAATCTCTTGCAACGTGACTTATTAATAATGGGGATCGTAATACAAAGTATTCTTATTAATAATGGGGATCGTAATACAAAGTATTTCCACAATCGTACCTTGGCTAAACGGAAGAGAAATTGAATTGAAGGCTTTAATTCAACAATGATGAGTGGTGCTTTGATGATGATCTGTTGAAGCACCATGTAGTGGGGTTTTTCACTAATCTTTTTCTTCAAATTATTCGGTTGATGGGTGTTTTCTATGTAGAGGTCGGTTTCTCAATTTGTCCTTGATGGATAAAAATGCACTTGATTGGACTATTTCAGATATTAAAATTCATAATGTTGAGTTTGGTATGGTCCCTCTCAAAGCACATGGAGTAGATGGTTATCATGCTAAGTTTTACCAGTTACATTGGGATGTGGTTGGTCCTTCAGTATGCTCCATGGTTTGTCGAGTTTTGGAAGGTCATCTGATGAATCCTACTCTTAATCAAACCCTATTGATGTTAATCCCGAAGGTTCTTGAATTCGAACGAATTACGCAGTTTCGCCCGATCAGTTTGTGCACAGTACTGTACAAGATTATCATCAAGATAGTGGTCAATAGATTACGACTGTTGATGGGGCACCTTACTAGTTCTAATCATGCTAGCTTTGTGATGGGGTGAAGTGCCACTGATAATATTGTTGTTGCGCAAGAAGCAGTTCACTCTTTAAGGAATTTCAAGGGCAAGAGGCTTGGGATGGCTATGAAGATAGATTTGGAAAAGGCCAAAGACCGTATCCAGTGGGACTTTCTGGAGGATACATTATTGGATGCGGGGCTTCCATATTTGTTAGTCAATGTCATTATCCGCTGTGTTTCTTTTTCTTCTTTTTATGTGCTTTGGAATGGTACTCTTACAGAGGAGTTTAGGCCTTCACGAGGAATTTGACAGGGGGATCCGTTGTCGCCTTATTTATTTGTACTCTGTATGGAGAGGTTGAGTCATCTTACTGAGGAATCCATTGCACAAGGAAGGTGGAAACGACTTTGGTTGTCTAGGAGTGGGCCAGCTTTGACGCACCTATTCTTTACAGATAATCTGTTTCTTTTTGGAGAGGCTGATAGGGGGCAAGCTTGCTTAATCAATGATATTTTGAATATTTTTTGCCATTTTTTGGGGCAAAAAGTCAATAGAAGTAAGTCCCAATTTTTTTTTCTTCTAATGTTCCAATTGATATTGTAACTGATATTTGCAACATAATCGGTTTTAAACCTGTAAATAATTTGGGTATGTATTTAAACATGCCATTGTTCCATGGGAAAGTTGGAAAGTAGAATTTTGATTTTGTAGTGGATAAATTTTGAAGGAAGCTCAATGGATGGGATGCAAAGGAACTCTCTCTTGCGGGTAGAATTACGTTAGCTAAAGTTGTTTTGTTAGCTATACCCAATTACTTTATGGGTACCGTTCATTTGCCTGTCTTTATATGTCGAGAAATTGAGAAGCATGCTCGAAACTTTATTTGAGGATCAACTTCATTGGATCGTAAATCTACACTTTTAGGTTGAGAGGATTGTTGTCGTCCTGTAGAAAAAGGGGGCATTAGATTGCAGAACTTAGTTTATTAGAATGAAGTTTTTCTTCTCAAACTAGGCTACCAATTTTTGACAAATACAGATGCCTTTTAGGTTTGCGTTCTACGGAAGAAGTATAAGATAGATGGAATACTACCGGTGTCTATTACAAGAACCAATTGCTTTTTTGTTTGGAGGTCTTTGTCAAAGGTATGGCCCGAAGTTCTAAAGAATGTTTTATGGACCATTGGTGATGGTAGAACGACTAATTTTTGGAATGACATTTGGCTAAGGTTGCGTAGACCGCTCAAAGATTTCTACATTGGTACAGGTCAGCTAGCCGATGCATTACGTGTTTGTGATGTTGTGGACGTCGCAGGAGGATGGGATTGGGTAAGGTTGAGGAGATGGCTTCCTAGCTCAATTATGAATTATATTGCAGCTGTGATTTCGCCATCACTAACAAGTGCGTCAAATCAATTGATTTGGAAATGGATGGTAAGTGATAAGTTTTCATCCAAGGAAACGTATAAAAACTTGTACAAAATTGATTTTAATAGCTTGACTATTCGTCGAAATCTAATCTGTGGCTTCTTTGGCAGAATAGGCTTTTGACTAATGGGGAACGAGTGAGAAGGCATATAACCACTGATAGCTGTTGCCCGAGATGTGAATGTGGGGTTGAAACCAGTATCCATGCGATGAGGGATTGCTCTTTTCCAAGGGCAGGTTGGATGACGTTAATGTCGAGTTAGAGTCGAGTACTTTTATTCTCTCTACCTCTTAAGGATTGGCTGGAATGGAATTTGAAAGGTGTTACTTTTTGTTTTGATGATGGGATCATTTGGAATTCTTTATTTGCTATTATTTGTTGGCTACTTTGGAAGAATTGATATTTGTTTGTTTTTTCGGATGGCCACAGTTGTGTGCGAGAAATTGTGGATAAAGGCACAAATTAGACGCGAAGTGTTTTATCATCATGTTCCGAACCTTCTTATTCTCATCCAAGGACAATTGATTCATATTGGGCGCGTCCAGAAGAGGGTTATGTTAAACTTAATACTGACGGTGTTGTATTCTCTTCAAGGACTTGTGCCTCTGTTGGAGGCATTATTAGAGATGCTAATAACGTGTGGCAATGTGGTTTTACAATGACGATTCAAGAAAGTACAATATTTCAGGTGGAAACAAGGGCGATGCTTAAAGGGCTTTGCTTAGCATGGGATAAAGGATTTTGGGAGTTGGAGTGTGACAATACCTTGTTGATTAAGATTATTCTTGCTAGAGGTGCCGTGGATAGTAGGCTGACAGAACTTAGAATGATACATAGCATGCTTATTCATAATTGGGAGGTTCGTGTCAAACAAATTACTCGGACTCAAAATACTGTGGCAGATCCATTAATAAAAAATGTAGATCTCGAGTTATTACAATTTTATCTATTGGAGGATCCCCCACGGTCGGTTAGGGAGCTACTTATGGTGGATTCTAGGCTGTCTGCCCTGAATTAGAGTGCCCTTTTGCCTCACTGTTGCTATTTTCTTTAATGAAAAAAAAGTTTAACACTATTAACAAATTCATAAAAAGTTGTTGTCACTTTAATATGAATAGTTAACAATGGTATTATCATAAAAAAAATATTAATTTGGATTGAATATTAATGCTATAAAAGCTTTCATAAAAATATTATAGAAATGAAAGATAAAATTATGCCAAACTAAAAGGATTAATTTAAATTTCAATATATTAAAGGGGCTAAACACAAAATTAGACCAAATTTAATCTAGCAACCAAGAGAGCTTAGAGATTATTTTAAAACAAAATGATTGGATTTTAAAGGGAAAATTAAGTCTAGTTTACCATTTATACTTTTCATTGATTCACTAGTATCTAAATTTGAATTTCGTAGAAGTAAGATGAGAATGACACTATAAAATTACGTTTTATTATTATTTAAAAAATTTAAAAAATATTTTTTTAAGTTTTAAGAGTTGATATGGGATAATTTTTAAAATCTCATATCATCACATTTTTACATGATTCAAATTTTAAGACTGAAATAAACTTAATTTACAATTCATATGCTAAAATGGACCCCAAAAAAAAGTGCCAAAATGGGCTTGGTTAGTAAATTCAAGGACCAAAAATTAAATTAATCCAATTTTAAGGGCTGCTATTTAGCCTTATATAAAGATTCAATATTCCCTTGCAACTTCAGCTTATAATTTCTCTCCTTTTTCACCACTCTTTCCCTCTTTAATTCATAGATTCTTTATGAAAAATCCATGTTTACTCTATGATCAACACTGGGTATTGAACTAGGGCAAGGAATCGAAGATCAGATTTTCACTGTCTTCTTCAACACCCAGAATCTACCCCCCTTTCTTTTTGTTTTAAATTCCCACCATGAAAAACAATCCAAAGGTTGAAGATAACTTCCCATGGGATCAAACCATGAGAAACCATTTCACCACTTTCCCCAAATTTCTTCTTTCTTCAATCCTTTTAATTTCAATTCTCTGCATCTTCTACACCGTAAGTTTCTCTAATTCATCAAATAAAGACCTGAATATCATCACCGCCGTCCACGGCGGCAGAGAGGAGGTAGCCGTAGCTCCACCGCCTGTTCCATCTCCAAAACCAAGCCCCTCATCGAAAACAACTCTTCATCAGATAGTTTTCGGCATTGCAGCCTCAGCCCGATTATGGGATCATAGGAAGAATTACATCAAGTTATGGTGGAAACCCCAGATGCGCGGTGTCGTCTGGTTAGACAAGGGAGTAAAAACCGGAACCGACGACCATCTTTTGCCGCCAAAAATGATCTCCGGCGATACTTCAAAGTTCAAATACAATAACCCAAAGGGTCACCGGTCGGCGATAAGGATATCCCGGATAGTATCGGAGACTTTAAGGTTGGGTTTGGACGATGTGAGGTGGTTCGTTATGGGAGACGACGATACGTTCTTCGTACCCGATAATTTGGTCCGGGTTTTATCGAAATACGACCATAATCAGTTTTATTACATCGGAAGTTCGTCGGAGAGTCATTTGCAGAACATTAATTTCTCTTACGGGATGGCTTACGGCGGCGGAGGTTTTGCTATTAGTTACCCTTTGGCTAAAGCACTTGCTAAAATGCAAGACCGGTGTATACAGAGATACCCGGGATTGTACGGCTCCGATGATCGGATTCATGCTTGCATGGCTGAGCTCGGTGTGCCACTCAGCAAGGAACTGGGATTTCACCAGGTTTGCTTCTTCTTCTTTTTTTCTTTTCTTTTTTTATCAATTAATTATTTGAATTTATATTTAATTGCACGATTAAAAATTAATAAACACTAATGAATAAAATAATTATATTATTTTTAATAATTTTTAGAATACATTAAAACATAAACTTCAACTCTATACTTGAGTTTTCTTTTGCTCAATCAAGTATTTAATTTTGGTTTTAGCATCTAATTTGATTTACTTATATTTTTTTTATTAGAACACGTGTCAAATATTCATTAGACAATATAATGTCTTTTGATTTGAGTAATAAATTCATCGAAATCAAATTTAAATATTAAATTAAAAAAATATATCAAAAACATATTAACCCAAAACTTTTGAAAGTAAGTTTGGATTTAGCTAATGCACTATTTGTGAGATTATTCCCAAATATATTTGAATAAACATGTAAACAAACCTAATTCACTCAATGATGAATGTTTTAAGTGTTTTAGATGATAGTACAATAATTGAATTTGAATTTGTTAATAACCTAATCTAATTATAATCCTACTTCTTTGGGGTTTTATTTAAAAGTGAGTTGTTGAATTTATTTTTAGGTCCTTAAAAAATAAAAAAGTGAAATTCCTAATTCCTTTTCTTGAAAGCCTTTTTTTTTTGGTTTATTGAATATTATAGTTAAATATAATATTTTATAGAAATAATATAAATTTAATCTTTAATGTTTATATTTTTTATTAATAAATTTTAACTTGATATTTCAAAAATAGTTAAATTATTTTTTAAATAGAATTATTTATTAAAATATTAATTTTTACTGATATTGACATGACAGCTCGTGTGGTACTCTATGTATATTTCATGTTATTAAAAAATTTAATGTTTTAATTAATATTTTTATTTAAAAACAATTTAATTAAAAAAAATAAAACCAACTTGATAAAAGATGGAAATATTATAAGTTAAATCTGACATTATGTTCATTTTATAAAAAAAAAAGAAAAAAGAAAAAATATAATCATAAATAATTAAATATTTTTTGAAAAATAAATAAGCATAGGAAAATCGGTTGTTAATTAATTCTCATAAATCATCGTATATCACGGCATTGACAAGGCACACAGCTTTTGAAAGACGTGTGTTTTTATTCACATGTTTTTGAGCATCATCATCGGCCATGCTTATCACTTTCTTGACCGTCCCTTTTGAACCTTAAAGACGATGGAACCTAAACCCAATTAAACCCTACCATTTGTTCTTGTCTCATCCTTCTATCTTTTATTTAAAGATTAAAATTCAATGGATTTAATCGAAAAATTTTTAAGTTTTAGTATCTGAATTTGACAATTTAATTTATTGTAGTCATTAAATTTGATAAATATAAAAATTTGATGACATCATTTCGTCAAAATATTATGTATGGACATTAAACCAAAAAGAAAAGGTTTGAGTTTCTAAAATTAAATATAGAAAAGACCGAGATTCAAAAGTCTTAAAAGTACGGGGAGTTTGGAGCATAAATAAACCTATTTTATTTTAGAAAAAGGAAAATTGGACCCCATTTTACACTTGTAGCCTCACAGAGACGTTTTCGATGTTATGCTCTCCTTTTTGTCTTTTAGTAAAATTTGATTCTTCTTGGTCCACGTGTAGGACAATAACTCGTAGACACGCGTTAACTTCAATGTTGGTGCCTTTTATTTGAAAATAATCCGATTTCCCATTTTCTTTTATTCAAGATTTTGATCAGTAAGTGGCGCATTTCAACCACTTTTTGGTTGAATCAAAATTCAATGGCTTTGCCCATAATTACCTCCCTAATCTCCTTATATTAGTTTTACCTCTAAAAATATACTCTAAGCACATTGAATTGATCAGGTCACTTCTTCATACGATTTTGATTAAACAAATCATTAAAATATAAATATTTAAAAAATTCAATTACCCTATACTCTATATCAATTCGCGGCTCAATTAGTCTAATACATTTCTCTGAACCGGTTTAGACAACCATAACTTTAAATCTTTATACACTTCATATATTTAGAATTAAATTCTCTTACTTTTATTTTTAATAATTTAATCTCTTTATCTTTTAGATTTAAAGCATATTCACCCCTTGCCAATGCAAGAAGGTCCATTTATATAGAGTTGTATAGATTTGGATGGACATAATTAAAAAAAATTATATTCAAAACGGGTTAGGCAAATCAAGTTAATTTGAATTTGATTAATTCAAAGTCTTGGAATTTTTTACTCATTTCTTGTCTAAATTAATTTAGGATTTTGTTATTTCTAGTTTGAATTGTTATAGGTTCAAATCATTTTGAATTTTAATTTTTTGAATTATGAGTTAATTTTTTAATTTGGGGCACATAAAGGTCGAGTCATTTCAGGTTACTTTTTTGGGTCATTTAAGATTCAATCTTTTTCAAGTCATTTTAAGTTTGGGTATTCTAGTTTATTTTAGTTTTTTAGGTCTCATCATTTCTAGGTTTAGGTTTTTTTTTTTTTTTCAATTTATAATCACTTAAATCATTTTAGTTTTGAATTAAGTTAATTTAGATTAGAGTTTCTAATCATTTCATAGTTCAATTTAGGCAAGTTCAAAGCTTCTTCTCTTTTTTTTTGTGGTTAAGCTAGATTAGGTGAGCCAAGATGCCACTATTTAGGTTATTTTGGGTTAAAATCATAAAAGTTGTCAATTAATTTTCAAATTCAATTATCTTGTGTTCAGTCATTTCAAACCATTTCAATTTCTAATCATTTTTTTGGGTCTGATTTTAATTGATTTCCCATTTCAATTCATCTAGGGTTTATATCACTTCAAACCATTTCCGAATTGAATTTAAATGGTAAAAAGACTTTTGCAATCCCTCTAAATTTCAATATTAAGCAAATTGGTCACTCTTAAGAAAAATGGAGTAATTTAATCATTATCAATTTCAAAAGCGAGAAATTAAGAACAATCAACAATAACATTAATATTTTCTATCAATTTAAAATAATTTTTATTAGTACAATAATAAGTTTAGCACATAATATTTACATATTTTATTAATTTAATCTAAATTAAAGAAATCAACAAATTTAACCCTCCGTATTTTCACATTTAATCAATTTAATTGATTTTTGGATTAAATTTAGATAATTTTAAATCATTTCCGGATTAAATTCAAATTATTAATTATTTTTAATGTGATCTATTTTTTATTTATCAGTACGACGTATTTGGCAACCTCTTGGGTCTTCTATCCGCCCACCCCGTTGCTCCACTGGTCTCCATTCACCACCTAGACAAGGTCGAACCCATATTCCCCAACATGAACCGGGTCCAAGCCCTTAAACGTCTCAATATCCCAATAAACCTTGACTCGGCTGCAGTGATGCAACAATCGGTTTGCTACGACAAAACCCGGAGTTGGACCGTTTCGGTCTCATGGGGCTACACGGTTCAAATATACAGAGGCATATTCTCAGTGAGAGAAATGGAAATGCCGGCGAGGACTTTCCTCAATTGGTACAAAAGAGCCGATTACACCGGTTTTGCTTTTAATACCCGACCCGTTACCCGACATGTCTGCCAAAAACCGTTCGTTTATTACTTGTCTAAAGCGTCGTACAACAAGGTGATGAACCAGACGGTTTCCGAGCATGTTCAGCACCAAGTTTCGAACCCGGATTGCAAGTGGAAGATGGCGGATCCTTCTCGGATTGAGAGAGTTGAGGTTTACAGAAAACCCGATCCGAATTTATGGGACAAGGTATATTCTGTTTACGATTTATGGTTTAGTTTGAAATTTGAAATTTACTCTCTCTTTAGGGATAAAACAATGTTTAATATTTGAATTTGACAAATTTTTTCACTTTGGTCCTTAAATTTTTTTTCAGTCCACCTTAAAACTTGGTAGTTTTTCTCCATTTGGTCTCTCAACTTGGATTTTGTTAAGGTTTAATGGTGTGGCACTATGATATTCACCTGGTTTTTTTTTTTTTTGAAATATACATTATATTTATTTTTTTGTATTTTTTGGATTACATCAAAGTGTCATGTCATCCCACCTTAATTGAATCCAAGTTTAAGGACTAAATTAGAAAAAAGTTATTAAGTTCCAGGATCAATGTAGACTAAAAAAAAAATCATAGACCAAGTTGAAAAATAATTGCCAAGTTCAAGGACTAAATGTTGCTTTATACTATAACTTTAATTTGGCATAATTTGGTTGCTCTATTTTATGATATTATCATTAGGTCCAAATTAATAACATTGTTAGTTGTTCGTCTTTAAACCGATAGCCTAAAACTATTTCTAAGACAATCTTAATATTATCCATTGAACATGGTTGATTAGTGGTCAAATAATAGTAATGTAAAAATTAATAGTGTTATTAATTTGGACCTACTAATTCAATTATGTTAAATTAAAAATCAGAGTTTAAGTTTAAATTTTTACATAGTAGAAAGACTAAATTCATAGTTAAATGTTGGCTAAAACCTTTGAGACTCTTAGAGAATTGGAAATAATGGTCACTTATAGATCAAACTTTTATAGACCTATTTCGATAAGGACTTTTTTAGGTTAACAATGATTGATTAAGAACTAAATATTTTCGATCTTGTTCAAGTAAGAAATTTGAAGAGTGATACGATTACCCATAAAAACCCTTATCTTTGATGGTCCGAAAAAAGTTTATTCTTTCCTAAACTATTTTGAAAAGTTTAACCCTAATTCATTCAAGGTCTCAAAGGTTTAAGCCCAAATCTAGCACCGATGGGTGATTGACCTTGTTCTTGTGTATGTTTTGTGCAGCCTCCAAGGAGGAATTGTTGCAGGGTGTTACCTACAAATAAGAAAGGCACCATGGTTATTGATGTTGGAGTATGTGGAGATGATGAAGTCATTGAATTGCGATGAGCATTTTTCTATTTTTTTTCTTCCTTGATCTTTAATATAATTTATTTACTATTTCTCCCTCTTTTTTTAAAGAAATTTTAGACCACATAATAATATAATTATCCATAGTGATGGAAGTTTTTACATCGTTGATTGTTTGAAAAATTTTAAAGTAAAAAGTTCACAAATTCGTATTAATATGAGTCGAATTTGAATTATAAATATTGAAATACAATTTTAATAATATACTAAAGAGTCAATCACGTCCAAATAGAATTTGGAAAAGAGAAAAAGTCACGATCTTTAAATACTAGACTTAATCAACGGTGAAGTTATTGGTTTCAATTGATCCAATATATAAGAGGAGGGTTTGGATAAAAATATTAAGTTTAAGTAAAAATTTAAAAAAAAAAATTATTTAAAATACGAGATAGGTTTAGCCTGAAGTGTTCTCTAATTTTATAATATGTTAATTTTTTTTCATTTTCTTATATATTATGTATTTTATATTATATAAAAAACTAAATGTATAATTTTATAATGTAATTATTAAAAATATTTAAGTTGTTTATGTTTAAAATTTTAATAAAAGTAAACTATAAATGAGATTAACAAACATTGAAATTTTTCAAAGTTGCAGGGAACACACGGCCGTCTGACTCACACGGTCAGGAGACACCCCGTGTCTCAGGCCGCGTGGGCATTCGGAATGGGGACACACGGCTGTGTCTCAGCCCGTGTCCGTGCCCGTGTAACTCTTTGACTTAGGTCACACGCCCGTGTGCTAGGCCGTATTGAGCATATTGACTTGCGCAATTTTAAAGATATAGGGGACATACGGCCGTGTCACCTGACCATGTGTCACACACGGATGAGACACACACCCGTGTCTCTGCCTGTGTGGACGAAAATATGCTATTTTCCAAGCAACATTTCTCACCCAATTTGGTACCAACCTAAACACGACAATTTGCTCATCAACAAGCCATAACAATGCATTCAATTCAAGCTAAAATCAAGACATAAACATGTATTATCACAACATACAACCAATACGCCCTTAGGCACCTCAAATGACAAATTAATAACATGTCAACCAAATATCCATATTTACCTAGATAACCAAATGCATATATACATAATTGTACCAAATATACTATTTCAAACCAATCATCAATATACCTATAATTTTTTTTTCATCATTTAACCATATCAAACACACATTAAATATGATAAGGCCACACATATAAACACATCAAAATATACCAAACACAAGCCATTCAAGTGGCTAGTCTCAACAAAATAATTATATGCCAACATTGGTCAAATTAACCTATACATGCCATTATAACCGAAATTAATTTACTGAAAGTACCAAAAGAGCCGATGGACAGTGTGAAATAGCTCCAACCAGCTTCCCACTCGAATGAGTTTTTGAATTACTATAAAACATGGAAAATAACACAGAGTAAACATTTAAGCTTAGTAAGTTCATATAATACAGAATTTAACTTACTATATTTCCACAAAATAGGTAAGTAAACATAGCATATCTCAATCAATTTGGCCAAAAGCCTAAACACATGATCACCAACATATTAGCCATGAAAATCACATATAAAATCCAACACACATGGTTGAATTCATCAAATAATCATATTTCATGTATATACCAGTAATAGTTGATATCAAACTCATATGATTTCATAACAAAACCGTGCCCGTTAAACCATTTAAAATATCATTGGATACGCAGGGTAATACATACGTGGTGTACTGAACTATAATCCGTTAATTCATATTCATGTATGCTCATATGAGCTGTAAACCGTAAGCTCTTCCGAGCTAAATAATTGGAAGCTCATGTGAGCTATGGTGTGTCCGCAACACATGCAGGACCCCAACCAAATCGGTAACCCTAATGACATGTCATTTGTATCCTACGAATTTCATAAGGTTCACACGGGGCTCGGTAATTATCGAATATACAACCGATATTTATTCATGGCAATTATACCATTCATAAACAATAATTCAATTTAACACATATAAATGTATAATTTAATTACACGAACTTACCTCATCAAGTTTATGTAGATACGAAAACGACTAATCCGATATTTTTCTTTTGTCTCGATCTAACTCCGTCCTAGGTCTAATCGGATCTATACGAATAAATTTAACTCAATTCAATATAATTCATATTCAATTTATTCCAACACACATTTTTGGCAAAATTACTATTTTGCCCCTATGCTTTTAATTTATTACAATTTAGTCCCTAAGCTCGGAAAATGACTTTCATGCAACTTAATCCTTACTCAAGCGTAGTAACTTTTTTTTACGTATTAATAGTAGCCCACATATTTCATAAAATTCACAAATTTTACCATAAATTTATCATCTTTTCAATTTAATCCCTAATTGATAATTTCATCAAAATTCTCTTTACAAAAGTTGTTTATCTAACAGCAACCTTTTATTTTCTATTATAAAACTTCAAAATTCATGTAACAGCCCAATTTCAGTGAAATCAGAATTGTGATTTCGGGACCACAAATTTGATCCGAAAATAAAATTTATTTTTATTTTATTACATGGTCTGTATTATGTTAGAAATGTCATGTGAAAATTCTGATAGGAAATTTTTTCTATTATGTGTTTAATTAGGGAAATGACTAAATCGCATAAAATACAAAAGTTAAATTCTAGTAGCTATAAGGATTAAATAGCTATGGAATTTAAAACTTGAGGTCCTTATATCGTAAATAGACCATTAATGAAAAGTTAGTAGATATTTTTGGATGATTCATACATGGAAAATTAGAAAAAGGTTAAGGACTAAATTGAAAATCAAAATAATTAAAAGATTATAAATAATTAAATAGAAATAAAAATCATTTTATATCATCTTCTTCCTCAAATATTCCATGGAAACCCTAGGAAAGAGAAAGAAAGCTTTCTTGGCCAAATTAGGTAAGTATTCAAGTCCCGTTTTTAGTAATTTTTATATTTTTGAAACCAGTATAGCTTAATCTATCTATTTGGGGATCAATTTGAAGAGTTATCAAAGTATGGAAATTAGGTCATGGATGTATATGCTGAAAATTAGAAATTTATGGTAGAAAATGAAAGGTTGTTGATAGATAAACAACTTTTACAAAGTGATTTTTGATGAAAATATGATTTAGGGACTAAATTGTAAAGTTGTGAAAATTGAATAAAAATTATGAATTTTATAGAATACATGTGATGTAAATTTTATATTTAATATTTGGTTAGGCTTAGAATAGGGAGTAAATTGCATAAATTTCATTTTCCGAGCCTAGGGACGAAATCGTTATTTATTAAAAGTTTAGGGACAAAATGGTAATTTTTCCTAAAGGGTAAATTGGACTAAATTGAGTATGAATTATATTAAATTGATGTTAAATTTACTTGTATACATCCGGATAGAACAAATTCGGAGATAAAACGAGGAAAAGAGGAAAATGTCAGATTAGTAGATTTTACGTACACGAAAATTTGTCGAGGTAAGTTCGTGTAACTAAATGTGTATAAATATCATAGATATATATGACATTGAAAATATATCTGACAAAGCCCCGATCAATAATAATGCCCGATAAATGATAAATGATAAAAATGTTACTTTTATGCTTGAAATGAATGTGGAATGTGTTTATTTGAATTATATGAATATTATAGATGTATGAAATAATCACATGTCTGATAATGCTTGAAAAAAAGTTAAATCTTGTTTGAATAAATGAAAATCGATGGATATATGTCCCGAAATGAATGAGGTCCTGCATTTGTTGCTGGTGGGATTTAACTCAGACGAGTAATCCTATTGACCTAATTTCTGAAAGGATTTAGCCCAAAAGGGTAATCCTGATATAAGTCCTCTCGAGCATATGTTATGGATTAAATTTAGTCCGGATGGGTAATCCAAATCAAGCTCTTTAGAGCATATGTCATAAAAAGGATTTAGCCTGAACTGGTAATCCTGTTGTATGCATGTGTGGCTCGAGAGTGTACTCTCTGAAATAGTACCTTATGGGTACCATTGGATATGAATTGACGGATCTTGATTTGTACACATCGAGTGTACTACCTGTGTATTCATCGATATTCCGAATAAATTCAACGGGTAACAATCTTGACATGAGAAGATATGAATAATAAAATAAGTTATTACACGTATTTGCCTGAAATACATGAAAATGATGATATGTGAAAATTGATGCATGGAAATATGAGATGATGATATTTGTACTTGGAATTTGTTTGATGAATATGCTCATCCTGTGTGTACTACTCGTGTGGCATTGATATTTCGAATTAAATGAGTAAAGTTCTTACATGAAATAATCTAAACTTGATATGAATTACTATGGAAATATACTTGTAATATAAAGATATGATTTATACATGTTAAATGAATACGTGATGTGGAAAGCATATGTGCCTGGAAACCTGATTGTTGTTAAGCCCATATATATTTCTTGGTGTTATTATGGAATATATTACTAACAAGGGCAATGAGGATATGTGTAGAACTTGAGATCAAATTGATTGAATATGCCTTACATGTTTATCTTGGAATAGAATAAATGGTAAGTTAAGTACCATGTTATACGAACTTACTAAGCATTATATGCTTACTTAGTTTTATTTTCCTGTTTTATAGCAAATCGGAAGCTCGTTGGATTGGAAGCTTGGCAATGATCACTCACACTATCCATTGACCCATTTCGGTACATATGGTAAAATAATTGTGGCTATAATGACATGTATAGGTTAAATTTGGCCATATTGGCATGTAAATGTAAATGGTTATTGTAATCTAGCCATTGGCATGGCTAGTAAAGATTATGTATTGATATATATATACATATTAAGATTATTTCATGGTGATAACATAAGTGTTTATTATTGATTGATTGAGAAAGGTTAAACGAGTATACTTAATAAGGTAAGATTAAAAGCATGAAAGCATGTAATGATATACCACGTTAAATGGTAGAATTAGCTTGATTTAAATGCTTGGATTGGTTGGTTTATGAAAGCAAGTTTTGGTATAGGTTGATGACAAGGTTTGGGTGAGAAATGAAACTAGAAAATGGTTTTATTTTGTCCACAAGGGTAGACACACGGGCATATGTCTTGACCATGTGTGACACACGGCTTAGCACATGGGTGTGTGGTTTGGCTGTGTGCCCCTGCACCTTAAATTTGAGAAACAGAATGCTCAGAATTTAGCACACGTGCAGAGACACGGGATTGTGTCTCAACCGTGTGTGTTATACGGCCTAGCACACGGGCATGTGGCCGGTCGTGTGGCACAACTCAGAGAGTTACACGAGGTCGAACACGGCCTGCAGCACGGGCGTGTCTTAAGGTCATACGGGTGTGTCCCTTGGACCACACGAGCGTGTGAGCCCTATAACTTGGAAAATTTTTTGAATTTTGTGAAGAATTCTATGAATTCCCGATTTAGTCACGATTCAATTCTAATACTCGTTTTAAGGCCTCGAGGGTCCATTTAAGGGACGTTATAAGTAATATCGATAATTGAATAAAATTTGACATGAATTATCTGTAATTGTTCTGAAAACTCTAGTAACGCTCCGTAACCATGTTCCGGCAACGGATACGGGTTAGGAGTGTTACAATTCAAGCATACTCATCAATGGCAAAACCCTAATACTTTAATAGTTTTGCAAATTAATCCCCGAGCTAGCTAGATTAAGCTATTACGGTCTCGGAAACATAGAAATCATTAAAAACGGGACAAGAATACATACCTAATTAAGCAAAACAAGTTTGCTAATATCTTAAGCTTCCATGGCTAGGTTTTCTCTCTTTTTGTTTTTGGTGGTAGATGATTGATGGGCATCGAAACCACCAAATATAAATTTCTAAAACAAATATAACAATACATTGAAATATAGAGTAGTAGGGTCGAATCCACAAGGACTGATTATCTAATTTTACATTTTTTTGTGACCAGATTTATTGTTGCAGCTACAGTCGTGCACACAACTTGTGCGTAGTAGTGTTGAAAATAAAAATAAAAATGAGGGTTTTAAATTGATTAAGATAATAAAATAAGGAAATATGAAAATAAAATAAAAATATATTCGAAAATACAAAAATACATTTAAGCAAATAAAATAAATGGATAAATAAAACATTCTTTAAGCTTAGCCTTAGCCTCGGTGTACTCCAATCTTGAATCGATTCTTGAAATAGATTTTCCCTTCCAATCAATAAGCTGGTTATAGCAATTGAGGATCCCTCAAATTGCCAACTCTTCCTCTCGTAGTCGATTCCGGTATCACCTACAAATCGACCCTTGTCAAATTTTCAACCACGTGGCATGTACCCGTAATTTAAGACTTCAACAGCCCTGTGATCTGAAAAGCCCAACTCGAATTAACGATCTCAACCATGTGGGTCATTTAAATCTGATCACTATCTCCCTTGACAAAATCCAACTAGCTTTTTCCAATTGAACACGTCAATTTGTTCGTGGGATTTTGAATACAACACCGCCAACTCAACTTCCCAACTGTACGCCAAACGATTCCAACCCAACGCACACTTTTTAAATTGAAATTGAATCAACTTTGAGGGACGAATTTGTACTATCCCATATACCGTAGAGATAGCAAATACCGAATTGCAAAGTCTTTAGTGTGGGTTTATATTTCACGATTACTTTGTCGAAGTGATACCCGAGCTAAGGGTAAAAGGGTTTAGTTAATCTTGAAAAAAAATCATGCTTTGAAAATGGTTTTGTGAAATTGTGAAAGGTGGAAAAGGGAAAAGGCCTTGGAAGGCAATTAAACCAAAAAGCTAAAAGTTAAAGAAAAAAAATGAAAGAACAGAGGTGACGAAGGAAGAGAGAAAAGGGAAAAAAAATTATTAAATGCCAAAGGTAAAGTGTGTTCAATTGGTTGTAGCTACTAGGTACTTATACACACTTTTAGTGCTAAAATTTAGCTAGATTTTTCCTAAATATTATCACTAAATAATTCTAAATATTATTACTAAATATTATCACTAAATAATTCAAAATTTAAAAATTAAATTTAAACTAGAATTTAAACTAATTACAGAGTTATAACAATATAAAAAATCCTTTAATCTTTATCCAGCCACTTTTAAAAAAAAAAAATCTTCAACCCTTCAATCTTTATCCAATCATCTTTGAATCTTCAATCTTTCAATCAAGCCCTCCTCTTTTCCTTTTGTTCCAATTTAGCCCTTTTTTTGTAAGAGTTTGAATTCAGCACACCAACTTCATTCCTGATAAGAAAAATCCAAATTTAATAGCATTTTATTTGATAATTAGCCAAAAATAAATATATTAGAAATACGAATCTATCTTAGTATCAATGATGATAATAGATTATTTTATTTTATTTATTATAACTTTAATTGATAATTTTCAAAATTAACCTTAATGTTTCATTGAAATTTCCAATGATGACTATTCATGCTTATCCACTAAGAATTTTAATGGTTTATTTACTATATAAGGACCTCTAATTTAAAATTCTATAGTTATTAATACCAATAGCTATTAGAACTCAACTTTTACACTTAATGCAATTTAGCCCTTTTCATTAAATTCGGTATGTAAACGGTAAATTTTCGTAACGAAATTTTTATACGGTATTTCTATCATACCGTAGACCATATAATAATAAAATTTTTCGACTTCGGATTTGTGGTCCTGAAATTATTATTCCAATTTCACTAAAATGGGTTGTTACACAACGTGCGCGCTTTTTGAATTGAAATCAAATCAACTTTTAGGGGATGAATTGTACTATCCCATATACCGGAGAGATAGCGAATATCGAATTGCAAAGTTTTTAGTATGGGTTCATATCTCACGATTACTTTGTCGAAGCGATAATCGGGCTAAGGCTAAAAAGGGTTTAGTTAATCATGAAAAAATAAATGGTTTAAATGGAATTGTGGAAAGTAGAAAGGGAAAAATCCTTCAAACAAAAAAAAAAAAAAAAAGAGAATGAAACAAAGAATTGAGTATGACGCAATAATGGGAAAAAAATAAAGAATTTTATTAAATGCTAAAGGCAAAAGTGTACGTTCAATTGGTTGTGGTATTTATACATATTTTTAGTGCTAAAATTTAGCTAAAATTTTCCTAAATATTATCACTAAATAATCCTAAATATTATCACTAAATAATTCAAAATTTAAAAATCAAATTTAAACTAGAGATTAAATTCAAACTAATTATAAAATTGTAACAATATAAAAAATCCTTCAATCTTTATCCAGCCATTTTTGAAAAAAAATCTGCAACCCTTCAATCTTTATCCAGCCATCTTTGTATCTTCAATCTTTCAATCAAGCCCTCCTCTTTGCTTTTTGTTCCAATTTAGCCCATTTATGTAAAAGTTTGAATTCAGCACAACAACTTCTTTTCTGATAAGAAAAATCCAAATTTAATAGCATTTTATCCGATAATTAGCCAAAAATAAATATATTAAAAATACGAATTTATCTTGCAATCACATATCTAAAAGAGTTTGGATTTACTATTTATAGATATAAACACTCATATTTTAATTTGGGTTAAATTTTGACAAGTATATTCTAACTCGACTTAGTCAATAATCAAGAGATAGGATTCTCGCGTGATTTGTATATAACATTCTTTTTTAAGTTTACAAATATAAATACATATTTGATTAATTATAAAATAAAATAAAATTTAATATAAAATATAAACAAATAAAAAAAGTGAGATATAATTGAATAAACTGATAATTACACATAATAAAATTCAAATAGCATGAATCATTGTGATTTAACCAAATATGATTTGCTTTTTCTCCCACTGATGTTGTCAACAGAAAAATATTTTTAGCGTTGAGATCAAACTCAACATAAGTAGCACATTAAATGAAATTAGGTTTAACTCTTTTTCAAATGAAGAATTTCGTGGGTGGTGGGAGTTTAACGTCTACGAGTACATCAATTTCCTCTACTCTAATGAATTTTAGTTTAATTAGTGTAAAATTGTGAGGTTGAATAAGTTAATAATCTCATCGAT
This sequence comes from Gossypium bickii, assembly GCA_025503065.1. Classification (NCBI taxonomy): domain Eukaryota; kingdom Viridiplantae; phylum Streptophyta; class Magnoliopsida; order Malvales; family Malvaceae; genus Gossypium; species Gossypium bickii. Next base: position 82,725,316 of record CP106716.1, read on the forward strand.
TGAGTTTTAGTTCGACTGGCATGAGTATTATTATCAATGTAGGAGGATGTGGGTTCGAGTGCGTTGAAGCGCATTATCCTCCTATTTATGGTTCGAAATTTATAAAGATATAAAAGATAGTTGAATAATTAATTTAAATTAGTCTCAAACTTAAAAACGTTCTAATTAAATTTTCAGAATATATTAATATCATTAATCAAGTCCTTTTTTCAATTCAGATATGTTTTAAACAAACACTTCTAAATTTTATTGACATTGTTTTTTTTTTTTAACACATTAAATCCAAATTGTCTATATGATAAGTATACATATGTTTACAATTTGATCCATATGTCTCAGATATGCTTTACATTAGATTCAAATTATACTTAACACGATTAGATTAATTAAATGACGTGATTGATACAATACAAATACTTTTTTTTTTTTGAAAGTGTTACAAGCAAGTACAATCAAAGTACAAATACAAATATATGTTTGAGGAACCACAAGTATCAAACTATTACAAAACAGAATGTTGTAAGAATGACAAAGTAGAATTAAACCATTTATAGCACTACCGGAATAAGAACTAGTATAATCCAAACTAAAGCCAACAAATTGGACAAAACTTTATACATGGCAGTCATGTGTGCTTAGAGATTTAGCCAAGCAACTGTACGACCTTAGGCTTGGAAACTCGATCGCTAGTATGCCTAAGTAAGCTTTCGAGTGAGCGCCTTGCTCATTAAATTGGATCGTCCATAAGAACCTTGGCAAAGAGAACAAGAGAGCATGAAAGCTATTAGAGAAAGTGAGACTCCTATTTCTCAAATGGCTCGTGTGTACAAATGAGGGTGGGGGTGTCCTTCTGTTTATAGGCATAGCCCGAAAACATCGACTGAGATTGAGATATAAGGTCCACTAAGGACAGTGGAAATCTAATCTCTAATATCTCTTAGCTACTCATAATAAATGTTATATAAGGAGTATGATCAAGTGTGGGCAATTTTATCTACATCCATCTAGAATGCTCCAAGGCTCTATGGTCCATGTAGACCACAAAATCCCCTTTGAGTATGATTGAGCCTTTTGGTGCTCTTTGGTGGCTTGAATGGATGCCAAATTCTACTAGGACGTGTCATTCTCCCCCATTTGATTAAATGACATCCCCATTGCTCCTTCCGCATGGAAATCTTTGATCTTGTCCTTAAATTGCCACAAGGCATCCCTTGGTTCCCAACTAGCCTCGACATCAGGTAGCCCCTTCCACTCGAGAAGGTACTCTTGCCTAGGCATGTGCTATTGTTGCCTATATATTCAGTTGGCAAGGATACATGCCACTTCTTTGTCATATGTCCTGTAAATCTCCCATCTCAATCGCTCACTATGGTTTGAGGCATGCCCCAATACTTCACCATATGCTTTAAGAACAACTGGACTACCTCCTCGGTCGGACATAGTTCGTGGCAAGAATGAAGGTCGCTTACTTTGAAAATCAGTTGACAACCACCATAATGCATCCATAATGGTTGACCTTTAAAAACCCTAAGACGAGGTCCATTAAGACACTCTCCCAATGGTGCTCGTGTTGAAAAATCGTGTTAGGAAAATGCAGTGGAAAATAAATTTAAGGAAAAACTAGATTTTTAATTTCTTTTTCCTAAAACAATAACTTGGTTGTGAGATCTAAAGTAATAAACACTTAATCAAAATTGTACCTTTTCAATTCATCTACAATGAACGCTTTAACCGAGTAGTCTTCTCTGCTATCCTCAAGCTCACGTCTGCCAAGTATAGGCTCCCTTCAAATTAGAAAATTTTTCACAAAAATTACTAGTAAGGTAATTTCACAATTTTTCTAAATTTTTGGGCCAAATTGTTAATAAGAAAAATATCTCTAGAAGTTTTCTGAAATAATTTCTTCAGAAAATTTTCTCTCTACAACTTTCTCTTGAATTCAAGTGTGTCTAAATAATGACCCAAGGCTCTTTATACAGGGAGAGTTTAGAGAGTTCAACAATGATTAAACGTAAATACTTTAATATTAAATTAATAGAATATTTTTCTACAAGATAAATATTAAATTAAATTTAATATAAAAATAACCACTTTAATATTAAATTGATCAAATACTATTAAGATAAATATTAAATTTAATTTAATATTAAATCTATTAAAATAATATTATTTTTGAAACAGTTAATTTGAAATCAATTTCTCTAGTAGAGTCCTAGTAAGAGTGTAATTCTTTCACTACTCAACCACCGAAAACTCGCCACCGCCGACCATTTTTTGGCCACCAGAATGCCACCGTCGCAATCGCCGGCACCCCGAGCTAGTTCGGTCCACCCACCAATTGAACTGTCGACCCGGTTTGACCAATTTGGGTCTTGGTCTCAGTTTTGGGCTCCGGGGCTCAATTTACGATCTCAAGTCTAATTTTCAAGTTCAATTACCCATTGGACCAACTGTCTGACTTGAAAAATAACTTTCAAAAATATCATATTAATTTTAATTGATTTGGTTAATTTAATTTTACTTTATCAAAATTATTTTTTTCAAAAATCACTTAGATTTTCCAAATTATTTTTTCAAGAAAATTCTTTAATCAAATTCTCTAGTTGAACAATTCTCACGACCACCTAATTTAATTCCACATCGAATAAATCGACTCAATTAAATTATTCCCAAAGTCGTAAAATTTTCTTCTGATTCAAATGCAGTTCAATCAAGCTTTTGTTGAGCTAGCAGAGGAACCAATCAGACATATACAATTAGGCTCTAGTGATTGCAATTATGTCCAGAAACATCATTCCTATAATTCGTAATTACTTAATCATGGAGTTAGTCCACAAGAAGTACTATGAAAACTCCTTATTGTATACTCTTTACGAAAGCAATTCATCCAATTGTTTGTCCAATGATCTCGTCATGTGTGTGTTACCCTCATATGATATCTTTGATTCCTTTGAGTTAAATTCGTTCACTCAGTACAATCCTATTTTATCTCATTGTCACCGTAGTGTCTTTTTAATGACTAATATGATCACTGTCAACAAATAACCATGATAAATTGCTCATTCGATAACAAGTAACCCGTGGCCACATTCCATACTTATTAATTCACACAATGCCAATGAGAGGATACCATTAAATCTTTAATTTAGCTATGAATTTCACTCTTGCTAGTAAAGTCATGACATACACAAGTCATGTACCTAACATACCAGCTATGGGCTCGATCATTTTTAGAGCATAAGCCTCCACTTATACCAAAGTACATGAGTTACATATGCATGATTAGTAACTAACTCAGGATTTAGGTAAATTACACCATGAATGTCACAAGTGAATTAATTCACAAACGGATTTAGAATTAATTCATCTTGGATCTGGCCCAGTGTATCATTCTACCAATGAATACATCTATGTCTCTACCCGTGGAGTCAATTGCTCCGATAGACGACATATTAGTCTTTCAATCGATTTGCTCATTTCCAATCAGACTAAAGATATGTTTAGGTACATCCACTAATACATGTTTCCTTCTCATATTACGATCCGACCACGTAATACCGCTTAATATTTGTAAACGTTAGATAACCAATGAACCAATATTTGCTTCCATTTTGCTTTGTGTGTAAAAACATTGAAGACAATATACAAAGGGTATTAATGTAATTAATTGATTTTTTATTAAATCATTTTGTTCGAAAAATAAAAGTATACAAAAATGAATATACTACGACATCAGATCCAACATAGTATTTTGGTGAGACATGACAATCACACATGGTGAGACTTAAAAACTTACGTATATAATTATGCATAGTAAGTCTCAAACCCAAGTACTTAAGAACCAATGCCTCCACCTTTGTAACTGCACTAAGTCCTCATTTCCAATACAATACTAATACTTTAAAGCTCAATTAAAATGTTTTAAAGTTTGGTAATCGAACAATAATGTGAGGACTTTTGATGAAATTAACCCAAAGAAAGTAGAATCTCTTTTATGTCATGACAAGTGTGTTAGTGACAACTGTCTTGACTCAGACAACCACTAAACTCAAGTCACCGCGTTTGACTCGGTCCATCAATAACGCGCTCAATATTACCACCGCCATTTTTTTCCCTTTTCCTTCATATCCTTAATCTTTTTCTTTTTATTTTATTTTTTGTTCATGTTCTTTGATCATTGACCTTGTTTTCTTTCATGGGAACTTTACTTTCAAGCCATGGTTTCTCCTTTTTCCTTCTTTGGACCTTCACTTTATACGGTCTCTGTTTATCCTTCTCTCCGATCGACAATTACCTCATCAACAGCGGTGCCTCCGTCGATTCCGTCGTAGACAACCGTCGATTCATCTCCGACTCGTCGAATTCACCCGATTCCCATCTCTCTTCTGGTCGGACCTTTTCGCTCTGTGCCGGAACTCTCCTTCCTGCTCTGCCTCAAATCTACCACACCGCTAGGGTTTTTAATTCGCCATCGAAATACGTCTTCAATGTCAAAGATCCAGGGACGCACATGGTACGTCTCCATTTCCATCGATTCAATTCATCGAGATTGGATCTGGGTAACTCTCGATTTCACGTTTTGGTTAATGGGTTAGTAGCTTTAACCAATTTTAGCGGTGGGGATTTAGTAAATCCTAAAGTTATAGAATATTTGCTTTGGGTTAATTCAGAAAAGGTTGAAATTCGTTTCGTTCCAGCTAAAAAATCGAATTTTGCTTTCGTTAATGCAATCGAAGTGATTTCTGCACCAAAAGATTTGGTACTAGAAACTGCTCAGTATGTTAATGGTGATAAAATTGAGGAATTTCCGAGTTTAAATAAACAAGCATTTGAAACTATGTATAGGGTAACTGTCGGAGGTCCTAAAGTTACTCCGTTCAATGATTCTTTGTGGAGAACTTGGATCCCTGATGATGAGTATTTGAAATCAAGTGAGGGTTCCAATAAGGTGTACTTCGGTGGTCGGATTAAGTACCAAGATGGTGGGGCGAGTCGTGAGGTTGGTCCTGATAATGTGTACGATTCAGCTCGGTTGATTCGAAGCAAGAATGCTTCCATCCCTAATGTGAACCTCACTTGGGAATTTCCAGTGAGTGAGGATTATAAGTATCTTGTTAGGATGCATTTTTGTGATATTGCTAGTATATCCCTTGGATTGTTGTATTTCAATGTTTATGTCAATGAACATTTGGCATATAAAGATTTGGATCTCTCGGACGTTACGAATTACATGCTGGCTTCTCCGTTTTATGCTGATTTCGTGGTCGATGCTGGTCGTTCCGGGGTCATTACAGTAAGCGTTGGACCTTCTAGCAAGAGCATGGGGTATACGGTTGATGCGATTCTAAACGGAGTGGAGATCATGAAGATGAATAACTCCGTTTGTAGTCTTGACGGTAAGGTGCCTGCGGAGTTGATTATGAAGTGTTGGCCAAGAAGAACTCTTGGGATTCTGCTTCCTTTGATTGCTCTCGCCTGTTTGCTGTTGAGCTTATCTGCCATTGTGCATAGGAGGAAGAGTAACGCGGAATTGTTCCCATGGTCGAAACTGCCTACGGATATCCATGAAATATCTCCAAAGCAAGCCAAACTACAACTATCAAACATTGTTACATAAACATTGTAAAGATCCAAATCCACTGGCTTTATAATATAGTATTACAAGTAGCTAGTGGGGGCATACTGGGAACGTTTGAAGGTTTGTAGTTCCAATCTGTTAATGGTTTCTTCGTGTTTAAACTCGAGGTTTTGTCCAGTAATCTGTATGTAAAAGCTGTATTAGCAAAATTTAATGTTGTATTCTATAACTATTCTACATTGATTATGTCTGAGATGGTGGATTGGTGATACTGGAATTGTTCGTATTGCTACACTGCTTGGAAAAGGCTTAATCTGGTTATATAGTTCCAATTTTCATTTCATCCGGGAAAAGCTGAAGTTTTCTCAACATGTCTGTCATTTGATCCAATAATCTTCTCTTAGATAAGAACAAATTTGATAACTCTCGGAATGAGTATTAGAACGATAGAAAGTATAAACCCTACCTTATATGTAATTTTATTGATTAAGTATAGATGAGTTTATATAATTATAATAAAATAATTTTTAATTTAGTTAATGATTGGTCAACTCATTCAATTTAAGTAGAGATAGTTTTTACTTTGAAGTAAAGTGTAAATATGATGATCATTGGACTTCCCCTCATATTTTAGTGGTCTCAAGCCCATTTATCTTTACACTTCAGCAAAATACATAATATATTTACTTTTGGATTAAAGCTTAATTTTTTTTATATTGTGATATATTTTGTCGTAACCATTTTTGAAAACGGGTCGACTTTGTTTTAAAAACGAAAATAAAACAGGGAGTCGCCATCAATCATTTTTGATGAGGTGTGATCAGTTCACCTCGTAATTCGATCATTTTAATAATAAATTTAATTTATTAAAACAACAGTTTTGGTCTACAAAATTTAGAAAACGGGTTCGGGAGTCGGTTACGTGCGAGGAAGGGTTAGCACCCTCGATACGCCCAAAATTGGTACCTAATTGATTAATTAATGTCTTAATGTCGAAAATTTGAAAAGATTTTAAAATACGAATCCTTTAGAAAATGTTTGGATAATTCGAATTGGATATTGAAATTCTCTTGTTCTGAAAAGATGAAACACCACATCCAGCACGTTAGGACACGATGTTTCAACTCTGATACCAAGATCATTTTCTAATTTCCAAAATTCATGCATTGCAATTTTGAAAGGGTATTCCACTATTTGGCCAAACCAAAAAAACCGAATCTCAGCACGATTAGGCACAATTTTTTGGATTTCCAAAACGCGAAATATCGCCTTATTCTTTAGAAATCCTTACCCCGAGATAACTAAACGTCACATCCAATGAGTTAGGACACAACGTTTCTGAAATCTCGAGAATAGATTTTTTTATTCAAAACTTATTTATTTTAAAAGGATATTCCGCTATTTAGGTTAAACGAAAAAAATCGAAACCCAATAAGTTAGGGCACGATTTTTTCGAATTTCTAAATACGAAACATCGATTTTTGTAACAACGTCTTTAATGTAACACGAATTGGTAATGAAAAAAAAATTATGGCGTTAATATACATAACAGAAATGAATGCAATAATAAAATAAAAGTGATATAAGCGAAAATATAAAGACAAAATGAACAAAAAGAAACGAACTAAAAAGAGCTATAAGTAAATGACAAACGTACATTTGAATAAAAAATGAGCAAATAAATTAAACAATAGAGATATTAGACAAATAAAATAATGACAATAATAATAATAATAATTAGTTAATAACAAAATAACAAGTAAATAGACACAAAACGAAAATGTAATTATAATAGAAATAATAATAAGAATAATGATAATAAATGTATAATAATAGCTTTAAAAAAACTTAAAATAAATAATGGTGATAATAATAACAATAGGGAAAATAGTAAAAGGAAATAATAATAAAAGAACAAAATAAAAATAATAATAGAGTAAAGATAATAATAATAATAATAATAATAATAATAATAGTAGAAATATTAAATAATGATAATAATAGTATTAATAGTAATAAAAATAATAATAAGCAATATACTAATGAACGAATAACAATAAGCTAAATAAATAATAGTAATACTAAAAATAAATATAATAATAACGATGCTAGTAATAAAACTAAAATAATAATAGTAGTAATAATAAAATAAAGAAATTCAAAATAATATGAATTAAAAGTAAAAATAATAAGGAAACAAAAATAAGATTATCCATATATGAAATAAAATAAAAATAAAAATAAAATAATGGAAATAATACATAGAGAATATATAAAATTTAATAATAAAGGAACGCGGTATTAAATTGAAGTTATTATAAAATTTAGAGTCTAAACAAGCAGATAAACAACATAAAAGGACTAGATTGAAGTTAAAATAAAGTAAAAGGGATAGATTTTAAAAATAAAAAAAACTACTCGAAGGGCTTATTTAAAATGCACTCAAAAGGGTAAGGACCATATGGGAAATTATTCCCATTCCCTTTGCGCGTCCATGGGTTAAGGACCCTATTGAAAACCCAAAGAAATTTGAGGGTAAAATCTGTAAAAAGGAAAAATAACAAAAAGGGGTCGATTGAATGACGCTGCAATGGGGAGGGATCCATCGCGAAAATATCCCTTTTAAGGGACAATGGCAGCTTCCCTTGCATCCAAATGGCGCCGTTTTGCTAATCATATATAAGAGCCCAAATTTTCTGAAAAATCAGACTTTTAACCCTAATATTTTCTTAGGGAGAGACTAGCAGCCACAACCCCCTCTCTCTCTCATTTCGCCTAACGATCGGGCTTCTTCCATCACCGTCGCACCACCACCGTTTCAGGTGGCCGACGAGGCGCGAGGATGAGCCTTAAGGTACTGTTTGAAACCCCTTTTTGAGGGTCGAACTCTCGGTGTCCCAAAATAGAGGAAAAAGGGCCTTCAACGCCCCTCCTCAAGCCGAGCTCCGTGAACGGAGAAGATGGGCTCCGAGGCTACGACCGAGGGAGTTTCGGGTATGTCGCTTTTCCTTTTTTTGATTTTTTTTTTGTAAAGTTTTGAAATAACGAAAATAAAATAAATAAAAAAAGCAGCAAGTAATGATAGAAAAATAAAAATAAAATCAAACTTGAAAGTTTTCTGTTCTTCTTTTGATTTCTAAGTGTTCGTAGTTCGTTATTGTTTTTTTTTTTTTTGAATCGAAGAAGCCCCCCTTTTTACAATGTTTTCTTTCGGTTTTTATAACGCAAATTGAAGAAAAAAGCAGAAATAAAAATACAATAGATTTCTCTTTTTGCTGCCATTGTTGTCTGTTGCGTGTTTGCCTCTCTTTGCAGGGAATGGTGATGGCAGAGGCAAGTGGGGGGAGCGGCGGTGGAGCAGAGGACCCTAGGTGTTGTTGGCTGTTTTGTCTTTTTCATTTGGGTATTGGGCTAGTTGTTTATTGTTTTGGGCTATTGATTTTGGGCTTTGTTGTTGGTTTGGGCTCCGGGCAAAATTGGCCCATAACACATTTTATAATTATTCTCACATTCAGACTTGAATTAGACAACTGTTTTCATAGCTTGAACTTTTTTTTGTCTAAGTTAACCCTTAAATTAGACAATTATTTTCATTAGAGTCTAAACTTGATATTTGTTCTCACATTGAGCCTGAACTTTAAGATTTTCAAGGACTAACGTGGACAAAAAAAAGTTCAAGCCCTAATGTGAAAATAATTGTTAAGTTAAAGGTCTAATTTGAAAATAAAATTTCAAGCTCCAATGTGATAAAAGTTGTCAAATTTAGATCCCAAAATATGATTTAACCTTTACTTTTTTGGTAAATTTCGAGTATCATATTATCAAACTTTTATATTTCTCCAAATGCAAGAATAAAAATTGATTAGTATGTTCAAGTGCCAAAAAAAAAAAAACAATTCAAATTTCAAAGTGAATCTAATTGTAAAGTTCAAAATAAAAAATTATATTACCCAGAAAATAAAAATAAAAAACAAATGAAAAGCCACATAAAATAAAGATAAGACAAGGACTACAATTGACTCCCATGGGCAAACAAGCAGGACAGAGATAGTAAAAGATGAGACAATGTCAAACACATTTGGAGGTTTTGGGTCCGTTGACATGTTTGCTTTAAGCTTTTAAACCATAATAATTATATCAGGTTTACTTTAGACTCGTATTACGTTTAGTTTATGGAATAGAGTTGTAATATAATAAAACTGTAATTAGTAATTCAATTATTTGGTTGAATGGAATGGAATAAAATTGTAATAGTATTCTTGTATTTAGTTGAATAAAATAGTGTTGTAATAGCATATAAAAAAAACTGAAATGATCAGAGTACCCTTAGCATAATTTTTTTTTAGGTATATGATTATTGTTAATAAATTTTAATAGGATAATAATTAAATAAAATTATTTTAATTATATTTTAATATAATTATTATTAAATATGTTTTAATAAAAAATAAAAAATATATAATTTAATAATATTTCAGATATTTTATTTTTATATTTTCTAAGTCCAAGTTTTAAAGGACTAACTTGGAAATTAAATTTTTTTTTTTTTGTTACTCAATGTTGCATGGAATAACCATTCTTTGGTGATACTAAGGAATAGCTATTATGAAAAGACAAGTAACAGAGAAGTAATGGTCATTTCATTAGATGAGTATTACGTTCAACCAGACAAATGAATAATTTACCATTCAATGAATAAAGGGGGAATGCATTCCCCAACCAAACATGGTGTTAGTGCTTTGCATCACTTTTCATTGATTCACTTTCAATTGGACGTTATCCTAAGTTCATAACCCACCTATGATTCCCTGTTGGTTGGACAGAGTTTGTGTTATTCACTATTTTTTCTTCCTTTTTTAAAAAAGGATTAAATCGATATTTGGGGCTCAAACTTGACAATAATTTTTATATTGGATCGAAATTTTTTTCGTCCAAGTTGGTCCATGACCTTGATAGTTGTTTTTATATTGGGGGTATGAACTAGGCAATTGTTTCACATTAGGGCTTGAACTTTATTTTTTCCAAGTTAGCCTGTAAATTTGGCAATAGTTCACAGATTAAAACTTGAACTTTAGGGTTTTCAAGAAAATATTAGGGATTAAAACGATAAAATATCAAGAACCTGAACTTTAGGGTTCTCAAATCATAAAATGATAAAAACACCTATAGTTATATAAAGATGAATTTTGAAATCTGAAAAGTGGATGGACTTAAAAATAAAAGCATAAGGACTAAAATATAAATTTATAAAGAGTACAATGACTTATGACATATTTTAACCAAAATAAACATACTATGTTGACAAATTTTAACAAAAACCCTCCAATGAAAATAATGATTGGACCAAGATTTATAAATTGAAAAGGTAAAAGGATTGAACTTTTAACTTTTAAAGTATAAAAACTAAAATTCAAAATCTATAGAAGTACAAGGACTAACAACAAATTTTAACCAATTATTAAAAAGTGAGGCCTGCAGACAATCATTAGTGATAGGATGGACAGTTTCGAAACATGATAAAAAAAAGTCTGATTTTGCAGCTTTAAATCCTTGTTTTGTGGGAACTTTTGAATTTATTAATTATTATTATTTTTGCCATAAATTAATTTATTTACTGTCACAAAAACCTCAAATCTAGACTCTAATATTTTCTTTTTAATAATTGTGGTCCTTCTAAATTTTAATATTATTTTATAAAAATTGTATGTCCATACTTTAGGCATTAAAATAATAAATCATTGCTAATTTGAAAGTTTGTATAAAATGCAAGATGGTCCATCATGTATTATTCTATTATTTAATAATAATCCATTAAAAATACGGTATATTGTCGTTAAGTTTAATACAATAAGACTTGAATTCGAACCCTTTAATTTATGATTTGGGGAAGGGTTACAAGTAGTTTTAGATATTGTATAAAAAAGAACATATATAATTTATAATAATTAAAATAAAAATATTTATTATAAAGTCAATTTACTATTTGATACTTATATTTGACTTGAATGCTTAATTTGGTAATTGAGTTTTTTTTTTTGTCGCAGTTAAGTACTTATATATTTTTTTTTACTAGAACATAAATTTTGAATATTTATTAGACTACGTACTATCATTTAATTTAGGTGCCAATTGAACATTAAAATTAAATTTAAGTATTAAATTAAGACAAAACACTCAGATATTAAATTAAACTAAATACAAATACCAAATAATATATTAACCCTTCATTATATTATCAACCAAACTCATGGTACAATAAAAAAATTGAAATCAAATTTTAATTAACATAAAATCCAAGTTGTACCAAGGTATAACCTCTTTTACGATGAATGTTTTTTACGAACTTATATTCTATTTTTTAAAATATAATATCATGTAGTTATTGATATACTTATAAAATATTTATTAATTTATTAAATTTTTATTTAATTACTTATTGGTGGATTAGGCGTATCCCGCGTTTCACTCACTTCCTCACCCCTTCCATTTACGCCACGTGACACGTGTGCCATTTTTCTTACATATTCTTACTTTATAATGGGCAGCCTTAGTTTACTCCTTGTTTCACTCTAGGTCTATTTCTTGGTTTGGGTCCCTCTACTTTGTTAAAATTTTAATTTTTGTCCTTTTATTTTAATTTGATATCTTCTATTCTTATAGTATTGGATAATAGATCCAAATAATTAACACCGTTAACTTCTTTAGTTAATAATAATAGATGGGTAACCTTTTTCTCTTTTTTTTTTTTTAAAATGCATGCCAAGTCATCAGGCTTATATGGATTAATTTGTTTAAATCTGAGTTATATTATATTATAAATGCAATAAATTAGTCTCCAATTTCACCATGAGTAGTCGCCATGTGTAAGTTTTGTTTTGTTATATTTTAGTTCTTTAGCCATTTGTACCGTGTATTGGTTTTGTTGTTGTTCAGACATGTATAATTACATCATATTTGTGTTTATATCATATTTGCACTAACGTTACAAAAAGACTAGTTAATTCGAAATTAAAATGAAAAAATTAAATTCAAAATTTTAACGGTTAAAGTACTTGGGAGTTCCCTATATTATATGGACTGTATCAAGTTATTTTTTCTATTATTAAATAGATCAATTTAGTCCCTATTATTAAAAAGAATTGAATAAGTTCAAATTATAATAAATTTAACATTTGTTGTATAAAAAATATCTTTAACTATTTTTTCAATTGCGGTTCAATTACAAACAAAAGATTTCATTTACAAAGTCATAAAAAAAGAATTTTAAAAATATTAACTTTGTTAAACAGTAGAGGATGTTTTTCAAATAGTAAATGTTAATTCTATTCCGATTTGGTTTTATTCGATTCTTTTTAATAGTATATGGACTAAATTGATATATTTAATAATAGAAGAACTAATTTGATACGGGGATCTCCTAGGTATTTTCACCAAATTTCAACAAAGTAAAGGGACCAAACTCACATTTAGACCTTTCATTGCGCCACCAGAAATTCCCTACCCACGTCATAGCCGGTGACTCGATCAGTTAGAATTTAGTACTGAAAAAAAGCAGAAGCTTCCTTTTCTTTTATCTCTCTCCTTCACTCGTTTTTCCTCTTTTTTCTCTCTTTAAATACCTAAATCGAAAGCTCTCTTTATAATTTTTTCTGTTTTTTTATTTTATTTTCTGTTATAATATTTTTTTTTTCGTTCATCAATGGGATTCCCTGTGGTTTACACAGACGTTTTCGTACCCAAATTCTTCGTTCACACGCTATCGTTTTTGGGTTTCATCAGAAACCTAATCCTCTCACTTTTTAATTACCTCGGACTCTCCGATTTCCTCGAAACCGACACCGTTTGGCCGGAAAACCCGACCCGAACCACACCTTTGAAACCGCCGGTATCCGCTTTCTTGATCCGTGAAATCTTACCAGTCGTAAAGTTCGAGGAACTCGCGGTGGTCGGTGGTGGTGATCCGCCGGAGAGTTGCGCCGTTTGCTTGTGCGAGTTCGAAGGAAAGGAAGAGATCAGGTGGTTGAAGAATTGTAAGCATGTTTTTCATAGAACGTGTTTGGACCGCTGGATGGATCACGATCAGGTGACGTGTCCGCTTTGTAGGACATCGTTTGTACCTGATGAGATGCAAGCTGAGTTTGATCAACGGCTTTGGGCGGCTTCTGGAATCGTCGATTTTTACAGTGAGTACGGTTCCCTTGCTGGGTTGTAAATTTTTGTGTTATCCATTTAGTTTAGTGAAAAAATTGTACATTATAAATGTACACGGACCAAAAGATTATCCCCTTTTTAGGCTTAAATTTTATGTTTTCGAAAAGAATTAGATTAATTTTAGGTTAAAAATATGATTTTTGGGTTCTTAAGAATTCAATAAAATCCACCATTTTATTTTTTCTTACTCTTTTTTTACCTATATTTTTGCTCGCATTTTATTTTCTTTATTTTTTATACATTATTGATTATTTTGTTAATTCGGGTTAAATTAACCGAAATTTATTTGTTGTCTTTTTTAAACATATAAGAAAATATATTGAAATTAATCGAGATATATTTTTTTGTCTTGAAAGTTAACTGAATTAATCGAAATTTTATGTCTTGAAACACTACATAATTATCTAATTTTGAACCGAATTAACCAATAATTGAAATTCTAAAAAACCATTAACCGACCTCCGACTGAACTAAGTTAGGCCACCGATCGATTAACTGAATTAGACCGATTCAATTGATTAATTCGGTTTTAACCGAAGTTTAGACACCGCTACTTACAACGTCACATTCAATATTTTTTTGAATAAAATATTTTTATTAATAGAAACTATGGAAATAAAAATGCAAATACATAACACATAGTATAAACAATAAATAAGATACTATATGAGAAATTTTTTTGAGAATAATTCTTAATAAATGTGACAACTCTTTACCTTGTCAAATTTTATATATATATTAGAACATGATTATAAATTATATATTAAAACCAAAAGCATTACTAATTTTGAGAAAATAAAGTAAATAATAACCATGACAGTTTTAAGAGAAAATAGGTTGAATAACAACAAAACTTCGATAGTGTTGATTAAAATAATAACCACCAAAATTTTTAAAGAAAATAGAATGGATTGAAACTAAAGCCAAAATATAAATAAAAGATTTCAGTCAAATAAAATAGAGTGGACCAATAACCAGCTCGGAGGTTAATGTCGCCGCTGACAATATTAAGATTTGATTTTAAAAAATTGAGTGGTTAAATTTTTTTAAGATTTCCCGTGCTCAATATTTTTATTTGTATATTTGACCTTCCATGATTATGATATTGGTCATGTGAGATTTTATTAATACAAAAAGTCATATAATCTAATTTAACAATTGCTTTCAATTAGGTTTTAATTATTAAATCAAGAGAGTAAAAAAGAAAACGATATTTTAAGAAAAAAGACTACATTTTATATTTATACATGGATAGTCTATATCATATAAAAGCTAATATATAATACTATAATATAAAAATTAATAATCTATTTATAGATATAAATTGAAATTTAACCAAACTCATAATCAACTTTAGGGCATTTGGTGCATAACTAAAAAGCAAAAAAGGGATAAAAAGTTTCTCCATTTATGGTTCTTACAAATTGAATGTTACAAATCATGTTTTGGTTGGATTTTTTTGTTATATAGGATAATTTATTTCCACATTGTAAAATTAGTGGTTAAATTTCATTCTTTGTTTTTTTTTTTTTTTAAATTGTATCATAACAAGTATTGTCATCTTCCTTAAAAGAAGAAGGTGATGATGTTTCTTGTTTTAGTTATTAAAAAAATATTGTGGGGTTGTTAAGATTGCTTTTTAAGTAAATTAACTCATCTTTAGCTTAAGGTCTTAAAAGTAAGTTACAATTAAGTTGATAGTTGAACATTTTTTAGGGTCACAATAAAAATGAAATTAGGTAAACTCGAAATTGATAGGTTCTGATCTGTCCTGATTCAATAAGAATGAATTTTTAATTTTCAAAATCGAGTTTTGAAATGTGATAGACTGAATTTTCCATTAAAAATTTTGAGGAATAGGTTTACGAGAAACTCGCCCTATTTTGTAGTGGCGGAGATGGGGAACCCCAACTTGTAAACACTTTTTAGCCCCTTTTGGAAAATTTGAATCTCTTTTCATTGTACAATCAAATTGCATTTGGAATCTTTTAACAAATTTTTCAATATAAAGCTACTAACAACTAGTTATGTTACTCAAATTTGAGTGGATATCAAGGTAAAAGTATCATAGAGGCTCCTATAGTAAGAGTTAGATTGCATTTTGCTTTATTTTAAAGTTAGTCCCTGTACATTAGATCAAAGAACAAACTGATTATTTCTCTTAAAAGTTTCATCTATTTCTACTGTTAAAAACTGGTGTGACTAACAAAATACATGTGGCATGCAAAGTGTACCTTATGCTAACGTACAATGAGCGGTTTTCAACAATAAAGATGGATGGAATTTTTAACAAAATGATCAGTCTGCTTTTTGATATAATGTATAGAGATTAATTTATATATTTTTTGAAGAGAAAAGATAAAATGCAATCTGATTTCTAGTACAAAGGCTCGTGATTCTTTTATTGATATCAAACCTTAAATTTGTAAAAATTCTTATATATTTAAAAAATTGTAAAAAATGAGCACAATTATTTAAAATATAATAAAGAGATGGCTAGTTAAGGATTCTAGAACCTCCATGGTCCCCTTGAAAAATATATATTTTTTGCAACCACTTGGGAAAACTAATTATACAAAAAAAATTCAAAGTAGGTAGGTGTTTTTTTCAACTTTATGGAAATTATGTCTTGAATTTAGTGACTGATGATTGTATATTTTGAAATTGAATCAATTTTCTTATCTTCTTATTTTTGAAAGATGACTTAAAAAATTAAAAGAAATTGTAAAACACAACAACAAAGGATGAAAAATATTTTTACAATAGACATTAAATCAAGTTTGTTTATAGAATAATTCACTTTTTTTAATTTTTTTTCTAAAAGTTATAGCTTCTGATTTCTCTGTTCTTATCATCTGTATTAATCAATTTTTTTATAATTTAATTTTTTTATAAAATAACTTTGAATATTATAAATCTATGAATCAAAATTCAAAAATTTTCTTTTCCAATATTTAACATTAACCGTTAGATAGACTTGAATTTAATATATGTTTTTTTATTTGTCAGTCCATATTGATCGTCGAATTATCTCTTGAAGTCTCTAACCCTAATAATTTATATAAAAATATTAAAAATGATAATTTTATAACTTTTTAAAATTAAATACTTAAACCGTAAACTTATTAATAATTTTGTAACCTTCGATACAATTTACTCCAAATTTTTTTGAATAATTTCAAATTATTTGAAATTTGAAAATTTCAAAGTGGGTCCTTCAATTGAATTGAGTTCAATATTAGAGTAGACTGGTCCAGCTAATGCTTATATTTCCAAAAAGTTCCATCTTTTTCATTGGTTGTGTAATGTTGGTCCACAATAGGCAGCTTTTAGTCATTATTCAGATTTTTTTTTAATTTTAAAAAAAACCCTTAGATGTAAAATTCACCGTAAAATTATATTACCTTTTTTTCATTTAGTTATTTAAAATTTTTTATTTGTTGAAATTATTAATTTTGTCTATCTTTCACGTACAAGCTTATAAAAATATCACACGTTATATATTTTTATTAAATTTCATAGACTTTTAAATAAAATGATAATTTAAATATTATTTTTAATGTAAAAATGTTTTAAATACGTAAATCAAAATAATAGTATTAATACCTAATTTTCATAAATTTTTATTTTGAATACAAAAAGTAAAAAAATTTGCATAAAAGGGACACCACCATTGCCAACTGATTTTATTTTGGTTACCGACGGGGCTAGGCAATGTACGCTCATTTTAGTTAATTAATTTTAGTTTTTTTTGGATAAAGGGAAAAGGCCTGGATTTTATAGAGAAAATTTTAGGTTTTTACAAGAAAAATCTGGGTTTTAACAAATCATTTTTTTTTCATTTTTAAAAGTAATTTAAGTTTTTTCCTAATAAAATTTTAAAATATTTTGAGGTTTAAAATAATTTTATCTTTTTATTTATTTTATTTTTTCCGTAAAAAGGGAAAAGCATGAGTTTTACAGTAGAAAGTTTTTACAGGAAATTGAATTATAGAAACCCCCACAACTGAATAACTCAATATTTCGTAAAAATTTAATTTTAAAAAAAACAATAAAATGAATCTACAAAAACATTGTGTAATACCCAAATTATCAATAATTTTTTTTTTCACTTTTAGTATTAAAATGAAAAGTTATGAAAGTTGAATCACCCAAACTGTAGAATTTACTAAGCTAAATTTACAGTTTAAGCCAGAAAATAATCCACCATTGCCTTGTCTCTTTCTCTCATTCGAATCCAACTTAATGCTCTGCTTTACTAATTCCTACCTACAACCTTTGTTACAAGAACCAACTCTTATCCTTTAATTTCAGACCAAACACTATAAGCTCTCAAACCTTTGTTTCATGTCTTCTCTTTCCTTCATCTTCTTCCTTTTACTCCTTTCATTTCACACCCAAAATGCAATCTTTGTCACTAATTCTTCACCAAATGACCCTTCTTCAAAACCCCCCTTTTCACATGAAGAAACATTGAAAACCAGTTCCCAAGCAACAGAAATGGAGTCCACTGTTGTGATTCTCAAAGGAAACGCAACTGTTCTTAGCGTTAACCGCACTTTCGAACTGGGTTTTTTCACCATAAACGGTGAATCCGATTGGTATTTAGGAATTTGGTACTCTTCGATCCCGACTCAAACCCGGGTTTGGGTTGCGAATCGTGAAAAACCCATAAAAAATATCACCGGATCTTCACTGGAAATCACCGGAACGGGGCAGTTGGTGGTGAAGGAATCGCCGGATTCCGTCGTTTGGCAGAGCGACAACGTTGAAAAAGCGAAAAGGTTTGTTTTTTTAGAGACTGGGAATCTCGTTTTGTATTCTTCAAATGGGTTAAAAGTATGGCAAAGCTTTGATTTTCCGACGGATACGTGGTTGCCGGACATGAATTTAACCGCCCAGCAAGCTTTAACTTCATGGAAGAGCTCGTTCGACCCATCACCGGGGCTTTTCTCTTTGAGGCTAAATCCTCAATTGTTCAACGAGTTCGAGCTCGTTCATAATTCGATCAATGTGTATTGGTCTACCGGAAACTGGACTGGAAAAGCTTTCGTCGATGTTCCGCAAATGACAATCCCGTACATTTACAACTTCCATTTCTCCGACCCTTACTTGCCGACGGCGTTGTTTGGGTACACGGAAAGATCGTTAGACGGCAGTGTTGAACCGCCTTTGACGAGGTTCCAGGTTGATGTCAACGGGCAGCTGAAACAATACACATGGTCGGCGGAGACAGAGAGTTGGAACATGTTTTGGTCGGTGCCGGAGGATAAGTGTGGAGTCTACGGTTTGTGCGGCGATTTCGCGTCTTGTCTTGTAAGTACAACGTTAAAACCTTGTGCTTGTGTTAATGGATTTAGGCCTTTTAATGAGAAAGAGTGGGGATATGGGGATTTTACCGGTGGTTGCCGGCGAGAAAGTGGTGGTCTTTGTGCTGATAATGATGGGTTTAATGAAATAGGTGACGTGAGGTTTAATGGAGGGAAAACGGTGTCGTTTCAAGGTACTAGGAGTTTTTGTGAAAAGTCTTGTTTGAGTAATTGTTCTTGTATTGGATTGTATCATAACGAGGGGTCTAATACATGTAAGAATGTTTATGGGTCTTTGTTGAATTTGAGAAATTCAAGCTCTAATGGTTTAAAAAAGGATGTGTTTTACATTAGGGTTCCGAGAGGAATTGTGAAGAAAAATGTGCATAGAACTATGGTTTTCGTTGGTAGCGTTGTTGGGTCCATTGTTGCTTTAGGGTTCATGGGAATGATTTTGTTGGTTTTTAAAAAGATAATAGATTACAGGAGGAAAGATAGATATGATGACGATGGTGTTTGCCCCGGGTTGAATCTCAAGGTATTCACTTATAAAGAACTCAATGGTGTGACTCGAGGGTTCTCAGAGAAACTAGGTCATGGTGGATTCGGGGTGGTCTTTCGAGGCAAGTTATCGGATTCAACTCTTGTTGCTGTTAAACGCCTTGAAAGGCCGGGGAGTGGTGAGAAAGAATTTCGGGCCGAGGTGTGCACTATAGGCAACATTCAACATGTTAATCTTGTGAGACTTAGAGGGTTTTGTTCCGAGAATTCTCATAGATTGTTGGTTTATGATTACATGCCTAATGGTCCTCTGAGTGCATTTTTAATCCCGGATAGTCCTAATTTGTGTTGGGATGTGAGGTTTCGGGTGGCGGTTGGCACTGCAAAGGGCATAGCATATTTGCACGAGGAGTGTAGGGATTGCATCATTCATTGCGATATCAAACCCGAAAACATTCTCTTGGATAGTGATTACATTGCGAAAGTATCGGATTTCGGATTAGCAAAGCTTGTTGGAAGGGACTTTAGTAGGGTATTAGCTACAATGAGGGGTACTTGGGGCTATGTTGCTCCGGAATGGATATCCGGTATGGCTATTACACCAAAAGCTGATGTTTATAGCTATGGGATGACATTGTTGGAAATAATTGGCGGCCGTAGAAACGTGCAAGCACCACAATCTATAGGGAATGGCAATGCATTCAATGAAGGAAGGGATGGAGAGAAATGGTTTTTCCCTCCATGGGCCGCACGTCGAATAATCGAGGGCAACGTTGCCGCAATCGTGGATAGTAGACTTGGTGTTGCATACAATTTAGAGGAGGCCAACCGTCTTGCATTGGTAGCAATATGGTGTATACAAGATGATGAGGAAATGAGGCCTACAATGGGCATGGTAGTAAAGATGTTAGAAGGAGTGGTGGAAGTGACCATCCCTCCACCACCAAAACTAATACAAGCAATAGTTGCAGGCGAATCTTATCACGGAATTGGAACAAATTCCGGCATGTCAAAAGTCGATGGATGCTCCGACTACAACGTTGGGTTTTCAAGTGCTGGTTCACGATCATCTCTTAGTAACCTCTCTTCTCCGTTGGAACCAAAATTCGGAAGTCTAATCGAATGATAAATGTAGTTCCATACTAGTAACTCATGTATGGGTTTCAACAACATTAAAATTCCCAAAATTTTGTTCAGTGAATCACTAATTTCAACTTTGGGGACATTGGCATATGATTACAACTTTTACATCAAAATAATGTGCAAATGACACCACCATCATCATTGCCAACACTTGCATTGCATCACCCCCTTTTTGCTTTTGCTTTACCAATGTAGTGTAATGTCATTGGATTCTAAAAGAGTAATTATCTCCCTTTTTTTGACAATTTATAGTAGACTTTTTAGTGATTCTTACCTAAGTCAAAAACTTTAGGCGTTCACGGTTGATCTGTGGGGACCTAAAATCTTGACCATTTTGGAATATAGTCGGATATTGAGCTCCGTTTCCCATGGTGGCATCTTCTAGATTTCGACCCCAAAAAATATTACCGTGGGCTAGTGTTAATTGGTGGGTTCGAGTTTAAATATGATTTTCACATATTTTATATTTCTTCAAGCTTGAAATATAATTTTAAAATTTTGTCTAAACCCATTTTAAGTTAGCCTATATTATTTAAAAAAATAATATTTATATTATTTTTAATTAGTTTAATAACAAATTTGGCCACTAATGTTTATATGTTTTGTCAAAATGACCTTAATTGTATTTTTTAGCCTTTTTAGCCATCGGCCTTGCCTTTGTTATTTTTTTCAAGTTGCTTTTTTTTATTAACAAATTTGATGAAAATACGGTTAAAAAAGTTAATGGAATGATGTGAAATTTCATACGTGGAATATTTTTAATGAGATGTAATTTATTACTTAAATAACCCAATAAAATAATTACATGTGGAAAATAATAAAATAAATAATTTATGAAGTTAAAAAAAACTCTTAACTTAAAGAAAATAAACGTAATCAAAATAAACATAATTATTTTATTGGGTTAGCTAAGTAATACATTACATCTCATTAAAAATATTCCATATCATCCCTCTTAATTTTTTTAACAGTACTTTCATAAAATCTTTTAGAAAAAAAAAAAGTTGATGGTTAAAAAAGGCTTAAAAATACAATTAGGGCTATTTTGACAAAACGTGTAAACGTTGTGACCAAATTTGTCATTAAGCCTTTTTAATTTACTAAAATTTTATATATAGTCATCTTAACATTTTTTTAATATTTACATTATAGTAGTATTATAGCTTTAATTTTTATGTGTTATAAATTACATAATATAGAAAAAATAATATAACATAATATAAAAAATTACAAACTTAAAAAAGTAGGTTGGACTCAAGCCTTTGGTGTTCGACCCTAAGCTCAACCCATATTTTAAATAAGCCTAATTTTTTTTTGCTTAAACCCTTTTAAGTTTCAGGTAAACCTTTGAGTTTGAGCGAGTAACTTGACCTGTGAACAGGTCTAGCAAACCCCAGAATTTTAAGCCTTTGAACTAAAAGCTTCCAAAAATCCTTAGGACTGGACTCATCCAAGGATCGGGTTATTCTTTCAAACTCAAAAATTTGTATAATATGCACTGGGTGTTAAAATTTGGTTTGTTGGTTGGATCCGTGTATACGAGTCCAAATCATGTTAATAGGGAAAATAAAAGAAAGAGATAAATTGAAAATGACAATGGAAATTTGAAATTATGGTATGTGAATTGAATGGAAATAAAGAAGTTGTGAGATTTTAAATATTCTTTTTCCAGTTAATGTATAAAAATATAAGTATACTGAGCCATGAAATGCTTATGATTGAATTGAATGTTGAAATTACAAAAGATGAATGAAAAATATATGTCTATTTGAATTACTCTCATTGCAATTTCTTTTTAGTTATATAATTAAATGTTTTATATTATGTTTAATTATTTGGATTTATAGGATCACCACTGAGTTAAACTCAACGTACGTTTGTCTCATACGCAGGTTAGGTACCTAGTAGTTCTAGTATCGACTCTGTAACAGTCCAAATACGACTCTAACCGGAATGGTGGTCTCGAGACCACGAATCCGGGTCAGAAATCTCTTATAAATTATATAGTTGATATGCTATGAATGATGAATTGCGTGAATGTGTTTGTTGATATAATTGAATTAAGAGAAAGGACTAAATAGTTAAAGTAGTAAAAATAGTATCTATTAAGTTGAAGGGTTAATTGAAGTGTCTTTCTTGCATGAGGACTTGCATGTCAAATTTCCCTAATTTCATGATGTGGACGGCAAGCATGCTAGGAAAATAATTTTTTTTTATGTATAATGGGTGCATTAATTTTTAGTTTAAGTATATTATAATAAGTATTTATTTTATAAAATAAAGGAAATGTGTTTTTAATTTCATTCTCTCTTTCCTCATCATCATCTTCTTCACCGATTCTTTCCAAAGAAATGAAGAAAGCTTAAACCTCCATTTTTTTTCGGCCTTGCATGTAGTAGTAAGGTGGGTATTCTAGCTTGGTTTTAGTAAACCTTTACATATTGGAGTTGGTTGTTTTGAATGCTAATAAAATCATGTTAAAATTTTGGGGTTAAGCATGTTAATATTCGGCCATGGATGAGCACTCTTGAGTTGTTGTATTTGACTGAAAAATGTTTAGTATAGATTTAAAAAAAAAAAAAAATTGAATTGCTTAAGAGACTTAGATGAATTGAAGACTAGTAGCTTAAAGTGTATGAGGATTATAGAATTTATTTAGATTTGAGCATAGGAATGCTCTTATTATTCGGCTAGAATGGGATAAATATAAATAGTGTTTATTTAGCTTGTTGTTTGGTCATGTATTGAAGAATATGCATGTGTACTGTACAGTGAGTTAGCAAATTCGATCATAAGAGAAGAAGAGATTAAGCTTGTATATTCGGCCTTCATGAACGTAAGTGTGTTAAATTATATAATAATTAATTCATAGAGACTTGTATGGAGATGGTGAGCGTTCGGCCTTTGACAGGGGCAATTAAATTCTTAATATTTCGTGTTTCGAATTTTAAGGATTTTTTTTTATAAACATTATAAATGTAGGGGGGTAAATCAGCAATTGTATATTATATGATTTTGCTTTTAATTGAATGAAAATATGGTTGAATTAGTTCAATTTGAATCATTTAGATCAAGGACAAAAGGAGAAGGTTTTAGATCGTGGAAAGACAAAAGTAAACGAATAGCCGGGAAATTAAAATCATTGACTTCCGAGGCAAGATTTCAAGCAAATGAATTAATTAAACCAATTCCTTGTTCATTGAAAATATTTAATGGTTATTGGATGATTGAATTAATATTGCCGAATGAGTTGTGGAGATTTTTTTTACTGTTTGTATTATGCAAGGTAAGTTAAGATGCGGAATGAGTAGTATGAATTTCGTACCGCCTTAAATCTGAATGCAAATGTGTATAAACATGTGTATACTCTAAGTGAAGGCAAGAAATGTATTCGAAATAAAGACATAGTATGAGGGTAATGTGCTAGATATTTTAGTTACATTGAACATGGGAATATAATTATTTTCATGAATTTAATGCATGGGCGATTCTATGCTTAGATGATTGTTGGCTCGATTACATGAATGATTTGGTGTATTTTATATGAATTACGAGTTTACAAAATGTACTATGAGTACGAAACTATGATTGAGCACTAAGTTTGCAGGTGAATAAGTAACGGCTCTGTGTGAGCGATACGTTACGGGATTTTTGAGTAACGGCTCTGTGTGAGCGATACGTTACTGGATTTTTGAGTAACGGCTCTGTGTGAGCGATACGTTACTGGATTTTTGGAGTAACGGCTCTGTGTGAGCGATACGTTACGGGATTTTTGAGTAACAGCTCTGTGTGAGCGATACGTTACATAGTGATTTTATCGAGGTTACTAATCATGCGAAACACCTCGCTGAACTAAATTATCAACGTGCAGTATGTGGTTCGCTTTTTAAGGACTATGTTATATGTGTAAATGGGTATATAGTATCATTGAGAAATAGTGCCCTAGAATTTTGTATGAAAGACTAAGTTTCGAATGGTAAGTATATATATATATATATATAGAAGTGCGTTAATCATACAATATTCATGAATTGGTTCTTGAAATCTTGATTGTTCAAATTTTGTTGTTCTATTACATGAATTGCTTAATCAAAATTTTAGTAGAATAAATGTACTTAGTTTAGCAAGTCGAAACTTACTAAGTCGTGAAGCTTACTTTCTTTCCGTTGTTTCTAGGATTTGTAGATCACTTTTGGAAGGTTCAACTTAAGCTCGTGGATCAATTCGGAAGCTCATCATACTATCATCTATTTTGGTACTCTTTATTGATGGATAAATCCTTGATGATTATGGCATGTATAAGCTATTTTGTTTTCTTAGGATTTGTATAAGACGAATCTTTAATGGATGTATGCCATGCGAAAATGGCTAAATTGTGGTACTTGATCTTATGTATGTTCGGTCATGGGGTTAATCCTTTTGATAGTATAAGTAATTATGCGTTATGCTTGAGATATAACAATATAGCTTGAATGACCCTTCGGTTGAAGTTCTTATTTGTGCGAAGCCGAATGTGGTGATTGTGTATTGTAGTAACTAATATCCCATGTTAGTAGTATATGTGTAATGAGTTGGTTTACATGTGGGGCTATCTACGAAGTAGGTTAAATTTTGATAAAATGACCTTGTTAAATGAAATTTGCTTTTGGGAGTAATAGATAACTTGTTATAAAAAGAGAGTAAAGCTTGTACATATTTCGTAAGATAATGTAAATGACCACACGAATAGCAAATGATCTTTATTGAATAATGTTTATGGATTGGATTTAGTTTAGTAATACCTCTTAACTTAGATCCGGCGATGGATACAGTTTAGGGGTGTTACAGACTCAGCATCCAACAACGATCCCGACCTCAAGTGTTGGTGATGTTTTTATTTTAGTCTTGGCATGTATCTAGGGGATCTTTGGTTGATATAATTATTTTGTAGCATGATGGTATTTTGAGTACTATGTGAATATGTATAAATGTAAAAGAAATGGTCAAATTGTGGTTAGCATGATAGTTTTTTAGTTAATTGCTTAATGCTTATAGTTTTTTAGTTAATTGCTTAATGCTTTCATGAATGGGATTGTATATGTTAGACATTATGCTTGTTTGATGGTTGAGCTTAGTTGCGTTTTATGATGTACTTAGTTGGTATCTTAGCATGAATTTAGTAAAGAATATATTTATGTTTATGACCTATTTGAATGTTTAGGTAGCCTTTGTATCTAGGTTATTTAGATAAGGTGAAAATCAAATATGGAATGTTGATTGTGTTCATGATTGGCTTGATTATTGAGGTGCCATTTGAGGCATATTGGGCTAACATTTAAGTGTTTGATTGGAAGATATTATAGTTTCTAACTTGATAGGTGAATTTAGTAAGAAATGAACTTTCTAAAGATAGATTTTACCATTTTGAATTTAGGTATCGATATTTTGGCATTTGGTATCGGTACATGACTATATGAACAATTTTAAAACAATCAAGATGCCAAAATGGTATCGATTTTTATTTGACTATCGATACTTTTAGATAAAACATTGATACTATAAAATATTTATCGATACCCTTGTTTTGCAAAAAAAAAACAATAATGAATTTTGGTATCGATTTTCAAAAAGGTATCAATTCAGTATCGATACCAACAATGGATTTTCATTATTGACCTATAAACCTTAAGATTTTATAATTCTATCCAACTACATGCTTGAATTTCACAATTAGGTCCTTACAGTGTTCAAAATTTTAATATGTTTGATTATATGTTATTTAATTTAGTGAGTTTTTGTTTAATAAAGTATCTATCAATTATTAATTTTTGTCGTAATATTTTTTTATTTGGGTCCGTCGATCAGGCCGAGTAAGGTACAACAAATATAAGTAGAATTAAATAAAATTTGAATATCGAATTTTAAAGAAAAGCTTACAATCATAGAGTATTGATGATATGTAATGAACCCGACCTAGGCTAGGTATGCTAACACCGTTAACCCAAATAGCTAATACAATTATTTTGATTAAAATATTTATACGGATTTTCTTAAAATATTGTTCTAACTTATCATGCTAATATGGATTTAAAAAAAATACATAATTATATTTTATATTTTAATTGAAATAGTTAACAGTGTTATCTATTTAAATTAATTAATGATATTATAAAGATAAAATGATCAAATTATGTTGAATTAAATTTATAATGTCAAATTTAGTATTCAATATTTACATCTTTTGTCAGCTTGTCTCTTTTTTTTTTTTGAGTTAAATTTGACCTTTTACCTTTTAAAAAGAGTCAAACTTGGATATTAACTTTTCAAAAAGAGTCAAATTATTATTTTTAATGGAAATACTTACTAAAACATTAAATTTTTAAATATGGCAGCTCACATGGAAATTCATATGTAGTTCATGTTTTCTTTTTAAAAAATTTTATGAACTTTTTATATTTATTTTTTTGAATATTTTTATATAAATTAAAGTATTTGTTGACATGACATATAAGACAAATAGTGTTATGTCAATATAAAGTATACGTGGGTTGCGACGCCAACATTTCCGTTAAAGAGACAATTTGACTATTTTTCAAAGGCTAATGGTCAAATTTTGCTAAAAAGAAGAATAAGGATCAAATTAATAAATGATGTAAATATTGAGGGCTAAATTTAGTATTATGCCCAAATTACTATAAAAACTAAATCCAAACTTTGAGCATATAGAGTCCAAAATTATAATATACTATTTGGTACCTGAGTTTGGCTTTGATGTTTAATTTGATACTTATATTTTTTGTCTCAGTTAAGTATCTGAATTTGATTTCAATGTTTAATTTAGTAGTTAAGTTTTTTTTTTAATCTCAATTAAGTACCTATATTTTTTTTACTAAAACACACAAGTCAAACATTTATTAATTCGTTTAATTTAAGTACTAAATTAATAATTGAGTCTAAACTCAAGTACCAAATTACATTTAAACCATTATAATTTAACCATTGGGAATCCATCCCTATACCTCACCATGTGAACTATATGGTGTACAACATTATTCCATGGATTGCGCAACACAAGATCGTGGACCCTCACCAACAGAAAATAACTACATTAACGAACAAACAGACCAAATTGAAAAACATTGAACAAGCTTTGTCCTAAGAAGCTAAAGAGACCGAGTCAACTCAAATCCCGTCCCTCATGTTTGATGTTTCCATGGTCACCCTAATTTATAGCCATAACCCACCACTTGCTAAAACCCTTTCCTAAACTTCCACCAAAACAAAAACAAAGCAAATGTATAAAACAAAAATTAATAAAAAAAGGACAAAGATTGAATTTTTCTTCACATTGACTCCCTTGAATCCATACAATCAAATTTTATAAAAGAAAAAACCCAGAAAAATTACTCAGAAGGGTTCACTAAAATTGTGCCAAAATTGCGAATACTAAAGAGTACGAGCTGCAAAATGCAGCAGAAGGGACAATAATTAGTCCATCTTCTGTTATGGAGGACCAACTGCATGCTACGCCATCGTCGACGGTACCCCTTTTTGAAGTTGCCGAGCTACATCCGGCACCGTCGAGTTTAATCATCGAGGGAGGGGATTATCCTCAGGTACAAAGCATTGCGGATGTTAGGAACATATTGTTCGTGGAGTCTTCTAAGATATGGTCTATTGCAGCTCCTATTGCGTTCAATATTTGGTGCAATTATGGGATCAACTCCTTCACCAACATTTTCGCGGGTCATATCGGCGATATCGAGTTATCGGCTGTCGCCATTGCTTTGTCGGTCGTCGCGAATTTTTCATTTGGTTTCTTGGTTAGCTTCTCTCACGTTTATGTGTTGTTTCTTCTCCTTTATTTGGTTAGCTTTTTAGTGCAATTCAATGAAAAAGGGGTTAATTGCAACAAAATCCCCGCATTATCGTTCAAATTCTAAATTGATAGTGCTCAGGGACAAAGCCAAAATTTTGTGTTAGTTGAGCCAAGATAAAATTATTATAAAATTTTGGGGGTTACCTCTAAAAATTTATGTTAAAAAGGCTTAAATTGAAATATTAATTTCTAGGAGGGACCAAAAATGTCATTTTTTATTTAATCAAGGGGCCTAGTCCTGCATGCGTTGCCTTGCATAAAGTATCAGTATTATATCAATCAAAACCTTCAATCAACTTAGTTATTAATTTAGGTGTTAAATAGCAGTTTAGATATGATGCGAAGCATTTTAAAAACATGAGAATCAAATTGTAAACACAAGTATACTTTTTGCATTAGATTTCACCTTTTAAAAAAACAATTTTGTGTGTTAATAAAATTTAGCAAGGTTATTTTTTTTAACATTTCATATCTAAGTTGTCTATATAGATAAGGGCAAAGGCTGGAAAATAATTTAGGGGGTCAAAAGATAAATTTATCATTATACTACTTGTATTTTTATAATTTTTCACTGTTTTACCAATTTTGGAGGGCCAATGTCATTATGTGTCCCCTTGAATTTACATACAATAGGTATCAATGTGTTCATTTAACGTGATTTAAGTATGCACTACATAATATTTGAGCTGACATTTAGTGTTCAACTTATTACTTATGTTAATAAAAGAATCTGATTGATATAATATTAGTGCTTTAAAGATTTGGTTAGAACATTTTAAAGTTCGAAACCAATTTAAAATCTATTATTGAAGATTGTACGGTGAATTTAACCCACGAAAAAAACTATCATATTATATTTTTTAAATATATTTCGTGACTATTTTTATAAACTGCAGTTAGGAATGGCGAGTGCACTCGAGACCCTATGTGGGCAAGCATTCGGTGCTGGACAAATAGGTTTACTCGGCGTATACATGCAACGATCCTGGATAATCTTATTCGCCGCCTGTTTCGCCTTGTTGCCTCTCTACTTATACGCCACCCCACTACTAAAACTCCTCGGTCAAGAACCCGGCATTGCCGACCTTGCTGGAGAATTCACCATGCAAGTCATGCCCCAAATGTTCTCATTAGCCATCAATTTCCCCACCCAAAAGTTCTTACAAGCACAAAGCAAAGTCGGCGTCTTAGCCTGGATAGGCTTCGCCGCCTTCGTCGGACACATCCTAATCATTTTCCTCTTTGTTAACGTCTTCAAATGGGGTACCACCGGTGCTGCGGTGGCTTATGATATATCAGCTTGGTTGGTTGCTTTGGCTCAGCTTATATATGTGGTGGGTTGGTGCAAGGATGGCTGGTCCGGGTTGTCGTGGTTAGCTTTTAAGGATCTTTGGAGTTTTGCTAAGCTTTCTATAGCTTCGGCGGTGATGCTTTGTTTAGAGATTTGGTACTTCATGATGATAATTGTTCTTACCGGTCACCTTGAAGATCCAGTCATTGCAGTTGGGTCCCTTTCAATATGGTATGTTCAAGGTCGAGCCAAAGTTAAATCGAAACCGATTTTAAGGTTAAAGGTTAATATATATAGTTGTACTTGAATTTGACAACTTATATTTACTTGGTATTAATTTTTTTTTTTAAACTTGAAAATATTTACTTGGTGTTAATTTTTTTTTTAAACTTGAAAACCGTGAGTCAACTTGGTATTATTTTAAGTATCTGACTAACACTCTGTTACAATACACTGATGTGGTATTGGCAACCAATAGCATGGTGAGATTATCACATGTCACCATGATATCGGTTGCCAGTGCCACATTAGCACCATGTTAGTGTATTTTAACGGTGTTAATCAAGTACCTAAAAAAAAGTATTAAGTTGGCTTATAATTTCTAAGTTTAGGTACTAGTTAGATTAAAAAAAATTAAGTGCCAAATAGATATAAATTGTCAAATTCAAATACCTCTATATGTATATATGAACCTTCTATTTTAATTAAATTTTAAGTCTAAATTAAATTAGAAATAAAACAAAATATAAACCCAAAATTTGGCGGACCATAAACATCTCTCTACTCTATATTCTCTCAATTTTATTTTTCGTTCTTATGTTTTTTTTAAATGTAAATTGAGCTTTTATTCAATTCAATTTTTCAGCATGAACATCAATGGCTGGGAAGGCATGCTATTTATCGGACTAAATGCAGCTATAAGGTAACCTTAAAAAGAAAGGTTTAATTTTACTAATCATCCTCAAACTATGATTTAAAATTTAAATTGGTCCTTAAACTTCAAAATATTTTAATTAAACCCCATTAGTATCATATCATTTAAGTTCTATTATTCTAACTATTTGCTTACACGGTATATGTCAGCTGAAATTTGAACTAAAGCATATTTAAAACACATTGATCAAATTGTAAATGCATGTAAATTTATAATATGGACAATTTGGATTTGATGTGTTAAAAAAAAAAAAACAGATATAGCCCTCCTAAATTTTATTGACATTGTTTATATTTTTTAACACGTTAAATCTAAATTGTCTATATGGTGGGTACACATGTGTTTTAAATACACTCTACGTTATGTCTAAACTGATATTTAATTACTAAATTGATAGTTGGATTGACAGAATCACCTGATTAATGCAATATCAATACTTTTAAAACTCAACTAGAGCCTTCCAAAGTTTATAAACCAGGATTTTCTTATGTTATTGATGTTGAAATTGGTTTGCGTTTTTTTTTTTTTATGCAGTGTAAGAGTGTCTAATGAGCTTGGATCAGGCCATCCAAGGGCAGCCAAATATTCAGTGATAGTCATTGTTGTGCAATCTCTTCTGATAGGATTACTTTCAGCACTTGTAATCATGGCTACCAGGAACAAATTTGCTATCATATTTACAGATAGCGTAGAGATGCAAAAAGGGGTGGCTAGTTTGGCTCATCTTCTTGGGATAACCATGGTGCTAAATAGTGTGCAGCCAGTTATATCAGGTAAGCAAATTCTACCCCTTCACACACACAAAAATGGAAAATTAGCATTTGAGAGGTCAAATAATTGGTGCCATAATCATTGCAACATGCAGGTGTTGCTGTGGGAGGAGGTTGGCAAGCCTTGGTAGCTTATATAAACTTGTTCTGCTATTACATTGTTGGCCTCCCACTTGGATTTTTTCTTGGTTATCACATTCATTTTGGGGTCGAGGTAATCTTTCATACACTATGTTTCCCATCTTCAAAATCTTCTTATTAAGGACTTACAGTAATGGTATAGTATCAATTAGGTTTTTCAGTGTTGTCTACCGACCCAAACAAATGGATTAGACCAGTTTTAGAGCAAACTACTCAAAATTAGGGTTGAATTTGAAGTGCAAATTGATTTTTTTATTATAGTTTTAGCTCAATTTAATGACCCTGGAAAAGAAAAGTCCAAACAGCCCAACCTAAATACTTAAACCAAACGAACCGACCCACCCAAATACTTAAAAAATGAAGTTAAAAAAAGAGAGAAGAGAAACACTAACCTATATTGGAGCGTATAATTGATGTTTTATGTTATTATTGTTATTTATTTGTGTTTATAATTTATATTTATTTTTATTTTTGGTTCGATTGAACTGATTGAACCAATTTGACTAAGAATAGGTTACCTAGCTTGTTTAACCACTATTTCGATTTTAAAAATATTGATCTTTCTGTCAATTTGGGTGTTAAATGTCAACTCAAGTTTAACATGGAGCCTATTTACATAAACAACTTGACTATGACATGTTTAATAGAAAAATAACATACTCTTGAATTTCGTTAATATTTTTTTCAATACATCATATCAAAGTTATCAATGCAGTAGGTAGACACATTTTTATAATTTATTTTAAGTATTTTAAATATGATTCGTATCATATTTGAATTTAAGTTTATTGTCTAAATTAAATTGATGATTAGATTAACAGAAGTACTTGGTTAATACAATTCCGATATTTTGAAACTCAATTAAACCACTATAAAATTTAAGGATGTGAGCAATGGTTTGAGCATACTTGATGGAATTAACCCATTCATCTACAGATCCATGAACATGATGATGGAATTTAGTAATAATAATATTGAAAGCTTAATTTTGCAGGGAATTTGGGTTGGCATGATTTGTGGGACATTCTTGCAAACATTGATCCTCTTGTACATTATCTATCAAACTAATTGGAACACAGAGGTGGGCCATTCTTCTCCTAAAACATTAATGGATATTTTGAGCTAAGTTTATAAAATCTAATAATAAAGGAATTTTTTTTTTTTTTTTTTAGGTTGAACAAGCATCTGAACGAATGCAGCAATGGGGAACTGAATTGCAAGTCTCCGAAAATAAAGGATATAACTTTTCCCACTAAATATTCAAGAGTATCAACTTTTGCAAACGAACGACATTTCAAAAACTTTTGTTGAAATCCCTGGACGAAAACTTAATTTGTACAATTTTTGTACCATTTTTAGATTGGGTTCCTTTGCTTTTAGAGCCTTCAAGTATAGTTTTCTACATTTTTTTTTCAATTTAGCCAAATGCAAAATACTACATGACAACATGCATGTAAATAGCTAGTAGGCTTGGTTACCAAAAAGAAAACATTTTAGATAACAATTTGTAGCTATATATAAAATTTAGTAAAAATTAAATCACACATGGCTTGATTAAGATAATCACTACACCAAAACAGACTTTTAGCGGCGTTTTTAGTGGCGTTTTAAAGGAAAACGCCGCTAATATTACACATTAGCGGCGTTTGAAGGAAAACGCCGCAAAAAAATGAGCAATAGCGGCGTTTATTTCGAAAACGTCGCTAAAAAGGATAAATAGCGGCGTTTTTTAGTAAAACGCCGCTAAAAGTCTGGGCTTTAGCGGCGCTTTTGGAAAAACGCCGCTAAAAGTCCGGGCTTTAGCGGCGCTTTTGGAAAAACGCCGCTAAAAGTCCGGGCTTTAGCGGCGCTTTTGGAAAAACACCGCTAAAAGTCCGGGCTTTAGCGGCGCTTTTGGAAAAACGCCGCTAAAAGTCCGGGCTTTAGCGGCGCTTTTGGAAAAACGCCGCAAATAATTTTAAAGTTTTTTTGGATATATATAAATGATTGTTTTTAAATTTATATATTACATATTTTCTTATATAATTGTAAAAGAGATATCATTAATTTTAATACATTAAAAGTTAGGGTTAATGGGTTTAAATGTAAATGGTTAAGGGTTTGGGGTTTGGGATTAGGGTTTTATAGTTTATGATTTAGGGTTTATGGGATAGAGATAGGAGGATTTAGGTTAAATTAGTGTATTTTAATTTATATATTAAATAATTTCTTATATAATCGTAAAATAGATATTATTAATTTAAAAATATTGAATTAATTCTCATGATAATTTGGGGTTTATGGTTTAATTTAGGGCATATAGTTTATAGATTAATCTTTATAGTTTAGGGTTTAGAGTTTATGTTTTAGGGTTTGAGGTTTAAGATTTAAAATTAAGGGTTAAGGCAGGGTTTAGGCTGGGTTTATAGTTTAGCTTTTATTATTTTAGAGTTATAGGGTTTTGGATTTAGTGCTTAAACCATATCGAATAATAACTATTTATTTTCTTTATTGTAACTTCATATTGCTATAGTAAATGTATAACTAATTTGTATACCCATATGACATACAGGCTAATAGTGTTTGTTAATTGTAATTATTTAAAAAAAAAGAAAATAAATTTAATCTTAACTTAGAAAATCAATAATACATATTAGGTTTGTAGTTTAGAGTAGTTTAGGGTTCGAGTTTTATGGTCTAGTATTTAAGGGTTGGGGTTTTGAGTTTGGGTTAGTGCTTAAGGTCTAAGGTTTATGATTTAGGGATTGATATTGAATTTTTTAGAATATAAATCAAAATAAGATAAATGTAAATATTATTTATTGGAATATTGGGTTTTTATTGTTTTTTAGAATATAAATCAAAATAAGCATAATTTATTGGGTTTTTCCTGCAATATACTGCAATTTATAATTTAATTTTCTAAATATGTAATATCAAAATAATATTTAATTAAATATTAATTTTTAAATATTTTAAATTTATTTTTTTATAAACTTTCCACCGCCTTTAATTGTACATTTGTTTTATAAATATTTTATATTTATCTTTTCCATAAATATATGATAACAAAATTAGAATTAAAATTAAAATTGAAAAATGAAAAAAATTAAAATTGAGAATAGTGGCGTTTTTGTAAAAAACGCCGCAAATATGTTCTCCAAGATTGGAAACGCAACCGTTTTATCTGAATTTTAGTGGCATTTGTTAAGAAACGCCGCAAATTATTTTTCTTTTAGTGGCGTTTTATCAAAAACGCCGCAAAATCTGGGATATAATGGCGCTAATCCAAACGCCGCAAAAATATTATTGTACTTTAATCCAAACGGTGTAGTTTTATTGTTTTGTAGTGGCGTTTTTTTACTTAAACGCCGCAATAGGTATGTTTTTAGCGGCGCGTTTTGATAAACGCCGCAATTCTTGAAATATTTTAGGAAAAACATTGCGTTTAGCAAGTCTCTCAAATCCCTAAATTGATTTTGCATCTCCGATTTTAGTCAAGGGCAAGTCTCTCAAAATCTCCGATTTGCATCTCCTCTGCTCGTGAGATTGCCGAAAGGTTTTGGGATTATTGCGTTGTTTTGATCAATTTTCATATATAAAAGTAACCCTAAATTTCTAAGTCCCAAAATTTCCTTAAGTCTCCTGGATGCTCCTGTTTTACGAGAATGGTGGCTTTATTAAGGAGACTTTTTTGGCACGAAAATATCCCCAAACAACCATCGGCATAAGCTCCAATGGAGCGTAAAGCGAGTTACCAAATCCAACTTCAAAGACTCACTCCGGGAGTTCAAGTCCCACCTCTTCGTTTGACTTCGTCTCGGTTTGCTCTCGAACACCTGTTCTTTCTCCGCCTCCTTGAATCGAGTCTCCGCCGACGACTCGCGGAAACCATTGACCTCAAGGTCCGTCACGCGCCGAACGCTTCCAGCTCCTCCAGCCGCCATCTGCGTAGCTTTTAAGTGATCTTTTGATTTTGTAGTTCAAAAACTTAATTAATGGCGAACGAGTTCAAATCCCCACTAGCAACTCGATTCTTATTGCAATGATTGCTGACGAGGTGAGTATTACTTTTGAAGTCGCTAAATCGCATGCGGATCTCGCTTCTTTTGCTGTTTTTTTATGTAGTTCATTGCATTTTCTCCTATAAATTTACCGGTAATTCTTCCGGATTAACTCTCAGATCACTGAATTTTTATGTCAAGAGATTTATTGTTTTTTTAAAAAAAGAGTAAGTTACATCAATCAAGCAAACTATCGTGTGATTTGGTACAAAATACTTTTTAATTTTGATGCGTGTTGCTTGGATTTAGTAGTGACGTGATAGCCGATCTATAAACTCGGCTTTAGTCTGCTTGTTGTTTTTTTTGACGAGGGTGAAAAGTAAATACTATTCAGATTTATCTCTATGATGAATTTATCATACGCTCATAACACCGCATGATTAGTGATGAGCTTTGTATTTTCTCGAATGATTCTCGCTATGTTATAAAGTTCACTAATTGCTATACTGATTTAGCTTCATTCTTAGTGACCCTTAAACTCGGCTTTGTCCGCTTGTCGCTTTTGATGAGGGTGAAAAGTAGATACCATTCAGATTTAGCTCAATGATGAATTACCATTAGTTCATAGCAAAGATAAACTTCATGGTGAGCTTTTTGCATTTTCTCGAATGATTCTCGTATGTTATTGAAAAGTTCACTCATTGCCATACGATTTAATCGTGCTAGCTGATCCTTAAGCTCGCTTTAATCTATTTGTTTCCTGGTGCGATGAAAGTAAATATCATTCAGATTTAGCTCTATGAAAAATTATCATAAGTTCATAACATCGTAAATTTATTGGTGAGTTTTTCATTTTCGAATGATTCTAATATGTTATAGAAAATATCACTCATTGCCATACTGTTTTAAGAATTCCCCAAAACATCTATATCCAGTCATTTGCCATGTTTCCTCATTTTGTTAATAGAACGTAGTAAGAATAAGAGTACGTGTATGGTATGGTTTGATGAATATATGTTCTACGAATGTTGTTAACATAATGATAAATGTTATTATATGTAATTCACAATGCATTTGATTTGACTTTGTCGACTTATAATTTGTTGGGCTAGGACACGTGGTTGGTTTTCTAATGGTCAAAGTGGGTAATGTTGACTTGCGAAGAAAGACAAATTATCTTATTGTAGATTCAAGTAAGCTCTTTAACTTTCTATGTTTTATTACTATTAATTGAAATTTTAATTATGGTCTTCATCAAACTCTTGTCAACATTTTATAGTTGCTAACTTGCCATTGATAGTTTATTCACTCATTGAATTCAAAGGTTGAGCGCTTATTTACTTTCTCTTAATCACCTTAGGGTATATGAATTGGCCAAATTATGTTTTTGTTTCTCACTGTTTAGAAACCACTCGTTAAACAAATTGAAGATACATTTAAGGAGTTCACTACAAGGGAGGATATTGTTTGTGTTACGATTAGCCAATATGTAAGTTTTTCCAGCAGATATTGCCATAAATCATCAATTCTATTCTCGCCATAAATCAAAATTTTCAAAAAAAAAAAAAACAATGGATATTGCAGTGATGGTTATATGTTGCTAACATGAACTGCTGTGGTCTCTTACTTGGTAGCCGCATATTTTTTCTATTTTATTTGATGGATGAAATCATATATTGGGGCTAGATCTCGTATAATTAACTAAAGATCTATAGAGATAGGAAATTGTATTTCTCATCTTAACTATATCTTCAATTATTTTAGAGTATAGGTAATGGGATTTTGGTCAAAGTTTAATGACCAATGATGAATTTACTAGGAAAATGAAAAGAAAAAAAAGGTTGTTTGAGGATACCGAAATTGGTATTTGTTGTTATAGGAAAATAAGATGCTAAAAGAACAACCGGAAGCACTCATTCAGAAAAATACTATTCTCAAACGAGTGTTGCCGTTCAAAGATGAGCGTCGGAAGAGTACGAAAATCGTAGTCCGGAGTTGCAGCATCTCAAGCAACTAGCATCTCAATATCAAGAGCGCTTGAGAACCCTTGAGGTTAGTCTCATGAACTCAACTTTTGATTCACACAGAAGTTGGAACACTGCAGAGAGTATTCATATGCATATATTATCCATGTCTACTCACGCCTCATTATGACAAAGTTTACGGCTTGAATCAACAACTTCAAATGTATATCATTGTTTTTCATGCAGAATCAGAAAAGTAAATGTGAAACTTGAAATGTAGAAATAATCAATATGCTCTAAGTTTTTATAATTTTTTTACATTTAGTCCTTTTATTTTTTGAATTTAAAAATACAAGTTCAATTGTCAATATTATCAAATTTATTATATTAAATTCAAGCATATTATAATGACTTTTTTATTACATAGCTATTAATTAAAAAAATAATTTCAAAATGTGACTTTAAAAATTAAATTAAAAATTTTAATGATGTAAATAAGTGAAATTAAATTTTAAATCTTTGATATATTTTTTTGATCCGAAAGCTCTAAATTTGGCTTCACAGTAATTTTGAAAGTGAGTAGAATTGAAGAGGACTTCCGAGCCGAGGACTTGCCGCATTACCGTCTCCTCTCACATACGTCACATCATCATCGCTCTCCGCCGCCACGCACAATCGGTAAACTTCAAGACTTGATACTTGTATTTGCGCTGATTTTGAACTTGAAATTAACTGTTGATGCTTGTGTAAAAGAAATGTCCTCTGATTATTTGTTGTTTTAATTTCTAATCTCGAATACTTTGTTTATTCAGATTATATATATGTTTACATGTAAGTTACTTAAATGTGAAAAAGTATAGAGTTTAAGAACGACCAAATTGAAGACCATAGACTAATTACAAGACTACAAGCAAAATTGATCCAAATTGATTTAATTACTACCAATTGGATTAGAGTTTGAAAAAGTACAAGAACTAAAATTGATTAAATTAAAATATATAAGTATTAAATTTAGAATTTAAAAATAATATAGGAGTAATAGTAAATTTTAACTTTGTTGTCCAATATAAAGCAAATTCTCATTGTTTATGATATAGTTTTTGGGGATACACTACTTTGGGAGTTTGGACCCAAATCTAAACATGCAGACAAATAACTTAACTATCTTAGCGAATAATAATATTTAAGCCTTTTAAGCTCATACAAATATATTAGAAGAAACAATAATTACATTATGGTTAGAACAAAATGTATACTTTTTACAAGTTCAAGCATTCACATGGTAAGACAATAATGAACACTCGAGTGCATGCCCCATGCATTAACCTTATTAACCATATTGATCAATTTAAATGCTTAAGTTATCAATTTAAATGCTTAAGTTACTTAAATTGATCCCTTTTTTCTATGTATATATTATGATATATATGTTTACATGTAAGTTATTGTTTCTAATTGTTTATGCTTAAGTTATTCTTTTAATATACGTTTTTAATATATATTTGTATGAAGGTATAAGATCA
Organism: Gossypium bickii; assembly: GCA_025503065.1. Lineage (NCBI taxonomy): Eukaryota > Viridiplantae > Streptophyta > Magnoliopsida > Malvales > Malvaceae > Gossypium > Gossypium bickii. The sequence continues at coordinate 82,764,522 of CP106716.1, forward strand.
AGTTTATTTATTTGTTTATTCAATATTTTATAAAATCTTGTGTATCATCTATTCTACCTTTTTATTCCAATATTTAAATTGTTAAATAATTCAATTTTGAAACTAAATATAGGTTCCTTCAAAACAAATACTTCCAATTCCAAGACTGACTGGAAGTTGTTGCTTTGCTTACTTGAGATTAACACATCAATAGCTTTGGAAGAGGTACCTTTTTATTGCACTTTTCCCTTATTAGATGTAGACTTTTGCATTCTCTTATTTGTTTATACTTTAAATGATGTTTGTGCAACAGCTTTCTATTTTCTCGCTTTGTTCCGATTCTCTTTGCATTTTATGTAAAATGGGGATTGCTTGTGAAAGTATAGTTAAAACATAAATCTGGTTTTTATCAAAAAAACATAAATATTGGTTTTACCACATAATGATTAGTAAAAGAGGGATTGTGAGATGAAGCATGCTAGTTGTTTAAGATAATGGGAGAAAAGATATTTCTCTTAGTAAATATAAAATAAAAATTAAAGTAAAGAACTTGATTGGATAAAAATGAAGCATAATGACATATTTGCAAAGCAGTGCATTTTTTGAATTTAAGCGCCATCCTGTAGATGTATCATTAGTTAATCTGTTTGCTATGATGCTAATCTACATGACTTTTTTTTTTCCTTCGCATTCACTTTATCTTGCCTATTCTCTTATGTCAGCATGCATTTTATGAAATTGCCTATTCTCTGGTGGATTTCTGATTTCTAAACTATAAAATTGGCTGCAGGAGGTCAATGGAATCAAGGTTCTTCAATCTGAAACTGCTATGGTGATACAACAATTAGGATATAAAATTGTATCAATTATGGTTATGATGTATTAAATTATATATTTTTAAATTGGATTTGTGGCGATTTTATAATATATTTTTTTATTTTTAGGACTTTTAGCGGCGTTTTTGGTAAAAGCGTCGCTAAAAGTATAGTATTTTAATTTTTTTTATTTTTAGGACTTTTAGCGGCGTTTTTGGTAAAAGCGCCGCTAAAAGTATAATATTTTAATTTTTTTTTATTTTTTAGGACTTTTAGCGGCGTTTTTGGCCAAAGCGCCGCTAAAAGTATAATATTTTAATTTTTTTATTTTCGTGATTTTTAGCGGCGTTTGTCTTAAAAGCGCCGCTAAAAGCCCCTACCTGTAGCGGCGTTTGTCTTAAAAGCGCCGCTAAAAGCCCCTACCTGTAGCGGCGTTTGTCTTAAAAGCGCCGCTAAAAGCCCCGACCTGTAGCGGCGTTTGTCTTAAAAGCGCCGCTAAAAGCCCCGACCAGAAGCGGCGTTTGTCTTAAAAGCGCCGCTAAAAGACCCGACTTTGAATGCGCGGCGTTTGTCTTAAAAGCGACGCTAAAAGCCCCGACCAGAAGCGGCGTTTTTCTAAAACGCCACTAATTTTTGCGCGTTTTTCGTAGCGGCGTTTTTGCTGCGCTTTGGAGCGCATAAGTATTATTAGTGGCGCTTAAAAACGCCGCTAAAGGCCCAAAAAAACGCCGCTAAAAGTCTGTTTTGGTGTAGTGAATGTAACTAAACTATTTTATGAATTAATATTAATTTCATCTTTTACCAATATTTTTGTTTAATCTGTTTGTTTGGCAGTAAAATATTTTCCGGAAAATGATTTCTGGAAAATGATTTACTTTTCTGGAAAATGATTTACAGAAAATATTTTCTGGTGTTTGGATGAATCTGTGTAAAATATTTTCTGTTGTTTGGCAATTTTCCTGAAAATATTTTCCGGAAAAGCTATTTTTACATATATTAATAAATTTTATATATATATTAATAAATTTTTATATTTTAAATTATTTTTACATATATTGCAATGATTTATTTATAAATAAATAAATTAAATTAAATATATAATAATACTCAATTATTAAGCTACATTATTAACCGTCATAAAATGAAAACAACCAAAGTCAAATTTTGTAATTGTGTTAAAAAATAAAAAACAAGGATTGAATAATTATAAATAAACTTCCAAACCACAATTAATACTAAAAATTAATAATATTATCCAAATGCATAAGTAGTAGTACACTCATAATAACAACATTGTCTAAGTACATAACTAATATTACACTACATAAAAGTATCAATATCTTCAACCTTGAGAAAATTTTTGAAGCCAAATTTTTTTATGCTTCTTATTTTTAACTAAAAAAGCTTTGGCCTCGGATTCATGACTCACTAGATAATCAAACACAGAACACAAGAAGTCATCATCAAATCCTTCTTCCTCCATCGACATCACTTGTTCGTAAAGCTGTGGTGTCTTATCCGCAGTAAATTGTTCCAAAGCATTAGCAATTTTCCCAAGTTGTTCACCCACAAATTTAATTTGTTCATCAACGGCACTTTCTTGAACATTTTTTCTTTTACGTTTGGATGTGCCAGATGAAGATACATTTGTTCTTACCTCTTCACCTCTTCATTGTTGCGATCTAGAGAGGCATTTGAATCTTGGATATCATCATCCAAATCTATGTCAGCAAATGTTCTGGCAAAACTCCCTGTTGCCATATCTTTGCCAACAACCGATGCCATTTCATCATAATGATCGATACTTTTATTCAAAAATGGTTCATACTTCTTGTGTGCCTGTTGGATATTATACACAATTAGAATAACAAGTAAAAAATAATTGAAATATACTTAACATATATATACATATATTACCATCACTGTTGCCTCATATGTTGCTCTATCACATGTGATCATTTTCATGTTATCATCCCATCCACAACCACTTTCACCTCGAATTTTGCATATAATCTGCCACTGGTTTTTTACAGTCCTCAAATGATTTTCCACATGCTTCGCATTGCATTGGACTTGGAATCTTTCAGAAATAGCTTAGACAACTCGATTAATGGAAACTGATTTGAAAGTATTAGAAGGCTTATTTCCTTTCTTAGCCTCATCTTCTAGAATTTCAAGAAAAACATGTTCCATCGATTTTGTCCACCTAAATTGCTTGGAGGTCCCTTCTTTGTTGCCCTTACCCATTCTACATTAATAATTGTCATTGTCAATCATTACAATATCCAACAAGCTTAAAACATAATAAATTCAATATCTAACAAGCTTAAAACAAAATCAATATCTAACAAATTCAAGACATAATAATTTCAAAATCCAACAAACTAAAATTTCAATATCATTATCCAACCAACATTAACAAAAAAAAAACAAACAATTTTAATACTAAACATACATAACATAGAAACAATAACCCTAAGCCCTAAACCTACCTAATATTTCTAGCCATATAATCAGTCCACATAGTTTGTGCAATTTCATCTCTCTTAGCAGACCATTCTCTTGCTTCTTCTCTTTCTTCTCGCTCTGTAAGAGTTGGTATTATCAAATCAGACTCAGACTCCTTGTATAATCCTTGATTAAGTAAATCATTAGGATCAACTCCCATTATATGATTATGAATGATACAACAAACCAAAACTATATCTACTTGAGTTTGAAAATTCCAAAATGGTTCAAATCTAATACACGCTGCTTCTTCAAAATCCCAAAACACGTTCAATAGTGATTCGCAATGATGAATGTCGAAGATTAAAGAGTTCTTTTGCATTTTCAGGCCCCTGAGCACTAAACTCTTTTAAATGATATCGGACACCACGATATGGGGTAATATATCCATTTTGAATGCCATATCCAGCATCAGCAAGATAATATTTACCTACAATTTTATAAAACATAATTAATACTAATAACTTATGAGCTTACTAGAACTAGTTGGTATTTAATAATAACTATTACCTTCCGGAATTCTTAATCCTCTTGGGCGTGAAAGTGCATCACTTAAAACACGAGAATCATGTGCACTACCTTCCCAACCAGCTAGAATATATAAAAATTTCAAATCAAATGTAATGGCAGCCAATACATTTTGTGTCGTCCCCCCTTTACGGCTACGAAACCTTCCTTGAATGCTACAAGGAACGGATGCATGAACATTCCATCTAATGCTCCAATACAATCTTTAAAATACAGATAAAACCTTGGATTGTTTCTGATTTCACTAGGAGTTGACTCATCAGGTGATCTAATAACTAGTTTATACAATTTCAAAATAGCTCTCATTACAACCCTAAAGTAACGGTGAATTGTCTCAGTTGATCTATAATATCTAGATCCAATCACTCGAAACCTTACATTATGACCAATTATATGTAAAAATATAACTAGTTGCTCCCTAATATTCACGGATTTACTTGATTGTAACAAATTATTCCTACTAAGAATATCACACAAACTAAAAAAGGCAATCGGTCTCATCCTTATCAGATTAATACAATGTTGGTCACCACTATATAAAATACTATTAATATAATTTTCTCTTTCATAATCTCGATTCACACGAGGGTGAGAAGCAATTTCCTTCCTAGTTTTTTATTTTTTAATCCAAAGAGCCCCAAAAGCTAAAACTGAAGCCACGACTCCGACAATTGCATTTTGATCTTGACTACGATCCATCTACACAAAACAATGTCACACAAATATTTTATCACTACAAAAAAGGTGCAAGCTTTTCATAAGATCGAAATACAAATATATACAAAGGGGGAAAATTATTTTGTTTATGATGTTACGAGCTTGACAATTATGGGTTTAAGTGAGAGAAAGCTTTTAAGCTCCGGTCAAAAATTCTGTGCTGACTGCTGATGGTTAAATCTTTGTTCTTTACTATACATAGTTTATGATATGATTTAAACGAACATGATATATAAAGACGTGGTGTTCATATAATCCTTTTTTAGGTTTTGCTTACTAGTTCAAATACCCTCCTTATTTGCATCTCATTTCCTTATCTAAACTTTAATATCTAAATTTTAAAAATATAAAAATTTAATGAAGTGATACTTTAAATATTATTATAGAACCCAAGTCAAGTCCAAAGGCAAAAAAAAAAAAAAAAAATTGCAAAGTTTTAATACCAAAAAGAAAGCCAAAAATTATATAAACCTTCAGACAATGTGTAAAAAATTCAAAACATTCTTGTGTCTAAAGATCCATAAAAGCATAAATATGCATAAACGATACTAATAGCAAAAAAGATGAATGGTAAATTTTACAAGTATTAAAATGGTTAAATCGTTTAATTTTAATGTTCCATATAATAATATCCCTGAAATTTAAAATCAAGTACCTATGTTCTATATCAATTTTTTTGAATCTAGTATCCAAACAAATTTTCTTTTGGATTTGCATATCAAAAAATCTAAATCCTTTCCCCACTCAAATTCATGTTCCCAAATGGTTCATAACAGGAAAAATGTTTTAGTGAGGGCATAGTAAGAATAAAGTGTACGTCGAAGCATATAATCCACAAGTACCGAAGCTAACCATGCAAAAAAATCTAAACAATAATAAAATAAAACAACATAATATGCTATTAATTTGTTGAACATTTCAATTTCAGACCAAGAGTAAGGAGTTTCTCTTAAAATATTACTTAGTCAATAAAAAAGAAGAAGGGGAAATTGATGCTGATATTGCTTCTTATGTGAGACATCAATACCTCACTTTCCATTCACTTCTTCATGTTTAAAACTATCCAAGCAAGCCAGAGAACAGAAAATCTTATCTGGCAAACAAATCAAAATCCCATTTACACAGCCCGTTCTTATCTGGTAAATTTCACTCTCTTGAATGATGGGTTAAGGTTGAAAACATAAACACAAAAGGTAATGAAATGGAATGAGTTATACATGGAAAGGAATGATGGAGAATAGTAGCTCATTATTCTTTTCTCCCAATTTTCCAAATTTAAAACCATACCCCTAATAATTGTTAGATAATATCCCATCATATGAAGTGAAAATATTTTTTTATTTTCCAGAATGTGACATAGAAGCTACTTACACATCTATTCCATCTCCCCCTAGTCGGTCTCAGCTGTGATATTTGAGAAGCTTGAAAATCCCAAGATACTAGAAACAGATACAGCCAACACACATTTAATGCCAGATCTACTTCAGACTTGTATCCAGATCCATGTTCACAAAAGGATGGAAGCACACATAGTCATGGATCATAGGACATTGCCAATTTTGCTTCCATTAGCCAACATAAAAACACAGTACCCTATCAATCAACTAGTGCATATAATACTATAGCCTCATCTTTCACCCTTCAATACTTTAAGCTTTAGCTCTTCAACTTTGAAAGAAAAATGAACTATCTATGGTTATATAAAACAACCAAAACTCTAGTCACTTAGACTTGGCTCAGGGGTACCAAAATGGTATATATATACACACATGAGTAGACAAGCCTAAACATATTGCAGACCAAAATGGACGGGAATCATAATAATGAGTCATGCTGTTATTAGATTGAAATTTGGTGTTAACTCGTTCCAAAAAAATTAGACACATCTAAAGGTACACTCTTCGAACTTTTTCTTTCAGGAAAATACCGGTAACAACAATGATGTGAACATGGAAGCAATAAAGCTATGTACCTAAGACCATTAAAGTCTCAACTATCAGAGATGTATACAAGGCAAAAACAAAGTCAAAGTAAACCAGGTCACCTCACAAAACATCTCAACACTGAAGAGGTAAGAGCAGAGGTGAGAAATTTGAGCCCAGCAGACATCACAAAAATTTGAGTCAAAGTAATCCATGACATTCAACGAGCCATCCATACAACCCATTCGAAGAAGAAGAAGATGATGGTGAAGAATTGTTAGGGTTTTGAGGAAAAGAGGATTCTGTGATGTTTTAAGAGATTGCATTTTTTAAGAGGTTTTTAATTTCATAAAAATAATTCAAAAGAAAAAATTGAGAGAAACAGAGAAATATGCATATACCTGGAATTTTCCAAAGATTTCAAGCCGAAAGGAGAGATTCCAAGAAATAAAGAAAAGGAAGGAGAAGGAAGGCGAAAAAGTCTAAGAAAAAGAGAAATAGATTTGTTGGCTGAGAAAGAAATAAGGAAGGAGAAGGAAAGAAGAAGGGAAGAAGGGAGGAAGGAGAATGTACCTGGATGAAGGGGAAAGCTTTGGAAAATGTCTTACCGAAAAAAAATTGGTAAGACGTTTTACAGGAATGAAGAAGACATTTTACCTGTGTTTGTAAAATATTTTCCTTGAGGAAAACATTTTCCATCAACCAAACACCGGAAAATCCAGAAAATGTTTTCCGGAAAACATTTTCCACCAAACAAACAGAGCATAAATTTTGATATAATTCCACTATGATATTAAAAAAGAAACTCAATATTTTCTTATTTTAGTGATTAAGTTTTGAAAATTCAATTAAGATAATCCAATAATTTTATTTTATTATTTTTCATAATATATCTTTTTAGTACCTCGAACAGTCATGGGAATCGAGCATAGTATAGAGTTCTGATTATCGAATTTCCTTGGGAATAAAGAGGGAACAAGGAAACAAAATTTCATCTAATAAGTCTAACTTTTGATTCCAAATCCCATATATATCGAGTTTCTTTTTATTTATTTAAGTCTAATTCCAGACTTCGATTCTCATTGATGTTGAATTTAGTTTAATATTTTGACTATTTTTTCTTACTTCTTTATTTCTAATCTTATTATGTAAAATACAAAATTTTAACTATAAGCTCGCTCACAACATTTCTTCAATTGAAAAAATTCCTAGAAAGTAACAAAATTGTTGAGAGCTTGACTCTATTTATAAATAAAATGACACCATTTTCTTTTTACTTATTTGGGAAAATAATAAAAATTCTCACCATTTAACTCACATTTACACCATGTAAAACTCGAATATGGGATCTTAAATTTTCTAATACCAAAGCCTCATTACTAACTTATTAGAATTATAGTTTTGAATCTTTTTTTATCTTTTTTTAAAAAAAAACTAATCTCTAAAAAAAAAATACTACCTTTATTAAACCTATTGTTCTCTAAACATGGAAATTTTCTCTATAATTTCTGTATAAATGTTTTTTTTTAAAAATGATAAAAGTATTATGGATATCCCTATACTAAAAATAGGATTGTATTCTACCCCTCTATTTAAAAAATGAATAAATTAATCATTATATATTAGATCGAAGATCAAACTAGTCATTTTATTAAAAATTTCGTCAATTTTTACTATTAAAAATTGGTCTTTGTACATTAGTACGAGGTACATATGACACGTCATATGTCACTATTTAATTATTTCATCAGTCACATCAACTTTTAACAATACAAATAAATAAAAATTTTAACAAAAAAGATTGATTTGCTCTTTGATTTAATATATAGGGACTAACTTATTTATTTCTTAAATAAAAGAATAAAATATAATATAATTTAACTCTTAATACAATCACCTTATATTTCCTTTAAAAAAAATTGTGGGACCTACCGCCAGTTGTTTGGGTAAGGTTTTGATATTAGATTTTGACCCCTACTTTTCCAATGAATTGCATATCAGACCTATTTCATTTTTATTTTGGTTTAATGCACATTTTAGTCCCTAAAGTATACTATTTTTCTCACTTTGATCTTTAAAGTTTTTTGAGCCCACTTCAATCCCTAATATTATCAAAAAAATTTTAGTTTAGTCCTTTGAATGTTAAAATCATAATTTGCCATATGTTATATTATGACATCATTAATCAAAAAATTTAAAAAATCTTTTAAAATGAAAAATACTATAAAATTTTGCCGAAAAATGTTATAAAAATATAATAAATTATTAGAAATTTTAAAAAATATTAAAAATACCAAATAATTATAAAAAAATATTTGAAAAATTATTAAAAATTGTAAAAAGAATAGTAAAGATTATTAAAGAAATATGTGTGCACCCTTTCTATTTGTTTAGCTTTCAAATAAGTGATGAAATGACTTCTCTCAAATCTAAATATATCTCTTTAAATTTCATTATATTTAGAAATGGTTTTTTTATTATAAAAATACCTAAAATTACCCATAGTCCTTCTTCAACCCTTCAATAGGTGGATAAATGCTGTAACATCCCAAAAATCGGGGGTTAATAGAATCGGGTTTGTGAATTGAGAGAGAGTGATCATGCCTTAATTTTTTAAATTATCTATGCATTTTTAAGAAATAAATGAGGTATTGGTTTGTTGGCTAAGTGTTAGTGTAACGTTTCTTGAAACTCAAGTTTCAAATCCTTTTTCTCGCAATATTTTTATTATTTTACAAATTTTTCCTTAAACCCTAGTATGTGACATGCCTTGTTTTTTCAAATAAATATTTCAAATTATATTAAGAATGAGTTATTGGTTTGATGGTTAAACACTAATGAATTTATCCTTGAAGTCTTAACTTCAATTCCCTTCCCATGCAAATAATTTAATTTTTTGACAAAAACCCCTTGTTTTAATGTGTGGGCCAACCAAGCCTAGTTAACCTAGGTTTAAATATTAATTTTGACTAATAATCCGCCTTTAATACTCCTCGTCATTGCCCTATCCGTTCCTCTTCTCCTCTCATTCTCTTTGATTTTATTTTTATTCCTTTCCTCTATTGTTGTCATCGCTTACACCTAATTTTACCATCTTTTTTTTTCTTTTTGTTTTTTCCACAAGATTTGTTAACATATTCTACACCATATTGCCGTCATTTTTCATCATTAAAATCAGCCCCAAATCTGAAATCTTGAACTCCAAGATCGTTCTCGAACATTGCCAAGAAAGTGCCATTGCCGTTTCTCTCGACTAGCTTGGGTAAGGTCTCTTCTCTATTCAATTTCTTAATTAATCTTGTCCATTAAAAACCTAAATTTCTAGATCTGAAATTTGGGGATTTTAAATGATTTCAAAAGTATTTTTCCAGAATTTAATGAGATCTCAAACCATTTTAAAATTAAGCCCCAATTTTGGCCACCATGGGTGGTGGTGCGTGCGCCTATGTGCAAGAAAGGGGATTTTTTTGTTTCTTGGTTCTTGCCAATATTTTTCCAACATTAATTTGAGTTCTTGAACCCTCCTAATCAGCTTTTAAACCCATTTCAATTAGGGAAAAATGTTCTTGATCGATTGACCATTCGGGTCCCACAAATTGTGAAGCGTAAGTGCAATTAAGGGTAACTAGTTTGTTACTTTGACATAGTTGTTGGGTAAATGTTATGAATTGATTAAATGAAGAAATTTAATCATTAATTAGCTACTGATTTTCCAGTATATTATTGAATTAGGTGCTGACCCAAATGCACCAAAAAATCCGTAAAGGCGAAGAACGATTGTACGTAAGGTTTGCATCGATACAGTGTAAGGAATCTAACTAGTTTGGATTCATAAATAGTTATAATTTCAACGATTGGTTTGAACTCATAAGTGGGTATTTGAGGGTTGGTTTAATGGTAAATTGATTGAATTTATACTAAATTTTAGTTTAGATTCATTTAAGGAATTATTAAGGAAAATAGAAGATTCGCTAGTGTGCTGCGAGGAAGCGAAAAATAAGGTGTGGGTCCTAAACTCATAAAATTGTTTGAAAATTTTAAATATCATGTTATATATTATAAATTAGCTTGCTGATTGGATTGTCTTAATAGCTAAATTGTTGATTTTGTGAGTGGTTGAACCAGGTATGTTTCAAGCTTTAAAAGATTGAAATGTTGGCCTACTTTGATAGTATGGATGTTTGATTGAGTTTGTAATTGCATATTTGAGTTATAAGATATGAGAATATTTGACTGAATGATATAATGTGTTGAGATGTTAAGCTTATGTATGATTTAAACGCATGAGATATTTGTTATATTGTGTACTGAAAAGGGTGCTATTTCTGCACAATGAAAATCTGTAAAGTATGTGAAATTGAACGATAATGATTGATACCAACACAATGGTAATTTGAAAGATCGGAACACTGTTTCCATTTACTGAAAGTATGTGATTATTGAGGACATGCTGAGCATGTCAAATGAATGTGAAAAGTATTGAGATATGATTATGTATGAGATTGTGTGACATATTGCATATGCATTAGGTTGGGATTTTGTGTAACAGCCCGTTTTTAGTCAAATTAGAAAAGTGGTTTTGGGACCACAAATCTGAAGTTGAAATAATTAATTTATTATTATTTTAATGTCTACATCATGATAATATGATTGTGTGAAAATTTCGTTAAGAAATTTTATCGTTTGAGTGCTTAATTTGATAAAAAGGACTAAATTGCGTAAAGTGTAAAAGTGGAGTTCTATTAGTTAAAGGTATCTAATAGCTATGGATTATTAAAGTAGAGGTCCTTATGTTGTAATTAGACCATTAATAGTATGAGTGGACAAATATGGCCATTAAAATGATTTTATAAAGGTTAATTAATAAGGTTACTATTGTAAATTTATAATTAAAAGATATTAAGTAAAGAAAACAAAAGAAAAACATGCATGTTCATCTTTCTCAACTGATTATTGAAGAAGATAAATCCATTAAAGAACACCTAACATTTGGCCATAGCTCATCCTTGCATATCAAGAAAGGTAAACTATGGACTTAGATCGGGGAAAGAACAAGGTTTCAAATTAGTTGACTCGTGTCCTCGTTTTTACATTCAAGGTAAGTTTGTATGTAATAAGTTTTATTATAAATCTATTTTAAATGCTTTGATATTGCATAAACTGTGAATACGAGACTACGGACATATTCGACGATGATTCGACAAAGTAAAAATCTCGGTTGAACCTTAGGAATATATTAGGATACGAGTGACATGTCATTAGGGGATATTGTGATATTGTGATCCGGGTGCTGGTCCTGTACGTCCTACTGGTGGCTGAGTATACCAACATGTGTTGTAGTTACTTGACAACTTGTGTGAGGAGCACCGTGTAGCTACGTATTGACTGACAGTTTGTGTGAGCAGACCCGTTGATAGCTCTAGTGTGAGTAGTATATGTGATACGAGATTGAGATAGCTTCGGCTATATATGTGGCACTTAGGGTGTGAGATTGATACGAGATGGTATATCAAAGACGAATAGGTATGAGATTGATACGAGATGGTACAAGTACGTACATGAACCGTATAAGCTTTAAATCGAAGAAATTGTGAAGTTCACATATAATCTTATGATTTAATATATGAAAGGTTTGTTAGTTAATATGAGTTACATGTTGATATATTCAATTTGTTGAATTGTGTATTTATAATCAAATTGAGTTTATTTCATACGAGCTTATTAAGCTATAAAGCTTACTTTGTGTATTTTTCGTGTTTTATAGTGATTTCAAAGCTAGCTCGGATTTGAGGATCGTCGGAGACTTCATCACACTATCAAGCTATCATTTTGGTACTTTTAAATCTAAGTTTTTGGTTATATGGCATGTATAGGAGTTATGGTCATTTTGGTATATGTGTTGATAGTGAATTTAGCCATTAGAGTTGGCTTGTAAATGTCTAAAGTTTGGTTTTGTATATAGCCATGAGAGTTGGCTTAATTTGGTTGATTTGATCATGTATATATATGTGTATATGGATTGTGTTGTGTGTTTGATGAGATTTGAGTTTGGTATATTGTGAATTTAGGTAAAATAATGCATGTTTAGAAAAGGACCATATGGATGACTTGAGAAGATGAAATTTGGTATGTGTTTGAATAGCATATTGTGATTTTTTATGCCTTGTACGTGTTGGTATTGAAATGGTAAATGATGCTTGATTGAGGTTGTTCGGATGCCTAAATATGCTATGTTATGGTGTCAATTGGGTTTAATGTAGGTACATACAATTTGGGTGGCAAAATGGCTTGGTAAATAGCCTATTTTTGTCCACACGGGTAGAGACACGGGCGTCTGTCTTAGGCGTGTGTGACACACGGTCAGGTTGCATGGCCGTGTGTCCCCTGGTGTTGAATTAAAAATCAAGTCAGTATGCTCCACAAGGCCTAGCACACGGGCGTGTGATTGGCCGTGTGGCTTAAGTCAGTATACCCTACAGGTTTGGCACGGCCTAGCACACGAGCGTGTATGGCCATTTTTAAGGCACACGGGCTAGCCACACGGGCGTGTGTGTTGTCCGTGTGACCAAGTCAGAGAGTTACACGGGGTCGGACACAGGCTGGGACACGACCGTGTGATTTCATTTCGAATGTCCACACGGCCTGTGACACAGGCGTGTCTTTGGTCGTGTGAGACATACGGCATGGTCGCACGGGCGTGTGTCCCCTATTTTTGGCAAAAATTTTCTAAGTGTTTGAAAAGTTTCTAAAGTTATCAGTTTAGTCTGAACCACCCCGAATACATGTTTTGGGCCTCGTAGGCTCGTATTAGGGACGATATGAATGTTGTTGATTGATGATTATATGAAATTTGATAATGTGGTGAAATGTATGTGTAATTGTATAATATGTTTAGTAATGCTCAGTAACCCTATTCTGGCGTTGAATACGGGTGAGGGGTGTTACATTTTGTGGTTGACGGAGGAGTTTTGTGGAGTACCGACGACATATTAAGTCTGCATTATTTGTAGTCAGTGCACTGCACCTGGAGTACCGAGGGGATTAGCGATTTTATCGCATATTATATGTTATTGGCAATTGTATCGCACTATTTGGTATCTGGCAGGTTTTCTTCATTGTTGACTATTCGGTGGTTTTACCACATCGAGCTATGCTCATAATGTTTTGGAGTTTGGCAGACAGGTTCTGGGGAACTCGTGGTGTGTAGCGGATGGTATGGGTAGGAACCTTTTTGCATTGCATCATGTGCATGACATATTTGAATGTTATTGATTTATGCTACGCATTGTATTTTGTTGTATTGAATGGTATCGAAATTAATGATTGTTACTCGAATGAATGATAACCTATGCTCATACACCGTTTGACATCAATTTGATAATGGCTATGTAATGGCATGAAATTCCTATGATGGTTCTGTTTTCTTCTGTTAATACTAATATGTTTCATTGTATTTGATGTTTTTGCCCGTTTAAATAATTATTCAACTCACACTAAGCTTTTCATAAGCTCACCCCCAATAGTGTTTAACTTTCAAGTAAACCTCAAAATTAGGACCGGGCTCGGCGTTCGGAGAATCAACTTGTACCTCGGATTATTATTTTTTAATTAAGTACTTTTCTTTTAGGGATTTTTGCATGCATGAATTACTCAAGCATAATAACCAGATAATGCATGATATCGGGCTTAAGTAAAACTTAATATTGTTCCCTAGTTTCCACTACATTGCAAAGGAACTATTTTTGAAAAACAAATCGATAAGGCAACTAATTTTCCAAAATGACTTGAAAAATGGTTTTTTCGCTGCTTTAGTTTAACTTCGAGTGTTTTTTTTTTTTTAAAGAAGAGCGACAAGCAAACGGTTTTTCTAAAACAACACTGTCAACAATAAAATGAATCCTAAGCATATACGACCTAATGAATGAATACTTTTAAGCTAACTCAAAGTAAAACTACAGTTTTCTCTAAAATGAGTTTATTTAAAATCTTAAAAACTAACATAAGTTAGCTTAGCCATTTCGGTGGCTAATGTAGCCTTCTCAATCTAGCAATAATGTCTAGGTTGGGTTTGGGAGGTTACGAATGCGCTTCAGTGCGCTTGCTCTCGAATCCACTTTCTCTTGTATAGACAACAATGTCAATGCCAGCCAAATTAGGACTCAGTCGGTAATAATATTTCTTAATCCTGCACTATAAATAACAAAGCTATTCAATTGTCAAAGCATTCCATATTTTAGAGAGAACATAATTTCTTTCTTAATTAGTCTAATTATTTTAAAGGTCTTTTCTGATTTTATTTTTGAAAATTCTAATTATTTTAGTGAAAAAAGTGAAAATTTTTATCTTTTAACTTGTGTAGTTTTTGGGAAGACGATATGCAATAAAACTTCTTTGCATCAGTTATTATCATCGAGAAAGTTTACATATCGTCTCAAGAGGACGACCTAATCCAGAAGAAATATCATGCAACATTCTCAAATGGTTTATGGTGACGATAATGGAGACCATGCTGATGAAGAAGCAGACTATGATGATCCAATGGCATTTAATGCTTCTTATGGACGAAAGGGTTGATGAAAAACAAAGACAGAGAAGTGAAGAAACATAACCCATTGAAAAATAGGTAAAGTATAATTTTTATACTTTTTTTTTATAATTTTTTGTCATT
The DNA here is from genome assembly GCA_025503065.1 of Gossypium bickii. Lineage (NCBI taxonomy): Eukaryota > Viridiplantae > Streptophyta > Magnoliopsida > Malvales > Malvaceae > Gossypium > Gossypium bickii. Next base: position 82,779,659 of record CP106716.1, read on the forward strand.
TTTAATTTTTTTTACAATTTATTAAAAATTCAAATAATTTTTATATTTTTAATTACTTTTATATTTGTACACTTTTTGTATTTTTAAATTATTTTTATTTTTTTACATTTTTTATAATTTTGAATATCTTTTTAATATTTTAAAATGTGCTATAATTTTTATTATTTTCATATTTAAAAGATTTTTTAATCCCCAATAATAATGTCATTGTATGATACATGGCAATTTATATTTGACTAGATATTCTAGCTGATTATTTTAACGTCCAAAAGACTAAACAGAAATAATCTGATAATATTAGGGATTGAAATGGACCAAGAAAATTTTAAAAACTAAAACAAGAAAAACTATATACCTTAAAAATTAAAATGTGCATTAAAATTTTTATCTTTTATGGTCCATCATATATGTATTGACAACAATTTAAAAATAATCTATTAATTATAATAATTTTTCATTCAATAGTCAAAATATGATTTCCATTATGTTTTAACAAAATTTGGGTAAAATATAAGAATAGTTGTCCAATTATGCACTTAGTTTTATTTTGATCACTCAATTATTAAATTTTTTTTATTTAGTTACTCAATTTTTCGAAATTAAATATTTTAGTCACTCTTTCGTTAATTACTTTTAGCTGAGGGACGAAAAGCTGATGTAGGCTTTTTATTAGCCTAATAACATATTTAGGCCTCTATTGTTTACGCATTCTGTCAATTTGATCCTAAATAAAAAAAAATCAACAAGTTCTATCGAGAAACATTTGGATCCTCTCTTACTCTTGGCATAAATCCCAAATCTGTTTATGGATTTATTCACTTGTGACGTTCATAGTGTGACATACCTTAATCCTAAGTGAATGATGGATTATGTATGCGTGATTCGTATACTTTGATGTAACTAAAAGCCTGAGTTCAAATAGATAAGAAATCGAAAGCTAGTGCGTTATGTATATGACTGCTACAGTATGTAGCATCATTCACAACAATGGAATCCATAACCCAACTAATGAGTAAATGATATCCGCTTTTCGGCACTACATGATAGATTAAAAGTAAACGTGGCCATGAGTCGTTTGTCTTTGTGATAAATGACTTGATTACTATTTTATAGTAATTGACTTTTCATGAAGGAAGATATAATGATTACCATGAGATAAAATATGATCATATTTGGAGAACGAATTTATTCGAAAGAGATTAAATATATCCTATGAGGGTAACACAGTTTCGACAAGGTTATTAGACAACCGCTGATTAAGTAACTTTCATAATAGTATGTAATTAGGGAGGCTTAGTCACGATACTATAGTGGATTGACTTTGTGACTAAATAAGTTTATAATTAATAGGCGAAAAGCTAGAAGTTAATTATAAATTATTTGATCCCTAATTACATATGTCTAATTGGTCCCTCATCTAATTTGTTGAAACCAGAAATGAATTGCATGTAGAAACAAATGAACATAAATGAATGGAAATGATAGTGTCAGAGAAATGGGCCGTATTCATAATGAATACGTTTTCTCACTAATTATAGAAATGACTTGAGACTTAATTTAAAGTTTTCAAATTATTAATTAATTATTTGTAATTAAATAATTGAAGTTTAAAATGAAATGAAATTAATTAGTAATTATGAATCCGTTGAATATGAAAATTACATATATTTCCTCATAGATTCTTTTACGATAAAATTGCCATGACTTTAACGGAATAAGAAATGGGTTGAGAAAATTATTTAATTGAGAAATTAATTTAGTGATGCGAGTCTCAAGGCCCAATTTCAAACCCATGGATGTGATAGGCTCGCACTACCTCAAAGCCCAACAGGAATGTGAAAGGCCAAGCAAATCAAGTCAAGATTTGATCGAAGACAAGATTCGAGGATGAATCTTTTCGAGGAAATAGGGAATGATACATGCACAGATGGGGTGAAATTTATTAAATTACATTCACCAAAGCTATCAATTTTCAAGTTTGGGAAATCAGCTGAATTACAATGACATGGGATCTTGACATTTCTAGGTTGAGATGTCTCCATGAAGTTTAAATATCTATCTCTTAGCTTCGAAACTCACTTTAAATCACTTGATTTTGAGTTCGGGTGCTCAAGTTATGACCATTTTAGTGAAGACTACATGAGTAGAATTTTGGACGGGATTATGATGGGAATTAAGAGTTTCAGGCTTTTAATTTGAGTTTAAATTATATTTGGTTCAGGTTTTCGGCTTAACTTTTATTATATATGAGCTCAATATTGTATTTATCAGCTCTTATTATTTTATTATTATTTTATTCTAAATTTTTTATAATTATTAAGTATTTAAAGTTATTGAGGAGTTTTATGTTAATAAGAAAGTTTAGTTTCAAATTACTTCTTGTTTAGATTTATTTTGCTAGCCTATATATAGACCTTTGCATTGTACACAATGAAAACAATTCATTATTATTCAACTATTCTTTTGAGTTAATAAATTCTCTTTGAGTTTTTTTTTTCAAGAATTTCTCGAGTTTCTTTTAGAAGAGTTTTAAAATCCTCTTTAGATTGTGGGAATCATCTTCAAACTTTTTCTTGCCAAGTTTTCTTTCGTTAAGGGGAAATTAGAGCCCCTTGAAGGGGGTTGTGGATTCTTCGTGTTTCCGAGGCATCTTAGGACTTCTACATACCACGTTCAATTTTTCCATCTATCTTCTTTATGTTTTTCCTTATTGTTCTAATCGTAGATTTATTGTTCTATTTTGATTATCTTAGCTATTTATTTTAATTGTTTTATCTAATTTGGATGATTGTGTTTCAAGTTGTGTCAGAATCCAAATTTCTTTCCCAACGTCTAGAGCCCTAAGTCAAATCCGCAACTTGAACAAACTTTATGATCCACTTCCACATTCATCCATATGATTCATTATCATTTAGTTAATTTGATCAATTAAATTAATTAATTAATTAATATTTACTTTGGGAAATACAAAATAAATATTGGGTTGAATTAAATTATAAAAGGTTGGGTCAAAAATTTAGGAAACACATATAGTTGGACCCAATACATGAGAGGCCTAATTCCCCTCATTTTACATGTGAGGGGCGAAAACCCTAGTGCTTTTATCTAGGGTGTGCCACCCCTATTCTAGTTAGACAAGGAGAATGCTTTTCTATTAAATAAATAATATTTATGTTGTCGTAACCATTTTTTGACAAAACGGGAATCGACTTGGGTTTTGAAAACAACAAAAAAAAGAGAGTCGCCACCGATCTTTATTTAGGTGCGATCGGATCACCTTTGTTTTAATAAAATGTTTCAGTTTACTAAAACGGTGTTTTGGACTACGAATATTCGAGAAAACGGGTTCGGAAGTCGGTTACGTGCAAGGAAGGGTTAGCACCCTTGCAACGCCCCAAAATAGGTACCAAATTGATTAATAATGTCCTAATGTTGAAAAACTTGAAAATATTTAGGGTAAAAATTTAAAAAAATAGAATTCGTCCATTTGGGATTGGATCTCAAGATTTTCTCGTTTCAGAGGAATAAGAGTATCATACCCAGCATGTTAGGATATAATGCCTTTATACTCTGACATCGAGATCGTCTTTGATTTTCGAGACATATGAAAATGGTATTTGGATATTTAGCTGAACGGAAAATCAACACCCAACACGTTAGGATGTAATCTCCCGTACTTCTAAACACGCCAATATTGCTTTATCTTTGAAAAAACTTTTAAATGAGCGATTTGAAATAATTGTATAAAAAATAATAATTAAATGACGATAATATTGTATGAAGAATATCTAAATAGATAATACACAAGGCAATCTATCATGATCTAAATATATAATTATACATAAAAATATAAGAATAATTTATATATGAAAGCATTTGAAATAAACAAAAATATAAAAATAAGATATTTATAAGAAATAAACTACACATATAAATAGATGCAAAAACATATTCATAAATAAATTTGCAAGAATATATATATATATATACATGAAATAATATAGTATTAATAATACACATATTAAGAAATAATTTAATTTAAATAATACATAAAAATAATGACGGATAAAAGTATTCAAAAAATGTAGATATGTAAATATAAGAAATATACCTAAACGAGGATTTTAAAATGAACAAATCACATTAAAATAAGTTAGAAAACGTGTAAAAAAAAAAAAAACTAAGCAATTTTCAAGATAATATGTTAAAACAAAAAAGAAAAAATGAATGACGAATCTATTAAAAAAGGTACCTAAACTAAAATGGAAGTGGAACAAAATTTAAAGAGCAACCTATACACAAACAAAATTATGAAAAACACAATTAGGGACCTGAATAAAGTAAGCCTATATAGTTAGGGATCAAAATAACAAATATGCCAATAGCCAAAACGCAGCGTATAGATCGGACCAATTTGAAACGATGCGCGAGTCACAGAGGTCAATTTAAAAAAGCGAAGAAACTATACAGAGGATCAAATTAAAACGACAGTGCCAAGTAAAGGACTAAATGCATAAATATCCCATCTCCACCAAAACATGCGTTTCCTTAGGATACTAAACGGTGACGTTTTGTTAAATAATTAAGAGCCCTCTAATCTCCTTTCCATTCATTTGCAGGTTCCCCTTTTCAAAAAAATCCCCCAAAAAAAACTCAGTCTCTTCCTCTTCCCCTTTTGCACCTGACGATCGGGCTTCCCTGGCCGTTCAACACGCCGTCGCGCCACCATCGACTCGGTGGCCAGTGACGCTCAAGCCGGCGAGCCTTAACCCCGCTTCGAAACCCAATTCAGGTAAGTTTTTACCTCTCCTTTTGTTATTATTAATCTTTGAATTGAGTTTCAAAGAACAGTAAATAAAAACAATAAAAGAGTGAAAGAAATAACGTTAAATCGAAGGGAATTAAACAGAGAAAACTAAAAAAACCTTCTATTGTGTTTCCTTGGTTTCTGCTAGTTTTTTTTTGTTCGTGAAGAAAAAGCCCCTGTTTACCCCCTGTTCCATATTCGGTCTCCCCCTTTTTGATTTTTGTTTAAGAAGATTTGAAAAATAAAAATAAAATATAAATGAATCGACAGTAGGAAAAACAAGAGAAATCAACCTTCCAAATATTATCGTGCTTTCGATTTCAGTGTTCGTAAGGAAGAAAAAAAGGAAGCTTTAGTGCTTCTGTTTTACAATTTATTATCGTGCTTTCTTTTTCTTTTTTTTTGAATCGGGGAGCCCCCTGTACAGTGATTTTATTTCGGTTTTTATATCCGATTTTACTAATTCATTTTGTTGTTTTCTACTATTTCTTGCTTCGTTCTCTGTTCCTTCGTCTTTCTCTTGTTTGCAAGGTATGGGCAAAGGGTGTATTGACCATGTGAAACCAGAGGCACATGGTGGACCGTGGCCAAGACAGTGGAGTATGGGGACTGTGGTTGTCAGGGTGCATGGTCGAGGGGAGCAGAGACACATGGGAAGTTGAAGCGACGCGAGGCGCGCGTGCGAAGGACGTGGCGGCGGAGCTAGAAAGGGAAACCCTAGGGTTTCCTGACCGTTTAACCTTTGGGCGATATTGGGCCGGTCAAGTTTTGGGGTCTGGTTTTTAGGTTTGGTTTTGGGCTAGGCTAAGTGGGCTGGTTATTTTATGGCATTGGGCTTGTTTAATTGGTTTTGTAATTGGGCTTAGAGGGTCTGATATTTGTTTTTGTAACTGGACATTTCATGGACTGTTTTATTTGTATTTTATTGTTTGGACTTCATTATTTTGTTTATGGGGCTTTAATGGGTTCATTATTGGTTTTATTATTGGGCTTATTTTTTTGATGGGCCTCGGTTGTTGCTGATGGACCCGGGCAAAAATTGGTTATTACAGCTACCCCTCTTTGCTTATTGTCGTGAAACGAGAATAGAGCAAAGGAAATAGAAGAACCAATTTTTCCCGGTCTTGGCCAAGCCTTGACTTATTGGTCCTTGTCTTCCTCAAACGTCTTCAAACCCTGTTGCTTTGATCCATTCTACCGCTGCTTCCGCGAGACATGACCTGTAGCTTCAATTCGCTTTTCCTCAATCTTGTTTATTTTTTTAACTCGCTTCAATACGACTTCAGGACACGAAGAGATTTATAGCTTCGATCTACTAATTGCTCCACTGGAACTTCGATGAAAGCTGAACTTTTCAAACTGCTTCTTTATTCTCGCAATATGAGTTGACCTTTTACCCTTTTTCCCCTTCTTTTTTCTTTTGGTAATCAACATTGAAAAACAGAAATTGAAAAGCAAAAAATAAAAATACCTCAGCGTGCGTAACCCGAGGCCCAACTCACTTTTGTATTATGGGTCGATTTTAACAGAATTTGAAAAACAGAAATTGAAAATACCTCAGCGCGCGTAACCCGAGGCCCAACTCATCTCTCGCATTATGAGTTGATTTTAACAGAAATTGAAAAATAGAAATTAAAAATACCTCAGCGTGCGAACCCGAGGCCCAACTCACCTTTCGCATTATGAGTTGATTTTAACAGAAATTGAAAAATAGAAATTAAAAATACCTCAAATATGTATGTAACCCGAGAGCCCAACTCACCTTTCGCATTATGAGTTGATTTTAACAGAAATTGAAAAACAGAAATTAAAAATACCTCAGCGTGCGTAACTTGAAGCCCAACTCATCTCTCGCATTATGAGTTGATTGTAACAGTAATTGAGAAACAGAAATTAAAAATACCTCAGCGTGCGTAACCCGAGGCCCAACTCATCTCTCACATTATGAGTTGATTTTAACAGTAATTGAAAAACTAAAAATAGAAGTTGAAAATACCTCGGCATGTCCCGAGACTCAACTCACCTTTCGTATTATGAGTTGATTTTTGAACAGTAATTGAAAGACAGAAATTAAAAATACTTCGGTCTGCTTCGTTTAGGAAGGCAAGATCCGATCTTCGATCTGCTTCGCTTAGGAAGGCAAGATCTGTTCTTCGATCTGCTTCGCTTAGGAAGGCAGGATCCATTCTTCGATCTGTTTCGCTTAGGAAGGCAAGATCTATTATGCTTGATCTGTTTTACTTAGGAAGGCAAGATCTGTTATGCTCGATCTGCTTCGCTTAGGAAGGCAAGATCTGCTTTTTGATTTGCTTCGCTCGTATTATGAGTTAATTTTTGATCAGAAATTGAAAAACACCTCAGGGTGTCACCTGAGGCTCAACTCACCTCTCGTATTATGAGTTGATATTTAAAAAATAAAAATTGAAAAAGCAAATTAAAAATACCTCAAATGCGACTGAGGAGGAGTTGATTTTTTTTTTACAAACAGAAATTAAAAATACCTCAGCGTGCGACCCAAGGAGTTGATTTTTGCAGATAGAAATTGAAAAACAGAAATTGAAAATACCTCGACGTGCGACTCGAGGCTCAACCCACCTCTTGTTATATGAGTTGAGTTTTGAATAACATATCATCTAGCGGAACTCGGACGTCTTCTTTTCCTTTGATTCAATATAGCTATCGTCAAAACTTCTTGCTTTAATGGCGTACCTCTATGTGTCATGCATGATGTTATCTTGATATGCACGTGTTTGTCTTAAATGCTTTTGTGCCAACATGATTATGCCATGCGCCCTGGGTTTGTTTGTCATGTATCTCTTTTTCGTCACGATTTTCATGATGACCTGTATTCATTGCTTCGATTCTTGACTTCCCTTTCAGGTTTTGTACCCGTCCTCAAACCTCAGGAGTAATCTGCGTTTCTCGTATATCACCCTTTTGCCCCACTGTAGCTTCAGGGTTCATCTCATTGTGACCTGGTGGTATAGGATTTGAATGTCCTCCACTCATCCCACTGCGACTCTAAAACATAGGATCTGCCTCTTCTTCAACCCACCCTCTTGTTACTCAAAGGTACAGGAACTGTATCAGCTTCCTTCTAACGATCACCCTTTAGGTAACCTAACCAGATGTATATGCATGATGCTCGCATGAATGCAGAATATCATTTCCTTTCAAGAATGATTCTGCTTTTGCACTCGGGTTAACAATGCCCATTTTCCGTCAGGATTGTGTCACTGACGCGGTACTTTGTCATTTTGTTCAATCACCATTTTTTGACAAAAATCCGAAGTGATAACCTTAATTTGGACTCAGATGTTTCCAACCCTTAAGCTTGGTGAATCTTAAGCAATAATCCTGTTTCAGACTCCTGTATTGTTTAGAGGTTTTCAGAGTAATATGCGAAACTCTTTTCATGAAGGCATTATTAGTCCAATAATCATTATTTCAATGCAAAATGCTCAAAAAGGACCATAATGATGGATGAAATGGAAATTTATTGGGAGTATAGTTCGAAACAAACCAGTTAATCAAAGCTAGCAAATGCAATGAAGAATCAAGTTTATTTAGAGTGTGTTTTGAAAAGACAAAGATAGCAGACTCAAAATGGGTAGAATGGAAACTAGGTGCCCCAGATATCGCAGCTTGAGCTTCTCTGTTCAAACTTCTTGAGGACCATTCTAAACTCAATATGTGTTTAGGGGATCCGAAGTACTTTGTCGATGCCCCAAGGTGTAACATTCCTCTTCATTGTTACTTCAAGCGTAGCAAGACTACTGTATGCCCCATTTTTTTTATCAAAATTTGAGCTGCCCTTTTCGGGTTTTCAACTCAAACCCACCTTGGTCTCAAAACGCCCTTTGCAGGTTTTCGCTTTTGGCCTCTCCTTTTTCTTTCTTCTTCTTTTTTTTTTTACACCATGACATGGCACTTGATCTTTGAAATGACCGCAAACTTTTGACATTGTGCGATTAAATATGACCTTTTCACCTTTTTTGTTAATATATTTTTTCTTTTTCCTTGACTATCGACTTTGTAATATTGGCATATGAAGCGACCCTCGCCCTCTTAGTGAAGAGATCGACATCCGCAAAAATGAATCGATGCGGACCTAAAGCTTTCGAGGAGATTGGATTGATAACGTCCCTGCCCCACGTGTAGACAAGAAGGAAAGGGCACATAAGTTCTGTCCTCGATTTGGCGTTTGATGCAATTTTCCTTTCTGGGTAGACTAGTAGCTCGAACCTCTTGATTGGCTTAGTTAGGGTAGAACCATCAGCATGTGATCTTCAAATATCCTTATGGACTTCTTCTGTGGCTTCCTTAGCTTTGACAACATACTCGTGCCTTAGTAGTCCCAGCGTGATCATACGAAAATATCTTTGAACTCTTGGAGATAACTCAATGATTCCTTGCCTTGTTCTTGCGGCAAGCTAAGCTTCCATCTTCATCTCCCTGACACTTCGTAAGATGAGATCTACCATTCTTGACAATTTAGGAAATAAGTTGTGACCTCTGTCATCTCCCCAGTCCTCCAATCCCTTTAGACACATATCTCGTTAAAAAGAGAGTCAGTAACAGCGTTACTCATGTCATTGCTATCTGGGAGGACCCATTGCGGGCATGAAGGAAGAAAATTATAAGTATGATATGAAAATGAAACGATGTAGAGTATGAAATGCAAGGGGTGAAAATAAAGATGCATTTTATTGAAATAACAATTCTGGAAACAAGCCCATTTCACGAAAGGACTCTTGTTGCCTCTAGGCTTTAAGCAACAAGCATGTTTTGAATATTACTCTAGATTAGCTAAAAATGCAGGTTTCTTTCACAGTTCTATTGTTCAAAACACTCCCAAGTGTGTAAGGCTTCGAAAAGTTTCATGCCCCCGTTTTCCTTTCGAATGTGTCATTAGCGTTCTGACTTCTCGATTTCTAGGCTTCTGATATCTTCTTTAAGGAATTGAGACTCTCTTGCCCCCTCCTTCAATTATCGCAAATTATTGCCCCGATCGACTCATCGAACTTCAAAACCCCTATTTTAATAATCCTCTTCACCAATTTCTTAAATGCAATGCAGTTATCGGTTGAGTGACCCGTTATTCTCGCGTGCTACTCGCATTGAGCATTCGAATCATACCATTTGGGGTATGGGGGTTGCACTGGTTTCATGTAGTGAGGAGCCACCCTATGTGCATCAAACAGGCTTTGATACAACTCACCATATGTCATTGGAATTGGTGTAAACTGGAGACGTTTTGCATTGGATTCTTGACTTGATAATCCCTGATGACCAGTGGTCACGGCCCTCGGTTGACCTGCACAGACTGACTTGGAATGCTTGCTAAGTTGTTCACTTCATTTTCCATATTTCTTGAGCTTGACCTTTTGACACTTTCTCTTGCATCTATTTTTCCACTCTTTGTGGCTTTCTCAATGAGTTCCCCAGACATTACGATATTGGTGAAGTCTTTTGTGGCGTTTCCCACCAGCTTGTCATAGAGTGGCGCTTTCAAAGTGTGGATAAAGAGGACTGTTATCTCAGTTTTAGTCAGTGAGGGTTCTATTTGGGCTGAGATATCCCTCCACCTTTGAGCGTATTGTCTAAAAGTCTCTGTTGGCTTCTTTTCCATCATCTGCAGCGTTAGTTGATCAGGCACCATATCGGAGACATGCTTGTATTGTTCAAAAAATGCTGATGCTAGGTCCTTCCATGATCGGATCCTCTCTCTGTTGAGTTGATTATACCATCGGAGGGCTGATCCGACCAAGCTATCTTAAAGACAGTGTATTAACAATTTGTCTTCATTCACATAATCGGCCATCTTCCGACAAAACATGATAAGATGCGCCTTCGGACATCTCGTCCAATCATATTTTTCAAAAATCTGGCACTTTAAACTTCAGAGGCAGAACCAGGTTGGGCACCAAACTGAGCTCTTTGGCGCTTAGTGCAGAGAAGACTTCAGTACCTTCTATCAACTGGAGTCTTTCTTCCAGACTCTTATACTTGTCCTGAGCATCACGATCTTGTAACATCCTAGATTAGGGGTTATGCGTTCGTGGCTAATTCATGAGTTAGTAGGTTTTGGCAGTGTTGGAAGTGTATTAAGGGTTTTTAGAATTTTAGGATGGAAGAAGAAAGCTTTGGAAAATTATTGGTTTTTAAGTAAAAAGGGGAGCTAGGTAAATGAGGCTTTAAAAGAAACTCCGTGTGAAGCATGACACAAGGAACCATGTGGTAAAATGGCATGTTTTATGAATTATGAATGTGTTATGTGAATTCTAGAAATAAGGAAATGTATGGAAATGTATGGAAATGTATGGAAGTGTATGGAAATGTGTGGAAATGTGTGGAAATGTATGGAAATGTAAGGCAATGTGGGGAAATGTAAGAAAATGTAAGGAAATGTAAGGAAATGTATGGAAATGTATGGAAATGTAAGGAAATGTAAGGAAATGTGAGAAATGTATGGAAATGTAAGGAAATGCAAGGAAATGTAAGAAATGTCTTGTCTTGGAAATGTAGGAAATGTCCTGAAAATGTAAAGGAATAAAGAGGAAAGTGAACATTTATGGAAACTAGGAAATGTAAGGAAATGATTCAAAAATGGAAAGTGAACATTTCTGGAAACTTGGAAATGTAAGAAAATGGCAAGTTTACAGAGACGATCGAAAATTTTAGGAAACTTAGAAATGACCCCGAAATGATGAGTTTTAAAGTTCAAAATAGGAAATAAGGGCTAGAGGGCCTCAAAAGAAAAAGTTGGAGAAGTTTGACACACAATTAGGCTTGGAAAAATGGCTCAAGGTGTCACTTAGGGCCTATGGAAATGGCGCCATGTGCAAGAGCTTTGTTGGGCTTGGGTTCGAGTCACTTGGGAAGCAAATAAATAAGTTTAATTTTTGCTTCCTAAGCATGACGAGGTGGACTGCATGGGTTTCTAGAAAAGGAAGAGTTTTATTTGCATAAATATGTGAATAATAAGAGATAAATAAAGGAGTTTTATTCACATAAATATGTGAATAATAAGAGATAAATAAAGGATTATTTTCTAAGGAGATAATTGAGGAGATAATTGATGGATTAAAGGCTTTTATCTTTTAAATAAAAGAGATAATATTATCAAAAAGAGGAGTGGTGGCCAAGTAAGGGACTCCTAGGCTGATAACTTTGGCTATAAAAGGAGGGCAGGAGGGCTACTCATTCACTTTTGCTTCCTCTTTGCCGAAATTTTCCTAGCTCTCTCCCCCTCTCTGCCGAATTTTTCTTCAAGCAAAATCCCCTCTTCTCTTCTTCTATTTTCTTCTCTGATTCTTCTGTCAAAGCCGAATCCTTGTTGATTCTAAGTAAAGGAGCAATCAACCACAACATCAAAAGGGTTTCCCTCATTATTGAATAGAAGGATCAAGGATCTAAGGTAAGAGGAATGAATATTTGGTTAAAGGTTATGATTCATATTTTCAAAGTTAGATTTAATCTAATACAAAGTTATAGGGATTTTGACAAGCATATAAAGGAATCCTCTTCAGATTTGGAATTTGTAAGGTAAGTGATATTCGGCCAAGGCTTGTTTTTTAAATATTTAGGATTATTTCCCATTATTTCAAAAGCCGAAAACTCACATGGTTACATGATCTAGTGTTAGACGATTTCAAGAAAAAAAAAAGAATACTAGCAAATTTTTGGGGATTTGATCATCTAATTTGGCAACAAGGTTAGTAATACAAATCCTACTAGGATTTGGTTTTCAAACCAAATAAGGTTATTAATGTGTCTTTTATAATGGCCGAATATAGGCAACAGCAGATCTAAACTATAGATTGGGATTTTCGAGATCTCAAGGAGCCTATTAAGCAAATCAAGTGTGTACTCACACTAACTTTCAATATATATATTGGCAATAATTGTTTTAATATATGAATGTGTATAAGAATGAGAATGTGGCTAAGTACCACAAATGTGGCAAAAAGTACCAGTGCACGATTCCTACTTTTGATAGGATTATGAATGTCTTATATTCTGAAAAGTGACATGAATGTGAATTTAAGTATGATATGAATGATATGCAATAATTGGGGCATTTGGGATATATGTGAAGGGAGAAAGTGAAGGTGATGACTACGGTCTCACCAACGAAGGTCTTGACCGACTTCTGCCTCACCAACGAAATATGGTGGCTACGGTCCCATTAATTGAATATGGTAACTTTGGTTACATTATTCGAATATAGTGTCTAAAGACACAACGTAAGTGGGCGATGTGCACGCCGATTGCAAATGACGCCGATGATGGTGTGTAGCGGATGGAGGGTCGACTTAGTAGTCCCCATGGTGTACAGGTTGGTACGGGTGGTGTGTAGCGGATGGACAAATAGGCTTGGGTTTGGGTTGCATCATCCTTTATTTTGTATGAACATGAAATTGATATGACTTGTATGCCTGATTTGTTGAAAATTAGTATCAGTGTACACATTGAGTCTGTGGACTCACCCCGTGGGGAATTATTTTTCGTGTGATGAGCGAGAATGGACCGGGTCGCGAGGAGCTAAAGGTGGCCATGCATCACATGAAGGATTTAATTGGAAAGTGGACTTTATTAAATTTTAGTACTTTAAATTTTATTTTGGGTTTGAATGATGTAATAAGGCCATAAGGCCCAGTTGGATTTTCTTCATTTCTGTTTAATTTTATTTGATTATGATACAATTTATTTTTGATTAAAGTTAAGTAAATTTATTTCTTTTAAAATAATAAACCCTAAAATTATTTTGTCACCTGATTTAAGTTGGATTTTCAAAATTTATTAAATGGATTCCAATTTAAGCCCAACCCAAAACAATATTTTCTAAAATTTACAATTTTTCTCTAAGCAACCAAGAATTTGAAAACCGGTTTACTTAAGGAACATACTAGATCTGGTTCAGGCTCGTGGGCCGGGTGTGGGGTGTTTCAGATCTTCCATTTTCAACCTAGCTATTCCAACCGGGTCATCTAAATCTGGAAACATTGGGTTAGCAGAATTATCTCCGGAGTTTGATACAAATATACCTTGCCCTAGGTGAGCAGATGGTGCAGGTCGTGGCTCTAGGCCTACCAGTTCCACTTGAGGATACCCTCTTTGCGTTGCATGGGCGTGAGGTGAAGTGAATTCGGGGGGATAGAGCGGATCCTGATTAACTCTTGACTGGGGCTCTGTGAGGTCAGGACTCTGCTCGGGTCCTTTTCCTTTGGCCAGAGCTGCCATCATCTCCATCATTTTGGCCATTTGATCCTTTTGCTCGAGCGATTCCTCTCGGGATCTTACCATCAGATCCCTTACTTCTTGCCGCGACTTGGTCAACTGCTCTTGCAACTCTCTCTGGATTCTTTCCATTCTTTCGATTCTTTCGTTGAGTTCTGCATCCATGGCTCTAGCTCTTAGCCGTGTCCTTTAAGGATGACGTGATTTCAGATTCGAAGTGTTGCAACTGTGGATGATACAATTTTAGTCTTAGTGAATGATTAGGGTGATATGATGTTACTATATGCAATGCAATGCAAATGCATGGTATGAATGTAAAAAGAAAGAGAGGTGTTGATCATGAATTCGGTTCCATTAGAAGGACTTTTCTAGAAGATATGTTTATTTACATAAAACAGATCGCATATACAGCCATGTCCTTGTGTTCGTACGACCGTATTATAATCCACTTTATCAAGTAACACATTTTCTTATGACAAACTCTTCCATTTAGCAACCGAATATGAATCAACACTTCCTTTCTTACGATGTAATGCAATGGAGTCAAGACAGGTGAAAACACGTTAGCACAGGAGAGAGGAACAACCACAAAAGAAAGCACGTTAGTGCAGGAAAGACAAGCACAGAACACCTATCCAGGTGACCGCTAGGGGTTTGGGATGACTCTACCCAAGGTGGGCTCCTAAGGCTCACGATATGAGGTTCAATTCTAAAGAGGGATACCTGAACCAACAGATTCCTCAATCCTCACCCATTATAGGCTCATATGGACCGAGTTCGGTTCAGGGGGATACATTTCCCTACAGCCATGCAGAGGTGAAAACCTCACGAAGCACATAGGTACAGATGTGTCCCGGAAGCAGTCCACTAGCCCATGCGGAGGTGAAAACCTCACGAAAGCTTAGTTTCTCACTCCCACTTAAAGGTGTGACCGCAATGGTCATGCAATGCAAGTGCAAGAATTATGGGACTCGACATTATTGCAGTTATAGCACAAACAAATGCTTTTAGGAGAAACATGATTTTTTATTTTTTAAAAAACAATTTTTTGAGTTTTCAATCAAAAGGACAAAAATCAATCAATTTGTGGCCTGACTCTTGAGGTCCCCAGTGGAGTCGCCAAGCTGTCGTAACCATTTTTTGACAAAACGGGAATCAACTTGGGTATTGAAAACAACAAAAAAAAAGGGAGTCACCACCGATCTTTATTTAGGTGCGATCGGATCACCTTTGTTTTAATAAAATGTTTCGGTTTACTAAAACGGTGTTTTGGTCTATGAATATTCGAGAAAACGGGTTCAGAAGTCGGTTACGTGCAAGGAAGGGTTAGCACCCTTGCAACGCCCCAAAATTGGTACCAAATTGATTAATAATGTCCTAATGTTGAAAAACTTGAAAATATTTAGGGTAAAAATTTTAAAAAATAGAATTCGTCCATTTGGGATTGGATCTCAAGATTTTCTCGTTTCAGAGGAATAAGAGTATCATACCCAGCACGTTAGGATATAATGCCTTTATACTCTGACATCGAGATCGTCTTTGATTTTCGAGACATATGAAAATGGTATTTGGTTATTTAGCCGAATGGAAAATCAACACCCAACACGTTAGGATGTAATCTCCTGTAATTCTAAACACGCCAATATTGCTTTATCTTTGAAAAAACTTTTAAATGAGCGATTTGAAATAATTGTATAAAAAATAATAATTAAATGACTACAATATTGTATGAAGAATATCTAAATAGATAATACACAAGGCAATCTATCATGATCTAAATATATAATTATACATAAAAATATAAGAATAATTTATATATGAAAGCATTTGAAATAAACAAAAATATAAAAATAAGATATTTATAAGAAATAAACTACACATATAAATAGATGCAAAAACATATTCATAAATAAATTTGCAAGAAAATATATATATACATGAAATAATATAGTATTAATAATACACATATTAAGAAATAATTTAATTTAAATAATACATAAAAATAATGACGGATAAAAGTATTCAAAAAATGTAGATATGTAAATATAAGAAATATACCTAAACGAGGATTTTAAAATGAACAAATCACATTAAAATAAGTTAGAAAACGTGCAAAAAAAAAAAAAAACTAAGCAATTTTCAAGATAATATGTTAAAACAAAAAAGAAAAAATGAATGACGAATCTATTAAAAAAAGATACCTAAACTAAAATGGAAGTGGAACAAAATTTAAAGAGCAACCTATACACAAACAAAATTATGAAAAACGCAATTAGGGACCCGAATAAAGTAAGCCTAAATAGTTAGGGATCAAAATAACAAATATGCCAATAGCCAAAACGCAGCGTATGGATCGGACCAGTTTGAAACGATGCGCGAGTCATAGAGGTCAATTTAAAAAAGCGAAGAAACTGTACAGAGGATCAAATTAAAACGACAGTGCCAAGTAAAGGACTAAATGCATAAATATCCCATCTCCACCAAAACATGCGTTTCCTCAGGATACTAAACGGTGATGTTTTGTTAAATAATTAAGAGCCCTCTAATCTCCTTTCCATTCATTTGTAGGTTCCCCTTTTCAAAAAAATCCCCCCCAAAAAAAACTCAGTCTCTTCCTCTTCCCCTTTTGCACCCGACGATCGGGCTTCCCTGGCCGCTCAACACGCCGTCGCGCCACCATCGACTCGGTGGCCAGCGTCGTTCAAGCCGGCGGGCCTTAGCCCCGCTTCGAAACCTGATTCAGGTAAGTTTTTACCTCTCCTTTTGTTATTATTAATCTTTGAATTGGGTTTCGAAGAACAGTAAATAAAAACAATAAAAGAGTGAAAGAAACAACATTAAATCGAAAGGAATTAAACAGAGAAAACTAAAAAAACCTTCTATTGTGTTTCCTTAGTTTCTGCTAGTTTTTTTTTGTTCGTGAAGAAAAAGCCCCTGTTTACCCCCCGTTCCATATTCGGTCTCCCCCTTTTTGATTTTTGTTTAAGAAGATTCGAAAATAAAAAATAAAATATAAATGAATCGACAGTAGGAAAAACAAGAGAAATCAACCTTCCAAATATTATCGTGCTTTCGATTTCAGTGTTCGTAAGGAAGAAAAAAAGGAAGCCTGGGTGCTTCTGTTTTACAATCTATTATCGTGCTTTCTTTTTCTTTTTTTTTTCGAATCGGGGGGCCCCCTGTACAATGATTTTATTTCGGTTTTTATATCCGATTTTACCAATTTATTTTGTTGTTTTCTACTATTTCTTGCTTCGTTATCTGTTGCTTCATCTTTCTCCTGTTTGCAGGGTATGGGCAAAGGGTGTATTGACCATGCGAAACCAGTGGAGTATGGGGACTGTGGTTGTCAGAGCGCATGGGCGCGGGGAGCAGAGACGCATGGGAAGTTGAAGCGACGCGAGGCGCGCGTGCGAAGGACGTGGCGGCGGCGCTGGAAAGGGAAACCCTAAGGTTTCCTGACCGTTTAACCTTTAGGCCATATTGGGCCGGTCAGGTTTTGGGGTCTGGTTTTTAGGTTTGGTTTTGGGCTAGGCTAAGTAGGCTGGTTATTTTATGGCATTTGGGCTTGTTTAATTGGTTTTGTAATTGGGCTTAGTGGGTCTGATATTTGTTTTTGTAACTGGACATTTCATGGACTGTTTTATTTGTATTTTATTGTTTGGACTTTATTATTTTGTTTATGGGGCTTTAATGGGTTCATTATTGGTTTTATTATTGGGCTTATTTTTTTGATGGGCCTCGGTTGTTGTTGATGGGCCCAGGCAAAAATTGGTTATTACATATGTTATACTTATTTAACCAGGATTCTCCTATTTTTCTCTATAAATAGATGGTTTTGGTGGAGTTATTAACAACATAAATTTAATATATTGTTATTCTGTCAGAAGGTAGTGAGAATTTATTTTCTAAGAATAAATTCTATTTTTTGGGAATTACAATTTCTACTGATTTTTATTTGAGAGAATTACTTTCCTATTGAAAGTAATTAACTTATTTATTATTTTATGTTTGGTTTGTATTGCTTAAGCCCACACTCGACACAATTTGGGGTACGAGGATAGCAGAGAAGGCCGCTCGGTTGAAAGCTAGGAATGATACATATCCGTCTCAGACAAAATACACGTACTTTCGGGAAAACGTTTATTGTTATAAATATCACAAACTGGCTCGGTTTTCAAATTTTTTAAACTTTCGCTATGATTGAAAACCATTTTCTAAAATGGATTTTTCCAACAATTACTTCTTCAATGGTTGTACCATTGTTTAGATCATCTTCTCTGGCCTCTTCTTGCTCCCGTAGTCAACGACCAACTTTTAACCCTTTAAGATCACCAAGAGATTAACTCAAACCACCTAAACTAGACATGGTCAAGATGAGTTTTTTTTTTTTTAATTTTCTTTTCTTTTCTTTAAAAAAAAAAAAACTCTTTTGACTTGTTTCTTCTTTTGCAAATGGTGCTTGGTTTTCTTCTTCGACGTAGAAAAGCTTTTTTTTTTTTGTGGTTGTTGTTTGTTTCTTCCATCTTTATGGTTGCTAGTTTAATTGGTTTTTTTGTGACTATCGATATTAAGGGTGTTGTGGAATTTGAAATTTCAAAATATTTTTGTAACACCCTAGAATTTGGGGTTACAAGTTTTGAGATTGGTAGGTAGGGTCAATGGCTAGATCAGACAATTGAGTTTGTTGTTGTGTATTATGTTAGAATGGGCTTGCTGGTCTGGTGGTTAGTTGTGTGTTAGTGTACCTTTGGGTCCCAGGTTCAAGTTCTCAGGTGTGTCTTGAGGACTATTTTTGATTTTGTTTTGTTTTGCTTTTTTAAATCTAAATATTTAGTTATTCTTTTATTTTTATTTATGTCAACTATTTTTATTTTGAAAGAGGCCAAAATTTTTTCACTTTACTCTCTCCCATTTTCTTTTGTCAGTTTTTTCTCTTCCTCTTCCTTACCTGAGATTTTTCCATTTTCTTTGGTTCCAAATTTTTTTTCTTTTTCTGTTGGGAGATTTTATTATTTCCTTCAATATGGTCTCGGGATAGTGGGTAATTGAGTTCTAGATCAAGGGTGTGGTGCTTTGATCGCGAAATCAGGTATGGGTTCAGAACTCTTCAACTTTATTTGTGAATTGTTTAATTTGGTGTCGAAAAGCGGTGGGATTTGGCAAATTTGTGTGTGTTTTGGTAATGGTATAGTCGTAACGTTGTTTCGATATTAGATTGCATCAAATTCGATTTACTATAATATGTTTCTGAATTATTAGAGGTTAGGGAGTGTTTGGGGATGAAATTCACAATTTGCAGGCTGTTTTGAGGTGGTTTCATGGTCACACGGGTGGTCCACATGGCTGTGTGCATTTGGGAATTAGGGTTTTTGGGAACATTTTGGTGCCACGCGGCCTGGCTACACACGCGTGTGGCCGTGGGCACATGGGCGTGTGAGGCTTCTACACGGTCGTGTATACCCTGCACCTTATTTTAGCATAAATGGACAGAGAGTTACACGAGTTGTCCACACGGCCACGCTTCTAGGTCAAACGGGCGTGTGTCGTAGTCACATGGCTGTGTGCCTCCTTTCACATGGGTGTGTGTCTCCTTCATATGGGCGTGTTGACCCCACACGGCTTAAGCACTTCCACACAGCTAGGCACACAGCCGTGTGGCCCTATTTTGCAAATTTTTATTTCGAGTCAGATTGTGACTGTTTCGTGTTCTTGTGTGTTCCGCCTTTGGTTAGGCCTTAGCAAGAGTAGTTGAGACTTCGTTTGGCTCAGATTTAAGTGTTAATTGTTAGCATAGCACTAACTTAATGACTTGCCTAAGTGATGTTACCTAGTAGTTAGGTACCGTGACCTCTGGTTCTGAATTTGGTCATTTGATTATGTGCATTTCTGATTATGTTTGACTGAAGTATAAATGTTCGCAAGTTGTGTGCATTGTTTCTGTAAGACAATTTATAATCTGTTTATATACAAGTATTCACATAAAATTTCTAATTATTTATCATATTTCTATATATCTCTCTTCAAATGGTGTGCATTTTTGCATTTGCATTAAAATTTTGGGTATGATTACGAAGAGAAGGAAGTCTGATTTGTTTTGTTTTGACAGTTTTAACTATAACTCATCAGTACTACGGTTTACCGCGCTGTACTACACATATGTCAGCTCTGCTGTATATTATCATCTGAGTGGCCTAATCCACATACGTGGTGTGTAGGGTTGGTTGGGCCTTTCGAGGTCCTATGTGGTGTGCATGGTTGGTTGAGCTTCTTATAGCTCATTCGTGGTGTAAACGGGGGATGGAAAGGTGTTTGGCTGGATGGGTGGGATTATTTTTTGACTTGTTACCTACCATTTGCATCTGTTTACATGTTGTTTGTCTGAATGTTGGGGTGCATGTACTGGTTTGTATCCACTGAAGTACTTAGTCTTGTATGGTTAAGTATTGTGTGTGATTGGAATTTTGTATACACGACTTGTGAATTTTGTGTTTGTATTTTGTATTTCTAATCGGTTGTTCGAATAATGTTTTGAGAGCATTCTGGTTTATTTCTTCGTTTTTTGCTTCTTACGTTTAGTTTCGGACTCACACTAAGCTCGTGTAGCTCACCCCCCTTAGCTTTCCCTTCCAGGTACTCTCGTAATCTGAAGCTAGACTTGACATACCTGAGGTCTCGAAGTGACATGTTTTAAAATGAGCTAATCAGTTCCTTTCTCAGTTCTTATTTTTGTTAAGCCGTTTGTTATTGTAAACAATTATAAAAACTGTGGTATGAGTTTTGTTTTGGGTTTTCGAAAATTTTGTTTTGGACTGAATTTCAAAGACTGCGGATTTGTGTTCACGAATATTTTAAGCATAACCTAAATTATCCGTTTGAATTTTTAAATGATTGAAAGTTTTATTCGAATTTGGCACAGTGTGTTTGTAACTAGACTTTTGGAGGGCACTTTTGGTAAAGTTTTTCTACGATCGCTTCGATGATCAATGTGACCTCCGAGATTCGGTCTAAACTTCTAGGCTAAGCTTTGGGGTGTTAAAATTTTTGGTTGATTTTGGGTCAAGGGTCAGAAGCTAGATGGTGAGAGATAAGTGAGTCTTGGTACATAGGGGGTCTCAAGTAAATGGTTGGTAGGAGTGGTGTGTAACAGTTAAAGGGGAAAATGGCGATGGTGCTAACATTGGGCAAATGGGGAAATGGTGAGTTAGTGATATTTGTGCTTGTTTCAACCACTTTTGGCTATTGGTTTTGGGTCGAAAGAAGGGTGGTCAGATGATGAAAGCTTTTGTTTTTATCGGGTTTTGAGAGAAGAGAAAATGATGATGGTGAGGGTGAGTTGAAGATGGTAATGCATTGCGTATAGTGGTTGATGAGAGGGTTGGCGGTGTGTATTGTCGAGAGTGAAAGAGAGTCTAGTTGTTTCTTGATAAGATTTGTTACCTTTTTAAGTTTAGAATCAAATTGATAGAATATTTAAATATTAGAGAATTAAATTTATTATTAGACAATAAAAAAACCCATATCAAATTTTTAATAAATGAAAACAAAATACTAAATATTAAAATAATATAATATAAATATTTTTTTAAATAACTTGTGAACAAAGTTATCTACTTTACACCCATAATCATTAATATTAATTGAATCAAATCATGTACTATGTTGTTTGTCCATTTTCACACAAACCTGCAGTGGGTTAATCCAGCTAACAAGCTTGGCCGACTAAGGGGTGAGCAAAGTTATGCTTTTTCAAGCCCAAACATTTGGGTTGCCAATTTTAACACATTTATTAATTTTTTTATCAATGAATAAAAAATTAGATTGGATCAATTCATGAAATTAATTGAAATAAAATTGATTGACATTTTATCAGTTCAGTTAATTAATTATTACTATTTTTTATGTTTTTTCTCGTTTTCGTTTTAAATGCAAAATGAAATTATATTAAAAATAAATAAACATTTATGAGAATATGATATCCAACGATGATGATGGTGTGTTAGAACTATCAGACGTAAGGGTTGTCCAGTAAAAGAGAGTTGAAGTCAAAGGTGAGTCGGGTTGGGGTGTCAAGTGGAAGAGAAAGACGATGATTGTGGAGGACAGATTTGCTACAATGGTGACCAACGAACGATGGTGGTGGCCTGGTGGACAGCGGATGATGGTAGCTTGTTGGTTGGCGTGGTCATGTGGTCGTGGAAAATGCAGTAGGGTGTTTTGGGTTTTGGTAGATTAGGAATTATTTATGTAATATATGTTAAATGGCTTGTAATTTATTGGTAGAGAATTGGACTCTTAGCTTTTAGTGATTAGGAGTCCAACCATAGTAACATAAAAAATAAATACAATTTATAATATTAAAATTTGAGAAAATATTTAGTATACTACTAGTAGGGGCGAAGCCAGAACAATTTTTTAGGGGCGGATAAAATTTTAATTTTTTATAGTTTATATCTTTATAATTTATAAAGGATTAAATCGAATTTTTATAATTTTAGGGGGGGCGAAAGTACAATTTTACCTTTACTAATTTAAAATTTTTAAAAAATTCTAAGGGCCTAAATAGTAATTTTATATTTTAGGGAGACCCGGGGCCCTTGCTAGCCCCCTGGCTTCGCCCCTGACTACTAGTGAAGTTTTTAAATTCCACAAATAAAATTAGGGTAATGACAAGTATCTAATAAAAGTATAGTAAAATATTATAAAAAATGAACATGTAAAAAAGGAGGAGAGACGTGACAATTTTTTAAGACTGATCTTGGAATAAAAAATATATATTATTAGTGTACATAATACTAACCCTTAAAATTTATATTGTAAACATTGTCGGTATATTAATAAAAATTAAAACTAAATATAATTATTTTGTTTGATAGTAGTAAATCTTGATTTTTGAAAAAAATATTTATTTTGTAATAGTAATCTTATGTTATTTTGGATTTTGTTGGATTAAAGTTAATTATAATAATTTGAATATTTCTTTTTTAACAAGATAATTTATTTCATATGTAACACTCCATACCCGGTCCGGTCACCGAACCCTAGCTATGGGATGCTACCACAGAAAACAGAGATCATCACATGCAATTCTGACTTAAAAATCAATTTCTCATTTCATAATCTATGCAAAACATGATTAACAAACTAATTCGAGTCCCAATTGAGCTTTCAAAAGCCCTAAAATAGCTTCGGGGATTAAATGAGGACCAATTTAAAACTTTTGCAACAAAATAGGGCAAACATAAAACAAGGATCACACGGTTGTGTGAAAGGTTGTGTCCATGTGTGCATATGTCACACGGCAGTGTGTCCAGGCCGTGTAACTAACGGTGTGTAACACTCCAAACCCGGCCCAAACGTTACGACCAGATCTGGTATGCTACGGCTAACTGTTAAAAAAACTATGCTTTGAAGAGATTTGAAATCTCGGTTTGCTTATGCAGGTATTCATTAAAGAAGTATCATTAGTAGAAAACTTTTGTAGTTGTTTTTTTTAGAACTCGTTTGAAAATCCCATTTTTTTTCCTTCTTATAAATAAGTCTTTGAACATAAATTTATAAAATGTAAACATTAGCAAATATAATATTGATAACCTGAGCTATGGAGCCTTATTACATAAATAGTCCCAAAATTAAAACATAAAAGAAAACCGGAAATAGTTTATGAAAATAAAAGACTTGATGGCCCCTCGAGTCCGCCTCGGCTTCCATGCCCATGATTTACTGCTCATCTGAAAAGTTAGGGAAATTAAAGGGGTGAGTCACCAAAACTCAGTGTGCAAATCCTGAAAACACATAAAAGGCTTGAGACCCACAAACACATTATGGGCCTTGGCCCATACACAATGGCAACAGAATATTTACATGCTACATGGCCCAACCCAACCTAAAAGTCCATCCTCTACACACCACCCGTGCATCACCCACACACACTCGGGGATTTCTACAATCAACCCACCAACCGCTACACACCATATCGACAGTCATGCTTCCTATTCCTAACAATCGGGAATAAATTTAACGTGGCTTAGCCACCGATCACTATTGTGACCTAATCTTACGATTCGTGGTTTAACCACCGATCACCAAGTGACCTATTAACATGCTCTTCCCCTTCATTAAATTAACCCCATCCCATGCATACATCCATGCATAATCAAATCAATATACTATCTAAAAGATCACAGACCATCACATACATCGATACACATAGAGAAGTTTCTATGATTACGTACCTGGCATCCCTTGCCTACCCTTTTCGGGTAATACGACTGTCCATACAGACCTTTTCCGCTTATAGCCCATAACATATATAGCACAGACAATTAGTGTGATAGAGATCTACACACCTAATTACAACAAGACGAGACATTCTATGTCGACACTATCGTGCCGATACGATCGCTAATCGCCTAAGGTTTTGTTCTCGCCGGTCCACAACCCGTGGCCAATCCCAATCACGACACTGCTGCTTTTAAACTTAGGAATTGGGTTTACAGATTCAATCTCAAACACCCCACACCCCAAATTCACGAGCCCGAACCGGATCTCGTATGTTCCTTAAGAAAATCGGTTTCAAAATTCTTTGTTACTTAAAGAAAGTTTGTGTAATTTTTAGAAAATTATCGATTTGGGTTGGCTTAAGTTGGAAACCCATAAATTTTATTTGGAAATCCATTTAGTTAAAGGTGACAAAATAATTTGGGGTTTACTTAAAAAAAATAATTTTACTTAAACTTAAAATATAAAATAGTTCATAGCATAATAGTTAAAGAAAATAAAAATAACTCAATAAAACTATGGCCTTTTCGGCCTTATTACATCAATAATTCCCAAACTTAAAAAAACTTAAAATACTTAATAGAAATAAAGTCCCAAATAATAAAAATTCTTGCTTGCTGTGCATGGCCACCTTTAGCTCCTGCCGACCCTACCCATTATTGCTCATTACCTAGAAAATAGTCCCACAAAGGGTGAGTCAACAGACTCAATGTGTACACAAACTAACAATCAACAATTCGAGCATACATGTTCATATCAAAGACATATTCATATAAAAATGATGCAACCCAAACCCAAGCCTAGTTATCCATCCGCTACACACCACCCATACCTGCCAATCACACCGTGGGGACTACTAAGTCAACCCTCCATCCGCTACACACCATCGAAGGCGCATTGCGATGACGCGTGCTCATCGCCCATATAATTTGTGTCATTAGACACCATATTCGATAATGTAACCGGTTACCAAATTCGTATAATGTAACCGGTTACCATATTCATATTATGTGACCGTAGTCACCATATTCCGCTTAGTGAGACCAAGTCAACACCTTCTTCCCTTTCACATATAGCCCAAAATGCCCCAAATATTATTATATCATGCATAACATACTTATTTCTCATTCATGTTACTATTCACATGTTCAAAATATATATCATATTCGTAATCCTATCAGAAGTAGGAAACGTACCTGGGTACTCTTTACCACATTTGTGGTACTTAGCCACATTCTCATTCTTATGCATATTAAAATAATTATTGCCATAATATATTGAAAGTTAGTGTGAGTACACACTGATTCGCTTAATAGATTCCTTGAAATCCAGAAGAGAATCGATCACGCTTTAGATCTCAAATCCTACATAAGTTAATCACTTTAAAAGACCATTCGCCACTTTTCCAAATACAACTAGGATTTGTATTACTTACCTTGTGATCGAATTGATTTTAAGAATCAAGTGCCGGATCTTTGTATTCCTCCCTTGTGAATTCAAGCTAAACACTATATTACTCCATAGGTTAGTTTTCTACTAAATAATAAATCCAAACATGTAACATAAGCCTTAGCCGAATTTCTTAGCACTTACCTTGTGATTCTAAATCTCGAAAAGTAACCCTTGGCTTATGGAGATGTTGAAATCCCTTAGATCCGAAATCCCAAAATTCCTCCTTTGGTAATCGGCCAAGAGACACAAAAGGGATTATTTCCTAGATCTTGATTAAAAGAATTAGAAAAATTCATTGTTCTTACCTTAGATCCTTGACCCTTGTATTCAACAATTGTAGAAACCTGAGAGATCCCTTGTAGATTCGGCCAAAATTGCTAATAGAATTAGTACCATGATTTTCAATAAAAAGAGAAGGAATACAAATCGATTGACCACAAATCTTACCCCTTTGATGTCAGTAGTTGATTACTTCCTTGCTTAGAGTCACAGAGATTCGGCTATGGAGTTTAATCAGTATCAAAAGAAAAGACTTTTGGCTTGACAGATGAAGAAAAGAGAAGAAGAGAAGAGGAGAAGAAAATTCGCAGAGAGAGGGTTTGCTTAGGGAAATTTCGCCACACTTGGAAAAGATGAGAGAAAATCTTTTAATTCTCCTTCTTTAGCCGAAATTACTAGGCCAAGAGTCCTTGACTTGGCCACCACTCTTCCTTGTGATAATATTATCACCTTATTTAAAAATAAATAAAGAAAATCCTTTTTATCTCTTCTAAATAATCCAAATTAAAAAGCTTTTATTTATCACATTATTATGCAATATTAATGGAAATAAAACACCTCTCTTTTTAAACACATGTGCCGCTCCACCCCTTAGCTTTGAAGCAAAAATAAAACTTCATTTATTTGCTTTCCTTGTGACTCGAACCTGTGCCCATGCCTTTTGCACATGGCGCCATTTCCATAGGCTCTAAGTGCCATCTTCAGGCCACTTTTCCTAGCCCGTTTGTGTGTCAAATTTTACCAACTTTTTCTTTTAAGGCCCTCTTGCCTTAATCTCCCATTTTAAACTTTAAAACTCATAATTTTAGGGTCATTTCCAAGTTTCCTAAAATTTTCGATCGGCTCACATTTGCCATTTTCTTACATTTCCAAGTTTCCTAAAATGTATACTTTCCATTTTTGGATCATTTTCATTTTCATTTCTTAGTTTCCAAAAATGTGTACTTTCGATTTTTGAACCATTTCCTTACTTTTCTGGGTTTCCTAAAATGTTCATGTCCTAATGCATTTCCAGGTTTCCAAAAATATTCAGGTCTCCAAAAATGTTCATTTCCATTTCCATGCATTTTCATACATTTCTGAGTTTCCAAAAATATCAAAAATTTATTCATAATGCTTAAGACTTGTCATTTCATACAATTAAACCGAAAATGCATAGGCCCTTTCCGGATGTTACAGCTTCTACCTTCTTAAACAAAATTTCGTCCTCGAAATTTTCTAACTAAACAACTGAGGGTATTGCTGTCGCATTGTCTCTTCTGACTCCCACGAAGCTTCTTCCGATCCATGGTTGCGCCATAACACCTTGACTAGAGGTACTGACTTTCTCTGTAGTACTTTCACATCACGTTCCAGGATCCGAATCGGCTCTTCCTCGTAGGATAAGTCCGGCCTTAGCTCCACTTCTTCAATAGGTACCACATGAGATGGATTCGATCGATAGCGACGTAGCATGGATACATGGAATACGTCGTGCATTAGCTGCAACTCCGGTGGCAACTTCACTTGGTATGCCACTGGTCCAACTCGCTTTAGTACTCGATAGGGCCCTATAAACCTTGGGCTTAACTTCCCTTTGCGACCGAACCTCATTACCTTCTTCCAAGGTGAGACTTTCAGAAATACTTGATCTCCCACTTCAAACTCAATTTCCTTCCGCTTAAGGTCTGCATACGACTTCTTCCTATCAGAGGCTTCCTTCAACCTTGCCCGGATTATCTCAACCTTCTCCTCAGTTTCTGCCACTAACTCCGGACCCAAAACACGAAGTTCTCCTAACTCAGTCCAACAAGTAGGAGTTCTACACTTTCGACCATACAATGCTTCGTATGGTGCCATCCGAATGCTTGCCTGATAGCTATTGTTGTAGGCAAACTCAGCTAAAGGCAAATAATCTTCCCAACTTCCTCGGAAGTCCATCACACAGCCTCTCAGTATATCTTCCAACACTTGTATAACCCATTCAGACTGCCCGTCTGATTGTGGATGAAACGCCGTAGTGAAATCCAACTTTGTGCCTAACGCTTGATGAAGTGCCTTCCAAAATCGAGACGTAAACCTTGGGTATCTGTCGGAGATGATCGATGTTGGTACTCCGTGTAACCTCACAATCTCCGCCACATATAACTTAGCCAACTTCTGAAGAGAAGAATCCATTCTTACTGGGATAAAGTGCGCGGACTTGGTCAAACGATCCACTATCACCCATACCGAGTCCTTCTTAGTAGGCGTAAGGGGAAGCCCACTAACGAAGTCCATGGTAATTCTCTCCCACTTCCATTGGGGAACTTCGATTGGTTGAAGCAATCCTGATGGGACTTGGTGTTCAGCCTTAACTTGCTGACACGTCAAACATTTTCCCACAAATTCAGTCACCTCTCGTTTCAGATCAGACCACCAAAATTGTTCCCTTAGATCTCTATACAACTTGATGCCTCCGAGATGCATAGCATAAGGGCTACCGTGCGCTTCCCGAAGAATCCTTTGTCTCAACATAAGGGCTACTGTGCGCTTCCCGAAGAATCCTTTGTCTCAACTCCTTATCTTTCGGCATACAGACCTTTCCCTTGTAGCACAATACTTCTTCATCATTGATGCCATAGTCCTTTAATCCTCCTTGCTGTACTTGCTGTAACTTAGTATTTAAGTCCTTATCAGCCAATTGTCCCTCTTTCACCTCCTTTAGCCATGTGGGCTTGACTTGTAACTCTGCCAACAGGCTTCCATCATCATACAGACTTAAATGAGTGAACAAAGCTCTTAAATCTGACACAATCTTCCGACTCAGTGCATCGGCTACCACATTCGCCTAGCCCGGATGATATCCTATCGAACAATCGTAGTCTTTCAGTAATTCCACCCACCTTCGTTGCCTCAAGTTCAACTCCTTCTGAGTCAACAAATACTTAAGGCTCTTGTGGTCTGTGTAGATTACTGACCTTTCTCCATAAAGGTAGTGCCTCCAAACCTTCAGGGCGAAAACCACTGCTGCTAGTTCCAAGTCATGGGTTGGATAGTTAACCTCATGAGGTCTTAGTTGCCGAGACGCATACGCGACCACTTTACCACCTTGCATTAGCACGCATCCTAATCCCGTATGCGAAGCGTCACAATACACCACAAAATCCTTGCCTGCCTCCGGCTGAATTAACACTGGAGCTTCCGTCAGCACTTTCTTAAGCTTTTCAAAGCTCTCCTGTTGCTTATCCGTCCACACAAATGGTACTTCCTTCCTTAGCAACTTTGTCAAAGGCGCGGCTATTGACGAGAATCCTTCCACGAACCTTCTGTAGTAGCCCGCCAATCCTAAGAAACTTCGAATTTCAGCCATAGACCTAGGTGGTTTCCAATCCAACACTGCTTCGATCTTCCTAGGATCCACTCTTATTCCTTCTGCGGATACCACATGACCTAAGAATGCCACCTCCTTAAGCCAAAATTCACACTTGCTGAATTTGGCATAGAGCTTCTTCTCCCTTAATACTTCTAACACATCTCGGAGATGCTCATCATGCTCCTCCTCCGACTTCGAGTACACCAAAATATCGTCGATGAACACAACGACGAACTTATCCAAGTAGGGTTGGAAAACCCGATTCATCATGTCCATGAACGCGGCTGGAGCGTTCGTCAACCCAAACGGTATCACCACAAACTCAAAGTGGCCATATCTTGTCCTAAAAGCGGTCTTATGAATGTCAGCATCCTTCACCTTCAACTGGTGATATCCCGACCTTAAGTCTATCTTCGAGAACACAGCTGCCCCTTTCAACTGGTCGAACAAGTCGTCTATCCTTGGCAAAGGATACTTGTTCTTGATGGTCAGTTTGTTCAACTGACGATAATCTATGCACATACGCATAGTTCCATCCTTCTTCTTCACAAATAGGACCGGTGCTCCCCATGGAGACACACTGGGTCGGATGAACCCACGATCTAATAATTCTTGAATTTGAGCCTTGAGCTCTACCAACTCCTTCGGCGCCATTTGGTATGGAGCGATTGGCACAGGAGCTGTTCCCGGTAGCAAATCTATTCCAAACTCCACCTCTCTATCTGGGGGTATTCCTGGTAATTCCTCTGGAAATACATCCACGAAGTCCCTTACCGTCCTAACTCCATTAATACCTTCCTCCTTCCCACCTATCGTACTAATGAAGGCTAAGAATGCCTTACACCCTTTCTTAACCATCTTCTCGGCCTTCAGCGCCGAAACCACGTTAGACAAGTAGTTCCTCCTTTCTCCGATCATTGCTACCACTTTATCCTCCGGGGTTCTTAGTTCCATCCGTTTAGCCGCACAATCCAACACGGCTCGGTGTTCTACTAGCCAATCCATTCCGAGTATAAGTTCAAACTCTCTAAAAGGTAACTCCATTAAATCAGCCCGAAAGTTCACTCCCTGAATCTCTAGGGGTACATTCCGAAAGATCTTGTCTACCACTACGGTTTGGCCTAATGGGCTTAGTATAGTCATCTGCCTCATCGAGAGTTCTCGAGTCTAGGCCTAGTGTTTCCACTACACTACATGCAACATAGGAATGGGTCGAGCCCACATCAATCATAGCAAAATAGGGTTCGTCAGAAATAAAGAACGTACCGGTTATTACATCCGGTGTGTCACCATCCTCCCTTCGAGAACTGCATAAACCAAACCCGGTTGCCTTGCTTCTGCATTAGCAGCACCTTGGCCCTGTGCTCCCCGGCCTCTTCCAGTACCATTACCTCTGTTGGCCGAACCACGACCCCGTTGAGGCTGCTGTCCGCCTCTACCAACCTGACTAACATTCTCGAGTGCCGCGGGCGGCTCTCGTGCAGTTACCTAGGACAATCCTAAGCATATGGTCCTTGGACCCACACTTGAAAGCATCCTCCGTCTTTCTCCAACATTCTCCCAAGTGCCTCTTTCCACAATGCTCACAAGGGCGTCATCGCACCGTGCCGTACAGCTTGTTGATTCCGTGGCCCGTCAACTCTAGGCCTCTTATGACCCTTTCCAGATGGCCCAAAACCTCTTTTGGGCTTATTCCTATCCACAGCCTGCTTGGTAGCATCCTTAATTCCCTCGGCCACCTTGGCCTTTTCCACCAAAGAAGAGAACTCCCGCTCACGATGCGGTGCTATCAACGATCTCGTGTCGTCTTTCGATCATCCTCAAAACGGATCTGACGTTCATGTTCAGTCGCTACTACACCTCGAGCATAACGGCTCAACCTCAAGAATTCCGCTTCATATTCCGCGACAGACTTACTCCCTTGCACCAACCCAAGAAAAGCCTTTCTTTGTTCATCCGTATACCTAGTTCCCACATATTTCTTTTGGTATGCTTCCTTAACGTACTCCCAGGTCAGATCCTCAGCCGTGGTACCATCTCGCACAGTTAACCATCATTGATACGCTTCATCGCGCGTAGAATGCCACCATCCCTTTTAACTTCTCCTCGGGGTCAAGTCGAGCTCATCCATGATGCGTTAAAATCGCTTTCAACCATCTTCCACCAGTCTTCGGTGCCACTCCCGACACTCCACGAAACATCTCGGCTCTATTAGCTCGGAGCCGTTCAGGCACAGATTTCCGGGTTCCCGAATTTCCACCCGCACCACCCACCAATTCTAAAACTCGCGGCCGACACCGCAACACAAAGATCTTCTTCCCGTCTGAGCTTGTCGCTCGGACCCACAAATGGGGGTGGTGGTGGCGGTGGTATTTCATTGTTGGACCCCTGACCCGATCTAACGAGTTCCGACACGGTCATCCTTCCTCTACCTCGTCCATGGTGACCACGTCCTCTAGAACTCATTTCCTAGCGTCGAGATCTGATTAAGGAATTTTATGGATTAGTCATTGTTCCACTTATTTACCCGCGAAGGAGTTTTATGAAAAGGGGTTTAAGAGTGATTCTTTCGTATTCATACAAGCACACAGTCTTTTCCATTCATTCATTCATCCATCAAACAAATATGAACTTTCGTTCATTCAGAGAAACGTTATAGTTTTCGTTGTTGTTTTCCACTACCCAGGGGTATTTTCGTAATTTTATCCTACAGGGGCATTTTCGTAATTCTTCAAAAGGAAAAACGTTCCTTGGTGTTTTTGTCGAAAAGTATTTTGAGAATTCAAAGTCTCGGGGTAATTTGGAGAAATTTCAAAATCCGGGGGTATTTCGGTAATTTTCGACATCAGGGGTATTTTGGTAAATTTTCACAAATCAGGGTAAATTTGTAAAATTTAGTAAATCAGGGATATTTCAAAAGTTGTAAAATGTTGTGGGTTCTTTTGGAGAATTGTTCCTTCCAAAATGGAGATGTTGCAAAAATTTTGGGAATCGTGTCATTTTGGTAATTTTGTAAGTTAGGGCAATTTCAGTAATTTTCCAAAATCAAGGTATTTTGATATTTTACAAATTAGGGTTTTTGAATGTTTATAAAATAATGAAGTTTTGGCAAAATCGTTGAGAAGTTTGACAATTTGTGAATCAAGGGCATTTTGGTAATTTTAGCACTAGGGGTATTTTTGTAATTTTTGACAATCAAAAATTTTTTTTTTTCGGAAGATCTTGTAAAGATAGTTTTCACCAATTAAAAGAGTGATTTTAAAAGTTTTAAAACTAGGGTTTTGTTGTTTTGTTCTTCTTTTTTTTTTTCAAAACATGGCTAGTTCCCTTTCGGGTTTTAGTCATTATGTTTAGCCCATGTCCGAGCCCTCTTTGGTCAGAGTGAACCAAAGCTACGCACCAGGCAGGATTCAAGTGAAGAGGAGGTGAGTCACGCGGACTGCTTAAATACCAAGCTCCCATCAAAACCATTCCTAGACATGCGCATAGAGGTTGCCACACCACCGAGCCTTCGAGTTAGGGTGAACCGGAAGCTACGCACTGTAGGATTCTGCGAAGAGGAGGTGAGTCACTAGGGCGCTTAAATACCGTGCTCTTCCGGATCCAATCCTAGACATGCGTCTGAGGGTTTACACACCTTATCTCGGTGACTTAGCCATAGGTTTGTTTAGTGCATTAAATCTTATGTGGTTTGTGTTTGAGTAATCTAGCCCTGGGTCCATGTTCCTATCATTCTACTCTACGTTCCATGCCTTTTCTACCCTTATACAGCTTCATAAATCACAAAATCACACATAAAGTTAGGGTACTTACCTGGTGGACTGCGGGTCGGAGACTTAGGTGCCATGCCAGACCACCTGCTTTATTTCAAAGAAAATCATTTGGGCTCGAATTAAAAATGTTTTGGGCTTTAGCCCACACAGCCGAGAGTTGAAAACGGGCTCTCGATATTTCAAATCGAAACACCCCACACCCTACCCACGAGCCCAACCTGGATCTGGTATGTTCCTTAAGAAAATCGGTTTCAAAATTCTTTGTTACTTAGAGAAAGTTTGTGTAATTTTTAGAAACTTATCGATTTGGGTTGGCTTAAGTTGGAAACCCATAAATTTTATTTGGAAATCCATTTAGTTAAAGGTGACAAAATAATTTGGGGTTTACTTAAAAAAATAATTTTACTTAAACTTAAAATATAAAATAGTTCATAGCATAATAGTTAAAGAAAATAAAAGTAACTCAATAAAACTATGGCCTTTTCGGCCTTATTACATCAATAATTCCCAAACTTAAAAAAACTTAAAATACTTAATAGAAATAAAGTCCCAAATAATAAAAATTCTTGCTTGTTTGTGCATGACCACCTTTAGCTCATGCCGGCCCTGGTCCATTATTGCTCATTACCGGAAAATAGTCCCACAAAGGGTGAGTCAACAGACTCAATGTGTACACAAACTAACAATCAACAATTCGAGCATACATGTTCATATCAAAGACATATTCATATAAAAATGATGCAACCCAAACCCAAGCCTAGTTATCCATCCGCTACACACCACCCATACCGCCAATCACACCGTGGGGACTACTAAGTCAACCTCCCATCCGCTACACACCATCAAGCGATCATTTGCGATCGACGTGCTCATTGCCCATATAATTTGTGTCATTAGACACCATATTCGAATAATGTAACCGGTTACCAAATTCGGATAATGTAACCGGTTACCATATTCATATTATGTGACCGTAGTCACCATATTCCGCTAGTGAGACCGGTCAACACCTTCTTCCCTTTCACATATAGCCCAAAATGCCCCAAATATTA
The DNA here is from genome assembly GCA_025503065.1 of Gossypium bickii. Taxonomy (NCBI): domain Eukaryota; kingdom Viridiplantae; phylum Streptophyta; class Magnoliopsida; order Malvales; family Malvaceae; genus Gossypium; species Gossypium bickii. Next base: position 82,813,880 of record CP106716.1, read on the forward strand.
TTATATCATGCATAACATACTTATTTCTCATTCATGTTACTATTCACATGTTCAAAATATATATCATATTCGTAATCCTATCGTAAGTAGGAAACGTGCACAGGTACTCTTTACCACATTTGTGGTACTTAGCCACATTCTCATTCTTATGCATATTAAAATAATTATTGCCATAATATATTGAAAGTTAGTGTGAGTACACACCGATTCGCTTAATAGATTCCTTGAAATCCCAAGAGAATCGATCACGCTTTAGATCTCAAATCCTACATAAGTTAATCACTTTAAAAGACCATTCGGCCACTTTTCCAAATACAACTAGGATTTGTATTACTTACCTTGTGACTGAATTGATTTTAAGAATCAAGTGCTGGGATCTTTGTATTCCTCCCTTGTGAATTCGGCTAAACACTATATTACTCCATAGGTTAGTTTTCACTAAATAATAAATCCAAACATGTAACATAAGCCTTAGCCGAATTTCTTAGCACTTACCTTGTGATTCTAAATCTCGAAAAGTAACCCTTGGCTTATGGAGATGTTGAAATCCCTTAGATCTGAAATCCCAAAATTCCTCCTTTGTTAATCGGCCAAGAGACACGAAAGGGATTATTTCCTAGATCTTGATTAAAAGAATTAGAAAAATTCATTGTTCTTACCTTAGATCCTTGACCCTTGTATTCAACAATTGTAGAAACACGAGAGATCCCTTGTAGATTCGGCCAAAATTGCTAATAGAATTAGTACCACGATTTTCAATAAAAGAGAAGGAATACAAATCGATTGACCACAGATCTTACCCTTTTGATGTCAGTAGTTGATTACTTCCTTGCTTAGAGTCACAGAGATTCGGCTATGGAGTTTAATCAGTATCAAAAGAAAAGACTTTTGGCTTGACAGATGAAGAAAGAGAGAAGAAAGAAGAGAGAGAGAAGAAAATTCGGCAGAGAGAGGGTTTGCTTAGGAAATTTCTGCCACACTTGGAAAAGATGAGAGAAAATCTTTTAATTCTCCTTCTTTTTAGCCGAAAATTACTAGGCCAAGAGTCCTTGACTTGGCCACCACTTTCCATGTGATAATATTATCACCTTATTTAAAAATAAATAAAGAAAAATCCTTTTTATCTCTTCTAAATAATCCAAATTAAAAAGCTTTTATTTATCACATTATTATGCAATATTAATGGAAATAAAACACCTCTCTTTTTAAACACATGTGCCGTCCACACCTTAGCACAGGAAGCAAAAATAAAACTTCATTTATTTGCTTCCTTGTGATTTGAACCTGTGCCCATGCCTCTTGCACATGGCGCCATTTCCATAGGCCCTAAGTGCCATCTTCATGCCACTTTTCCTAGCCCGTTTGTGTGTCAAATTTTACCAACTTTTTCTTTTAAGGCCCTCTTGTCTTAATCTCCCATTTTAAACTTTAAAACTCATAATTTTAGGGTCATTTCCAAGTTTCCTAAAATTTTCGATCATTCTCACATTTGCCATTTTCTTACATTTCTAAGTTTCCTAAAATGTATACTTTCCATTTTTGGATCATTTCCATTTTCATTTCTTAGTTTCCAAAAATGTGTACTTTCCATTTTTGAACCATTTCCTTACTTTTCTGGGTTTCCTAAAATGTTCATGTCCTAATGCATTTCCAGGTTTCCAAAAATATTCAGGTTTCCAAAAATGTTCATTTCCATTTCCATGCATTTTCATACATTTCTGAGTTTCCAAAAATATCAAAAATTTATTCATAATGCTTAAGACTTGACATTTCATACAATTAAACCAAAAATGCATAGGCCCTTTCCAGGATGTTACAAATCCCCTCCTTCGCCTGATCGACATTTGATTCGATCAAAAGACCTTATCAGTTGCTACCATCACCACATATGGTTGTTAATCCATAACATAGGGTTAAGATCACAAATACGATAAACGAACCTAACAAAAATCTAAAGAGAACCCTTTACCTTGAAATCCCAAAAAGAGGCATGGGACTGAGAGACTAGTGGTTTCCGGCTTTTGGGATCTAGATGATTCGATCTGCTTCGATTCCCGAAATGTCACCTTAAAGAGAAAATGCAAGAGACAGTCATTCTCAGATGATGATTAACCGAAGGAGTAAAGCGAAGAGAAAACACCACCTACCTTAACACAGGAGATTCGGCTAGCCCCTAAAAGATTTCAGCACTTAGCACAACAGAAGAAGAAATTCGACAATATCAGGGAAGAGGATGAATGAGCCGAAAATAAAACAAAGAGCACTTTAAGCAGGACTTAGGAACTTTCGACTTTAGTCGAGATCAAAAGAAAAAAGATGTAGAGAAGGATTATGAGGTTTCGGCTTGTAGAAGAAAGCAGAGAAAAGAGCAATAGACATTCGGCTTTAGCATAAAAGTGGAGATGAGAGAATGGGGTTAGGGGTTCCGACTTTAGCAGAGAATGAGAAAAGAGATTAAGAGAATAAAACCCCAACTGCCGAAAATGAAGAAGTACTCCCCTCACTCAAACAAAATTTTGGCTCTTACCCAACAAATGCCGAAAATGCCTATTTTGGAAACTAAAAACCCATCCTATCAACAGGGAAATTTCGGCACCCCTTAGCCACACACAAAACCGATTCCCCTTCCCCCTTAGAGTTGGAAATTCGGCCATCACCTTGATCAACAGATAACTCCTAAACTTTCTCCCTTATCATTATCTGATCTCTCATCCATAAGTGGCCCAGATAACACCACCTCTTCCTCCCTTTATCTGCCACATTATCAGCCATATTATCTACATTATCCCACTCATTAAATATCCCTATTTTTAAGCATCCTAGCCGACCCCAACTCTGCTCCCTGCTAATGCCAAAAATTAATTAAAATAAATGGGTATCTTGCGACTCGAACCTCCTCCCCAAGCACCCTTGTGGCGTCACCTTGCTGAGCCCTAAGAGGCGCCTTCCTGCCTCTTTATCACATCACCTCTTGTGTCTTAAAACGCAAACAATATCTTTTAAGCCCTATCCTAACTGGCTTTCCACTAGAGTTTCCAAATAGAAAATTCGATTAAGGCCTCGGCCCAATCCCTGAGCCCATTCTTGACCCCTTAAACACCCTAACTAGCACATCAAGCATAGCTTAAACATCACATCACACTAAATGCGAAGCCCCACTAATTTAGGATGTTACAGTTCTACCCCCTTAAAGAAATTTCGACCTCGAAATTACCTGATCAGAATAGATGCGGGTACTGCTGCCGCATTTCCTCCTCTGGTTCCCAAGTAGCCTCCTCAAAATCGTGATTCTGCCACAGGACCTTAACCAACGGAATCGTCTTCCTTCGCAATACTTTGACATCACGATCTAGAATCTCCACTGGCTCCTCTTCAAAGGATAAATCGGGTCTTACTTCGATTTCTTCCACAGATACCATATGAGATGGATCCAAACGGTAACGTCTTAACATAGAGACGTCGAAAACATTGTGAATCTGGCTTAGCTCAGAAGGTAGCTCTAGCTGATAAGCTACTGGTCCCACTCGTTTCAACACACGATAAGGTTCGATAAATCTGGGACTTAATTTACCTTTCCGTCCAAACCTCAGTACCTTCTTCCATGGCGACACCTTCAAGAACACCTTGTCACCCACTGCAAACTCCATGTCTTTACGCTTCAGATCAACATAGGACTTCTGTCTGTCTGACACTTCCTTCAGTCGAGCCCGAATTACCTCAACCTTCTCTTCTGTCTCAGTAACCAACTCTGGACCCAAAATTCGACATTCCCCCAATTCTGTCCAACAGGTAAGAGTACGACACTTTCGCCCATACAATGCTTCATAGGGCGACATCTTAATATTAGACTGGTAGCTGTTGTTGTAAGCAAACTCCACTATTGGTATAAATTCTTCCCAACTACCCTTGAAATCAATGATGCAACCTCTCAACACGTCCTCCAAGATCTGAATTACCCGCTCAGACTGTCCATCGGTCTGAGGATGAAACGCCATACTGAAATCTAACTTCGTACCCAACGCTTGATGCAACACCTTCCAAAATTGTGAGGTAAACCTAGGGTCCCTGTCCGATATGATTTATACTGGTACTCCATGTAGTCTCACCACCTCAGCTATATATAGCTTAGCCAATTTCTGCAGAGAGTAATTGACATGTACTGGTATGAAGTAAGTAGACTTAGTTAAGCGATCAACAACCACCCAAACTGAGTCTTTCTTAGTAGGTGTGAGAGGCAGCCCACTAACAAAGTCCATGGTGATCCTTTCCCATTTCTACTGTGGGATCTTCACCGGCTGCAACAACCCTAATGGTAACTGATGCTCCGCCTTTACCTGCTGACAGGTCAAACACTTACTCACAAATTCGGTCACCTCTCACTTCAGGCCCGGCCACCAGAACTGTTCTCTCAAATCCCGATACATCTTACTCCCTCCAGGATGCATAGCATATGGGCTACTATGCGCTTCTTGCAAAATCTTACGCCTCAACTCAGGATCTTTCGGCATGCACACTCTCCCTTGAAAACATAATAATCCTTCCTCATTCACCCAAAATTCTGTTGATCCCTCACTTTATCCTACCTGAAACTTCCCCTTTAGCAACTCCTCAGTCTGTTGCTTCTCCTTAACCTGACTGACCCAAGAGGGTTTCACTTGGAGTTCGGCTAGCAAACTCCCATCATCGTATAAACTAAGGTGAGCAAACATTGCTCTCAAATCAGAGATTACTTTACGACTTAAAGCATCCGCCACCACGTTGGCTTTACCCGGATGGTACTCGATCGAGCAGTCATAATCCTTTAACAACTCGATCCACCTCCTTTGCCTTAGATTCAACTCTTTCTGGGTTAGAAGGTATTTTAAGCTCTTATGATCGGTATAAATGAAGGATTTCTCCCCGTACAGATAATGCCTCTAGATCTTCAAGGCAAAAACCACTGCCGCCAATTCCAAATCATGTGTGGGATAATTTGATTCATGCGGTCTTAGCTGTCGAGATGCGTACGCAACAGCCTTCCCATCTTACATCAACACGCATTCTAGTCCCGTGTGTGAAGCATCACAGTAAATCACAAACTCCTTTCCAGCCTCTGACTGAATCAACACTGGAGCCTCTTTCAAGATCCTCTTTAACCTCTCGAAACTCTCTTGCTGCCTATCAGACCAAACAAACGGAACCCCTTTTCGTAACAACTTAGTCAATGGTGCCGCAATTAAAGAAAATCCTTCAACAAACCTTCGGTAGTACCCAGCCAGACCAAGAAAACTCTGAATTTTCGCCACAGACCTAGGCGGCTTCCAATCTAACACCGCTTCAATTTTTCGAGGGTCAACCTTAATCCCCTCTACTGACACAACTTGGCCTAGAAAAGTAACTTCACTTAGCCAAATTTGCACTTACTGAATTTGGCATACAACCGCTTCTCTCTCAGAATCTGCAGAACCACCCGAAGATGTGAGTCATGCTCCTCATCCGATCTTGAATAAACCCGGATATCATCTATAAATACCACGAAAAACTGATCCAAGTAGGGTTGGAATACTCGGTTCATCATATCCATAAACGCCGCTGGCACATTGGTCAATCCAAATGGCATCACCATGAATTCGTAGTAACCATAGCGAGTCCTAAAAGGCATCTTATGAATATCCGCCTCCTTAACCTTAAGCTGATGGTACCCTGACCTCAGATCTATCTTCGAGAAGACTGAAGCCCCCTTCAACTGATCGAACAAGTCATCGATCCTCGGCAACAGGTATTTATTCTTGATTGTCAGTTTATTTAACTAACAATAGTCAATACACATACGCATTGATCCATCCTTCTTCTTAATAAATAATACCGGCGCTCCCCAAGGCGACATACTTAGTCGAATAAACCCTCTATCCAGCAACTCTTGGATCTGAGCCTTTAATTCCATCAACTTCTTCGGTGCTATCCTATATAGAGCGATAGATACAGGCACTATCCCTGAAAGAAGATCAATACCAAACTCCACTTCACGATCCGGGGGTAATCCCGGGAGCTCTTCTGGAAAAACATCAGGGAATTTCTTCACCGTCCTAACATCCCCGACAGTTAATTCCTTGGCTTCTAGAGCCCGAACAACCATTAGAATTGCCTCACATCCTTTCCTCACCATCCTTTCTACTCTTAAGGCAGACACCACATTTGACCAACAGTTCCCCCTTTCACCTATCACCAACACTTTGCCACCCTCGGGAGTTTTTAACACCATACGCTTGCCTGCACAGTCTAAATTTGCTTGATACTTTACTAATCAATCCATTCCTAAGATCAAATCGAACTTCCCAAACGGCAGTTCTATCAGATCAGCTCGAAAAGCTACCCCTTGAACTTCCAGGGGTACATCCTTATATAGTTTGTTTACCACTACAGTTTGTCCTAAAGGGCTTACTACAGTCCTCTCCCTAGAAGAAGTTTCATAATCTAAGTTCAAAGTTCCCGCTATAGCACTAGCAACATAGGAGTGCGTCGAACCAATATCAACCAATGCAGTGTAAGGCAAACTAAAAATTAAAAACGTACCGGTTATGACATCCGGTGCGTCAGCCTCCTCTCGATGTCTAGCAGCATAGACCAACCCTGGCTGTCACGCTTCAGTATTTCCTGCCCCATGGCCTGGTGCCCCACGACCCCGACCAGAACCGTTACCATCTCTGGCTGGACCAAGACCTCTCTGTAGCTACTGACCACCTTTTCCCGGCTGTGGATACCCTTGACCCGTGGGCCCTTCACTGCCCCGTTGCTGCGAACAGCTTCTAACTTGGTGGTCCGTAGATCCACACCTAAAGCACTTCCCACTGCCTGCCCAACACTCACCTACATGGAATTTACCACATCAAGCACACTTCTGTGTCTGACTAGCAAGAGTAGGTCTCTCATCCCGTCTCGGCCCGTCTGACCTGGGTCTTTTTTGAATACAACCAGCTGCCCCTGATAATCCAAAATTTTTCTTACTTCCACTATTATCTCTATCCCGATTCAATTTTTCTGTCCACTTAACCTCCTCAGCTATCTTAGCTTTTTCCACAAGCACAGCAAATTCCCTCTCCCGCTGTGGTGCTATCAATACAAGCAAATCGTCCTTCAGACCATCCTCAAATTGAACACAACATTCATGGTCTGTGGCCACCATCCCTCGAGCATAACGGCTAAGGCATAAGAATTCTGCTTCATACGCAGCCACCGACCTACTTCCCTGAATCGGATTCAGAAACGCTCTACGCTGCGCATGCACATAACTCGACCCAATGTATTTACTTTGAAACGCTGTTTTGAAGAGATCCCAGGTGATACGGTCAGCCACCGTACCATCCTTAACCGTAAGCCACCATTGATAAGCTTCGTCTCGCAAGAGAGGTACAACCCCTTTCAGTTTTTCCTCTTCCGTGAAATCTAGATCCTTCATTATATGCTCAACCGCCTCCAACCAATACTCAACTGTACTCGAGGCTATACCAGAAATTCCCCTAAACATTTCTGCCCCATTGGCTCTAAGTCGCTCCGACACAGATTTCCGGGCTCCTGTGCCCATGCCTGCCTCAGAACCCTCTCTAAAACCCTTAACATCGCCTGAGATACCGCATCATCTCCGGCCGTCTGGTCCTAAAATTCCACCTCCACAGCTAGTGGTACCAACATCTCATTTCCAGAGTCATGGCCAGATCCTACTGGTTCTGACACTGACATCCTACGCCTACCACGGCCACGCGCAGGACGTCCACGACCCCTTGTACTCATTCTACCTATTCACGTTTATCTGATTAGAAATTTTATGAATTATTAATTTCTTTCACTGATTAACCACGAACAATCTTATGGACATTAGTTTCAAGAGTAGTTCTTTCGAATTCAAAATTATATCCACGAGTTTCAGTCTCAAGTCTGTATCTCCTAGTTCTAGAAACCACATACATTCAACCATCATACATCACATACAAGTAGCATCCATGAACTCACATTCATCACATAAGGGTATTTTCGTTATTTCACTATCCAGGGGTATTTCCGTAATTTTATCCTATAGGGCTATTTTCGTAATTTCCCAAAATAGGTTATCTTGGTGATTTTTCGAAATAGAGGTATTTTGGGTTTTTTTTAAAATGAGGGTATTTTGGTGATTTTATAAATTTTTGATAATTTGGTAAACCGGGTACTTTTGTAAATCTAAGGGTTTTCGGGTCATTTGCAAAACATGGGTATTTGGGTAATTTTGCCAACCGTGGGTGTTTCGGTAATTTCACGAATTTTGGTAGTTTTATAAATCTAGGGTATTTTAGGGAAATTTTCACAAATCAAGGATATTCTGAAAATTTTACAAAACTAGGGGGTATTTTAGTAATTTTGCGAAATAGGGTGGCTGGCCCCTTTTGAGTTTTACTTATAAATTTTGGCCCGTCAACTAGTCCTTGTGGCTAAGGTGAACAGTCACTACGCACCAGGTAACGAAGAGGAGGTGGGTCACTAGGCCTGCTTAAATACCAAGCTCTCCCTGAATCCAGTCCTAGACATGCGTACGCCTGTTGCCACACCCTAACCCAGCGACTTGTTCACGGACAAGTTTAGTCAGATTAAGTTTTATGAATTTGCAGAGTTGTTTAATCTAGGCCTAGAGTCCATTAACCCTAACATGCTAGTCTACGCCCATAAAGCCCATCAAACCCAACATGCATATCATATCAAGTGTTAGAATACTTACCTATGTGGAACGGGTGCTGGTAGACTCAAAGGCCATATCTCAACCCAAAGCATTTTTCTCCAATTCACATCAATTTTACAACACCCTACTAGACCCATTTCACAGCCCGGGTTTTGCAACTGGACTCTAATACCAAAACGTAACACCCCAAACCCGGCCCAAATGTTACGACCAGATCTGGAATGCTACGGTTAACTGTTAAAAAAACTATGCTTTGAAGAGATTTGAAATCTCGATTTGCTTATGCAGGTATTCGTTAAAGAAGTGTCATTAGTAGAACACTTTTGTAATTTTTTTTTTAGAACTCGTTTGAAAATCCCATTTTTTTTCTTTTTATAAATAAGTCTTTGAACATAAATTTATAAAATGTAAACATTAGCAAATATAATATTGATAACCTAAACTATGGAGCCTTATTACATAAATAGTCCCAAAATTAAAACATAAAAGAAAATCAGAAATAGTTTATGAAAATAAAAGACTTGATGGCCTCTCGAGTCCGCCTCGGCTCCCATGCCCACGATTTACTGCTCATCTGAAAAGTCAGGAAAATTAAAGGGGTGAGTCACCAAGACTCAGTGTGCAAATCACGAAAACACATAAAAGGCTTGAGACCCACAAACACATTATGGGCCTTGGCCCATACACAATGGCAACAGAATATTTACATGCTACATGGCCCAACCCAACCTAAAAGTCCATCCTCTACACACCAAATTTCTGACCGGACCAACACACCCTGGGATTTCTACAATCAACCCACCAACTGTTACACACTATATCGACAGTCATGCTGCCTATTCCTAACAATCGAGAATAAATTTAACGTGGCTTAGCCACCGATCACTATTGTGACCTAATCTTACGATTCGTGGTTTAACCACCGATCACCAAGTGACCTATTAACATGCTCTTCCCCTTCATCAAATTAACCCTATCCCATGCATACATCCATGCAGAATCAAATCAATATACTATCTAAAAGATCACAGACCATCACATACATTGATACACATAGAGAAGTTTCTATGATTACGTACTTGGCATTCCTTGCCTACCCTTTTTGGGTAATACGACTGTCCATACAGCCTTTTTCCGGCTTATAGCCCATAACATATATAGCACAGATTAATTAGTGTGATAGAGATCTATACACCTGATTACAAATAAGACGAGACTTTCTATGGCGACACTATCAGAAGCCGATACGACTGCTAACTGTCTAAGGTTTTGTTCTGAAGCCAGCCCACAACCAGGTGGCCAATCTCGAACTGTTGACGCCGTTCGTTTCTTAAACTTAGAGATTGGGTTTACAGATCCAATCCCTCCTTCGCCTGATCGACATTTGATTCCATCAAAAGACCTTATCAGTTGCTACCATCACCACATATGGTTGTTAACCGATAACATAGGGTTAAGATCACAAATACGATAAACGAACCTAACGAAAATCTAAAGAGAAACCCTTACCTTAAAATCCCGAAAAGAGGTATGGGACTCAGAGACTAGCGGTTTCCGGCTTTTGGGATCTAGATGATTCGATCTACTTCGATTCCCAAAATGTTGCCCCAAAGAAAAAATACAAGAGACAGTCAATCTCAGACGATGGTTAACCGAAGGAGAAAAGCGAAAAGAAAACACCACCTACCTTAACACAGGAGATTCGGCTAGCCCCTAAAAGATTTCGGCACTTAGCACAACAGAAGAAGAAATTCAGCAATATCAGGGAAGAGTATGAATGAGCAGAAAATAAAACAAAGAGCACTTTAAGCAGGACTTAGGAACTTTCGGCTTTAAAAGAGATCAAAAGAAAAAAGATGTAGAGAAGGATTATGAGGTTTCGGCTTGTAGAAGAAAACAGAGAAAAGAGCAATGGACATTCGGCTTTAGCATAAAAGTGGAGATGAGAGAATGGGATTAGGGGTTTTGGCTTTAGCAGTGAATGAGAGATGAGATTAAGAGAATAAAACCCCAACTGCTGAAAATGAAGAAGTACGCCCCTCACTCAAACAGAATTTCGGCGCTTACCTAACAAATGCCGAAAATGCCTATTTTGAAAACTAAAAACCCATCCTGTCAACAGGGAAATTTCGGCACCCCTTAGCCACACACAAAACCGATTCCCCCTCCCCCTTAGAGTTGGAAATTCGGCCATCACCTTGATCAACAGATAACTCATAAACTTTCTTCCTTATCATTATCTGATCTCTCATCCACAAGTGGCCCAGATAACACCACCTCTTCCTCCCTTTATCTACCACATTATCAGCCATATTATCTACATTATCCCACTCATTAAATCTCCCTATTTTTAAGCATCCTAGCTGACCCCAACTCTGCTCCATGCTAACGCCAAAAATTAATTAAAATAAATGGGTATTTGTGACTCGAACCTCCTCCCCAAGCTCCTTTGTGGCGTCACCTTGCTGAGCCCTAAGAGGTGCCTCCCTGCCTCTTTATCACATCACCTCTTGTGTCTTAAAACGCAAACAATATCTTTTAAGCCCTATCCTAACTGGCTTTCCACTAGAGTGTCCAAACAGAAAATTCGATTAAGGCCTCGGCCCAATCCCTGAGCCCATTCTTGACCCCTTAAACACCCTAACTAGCACATCAAGCATAACATAAACATCACAACACACTAAATGCGAAGCCCCACCAGTTCAGGATGTTACACCGTGATTGTGTGATTCAAATATTACTAAACCTACAGTATCCACATGGGCATGTGGCCTGCTCGTGTGAGGCACGCGCCTATGTGCTAAGCCATGTGGGATAAATATGTCATTTTAAGTGTTCATCATATATCAAGCAAGCCTATGATTCATTGTACTCCATAAATGGCAACACAACCTGTAAAAATCTAATCAACTATCATATCAAACATGTAAACTAACCATTCTTAAGGCCATTCATTCATAAGAAATAGATCTTTCTTTTTAACATCTTAATGACCTAAGCAATCAACATTTAAACAACAAGTCTTACTCATCCATGATATTATTCTCAATTCATCTCAAAACATATCATACATAAACATTTCCTAGTCTTCTAACCAATATTCCTCAATGACACCTTTTCACAACAAGATTATACAAGCATGATAAATAATTCAAGTAGGTTTGTATCATTCCTTACCATTCATGCATTTCAAACATACCATTTAACATGTATTATCATCACCTATTTGAGCATTTTATACCATTTCCATTAACCTACCATTGTACCTCATTTAGTAATCAATTGACATTCACATCTATACCTTTCTTCACATTGATCACCTAGCAAACATCATTCAAGTGCTATCTAATAAGTCAAGGTTCATCAAATATATACAAGTATTTATAATACAATAAGTCAACAATTTCATTCAAGTGATATTATTTTAAGGTCTACAGTATGATTGAATGATTGTGTGAAAATTTTGTTAAGAAATTTTATCGATAGAGTGCCCGATTTGACTAGTAGGACTAAATTGCAATAGGTGCAAAATGTGTGTTCTAGAAGCTAAGGGTGTTTAATTGTAATGAATTCTTAAATTGGAGGTCCTTAAATGGTAATTGGACCATTATACCTTAGGATGGATAAAAATGGGCATGGTTAGGTGAAATTTTGAAGTTAGGCATTAAGGGCATTTTGGTCATTTGGTAAATAAAGACAAAATAAAACAAATAAAAGTGTCCATCTTCTTCAATTTAGTCTTCCATAGACGAAATTCACAAGAGAAGACATAGCTAAGGTTTTGCCAAGCTTCCAAGCTCGATTGTAAGTCTGTCTTTGTCCCATTTTTAATGATTTTTACATTTTTGTGAATGTTGTAACCTCATCTAGCTATTTCAAGGACTAATTTGAAAGAAAACCAAAGTCTAAATTTTATCCATGTTGAATATTTGTGTAATTTGATGTTTAATGGTAGAAAATGTATGTTTGGGGTTAGATAAACAACATTTACAAGGTGATTTTTGATGAAAATGTCAAATAGGGACCTATTTGTAAAAAGTTGTAAAATGTGTGTTAAAATATGAATAAATGAAAAATATGGGTTGTTATGAGTACTAGTAACATTCGGCTAGGCTTGGATAATGAAGAAATTGAATGAAAATCATTTTACGAGCCTAGGGACTAAAATGTAAAAAGTTGAAAAGTTAGGGGAAAAAATGTAATTTTTTCCATAAAGTGTTTTTGGGCTGATTTGAACAATATGATGATTAAATAAGTTAAATTTGATATTATAGATCAAGAAAGACGAGGTTCTGACCTAGATCGGGGGAAAAATAAAGTATTTGAGATTGGGTTCATTTCGCCATTTTGTACCGAGGTAAGTTCACATGTTAAAAATAAGCTTTAAAATAATTTTATTTAAATGCTTTAAATTGCATATACTGTATGTTCGATTTTTTGGATGAGTTTAATCCTATGGACGAGTCCGAGAACAATTCGACAAGCAAGAAATCTCGTTTGAACCTTAGGAATAAGTTAGGATACAAGTGACATGTCACTAGGGTTACTATGTGTTATGTGATTATGTGATCCGAGTGCTGGTCTCATGCGTCCTACCGGTGGCTGAGTATACTGACATATGTTGCGGATACTTGACAGCTTGTGTGAGTAGTACCGTGTAGCTACGTCTTGACTGACAGCTTGTGTGAGCAGGCCCATCGATAGCTCGAGAGTGAGCGATTATGTGATATGAGACTTAGGTAGCTTTGGCTACATATGTGGCACTAGTGTGCAAATTTCCCGAGTATTCGACATTTTTTATTCCGAGTGGTTCACGAGTATGTCAAAGATGAGCACATGTGTAAAGCCATTACGAGATGGTACAGGTATGTGCTTAAAACTTATGATTATTAATTTCGTGGATTGACGATTTTGAGGTAAGTTGTGATCATGAAACTATGGTAAATTTACATTTAATCATGTTATATTGTTTGAATGTTATATGTGAGGTAAGGGTTGCTTATTTCTTGCGTACGAGCTTACTAAGCTATTTAGCTTAATCCGTTTATTTCTCCATGTTTTATAGTGTCGCCAAGCTAGCTCGGATCGGAGATCGTCGGAGATTTGAATCACACTATCAAACTTTCATTTTAGATATTGATGATCTTAGTATTTTGAATGTATGGCATGTATAAGGACTTGGTCATTTTGTTATATGTGTCATTGTGTTTTGGCCAAAAGTATTGGCTTGGAAATATCGAAAGCTTGATGTGGTATTTGGCCATGTAACTTGGCTCATTTTGGTTGAAATGGTTGTAAGCATTTCTATATATATTTATACATTCATGCACGTACAATTATCTCTTGTGTGATGTGGTCTATGAATGCTTGGTGAATGGTCGAATGTGATTTAATAGTTTTGTTGTTGAATGGTTGAGATTGCCTCATTGGTATGTTAGGAAAACTAAGATTATGCATGTTATGAGTAGCCATATTGAAACTTGTAGAATGTGAGTTTGGTATGATTTGGTTTGGCAAAACATGGATGTTGGTATTGCATTGGCATGTGTTGGTTTTAATTGTAAATGTTTTGGTTGCCTAAGTATATTATGTTTGTTCCATTGACTTGGTGTAAGTGTATGTGCAAATGAGGGTGGCAAATGGCTTGGTAAATAGCCTTTATTTTGTCCACACGGGTATACACACAGGCGTGTGTCTAGGTCATGTGTGACACACGGCCTGTCCCATGAGCATGTGTTTTGGCCGTGTGTCCCCTGCACCTTAGTTTTGAGAAACAGAATGCTCAAAATTGAGCACACTGGCAGAAACACAGGCGTGTGTCTCAGCTGTGTGGACGGCACGGTCTTGAACACGGACATGTGCCCTGGCCTTGTGAAGTCTGCACCTATTTTATGAAAATTAATTTTCCATACAGCCTAGCACACAGACGTGTGACTTGGTTGTGTGATCTCAATTTGTTCAAGGGTTACAAGTCAGAGAGTTACACGGGGTCGAGACACGTGTAACATCCCAAAATTGGGCCTAGGAGAATTGAGCCCAATGGGCCTTAGGCGTAGTAGCGTTTAAATTTTCAGAGAATAAGAGATCGGCTTAAATGCAAGTTAGACTTATTAGATAAGTGATTTTGGAAGATTAGAGGCTTCTATGAAGTCCCGGATCAAATATTGGCTTTGGGGAAATTTTGGTTTTAGGTGAAAAAACCCGGAAGTTGGCGAGATAGGCCTTAAGAATAAAATATGGAGAAAAATGACACAAGTGGAGTGTGTGGTGTAGTGGCAAAGTGACGCCACATAAGAGGCAAGGGGGTGACGCCACAAGGAAGGAAGGAGGTCCAAGGTTCAAGTCTTGGCTTTTGCATTTTGGTTTCTTTTTGCTTGGACCTTAGAATTTGGCCCATAGTTTATATTTAGTTGCGCATGGTTTAAGACACAAGAGGAGCTTGTGGCCAAGTGGTTAGCAGCGTGGATTATGCTACAAGGAGCACAGGTTCGAATCTCATAAGCAGCAGGAGTATTTATTTTGCGGATTGACGGCAAGAGTTTCATTGAATTTAAACTCTCATGTGACGAGGATCCCACATTGGAAAGACACAAAGAATGAAGGTGAAGAGCTAGCTATATAAGGAGCATCCTAGGAGGAGAGTAAACACATCTTGGAGGCGTTTGGGCACAAGAGTAGTCGGAGCGCGGATTAGCCTCTGAGTCCTATCAGTGTGTAACTCTCTCTACTCTAGTTGTAGAGCGGTAAAATGCCGAAATGCCTTACATGGCATTAGTAGCCACACGAGCGTGCAGCGCATGTGTGTGGGGCTTCGGCGCGATAGTTGAGGCCATCGATAGTATTCTCGTGGGTTGGGGTTTGCTTGGGCCTCGATGGGTCGAAGTGGGCCCAATGGGCCCGTGGGCCTATATGAGTAAATTGCATGATTGGTTAGTATATGTTGAACTAGACTAGGTGGAAGTTATATACGTGGCTAGATTTGTGCTAGGTGGGCCACACGAGCATGTGGGCCGGATGGGCCGAAATCGGGTTTTAGGCCCAATCGTCCCAGAGATGACCTAAATGGTAGCCGAGTCGCTAGTGGTGACATTAGGCCTTCTGGAAAGGCCATTTCAGTTGTGAATTTACTGAAAATACCCTTAGTAGGTAAAATTACGATTATACCCTTAGAGGTTGATTAGCATGATTATGTTGTTTAGTTTTGGCCGATTGTAGGGAAGGCTTGATCTCGCATATCTCGAGTTGTGGCTAGTGCTCGAAAAGTGTTAAGGAAGGGGATCTAGTGCGTTAGATCTTGATCTCCTGGATTTGATAGTCGTATTAGTAACCGGTGTGTAAACTAACACACTTCTTGCTTTGTATATGTTTGATAAACCGATTGATTGGTAAAATCGAAAACAGTATGGTTGAGTGATATGATACCCTATGGGGTATGTGCACGATTCGTAAGTCCGTTTCATTATGAGTACTCATATTGATACATGATGTCATGATTTATGATGTATGTGCTATGAGATGCAACGTTAAACATGTTTGCATGATTTGAATACTATACATGAGTTGGTATAATGATGGGTGATATGAGAGGAGGGGGCGGTGATATTTTGTGCCGACGAGCACCAGTTGTTTTGGTAACACAACTTTGTGACTTTGGGTCACCAGAGGTTTGACACCTCCGCAGGTTTGGCACCTCAGCGTCGTCCCCCGTGGTTTCGCACCACGCAGTGGTTGGCCCCACAAGGCGGTATTGAGGATTGACGCCAAAGATTTGGTATCACACGATGGGTTGGCCCCATCACCCGATTATTGTGACTTCTGGTCACCAAAGTGGTTTGGTACCACATTTGTGTCTTTGGGACACCGAGGTTTGGCACCTCATTGCGACTCGTCCCTCGTGGTTAGACACCACCGTGGGTTGGCCCCACTTGAAAGATACGGGATTGTCGCTAGTGATTTGGTATCACACGATGGGTTGGCCCCATCATCGGATTTGTGACTTCGGGTCACCAAAGATTTGGTATCACAAACGTGTCTTTGGGACACCAAAGTGGTTTGGCACCACATTGACGGATATCGTGTCTTTGGGACACCGGTGTTTTTGTAACACATTGTGACTATATGTCACCAAAGGGTTTTGGCACCACCAAAGTGGTTTGGTACCACACGGGGTAGAAAAGGTGTATGGATGGTTAGGATTGGGTGCATATTGATTGGATGCATGATGGTCATGTTTATGTTGCATATGATATTTTGCTAATCCAGAAAAAAGGGTGGCACACCGAGTCTTGGTGACTCACCTTTTTTTCCTTTAACCATTTTCGTGTATTGCATAAAAATTTGGACCGGGATCGGAGAGAGGACAAGGTGGCCTATGCCAAGATGATAATTTAATATTTTATGTTTGGTTTTGATATAAGTACTTTATTTGAATTATTGGGTTGTAATAAAGGCCATTTTATTATTTGGTATTACTTGATTATGGTTTTGTTATTTTAAATTCTTATTAACTCAAAAATGTTTTCACACAACAAAAGAAATTACATGAGTTTTAAGTAAGAGGAATTCGTTTTACTCACATATCTGATATAGTTTTCAAAATTGAATTCTTTCATGCTTTATGCTAAGTTAACGAGGTTTTTCAACCGTCTTTCCGCAATAACATAACCAGATTCGGTCGTAGTGAATGGGCCGGGTTTGGGGATGTTACAACACGGGTGTGTGACCCCTGTATAGTGGAAAATTTTCTAATTTTTCAAAAATTTCTAAAGTTCTCGGTTTAGTCCCGAACCACTTCCAAATCATGTTTTGAGCCTCGTAGGCTCGTATTAGGGACTTTATGATTAACTTTAAATGGTTTTAATTTGGATGCAAATTTATGACTGGAAATTGTATGATAGCTTGTGATGTAAGTCTGGTAATGCCTTGTACCCTGTTTCGACGTCGAATACAGGTAAGGGGTGTTACACATATTGTAACCCCAAAATGTTAATTTTTATTTTTGGGTATACGTGACACAAATCTGTATCTGCTTCAGTGGTTAAGTGTTCTGGGTATGTGTGAGAGGTCCCAAGTTCAAGCCATACCTTTGGCAAAATTTGAAAATTTTCTAAATTAAGCCTCACTCTTGTTCAGTAGGCTTTTATTTAAATGTTTGTAAGTATACAACAGAATGGACCTGCTGGTTTGGTGGTTAAGTGTAACATCCTAGATTATGGGTTATGCGTTTGTGCATAATTCATGAGTTAGTAGGTTTTGGCAGTATTGGAAGTGTATTAAGGGTTTTTAGAATTTTAGGATGGAAGAAGAAAGCTTTGGAAAATTATTGGTTTTTAAGTAAAAAGTGGAGCTAGGTAAATGAGGCTTTAAAAGAAACTCCGTGTGAAGGATGACACAAGGAACCATGTGGTAAAATGGCATGTTTTATGAATTATGAATGTGTTATGTGAATTCTAGAAATAAGGAAATGTATGGAAATATATGGAAATGTATGGAAATGTATGGAAATGTAAGGAAATGTAAGGAAATGTATGGAAATGTAAGGAAATGCAAGGAAATGTAAGGAAATGTCTTGTCTTGGAAATGTAGGAAATGTCCTAAAATGTAAAGGAATAAAGAGGAAAGTGAACATTTTAGGAAACCTAGAAATGTAAGGAAATGGTTCAAAAATGGAAAGTACACATTTTTGGAAACTCAACATTTTGGAATCAACATTTTAGGAAACTCAAACATTTTTGGAAACTTGGAATGTAAGAAAATGGCAAATTACAGAGCCGATCGAAAATTTTAGGAAACTTAGAAATGACCCCGAAATGATGAGTTTTAAAGTTCAAAATAGGAAATAAGGGCTAGAGGGCCTTAAAAGAAAAAGTTGGAGAAGTTTGACACACAATTAGGCTTGGAAAAATGGCCTGAAGGTGTCACTTAGGGCCTATGGAAATGGCGCCATGTGCAAGAGCTGTTGGGCTTGGATTCGAGTCACTTGGGAAGCAAATAAATAAGTTTAATTTTTGCTTCCAGAAGGCTGAGGTGGACGGCATGGGTTTCTAGAAAAGGAAGAGTTTTATTTGCATAAATATGTGAATAATAAGAGATAAATAAAGGAGTTTTATTCACATAAATATGTGAATAATAAGAGATAAATAAAGGATTATTTTCTAAGGAGATAATTGAGGAGATAATTGATGGATTAAAGGCTTTTATCTTTTAAATAAAAGAGATAATATTATCAAAAGAGGAGTGGTGGCCAAGTAAGGGACTCCTAGGTTGATAACTTTGGCTATAAAAGGAGGCCAGGAGGGCTACTCATTCACTTTTGCTTCCTCTTTGCCGAAATTTTCCTAGCTCTCTCCCCCTCTCTGCCGAATTTTTCTTCAAGCAAAATCCTCTCTTCTCTCTTCTATTTCCTTCTCTGATTCTTCACACAAAAGCCGAATCCTTGTTGATTCTAAGTAAAGGAGCAATCAACCACAACATCAAAAGGGTTTCCCTCATTATTGAATAGAAGGATCAAGGATCTAAGGTAAGAGGAATGAATATTTGGTTAAAGGTTATGATTCATATTTTCAAAGTTAGATTTAATCTAATACAAAGTTATAGGGATTTTGACAAGCATATAAAGGAATCCACTTCAGATTTGGAATTTGTAAGGTAAGTGATATTCGGCCAAAGCCCATATTTTATTTATTAAGATTTGGTCAGATCTAACACATGAAATTAGGGATTTGTGAGATATTCAAAGTAAGGGAAACTCTCGAGTTTTGGAAATCATAAGGTAAGTGGTCAAGGTTCTCTCCTAAATATTCGGATCTATTGTTTTAGTCAAAGACTAATTAAATCATTGGATTTATTAGCCAGCCGATTCTAAGGGAGAAAAACACAATCTTCGGGATTTGACTATCAATCAAATCGGCAAACAAGGTAAGTGTTAGTAGTTCTATTCCCACTAGGATTTGGTTTTAAAAATCAAAAGGGTATTAATATGTTTTCTTATGTAATGGCCGAATATAGGCAACAGCAGATCTAAACTTTAGATCGGGAAATTTCGGGATTCAAGGAATCTATTAAGCGAAAAAGGTGTGTACCCTTACTAACCCTCAATATGATGGCAATAATTATTGTAAATATGAACATGTATAAGATTATGAATGTGGCTAAGTGCTACAAATGTGGCTAAAAGTACTCAGGTATGTTTCCTACTTCTGATAGGATTATGAAAATGTTATATCTTTTAACATGCGAATATGTTTTATGAATGAGAAACAAGATATGTATAAGTACTTGGGGCATTTGGAATATATGTGAAAGGGGAAGAATAGGTGTCGACTTCGGTCTCACCAACGAAGGTGTTGGCTTCACCTCACCAACGAAAAATGGTGGCTACGCCCCATCATCGCGTAAACATGATAACTACGGTTACATTATCCGAACATAGTGTCTAATGACACAACGTATATGGGCGATGAGCACGCCGATCGCAAATGATCGCGCTTTGATGGTGAGTAGCGGATGGAGGGTCGACTTAGTAGTCCCCACTGCAATGCGAGTTGGTACGGGTGGTGTGTAGCGGATGGACCTTTAGGTTTGGGTTTGGGTTGCATCATTATTTGATCTCGAATATGCTTTGATATGAATATGTATGCTCGAAATGTTGATTGTTAGTTTGTGTACACATTGAGTCTCATTGACTCACCCTTTGTGGGACTATTATTCAGAAAATGAGCGAGAATGGACCGGGTCGGCAGGAGCTAAAGGTGGCCATGCATCACTTGAAGAATTTATTAGAATTTGGACTTTACTCAATTTTAGTATATTCAATTTTATCTTTGGATTTGAATGATGTAATAAGGCCATAAGGCCCAAGATGGATGGTTTTATTTCCCGCTTTTTTTTCAGTTGTTATGTTATGAATTATTTTTTTGACTAAGTTTAATTAAATTTATTTTTAGAAATAAACCCTAAATTGTTTTGTCCCCAAAATTAAATGTTTTCTAAATTAAATAAATGGGTTTCTAACCTAAGCCCAACCCAAAACCAATATCTTTCTAAAAATTCACAAAAAATTTTCTAAGTAACAAAAGAATTTGAAGCCGATTTTCTTAAGGAACATTCCAGATCTGGTTTAGGCTCGTGGGCCGGGTGTGGGGTGTTTCAGTTTGGTATCAGAGCCCAGTTTTAAACTCTCAGCCTGTGGGCTAAGGCCCAAAACGTTTTCAAAGCGAGCCAAATGATTTTTTTTTTGGAATTAAACAGGTTCTCTGGCATGGCACCTGAGTCTCCGACCCGTAGTCCACCAGGTAAGTACTTCTGACTTCTGTAGTGATTTGAATATGTGATCTGTATGGGCTTTTATGGAAACGTAGATTAGTGAACTAGGATCTATTGAACCGTAGGACTAGTCTACTCAAACACAAATACATAAGACTTAATGCACTTAACAAACCTATGGCTAAGTCACTAAGTTAGGGTGTGGGTAACCCCTCACAATGCGCATGTCTAGGATTGGATCCTAAGAGCACAGTATTTAAGCAATCCTAGTGACTCACCTCCTCTTCGCAGAATCCTACCAGTGCGTAGCTTTGGTTCACCCCGACCAAGAGGACTCGGTCATAAAGCTAAACACAATAACTAAAACCCGAAGTGGAACTAGTCATGTGTTTTTAAAAAACAACAAACCCTAGTTTTAAAATTCTTAAAACTTTCTTTTAAATTTGTAAAACTATCTTTACAAAATTTCCAAAAAATTTCTGGATTTGTGAAAATTACAAAAAATGCCCTTAATGGTAAAATTACCAAAATGCCCTTGATTTACAAAATGTCAAACTTTTCAACGGTCTTGCTAAAACTTCATTATTTTATAAATGTTCAAATTGCAAACTATCAAAAATATCTTGATTTTGGAAAATTACGAAATTGCCCCTAACTTACAAAATTACCAAAATGACCCTGATTTCTAAAATTTTTGCAACATCACCGTTTTGGAAAATAAAAGTCTCAAAAAGAACCCTCAAAGTTTTACAACTTCTAAAATATCCCTGATTTGTTAACTTTTACAAATTTACCCCAGTTTGCGAAAAATTACCGAAATACCCCTGAGGCCAAAAATTTCCAAAAGACCCCCGGATTTCAAATTTTTTCCAAATTACTCCGGGACTTTGAAATTACCAAAATACTTTTTGACAAAATCACCAAGGAACTTTTTCTTTTGACAAATTACGAAAATACCCTTGTAGGACAAAATTACGAAAATACCCCTGGATAGTGGAAAAACAACAACAATGAAAACTACAGCATTTCTCTGAATGAACGAATGTTCATAATTGATTGATGGATGTATGAATGTAAAGACTGTGTGCATGTATGAATACGAAAGAACCACTCCTAAAATTCTTTCCATAAAACTTCTTCGCGGGTAATCAGTGGAATAAAGACAAATTCATAAAATTCTCTTAAATCAGATTAAATCGCGATGTTAGAAATACGTGCTAGGGGACGTGAACTTAGAGATTGTGCCTAGAAAGCATGATGGTTCTATTAAGATCAGAGTGCGCAGCGTAAGCATAGTGCGGTGAGAAGGATGGTAAGACTGTTAGTAAGTAATTTCGAGGACGAAATTATTTTTAAGGAGGGTAGAACTGTAACATCCTAGATTATGGGTTATGCGTTTGTGCATAATTCATGAGTTAGTTGGTTTTGGCAGTATTGGAAGTGTATTAAGGGTTTCTAGAATTTTAGGATGGAAGAAGAAAGCTTTGGAAAATTATTGGTTTTTAAGTAAAAAGTGGAGCTAGGTAAATGAGGCTTTAAAAGAAACTCCGTGTGAAGGATGACACAAGGAACCATGTGGTAAAATGGCATGTTTTATGAATTATGAATGTGTTATGTGAATTCTAGGAATAAGGAAATGTATGGAAATATATGGAAATGTATGGAAATGTATGGAAATGTAAGGAAATGTGAGGAAATGTATGGAAATGTAAGGAAATGCAAGGAAATGTAAGGAAATGTCTTGTCTTGGAAATGTAGGGAAATGTCCTGAAAATGTAAAGGAATAAAGAGGAAAGTGAACATTTTAGGAAACCTAGAAATGTAAGGAAATGGTTCAAAAATGGAAAGTACACATTTTTGGAAACTCAACATTTTGAAATCGAACATTTTAGGAAACTCAACATTTTGGAAATCAACATTTTAGGAAACTGAACATTTTTGGAAACTTGGAATGTAAGAAAAATGGCAAGTTCTGAGCCGATCGAAAATTTTAGGAAACTTAGAAATGACCCTAAAATGATGAGTTTTAAAGTTCAAAATAGGAAATAAGGGCTAGAGGGCCTTAAAAGAAAAAGTTGGAGAAGTTTGACACACAATTAGGCTTGGAAAAATGGCCTGAAGATGTCACTTAGGGCCTCTAGAAATGGCGCCATGTGCAAGAGTGTTGGGCTTGGGTTCGAGTCACTTGGGAAGCAAATAAATAAGTTTAATTTTTGCTTCCAGGAAGAGGTGAGGTGGACTGACATGGGTTTCTAGAAAAGGAAGAGTTTTATTTGCATAAATATGTGAATAATAAGAGATAAATAAAGGAGTTTTATTCACATAAATATGTGAATAATAAGAGATAAATAAAGGATTATTTTCTAAGGAGATAATTGAGGAGATAATTGATGGATTAAAGGCTTTTATCTTTTAAATAAAAGAGATAATATTATCAAAAGAGGAGTGGTGGCCAAGTAAGGGACTCTAGGTGATAACTTTGGCTATAAAAGGAGGGCAGAGGGCTACTCATTCACTTTTGCTTCCTCTTTGCCGAAATTTTCCTAGCTCTCTCCCCTCTCTGCTAGAATTTTTCTTCAAGCAAAATCCTCTCTTCTCTTCTTCTATTTTCTTCTCTCGATTCTTCTCACAAAGCCTAATCCTTGTTGATTCTAAGTAAAGGAGCAATCAACCACAACATCAAAAGGGTTTCTCATTATTGAATAGAAGGATCAAGGATCTAAGGTAAGAGGAATGAATATTTGGTTAAAGGTTATGATTCATATTTTCAAAGTTAGATTTAATCTAATACAAAGTTATAGGGATTTTGACAAGCATATAAAGGAATCCACTTGATTTGGAATTTGTAAGGTAAGTGATATTCGCCCCAAGCCCATATTTTATTTATTAAGATTTGGTCGATCTAACACATGAAATTAGGGATTTCGACGATATTCAAAGTAAGGGAAACTCTCGGGTTTTGGAAATCATAAGGTAAGTGGTCAAGGTTCTCTCCTAAATATTCAGATCTATTGTTTTAGTCAAAGACTAATTAAATCATTGGATTTATTAGCCAGCCGATTCTAAGGGAGAAAAACACAATCTTTGGGATTTGACTATCAATCAAATCGACAAACAAGGTAAGTGTTAGTAGTTCTATTCCCACTAGGATTTGGTTTTAAAAATCAAAAGGGTATTAATATGTTTTCTTATGTAATGGCCGAATATAGGCAACAAAGAGATCTAAACTTTAGATCGGAAATTTCGGGATTCAAGGAATCTATTAAGCGAAAAAAGGTGTGTACCCTTACTAACCCTCAATATGATGGCAATAATTATTGTAAATATGAACATGTATAAGATTATGAATGTGGCTAAGTGCTACAAATGTGGCTAAAAGTACTCAGGTATGTTTCCTACTTCCGATAGGATTATGAAAATGTTATATCTTTTAACATGCGAATATGTTTTATGAATGAGAAACAAGATATGTATAAGTACTTGGGGCATATGGGATATATGTGAAAGGGAAGAATAGGTGTTGACTTGGCCTCACCAACGAAGGTGTTGGCTTCACCTCACCAACGAAAAAATGGTGGCTACTGGCCCCATCGCGTAAACATGATAACTACGGTTACATTATCCCGAACATAGTGTCTAATGACACAACGTATATGGGCGATGAGCACGCCGATCGCAGCGATCGCTTCGATGGTGAGTAGCGGATGGAGGGTCGACTTAGTAGTCCCCACGGTGTGCGGGTTGGTACGGGTGGTGTGTGTAGCGGATGGACCTTTAGGTTTGGGTTTGGGTTGCATCATTATTTGATCTCGAATATGCTTTGATATGAATATGTATGCACTGAAATGTTGATTGTTAGTTTGTGTACACATTGAGTCTGTTGACTCACCCTTTTGTGGGACTATTATTCAGAAATGAGCGATAATGGACCGGGTCGGCGGAGCTAAAGGTGGCCATGCATCACTTGAAGAATTTATTAGAATTTGGACTTTACTCAATTTTAGTATATTCAATTTTATCTTTGGATTTGAATGATGTAATAAGGCCATAAGGCCCAAGATGGATGGTTTTATTTCCTGCTTTTATTTTCAGTTGTTATGTTATGAATTATTTTTGACTAAGTTTAATTAAATTTATTTTTAGAAATAAACCCTAAATTGTTTTGTCCCCAAAATTAAATGTTTTCTAAATTAAATAAATGGGTTTCCAACCTAAGCCCAACCCAAAACCAATATCTTTTTAAAAATTCACAAAAAATTTTCTAAGTAACAAAAGAATTTGAAGCCGATTTTCTTAAGGAACATTCCAGATCTGGTTCAGGCTCGTGGGCCGGGTGTGGGGTGTTTCATTAAGTGAAGTGTTAGTATGCTAGAGGTCGTGGGTTCGAATCTCTGCGTGCGCAAGGGGGAGTTATTTTTTCTTGGTTTGGTGACTGAGAGTTTGAGTTGTAATTGATAACTAAATAGTGGGTAGTGGGATTGAGTGAATTAGTTTCCCCAAAGTCCTCTTTGTAACCGACGTCTAACTCCCTCTTCTGCCAGTTTTTCTTTTCTTTTATTTTCTTCTATCTTTTTTCTCTATAGCCAAATTTTTCTTCTCTTTCCCCCATTCTTTTTGTTTCCTTTATTTCTTGCAAATTGTCTCTGTCGAAACCATTTTTATTGATTTGAAAAAATGGGGATCGACTTTAAAAACAAAAACGGGAGTCGCCACCGATCCTTTTTACTTAGGTGTGATCAGATCACCTTATAAAACATTTTTTGTTTTATTCAAAATATTGATTTTGGCCTACGAAATTCAAGAAAACAGGTTCGAGAGTCGGTTACGTACGAGCAAGGGTTAGCACCCTCGTAACGCCCAAAAATTGGTATCTAATTGATAAATTCATGTCCGAATGTCGAAAATTTTAAAATTTTAAAATATGATCCTTTTATTTGAAAGAAAACCAAAACTCTCTTAGCTCAAAGAAATAAAGTACCACACCCAATGAGTTAGGATGTAACATTTCAAAACTTCGAGACTAAGATTGCTTTTATTTACAGAAAATCCATTCCCCGAGACAAAAAACATCATATCTAATAAGTTAGGATACAATATTTTGAATTCTCGAGAATAAATTTTGATTTGAAGTTTATGAGTTTCAAATTTTTTTTTTAAAAAAAGGATACTTGATATTTTAAGTTCAACGAGAAAAATTGAATCCCAGTGAGTTAGGGTATAATTTTCCTCGTAGCCCCTAAATATTATGTATCATCGTATTTTTAAACCAAAAAACTTTTAAATAAAATGTGACAATTTAGCAAAATATTTTTTTGTAAAAAAAAGATTTGAATAAAATATTGTATCATATATTATAAAACATGAATACAAAAAAAAAAAAAACAATTTACGAAAATTACAAGTCATATTAACGATATATACTTGTCATAACCATTTTTTTTTTGGAAAAATGGGGATCGACTTGGATTTTGGAAATGAAAACGAAAAACACGAGAGTCGCCACCAATCTTTTTTTGTTGAGGTGTGATTGGGTCACCTCGTAAAATGGTTATTTTTAATAAACAGTTTAATTTATCAAAACAACAGTTTTGGTCTACGAAACTCAGAAAATGGGTTCGGGAGTCGGTTACGTACGAGGAAGGGTTAGCACCTTCGATACGCCCAAAATTGGTACCTAATTGATTAGTTAACGTCTTAATGTCGAAAATTTGAAAAGATTTGAAAATACGATCCTCTTTTATTTTTAAAACTTGAACAAATTGAGATGGATAATAAGACCCTCTTATTTCGAAGAAATACAGTATCATACCCAGTAAGTTAGGACACGACGCTTTGGGCTCCCGAAATTGAGTTTGCCTTTTGATTCTAAAACTCGGTTTTATGTTTGATGAGGATATTCCGTTATTTTGTCAAATGAGAAACCGAAACCCAGTAAGTTAGGGCTCGATTTCCCGAAATTCCAAATACGGAATATTGCCTTTATTGTAAAAAAAACTTATCTCGGGGTACCTAGATGTCATGCCCAGTAAGTTAGGGCGCAACATCTCGAATTTCCGAGAACAAGTATTTTATTTAAAACTTGCATTGCGATTTTAAAAAAGGCCATTCCGTTATTCAGATTAAAAGAAAAACCAGAACCCAGTAAGTTAGGGTTCGATCTTCTCGAATCTTTAACGAAATATCGATTGTTATAAAACTGATGCACCGAGAAAAATTAGTGACATATAATAATATGAAAAAAATACGACGTTACACGTGAACAAAATAATTAGAACAAAATAATACATGGAATCCGAATAATATACTAATACGAGAGTTATTAAAATATTAATGATATTGGCAAAGTAAAAATGATAGTATAAGTGGTGATAAAATGAAAGCATTACGATAGTAGTCCTATATTAACAGTAATAGAAAATATATAATGACAATGATAGGCAATATAACAAATAAAAAACGAATACGATGTAGTAATGATATTAGAAGTAAAATAAATAATAGGTAATATAATAATAAATAAATAAATAATAATGTAAAAATAAAATGGTAAATAGCGACAGATATAATAATATGGAAAATAATAGTAATAAACATAATAATATTATAATTTTAAGCCAAGAAAATAAATATAAATATAAGTATAGTAATAATAATAATAATAATGATGATAATAATAATAATAATAATAATAATAATAATAATAATAATGCCAAAATAATAATAAAATGAAGGTATAATAATTAAAATAATTAAAATAACAATAACAACAACAACAACAATAACAACAACAACAACAACAACAACAACAACAACAACAACAACAACAACAACAACAACAACAATAATAATAATAATAAGGTTAAATAATAATAGAGTAAAGAATATGAATAAAGAATAATAACATGTAAAATAATAATATATGTAGTAATAATAATGAGCCTGATAATAATAAACAAATAAAATATTAGTAATAATATTAATAGCAAAAATAAAATGGCAAAAATAACAACAAAGAAAGAAAGGGGACTAATTGGAATTAAAAATAAAATTTCAGGGCTAATTCAAAATAAATAAAAGGAAAAAAAGGACCCCAACGTAATGCACAAAACAAAGGAGGGACCAGAGGGAAAATTATCCCACCCTTCTGAATCATAGCACCTCAAAAAGGGACCATATTAAAACAAATATGAAACTGTCGGGCTAAATTTAAAAATAAAAAAATTTGATTGAAATAAGCTGAAAAATTGGAAGGATTGGGCGCATAAATAGCCCAAAAATCACAAAAACACGCGGATCCTTTCAGCAGGCGGGTCAGATTTCGGGTCGGGCATGTCAAAACGACGTCGTTTTGGGCGTTTAAGGCCAGCCCCAAAACGACGTCGTTTTGGGGGGCTATTTAAGGCCAACTTTTTTTTTAAAAAAATCATTTCATCTATTTTCTAAAAAAAAGCTTTTAACCCTTCTCTTCTTTTCTCTGCAGGTGTAGCCTCCGGTGGAAATTCCGACGAGTCACCGCCGCGGGCTCCGTCACCGGCGCCGCCATACCCGGCGGTCAGATCCCCCGAAAAGGTAATTTTTTATTCCCCTTTTTTAGTTTATATATATATGTTTATATCAAATGAAAAAAAAAGAGAAAAAAGAAAGAAAAAGGGCATCGAAAATAAGAAATGAAAGATCACCTTTTAGCCTTGGTTTTTGATTTTAGTGGTTCTTTAGTGTTTTTTTGCTTTTTTGTGTTTGAATCTGTCTTTTTGTTGATCGAAAAAAAAAAGGTCCCTTACAAAGGAATTTTCAATAGGCTTTTATAGCCTAAAATTTTTATACACTTTTTGCTTTTCTGTCGCTTCTTGTTTAATGCTTGCAGGTTCTAATGGCGGTGGCCGGTGGCAGAGGCGGTGGATGGGACAGGGGTCAAAGGCAAGTGGCCGTCAGACTGATCCCATGGCAGAAGTGGCGGCATTAGTTAGGGTTTTGGTTATTCTTTGTATTTTTTTTTGGTTTTGGGCTTCTGTAATTTGTATTGGGTCTATTTAATTTTGGGCTGGTTTTATGTTTGCTTGGGGATTGTGGTAGTTTCTGACGGGTTTGTGTTTTGGGTCTTTATTGGGCCCGGGCAGAATTGGGTTTGTACAATACTAATATAGACAATTAAAGAAATAATAACATAAAATAATGAACGATATAAATAATAAAACAACTATACTAAAGCAAGCAAACATAAAAATCATAAACAAATAAAAGAGCATGGATAAACAAATATAAGATGTAAAGCAGTAAATAACGTAAGATAAATACTAAATAAATATGAAACTTTGCATGCAAGATTAAGTGTAAAATAAATCAACATAGAATGAGTAACATATACCAAATAATAAATAGATATTGCAAATTAAAAAACATAAAAATGATATGGCAAAATCAAAATATATATATTCATGAGAAAATGAGTAAAATACATTTTTAAATAAATAAATGATATATAACTTTAAATAAAAAACATATCAATAATATAATAATCTAATACATATATGCATAAAACTACATATTTAAGAATAAATAATATAAACAATATACAATATATGAAATTTTATACAATATTAAGGATAAAATAATTTAAAAGTTATATATAATATAACATAATATAATAATATATAATATACAAAATAAAAAGTGCAATCTAATAACTAATGCGCAAATTTTTAAAATAATATATAATATATGAATAATATTGAATTTAATAAAATAACCTAATGTAAATAATAAATATTAAATAATAATTTAATATATATAATACTAAAATAATTAAAAATAAGAATAAAAGTGAAAATAAAAATAATTAAAAAATTGAAGAAATAGGGATCAAATTAAAATAAATAAATAAACTAAGGTAAAATTGCAAAAAAGGATGATATTGGAATGTACGCCAAACTATAGGGACTTATTGGGTAATTATACCCGATCTCCTAAACGGCGCCGTTCTGATATCAGCCTTTAAACAGGCCGAGGGACCAAATTGAAATAGAAGCACACTTTCAGGGCTAGATTAAAAATAAAAGAAAATTTAAATTGGCGAAATTACAAAGAATAAAATTACGAAGGGGCTAAAAAGGCAAATTGCCCCATTTATAAAAACACGCGGATCCTCCTCGGGTCGGGTCAACGCGCGGGTCTTATGCCTTTAAACAAAATCATTTGGCCTTTAAAGGTGACCCCAAAACGGCGTCATATGGATAGCCTATATAAGCTAAAACATAACCAAAAAAATTATTTTAAACACTTTGAAAAAAATACAAAAAACAAAACAGGGGCTCTGAAAAGCTCTCTGCCTTTCGGCCTGAGGCCAGAATCTGGCCTGGGTTCTAGTGACGGGCCACCGCACGTGCACCCCACGCGCCACCGCAAGCGCCGCCACACACGGCGGCCGGAGGCCAAAAATCTCGTCTTTTCAGTGCAGGTCGAAAGGTAAAATCGTTTTCTTTATTTTTAGTAGTATCTTGTATATAAAAAATAGCATGAATTGAAAGAAAATAAAAAGAGACGCGAATAAATATTCGAAAATCACCTCTGTTATTGGTTTTTATTTCTCTATTCTCTTTTATATTTTTGCCTGTCTATCTTTCATGTCTTTTTACAGATTTCATTGGGGGTTTTTATAACCCAAAAAATCAAATACAAAATCAATATTCTGTCCATATTTGTTGATTTTGATGTGTTCTTCTTTCTTTTTTTGCGAGCGCATAATGATGAGAAATCCAAATGCGAGAGCGCTATCCATGTACCGATCGCGGCGCGAGGAAAGGATGGTGTTGGGGCTTGCGGTGCCTAGGGTTTCAGAAACCCTAGGTCTTCTGAAACTGTTTAGGTTTTGGGCCTCTTTGGGCCACGTAGGTTTGGGTAATCTGATTAGGCCTGGGTGTAACGGGTTTGGGTTTTAGTTTTGGGTAGTCTGTTTTGTTTGGTGTTGGGCCATGAGTGGCATTTGGGCCTTTGTAATCTGGACTTTAAAAAACTAGACATTTGGTATTTTTGGTTTATATTTATTATTTTTGGTTCCTTTTAAAGATATGGGCCAGAGAAAAATGGGCTTATTACAGCTGCCCCTCTTTGCTTATGGTCGTGTAACAAGAATAGAGCAAAGACTATAAAAGGACCAATTTTGCCTGGTCTTTGTCGAGCCTTGACTTCTTGGTTCTCGTCTTCTTCAAATGGCTTCCAACTGCAACTTCAGCGGTTTTGGAACTTCACCTTTATTTCAATTTTAGAAATAAGTCTGATGGCTTCAATTTGCTTCCTGCAACTTCAGGAAGACAATATCTGCTATCTTTAATCTGCTCCGCTGCAAACTCAGGGATGCCAGACGGGTCTTCAATCTGCTTCGCTGCAAACTTAGGAAGACAAGATCTGCTATCTTTAGTCTGCTCCACTGTAAACTCAGGGAGACAAGATTGATGTCTTCGATCTGCTTCACTGTAACTTCAGGAATGCCAGATCTACTATTTCTGCTCCACTACAAACTCAAGGAGACAAGACTGATATCTTCGATCTACTTCACTGTAACTTCAGGAAGACAAGATCTGCTATTTTTAGTCTGTTCCACTTTGAACTCAGGGAGACAAGATCTGCTATCTTCGATCTGCTTCACTACAACTTCAGGAATGCCAGATCTGCTGTCTTCAGTCTGCTCTGCTGCAACTTCAGGGAGACAAGGCTGAAAGTGTCAATTTACCCTACTACATCGTCCTATAAAGGACATGACCTGCAGAATAGGTATATGCTTATGCTGAATTATTAGGATGCCTTAATTGATATGAGTTAAATGCTCCTAATTAGACATGCTATGATATATGAATGCAAAAATGTTATGATAATGATTCCTATTTCAGGTGTAATCACTCATTTATTCATCAAGATTTCATCTTCGTTCCGCTCGAAGTTTGCCCCATGAAAATTCTAGGGCCCACTCCATTTGAACCTTGAGGACACGAGGCTTATTCTAGTTTCAAACCATCCCATCAAGATTATAGGATTCAATCTACAGGATCTGTTTCAACTTCAATCCATTTCACCATAATTTAGGGTTTTTGAATCTTTTCCCGTCAACTTGGTCTGTCATACTATTCCATGAACGTTATGACCCAATGAGAATGCTTGTAAAATGATCCTCTCTTAGGATTAACATTGCCTTGTCACAACAACTCATTATTTTGTCTAATCACCATTTGGATAAAGAATTCAGAGAAATACTCTCATTTCTCAAATATTTATAATCTATGTACATGGAAATTCTAAACAATTATCCTATTTCAGTTTCTTGTTTTATCTAGAAATTTCCAAAGTAATATGTAGAACTTCTTTTGTGAAATTATTAGTTCATCCATTGTTATTTCAATGCAACATACTTATGAATGGACAACAATTAACTTGATTTTGAGGATAGTTCGAATTGAATAAATCATCGATAAAATAAAAAGAAATAACTAGGAAAACATCTTTGAGAAGAAAAAGAATCCAAAGATAGTATATTGATATGAGTAGGACAAAAACCAGATGCCCTAGATATCATAGCTTGGGCTTCTATATACGAACCCTATGAAGACTACTTTGAGCTTAACATGTGTTCGAAAGATCCAAAGTCCTTTGTTGATACCCCTAATATGTTACATACTTCATTTTTTGCTAATTCAGGTATAGTAAGATCACTATATACACATTCAGAATTTGAGCCGCCCTTTTTGGGTTTTCAACTCAAAACCCCTTTGGTCTCAAGGTGCCCTTTGCAGGTTTTCGCCTTGGCCTCTCTCTTTTTTTTGAAGTCTCAAAGCGCCCTTTGCGGGTTTTCACCTTGGCCTCTTCTCCTTTTTAAGCAAAATATTTTTTGACTGAATCCGAGTTCACAAGATTGGGTAAGCTTTTCCCATCCATTTCGGTCAGAATCAGTGCACCTCCAGAGAAAGCCTTCTTCACCGCATATGGTCCTTCCCAATTCGGCATCCATTTTCCTATGAAATCCGTTTGTATGGGATGGATATTTTTCAGTACAAGGTCTCCTTTGTGAAACTCTCTTGGGCGGACTTTTTTATCATAGGCTCACATCATTCATTTTTGGTACATCTGACCGTGACAAATAACCCTTAACTTCTTTTCTTCAATCAAGTTCAACTGATCATATCGAGCCTGGATCCATTCAGCTTCATCCAATTTTATTTTTGATAAAACTCGAAGAGAAGGTATTTCTACTTCAATAGGCAGAACTACCTCCATCCCATAGACCAATGAGAAAGGAGTTGCCCCAGCAGAGGTTCTGACAGGTGTCCAATAAGTATAGAGTGCAAATGGTAGTTTCTCTTGCCAATCCTTATAAGTCTCAGTCATTTTTCCTACCATCTTCTTGATATTTTTATTGGCCGCTTCCACTGCCCCATTCATTTTTGGATGATACGGAGACGAGTTGTGATGTTTGATCTTGAATTGACTACAAACTTCTGCTATCGTACTGTTGTTCAAGTTCAGTGCATTGTCTGATATGATCCTCTCGGGCATTCCATATCGACAAATGATCTCCTTCTTCAAGAACCGACTAACCGCTGACTTAGTAACGTTAGCGTATGAAGCAGCCTCTACCCATTTTGTGAAGTAGTCAATAACCACGAAGATGAATTGATGCCCATTCAAAGCTTTCGATGAGATCGGCCCAATGACATCCATGCCTCATATAGAAAAAGGCCATGGGGAAGTCATAACATGCAAAGGTGAAGGTGGTATATGAATTTTGTCTCCATAAATTTGGTATTTATGACATCTCTTGGCATAGTTGATACAATCTCCTTCCATAGTAGACCAATAGTATCCAAATCTCATAATTTGTATAGCCATTGTAAAACCATTAGCATGTGTCCTTCAAACACCCTCATGAACTTCTTCCAGGATTTTCCTAGCTTCAACAGCATCAACGCATCTCAATAGTACCTGATATTTTCTTATTTTGTACAAGATATCCCCATCTAAAACATAGTCAGAGGCCAATCTTCTTAATGTCCTTTTATCATTCTCAGTTGCATGCTCCGGGTATTCACGATTTTTTACGTATCGCAATACATCATGATACCAAGGGTGGTCATATTTTTCCTCCTCTTCCAAGTTATAACAATGGGCTGGAACTTCAAAAATACTCATTTGAATAGGTCTCATATCCTCTGGTTTGTTTACTTTGGTCATAGAAGCCAGGGTTGCCAAAGCTTCGGCCATCTGGTTTTCATCACGGGGGAGATAATTAAAAGTAATGTCATCGAACTTCTCAATCAATCCCAGAACTATTTTTTGGTAATCAGTTAGTTTGGGATCTCTTGTCTCCCGTTCTCCTTTAAGTTGGTAGATTATTGAGGTAGAATCTCCATATACTTCTAGTACTCTGGTATTACGCTCTACAGCTGCTCGAATTCCAATTATGCATGCTTCATACTCCGCCATGTTGTTTGTGCAATCAAAATCCAATTTGCATGTGAACGGATAATGATCACCACTAGGGGATACCAAGATTGCCCCAATTCCATTTCCCACAGCATTTGACACCCTATCAAAATTTAGCTTCCATGGACATTCTTCAGTAGTTGCCACATACATTAACTCTTCATTGGGGAAATCAAAGCTCAAAGGTTCATAATCTTCTAAGGCCCTGCTAGCCAGAAATTCTGCTAGCTTATAGCCTTTTAGTTTACATAGACTATATCAAATTCAGAAAGTAAAATTTGCCATCTTGCCATCCTTCCATTCGAAGCAATTGACTCCATCATGTACTTAGTCGCAACATAATTTCTCAATCGACGAATATCTCATTTCACATTCAGTGAAATTTTTACTGAGAAAGTATATCGCCTTTTCTTTTCTTCCTGACTCATCATGTTGACCAAGCACACATCCCATGGAGTTATTGAACGCTGTTAAATACAGTATTAATGGTCTATCTGGATTAGGTGGACATAGTACTGGGGCATTTGACAGATATTGTTTGACTTTGTCAAAAGCTTTCTGGCACTCATCGTCCCATACACCTTGGTTGTGTTTATTAAGAAGACGAAATATAGGATCACATTTTTTGGTTAATTGTGAAATGAACTGAGCAATGTAATTTAATCTTCCGAGAAAACCTCGAACTTCTTTTTGAGTGCGTGGTGGAGGCAATTATTGTACAGCTTTGACCTTATTTGAGTCAATCTCGATTCCAGTGACTACGAAACCCAGTAATTTCCCTAACCGAGCTCTAAAAGTACACTCAGCCGGGTTGAGCTTTAATTGAAATTTTCTCAGTCTAAAAAACAACTTCTTCAAGACTTCAATGTGTTCCTTTTCTGTTCGAGATTTGGCGATCATATCATCAACATACACTTCAATCTCTTTGTGCATCATGTCATGGAATAAGGTTACCATGGCCCTTTGATATGTTGCTCCTGCATTCTTTAAACCGAATGGCATTACTTTATAACAAAAGGTACCCCAAAATATTATGAAAGTAGTTTTCTCCATATCCTCGGGGTTCATCTTGATCTAATTGTATCTCAAAAAACCATCCATGAAGGAAAACAGTGAGTATCCCGCCGTATTATCCACCAACGTGTCAATATGAGGCAAAGGGAAATTGTTCTTTGGGCTGGCTTTATTTAAGTCCCTATAGTCTACAGATCCGAACCTTTCCATCCTTCTTACGGACAGGAACAATATTGGCTACCCATTCTGAGTATTTTACCACCTGTAGAAAACCAGCATCAAACTGTTTCTTGACTTCCTTTTTTATTTTTAACACCACATCAGGCATCATCCTTCATAGCTTTTGCTGAACTGGCGTGCACTTTTCTCTTATGGGAAGGTGATGCACTACAATATCAGTACTTAACCCAGGCATATCTTGGTATGACCATGCAAAGACATCTTTGAATTCCCGTAATAACTCAACGAGGTCTTGCTTCGTTTCCTCAGCTATGTGCGTCCCAATTTTCACAACTCTTCCTTCCTCTAAGACTATATTCTCTACCATCTCTTCATGGGGTAAAGTCTGCTTCTCTTATTATTTTACCATTCTTAACAAATCTGGAGATAAGTCACAATCTTTGTCACTCTCAAAATTTTGAGGTTCTTCTAAACACATGTCTTGCTCAAAAAAGACTTTTGAATCTGTAGTATTGCTACTCATGTCATTGATATCTTGGGACCTGTGGTAGGCACAAAAGATGTACAAAGAACAAATGAATTCAAGAACAACTATTCACATGATATGAATGAGAATAAAAAATTTAAAATGAAATTTGAAGATAAAAAAATAATATAAAAATGAAAGAATATTTGCCCAAATTGATCATTAAAGATGTATTTTATTGAAACAAAAGATATCTGAACACGAGCCTATTTCACAAAAGAAATCTTATTATAACAAGTGTGTTCTGAACATTACTCTATGTAATCTCTAAAAACTACAGGAAGATCCCCTGCAGTCCAATTGTTCAAAACGCTTCTAGGTTCATAAGGGTGAAAGTCCAACAGGTTTCTTTGCCCATTTTCTTCCTCGTGTATGGCGTTGATGTGAAGATTTTCATTTTCCAATAATCCTCTCTCCGGGTGAATTATCCCTCCTGATGTAAAAGTCTGGGATATGTGAGGAAATGTCATCAATTCCCACTTGACTTCTTCCCCATTCAGCCGTGTCCTTCTTCTCTCTTGCTTCTTCTCTATTTCTCTCTTTCTTTGTCTAGTATCAGGCCTGAAACCCAAGCCAAAATGGTCTCTTTTCTCTTTCAGCATCAGAACTTGAATCTCTCCTTGAAGATGTCTACCTAGTCCTTTTCCCGGTAAGGCTCCTTTCCCCATCATCA
Organism: Gossypium bickii; assembly: GCA_025503065.1. Lineage (NCBI taxonomy): Eukaryota > Viridiplantae > Streptophyta > Magnoliopsida > Malvales > Malvaceae > Gossypium > Gossypium bickii. Next base: position 82,850,690 of record CP106716.1, read on the forward strand.
TTTGCAGGCCCATTCTCGTGGTTCTAGATATCTTAGGCACCGGAACCTCATTTCCTTCCAATATGAATGTTGCATTTACAAACTCTAAAGATTGAAAAGAGCATTCAGTTGCCTCTTCATTCACCTCTAATATAGCGCGTCGTTGGTAACAGTGGCTATGATGTCCTCTCCTGCATTTATAGTAACCAGCCAACCTTCTATTACTAGTTTCAATTTTTGATGCAGTGATGAGGGTACTGCCCCTAATGAATGAATCCAGGGCCTCCCCAACAAGCAATTGTAAGAGGGCTTGATATCTATTACCAAAAAAATCCACTTCATATGTGTTTGGCCCAATCAACAATGGTATATCAATCCTTCCCATCACTCTTCTCCCAGTGCCATCAAATGCTCTCACTATGTTCTGGCATGTCTTCATGTGAGAACTATCTATAGGCAATCTTTTCAGCGTAGACAATGGTAAGACATTCAAAGCTGATCCGTTATCAACTAGCACGCTTGGTAGAGTATATCCTTTGCAACGAGTAGTGATGTGCAAAGCCTTAGTCGATCCCATACCCCCAGGTGGAATTTCATCATTACTGAAGTAAATAAAGTTGTCGGCACTTATATTACTAACTAGACGATCAAGTTTGTTGACGGATATATCTTTTGCAATATAAGTTTCATTCAGCACTTTCATCAATGCCTCGCGATGCACTTCTGAACTTAAAAGTAATGCTAGCACTGATATGCGGGCCGGTTGTTTGCGCAGTTGCTCTACCACACTGATATGGGGATTTCATGCCCTTTTGCTTTATGGAACTCACAGTAGTCCCTTACTCCTTCGCATCCTTCCATAGAATTCGATTCTATCAATCCTCTCCCAACCATTTCTCTCCAGGTCATTCTCAACGGGGTTTTTACCTCCATAATATCCTCCTTGATCTTTCTCACGATATTTTCACCAATCGCGTTTATCCCCTTATCTCCATGGTTAGGTAACGGGTTTTCTGCACTATGTGTATCATCAAATTTTGCAATCCCCATCTTGATGAGTCTCTCGACTACCTTTTTGAAGGCAGTGCAGTTTTCTATTGAATGCCCCGATATTCCCGCATGGTAATCACATTGAGCGTTTGAGTTATACCATTTAGGATATGGGGGCTGTAACGGCTTTAGATAAAATGGGGACACCACATGTGCGTCAAATAAACTTTGATATATCTCCTTATATGTTATTGGGATTGGCATAAATTGGAGCTTTTTAGAGTTTTTCCTTGCGCCTAATTCTTGTCTTGCCGACCCTGGTTGCCTAGCAGTAATTACCTTTGGCTGGCTAACAGTAATTGCCTTCGAGTACCCTTTGTTTTATGTACTCGTATTATTCACCTCATTATCCTTTTTACTAGGACCAGACCTTTTAGTGGTTTCCCCTGCTTCAATTTTGCCACCCCTTATGGCATTTTCAATCATTTCTCCTGCCATCACTATATCCATAAAGCTCTTGGTGGTACTTCCTATCATGTGAGTGATGAATGGAGCCTTCAAGGTATTGATAAAAAGCATTGTAGTTTCCTTTTCTAAGAGCGGTGGCTGAACTTGCATGGCAACCTCCCTCCATCTTTGCGCATACTGCCTGAAGCTTTCATTTGACTTCTTCTCCATGTTTTGCAAGGTGATTCTGTTAGGCGTCATGTCTGTGACATGATTGTATTGCTTCATAAAAGCTTGGGCTAGGTCCCTCTAGGAACTAATCCTAGCACGGCTCAATTGATTGTACCATCTAAACGCTGCCCCCACCAAACTATCTTGGAAACAATGAATCAAGAGTTGATCATTATTAACATATCCAGTCATCTGTCTACAAAACATGGTAATGTGGGCTTCAGGGCAGCTAGTCCTATTATACTTCTCAAATTCTGGCATTTTGAATTTATGAGGGAGCACCAAATCTGGAGCCAAACTCAAGTCTTTAGCATCAATTCCATGGTGATTAATAGCATTTTCCAAGGCTTTGAACTTTTCCTCCAACCATCTACAATGATCCTCTAACTGCCTTGAGGATTCAATTCTTGTCCCTTCCCTCTCTGCTATATCTAAATCAGGGATAACAAGATTAGTAGGGTTATCTCCTGGGTTAGATCCTGTGCCAACTTGGAAGTTCATGGACACTCCAGTATCAGTTTGCCCTTGTTGAGGCCTAATCGTGACAAATGACATTCGGGGATTCTCCTCAGATGGTGTTTGTGCATGCGGTGGGGTGAAACCCGAAGAAAAGTCCTCATTATCTTCAGCATTAATTATGGGACCTTTTCCTTTGTCCATCGTCCCGTTCAGTAGTTGAGCCATTTGAGCCATCATATTTCTTTGGGCTTCCAGCATTTGGTCTCTCATCCCTTGTTGAAGCTTTGCCAATTTCTCTTGCATCAGGTCTTGCATGTCTCTTTGGAACTATTCAAGTCTTTGGTCCATGTGTTTTGTCTTGGCGCGTGTACCGTAACGATGTTTAGTTTTCAAATTTTTCCTTCTCTCTCTCTCTCTCTCTGTAATAATTTCAACTAATTAAGATCTTTCTATGGACTTAAATGCATATGATCTGATGTAATGCAAATACATGAATGCAAGAAAGGAACGATTCAGATTCAACTTCATTTAGAAAACTTTATTAGAAAAATAAATTCTTTACATAAAACGGACTACAAATATGCTTTCGCCCTAATGCCCAAAGTCTTAACTTTCCTAAACAACAAGGCTAGCTCTCGACGATGATCTGACTGTAGCTCATATTTCATGCTCAATGTATCAGCCTGTACTACCAATGTCTGTAAATGATCAGCTACCTCTCGAATCTGAACTATGGCTTCACCTACGAGATAATCCTGATTTCTAACTTGAGCATGAGAATGATGGAGCTCTTCCTTCCAATACCCTTCTCTTACTTCAAGAAGCTCGATCCGGAGTTCACAATTCTGCAATGCCGATTCTAATTTTTCAATCTGCCCTTCATTTCCTCAATCTAGTTCAGACTTGACTTCAGCTTAACCACAAAATTACGGCTTCGATGGTGGTGAAGAGACCGTCCCAGTTCAGCCACCCTAGCCTTTAATCCACATTTCTCATTTTGGCTTTCTGCCAAACTCCTTTCTAAGGCCTTGTTTTGCATTTGCATCTCTTGGAACTTCCTCTCCCAATGGTCAGCCTTGGCCTTTTCCTCTTGAATCTCTTGTTGCCACTATTCCGAAGTCTTCCCCAATCTGGAATTTTTCATTGATAGACGCAGCTTCTTATATTCTATCTTTAGGCTATCCAGATCTTCCTCGACCCTTTTCTTCCCCTTTCTTAATTTTTCGGCCTCTAATTTCTTAACATTCACGTCTAACCTCAGATACATTTTTTCTTCTTCCAACTTCTCCAACCTCTTTCCAAGCTCTGAACTCATCCTCTCAAAATCTTGTTTTATAATCTCTAATTCTTATGGGACCACTTGCGGGTATTCCTCTTTTGATCGGGCGTCTTCTGGATTCAACTCAGGGATGTTATCATTAATACTTCTAATCCTCCATCTGTGGTATTCTGGGGTCGTCATTGGGCCTGCGGATAATCTTTTCATCCTACGAATCTGATTCCAAGCACAAGAAATCTCCTCAACCTTCTTCTTATAGTTATCCCCTCTATATGAGAACTCACATTGAGCCAGTCCATATGTTGTAGGTACGAACTGTCTTGATCCATATTGCCTTAGTACGAGCAAAGGAGCATACCTAACGACTCACCAAATCCAAGTAAAGGAACCCAGTCAAAGTTCCCACACTTATAAAGAATTTCGTAGGGAATCATCCGAAGAGCCCTCCACTCGATGTCTTCCTCTTGGAGGTTTTGAAGAAGCGCCATCTAGTTTTCCTCAGACACGTCCTCTCTCCTTGGTGTAGTCGCTATCTCTTTTAATGGAGAATAGTTCTCAAAGAAAACCCGATAAGAAACTTTCTCCACCTTCCAAAAATGACTGTGAAACCAAGCTAATAATAACTGCATGCATCCAATGAACCTACCCTCACCTGCTCTTTGACATGCATTCAAAGATTTGAACGTCTCGGCTAATATCGCAGGTACAGGTGTGATTCTTTTGTCAAGTCGATCGAATAAATCAGTAACTGCTTCATCTACGTGTCTAAGAGCTTTGGGGAAAATTACCAAACCGTAAATACACAAGGCAAAGACGTCGATCTTCTTCTTTTCATTTGGATGTGCTAAGATCAGGTCCCTTAAACTTACCCAAAGAATGCATTTACCCTCACCTTTCTTCTGAATTCTGGCTGCAACCTATTGTTCGCTCATCCCCGTGATGTTCATTAACTTCTTCACAAAAGTTGGGACATTAGCGGCCCTAGAATAAGCTTTGTCGACTTGGACCCTTGGACAGCGAAGCAAGGTTGTATATTCCTCCACCGTGGGCACTATATCTACTTTCCCGAAAGTGAAACAACTGTAGGCAGGGTTCCAAAACTGAGTCATAGCCCGGAACAGATGCTTGTCTACCTTGATGTCGAGTAAGTAGGGTAGATCGCCATAATTACGACATAACAACTACCTAGCCTCATCATTCCACTAGGCCCATATTTCTTTCAACTCTTGGAACTTATTTTGCGTAATACTGATACGAGTGAAATCCCATAGTTCTGACACATGCCCACTCAGCTAAGCTGACCACATGCGGACGGCTGTATTGTCTTCCACTTTATCAAGAAATTTGTTTTCCATTACCAGCTTTCTAATTTAGAAACTGATCGTGAATCGATACCTCTTAAAATATGAAATGACATGCACAAAAACTAAAGCACAACAAGTTAGTATCATGAAATAGAATATGAAGCAAATAAAATAAACAAACACCTATCTGGGTGACTACTAAAGTTTGGCATAGTTCTACTTAGGGAGAGTCCTTATGTTTTCTACGTGTGGTTTAGCTCTAAAGTTGGGGTACCCGAACCAGTAGATTCCTCGATCCTCACCCATTATAGGTTCATACGGACCGAGTTCAGTTCGGGAGAATACATTTCTCTATGGCCATGCGGAAGTGAAAACTTCACGAAGACATAGGTGCGGATGTATCCCGGAAGCAATCCACTAGCCCATGCAGAGGTGAAAACCTCACGAATGCATAGTTTCTCACTCCCACTTAAGGGTATAATCACAACGGTCATGCAATGCAACGTGCACAAGAAAATAACAAATCATATGCAATGACACAAACAAATGCAGCAAAAGGATCGTAATTTTCAAATCAAATTTTCAAATTGAATTTTCAAATTTCTGACAAAGGATAGAAAATAATCAATTTTACGGCTTGACTCTCTCTACTTCCTCAGTGGAGTCGCCAAGTTGTCGAAACCATTTTTATTGATTTGAAAAAATGAGGATCGACTTTAAAAACGAAAACGGGAGTCGTCACCGACCCTTTTTACTTAGGTGTGATCAGATCACCTTATAAAACATTTTTTGTTTTATTCAAAATATTGATTTTGGCCTACGAAATTCAAGAAAATAGGTTCGGGAGTCGGTTATGTACGAGGAAGGGTTAGCACCCTCGTAATGCCCAAAAACTAGTACCGAATTGATAAATTCATGTCCGAATATCGAAATTTTGAAAAATATAAAATATGATCCTTTTATTTGAAAGAAAACCAAAACTCTCTTAGCTCAAAGAAATAAAATACCACACCCAATGAGTTAAGATGTAACATTTCAAAACTTCGAGACTAAGATTGCTTTTATTTATAGAAAATCCATTCCTCGAGACAAAAAACATCATATCCAATAAGTTAGGATACAATATTTTGAATTCCCGAGAATAAATTATGATTTGAAGTTTATGAGTTTCAAATTTTTTTAAAAAAAGGATACTTGATATTTTAAGTTCAACGAGAAAAATCGAAACCAAGTGAGTTAGGGTACAATTTTCCTCGTAGCCCCAAAATATTATGTATCATCGTATTTTTAAACGAAAAAACTTTTAAATAAAATGCGACAATTTAGAAAAATATGGTTTTTGTAAAAAAAAAAGGATTTGAATAAAATATTGTAGCATATATTATAAAACATGAATACAAAAAAAAAAAAAAACAATTTACGAAAATTACAAGTCATATTAATGATTAATACTAATATAGACAATTAAAGAAATAATAACATAAAATAACGAACGATATAAATAATAAAACAACTCTACTAAAGAAAACATAAAAATCATAAACAAATAAAAGAGCATGGATAAACAAATATAAGATGTAAAGCAGCAAATAACGAAAGATAAATACTAAATAAATATGAAACTTTACAAGCAAGATTAAGTGTAAAATAAATCAACATAGAATGAGTGACATATACCAAATAATAAACAAATATTGCAAATTAAAAAACATAAAAATGATATGGAAAAATCAAGAAATAATATATATTCATGAGAAAATGAGTAAAATACATTTTTAAATAAATAAATGATATATAACTTTAAATAAAAAACATATCAATAATATAATAATCTAATACATATATGCATAAAACTACATATTTAAGAATAAATAATATAAAAAATATACAATATGTGAAATTTTATACAATATTAAGGATAAAATAATTTAAAAGTTATATATAATATAATATAATAATATATAATATACAAAATAAAAAGTGCAATCTAATAACTAATGTGCAAATTTTTAAAATAATATATAATATATGAATAATATTGAATTTAATAAAATAACCTAATATAAATAATAAATAATAATTTAATATATATATAATACTAAAATAATTAAAAATAAGAATAAAAGTGAAAATAAAAATAATTAAAAAAATCGAAAAAATAGGGATCAAATTAAAATAAATAAAAAACTAAGGTAAAATTGCAAAAAAAGGATGATATCAGCCTTTAAACAAGCCGAGGGACCAAATTGAAACAGAAGCATACTTTCAGGGCTAGATTAAAAAATAAAAGAAAATTTAAATTGGCGAAATTACAAAGAATAAAATTGCGGAGGGACTAAAGAGGGAAATTGCCCCATTTATAAAAACACGCTGATCTTTCCTGGGTTGGGTCAACGTGTGGGTCTTATGCCTTTAAACGACGTCGTTTTGGCCTTTAAAGGTGACCCCAAAAACGGCGTCGTATGGATAGCCTATATAAGCTAAAAAATAACTAAAAAAATCATTTTAAACACTTTGAAAAAAAAAAACAAAACAGGGGCTCTGAAAAGCTCTCTTCCTTTCAGCCTGAGGCCAAAATCCGGCCTGGGTTCCGGTGACGGGCCACCGCATGTGCACCCCACGCACCACCGCAAGCGCGACCACACACGACGGCCGGAGGCCAGAAATCTCGTCTTTTCAGTGCGGGTCGAAAGGTAAAATCGTTTTCTTTATTTTTAGTAGTATCTTGTATATAAAAAGTAGCATGAATTGAAAGAAAATAAAAAGAGACGCGAATAAATATTCGAAAATCACCTATGTTATTGGTTTTTATTTCTCTATTCTCTTGTATATTTTTGCCTGTCTGTCTTTCGTGTCTTTTTACAGATTTCATTGGGGTTTTTATAACCCAAAAAATCAAAAACAAAATCAATATTCTGTCCATATTTGTTGATTTTGCTGTGTTCTTCTTTCTTTTTTTCCAAGCAGACGGCGAGAAATCCAGCGGCGGAGCACTATTAGCGCGCTTACTGCGGCGCAAGGAAAGGCTGGTGTTGGGGTTTGCTGCGCCTAGGGTTTCAAAAACCGTAGGTCTTCTGAAACTGTTTAGGTTTTGGGCCCTTGTAGGCCTCGTAGGTTTGGGTAATCTGATTAGGCTTGGGTGTAACGGGCTTGGGTTTTAGTTTTGGGTAGTTTGTTTTGTTTGGTGTTGGGCCATGAGTGGCATTTAGGCCTTTGTAATCTGGACTTTAAAAAACTGGACATATGGTATTTTTGGTTTATATTTATTATCATTTTTTATTTTTTTTAATGCTATGGGCCTGGGCAAAATGGGCTTATTACAGCCTCTTTGGGTGCAACCGTTGATTTTATATATTTCGGTAAGTTGGGTAAGCGTGTTTTAGTTTCGATATTCTTGAATCGGTAATTAATGGAATTATTTCATGTTTAGGAGACCCTTAGGCGACTGTGGGTTCTAATCGGTGCTGAGGAAGTGCGATTTCGTTATTGTGCGTTCAAGGTATGATTTGTCGGAAATATTTGGGATTGTTTGTTCTGAATAATTCGGGTTGGTATCGGCTTAAGTAACTGGAATTGGTTTTTGGATGGTCAAAAATAGGTTCTGGAGTGCTCAAGGATTGTTTTAGCTTCAATTTAAACCTGGTGTGTACCCGAAACGCAGAAAACAGGGTTCGACAAAAAGCCAAAAAACCCTACTGTCGATGCCATACGGGAGTGTAGTCGCCCGTGTAGTAGGCTATGTGCCCTAACACGGGCGTGTGATCGATGAGGCCAGGCCATGCGTGCAAGACACGACCATGTGCGGCACACGGGTTAGACTGATTTGGGCCGTGTGGCCCCACACGGGCAGGCCACATGGGCGTGTGAGCCCATTTTCACTGAATTGATTGCTAAGGTTTCACGAGTCGCCCAAGTCGACTGTGAACCTACTGTAGGGTTGGTAAGCATTACTTAGACCTCTAATTATGTGAACTGACTGATTGATGGATAAATAGTGAGTATGATGATAGTATGCATGTATTACATTTACTGATTATATGTACTGATATAATGAGATAGCATGTCATGTATTGTATGTTGCATTGCATGGGGTTGGGTTGGTTTTACTTGAAGGAAGTGTACTGAAAGGCTCTTAAGCTTGATATACTGGCAGTTCAGCTGCAAACTACTGTATTGTGCCGCATTTGGTACTACCTGGAGTGTAGGGATGGGTGGGTTGATTTAATCCCTACATGGAGTGTAAGGTTGGACGGAGATGGTGTGTAGAGGCTGGTTGGGTAGGACTTTGTTATTGAATCTCAGTATATCACATTCTCGACATCGTGATGGGCTAAGGCCCTTGTGCATACCGACATCGAGCATCGAAAGGGGCTTAGGCCTAAAACTATTTTTGACTGTGTACTGTGTTTACTGTTGTTTGTTTTCTGTGGGATTACACACTGAGTTTACGTAAACTCACCCCTCTCTGTTTAATGTGCACAGGTAATCCCTAGACCTAGACAGATCGGGCAGCGGAGGACTCGATGGTGACCACAGTTTTTGGACTTTTACGATTTATAAGTTATGATTTATGGTTTTATTTACCATGGTTTATTTGGATGTAATTTGGGGACTATTTGGGTCTTTTGCTTAAATTTGGTTTTTATTTATTTTTATGGATTTATAACTGCTAGACATAGGGAAACTGGGTTTTCAAAAAGGCAAAGTTTTCTCTAACACACGAGTTCCTCAAAATGTTTTTAAAAGCTTCCGCAACGAAATATGTTTAAAACTATCTATTGAACAAGTAAGGATTTTGGAATTGATAAGAGATAAGAAAAGTAATTAAACAGAAATGGATTTATCGTAGAAACTTAGTTTTCAAACACCCTGGCATGTGACACCGCCAGATTCGGCCATAACGTCTAGGTCGGGTTTGGGGTTACACATATGACCTTTTAATTTAATTTTACACAATTTTCCTAAACTTTTACATTTTATTCAATTTACTCCCTAAAACCGAGACTATTATAACTTTCACAATTAAACTTCATTTTTCATTTTGATTTCAATTATTGTAACATCCCAAAATTTGGGGTTAGAAGTTTTAGTTTGTAGGGTGAGTCATGAGGACTTGGTTTAGAAATTTATGTTTTTATGAGAGTTTTTAAAACAAGAATGAGCCTAATGGTTCAGTGGTTGTGGGTGTGTTAGCTTATCCTTGGGTCTCGTGTTCAAATCCTTGTGAGTGTTTAAGAGGAATTAATTTTATATTGACTCTGGCTTCAATTTTTTTAAAAAAAATTTTGATTGGTCTTGTGTTAAAAATTGATTTATTATTTTATTTGTTTATTTTTAATATTTTAGAAAATAGAAACAGAATAGTCTCAACTTCTCTCACACGACAATTTCACTCTTTCTTCGAAATTTCTAAATTTGACATTTTTTTCCATTGAATTTTCTTTACTAGTACTTTTTTTTGTTCCCCTTTGAATTTTTATTTGAATCGTTGAGTTCTATTTGATTTCATTGATTGGTATGCAGGTAATTCAAGGAATTGAAGCGAAAGTAGAGTAAGTATTGTTTCTCTAATTTTTAGAACATTTTGGTTAGTTCTTTTGTATTATTTTGGTTTAATAATTATAGATTGGTGTGTATTTGTAAATGAGTTTTCAGAATTGGTGGAATTGAGACATTTCGGTCAATTTTTAGGTGCTTTAGATCACGAAATCATGTGTGTTTTTGAAATATAATGTTTAGGGTTTGATTTGATGTTGGAATTCACGATTTTCAGTCTAACTCGGTGTGGTTTCAGGACCAGTAGAAGTTAAGTTGTTTTTGAGTCACACGATCTAGGGTGTGCTACACGGGCTAGCCATATGGCCTTGTGACCTCTGTTTGGGGATTTTATCTTTTTTCACACGGGTGTGTGAGTTAGCCACACGGCCGTGTCTACTCTACTTCCTAAATTATACTAAATTTTATGCGATTGCACAGTGAGTTATATGGTCTGACCACATGACTGTGTGCCTCTATCATTCGGGCGTGTCGCTCTTTCACATGATCGCGTAAACCCGTCACACGGTCTGGATCCTTCCACACAGCCGTGTGGCCCTGTTTTTGCAGATATTAATTTTTTTGTTTGTAATTGACTTGTTTTAATTCCTGTGTAATCCAACATTCGTTTAAGCCTCTGTAAATATGTTTGGGACTTGACTTAGCTTGGATTCATGTACATTTTTGCTCTTAGGTGCTTTTTTTTAATCGTTTATTAAGTGATAATGTGATGTGATGAATAGGTTTGAGTATAAGTTGTTATCATTGCCAGTAATTGAGTACAAGTTTAACCGAATTTGAATCTGTTTAACTGAATATATGTACTCCTGTTTTCATATGTTCATTTGTCTATTGTGTGCATTCTTGCATTTGCATAAACATTTGGGGTTTTGGTTGTGAAGAGAAGGAAGTCTGATTCAAACAGTTTATTTGCAGTATTCTGTATAGCGATTTTACCGTATTGTTACCACAATAGTGGGTCTTAGCTGCATATTTCCTTTTGAGTGGCTTAGACCCACTATTGTGCTGTATAGGGTGGACAAGAATATTGTAGCCTATTGTGGTGTGCAGGGTGGACGGGCCTACCATAGCCCAATTGTGGTGTGTAGGATGGTCAGAGTGGTTTTTGGTTGGTTGGGTGAGATTTTGACTTGTTGCATTCAGTTCGCATTTGAGTTTAGGTGTTTGTTTAAGTAATTTACGAATTGTTCGCGAATTGAATAATAGTTTGATGTGTTTAGTATTTATTTGTGTTTGGAGCATTATATTTGTTTCTTTGAATGGCTAATGGAAATTTTTCGTATGTCTGATTATCGGTTCAAGATTTTCATACACTGTCTGTATACTTTTATCTAAAATATTTTTTTTGAAACTTCGTCAATTGTTATTGTTTTTGTTTCAGACTCACACTGAGCTCATGAGCTCATCCCCTTAATTTCTCTATTTCAAGTAATCTTGTGGTTTGAAGCTGGGCTTAGCATTTTGAAGTCTCGATACTAAAAAAATTTAATTTGGTTTGGTTTGGTTTGACTATTGTGTTCAATAAAACTGTGGTATGAGTTTTGTTTTTGGACGATCAATAAGCTTTGAGATTATGGTTTTTAAAATTAATATTTGTGATGTCGTGCATGAGTTTAGAATTAAATATGATTTTTTGGCAAGACAATAATTTTTTTTTCTGATGTAAATTTCTGACTTAATGTTTGGTTATTTGAACTTTCAAACCTATTTTGGGTTGCGAAATTACTTAGATCATTATATATGAATTGGTTCCAAGCAAAGTTTTAAACGGAAATAAGTTCAACGTTTGCAAAGCATTTTGACAAAATTCATTTTTTGTTGAGTAAGTTCAAGAGAAAAAGATTTTTGAAAACAATTTATGTGTTTAAATCTGTGTTTTGTTTTGAGCCATTTTGGTGGCCAATGTGACCCCCGAGATCCGGTCAAAACTTCTGGGCCGGGTTTTGGGGTGTTACAATTATATTCTTCTACAACCCTATTAACTCTAAATTTTCAAAATTTCATGTCAATTTTGTCATGTTCACAAACTAGTTCCTAAATGCAAAACTAACAAAAATCACTTAACAAAATAATCCTTAAACATTTTCAAGCTTATAGATCTACCATTTTCTATCAACATCCAAAATACATCAATGGTAACTTTTACAAACTTTAACAGTTTTGTAAACAGAGATACGAGTTAGTTAAATCAATTTACAACGATCTAAAAAACACAAAATTTGTGAAAATCGGGCATTCAGAGTGCTTACATGCAAGCACACAAATTTGGCCAAATGTTTGGTATTCTTCTTCCTTAGAAATCGTTTTTGAGATGAAAGAAATGATCTTTTCTTTTTCTTTTACAATATAAAACATGTTTTATTATTATAATTAAATAATATTAAAACTTAAGATACTTATCAAATAATATGGTCACCAACTGTTCCACTTCCACTTATTATAAAAGTAGTTAAATTGCCATGTAAACCCTTGAAAAATTATAATCTAAGCCGTTTGTCAATCAAAATTCAATAATAATCACCTTTTACTATTTTTATGATTTAGTTATTTTTGTCATAATTAACTATCAAATTATTAGAATTTATGGACCAAAATTAAATTCGCTCCGTTAATAGTCAACGGAAATATTTACAAGCTTAGTTTACAAAATCAAGAACCTGATACTAATTTTAAAAAATCATTGACTTTGGTATGCAAAACTTGTACTATAATTAATCATTCTATTAGCAAAATTGTAACGCCACAAAATTTCTAATTATATTATTGTGAAAATATGATACAAATATTTGTCAGTTTTAGTGGTTATATGTTCTAGGAGTATTTGGGAGGTCTCAAGTTCAAGCCTACGCCTGGGAAAATTTTGGTATTTTGAATTAATTAGGCCTTACTCTGGTTTAGTAGGCTTTTATTTGATTGCTGATAAAAATATATCAGAATGGGTCTGCTGATCTGGTGGTTTTGGTATTTTGAATGAATTAGGCCTTACTCTTGTTCAGTAGGCTTTTATTTGATTGCTGGTAAAAATATATCAGAATGGGCCTGCTGGTAGGAGGTCCTGTGTTCGAGTCCCTGCGCAAGCAGGGGAATTAGTTTTTGTTTAAGGTGTGTGGCGTGGTGGAGTTCAAATTAAACTGGACTGCTGAGTAGTTGTGTTTTAGTGGGTTAATAGGGAGTGTTTTTAGGAGATAATTGGGGAGAAGTTATCAAAATAAGATTTTCTTCTTATCAGTTTTCTATTTCCTTTTTCCCAACAAAATTTCTGACGTTAGACTTTTGTTTCTCTGCCGTTTCTTCTCCCTTCTTGTTCACTTTTGATTTTTGTTCCCCTTTGGCCAAATCTTGTTTCTTCTCTTTCTCCTCTCTTTTCGTTTTGTAACACCCCAAACCCTACCCAGAAGTTAGGCTCGAATCTGGCGTGTCACATTGAAGTGTTTTTCGAAAACCATGGTTTCATTAAAAACCCTCCTTAATATTTAAAAAATAAAGTCTCAGTTTATGTTCGTTCAATTTCAAAACGTGGTTCATTTAAAAGTTAACTGCTTTTAAAAATGTTATAAACTTTGTTAAAAATCTCTTTTAGTTGCAGAAGCTAATTTAAGGTGAAGAAGTTTAAAACATATGTTTTTAAAAACATTAATTGGGTTGAAAACTCGTCTACGTCTAACAGATATAAAATGTAACAAAATCCCAATTTCAGAATTAGATCTAGAGAGACCTTATTACAGAAATTAAAAACCCAAAACGAAATTTAAAACATATATAAAGTCCGAAGCATAATAGTCGCAGTCGTGTGGTCACCTCCAAGTCCCTCGTAGCACCGATCCTCCTAACGCTGGGGATTACCTGCACAGTTAAAAACAGGTTGAGTTTACGAAAACTCAGCGTGTAATCCCCTTACTACAGTAATAGTCAGTATACAAAAATAAAAACTGAAACAGTCTGGCCAAAGCCCTTTACCAGTAACAGTACAGTCTAGTTCAAAGCATACGTGGGTCAACACCCACTGCAGAATCAATTGGGCCCAGCCCAAACCAATACAGAACAAGTGGCTCTAGGCCCAGTACAATAACAAATCTCATAAACATATATGCAACAGTATGAAGAAGGATGCATCCCACCCCGATCCAGCCAACACACCACCCGTACCAACCCTACACTCTTGTGGGGATAAAATCGACCCACCCAGCCAACACACCAAGCTTAGCACCGGTTGCGGCACTAAGTCAACAGAATGGCTCGACGCCGTGGACAGAACAACTAGAAGCCATAAACAGAATGGTTATAAACCATAATCAGGATGGCACAGAGCCATAGTCAGGAAAGCTATCGGTAACTGTAATAAGTTTAGCACATAGCCATCAGTGACGATAATATAATCGGCACACAGCCATGGGTAATCATGATCAACACAGAGTCATCAATATATATGTTAGGCACATAGCCACGGGTAAATACGATTGGCACAAAGCCATAATCAAGATGGCACAGAGCCATATTTAGGTTGGCACAGAGCCATATTCAGATTACGTAACTTTAAGCCGTCCGTCGATCCACAGTCGTCTGATGCGACTCGTGCGACCTTAACAGATCAATACTAGATCCACAGTAGTCTTATGCAACCCGTGCGACCCTATCAGAACTTCCTTCGTATCAGTGTCCCAACCCCATGCAATATGTCGTGTATGTCATGCTTAATCATTACACGTGTATGCAAAATGGCCATGCTCAATAACAGTCATTTAAACATATATTAAAAGCATATCAGTCACACGACCACAGTCAGGTCAATTAAAACACGATCATACGATCACAGTCAATTCAGTCAAATTCATAGTCAAAGTCAATCATTTACCCACAAGGGCAAAATAGTCATTTTACCCTATAAGGGTATTACGGTCAATTTACCCTACGAGGGTATTACGGTCATTTTACCTTATGGGGGTATTTTGGTAATTTTGCAAATTGGGATATTTCGGTAATTTTACAAATCGGGGTATTTTGATAATTTTGCAAATTGGGGGTGTTTCGGTAACTTTGCAAATCGGGGGTATTTCAATAATTTTGCAAATCGTGGGTATTTCAGTAATTTTGCAAATCGGGGGTATTTCGGTAACTTTATAAACCGGGGGTATTTGGGTAACTTTGCAAATCGGGGGTATTTTGGTAATTTTACAAATCAGGGTTATTTCAGTAACTTTACAAACTGGGGGTATTTTGGTAACTTTACAAACCAGGGGTATTTCGGTAATTTCACCAATTAGGAGTAATTCGGTAATTTTACAATCCGGGCTTAACGACCCAACAAAAGGTCCACCGTCGCCTCGAGCGACTTAAGTAACCTAAACAGTCATAAAGGTGTAAATGGGCCTAAGGCCCATTACTCGGCCCAAGAGAGCCCACATGCTCATGTGGCCCAATTAGCCCAAAAATAGCCTCGGCTATACGAACAACACAGTTCAAACCAATAGAACCCATATAACATGCATTTAATCAGTGTGGGGCCTACTAGCCCAGTGGGCCCACACGGCTCATTGCCCAAAAATGACCCTAGCCATGTGGACTACACGGTTCGGTCTAACATTTACCACAATATGCAAATTTAATCTGTGTGGGGCCCCAGACCCATTGGGCCCACATGATCCATTTCGTCCTCAATGCGGCCCAAAACGATCTAAGCCCATGAGAACGCTCAAGGTGGCCTCAACCATCTTACGCCCATTTTCGTGGGCTCGGTCCACCACACGTGAGATCGCAAGCTCGTGTGGCATCATTCGCCGCTATTTTGGCTTTTCGACATTTTGTCAATCTACGATCAGAAGGAGTGTGGTTACACACACTCTATTGACTTTCACGCCAACTATCAAATACAGGGTACTGTTACACACCTGCTCATGTAACGAACCGCACCCCAAACGAAACGATTATTTATCCAAAAAAATAAAAAGAAACCGATAGAAAACTAAATCAACTACTATGACCTTACCAACAATAAAGCACATGTTTCCCTAACTTTCAAACAATTGTCAGACCCCCCGGTCCACAACCATCCCGCAGAATTGATTGCAAACTAAAGGAGTAACACGCAAGTGTTGGGTAATGCGTTGAGTCAGAGAGAAACGATTAGAGAAGAGTATTCAGCTTAACAAAATGTGAGTTTATCAAAAGAAAATAGAAAAGGGATGGGCAATGAGATAAAGAGGGTGTTCGGCTAGGAAAGAGACCAAAAGAAACTCCACAAAGAATCGATCAAGACTAAATCAGAGTACAAGAGAGAGGTTAAATTTGGCCAACAATGGGAAGGTTATTAAGGGTAGAAGAAAAGTAGTTGAAGAGGGAGAGAAGGGCTAATGTAGTCGACTATGGTTGTGAGAGACGAAGAACACATGCTTGGCCAAATACCACAAGAGTAATGCCGAAAACAAGAAGAGAAGAGAAAGGCACTTGAAAGAAAGAGAGAACTAAAAAGACTGCCCAAATAGTCACACTCAAAATCGGCTATATTTGCAAACAGAAAGAGTAGAACAAAAATACCAATTCAGCACCTATTCAAAAACCAAATGCCGAAAATGCACATCCCCAAACCCCTTAGCCGAATTCTGCACCAACCAGTTCCCCAATTTGGCTACAACTTCCCTCAATCTCAAACTCCTTGAAAATCTCTATGATCCTCTCCCCTTATCCCTCCTTGATATACTCCACAACCAAAAACTCACAAGACCAATCCAAACTCTCCAACAAATTCATCCAAGACCAAGTCAACAACCACCTCAAGAGAGTTTTACTCCAACTCTACCACTCTCACCACATGGAATTAAAATAAAATCCCCTTTGTATCCCATGCGATTCGAACTCAAGATCCCTTGCCACACCATGATGCCTCAACCACTAGACAACATTGCTCCTTGTGATATAAATTCATCCAAAAATAAAAAATAAACCAAATGTCTAGTTTTTACAGTCCAATTTACAGGCCTAAATAAACTACCCAAAACCCATTACACCCAGACCCAACTAAATCTAATACCTAAAACCCAAATGGCCCAAATTTTGTTTTAAAAATTAGGAACCCCGAACCCTAGGGTTCTTTCCTCGCACCGTTGCCTACTGTGTTTGACTTCACTACTGCACATCGTGCCACAATTAGTGTGCCTTATCGCCGCCGTGTTTCTCGCCGTTCACCTGCAAAAGGAAAGAAAATGGCAGAAACAAAAAACAAAATCTTTGTATTTATTTTTGATTTATTTTCAGGACTATAAATAACCCTAAGACAATTTGTAAGACACATACAATATACACAAAATACAAGAAAAATAAAAGAGCAGAGGTGATTTTCGATTATTCCCTTTCGTTTTTTTATTCGTGCAATTTTTTATTATGCAAATACTACTAAAAATAAAAAGAACGAGTTTACCTTTCAATTTAGTCTAAAAAATGGAGTTTCTTTTTACTTTTCGGCCGCCGTGTGTGGTGGCGCGTGCGACGTTCTGGCACCGGAGCAAAGGTCGGAGACTGAAAGAGAGAGAGCTTTTTTTTTGAAGCTCTGTTTGTTTTTTTCTGAGATGGCTAAAATGTTTTTTTTTTACAGATTTTTTGGTGTATATAGGCCAGTGAAACGGCGTCGTTTTGATGTGGTCAATTAATGACCAAAACGGCATCGTTTAAAGGCTAAGATCCGTGTGTTGACCCGATACCCGGGAAGGATCCGCGCATTTTTGTTAAAGGGTCTAATTGCTCTATAGGCCCTTCCGCATTATTAAAATTTTATAATTATGTCTAATTCATTTTTTTTATTTTCAATCTGGCCCAGAATTATGGCCTCTGTTTCAATTCGGTCCTCAGGGCCATTTTAATGGGCCTATGCAATTTGGTGTTGTATGTTTAAAATGTTAATTTGAGGTTTAGAGGTGCAATTTGGGCTCAGGAATGGACCGAGGTCTTGGCTAAATATTTTGTTTAGAGACTATTGGGTTTAAATAAAGTATTAAGAATGTAATAGGCAAGATGGGCTTGCGACCCAGGAAAAAGAGGCGCAGTAGGAGGGAGCTTTAAGTGACGCCAATAGGCAAAGAAAGGGGGCTTCAGTGTGGCCGCTTGGAGCCCAAGAAATGGGGCCAATTTCGGCAGGCCAAGGAGAGCTAGGGGGGACGGCAATGTGGCTACAAAATAGGGGATTTTATGTTTTAAATTATGTGGATATTATGCTGATAAAGGAGGGAGGAGTTGGAGCTAATTAAGTCTCTTTTAGATGAGTTAGTAGATTGAGATAGAGAGGAAAGATAGGAGCTATCTTTAGAAGATTAGTGTTAGCCGAATTTTTCCCTTTTTATTAGCTTAATTTTTAGTTATCAGGAAGGGCATTTTCGAGTTTTGATAGGTAGGTGCCGAAATTTCTATAAATAAGGGGGGATAGCTCATCAATTCCGGCATTTGAACCCTACTCTTTCTTCTCTTCCTGTGCCGAAAATTTGAAGCCCATCTCACTTGTTTTCTTTTCTCATCTTTTCTCTTCCAAAAGCCGAAAATCACCATTGTTTTCTTTTCTCATCTTTTCTCTTCCAAAAGCCGAAAATCACCACCTCCCTCACCCTTTCTTTCTTTTTCTTTGAAATTTCCTTTTAGCCGAATCTCCTGACCCCCATTGTTATTCTTCTCCCATTCACTGAAAGCCGAAACTCCTCATTCAATTCCTCTAAAAGCCGAAAAACACATCTTGCTCATCTTTTTGGGATTTTCTTAAAAGCTGAAATTCCTTGATCTATACTCTTTTACGCTTCGATCTTCTTTTGGGATTGCCGAATCTTTCTGCAAGGGGGTAGCCAAAATCATCTGTAGAGGTAAATGTCGATTTATGTATTCTTTTTCGGCTTTTTAGAGACTAGCCGAATGGCTATATGGAAATTGACCTTGAATTTTTCTCTTATTTTCTGCATTCCGGGATTTGAAGAGGAGTCAATCGCATAGATCTCTAAGTCAGAGTTTAGTAACACACGAATCGTGTTACTTTCGGGATTTCAAGGTAAGGAGAACTATTAATTTTAAACGTGTAAATTCGGGTATTTATTAACCCTTGGCCGAATGTAGGGGAGCCCAAATCTTCGTGTTCTTCCGACTTTTGAGCAAGGTCTTAGACTAAGGGTTGTAGATCCAGATAGTAAGGATATTGACTAAGGGTGTAAAACTACGCGATATCAGGTGTGTAACTTTCTCACACCATTTAGATTATCTGCTAGTATATGATATAAATTTGTTATATTCTGTTAAATGCCGAACTACCGGCATGGCTGTTGAAAACCCGAGAAGGGTAAAGGCGAATCACCAGGTTAGTGATCTCTGTCTTTCTAAAGTGAATGTTTCTGTTGAGACGATATGTTTTATATGTATGCCAATTTCTGTGTACACGGGGTTGGGTGATTGATGAAAGGGGAAGTGTTCTATTGTAGCGGCTTTTGTCGTGACCTGTTGTAGCGGCTTTTGCCGTGACCTGTTGTAGTGGCTACAGCCATGATCTGATGATGAGCAGCATGACAGCCATCGATGGTGTGTAGCGGTGTGGGTTGATTGTAGAAATCCCCAATGGTGTGATTGGCAGGTAAGGGTGGTGTGTAGCAAATGGAAACCTAGGATTGTGTTGGGCTTTGCATATTTTCTGATATATTATACTGTGTTATCTGTTCTATAGGGCTAAGGCCCAATCTGATGGTGCACTAGGGTTGCACACTGAGTCTCGCGACTCACCCCATTATTGAACATCTTTCAGGTAGCACCTAGTGCATCGGACCGGGCTGGAGAGGAGCGCAAGGTGGCCATGCGAGAGATTATTTTGATTCAGCAAAGGACTTTACTAGTTTATTAATTTTGAATATTTTCAGTTAGTGGGTTTTAAATTTCATTATAATACGGCCACTTGCTTTACATTTTCGTTTTTTTGGGCTTTTATTATTACCAGACATTAGATTTTACGTTTTAATTAAGTTAAAGCATGTACTAAATTTCGGTTTCAAATTCATAAAGGCGTTTAAATGAAAATTTATATCTTCTACAAACTATCCAAATTATTAAGTTTTCCGGGATACATGTTTATACTCAACGACTGTTTTCCAAAAACGCGACATGTTTTACTAAATCTTCTTAGTGACATGCCATATCCGGTCGTGGTGTTTGGGCCGGGTTTGGGGTGTTACAGCAGAAGATGGAACGGCGTCGTTTAGGAGATAAGGCATAATTGCCTAATAGGTTCCTACAGTGTGACGCGCGTTCTAATCTGGTCCTTCCTATATTTTACTTCAAATTTTATTTTTATTTCGATCTAGCCATTCTTCCTTGATTTTTTTAGTATTTTTTTTTACTTTATTTCTAATTATTTTAGTTTTATAGATTAAATCATTTCCTTTTTTTTAAATTCTATATTATTTTTATATTTCATATTATTTTAAAATTTATATTGTATGTTATTTATTTGTTTTATCATTAATAATAAAATTTTCACATATTATTTATTTTAAACGTGTATATTATCTTTTTCATATATTAAGTAGTATATTACATACTTATTTTAAGTTAGCCTATGCACATTTTTTATATTCAAAGTTTTTTATTATTTATTTAAAACATATATATTTATGTATATATTAACTATTTTAGATTTCGCCATATTTTTTTAAATAATTTTTTTATAATATCCCTTTATTATTTTGTGT
This sequence comes from Gossypium bickii, assembly GCA_025503065.1. NCBI lineage: Eukaryota > Viridiplantae > Streptophyta > Magnoliopsida > Malvales > Malvaceae > Gossypium > Gossypium bickii. The sequence goes on from CP106716.1 coordinate 82,871,632, forward strand.
ATATCATTTATCTTATATTACACTTTTATATTTGATCTCGTATGTAAAAGTCTTGTATCCATTTTTTTTTTTGATCTTTTGAATTAGTATCGTCATTTTATATCTTTTTGTTATTCATGTTCTTTTATTTATTTATTATTCTTATGTTTGCTTTAATATAGTTATTTTATTATTTGTATAATTCGTTATTTTACATTATTCTTTCCTTAATTGTTTATGTTAGTGCTAATTGTTATTATAACCTGTAACTTTAGTAAATTGCACTTTTTAGTGATAACTTAGAGTTACTTTTTTATCCACAAGTTTTTCTTAAATAAGGCAATATTTTGTGTTTAGGAATTCGGGAAATAGTGCCCTAACATGCTGGGTTTCGATTTTTCATTTGACTAAATAAATAAATATCCTTTTAATGAATTTGGTAAATCATGAGATGATTTTGGTTATGAGGGTTTAAAATATCATGTCCTAACATGCTGGATGTGATGTTTGTATTCTTTCGGAACACAGGAATCTCAAGTTCCAACTCAAATTGTTCAAGTTTTCAAAGAAATCATGTTTTCAAATCTTTTCGAATTTTCGACATTAGGACAATAACTAATCAATCCGGTACCAATTTTGGGCATTACGAGGGTGCTAATCCTTCCTCGTACGTAACTGACTCCCGAACCCTTTTTCTTGAATTTTGTAGGCCAAAATTAATGTTTTGAAATAAAACATTTTATAATGTGATCCGATCACACCTAAGCAAAAAGGGATTGGTGGTGACTCCTATTTTTTATTTTTTTTAAAAAAAAGTCGACCCCGTTTTTTCAAAATCAATTAAAAATGGTTTCGACAGCTTGGCGACTCCACTGGGGACCATAAGAGAGTCAAGCCGTAAAATTGATTACTTTTTGTCCTTTTGTCAAAAGTTGAAATGAAAAATCATGATTATTTTGCATTTGTTTATGTTATGATTGTTGTGGTTGGTCTTTGCTTTTGCATATCATTGCATGACCGTTGTGGTTACACTTTTAAATAGAAGTGAGAAACTATGCCTTCGTAAGGTTTTCACCTCCGCATAGGTTAGTGGACCGCTTCCGGGATACATCCGTACCTATGTCTTCGTGAGATTTTCATCTCCGCATGGCCATAGGGAAATGTATCCCCTTGAACTAAACTTGATCCATATGAGCCTATAATGGGTGAGGATCGAGGAATCTGCTGGTTCAGATGCCCTTTTCTTTAGAACCAAAAACACATATTGTGAACCCTAAGAACTCGCCTTAGGTAGAACTATGTTGACCCGTGGTAGTTACCCATATAGGAGCTTGTTTATTTTTTTCTTTCTTTGAATTATATCTTTTATACTTGACACTGACTAGTTTTATTTTGTTATCATTGCATGTCATTCAATATTTAAAAAGGTGTCGATTCATGTTCGATTTCTAAATTAGAGAGTTTTGTTATGGAGAATGAATTTCTTAATAAAGTGGAGGACAACGCTACCGTCCGTACATGGTCAGAGAAAACCCAATTAGAAAAAGGAGATAGTGTCATTGAGGGACATACATCGGAGTTGTAGGACTTCACTCGCATCAGTGCGGCACAGAATGAGCTTCAGGATTTGAAAGATATATGGGCCCATTGGGATGACGAGACTAAGCAGTTGTTCTACCATAATTATGGTGATTTACCCTACTTGCTTTACGTCAAGATGGACAAGCATCTGTTTCGGGCTATGGCTCAGTTTTGGAACCCTGCCTATAATTGTTTTACTTTTGGGAAGGTGGTTTGTGTACCTACTATGGAGGAGTATAAAACCCTGCTTCGTTGTCCAAGGATTCGAGTCAACAAAGGTTATTTTAAGGCTGTTAGTACCCCAACTTTGGTGAAGAAATTAATGAATATTACTGGGATGAGTGAGGAGTGGGTTGCAGCTCAGATCCAACAATAGGGTGATGGTAAATGCATTCCTTGGGCGAGTTTGAGAAATATGATATTAGCGCACCCAAACGTAAAGAGGAAAGTGGATGTCTTGGCCTTAAGTATTTATGGTTTAGTAATCTTCCCCAAAGCTTTAAGGCATATAGATGAAGCAGTCACTAATTTATTTGATCGACTTGGAAAACAGGTCACACTTGTACCTGTAATTCTAGCCGAGACATTCAGATCCTTGAGTGCATGTCAGAGGGCTAGTGAAGGTAGATTCATTGGATGCGCACAGTTATTGTTGGTTTGGTTCCATAGTCATTTTTGGAGGGTTGACAAGGTTCCTTACCGAGTGTTCTTTGAAAGTTATTCCCCTTTAAAGGAGGCAGTAGATATGCCAAGGAGGGACGATATATCAGAGAAAATGTGGATGGAAATTCTTCAAAACCTCCAAGAGGAAGATGTTGAGAGGAGAGCTCCTTGGATTGTTCTCAACGAGGTCCTCTATAGGTGTGGAAATTTTGATTGGGTACCTCTGTCTAGAATCTACGGAGCTGTTGGATATGCACCGTTGCTCGTACTAAGGCAATACAAAGCAATGCAGTTCATACCTGTAACACATAGGTTAGCTAAAAGTGAATTCTCATATAAGAGGGATAATTATAAGAAGAAGATTTGAGAGATTTCTGAGGCTTGGAAGCGGACTTGCTGTATGAAAATTTTGACTGTAGGCCCGATGACAACCCTAGAATATAATGGGTAGTTGAGCAAAAGGATCATAGATAACATCACTGGGCCAAGTTTGGAGGGTGCTCGATCGATGGAGGAGTACTTACGAGTAGTTCCATTAGAGTTAGAGATTATGAAGTAAGATTTCGAAAGGAAGTTTAGAGCTCAAAAAGAGGATAGAGAAATTGGAAGAGGAAAAAATGCACCTGAGATTAGACGTGGATGTTCAGAAAGTGGAGACCAAAAAATTAAGAAAAGAGGAGGAAGATTGAGGAAGATCGAGATAGTTTGAAGACAGAATATAAGAAGATACATATGTCGATGAAAAACACTGGAGTGGGGAAGACTTCGAAATAATGGCAACAAGAGATTCGGGAGGAAAAGGCCAAAGCTGACCGATGGAAGACGAAGTTTCAAGAAGTTCAAACGAGAAACGTGGCCTTAGAGAAAAGTCTGGCAGAAAGTTAGAATGAAAAGAGTGAATTAAATGCTAGAATGGTTGAACTTGGAAGATCTCTTCATCAGTATCGAAGTCATAATTCGGCTATTAAACTAAAGGAAAGCCTAAACAAAATTGAAGAAATGAAGAAGAAGATCGAAAAATTAGAAACGGCATTACAAAACTGTGAACTCCAGATCGAGTTTCTTGAAGTAAGAGAAGTGCATTGGAAGAGAGTACTTCACCATTCTCAGGATCAAGTTAGGAATAGGGATTACCTCATGAGTGAAGCCATAGTCCAAATTCAGGAAGTAGCTGATCATTTACAAGCTTTGGCAGCGCAGGCTGATATGCTAAGCGTAAAGGATGAGCTAGAATCAGATAGGGGTCAAGAGTTAGCTTTGTTGTTTGGAAGGGTTAAAACTTTAGGCATTAGGGCGAAAACGTACTTGTAATTCGTTTTGTGTAAAGAATTTTATTTTCTAAATAAATTTTTCTAATTGAAACTGAATCCGAATCAATATCTTTTTTGTATTCATGCATTTGTATTACATCATATCATATGCATTTAAGTCCATAGAAGGACCCTAATTAGTTGAAGTTATTACAGAGAGAGAGAGAGAGAGAGAGAGAGAGAGAGAGAGAGAGAGAGAAGGAAAAGTTAATTTGGAAACTAAACACCGTTACGGTACACGCACCAAGACAAAAAACATGGATCAAAGACTTGAACAGTTCCAAAGAGACATGCAATACCAGATGCAAGAGCAATTGGCAAAGCTCCAACAAGAGATGAGAGACCAAATGCTGGAAGCCCAAAGAAATATGATGGCTCAAATGGCTCAGCTACTGAACGGGGCGATGGGCAAAGGAAAAGGTCCCATGACTAATACTGGAGAAGATAATGAGGACTTTCCTCTGAGTTTTACCCCACCACATGCACACACACAACCTGAGGTGTATCCGCGAAGGCCATCTGTCACGATTAGGCCTCAACAAGGGCAAACTGATACTGGAGTGCCCATGAACTTCAAAGTTGGCACAGGTTCTAACCCAGGAGATAACCCAGCTAATCATGTTATCCCTGATTTAGATATAGCAGAGAGGGAAGGGACAAGAACTGAATCCTCAAGGCAGTTAAAGGATCGTTGTAGATGGTTGGAAGAAAAGTTCAAGGCCTTGGAAAATGCTAATAATCACCATGGAATTGATGTTAAAGACTTGAGCTTGGTTCTAGATTTGGTGCTTCCTCATAAGTTCAAAATGCCAGAATTTGAGAAGTACAATGGGACTAGCTGCCCTGAAGCCCACATTACCATGTTCTGTAGACGGATGACCGGCTATGTTGATAATGATCAACTCTTGATTCATTGTTTCCAAGATAGTTTGGTGGGGGCAGCGTCCAGGTGGTACAATCAATTGAGCCGTGCTAGGATTAGTTCCTGGAGGGACTTAGCTCAAGCTTTTATGAAGCAATACAATCATGTCTCAGACATGATGCTTGACAGAATCACTTTGCAGATATGGAGATGAAGTCAAATGAAAGCTTCAAGCAGTATGCGCAAAGATGGAGGGAGGTTGCCATGCAAGTTCAGCCACCGCTCTTAGAAAAGGAAACTATAATACTTTTTATCAATATCTTGAAGGCCCCATTCAATACTCACATGGTAGGAAGTACCACCAGGAACTTTGCAGATATAGTGATGGCGGGAGAAATGATTGAAAATTCCATAAGGGGTGGTAAGATTGAAGGAGGGGAAATCACCAAAAGGTCTGCTCCAAGGAAAAAGGAGAATGAGGTGAATAATACGAGTACATACAACAAAGGGTACTCGAAGGCAATTACTGTTAGCCAACTAAAAGTAATTACTGCTAGGCAACAAGGGTCGATAAGACAGGAATCAGGCATAAGGCAAAACTCTGAAAAGCTCCCATTTATGTCAATCCCAATGACATATAAAGAGCTATATCAAAGTTTATTTGACGCACACGTGGTGTCCCTATTTTATCTAAAACCGTTACAGCCCCTATATCTCAAATGGTATGATTCAAATGCTCAATGTGGCTACCATGCGAGAATACCAGGGCATTCAATAGAAAACTGTACTGCCTTCAAAAAGGTAGCCAAAAGACTTATCAAGTTGGGAATTGTGAAGTTTAATGATACACCTAGTGCGGAGAACCCGTTACCTAACCATGGAGATAAGGGGATAAATGCGATTGGTGAAAATATCGTGAGAAGGATTAAGGAGAATATTGCAGAGGTAAAAACCCTGTTGAGAATGGTCTGGAGAGAAATGGTAAGAAGAGGATTGATACTATTAGATTTTATGGAAGGATGTGAAGGAGTAAGGTACTACTGTGAATTCCACAAAGCAGAAAGGCATGAGATCTAGGAATGCGTTGAGTTCAGGGTATTTGTGCAAAGCCTTATGGACAATAAGGAATTGGAATTTTATGAAAAAGGCTCAGAGGGAGGAAACATATGCGCAACAGAAGAAGAGTTGACAAAGCAAAAAGTCAATTACCCGAGGATCATCATCTCCCGACCAAGAAGTACGGAGGGCGAAACACAAATGGTGCCAAAGGTCGTAATTCGGAAACCTGTTTCCTTTCCTAACAAGTATAACAAAATGTTACCTTAGAATTACGACTGTAATGTGACAATACCACGAGGCGAAATCCTAGCTAGCGATTTTAAGGAGAAACAAAATGACGGATCTTACACACGTAGTGGAAGGCATTACGATCAGTAAATATCAGAATAGAACCAGTGAAATCAAAGACCTTGGCAGTTGAACGAGAGAAAGAACCTGAGGCATTTATTAATGAACCAGTGAAGGAAGAAGAGGCTAAAGAATTTCTAAAATTCTTGAAGCACAGTGAATACTGCGCAAACAACCGGCTTGTATATCAGTGCTAGCATTGCTTTTAAGCTCAGAAGTACATCGCGAGGCATTGATGAAAGTGTTGAATGAGACCTATGTTACTAAAGATATATCTGTCAATAAACTTGACCGTCTGGTTAGTAATATAAGTGCCGACAACTTTATTTATTTCAGTGATGATGAAATTCCACCTGAGGGCATGGGATCGATTTCTGCCAAGTGTGTTAATTGATAATGGATCAACTTTGAATGTCTTACCATTGTCTACACTGAATAGATTGCCCATAGACAGTTCTTACATGAAGATATGCCAGAACATAGTGAGAGCATTCATTGGCATGGAGAGAAGAGTAATGGGAAGAATCAACATACCTGTGTTGATTGGACCAAACACGTATGAAATGGATTCTCTGGTAATGGATATCAAGCCATCCTACAATTGCTTGTCGGGAAGGTCCTAGATTCATTCGGCAAGGGCAGTGCCCTCATCACTGCACCAAAATTTGAAACTAGTAACAGAAGGCCAATTAGTTACTATAAATACGGAGGAGGACATCATAGCAGCTGTTACCAATGACGCACCATATTTAGAGGTAAATGAGGAGGCCACTGAGTGTTCCTTTCGATCTTTGAGTTTGTGAACGCAACATTCATTTTGGAAGGGAATGAGGTTTCGATGCCTAGGATATCCAAGACCATAAGAATGGGCTTACAAATGATGGTGGGGAAAGGAGCCTTACCGGGAAAAAGACTGGGCAGACATCTCCAAGAAGGGATTCAGGTTCTGATGCTGAAAGAGAAAAAAGATCTTTTTAGCTTGGGTTTCAGACCAGATGCTAGACAAAGGAAGAAAAAGATGGAAAAGATGCAGGAGAGAAAGAGAGTACAGTTGAATGGAGAAGAAGTCAAGTGAGAATTAATAGCATTCCCTCACATATCCCAGGCTTTTGTATCAGGAGGGATAATTCACTCCAAGACAGGATTGTTAAGAAACGAAGACCTCCATATTAATACCATACATAAGGAAGGAACTGAACGAATAAACTTGTTGGACATTCATCCTTATGAACCTGGAAGTATTTTGAATAACTGGATTGTAAAGGAACTTCCTGTAGTGTTTAGAGATTACATAGAGTAATGTTCAGAACACACTTGTTGCTTTGAAGCTTAGGAGCAATAAGATTTCTGTTGTGAAATAGGCTCATGTTTAGACATCTTTTGTTTCAATAAAATACATTTTTAATGATCAATTCGAGCAAATATTCTTTCATTCTTTTTTATATTCTTTTGATCTTCTAATTTCATTCCAAATTTTTTGTTATTCTCATTCATATCATGTGAATAGTTGTTCTTGAATTCATTTGTTCTTTGTACATTTCTTTGTGCCTACCATAGGTCCCTAGATATCATTGACATGAACAATGATATTACGGATTTAGAGTTCTCTTTTGAGCAAGATGTGCGTTTAGGGGAATCTCAGCATTTTGAAGATGACAGAGATTGTGACTTGCCTCTGAATTTGTTAAGGATGGTAGAACAAGAGGAGAAACAAATTTTACCCCATAAAGAGGTGGTGAAGAACGTAATCTTAGAGGAAGGGAAAATAGTGAAAATAGGAACGCACATAGCCGAGGAGACAAAGCAAGACCTCGTTGAGTTACTGCGGGAGTTCAAAGACATCTTTGCATGGTCATACCAAGATATGCCTGGGCTAAGTACTGATATTGTAGTGCATTGCCTTCCCATAGGATAAAAATGCAAGCCAGTTCAGCAAAAGCTACGAAGGATGAGGCCAGATGTGGTGTTAAAAATAAAAGAGGAAGTCGAGAAATAGTTTGATGCCGGTTTTCTACAAGTGGTCAAATACTCAAAGTGGATTGCCAATATTGTTCCTTTTCCCAAGAAGGATGGAAATGTTCGGATGTGTGTAGACTACAGGGACTTAAATAAAGCCAGCCCAAATGATAATTTCCCTTTGCCTCATATTAACACGTTGGTTGATAATACGGCGGGATACTCATTGTTTTCTTTCATGGATGGTTTTTCGGGATACAATCAGATAAAGAATGCAGGAGCAAATATCAAAGGGTCATGGTAACCTTATTCCATGACATGATGCACAAAGAGATTGAAGTATAGTTGATGACATGATCGCCAAATCTCTAACAGAAAAGGAACACATTGAAGTTTTGAAGAAGTTGTTTTTGAGATTGAGAAAATTTCAATTAAAGCTCAACCCAGCAAAGTGTACTTTTAGAGCTCGATCAGAAAAATTATTGGGTTTCGTAGTCTGTGAGAGAGGAATCGAGGTGGACTCAGATAAGGTCAAAGCTATACAAGAACTGCCTTCACCATGCACTCAAAAAGAAGTTCGAGGTTTTCTTGGAAGGTCAATCTACATTGCTTGGTTTATTTCACAATTAACTGAGAAATGTGATCCCATATTTCGTCTTCTTAAGAAACACAACCAAGGTGTATGGGACGATAAGTGCCAGAAAGCTTTTGACAAAGTCAAATAATATCTGTCAAATGCCCCAGTACTATCTTCGCCTAATCCAGATAGACCACTAATACTATATTTGACAGTGTTCAATAATTCCATGGGATGTGTGCTTGGTCAACATAATGAGTCAGGGAGAAAAGAAAAGGCGATATATTATCTCAGTAAAAAGTTCACTGAGTGCAAAATGAGATATTCGTCAATTGAGAAATTGTGTTGTGCATTGATTTGGACAACTCGGAGGTTGAGGCAATATATGTTATATCATGCAACCTGGTTAATATTGAAACTTGACCCATTAAAGTATATGATGGAGTCAACTGCTCTTAATGGAAGAATGGCAAGGTGGCAGATTTTGCTTTTTGAATTTGATATAGTCTATGTGAATCAAAAGGCTATAAAAGGGAGCGCAATATCAGAATTTTTGGCTACTAGGGCTTTAGATGATTATGAACCTTTGAGCTTTGATTTCCCCAATGAAGAGCTAATGTATGTGGCAACTACTGAAGAGTGTCCGTGGAATCTAAATTTTGATGGAGCGTCAAATGTTGTGGGAAATGGAATTGGGGTAGTCTTGGTATCCCCAAGTGGAAATCATTATCCATTCATAAGCAAATTGGATGTTGCACGAACAATATGGTAGAGTATGAAGCATGCATCATGGGAATTCAAGCAGCTACAGAGCGTAAAATCAAAGTGCTAGAAGTATATAGAGATTAGGAATTAGTAATTTACCAGCTTAAAGGTAAATGGGAGATGAGAGACCCCAAACTGATCAATTACCGAAAAATAGTTTTGGAATTGATTGAGGAGTTTGATGACATCACTTTTAATTATCTCGCACGAGATGAAAACCAGATGGCAGATGCTTTGGCAACTCTAGCTTCCATGATTAAAGTAAACAAACAAGAGAATGTGAAACCTATTCAAATGAGTATTTTTGAGGTTCCAGCTCATTGTTACAACATGGAAGAGGAGGAAAAGGATGATTACCCTTAGTATCATGATATACTACGCTACGTAAGAAATCATGAGTACCCTGATCATGCAACAGAGAATGACAAAAGGACGTTAAGAAGATTAGCATGTGATTATGTTTTAGATGGGGATATCTTGTACAAAAGGAGAAAAGATCAGGTGTTATTGAGATGTGTTGACGCTGTTGAAGCTAGGAAAATCCTGGAAAAAGTTCATGAGGGTGTTTGTGGGACACATGCTAATGGTTTTACAATGGCTAGACAAATTATGAGATTCAGATACTATTGGTCTACTATGGAAGGAGATTGTATCAACTATGCCAAGAGATGTCATAAATGCCAGATTTATGGAGACAAAATTCATGTACCACCTTTATCTTTGCATGTTATGACTTCCCCATGGCATTTTTCCATGTGGGGCATGGATGTCATTAGGCCTATCTCACCGAAAGCTTCGAATGGGCATCGATTCATCTTTGTGGTTATTGACTACTTCACAAAATGGGTAGAGGCTGCTTCAAACGCTAGCGTTACTAAGTCAGCAGTTAGTCGATTCTTGAAGAAGGAGACCATTTGTTGATATGGAATGCCCGAGAGGATCATATCAGACAACGCACTGAACTTGAACAATAGCACGATAGCGGAAGTTTGTAGTCAATTCAAGATCAAACACCACAACGCGTCTCCGTATCGTCAAAAAATGAATGGGGCAGTAGAAGCGGCCAATAAAAATATCAAGAAGATAGTAGGGAAAATGACTGAGACTTATAAGGATTGGCATGAGAAATTACTATTTGCACTCTATGCTTATAAGACGTCCGTCAGAACCTCTAATGGGGCAACTCCCTTCTCATTAGTCTACGGGATGGAGGCAGTTCTACCTATTGAAGTAGAGATACCTTCCCTTCGAGTTTTGTCAGAAGTAAAGCTGGATGAAGCGGAATGGATCCAGTCTCGATATAATCAGTTGAACTTGATTGAGGAAAAGAGGCTAAGGGCTATTCGTCACGGTCAGATGTACCAAAAATGAATGATGCAAGCCTATGATAAAAAAGTCCGCCCAAAAGAGTTTCACGATGGGGACCTTGTACTGAAAAAGATCCTTCCAATACAAAAGAATTTCAGAGGAAAATGGATGCCGAATTGGGAAGGACCATATGTGGTGAAGAAGGCTTTCTCTAGAGGTGCACTGATTCTGACCGAAATGGATGGAAAAAGCTTACCCAATCCTGTGAACTCGAATTCTATCAAAAAATATTTTTCTTAAAAAAGAGAAGAGGCCAAGGTGAAAACCCACAAAGGGCGCTTTGAGACTTCAAAAAAAAAGGGAGAGGCCTAGGCGAAAACCCTAAAGGGCGCCTTGAGACCAAAGGGGTTTTGAGTTGAAAACCCAAAAAGGGCGGCTCAGATTTTGAATGGGCATGCAGTGGTCTTGCTATACCTGAATCAACAAGAAATGAAGTGTGTTACATATCGGGGCATCAACAAAGTACTTTGGATCTTCTAAACGCCTGTTAAGCTCAAAGCAGTCTTCATGGAGTTTGTATATAAAAGCCCAATCTGCGATATCTAGGGCACCTGGTCTTTGTCCTACTCATATCAATTTACTATCTTTGGATTCTTTTACTTCTCAAAGATGTTTTCCTAGTTAATTTTTTTATCTTTAATTTATTCAGTTCGAATTATCCTCAAAATAAATTTGTTTGATGTCCATTATTACTATTCATAACATGTTGCATTGAAATAATAATTGATGAACAAATAATATTTTCACAGAGGAAGTTCTATATATTACTTTGGAAATTTCTAGATAATACAAGAAACTGAAACAGGACAATTGTTTACAATTTCCATGTGCATGGATTGGAAATATTTGAGAAAGAAGAGTCTAGATGGAGACTATTTCTCTGAATTCTTTTTCCAAATGGTAATTGGACAAAATAATGAGTCAATGTGATGAAAGTAAACAATGTCATCAGGTTGTAACATTCGGGGAATGGTGTGACAAACCAAATTGATAAGGAAAATTCAAAACCCCTGAATTGTGGTGGAACGAATTGGAGTTGAAACAAATCCTATATTCTTAGATTGCAGTAGGGATAGAATGAAAAAGTTTCAATTCCTATAAATCGTGGTGGGATGGTTTAAAGGTCGTACAAGCCTTGTATCCCCAACGATCAAATAGAGCGGACTCTGAAATTACCATGAGGCAAATTATTTGAGTAGAATATGATTGATACTTTGAGAGGAACGAGGATGAAGAACAAATGAGTGATGACACCTTGAATAGGAATCATGCTCATAACATTTCTGCATGCATATATCATAGCCGTCTAATTAGGAGCATTTGACTCATATTGATTAGGCCATCCTAATCATTCGGCATAAGCATATACACATTTTACAAGACATGTCCTCTATAGGACAATGTAGTAGGGTAGATTGACACTTTCAGCCTTACCTTCTTACGATTGCGGGGGAGATCGAGAAGACAGCAGAATCTTATCTTCACGAATTTGCGAGAAGCGGATCGAAGATATTAGCCGCCTCCACGAAATTCTGATGAGTAGATCCGAAGACAATGCAGATCTTATCTTCCTGAAGTTGCAGGAAGCAGATCGAAGATAATAGTCTGGCGTCCCTAAGTTTACAATGGAGCAGACTGAAGATAGCAGATCTTGTCTTCCTGAGATTGCAGTGAAGCAGATTGAAGATACTAGTCTGGCGTCCCTGAGTTTGTAGTGGAGCAGACTGAAGATGGCAGATCTTGTCTTCCTGAGATTCCAGTGAAGCGGATCAAAGATACTAGTCTGGCATCCCTGAGTTTGCAGTGGAGCAGACCGAAGATAGTAGATCTTGTCTTCTTGAGTTTGCAGCGAAGCGGATCGAAAACATCAGCCTGGTATCCCTGAGTTTTCAGTGGAGTAGATTGAAAATAACAGATCTTGTCTTCCTAAATATTGCAGTGAAACAAGATCAAAAATACTAGTCTTACTTTCCTGAAGTTACAGTAGGATGGATTAAATCTACAGGAGTAGGTCTTATCTCCCTGAAGTTGTAGTGGAATAAGATTAAAGCTACAGATTCAATCTCCTTGAAGTTGCAGTTGGGTTAGAGACTACTTGAAGAAGATGAAGATCAAGAAGTTAAGGCTCGGCAAGACCGGGCAAAATTGGTCCTTTTATAGTCTTTGCTCTATTTTCGTTACATGAAAATGAGCAAAGAGAGGCAGCTATAATAGCCCATTTGTGCCCGGGCCCAAATAAAAAAAAATAAACCAAATGTCCAATTTTTACAATCCAATTTACGGGCCTAAATAAACGACCCAAAACCCATTACACCCAGACCTAACTAAATCTAATACCTAAAACCCAAATGGCCCAATGGCCCAAATTTTGTTTCGGAAATTAGGAACCTCGAACCCTAGGGTTCTTTCCTCGTTCCGCTACCTGCTGTGTTCGCCTTCACTGCTAGACATCGCGCCACAATTAGCGTGCTTTATCGCCGCCGTGTTTCTCACCATTCACCTGCAAAAGGAAAGAAAATGGCAAAAACAGAAAACAGAATCTTTGTATTTATTTTTATTTATTTTCGAGACTGTAAATAACCCTAAGGCAATCTGTAAAACACATACAATATACACAGAATACAAGAAAAATAAAAGAGCAGAGGTGATTTTCGATTATTCCCTTTCGTTTTTTTTATTCGTGTAATTTTTTATTATGCAAATACAACAAAAAATAAAAAGAACAAGTTTACCTTTCGATTTGCGCTAAAAACAGAGTTTTTTTTACTTTTCGGCCGCCATGTGTGGTGGCGCGTGCGGCGGTTTGTCACCGGAGCCAGGGCCGGAGACTGACAAGAGAGAGCTTTTTTTTTTGAAGTTTTTTTTTTTTTAGAAGGCTTTAAAATGTTTTTTTTAACAGATATTTTGGTTTATATAGGCCAATGAAACGACGTCGTTTTGGTGTGGTCAATTAATAACCAAAACGGCATCGTTTAAAGGCTAAGATCCGCGTGTTGACCCGATACCCGTGGAGGATCCGCGCGTTTTTGTTAAAGGGTCTAATTTCTCTATAAGCCCTTACACATTATTAAAATTTTATCATTATGTCCAATTCATTTTTTTTTATTTTCAATCTGGCCCAGAATTATGGCCTCTGTTTCAATTCGGTCCTCAGGGCCATTTTAAGGCAAAAGATGGAACAGCGTCGTTTAGGAGATAAGGCATAATTGCCTAATAGGTCCCTACAGTGTGACGCGCGTTCTAATCTGGTCCTTTCTATATTTTACTTCAAATTTTATTTTTATTTCGATCTAGCCAGATTTCCTTGAGTTTATTTAGTATTTTTTTTTACTTTATTTCTAATTGTTTTAGTTTTATAGATTAAATCATTTCCTTTTTTTAAATTCTATATTATTTTTATATTTCATATTATTTTAAAATTTATATTGTATGTTATTTATTTTTTTATCATTAATAATAAAATTTTCACATATTATTTATTTTAAACGTGTATATTATCTTTTTCATATATTAAGTAGTATATCACATACTTATTTTATGTTAGCCTATGCACATTTTTTATATTCAAAGTTTTTTATTATTTATTTAAAACATATATATTTACGTATATATTAATTATTTTAGATTTCGCCATATTTTTTTAAATATTTTTTTATAATATCCCTTTATTATTTTGTGTATATCATTTATCTTATATTACACTTTTATATTTGATCTCGTATGTAAAAGTCTTGTATCCATTTATTTTTTATAGATCTTTTGAATTAGTATCATCATTTTATATCTTTTTATTATTCATGTTCTTTTATTTATTTATTATTTGTAACGCCCCAAAAGTTAGGGGTTGTAATGTTTGCTTAATTTTATGTTGTGCTTGCTCAGTTGGTTATTTGAGTGTATTTGGGGGTCCTAAGGAGGCCTAGGTTCGAGTTTGAGCCTGGGAAAAATTTTAGTTTTTGGCCCTTTAGTGGAGAGGGCTGTTGGCAGTAGAGCTTAAGTATAATTATGTGCATTTAGGAGACACAAGTTGAGCATGTGGCAAGGTGGCTGTGGCGTCAATGGGAAAGCAATGAGGGAAGAGGTTCGAATCCCTCAGGTTGCAAATGGAGGCTTTTATTATGTGACTTAAGAGTAGAGGAAGCAGAGTTGGGATCAGAGTTGGGATCAAACTCTTCAAGGGGAGTTGGAGAGTTAGTCAAATAATTCAAATGGAAGGAGGAAAGCAATAGTAGGAGGAAAAAAGGGAGAAAATCAAGGAAGTGAGGTGTGTGGAAGTGTTGGCAGTGAGTGGTAGTGTGGTAAATGGGAATTTCGGCTGGAGAGGGGTCATTTGGGAGTGCATATTTGGTTTTTGAGAGGGGAGAATGCCGAATATTCTCTAGTTTTTTTGGTGAGTTTTTGCATTTTGGGTATTTTTATCTATCATTTCGAGTTATTTCTTTCTCAATCCACCTTTGCTGAATTCTTAGTTTCTTTCTTCTCTTCTCCTTTGTACCTTTCGTGTGTTCTTTCTTTTTGCAAATAGCCTAAACACTTGTTTGGCTGAAACTTCTTCTTCCCATCTCTCTTCACATTTCATCCATTTTTTTTTCTTTTCCTCTCATCTTCTTTTCTACTCCTTTCTTTCCATAGCCGAACCTATTCTCCCCTTTTGTTCTCAACGCTGCATCTCTTATTCTTTAATGGTTTAAGCCAAAGCTAATCTCTCCTTTCCCTTCCTAGTTTACTGTCATCTTTGGGGCCATCTATTCTGGTTGGTAGAAGGAAGTTGTTCATACCGAAATTTGAAGGTAAGTAGTGTTGACTCTTTTGTGTTGGTTAATGGACGGGTCATGCTATTCTTTTCTCTAAGTGGCCAAATCTCCCCTTTCTTTTCTCTAAGTGGCCGAATCTCCCCTTTCTTCTGTAGTCTGACATCAATTGGTTTTAGGTGCCTTCGTAACATAGAAGGGAGTAGCGTTCGGAAACAGTTGAAACGTTACTCTTAAGCATTGATCAAGTAAGTTTCGCACTTTGTGTTTGGTTTCGGCAAGGTGGAATGTTAACCACATCTCACTCAACTTCTCTAATAAGGGTGTATTGAAACACAGGGTACAGTGCGGGGTCATTAATCTTCTCTGATAATCAGAGAGGATTCAGCAAAACTCGGTAAAGCAAGGTAAGAGTATGTATGGTTTCGGGTTGTTGAATATTAAGAGGGGAACCCTTTTTGATCGATTGACTAACTGTTGATCTTATCTAACGTAGGAACGATGCTAAGGGATTCGTGTCACGTTCGTAATCAAGGTGTGTAATCTCACACCACCGTTTATCCTGATATGCTTCGTTCTGTGAATCGGCTAAAAGCCGAAATACTGAAAAGCCGGAGTATCGGCAACTGAGACCTCCCAAGTGTGTGAGTGCTCGTAAAGATAAATCGAGTCAATACTATTGGTGATAGATTGTTGGGGGTGTCTCAGACTCTCTCGGGGGACTGAGGCTGTAATGGGCCTTTTTGAGCAGAAGCGAGCTAAGTGGGCCCAATGGGCTAATGGGCTCACAGGGGAAAAATCCTTGGTAAGTGCCGGACGATTGATGCGACTGCAAAGTCTGCAGACTCGAGACTGAAAATGGGTTGTTTGGGCCACACGAGCGTGTG
Organism: Gossypium bickii; assembly: GCA_025503065.1. NCBI lineage: Eukaryota > Viridiplantae > Streptophyta > Magnoliopsida > Malvales > Malvaceae > Gossypium > Gossypium bickii. The sequence goes on from CP106716.1 coordinate 82,887,738, forward strand.
GGCCCGTTTGGCCCAAAATAGGATTTTAGGCCCAATTGCACCGTTATGACAAGAAATGGAACCTGTGTTGCTCGAGGCGACAGTAGGCCTTTGGAAAGGCCGTTATAGGAGTAAAATTATCGAATTTCCCTTGACGGGTAAAATTACTGAATGGCCCTTGATGGGTAAATTACCGAAATACCCTTGGTAGGTAAGTTGCCGAAATACCCCCGAGGGGTGACATTACCGTTTTACCCCCAAATAACCGTTTTACCCTTAGTGGTAGGATCATCGATGTATGAATAGTAACTGTACGATTGATGTTGATGATGATGCACTGCTTACATGATTTAATTATAGCATGGCATACTGCATGGGTTGGGTTATGGATTTGGAGGAAGTACTGTACTGGTGGCTCTGCCACGTTATACTGATTTAGTGGCTTTTGCCACGTTATACTGATTTAGTGGCTCAGCCACTGTAACATCTTGAATTTCTGGGCTTGTGCATTTTGTGTAATGTATGCTTAAAATATTAATTTAAGGATTTGAGGTGCAAATGGGGGCTCAGGTTTGGGCTGAGGCTTTGATTAAATATCTTGTTTAGACACTCTAGGGGCTTAAATTAAAATTTTAGTAGTTTAATTGACATATTGGGCTTGTGGCCCAACAGTTAGGAGCACAATAAAGGGGAGCTATAAGTGGTGTCACTAGTGCAAGAGGAGGGGCCAAATTTTGGCTGCTTGGAGCCCAAGTTAGAGGGCCAAATTCGGCACTTAAAAGAGGGACTAGAAGGGGACGGCACAAGGCTAGTTTTTAGGGAATTTTTAATATTTTTATTATATGGATATTATGCTGATAAAGGTGGGAGGAGTTGGTGATAATTGGGGCTATTTTTGAGAAGATAACAGATTAAGATAAGGGAAAAGGATAGGAGCTATCATGTATTGCACTGTTGGCTGAAAATCAAACAGTTAGGGGGAGGAATCAGTTTAGTATAGTCTAAGGGCGGTGCCAAAATTTTGAAGGCTCTCTTTTATTTTCTTTTCTCATCTTCTTCCTCTCAAAAGCCGAAAACCATCACCTTCTTCACCCTTTCTTCCTCTCTGAAATTTCCTGGTTAGCCGAATCCTCTAACATCTATTGTTATTCTTCTTCTAATCTCTAAAAGCTAAAATTACATCTCTATTATTCTATTCTTCTCCTTAATATTCATTGGTCGAATCTCTCTTAGCCATCTCTTCAATTCTTGAATCTTCTAAAAGCCGAAAACGCATCAGTTCATCTTTTTCGAGATTTCCATAAAAGCCAAAATCCTTAGATCTCACCTCCCGTGTTCTTCGAATTCTCTCTAGAGTATCTGCTTGTGCCGAATCTCGAAGGAAACTGAAGGTAAGTACTGATTCGTATGATTTCAATTTTTTTGGCTTTTTAAGGACTTTAGCCGAATGGCTATAAGAAAACTGACCTTGAGTTTTTCTCTTATTTTCGGCAATTCGGGATTTGAAAAGGAGTTAATCGCGTAGATTTCTAAGTCAAAGTTTAGTAACACTCGAATCGTGTTACTTTTGGGATTTCAAGGTAAGGAGATCTACTAATTTTTAACGTATAAAACCGAGTATTTATTAACCTTGGCCGAATGTAGAGGAGCCCAAATCTTCGCATTCTTCTGGCTTTTGGAGCAAGGTTTTAGACTAAAGGTTGTAGATCCGGATAGCAAGGATATTGACTAAGAGTGTAGTACTACGCGATATCAGGTGTGTAACTTCTCACACCATTAGATTGATTGCTAATATATATATATATGTAATACATCTGCTATACTCTGTTAAATGCCGAAATCCTGGCATAACGTTTGAAAACCCGAGAAGGGTAAAGGCTAAATATCAGGTTAGTGATTTCTGCCACTCATCAGTGAATGTTCCTGTTAAAAATGATATGTTTTATATGTTGATCTCTATGTATGCTTGGGGTTGGGTGATTGATAAAAGGGGAAGTGATATGTTCTAGTGGCTTATGCCATTTCAGCCTGGTGACCCTGTCACAATCTCTGTTTCTGGTGGCTTTTGCCATTTCAGCCTGGTGACTCTGTCACAACTTTGACGATGAGCAGCTAACTATAGCATGACTGCCATCAATGGTGTGTAGCGGTGTAGGTTGATTGTAGAAATCCCTAATGGTGTGATTGGCAGGTAAAGGTGGGGTGTAGCGGATGGAAACCTAGGATTGGGTTGGGTTTTATGTATGTTATCTATTATATTATGTTCTATATTCTGATTTGTGGGCTAAGGCCCAATCTGATGGTGCACGAGGGTTGCACACTGAATTTCGCGACTCACCCTATTATTTTAACAATTTCAGGTAGCACTTAGTTCATCGGACTGGGCTGGAGAGGAGAGCAAGGTGGCCATGCGATAGAGTACTGAGGATTCAGCAAAAGACTTTACTTTATCTATCTATTTTTAAGAAACTTGTTTCAAGTGGGTTTTATATTTCGTTGTAATAAGGCTTTGGGCCACTAGACTATTATTTATGTTTTGGTTTTATGTTGGGTTTTTCTTTAAGGGCATTTAAATTTTATGTTTGAACCAAGCTAAGACATGTACGAAATTTTGGTTTCTATTTAAAATTCATCAAGGCATTTTATAACTTTATACCTTATATGAATTTTTCAATTATTAAGTTTTCTGGTTAAAATGATTAAACACGATACTCGTTTTCCAAAATGTGACATGTTTTATAAGATTCCTTAGTGACATATCAGATTTGGTTGTTGTGTTGGGCCGGGTTTGGGGTGTTACAAATTGGTATCAGAGCCCGGTTCAAAATTCAACTTTAGGGGTTTTGGGCTCAAAATGTTTTCTAAAAATAGGTTTTGAAACATATATATGCATAAATCATACAGGAGGGTTTTCTCAGCATGGCACCTACGTCTCCGGCCCAAGTCTGCCAGGTAAGTATTCTGAACATTTGTGTGATATACATGTGGGCTTGATGGGCTTTATGGGACGTAGACTACTTAGATTAGAACTTGATGGACTCTAGGCTTAGCTAAAACAACTTCTTAAAACCCATAAGACTTAATTTCACTAAACAAACCCGTGAACGAGTTGCATGATTAGCATGTGGCAACAGGCATGTGCATGTCTAGGATTGGATCCGGAAGAGCCTGGTACTTAAGCAATCCTAGTGACTCACCTCCTCTTCGCTAGAATCCTACCTGGTGTGTAGTGACTGTTCACCCTAGCTGCGAGGATTTGTTGATGGGCCAAAATCCATAACTAAATCCCGAAAGGGACCAGCCACCCTATTTTCACAAAATTGCTAAAATATCCTTATTTTGAAAATTACCAAGATACCAATGATTTGAAAATATACCCCCAGATTTACGGAAATACCTCGATTTACAAAGTCAACGGTTTTAAAAAAAAAATGCAACACACAACATCAATCAAAAACCACAAACACTTGAACGCCACTAGTATTCTTTTAAAATCAAATTCTCTAAGACACCCCTATTTTTAAAAAAAATACCCTTAGTTCTGTAAAATTTTTGAAAATACCTTTGATTTGTAAAAATTTTCCAAAATACCCCTTTTTTGAAAAGTGACCAAAGTAACCCTGGCTTGTAAAATTACCAAATTGCCCTGATTTGTAAAATGACTAAAACACCCCGATTTATAAAATTACCAAAATACCCATGCTTCACAAAATTATCGAAATACCCTTATTTCACAAAATCACCAAGAAACCCTACTTTGGAAACTTACGAAAATACCCCTGTAGGATAAATTATGAAAATACCCTTGGGTAGTGAAAAGACAAAAATACCCCTACAGGATAAAACGTAAGTTCGTGAATGCTACTTGTATGTGGGGGTTGATGATTGAATGTGTGTGCTTCCTAGAACTAGGAGATGTGAACTTGAGACTGAATTGTAGTTATAGTTGCGAATTCGAAAGAACTACCCTTAAAACTACTATTCATAAAACTGTTCGTGGATAATCAGTGGAAGAAAATTAATGATTCATAAAATTTTTAATCAGATAAACGTCAATCAGAAAAATAAGTACAAGGGGTCGAGGACGTCCGCCGCGTGGTCGTGGTAGGGGTAGGAGGACTGTGTCAGAGCTAGTAGGGTCTGGCCACGAGTCAGGAAATGATATGCCGGACCTATCGGCTGTAGAGGGAGAATTTTAGGATGAGGCGCCCGGAGATGATGCAGTATCTCAGGTGATGTTGCGAGTCCTCGAAAGAGTTGCTGGGGCAGGCACGGGTTCAGGAGCCCAGAAATCTGTGTCTGAACTACTCCGGGCCAACGGAGCGGAGATGTTTAGGGGTGTTTCTGGTGTAGCCCCTAACACAGCTGAGTATTGGTTGGAAGTGACTGAGCGCATAATGGATGATTTAGATTTCACGATGGAGGAGAAGTTGAAGGGGGTCGTGTCTCTTCTCCGAGACGAGGCCTATCAGTGGTGGCTCACGGTGAAGGAGGGTACTACCATGGATCGGATTGACTTGGATTACTTTAAGGAATCATTTCAAGGGAGGTATGTTGGGGCTAGCTATGTGGACGGCCAGAGGAAGGCATTTCTGAATTTGGTGCAGGGAAGTAAATTTATGGCTGAATATGAGGCGGAGTTTCTACGCTTGAGTCGCTACGCTCGAGGAATGGTAGCAACTGAATATGAACATTGTGTGCGGTTCGAGGATGGACTGCGAAATGAGTTAAGGGTATTGATAGCTCCGCAGCAAGAGAGAGACTTTGCTGTCCTGGTTGAGAAAGTTAAGATAGCTGAGGAGGTAAAACGGACTGAAAGACAGGAAAGAGATAAGGAGCGGGGAAGGAATAAGAGTAGTTTTGAGCAGTCAGGAGCATTTGGGAATTTTCAGAAAAGGCCTAGGACTGATGGGCCAGCTCGTGCTCTGACGGGTCAAAATTGATCATGTAATTGGTGCAAGAAAGCACATTCCGGAGAGTGTAGAAGAAGAATCGGTGGATGCTTCAAGTGTGGATCCACGGAGCATATGATAAAGGACTGTCCACAGAAGGATCAGGTGCAGCCAGTCAGGCGAGGTTCTAATCAGGCTGGGAGAGGTGGTCAGCTAGTACAAAGGGGTCGTGGGACAGGTAGAGGAGGAAATGGGGCTGGTCGAGGTCGTGGGGCACCTGGTAGAGGTGCAGGTAATGTAGATGCGAGGCAGCCGGTCTAGTTTATACAGTTCATCGACAGGAAGAGGGTGACGCACCAGACGTCATAATCGGTACGTTTCTTATTACTGGTAACCCTATTTTTGCCTTGATTGATATTGGGTCAACCCACTCCTATGTTGCATGGTCGGTATCTGAGACCCTAAGTATAGATTCTGAAACAACTATTAAAAAGATAACTGTGGTTAGTCCCTTAGGACAATCCAGAATAGTGGACAAACTATTTAAGGATGTACCCTTAGAAACTCAAGGGGTACTGTTTCCGGCGGACTTAATGGAATTACCATTTGAAGAGTTTGATCTTATCCTAGGAATGGATTGGTTGATTAAACATCACGCTAAGTTGGATTGTGAGACCAAGCGTATGGTGTTGAGTACCCCGGAAGGCGAGGAGGTGGTTGTGTTAGGAGAAGGAAGGAATTATTTGTCCAACATGGTATCTGCGTTGAAGGCTATTAAGATGATTCGGAAAGGATGCAACGCATTTCTAACTTTTATCAGTGCTTTGGATGCTAAAGAGGTGACTATCGATGAGGTTCGAACAGTCAGGGATTTCGCGGATGTTTTCCGTAGGAGTTACTAGGATTACCCCCAGATCGCGAAGTGGAGTTTGGAATAGAGCTACTTCCGGGTACAGCTCCGGTGTCCATTGCTCCTTATAGAATAGCGCCGAAGGAGCTGGTGGAGCTCAAAGCTCAGATCCAAGAACTGTTGGATCGAGGGTTTATTCGACCGAATGTGTCTCCATGGGGAGCGTCGGTCCTATTCGTAAAGAAGAAGGACGGATCCATGCGTATGTGTGTGGGCTATCATCAACTGAATAAGTTAACGATTAAGAATAAGTACCCACTGCCAAGAATTGATGATCTGTTTGATCAGCTCAAAGGAGCTTCGATTTTCTCTAAGATTGATTTAAGGTCGGGTTATCATCAGTTAAAGGTGAAGGAAGGGGACATTCATAAGACAACATTTCGAACTCGCTATGGTCACTATGAGTTCTTGGTGATGCCGTTTGGGTTAACGAATGCGCCAGCAGTATTCATGGATATGATGAACCAGGTATTTCAATCATATCTTGATCGGTTCGTCGTGGTGTTCATCGACGACATCTTGGTTTATTCCAAGTCAGAAGAAGAGCATGATGAACATTTTCGTGTGGTATTGCGAACTTTGAGGGAGAAGCAGTTGTTCACAAAGTTCAGTAAGTGTGAGTTCTGGCTAAGGGAAGTAACTTTCTTAGGACATGTGGTTTCTGTAGAGGGAATTAGGGTGGACCCTCGGAAGATAGAATCCGTATTGGATTGGAAACCGCCAAAGTCTGTGGCGGAGATTCGAAGTTTCTTGGGTTTGGTCGGGTATTACAGAAGGTTTGTTGAAGGGTTCTCATTGATAATGGCACCTTTAACTAAGTTGTTGAGGAAGGGAGTATCATTTGTGTGGACCGACAAATAGCAGAGAGCTTTGAGAAATCGAAGAGAATTCTGACAGAAGCACCGGTGTTAATTCAACCAGAGGCGGGAAAAGAAATTACCGTCTACTGTGATGCGTCACACACAGGATTAGGGTGTGCGTTGATGCAAGATGGAAAAGTTGTTGCATATGCGTCTCGACAGTTGAGACCGCATGAATTGAACTACCCTATGCATGATTTGGAATTGGCGGCGGTAGTGTTTGCTCTGAAGATTTGGCGGCACTACTTGTACGGGGAGAAGTCGGTAATTTATACCGACCATAAAAGTCTGAAGTATCTCCTTACCCAGAAGGAGTTATATTTAGGACAACATAGGTGGATCGAGCTCTTGAAGGACTATGATTGCTCGATCAAATACCATCCGGGTAAGGCAAATGTGGTGGCAGATACGTTAAGCCGTAAGGTAGTATCGAAACTAAGAGTGATGTTCGCCCATCTGAGTTTATTTGACGATGGGAGTTTGCTAGCTGAGTTGCAAGTAAAACCAACATGGGTGAGTCAGGTTAAAGAGAAATAGTTAATGGATGATGTCCTGAGTGCTCGACTCTTGCAAGTGTGGGATGGTGGAATGGAGGATTATAGTCTGAAGAATGATGGAGTTTTGTGTTTCCGTGGGAAGGTTTGCATGCCAAAAGATGGGGAGTTAATGCAAATGATTCTTCAGGAATCGCATAGTAGTCCTTATGCTATGCATCTTGGAGGAGTTAAGATGTATCAGGATTTGCGAGAGCAATTTTGGTGGCCAGGTTTGAAGCGAGAAGTTACGGAATATGTGGGGAAGTGTTTGACGTGTCAGTAGGTCAAAGCTGAACACCAAGTGCCTTCGGGATTGTTGCAGCCAGTGAAGATTCCCCAATGGAAATGGAAAATAATCACGATGGATTTTGTTAGTGGGTTAGCCCTTACGTCCGCTAAGAAGGATTCAATTTGGGTGATTGTGGATCGACTGACGAAATCTGCTCACTTCATACCGATCCGTGGTGACTATTCTCTGCAGAAGTTGGCTAAGTTGTACGTGGCTAAGGTCATGAGACTACATGGTGTACTGGTGTCAATCATATCAGATAGGGACCCTAGATTCACGTCACATTTCTGGAAGGCTCTTCATCAATCAATGGGAACAAGGTTAGACTTTAGTACCGCTTTTCACCCACGCATGATGGTCGATCCGGAGGGTAATCGGATCTTGGAGGATATGCTAAGGGGTTGCATCATCGATTTTAGGGGTAGTTGGGAGGAGTATTTACCTTTGGCAGAATTCGCATACAATAATAGTTATCAAGCTAGTATTTAGATGGCGCCGTACGAAGCGTTATATGGAAGGAGATGTCGTACCTCTACTTGTTGGACGAAATTGGGTGAACGTCAGGTTTGGGTCCAGAACTAGTTTCGGATACGGAGGAGAAAGTTAAGTTAATACGGGCTTGGTTAAAGGAAGCGTCTGATCGGCAGAGGTCTTATGCGAATCTAAAGCGGAAGGAGGTGGAATTTATAGTAGGAGACTAAGTCTTTTTGAAGGTATCTCCATGGAAGAAGGTAATAAGGTTTGGACGGAAGGGTAAGCTAAGTCCCCGGTTTATTGGACCTTATCGGGTATTAGAACGTGTGGGGCCAGTGGCTTATCTTTTGGAGTTGCCTTCAGAGTTGGAACAGATACATGACGTGTTTCATGTCTCGATGCTGAGACTTTATCGATCTGATCTATCGCATGTGGTGCCGGTGGAAGAGATTGAAGTAAGGCCAGATTTATCCTTTGAGGAGGAACCCCTGCAAATCTTGGATCGATACGTAAAAGTATTGAAAAGGAAGTTCGTCCCTTTAGTCAAGGTTTTGTGGCGAAATCACGGCGTAGAAGAGGAGATGTGGGAGCTAGAGGATGTTATGCGATAGCAATATCCCCATCTCTTTTGATCAGGTAAATTTCGAGGCCGAAATTTATTTTAAGGGGGTAGAACTGTAACATCCTGAATTTCTAGGCTTGTGCATTTTGTGTAGTGTATGCTTAAAATATTAATTTAAGGATTTGAGGTGCAAATGGGGGCTCAGTTTTGGGCAGAGGCTTTGATTAAATATCTTGTTTAGACACTTTAGGGGCTTAAATTAAAGTGTTAGTAGTTTAATTGACATATTGGGCTTGTGGCCCAATAGTTAGGAGCACAGTAAAGGGGACCTATAAGTGGCGTCATTAGTGCATGAGGAGGGGCAAAATTTTAGCTGCTTGGAGCCCAAGTTAGAGGGCCAAATTCGGCACTTAAAAGGGGGACTAGGAGGGGACGGCACAAGGCTAGTTTTTAGGGAATTTTTAATATTTTTATTATATGGATATTATGCTGATAAAGGTGGGAGGAGTTGGTGATAATTGGGGCTATTTTTGAGGAGATAACAGATTAAGATAAGGGAAAAGGATAGGAGCTATCATGTGTTGCAGTGTTGGCCGAAAATCAAATTCAGTGAGGGGGAGGACTCGGTTTAGTATAGTCTAAGGGGGGTGCCGAAATTTTGAAGCCTCTCTTTTATTTTCTTTTCTCATCTTCTTCCTCTCAAAAGCCGAAAACCATCACCTTCTTCACCCTTTCTTCCTCTCTGAAATTTCCTGGTTAGCCGAATCTTTTAACCTCTATTGTTATTCTTCTTCTTATCTCTAAAAGCCGAAACTACATCTCTATTATTCTATTCTTCTCCTTAATATTCATTGGCCGAATCTCTCTTAGCCATCTCTTCAATTCTTGAATCTTCTAAAAGCCGAAAACACATCAGTTCATCTTTTCCGGGATTTCCATAAAAGCCGAAATCCTTAGATCTCACCGCCTGTGTTTGCTGAATTCTCTCTGAAGTATCTGCTTGTGCTGAATCTAAAAGGAAACTGAAGGTAAGTATTGATTCGTAAGATTTCAATTTTTTCCGGCTTTTTAGGGACTTTAGCCGAATGGCTATAAGAAAACTGACCTTGAGTCTCTTATTTTCGGCAATTCGGGATTTGAAAAGGAGTTAATCGTGTAGATTTCTAAGTTAAAGTTCAGTAACACTCGAATCGTGTTACTTTCAGGATTTCAAGGTAAGGAGATCTACTAATTTTTAACGTATAAAATCGGGTATTTATTAACCTTGGCCGAATGTAGGGGAGCCCAAATCTTCGTATATCTTCCGACTTTTGGAGCAAGGTTTTAGACTAAAGGTTGTAGATCCGGATAGCAAGGATATTGACTAAGAGTGTAGTACTACGCGTTATCAGGTGTGTAACTTCTCACACTATTATGTTGATTGCTAATATATATATATGTAATACATCTGCTATACTCTGTTAAATGCCGAAATCCCGGCAGAACGTTTGGAAACCCGAGAAGGGTAAAGGCTAAATATCAGGTTAGTGATTTCTGCCACTCATCAGTGAATGTTCCTGTTAAAAACGATATGTTTTATATGTCGATCTCTATGTATGCTTGGGGTTGGGTGATTGATGAAAGGGGAAGTGATATATTCTGGTGGCTTATGCCATTTCAGCCTGGTAACCCTGTCACAATCTCTGTTTCTGGTGGCTTTTTCCATTTTAGCCTGGTGACTCTGTCACAACTTTGACGATGAGCAGCTAACTGCAGCATGACTACCATCGATGGTGTGTAGCGGTGTGGGTTGATTGTAGAAATCCCCAATGGTGTGATTGGCAGGTAAGGGTGGTGTGTAGCGGATGGAAACCTAGGATTGGGTTGGGTTTTATGTATGTTATCTATTATATTATGTTCTATATTCTGATCTTTGGGCTATGGCCCAATCTGATGGTGCACGAGGGTTGCACACTGAGTTTCGCGACTCACCCTATTATTTTAACAATTTCAGGTAGCACTTAGTGTATCGAACCGGGCTGGAGAGGAGAGCAAGGTGGCCATGTGATAGAGTACTGAGGATTCAGCAAAAGACTTTACTTTATTTATCTATTTTTAAGAAACTTGTTTTAAGTGGGTTTTATATTTCGTTGTAATAAGGCCTTGGGCCACTAAAATATTATTTATGTTTTGGTTTTATGTTGGGTTTTTCTTTATGGGTATTTAAATTTTATGTTTGAACCAAGCTAAGACATGTACGAAATTTCGGTTTTTATTCAAAATTCACCCAGGCATTTTATAACTTTATACCTTATATGAATTTTTCAATTATAAGTTTTCTGGTTAAAATGATTAAACCCGATACTTATTTTCCAAAATGTGACATGTCTTATAAGATTTCTTAGTGACATACCAGATTCGGTTGTAGTGTTTGGGCCGGGTTTGGGATATTACAGCCACGTATACTATTATTAGCGGCTAGTCTGCGTTATTGGTGTACTGGTTAGGTGGGTTGACTTGGTCCCCACAAGTGTGTTGGTTGGTACCGGTGGTGTGTTGGTTGGACTGGGTTAGGTACATATTTGTTTTGCATATCATAGGGCTTTGGCCCAGACTGTTATTGAATAGGGCTTCGGCCCAGACCGTAATTGAATAGGGCTTAGGCCCAGATTGTTACTGAATAAGGCTTAGGCCCAGATTGTTACTGTATGGGCTTAGGCCCAAACTGTGGGTGTAATAAGGAGATTACATACTGAGTTCTCGTAACCCACCCGTCCTCTTTAACTGTGTAGGTAATCCCCAGCCTTAGAGGATTTCGAGCTGCGAGGGACTCGGAGATGGCCACACGTCTACTTTATTTTAGTTTACTTTACTTTAATTTTTGGGTTAATAATTTTTGTAATAAGGCCATTGGAATTATTTTTAACTTTTATTTGGTATTTCTTTAATTACTGCTAATTTATTAAACACGGGTTTTAAAACAATAACTACTGTTTTTAAAATATCATGTTTCCGCAACTGTTTAAACCAAACTTCCATAACAGGCAAGGTTTTAAAAATAAAATAATATATGCATAATAATATTTTTGAAAAGGAATGATTTTGAGTAAAACTTGTTTTGTTAATAAGCGACGCAAAGCGGGATTTTTAAGCAGTAGAAAGTTTTGATTCGTAGATGCGTTTTCCAACGAACACAAAGTTTTCAAAACAACACCTGATGTTGCACGCTAGATCCGGTCATAACATCTAGGCCGGGTGTGGGGTGTTACATTATTCTTATGTTTGCTTTAATATAGTTATTTTATTATTTGTATCATTCGTTAATTTACATTATTCTTTCCTTAATTGTTTATGTTAGTGCTAATTGTTATTATGACCTGTAACTTTAGTAAATTGCACTTTTTAGTAATAACTTAGTGCTACTTTTTTCAAATCTTTGTTTAAAAAATATCTATCTCCTTTAATTACCACATTTTATCCAAAAGTTTTTCTTAAATAAGGCAATGTTTTGTATTTAGGAATTCGGGAAATAGTGCCCGAACGTGCTGGGTTACGATTTTCCGTTTGACTAAATAACTAAATAACTAAATATCCTTTTAATGAATTTGGTAAATCATGAGATGATTTTGGTTACGAGGGTTTAAAACATCATGTCCTAACATGCTGGATGTGATGTTTGTATTCTTTCGGAACAAAGGAATCTCAAGTTCCAACTCAAATTGTTCAAGTTTTCAAAGAAATCACGTTTTCAAATCTTTTCGAATTTTCGACATTAGGACAATAACTAATCAATCTGGTACCAATTTTGGGCATTACGAGGGTGCTAATCCTTCCTCGTACGTAACCGACTCCGAACCCATTTTCTTGAATTTCGTAGGCCAAAATCAATATTTTGAAATAAAGGGTTTTATAAGGTGATCTGATCACATCTAAGCAAAAAGGGATTGGTGGTGACTCCTATTTTTTGTTTTTTTAAAAAAAAAAGTCGACCCCATTTTTTCAAAATCAATTAAAAATGGTTTCGACAGTACTGAAAGGCTTTAAGCCTAATTTACTGGCAGCTCAGTTGCAAACTACTGTATTGTGCCGCATTCGGTACTACTTGGGGTGTAGGGATGGGTGGGTTGATTATATCCCCACATGGAGTGTAGGGTTGGACGGAGATGGTGTGTAGAGGCTAGTTGGGTAGGATTTTGCTATTGCATAACTTTACTCATCGATCTTCGTGATGGGCTAAGGCCCTACGCATTTGACATCAGATTTGAAATGGGCTAAGGCCCAAACCATCATCGATCTTCGAAAGGGCTTAGGCCCAAGACTGTTCAACTGTGCACTGTGAATATTGATTGTTTGTTTGTTTCTCTGGATTACACACTGAGTTTACGTAAACTCACCCTTTTTGTTTAATGTGCACAGGTAATCCCCAGACTTAAATGGATCGATGCGACGGAGGACTCAACAGTGACCACAGTAATTTTTGGACTTCATGGTTTTCAATTTACGATTTATGATTTGATTATTATTGATTATTTGGGTTGTAATTTAAGGACCCTTTGGGACTTTGGTTTTAAATTTGAGTTTTATTTATTTATTTTACTTTATGGGTTTATACCTGCTGGTCGAATGAAATTCAGTTTTCAAAGAGTTAAAGTAATTTCTAAATGCATGATCACCTAAACTGTTTTATTAAAGCTTCCGCAACGAGGAATGTTTCAAAATAAATGTTTTAAAGGAATAAAGACGACTTCCTAAGTTCTAACAAAGGTTTACTAAAGATAATAACATAGAATGTTTATCGTAACAACGAGGTTTCAAAAACACTATCGTGTGACATTGCTAGATACGACCATAACGTCTAGGCCAGGTTTAGGGTGTTACATTTAGTAGTATCAGAGCCAGGTTACAAAACTCGACTGTGGATTATGAATTTTATAAAAAAATGGGCTTTCAAAAAATTGATTGATTTCTAAATGATTTGAAATGTTCTTACTATGTAAGTGGTACACCGAGTCTCTGATGCCGATCTTGTAAGTATTCTGAACTGTGATTTGTTTTAAACTGAAATTATTATGGATAGTATATTCTGAAACTACTATAGGTAGTAAACTACACTGAAAACACTCTAGTTAGTGTATACTAAAAATTGTAGAGAACTTGAAAACTGTAGTGAGACTGTAATTTACGAAAACGAACTCTGAGTAATCGATACTGCTTTACATAAAACATTTGTTAATAAACACTGAAACTGTAACTGATTCATAAAACTCTTAATATAGATAAACGTGATTAGATAATGAGCGCACGAGGTATCTGCGGACAAGGTACCAGAGGCCGAGGTAGAAGTCGCAGAGGAGCTCGAGCTGAGTCCTCTTCATTGGGTAGCATACCGAATTTGGATATGAGTGAGACGCCAGTGTCACCTGCTACTGAGATTGGGTCTCAAAATCGCATGGCTGGGGATGACGCATTATCCCAAGCTATGCTAAGGATTTTGGAGAGGGTCGCTGGGCCCAATACTAGATTTAAGGGCCGAGGTTCGATTATGGAACGATTTCGATCCAATGGAGCTGAGCTTTTCAGGAGTGTCACTATAGTTGCCCCTAATGTGGCCGAGTACTAGATTGAGGCCACAGAGAGGATTATGGATGATTTAGATTGCACCCCTAAGAAGAAATTAAAGGGTGCAGTCTCACTACTGCGGGCTGAGGCTTATCAGTGGTGGCTTACTGTTAAGGAGGGCACTCAGCCCGAACGTCTGACCTGGGAGTTCTTTAAGACCTCCTTCCAGGGAAAATATATGAGAGCCGATTATATGGATGCCCGTAGGAGGGAGTTTTTGAATCTGGCACAGGAAGATCGATCAGTGGCCGAGTATGAGACCGAGTTTTTGAGACAGAGCTGCTATGTACGAGGTATGGTGGCATCAGAGTATGAATGATGTGTTCGCTTTGAGGATGGCCTCAGGGATAACTTGAGGATTGTGATAGCTTCGCAGAGGGAGCAAGATTTTCCTGCCTTGGTCGAGAAGGCGAAGATCGTCAAGGAAGTTAAGCGTACTAAGTGCCAAAATCGCAATAGAGAGAGAGGTAGGAACAAGAGGGATTCGGAGCCCTCGAGTTCTGTACAGAGGCCTAAGAAAAAGGTCAGAGCTGATGGGCCAGTTAGAGTTGGGCCCCTTGTTGCTGCTACTAGACTGTAGTTATGTACTGATTGTGGTAGATGCCATCAGGACAAGTGTTGGAAGAGGACTGGGGCAATCTATAAGGGTTAACAAGCTCTTTAGAGATGTTCCTTTAGAGGTTCAAGAAGAAATCTTTCTGGCTGATCTGATGAAGCTTCTCTTTGGGGAGTTCGATTTAATTCTGGAATAGACTGGTTGGTCAAGCATCGTGTTAGCTTGGACTGTGCGACTAAGAGGGTCGTACTGAGGACTGAAGATGATAAGGAGGTAGTCATGATTGGAGAACATCAGAATTAATTAACTAATGTGATCTCTGCACTGGTGGCAGAGAAGATGGTTCGTAAGGGATGTGAGGTATTCTTGGCCTATGTAACTGAAACACCCCACACCCGGCCCATGAGCCTGAACCAGATCTGGTATGTTCCTTAAGAAAATCAGTTTCAAAATTCTTTGTTACTTAGAGAAAATTTGTGTATTTTGAGAAAATATTGGTTTGGGTTGGGCTTAGATTGAAAGCCCACTTGTCTTACTTAGAAATCTTTTAATTAGGGTGACAAAATAATTTAGGATTTTAAATAATTAATTCTACTAGGACTTTAAATCCAAAAAAAAATAGTTCGTAACATAGTAAATAAAAATTTAAACAGAAATAAAGAAATTCAACTTGGGCCTTATGGCCTTATTACATCAAATAAAACCCAATAATAAAATTCAAAGTACTTAAAAAATATAATGTCCAAATGAAGTAAAATAATCCTTCTTGAGCATGGCCACCACTAAGCTCCTTCCTACCCGGTCCATTCTTTGTGCATCACACAAAAATAGTCCCACAATGAGGTGAGTCAACGACTCAATGTGCACACAATACTAACATTCAACAAATCGGGCATACAAGTTCATATCGAGTTGATTCATATACAATTAAATGATGCAAGCCAAACCCAAGCCTATTTATCCATCCGCTACACACCACCAATTCACCGCCAATCACACCGTGGGGACTACTAAGTCAACCCTCCATCCGCTACACACCATCGAAAGCGATCGCTGCGATCGGCGTGCTCATCGCCCATATAATTTGTGTTATTAGACACCATATTCAGATAGTGTAACCGAAGTTACCAAATTCAGATAATGTAACCGGTTACCATATTCATATTATGTGACCGTAGTCACCATATTCCGTTAGTGAGACCAAAGTCAACACCTTCTTCCCCTTTCACATATAGCCCAAAATGCCCCAAATATTATTATATCATGCATAACATACTTATTTCTCATTCATGTTACTATTCACATGTTCAAAATATATCATATTCGTAATCCTATCGTAAGTAGGAAACGTGCACAGGTACTCTTTACCACATTTGTGGTACTTAGCCACATTCTCATTCTTATGCATATTCATATATTAAAATAATTATTGCCATAATATATTGAAAGTTCTTGTGAGTACACACTGATTTGCTTAATAGGTTCCTTGATATCTGAAGAAATCGATCATTTGCTTTAGATCTCAATCCCTATATTCGGCCAAATTATTTAAACACATAAATAAACCTTTTTGACCTTAAAACCAAATCCTAGTAGGATTTGTATTTCTAAAGAATAAACCTTGGCCGATTGGATCTATGGACTTACCTTAAAATTTCCAAATCCAGAATGTAATCCTTGCCTTGTATGTCCATGCCGAAATTCCTATAGTTTCATGTTAGACTTAAATCTCACATATAATCCATAACTTTGACCAAATATGTGTAGATCTTACCTTAGATTCTTGAATCCCGAATGATCTCTTCCTTGTAGTTGATAGCACTAGAAATCCCAAAACACTCCTTATAGTTTCAGCCACAAAAATAATAACATTAGCCTCTATGTTTGACTTAAAGAGGAGAATAATCGATAACCACAAGATTCTTACCTTTTGAATTCAACAGATCTTTCCCCGACAACTTGCTTGAGAGATTCGGCTTTGGCGAAATTTGACTTTTGATACTATGAAGAATTCGGCTAGGTTGGATTGTGTTTTTGATTTTGAAAAAAGAAGAAAAGAAAAAGAGAGAGGAGGCTAGGGAATTCGGCTAGACAAAAGAAAAGAGAAGAGAACCCTAAAAATTTCAGAGAGATGAGAAGGAAGCAAAAAATTGATGAGTAGCCCTCCTGCCTTCCTTTTATAGCCGAAATTATCAGCTAGGGAGTCCCTTACTTGGCCACCACTCCTCTATCTGATAGCTTTATCTTTTATTTATCATAAATAAAAGAGTTTAATCCATTATTTAACTCCTCTGAATAATCCTAAAAAAAATCCTCTATTATCTTCAGAAATTGCCGAATTTTAAAGGGATTTAAACTCCTTTTTTTTCTAGAAGCCTTGCCGTCCACTCTTGTATACGGAAGCAAAAATAAAACTTCATTTATTTGCTTCCCTTGTGACTCGAACCAGGCCCCATGCCTCTTGCACATGGCGCCATTTCCATAGGCCCTAAGTGCCATCTTGAGCCACTTTTCCTAGCTTTGTTTGTGTGTCAAATTTCACCAACTTTTTCTTTTAAGGCCATCTTGCCCTTATTTCCTATTTTAAACTTTAAAATTTGACATTTCTGTATCATTTCTAAGTTTCCTAAAATTTTCGATCGGCTCTGTTTACTTGCCATTTTCTTACATTTCAAGTTTCCTAAAATGTATACTTTCCATTTTGAACCATTTCCATTTTCATTTCTTAGTATCCAAAAATGTGTACTTTCCATTTTGAACCATTTCCTTACATTTCTGGGTTTCCTAAAATGTTCATGTCCTAATGCATTTCCAGGTTTCCAAAAATGTTCAGGTTTCCAAAATTGTTCAGGTTTCCAAAAATGTTCATTTCCATTTCCATGCATTTCCATACATTTCTGAGTTTCTAAAAATATCAAAAATTTATTCATAATGCTTAAGACTTGTCATTTCATACTATTAAACCGAAAATGCATAGGCCCTTTCCAGGATGTTACAGTTCTACCCCTCTTAAACAAAATTTCGTCCTCGAAATTTCCTAACTAAACAACTGAGGGTATTGTTGTCGCATTGTCTCTTCTGACTCCCACGAAGCTTCTTCCGATCCATGGTTGCGCCATAACACCTTGACTAGAGGTACTGACTTCCTCCGTAGTACTTTCACATCACGTTCCAAGATTTGAATCGGCTCTTCCTCGTAGGATAAGTCCGGCCTTAGCTCCACTTCTTCAACAGATACCACATGAGATGGATCCAATCGATAGCGACGTAGCATGGACACATGGAAAACATCATGCATCTGCTGCAACTCTGGTGGCAACTCTAATTGGTATGCCACTGGCCCAACTCGCTTCAGTACTCGATAAGGCCCTATAAACCTTAGGCTTAACTTCCCTTTTCGACCGAACCTCATTACCTTCTTCCAAGGTGAGACTTTCAGAACACTTGGTCTCCCACTTCAAACTCAATTTCCTTCCGCTTAAGGTGCGCATCGACTTACGCTGTCGAGGCTTCCTTCAACCTTGCCCGAATTAACTCAACTTTCTCTTGGTTTACGCCACTAACTCCGGACCCAAAACTCGGCGTTCTCTAACTCGGTCCAACAAGTAGGAGTTCTACACTTTCGACCATACAATGCTTCGTATGGTGCCATCCGAATGCTTGCACGATAGCATTGTTGTTGTAGCGAACTTCGGCTAGAGGCAAGTAATCTTCCCAACTTCCTCGGAAATCCATCACACAGCCTCTCAGCATATCCTTCAACACTTGTATAACTCGTTCAGACTGCCCGTCTGATTGTGGATGAAAAGCCGTCGTGAAGTCCAACTTAGTGCCTAACGCTTGATGAAGTGCCTTCCAAAACCGAGACGTAAACCTTGGGTCTCGATCGGAGATGATCGATACTGGTACCCCATGTAACCTTACGATCTCTGCCACATACAACTTTGCTAATTTCTGGAGAGAATAGTCAACCTTCACCGGAATAAAGTGCGCGGACTTGGTCAAACGATCCACTATCACCCATATTGAGTCCTTCTTAGTAGGCGTAAGGGGAAGCCCACTAACGAAGTCCATGGTAATTCTTTCCCACTTCCATTGGGGAATCTCAATTGGTTGAAGTAATCCCGATGGAACTTGGTGTTCAGCCTTAACTTGCTGACACGTTATACATTTTCCCACGAATTCAGTCACTTCCCGCTTAAGATCAGACCACCAAAATTGTTCTCTTAGATCCCTATACAGCTTAATACCTCCGGAATGCATGGCATAAGGGCTACCATGCGCCTCCCAAAGAATCCTTTGTCTCAACTCCTTATCCCTTGGCATACAGACTTTTCCTTTGTAGCATAGTACTCCATCATCATTGACGTCATAATCTTTTACTTCTCCATTCTGTACTTGCTGTAACTTAACACTTAGATCCTTATCTGCCAACTGGCCCTCTTTCACCTCATTCAGCCATGTGGGCTTGATCGTAGTCATCGCCAGCAGGCTTCCATCATCATATAGACTTAAGTGAGCGAACAAAGCCTTTAAATCGACGACACAACCTTCCTACTCAGGGCATCAGCTACCACATTTGCCTTGCCCGAATGATATTCTATCGAACAATCGTAATCCTTCAACAACTCCACCCACCTTCGTTGCCTCAAGTTCAACTCCTTACGAGTCAACAAGTACTTAAGGCTCTTGTGGTGCAGTGTAGATAACTCCACCTTTCTCCATAAAGGTAGTGCCTCCAAACCTTGAGGCGAAAACCACTGCTTTGCTAGTTCCAAGTCATGGGTTGGATAATTAACCTCATGAGGCCTTAACTGCCGAGACGCATAAGCGATCACTTTTCCATCTTGCATTAGCACACAGCCTAATCCCGTGTGTGATGCATCACAATATACTACAAAATCCTTGCCTGCCTCCGGCTGAATTAACACCGGAGCTTCCGTCAGCACCTTCTTAAGCTTTTCAAAGCTCTCCTGTTGCTTATCCGTCCATACAAAGGGTACTTCCTTCCTTAGCAGCTTTGTCAAAGGCGCGGCTATTGACGAGAATCCTTCTACGAACCTTCTGTAATAGCTTTGCCAATCCTAAGAAACTTGGTTTCACCACGCACCTAGGTGTGGTTTCCAATCCAACACCGCTTGATCTTCTTAGGGTCCACTCTTATTCCTTCGGCGGATACCACATGTCCTAAGAATGCCACCTCCTTAAGCCAAAATTCACACTTGCTGAATTTGGCATAGAGCTTCTTCTCCCTTAACACCTCCAACACATCTCGGAGATACTCATCATGCTCCTCCTCCGACTTGAGTACACCAAAATATCGTCAATAAACACAACGCACGAACTTATCCGGTAGGGTTGGAAAACCCGATTCATCATGTCCATGAACGCGGTTTGGGCGTTAAACAACCCAAACGGCATCACTACAAATTCAAAATGACCGTATCTTGTCCTAAAAGCGGTCTTATGAATGTCGACCTTCTTCACCTTCAATCGGTGATATCCAGGCCTTAGGTCTATCTTGAGAACACACAGTGCCCCTTTTTCATTTGGTCGAACAAGTCGTCTATCCTTGGCAATGGATACTTGTTCTTGATGGTCAGTTTGTTCAACTGACGATAATCTATGCACATACGTATAGTCCCGTCCTTCTTCTTCACAAACAAGACCGGTGCTCCCCACGGAGACACACTAGGTCGGATGAACCCACGATCCAACAACTCTTGGATTTGAGCCTTGAGCTCTACTAACTCCTTTGGCGCCATTCGATGCGGAGCAATTGATCTGAGGAGCTGTTCCGGTAACAAGTCTATTCCAAATTCCACCTCCTATCTGGGGTATTCACAGTAATTCATCTGGGAACACATCTACGAAGTCCCTTACCGTCCTAACTCCATGAATACCTTCATCTTTACCTCCCAACGCACTTACGAAGGCTAAGAACGCCTCGCATCCCTTCCTAACCATTTTTCCAGCCTTCAGCGCCGAAACTACGTTAGACAAGTAGTTCCTCCTTTCTCCGATCATCACTACTACCTCATCCTCGGGGGTTCTTAGTTCCATACGTTTAGCCGCACAATCTAACACGGCTCGATGTTCTACTAGCCAATCCATTCCAAGTATAAGCTTAAACTCTCCGAAGGGTAACTCTATTAAGTCAGCCTGAAAGTTCACTCCCTAAATCTCTAGGGGTACATTCCGAAAGATCTTGTCTACCACTACGGTTTGGCCTAATGGGCTTACTATAGTCATCTGTCTATCAGAGAGTTCTGAGTCTAGGCCTAGTGTTTCCGCTACACTACATGCAACATAGGAATGGGTCGAGCCCACATCAATCAAAGCAAAATAGGGTTTGTCAAAAATAAAGAACGTACCGGTTATTACATCCGGTGCGTCACCATCTTCCCTCCGGCGAACCGCATAAACCAAACCCGGTTGCCTTGTCTCAGCATTTGCAGCACCTCGGCCCTGTGCTCCACGGCCTCTGCCAGCACCATTCTCTGTTGGCCGAACCACGACCCCGTTGAGGCTGCTATCTGCCTCTACCAGCCTGACTAGCATTCTGAGCTGCCGATCGGCTCTCATCTGGTTGCTTGGGACAATCCTTAAGCATATGGTCCTTGGACCCACACTTGAAACATCCTCCCGTCTTTCTCCAACATTCTCCCAAGTGCCTCTTTCCACAATGCTCACAAGAGGCGTCTTGCCACGCCGTGTACCTTGTTGATTCCATGGCCCGTCGACTCTAGGCCTCTTATGACCCTTTCCAGATGGCCCAAAACCTCTTTTGGGCTTATTCCTATCTACAGCCTGTTTGGTAGCATCCTTGATTCCCTCGGCCACCTTTGCCTTTTCTACCAAAGCAAAAAATTCCCGCTCCTGATGTGGTGCTATCAACAGTCTCAAATCGTCCCTCAGTCCGTCCTCAAAATGGACACAGCGCTCATGCTCAGTTGCTACTACTCCTCGAGCATAGCGGCTCAACCTCAGAAATTCTGCCTCGTATTCTGTGACAGACTTACTCCCTTGCACCAATCCCAAAAAAGCCTTTCTTTGTTCATCCGTATACCTGGTTCCCACATATTTCTTTTGGTACGTTTCCTTAACGTACTCCCAGGTCAGATCCTCAGCCGTGGCACCATCTCGCACAGTTAACCACCATTGATACGCTTCATCGCGTAATAGTGCCACCATTCCTTTCAACTTCTCCTCAGGGGTCAAGTCGAGCTCATCCATGATGCGCTCCGTCGCTTCCAACCAGTACTCAGCTGTACTGGGTGCCACTCCCGACACTCCACGAAACATCTCGGCTCCATTAGCTCGGAGCCATTCAGGCACAGATTTTCGGGTTTTCGAATTTCCACCCGCACCAGTCACCAATTCCAAAACTCATAGCCTGACTGCGACACGACATCCTCCCCGTCGAGAGCTTGTCGCTTTCGGCCTACACACCAGGGGTGGTGGTGGCGGTGGTATCTCATTGTCAGAACCCTGACCCGATCTAACAGGTTCCGACACGGTTATCCTTCCTCTACCTCGTCCACGACGACCACGTCCTCTGGAACTCATTTTCTAGCGTCGAGATCTGATTAAGGAATTTTATGAATTAGTATTCTTGTTTCACTTTATTACCCGTGAAGATGTTTTATGAAAAAGAATTTAAGAGTGGTTCTTTCGTAGTCATACAAGCACACAGTCTTTTATTCATTCATCCATCCATCAAACAATTATGAACTTTCGTTCATTCAGAGAAACGTTGTAATTTTCATCGTTGTTGTTTTTTCCACTACCTAGGGGTATTTTCGTAATTTTGTCCTACAGGGGCATTTTCGTAATTTTGCAAAACAAAAAGTTCCTCAGTGATTTTGTCAAAAGTATTTTGGTAATTTTAAAGTCCCGGTGTAAATTTGGAAAAATTTTGAAATCCAGGGGTATGTCGGTAATTTTTGTCCTCGGGGGAATTTTGGTAATTTTCCAAAAACCAGGGTAATTTGGTAAAATTTAGTAAGTTAGGGATATTTCAAAAGTTGTAAAACTTTATGGGTTCTTTTTGAAAGTTTTATTTTCCAAAACGGTGATGTTACAAAAATTTTGGAAATCAGGGTCATTTTGGTAATTTTGTAAGTTAGGGGCAATTTTGTAATTTTCCAAAAATCAAGGTATTTTGATATTTTACAAATTAGGGTTTTTGAATGTTTATAAAATAATGAAGTTTTGGCAAAATCGTTGAGAAGTTTGACAATTTGTGAATCAAGGGCATTTTGGTAATTTTACCACTAGGGGTATTTTTGTAATTTTTTGAAAATCAGAAATTTTTTTTTCGGAAGATCTTGTAAAGATAGTTTTCACCAATTAAAAGAGTGATTTTAAAAAGTTTTAAAACTAGGGTTTTATTGTTTTGTTCTTCTTTTTTTTCAAAACATGGCTAGTTCCCTTTCGGGTTTTAGTCATTATGTTTAGCCTATAACCGAGCCCTCTTTGGTCAGGGTGAACCAAAGCTACGCACCAGGCAGGATACGAATGGAGAGGAGGTGAGTCACGCGGACTGCTTAAATACCAAGCTCCCATCGAAACCATTCCTAGACATGCGCACAGAGGTTGCCACACCACTGAGCCTTCTGAGTTAGGGTGAACCGAAGCTATGCACCAGGTAGGATTCCTGCGAAGAGGAGGTGAGTCACTAGGACTGCTTAAATACCAGGCTCTTCCAGATCCAATCCTATACATGCGTACAGGGGTTGCCACACCCTAATCTCAGTGACTTAGCCATAGGTTTGTTAAGTTCATTAAGTCTTATGGGTTACGTGTTTGAGTAATCTAGCCACTGGGTTCAAATTCCTATCATTCTATTCTACGTTCCATGCCTTTCCTACCCTTCTAAGGTTCATAATATAGTTCACATAATCACCCAAAAGAGTTAAGGGTACTTGCCTGGTGGACTGCGGGTCGGAGACTTAGGTGCCATGCCAGAAAACCTGCTTATTTCAAAAAAAATCATTTGGGCTCGAATTAAAAACGTTTTGGGCCTTAGCCCACAGGCCGAGAGTTGAAAACTGGGCTCTAATACCAAACTGAAACACCCCACACCCGGCCCACGAGCCTGAACCGGATCTGGTATGTTCCTTAAGAAAATCGGTTTCAAAATTCTTTGTTACTTAAAGAAAATTTGTGTATTTTGAGAAAATATTGGTTTGGGTTGGGCTTAGATTGAAAGCCCACTTGTCTTACTTAGAAATTTTTTAATTAGGGTGACAAAATAATT
Organism: Gossypium bickii; assembly: GCA_025503065.1. Classification (NCBI taxonomy): domain Eukaryota; kingdom Viridiplantae; phylum Streptophyta; class Magnoliopsida; order Malvales; family Malvaceae; genus Gossypium; species Gossypium bickii. The sequence goes on from CP106716.1 coordinate 82,911,656, forward strand.
TAGGGTTTTAAATAATTAATTCTACTAGGATTTTAAATACAAAAAAAATAGTTCGTAACATAGTAAATAAAAATTTAAACAGAAATAAAGAAATTCAACTTGGGCCTTATGGCCTTATTACATCAAATAAAACCCAATAATAAAATTCAAAGTACTTAAAAAAAATATAATGTCCAAATGAAGTAAAATAATCCTTGCTGAGCATGGCCACCACTAAGCTCCTTCCTAGCTAGGTCCATTCTTTGTGCATCACACAAAAATAGTCCCACAATGGGGTGAGTCAACAGACTCAATGTGCACACAATACTAACATTCAACAAATCAGGCATACAAGTTCATATCAGGTTTATATTCATATACAATTAAATGATGCAACCCAAACCCAAGCCTACTTATCCATCCGCTACACACCACCCGTACCTGCCAATCACACCGTGGGGACTACTAAGTCAACCCTCCATCCGCTACACACCATCGAAGCGATCATTGCTGCGATCGACGTGCTCATCGCCCATATAATTTGTGTCATTAGACACCATATTCAGATAATGTAACCGAAGTTACCAAATTCAGATAATGTAACCGAAGTTACCATATTCATATTATGTGACCGTAGTCACCATATTCCGTTGGTGAGACCAAAGTCAACACCTTCTTCCCCTTTCACATATAGCCCAAAATGCCCCAAATATTATTATATCATGCATAACATACTTATTTCTCATTCATGTTACTATTTACATGTTCAAAATATATCATATTCGTAATCCTATCAGAAGTAGGAAACGTACCTGGGTACTCTTTACCACATTTGTGGTACTTAGCCACATTCTCATTCTTATGCATATTCATATATTAAAATAATTATTGCCATAATATATTGAAAGTTAGTGTGAGTACACACCTGCTTTGCTTAATAGGTTCCTTGATATCCCGAAGAAATCGATCTGTTGCTTTAGATCTCAATCCCTATATTCGGCCAAATTATTTAAACACATAAATAAACCTTTTTAACCTTAAAACCAAATCCTAGTAGGATTTGTATTTCTAAAGAATAAACCTTGGCGATTGGATCTATGGACTTACCTTAAAATTTCCAAATCCAGATGTAATCCTTGCCTTGTATGTCCATCCGAAATTCCTATAGTTTCATGTTAGACTTAAATCTCACATATAATCCATAACTTTGACCAAATATGTGTAGATCTTACCTTAGATTCTTGAATCCCGAATGATCTCTTCCTTGTAGTTGATAGCACTAGAAATCCCGAAACCCCCCTTCAGGTTTCAGCCACAAAAATAATAACATTAGCCTCTATGTTTGACTTAAAGAGGAGAATAATCGATAACCACAAGATTCTTACCTTTTGAATTCGGCCGGATCTTTCCCGACACTTTGCTTGAGAGAGATTCGGCTTTGGCAGAATTTCGGCTTTTGATGCTATGAAGAATTCGGCTAGGTTGGATTGTGTTTTTTTTATTTTTGAAAAAAAAAGAAGAAAAGAAAAAGAGAGAGGAGGCTAGAGAATTCGGCTAGACAAAAGAAAAGAGAAGAGAACCCTAAAAATTTTGGCAGAGATGAGGAGGAAGCAAAAATTGATGAGTAGCCCTCCTGCCTTCCTTTTATAGCCGAAATTATCAGCTAGGGAGTCCCTTACTTGGCCACCAGTCCTCTATCTGATAGCTTTATCTTTTATTTATCATAAATAAAAGAGTTTAATCCATTATTTAACTCCTCTGAATAATCCTAAAAAAAATCCTCTATTATCTTCATAAATTGCCAAATTTTAAAGGGATTTAAACTCCCTTTTTTTTTCTAGAAGCCTTGCCGTCCACTCTTAGCCTTCTGGAAGCAAAAATAAAACTTCATTTATTTGCTTCCCTTGCGACTCGAACCCAGGCCTATGCCTCTTGCACATGGCGCCATTTCCATAGGCCCTAAGTGCCATCTTCAGGCCACTTTTCCTAGCCTGTTTGTGTGTCAAATTTCACCAACTTTTTCTTTTAAGGCCATCTTGCCCTCATTTCCTATTTTAAACTTTAAAATTTGACATTTCTACATCATTTCTAAGTTCCCTAAAATTTTCGATCGGCTCTGTTTACTTGCCATTTTCTTACATTTCCAAATTTCCTAAAATGTATACTTTCCATTTTTGAACCATTTCCATTTTCATTTCTTAGTTTCCAAAAATGTGTACTTTCCATTTTTGAACCATTTCCTTACATTTCTGGGTTTCCTAAAATGTTCATGTCCTAATGCATTTCCAGGTTTCCAAAAATGTTCAGATTTCCAAAAATGTTCATTTCCATTTCCATGCATTTCCATACATTTCTGAGTTTCCAAAAATATCAAAAATTTATTCATAATGCTTAAGACTTGTCATTTCATACAATTAAACCGAAAATGCATAGGCCCTTTCCAGGATGTTACAGTAAGTGTTTCAGATTTTAGGAATTCTATAGTTATGGATATCAGAACGGTAAAAGATTTTTCGGACATCTTTCCTGAGGAGATACCGGGGTTACCTTCGAATCACGAGTTGGAATTTGGGATTGAGCTACTTCTGAGTACAACTCCGGTGTCCATCGCTCCCTATCGAATGGCATCGAAGGAGCTTGTGGAGCTTAAGACTCAGATTCAGGAGCTGAGCTATTGATTTCTGAGGTAGTTGGGAGGATTATCTACCACTAGCAGAGTTCGCCTGTAATAAAAGTTTCCAGTCTAGCATCTAGATGGCACTTTACGAGGTACTGTATGGTCGTAAGTGTTGCACTCCTTTATGTTGGACTGAGTTGGGCGAGAGACGTGTTCTGGGTCCTGAGTTGGTTTCTGAGACAGAGGATAAGATTAGACTAATTCGGGATCGACTAAAAGCAGCTTCTGATAGACAGAAATCCTATGAAGCGACGTGAGATTGAGTATTCGGTGGGGACTTTTTATTCCTTAAGGACTCGTCATGGAAGAAGGTAATGAGGTTTGGTCGTAATGGCAAGTTGAGCCCTAGGTTTATTGGACCTTACCGTATTTTAAAGCGAGTGGGACCAGTCGCTTATCAGTTGGAGCTACCTCCAGAGTTGGATCTTATGCATGACATGTTCCACATTTCGATGTTGAGGCGCTACCACTCTGATCCTACTCACATCGTTTTCATTAAGTAGATTGAGGTTAGGCCAGACTTGACCTTTGAGGAGGAGTCGGTTCAGATTCTTAATCGTGACATTAAGGTTCTGAGTAGGAAGTCTATTCCTCTGGTAAAGGTTCTACGGCGTAATCATAGCACAGAGGAGGCCACGTAGGAGTCTGAAGATGATATGCTTCAGCAGTATAATACCCTAAAATTTTATGAGTAAAGGTTCTGAGTAGGAAGTCTATTCGAGGACGAAATTTTCTTTTAGAGGGGTAGAATTATAACGCCCCAAAATTTATAATTTTATTATTGTGAAAATATGATACAAATATCTGTCAGCTTTAGTGGTTATGTGTTCTGGGAGTGTTTGGGAGGTCCCAAGTTCAAGCCTTCACTTGGGCAAATTTTGGTATTTTAAATGAATTAGGCCTTACTATTGTTCAGTAGGCTTTTATTTGATTGTTGGTAAAAATATATTAGAATGGGTCTGCTGGTCTGGTGGTTAAGTGGAATGTTAGTGTGTAGGAGGTCTCGTGTTCAAGTCCCTGAGCAAGCAGGGGAATTAATTTTTGTTTAAGGTGTATGGCGTGGTGGAGTTCAAATTAAACTAGACTGCTGAGTAGTTGGGTTTTAGTGGGTTAATAGGGAGTGTTTTTAGGAGATAATTAGGGAGAGGTTATCAAAATAAGATTTTCTTCTTATCAGTTTTCTATTTTCTTTTTCCCTACAAATTTTTTGACGTTAGACTTTTGTTTCTCTGTCGTTTCTTCTCCCTTCTTGTTCACTTTTGGTTTTTATTCCCCTTTAGCCAACTCTTGTTTCTTCTCTTTCCCCTCTCTTTTTGTTTTCTTGATCAGTTCATCTCTTGCTCTATAGCAGAAATTCTCTTCTCTTTTCCCTACTATTTTCGTTTTTGTATTTTTTACGAGTCATCTCTTTGGGTGCAACTTTCGAATTCATCTATTTTGGTAAGTGGAATTTTTCCCCTTAGTTATCGTATTTCGATTAGGCAATTAACAAATGGCTCGTTTTACTCTCGTTTAGGTGCTGTTCAAAGGTTTTTAAGCGGATATTATAGTGTGTGGAGACGACTGGTTATTGGATTCGTCGCGGTAAGTTTTCGAATCATTGTTGATTTAGTTTCTCGAGTTTTATGTTGGGGATATTTGGTTTGATTGACGAATTAAGCGATTAATCTGGAGATATGTTGGTCGATTTTTTTAGGTTCTGGAGGCTTATGAGTGCTTACGCATCAGAAACGATACCAGGTGTGTACCCGAAACGAAGAAAACGGGATTCGAAAAAAAGCCAAAATTTCTTACTGTCGAGAAATAAGAGAAATAATAGAAAATGATGCGATAAATTGTAGAGAAAAGGAAATAAGAGTGTTATAAACTTGGAAATCAACATTTTGCACTAAAATAGTTTTCGACAGCAGCAGTAGTCTAACTTTAAAAAAATATCAAAAATAGTGGAAATTGAGTTAGAGGTTGAATAAAATATGAAATTAAATTTTATTGAGTCTAGTTTTTCATGGAAGAAATAGTGTAAGAAATGGAATTGTAAATCGTGAGATATAACAAATTTTGTGAGACAAGGTTAGAATGATTTTGGGTTCCCCTATTCTAACTTAGGAAAATCATCAAAAATTGTAAAAAAAATAATTAGGGTCTTAAATTTATATTTTTAAATCCTTAATGAGTCTATTTTCAAGAGAAACAATCAAAAACATCATCTAAATTCCGTGCTAAGAGATAAATAATTTTTAGTAAGGAAAGGATGGAGTTGTCAAACAGCAAAATAGGGATAAATTTAAAGATTTTACTGTACTTATTTGATAAACTATAAATTCTGAAAAATTTATTGTAGAAAAGTATTTGAGTCTAGTTTCAAAAACATCAAGCAGATCTTAATTTGGAATTCTGTAGCTCAAGTAACTAATTTAGTGATAATGACTCAAGTAGATAGCTTTGAATGAACATATAAGTAGTGAAAACATATATGAGTATTGAGCCAGCATGGGTTACTTTAAAAATGGATCACAAGGCCAATTTGGGCCAAGTGGGCCACACAGGAAGATACATGGGTGTGGGGGCCTATTTTTACTGAAATGTTTTTAAGGTTGCACGGGTTGCCTAAGTCGACAATGAACCTACTGTAGGGTCGGTAACCGCTACTTAGACCCCTAAATATGTGAAATTGACCGAATGATATCTGTACTAGGTATGTTAATATCTGAACTGAATATATGTACTGAAATTGCATAATAGCATGTCATCCATTGTGTGTTGCATTGCATTGGGTTGGGGGTTATTATTCGAAGGAAGTGTACTGAAAGGCTTTAAGCCTAATTTCTTGTGACTTTCAAATTTGTAAACTCTTGTATTGTGCCGCATTTGGTACTACTTGGGGTGTAGAGATGGGTGGGTTGATTATATACCCACATGAAGTGTAGGGTTGGAAGTAGATGGTGTGTGGAGGCTGGTTGGGTAGGATTTTGCTACTCATAATCATATTCTCGCTCTCGATCTTCGTGATGGGCTAAGGCCCAAACTATCATCGATCTTGAAAAGGGCTTAGGCCCAAGGCTGCTTCAATCGTGCCTTTGTGAATCTTGATTGTTTGTTTGTTTCTGCGGAATTACACACTGAGTTTTCGTAAACTCACCTTTTTTGTTTAATGTGCACAGGTAATCCCCAAACTTAGACGGATCGGTGCGACTGTTTTATTAAAGTAATTTCTAAATGCATGATTACCTAGACTGTGTAACACCCCAAACCCGGCCCATGCGTTATGACCGGATCTGACATGTCACATGAGGAAAACGTATAGTCCTTGTGATTTGTACTAAAATAAATGTTATTTGGTTATGGTTAAGAAAACAAGTTTGATAAAATACAACTATTTTTGAGAGGTTGATTGATAAATCAAAATCGAGATAGTGAACGTTAAAATCGTGATTTTTTTTTTAAAATGTCATTGGTAATTTGAAAGAGAATTCGAGTTAAAATATTTGTACATATTTATAAAAACCTTTTTGCTAATCAATTTTGGAAACCGTTATTTATGATTTTTAGAAAAATTCCCATTTAAAATAAATTAAGCAAGATAATAAGTACGTCAAATATAAAGCAAAGATAAAATATTCCAGAGGCCTTATTACAACTTAAAAACCCAAAATAGTAAAAGTAATAAAGTAAACGTAAATAGAAATCTAAAGTTCAAGAACACCATTTCTGAAGTATGGCCTCCACCGAGTCATCCATGGCCCAAGTCCTCATCACTGAGCATTACCTGCAAGGGTTAAGAAAAAGGGGTGAGTTACAAGAACTCAGTGTATAACCCCCTTACCGTCATCCACTGGGCCTGAACCCGCTTAGGAATGTCTTGAGCCTAAGCCTACTTACATAACAATGTTTAAATGTAATGTATGCAGCCCAACCCATCCATCCATCACACCCCCGACCAGCCAATCACACCTGTAGGGATCAAGTCAACCAACCCCGCACTCAAAGAAATTGCAAAATGAGCCGCTATATTATATATTTTTATTGTGGCCAAGCCACCGAAATCATAATTAAACATAATAATGAACATTTTGTGGCAATGCCACCAGGCTACACTGCTCTTCAACATTTTTCCCAACCCATGCAATATGTAACATGCAACATACATAATAAAGCATAATATCCACATATATGAACCACAATCATTAATCCAGTAATTTATTACGGTGAATCGACCCATTATAGAACTTTGTAATTCGGCCCACTAAGGCATTCTAGTAAATCACCCATATAGGGAATTTTGGTAAATCGGCCCATAGGGCATTTTAAATAATCCCACCATAGGGCATTTTTAATAAATCGACCCATAGGGGCATTTTTGTAAATTTAACAATTTTAATACTGATTTTGACAAATCTATAGAAATAATGTAATTTAAGCAAATTTCTCGATTTATGCCATATTACGATTTTTAGCCATATAAATAATAACGATCTATTTTCCAACGTGATATCAAATCATGAATCTACGGGGTTTCGGTGTGAGATTACACACCTGATTATGATAAGGATTAATCCTTCTTGATCGTCGACACTAAATCAACATTACACTCGATTAATCCAGCAAACGAGATTTTTATTAATCTAAATCTAAATCAAATGATCTATTGAAACGCTTACCCTTAGTATCGTGAACGACCACTATTTGTCTATTCTCACCGGATGATGGTCCACAACCCAGTGAAAAATCCCGAACTGCCGATACCGCTCTACGCTTGAACTTAGGAGTAGGAATCGCAAATCCACTCATTTTGTGTTCTCCAATCGCTTTTCCTTTCAAATCGGTACCACTTGCCTCCATTGGAAAAAAAAGTCTTAATCAAAACGATATTGCGATATGAAACGATTGTCTAAGGAAAAGATTTGGCTTACCACTATTCCCGAAGGAACAACGAGTGGGTAAAATGAGCGATTTAATCCCTATAATAACCGATTAGCCAAACTTTCAATCCGATTAACAAAATAACCGAGTAGCGAAATAGATCAAAATGAACCATGACGAACTTCTTACCTTAATGATGAAGAATCTGATTCCACCGGTTGGCTTATGGCTACGGATGAATCGACAAGGATGTAAGATTCTGCTTTCCCACTTTAATACTACGAAAAAGAGTTGATTACGATAAGAGAGAGCAGTAGAGAGATAGTTATTTCGGTTTTTGAACAAAGTGAAATAACCGAATGATAATAGACACTCATTCGGCTAGGGAGAAGAGAAAATAAAAGAATAGAATAGAGCCACTTATCGATTCGATCAAAGAAGAGATGCCTAACACGCAATATGGAGAAGAGAAGATGATTAAGATTCAGCTATTGATAAGAGAAGAACAAAGAAGGTTCGGCCACAAAGTAGTGTCGATTTAAGAGAAAAGGAGAAAGTTGAAGAAATGGCAAAAAGAAAAGAAGAGATGGAGGATAGTACTAGATGGTTTCGGCTAACAAAGAGAAGATGAGCATAAAGGTGTATGTTTCGGCAACAAATGAGAAAATGGGCAAAAATGCATTGAGGGTTTCGGCCAAAACAAGGGAAAAGAAATTGGAAAAGAGACACAAAAATGTTCAAAAGAGAAAAAATACCTCTCATGCACCAAAACTAGCAAAATGATTCTAGCAAAATTTGGCTCCCAAGCTCCCCTCCCAAAATCGTGTATCACTATTGCCTAAAGGGTGAATGTTGACCAAAATTCTATTCCAAGCACCTTCCAAATTTTCGGCCAACATATCCCCCTTCTTACTCTTTTCCTTTTACTTCTTTCCTTACTCTCCTCCTTACCTTATTTTCTTATTCAACTTTCCATCAATAAAAAGTCTCCCTTACCATATTTGATGCCATGACCGACACTTGGAAGAGAAGTACAAAAATTTAATAAACAATTTTGCACTAGGTGGGATTCGAACTCCTCCCCTAAAGCCCCTTCATGTGACACCACAACCTCCTTACCATATGCTCACTTATGCTAGCAAATTACTCACTTATTTTCATAAGCATTGATGCCACTTACCTTCTCTCCTTAAAGTGCTTAAACACGAAAATTTTGCTAAGGCCTAATTTAACCCCAAGCCTTCTTAGGACCCCTAAACATACACAATTAACATTTTAAACTAGTCTATCGCATGATATTACACAAAACATAAATTCTCGAATTTCAGGATGTTACAAACTGTTTTATTAAAGCTTCCACAACGAGGGATGTTTCAAAACAAATGTTTGAAAGGAATAAAGGCGACTTTCTAAGTTCTAACAAAGGTTTACTAAAGATAATAACATGGAATATTTTCATCGTAACGACGAGATTTCAAAAACACTATCGTGTGACATTGCTAGATACGGCCATAACGTCTAAGCTGGGTTTGGGGTGTTACAAAAACTTACCAAATCGAGATTTACTATAATACTATATTTAAATCTTAATTATAAAATAATAATATTTACAGACTCACATGTCGAAATTGTGATCTGGAACCACTGTTATCGGCAACATTAAAAAACAGGTTGTTACATCATATATATTTAGAAATATAATCCATTTAATATTTTTCAACATTGTGTGATAATTAACTATTTATCTACTTATCTTATTTAACATTTTGTTTTTAAAAATTTTTTATTAAGTAAAAAAATAATATAATATCAAATACATTTCTAAAAATAATTTTAATTTCTTTAAGTGAATAAAAATTTGAATATTTTATTAAATACACCCTTAGTTATTTTTTATTTATTTTCACATTAGTTTATAAATGTTTTAATAAAATTAAATTTCTCACTTATAAATTACATAGATTTTATTAATAATAAAAAAATATTTATAATATAATGAAGAATAATGACCCTTTTTTTCCTTCTTGTTGTTTGAGAAAATGAAAATTTTAATATTAAAAAGTTAAGTAGAAAATATTAATTTTCAAAAATTACTTGTTTCGTAATTTTAGCCTTATTACTATTACATTCAAGCTTAAGTAATGTATAGATGTGTTTGGAAAGCTATAGGAAAATAAGATTGTAATTATTTGTAGTTAGTTGTGGAATCACTTTGATTCTCACCCTCCCTTAAGAATCGAAGAGTATAATTAAGGTGTTCCAATTACATCAAATTTTGTAGGATCCATTAATTACGATGATTATCTAAATATGTCACGTATGTTATAAAATAAAAGACAGGGAATAAAGAACAAAGAGGATGAGAGAGCAAAGAGGGCGTATTTTTATTGATCAATCGGAATCTATACAAAACTTCTCCAAAGTTTCTATTTATATGCATAAGAAGTTAAATGAAGTAGAGATCTACTTCTAATGACTATTAGAATTTAAAGTACATCAAAACTTATCTTGATCTTGATGGACATCCACTTAATAATATATTCATACCACTCCCCATTGGATGTCCATTGGTAGATAATATGTTTCGTTAAAACCTTACAAAAATAAAAACCTTATGGGAAAAAATTTCCTAGTGAAAGAAAAAGAGTACACATATTTATAATACACATAATATGCCGCCTCATTAAAAATCTTACCAGGAAAACCCAATGGGAAAAATCTCGGTTAAGGGAAAAAGAGTATAGCGCGTATTTACTCCCCCTCATGAAAACATCACATACTTTCTCATATCCTTCGTATTCAAACTTGAATACTCGTTTTTCAAATGACCATTTGAACGTATTTGTTAAGCATTTATATCAACATTTTTTTTAAAGTCATGAGTGAGGGAAAATTTTGGGGGAAATATATTTCGATCTCTTTAGGAGTTTCAACAATAATCATAACAAACTTTAATCATGATCCCTCTATAAAAATATAAATAGGTATTTTGGATCATTTTATAATCCTCTTTTAACTACTATTGACTAACTCAAATTTACCACATATGTTCAATTATTTCAATTCATATAAATGAACAATTTCCCGATAATTTCAATATGCTTCTGGCATTCTAAATCCTTCAAGGATTTTAATATAAACTTTACTATATAGTGATTCATAAAAGGTTGTAACGACAACCATTAGACGCAAGTTAAATCTTTTATGAACTATTAGTTTAATAACATATCAAAAGGTTATTGCATATACCAAAAAAAATATTATATCTTTTCATAATTAATGCCAGGACTTAGCAAAAACTTCATATTTTATTCCCTTTTTTTTGCAAAACTATTTCATTTGTACCCTCACTAGCTTTATACCTTTAGATATTTGGACTACTGGTCCAAAAAATCTACGAATACTTGAGTTGCATCTTTCTATTTTGACCAATTTATTCCATATCTATATTTTCTCAATAGATTTATTCAAGATCCTCCTTTTATTTCATTATTTCAACAATAATATTGCATGCAAAAATATTGTCGACAACTTTTATTATCAGTTTGACATTTTCTTATCAAGATCTCTTATTTTCATTATTTTAATCTTCAGTTTTAGGTACCTGAATCTCTTCTAGAGTTTTACTTATTAGTTATGTCTTAGGCATCTTCTGAAGCACCTGCCTTCACTATATGACCATCTTTATAAGAATTTTCATATTTGGAACTTGTAATGAATTATCATTGGTGAACTTCTAGTTCAAATTACTCTCTCCTCTAAGTCATTACAAGTTATTATTTCTCTTCCCCTAATGTCGAGAAAACTATCAAATCAAAATAGTAATCACAAATTATGTTATAATTGAATCTCCAATACATTTAAAACATGCAATAATACAAGGAGACTCGTAATTAATATATATTCCCAACTTTCTTTGAGTATTCACTCATCTATATTATGGTGGAGCAATTGGAACATATACGTGCATACAAAAATTCAAAGATAAGAAATATTTAGCTGTTGACCAAAAATCAATTATAATGGGGATTATTTATAAATTATTGGCTTGATGCATAAAACACGTAAATCAACATAATCTCATGTTGAAATAGGAAGTTTAGTTCTCATAAGTAATGACTTAGACATTAACTAGAGACGTTCAATCAATAATTTCTTTAAACCATTATGCGCATAATTAACAAGCTTTTACAAAAGTTTTTCAAACTCAATCAATAAAAGACTGAGATATAAACTCATCAGTATTAGCAAGATGAATTGTCTTAATTGCATGATCTGAAATTAATTATTCAAACAAGCAATCTTGCAAATGACAGGTTGCAAGTTGGTAACACATATGTGATTATTTTGTAGATGCATCTACCAATTTCATATAATATCAAAAACATCCACATGGTGGATGAATGGACCCATATTCATTTAAAAAATGTAAGACATTAAATCTCAACTTTAGCTAATGAGTTTCTAACAATCAATTTTCAGTGGGAACAAGCAATAAATGACAATTCGTTAAATTAAAGAATCTTCTGGTTCTTTAATGAATGTCCATATGAATTCTCAATTAATTTTCGCGTCATATATGATTCAGGATGGTCTAACTGGTCACACCAAGTAGTAAATATATTTGTATCAGTAAACTTCTAGTTTACTTTAATATGCGTTTCAATTTTACTAAATTGTAACTATTTGATACTTTTACTATCATTCCTTTTACTCTCTATCCACATATAAGTACTATTGTGACATTTACTATTGGAAATGTCTAAATTAATGTGAAGTCTATAATGCCACTAAGTCAATAAATATAATTTTGCAAATAATTATATGCAATATTCGCTTCAGGGAATATGCCAAAATCTTCAAATGCAAGGCATTTGGTCTAGTAGTATGATTCTCGCTTCGGGTGTGAGAGGTCCTGAGTTCGATTCAAAATACTTTTAAAATCCTGTTAATAAGAGTTTTGCATAATCAATTAGCTATCAAGAATAATTGCCTAGGTCATGTATAGAAACAAACCTATATTAAATATATCAATAAAAGTCACATCTCAAACATAAAAATATGACATAATGAAAAACTAGTAATTTTAAAAGATATCAATATACTAGCTCTTCTAGAGCTTTCGACTAATTTTGTATTACCAAATATTGGAATAATATTGGTTTACATTTTCTTTTACGTTCACTTCGGGGAATGCAATAGATTTACTAGGATGCACTTATAAACGTTCCAAAAAATTCTTTATTTCATAATCACCGTCGCAAACATGCATGGATTTCAAATCAAAATCTATCTATTCATGTTGTCATGATTAGTCTCAAATTATAATAAACATGATATAATAAATAAATCATAGTTAAGCACACCTAAAATTCTTTAACATTATCGTTATCACCTAGCTAAGTGGTTAAAGGCTCTAATGATTACCCATAGTGCGCAAGCCTCAATTGAAATAGTAGCAACTCTAGGAGACAATAGACAATAGCAAATTTTGGGATATTTTTGTGACTTATGGAGAAAAACAATTAAAAGAGAATCATACTGATAACGTGTTATAAAATAAAAGACATGGAATAAAGAACAAAGAAAATGGGAAAGCAAAAAGAGAGCGTATTTTATTTATTAATTGGAATCTATACAAAACTTCTCCAAAGTCTCTATTTATAGGCATAAGAAGTATAAATGAAGTCGAGATCTACTTCTAATGACTATTAGAATTTAAAGTATATCAAAACTTATCTTGATCTTGATAGACATCCACTTAATAAGATATTCATAACAACGTAAATATAATTATAAATAATTACATAAAATTCCAATTATTATGTGACTTTGCAAATGCACTGATAGTATTATTGATTTAAAAGAAAATGAAAAACCTAAAATGCTCCTAATTTTATTTTTATTATTACAATTTGAAGCATTGTTTGATAAATTATTGAAAAAATAAATCAATTGAAAATTAATATTTTTAATATTTTAATTTTGTTACAGACATTTGATAATCTAAAATAAAAACAACTCAATAAAATTTGTCCATTAAATGTGTGAAAATTTTGTCCAATAAATTCTATTTATCACTTAATTAAAAGTATTTTCAATTAATTCTATTTTATTTATTTTAATATAATATTTTCCTGTACAAAATTTATGTTTAAAATTTTGATTTTGTTTACAATAAGGTGAAATGTTTAAAAATTAAGGATAATATGTAGAATAAAATCTTTTTATAATTTAATTTTTATATTTATCAAACAATCTAATTATATTTCATAGCTAATTTTAAGTAATATATCAAATAGATTTTAGAGTTAAATATAAAATTAGAACCCAAACTTGTCCACTTCTTCGAGATTGGTACTTATGACTTTTTTAGCCCAAATTGATACCCAAACTTTTTTTTCCGTCAACTAAATCGGTATCTAAGTCTAACACTATTAAGTTTAGGACACATGGTAGAATAAGATTGTGACACGCTGCATAAATGACATCATGGTGAAGTTATAATCTAAAAAAAATTTTAAAAACCCTTCTTTTCTCCCCCAATTTTTATGTGGTTCTTTTTTTTTCCTTCTTTTTCTTCTTCTTCTTCCCTCAACCCAAGTTTCTTCTCCCTCCAATACTGTAAACGCTATAAGTATCAGATTTACCTTATCGTTTAGTTTAAAAAATATATAAAACAAATCTAAAGATATCAACAATAAAATCAAATTTCAGCGAAATATAAAATATCGGCGATCTCTTAACAGAAGACTCATCTGAAGCATACAATTATCACCTGAAGATCAACTACTCCAATGAAAAAACAAAAGAAAAAAACATATTTCTTTTTCCCACAATAAATTTAAAACTTCACCGTAAAATGAAGGCTACGAAATCCATTGTAAAAGCTATTCACCAATTAGCAAAGCCAGCTCTCTTTTTTTTTTTTACCTGAGTTTGTGTTTGGGGGTTGTTATAGGGTGCTGTAATGGAAGCTAATGGGGTGAATTTGGGGGGTTTTGGTGTTGGGGATTGAGGGCTTAACGGGGAGAGAAAAGGGAGGTGAAGATTGGGCATTAATGTTTTGTGGAGGAAGATTTATTTTTAAATTCTTTGAACCGTTGTAGTCATCAAAAGTAATCTAGAAAAAAAAAAGGGAAATAATACCCATTGCTTATTTGCACTTTATGACAACAAATGACCATGATTAAAGCTCAAGTAAAGGTGAAGAACAACATCAGAAAACTGAACGGGAAGGGAGGTGAATTGGTTTTTTTTTTTTTTTTTTTTTGGTTCAAAACTCATTGTAATAATATTTTGAAATTAGATTTTATTTTTCTTGAAACAAAGAACACTTTGAAGAAGCCATTTCAAATCTATCGAATTTGATTTATTTATTTATTTATTTTTTTGCAAATTTAAGAAGAAATCTTCATCGGTTGGGTTGAGGGAAGAAGAAGAAGAAGAAGAAAAAGGAACGACATTAAAATTGGTGGAGAAAAAAAAGGTTTTTTTTTAAATTTTTTTAGATTATGACATCACCATGACATCATTTATACCATGTGTTACAATCTTATTCTGCCACGTGTCCTAAACTTAACAACATTAGACTCAGGTACCAATTTAGTTGATGGAAAAAAATTGAATCCAATTTTAGACAAAAAAAAAAAAACCATAAGTACCAATCTGAGAGACGTGGACAAGTTTGGGTACTATTTTTATATTTAACCCTAGATTTTATAACTTAAATTCAATACTTAATTTTTCAACACTTATTTTTTTAGCACCAAATCTTTTAATTTATTAAACAATCCCAAATGTTTTAGGTTGTACTTGAGCCAAACTAAGTTTAATGTGTAAGAAATTTGAGGTTTATTGAAAGTTTGAGGCTTAGAATTTTTTTTTTTTTACCTCAATCGAGTTTCAATTTTAAAACCAGAGCTTAATTCAAGATACAAATGGAACAATTTTAACTTGTTAAATTATACATAAATACCTAATTAAAAATAGCTTGATTTTCATACCCAACTTCAGCTCAATTATTTATACTAAAAAAGAAACTATAGTTTGAATTTAAAATTTTCAATATTATTAAAAATCTAAATATTTAATTCAACAATGAAATCCAACATAACTAACTTGTGAATAAAGTTATCTACTTTACACTTATAGTCTTCAATATTAATTGAATCAAATGATGTTATGTTGTTTGCCCACTTTCACAATCATCTCTAGTGGGTTAATCCAACTCACAAGCTTATGCTTTTTCAAACCCAAAGATTTGGGTCCTCAATTTTAATACATCTACTAAAATTTTATTGATGAATGAAATATCAGATTGATTGAAATAAATTAATGAACCATTTGATTCAAACATTATTTAAGAATCGATACTAGTATATTGGATATATATTTTTTCTAAATTTATTTATAAATTAATACGATATCAACCTTTTAACCATTTAGTTTTATATGTAAATATGAAAATTACATCACTAAGCTAAATGTTTTTCTTATAAGTTAAAGAATTGATTAAAGCACAATTAGCCTATGAGTACCAATACTATTAAAAATCGCCCTCATTAGACAACAAATTCCATTTGGGGCCTGTGTAAACTTGTGAACACCAATTGCTTGTGAGAATCTCATTGCTGCCAGTGCATTGGCAACTTTATTACCCTCACGATAAACATGGAAACTAAAACCTCCCAATCCAATCTTAGCACCATGATTATCCTCTTGTTCAGTGGTAAGATTGGATTGAGAGGCACTCACTCCCAGGTGCCAAGCCTGTTGCAGTCCCTCCAAGGCTCCTCAAAGCTTTGTTTCCATAATCGAACACGTCCCAATATTCATAGTGAAGCCCACTAGCCAATCTCCATTACTATCCGGATAACACCCCCGGCCATAGTCGCACTTATGCCACTATTTCACTCTCCATCTGTATCAACCTTAAGCCACCCCCTCTCAGCTTTGACTAGCGAACCAGTGACTCAACCCTCTATTTCACATTACTAACAAGTACCCCATCAGCACTCGCCCTACTGGTCTCAATGGCTAACCAGTTAACTTGTTGCAAGACAGATTCACACTCTACAAAATCTTGATTAAATAGTTTCTTATTGTACCGCTACCATAAGAGGAAGACTAAAAAGCCAAGTCTGATATCCCAATCAGTATCCGACTCGGCAAAACGTTAAAGAGCAATTATATATGTGAAAGTCCAATCAATAATATTCATGGTCTGCATCCTCCTCTTCTTCACTACACAGTTGACATATTCTATCATCTGTCAAATGTCTTTTTACCCGATTCACGCTAGTCAATAGCTTATCAGTCCATGCGAGCATTTTTACCCGTTGTGGACCCTTATAACCCCAAAGTTTCCTCCATTTTTGATCAGCTTGTACCAGAGAGCATCATAAGCCGATCTTGATGAGAAACCCCTTGATGCAGCTGTTAAGAAAAGAGTCAAAAAAAAGGAAAGAAAAACAGAGAGGAGAAGAAAACGAGAGATGAAGAAGAAAACAATTCATTCAAATTTTTGCATACTGAATAACAATAGCCTAAGCTGTTATATGCAACTCACCATTACAACGCAATTAAAATTTCTGTTAGGTTTGTTAGGCACGCATATCTAAGACCATAAAATGCACCAATTTCACTTAAGTAGCAAGTGATCAAAAACGGATCAAAACGCTGCGTACAGACGCCCAACTTACTACTAATTCAAGTTATTTTTTTGTAATTTTTATGTTTTGAGATCCCAGGAGCTTGATTTAGCTAACCCATATACCAATTTGTAAAACTCTTAAAGTTTTCTAAAGTTTCCATTATTGAATAACTGAAGAAATTGGAGTTAATTTGTTAGATTTTAAGCTTAGAAGTGAAAAAGAACTAGTTTGTAAAGTTTAATTGCTAGTTTTTTTAACTTAGGGACTAAAGTGCATAAATTTCAAATTTTATGTTAAATTTTTGTAAATATAGATAATAGAGGGGTATAGAAGGATGAAATTGGGATCAGTTTCAAAATTGAGGCTCAAATTTTAAAGTTATGGAACTTTTGGTTTTAGGGACTAAATTAGATAAAAGGCAAACCTTTAGAGAACTTTTTAAAAGTGAAATTAAATTGTCATATGCAAATAATAAGATGTTATAAGGTATCTGAAATTGATAAACTGAAATGAATTATCGTATAAATCGGGATTTGCATCAACTGGAGGGTAATTGAGGAAAATGCAACATTGCAGATTAATCCTCAATGTTTCATTTGTTGTTGTTTTTGCCAAGTAAGTTCATATGAAACTTACTATGTTATTTATTGTAACCTCCCCACTCTGGCCTAGACATTATGACCGAATTATGAAGATCATATTAGTCACCTGTGTGGCTTAGCTACCCTACCATTCTTTGAAAACCTTAGTTACTTGCTCTTTTAAGAAAAATCGCAATGTACCTTTATTATTCTGGAAAACATTTCATTAATTAAGTCAACGATCCTTAGGTCATGTTATTAGCGTTTGTGTGGTTTAGAAAACACATTGCTCGTTGTTTCACTCATCAAAACTTCATTATCTTTTATTGTAGGGGAAAACTCAGTTTATATCCGATTTTAACATTAAGCCAAGTATCATGCATTTTCCAATTTCAAAATGTACTTTAAAACATAAATAACATGTCGAATATGCATGCATGAAAACCCCAAAACAAAATAAAATCCAAACCACAGGCCAAATAATTTTATAGTCCCAAAACCAATTAAATTTTAAATAAAACTCAAGCAAAATAAGTAATAATTAGTCCGAAGTCCATCATATGTCCGCGTGCCGTGTCTAGTTCTAGTCTTAAGCATTACATGAGATGTTTGAAACTATAGGGTGAGCTAACTAGCTCAGTGTTAGTCTAAACAGTAAGAACAACCAATTATTCATACAAACACCAATCAATAATTTAATGCAACGTATCACATAGCATAAAACATTATCTTTTGAGTGTCATGGACATAATGCAATGCATAAATAATCCTACCCAACCATGCGCTACACACCCCTGAACCCGTCTACCAAACTCCAAACATTGCGAGCTAGGCTCGATGTGGTTAAACCACCATTATACGTAATACAATTATACTGTCATTTAAAATGCAATATAATCGTCATTCTCCTCATTACTCCCGGTGCAGTACACTAACAACATAAATACAGACTTAATATGCCACCATTACTTCATGGAACTCCTCCATATTCCACAATAACCCACCCCATGCACATGCGATATGTCATACAAATTACGACCAAGAACACATTCCCATTACATTCACATTTCAGTAGCATGTTTTTACATGCCCTCATAATATCATTCACTTTCATCTATAGTAACACTTATCAAGCATTCAATTTCACTATCAATACGGTGACATTCCAACTGGCCATATTTTCATTATCATTTTATAAGCAATTTCTCCAGTGCATGTGTAGCAGACTTTCATTCAATACATTTCATAGCATTTCACTCATGCATACATTCTTTATTTTCATTTTAATACATGCTATACATACATCCAACACACATTATATATTCAAACCATTCATGTTATTTCATACCAATACCAGTCATAAAATAATCAGTCAACCATGCAACTTTGCAAACATGCCATTTAGTTGGGGCACGAAATGTACCTAATTCGACTACCTTAAAATCACTTACTTAGCCATTTAACTAAGCCCGACCAGCAAGCTTAAACATCGATTTAATCACTAAAAATATTATTTAGACATTCAAGTCTATAGATTAGAACCCACACCTTAATTTTAGCACAACCGTAGCACTATTGGCAAAACCCGCGATTCCTCTTTTAGATTTAAATTGAACCTAAATTGAAATGAAATATTCATCGAGTCAAGATGCTGATAAATCAGCCTTAAAACACCCTCTCAGGGTTCGAAAAATCAATGTTACAGCAACTAACTTTCAAATCTAATTGGACTAGACTACTTACACTGATTTGATACGAAACGTGTGCTAATGACAAACGGCTTCATTGCTGGTCCGAGGTGTTTAAATCAGCGCCTAACACAATTAAAATACCAATAATTAGTATCTAATCATTTTTTTTTAAAACCTTAATTTAATCGTCTAACATATTCCCTAATTTCCAAGTTGAATCTAAGCATTAGCCCACGAATAACCTCACTTACGCTTCCTGTTTCGTCAGATATGAGTTGCCGAATGATTAAGGTCAAATTTCCCTAAATCATACATGATTAAAGGCTAATTAGGAAGTGATTTAATAGATCTAAATCTTGCTGGAAATAAGTGGTAAAACTATGAAAAATCAGAAGCCCTCTTTTGGTGGTTCTAAGAGTGGCACACCACCACCAATGGTGGCAACTTGGGGCTATTTTGAGAGATTAATAAAAATGATTTTAAAGGCAAGAAATTTACCATTTAAATCATTAAAAACCATAAAACTCCATATTTGAAACAAGGGGTATTTAATAGTAAAAAATGATAATAAAATAGAAGAAAAAAGTCACATACTCGAAGGATAGCAAATGAGCGACAATGGTGATCTTTGTGGGGACTTTGGAGGCTTACTTTCAAATGATAAAAATGGTATATTTGAGTCTGGAAATTTTAAGGAAAACGGAAGAAAAGGTGAGGAGGAAAATCATGTAAAAATCATTTGTCAATGGAGGAAACATGGGCAGCAAGAGAGGGAACTTTGGGTGGTGGCACAATGAGGGAGATTGGGAAAAAAATGAAAAGGGAGAGAAGAGATGAAGAGGAAGGGCGGATATGGTTGTAAAAGAATGACTAAGAGCTGAAAAATAAATTGAAAATGTGATATTTATTCCAAGGTTAATAGGAATGGGCAGCACGAAAATAAGGGGAATGATTTGCAAGGGAAGAGAATTGAACTTGAGACCTTGATCTATTTGCACTACCTTCTCGTTTTTATTTTAACCACTAGGTCACTTACCCATATTTGAAATAATTCTACATTCTTTTAACCAAAACTTTGGGATGTTACATTTATGTTATGTTTGAATTATATTAGAATGTCTATTAGTTTAGGTTAATTGTAGTTTTGATGATTTTGGCATCTGAAGAAATAAATTGTAAAGTATGGAAAATATGGTCATTATGTATAAATACAATGTATTGAATGAATGTGAAATGGTTATATTATTGAATGACATCTATATGATGATATTAAAAGATTTGAAATGGTACGGAAATATTAATAGTGCCCGTGTGAACTTAGTAAATGATTAGGATATGAATGGCATGCCATTAGGGTCCAAACGGAAAATGAAATGGTTCAAACAAAAAAGGGAAACGAGTGTTTGATCAAAGATTAATATCATGGCTTGAGATCCAACATGTGTTGCAGATTCTCTGAAGTTTGTGTGAGCAACATTGAAATAACTTGCGTGAGCAATCCTAATCTGAAGCTCGTGTGAGCAGCCCGAATATGTCAGATCGTGAGAGAAAATTAGTTTCGTTTATCCAAGTTCAATTTTATATAGTTCTCCAAGCGATAAAGGTAATTAAACAGAAATGAAATAGTTGAAAATATTGAATATGAATTTAATAGGTATGTTTGCAAAATGAGCAAGGTTGAATGACGTGATATACAATGACATGATTGTACATATATATGAATTGATTACTATGACTTTGCTATGTTAATATACTAACCTATTGGTTGTTGTATGGAATTGACTGTGAATGTTAAAGGATGCCTAGGAAATTCCATTTATGTACCATTATGTTTCAGTTGCTTGAATTGTTATAATATCAAGGTAAGTAAAGGTAATTTTCTTATGAACTTACTAAGCATTCAAAATGCTTACCCGTCGCATCCTTTTTCCTTGTAGATTGTCAGTTTACGAAACGTGTCTGTCGGATCACCTCAAAGCTCACACTATCTAGTCATCTAATCAGTAGACTTTTGATCATTTTAGTTCGGTTATGTGGCATGACATAAGTGCTAATATAAGTGTTAACCTTGAATTGATAGTTGGTTTAACTTGATAAAAGTTGAAGTATGACATTTAAGGTTTAAATTTGAAAATGTATGTTTGGTAACTTGTTGATTTGGTGTATGAAATTTTGGTTGCATGAATGAGCATTGATATAACATAGTATCATGTTGGTTTGAATGGTCTAAAATCATATAATGTAGGTTGAATTGGATTAGTTTGTTTTGGTATCAAATTGTGGCATTTTGGTTGTTTGAGTTGAATTGATTCAAATGAAATGATTTAGTATGGTTTTAGCATGTTTTTGTGCAGGGAAAATTAAGTGTTATTGCACTAAATGTGTAACATTTGTTTTGGTTTGAAATGAAGAATGTGCCAAGTGCAAAATTTGACATTTTACCTTTGAGGTATCGATACCTTGGGGAAAGGCATCGATAATTTGGTGTTATTGTACTAAAAAAGACTCACGTCGAGTCCTCTTCTCGAGGCAATATGCTCAATCTAAAAATTAGCAAGAATGTGGAGACACTCATTTCTGAAGGTGGTAATTAAGAAACTAGGGATGATGTTGTGTCCCAAGAGTTGCCAAGAGATTTACAAAGGGTCATTAGAGTCCAATTTAAATCTGTGAGTTTAGGTTCTGTGACTGAGTGACTTCAGTCGAATGAGACCGAGTTAGTGGAAAAGATTAATTGCTGAGAGAGTGAGGAAAAATAACAAAATAAGTACATAATAAGAGGAGTTATGGTCATATTTATTCAAATTTGCAATCTAGGAAACGAGCCAGGATAGTTATGCCTTAACGGGTTGAGGTAGTTATGAGCGTATGCTAGGGTTCGATTTGCGCTTTGTGATAGACATCATTCAGATGAGTGTTGGAGGAAAATGGAAGTGTGTTTTAGATCTGGATTTGAGGAGCATTGTGTCAAGGATTGTTCATGACATTCTCTTAGTTAGATGCAAGCTTCCGCTTAGAGAGCTAATCGAAGACCGCTTTGTGCAACTAGGCATCTAGAGGATCAAGACGTATTTGGCAACAATACGGGTACATTTGCGATACATGTCAATTGTACTCTGCATGGATTAAGTGTTTGATTGTCATTAGAATTTCTAAGACTTTGGGATTGTTGAATAGTTAGTTATATTTTTTTAGAAAGTTTCTTGAGACAATCTGAGGTAGTAAATGGGAAGTTCATTAGAAAAATTGTTTGGTTTGGGAGCGAAATATTTTTTGGATTTGCACTGAAATTAGAGTTGCACAACGATAGTGTGGTGATCAGTATGAATGAGAAAATTTCAGATTTTGTGGTTAAACAATAGTGTGACTGCAGGAATTTCGAGGACGAAATTCTTTTAAGAAATTGGGTTAGTGAAATCAAGAGTGGTCACATTCTGATTTTAAGTTTAGGTTGTGAAAATATTGTCAAGTGAATCGATTTGCTTCAGTGGTAAAGTGTGTTGCTTGTGTGTGTGAGGTTTTGGGTCTGAATCATTTTCCTTGTATTTTGCAATTTTTTCCTAAACCCGTATCTTTGAATATCTAGCTTATATTTAATTTTCGCTAAATTGTTGACAAGAATGAGCTTGTTGGTACTGCTAAAGCGTCAGTTTACCCTTGGTCTTGTGTTTGAATCCCTCTATGAGTACTCTAGGGAAAAATTTTGATAAGGATAACTAACTGGTTTAATGGGGGTAATGGGTAGTTTTTTTTAAAAAAATAATTACCCCGAAATTTTCTAAAAATACTTCCAACAATCTACCGTATTTTTCTTTCACTTTTCCCCACTTTTTCCAGTTTTTGTTCTTTCACTTTTGTTTTTCTTTTCTTTGGGTTCTTTGTCATTTTTCATCATCTATGTCCTTCTTGCCTTCATGCTTTCTGCCTTTTCGCACTGCAAATCTTCTGTTCTACCTTACGTGTTAATCTTGATATGAACATCCTTCTGACGATTTAGAATTTCTTTGCTTTCGGTCTTCTTTCAAGGGATTTGGAGTGCACTATTGTGTGGTTTATCAAAGCTTTCATCAAGTGAACTACAAACTTAGGACTGGATGGTATGCGGGAGCTCGGATTTTTTACCGGTTAAATTTATAAGTAGGTTTATGTTTTAATTGTTTTTGGTCTATAAATTTTTTTTGGGCTTTGCTCTTTGGTTTTGTGTTGTTTGTTGAACTACAAAACCATATGATTTACCAAACTAAAAATTTGTTTTTCAAAATTAAAACTCTGGAAATTTTCGTTGTAAAGATTAAGTAATCACTTAAGTGTTTTTCTATAGATAATTAAATGGTTTTAACGAATGTTTGCCTTAGTTTTGGAAATGATTTGCCAACATTAGTATTTTTAAAACACACAAGTTCGAATTTAAACTCTGGGTTTGAAATAAGTGTTTCCGAACTTAAGTTTTTTAGAGTTCTAACAATTTTGTGTTTTCAAAACATGCACTGAGTTTGATTAAAGCAAAAGTTTTTGAATAAGTTGATGTAATTCCTCAATATACGGTTATAACTTCTAAGCAGAGTTTTGGGTGTTACAGATAATGTTATATGTTTTGTGACTATTCGTAGCTAGCATCAACGCGGAATCTTCGAGAAGGAAAGGAAAAATGAATATTTTCAACAAGTGACTCTTAAATCCCGATTTGTACTTTTATGATTTGGGATAAAAATATATGTTTGCTTATGTATTTTTATTCATTGATGAGTCATTGATGTGATTATATGTTGACAGTATGACATGTTTTAATTGAGTTTTGGCATGGATTATTGGGATAGATGACTATAACAAATAAAATGGGAAATGACATGAAGTACTTAAATTATTATATGTGATATGAAAATTTTATTGAAATATGGCATATAATATGAAATATATGTGTTGGATTTGATCGAGAAATGATATATTGACTAAATTGTAAAATAATTGTTATATGATAGAACAGTGTGCAGGGTACGAAAATGCATATGTGATCGAAGACAGGGTAGGAATATGTGTAACATCCTAAAACTGGGCCTAGGAGAATTGGGCCCAATGGGCCTTGAGCGTAGTAGCGTTTAAATTTTTGGAGAATAAGAGAACGACTTTTTGGACCTATTAGATAAGTGATTTTGGAAGGTTAGAGGGCTTCTATGAAGTCCCGGGATCGAACATTGGCTTAGGGGAAATTTTGGTTTTAGGTGAAAAAAACCCTGGAAGTTGGTAGGTAGGCCTTAAGAATAAAATGTGGAGGAAAATGACACAAGTGGAGTGTGTGGTGTAGTGGCAAAGTGACGCCACATAAGAGGTAAGGGGATGACGCCACAAGGAAGGAAGGAGGTCCAAGGTTCAAGTCTTGGCTTCTGCATTTTGGTTTTCTTTTTACATGGACCTTAGAATTGGGCTATAGATTTATATTTAGTTGCGCATGGTTTAAGACACAAGAGGAGCTTGTGGCCAAGTGGTTAGCGACGTGGATTATGCTACAGAAGAGCCTGGGTTCGAATCTCATGAGAAGCAAAGGAGTATTTATTTTGCGGATTGGGCGGCAAGAGTTCCAGTTGGATTTAAACTCTACTGACGAAGGGATCCCACATCGGAAAGATACAAAGAAGGAAGGTGAAGTGCTAGCTATATAAAGAGCATTCCAGGAGGAGAGTTAACACACCTTGGAGGGCATTTGGCCACAGGAGTGGTCGGAGCGCAGATTAGCACCAGATTCCTATTAGGTGTGTAACTTTCTCTACTCTAGTTGTAGAGCGGCAAATGCCCAAGTGTCGGTCACGGCAATAGTAGCCACACAAGCGTGCGAGCGCATGTGTGGGGCTTCGACGCGATAGTTGAGGCCATTAGTAGTATTCTTGTGGGTTGAGGCTGCTTGGGCCACGATGGGCCCAATAGGCTGTGGGCCCAATTGATTAAAATTGTATGATGGTGTAGTATATAGTGAACTAGACTAGGTGAATCTCATAGACGTGGCTAGATTTGTGTTAGGTAGGCGACACGAGCATGTGGGCCCGAATGGGCCGAAATCGAATTTTAGGCCCAATAGTCCGGTACGACCAGAAATGATGGTTGAGTCGCTCGGGGCGACACTGGGCCTTCGGAAAGGCCATTCTAGGTACGAAATTATTGAAATCCCTTAGTGGATAAATTACCAAAATACCCTTAATAGTTAAATTACGAAAATGCCCTTGGTAGGTAAAATTATGGTTATACCCTTGGAGGTCGATTAGCGTGATTATGTTGTTTTATGTCTATCTGATTATGAAGGTAATTCATGTTATACTTATATTGGATATATGTTTAGCATACATGACATACTGCATACACGAATTATTATGTCATATTGCATGGGTATGATGAGAGGAGGGGGAAGGCATGATTTCAGACTGTCACCAGTGGTTTTGACCATATAGTGGGTTGGCCCCGCTTTCTATATTATTATTGTGACTAAGTCTCAGTGGTTTTGACCACCAGTGGTTTTGACCACATATTTCTATCTTTGTGACTCGTCCCAGTGGTTTGGTACCACGGTGGGTTGGCCCCACAAGATGATATACGGGATTGTCACCAGTGGTTTTGACCATAAGGTGGGTTGGCCCCATCCATACGATTTGTGACTACGGTCACCAGCAGTTTTGACCACATATATATTATTTGTGACTACGGTCACCAGTGGTTTTGACCACCAGTGGTTTTGACCACACGGGGTAGATTCAGGAGTTATGGATGGTTAGGTTTTTGGGTTGCATGACACGTATAATGGCTTATGAAACTGTGTAAGAACATTAATATTTTTGGGATGGGGATTTACACACTGAGTCTCGGTGACTCACCCCTTCCTTTACATTTTGCAGATGATTCTTAGATCGCGGATGCGGAGCCGGGGCGGACTCGAGGTGGCCATGCACAATATTTTGGGTTATTGTCTTAAACTACTTTAAACTATTATTTCAGACTTAGTTTACTTTAAATTTGGTTTTGGTTTTTGTAATAAGGCCACTAGATTTCATTTCTGGGTTTATTTATCTATTTTGAGTTTTCACTAAATTTTGTTTAAGTTAAATAGAATGGCATGCCTAAATAACCTATAAAATGAATGTTTTCCAAACTTTCACAAATTATCGGGATTTTTCTAAAACTCTATCATCGGGTAACGGCAAACAAGTAGTAACAATAAGTTAACTCAATTTTCCTTAAGATTAGATCTTAAACAGTTTCAGCAATGTTACTCAAATAAAATTGGCCTTTCATTAAATCAAAAGTTTTCATAAGATAGAGACGACAACTTGTTTTCAAATACAGTTCTTTACAAAATCTTAACAACAACTTGCTTTCTTCAAAAACGGTTTTTCCCTGTGACATGCCGGGTTTGGTCATAGCGTTTCGACCGGGTTTGGGGTGTTACAATATGTGAATAAGTTTGATTACAAGTATGGTAATACATATATTTAAAATTATTGCCTATGTGACTTAGTAAAAGGTTAGGATACGATTGGCATGCCAATAGAGTTATATGTGCGCTTGTATAGGATATGTGATTGTACAGAGATCATTACAGATTATATCATAATCCAGCATTTGTTGTGGATAATCGAATATTATATGTCTCTACGGAGACCTTAGTGGGGTGGAGGGATGTATATACATATGAGTATGTATTTTATGCCTACGGGCTTTGCACTTCAGTGCCCTAGTGTGGTGTAGTTTACGCTCTTGTGAGCTACCTGGTGTGGTGTAGTTTACCGTGTATCTGAGTTTGTTTTACTAGAGTTTCATTGGGCATAACATTATAATTGAAATTGGAAAACTTGAAAATGTAACAAAATAGATTGATAATAGAATGTGGTACCAAAATGAATATGAATGAGCTGATAGACTTCATAAAGAAGTTTCAGATGATTTGCTAATGAATTTTTTATATGAACAAACTTGATTTTATATGTTTGAATTGTGAAATGAGTATTAATAGCTAAAGGCCCTGTGATAAGTTTTGATATATGTAATTGAACTTGATCATCTTATTACTATGATAGTTGAATTGTTTTGCCCTTCATGTGGAATTTGTTATGTGCTTGTGTTGCCATACGGGTATATATATATTAGTAGGTATTGAGATTATAAGTATCATGGAATGTTATAAATGTTACTTTATGTTATATTATTTTGAATTATGAAAGTACCACTAAACTTTATCGCTTAGCGTAAGGTTGAGTAACACCCGAAACCCGGCCTAGAAGTTTAGACCGAATCCCGGATGTCACATTGATCACCGAAGTGATCATGGGTAAATTTTTACAAAGCAAGTTATCATGTCAAATCGAAACACTTAACCGTTTAAAATTCAGACAGTAAAATTACAGTTAAGTTTAATACTTATTTAACTGACATAAAATCGCATAAAACTTAAAACGGAATTTTACCACAATTTTTGTAAAATCTTACATTTCAAAATTGATTAACAAAGTAGTAACCGAAAACCAAAACTGATAATTTATTTTCCATCGAGATCGTCCCGAGACCTCCGCATCTCGAATCCAAAGATCGTAAATCGAAAATGGTATCTGAACAGAAACACTAAGAGGGGGTGAGCTACTCGAGCTCAGTGTGAGTTCGAAACAAGTCTCAAACAGAGATATAGAATTCAAAACAGTAGCACAATAGATTTTTAGTTACTCACGGAGTTAGAACGCACACTTGGAACTAATGTTCCAACAGAACTTAACAAACCAAGCACATCAAATTCACACAAAAACTCAGTACAAGTGCCGTGCAGATAACAGGATACAGATAACAAATCTGACAGTCAAAATCCACAGACAGATGCAGATGAATGCAATCAGACAAATATAACCCACCCATCCAGCCAACACACCTCTCCGTCCCCCGATCACACCTCATAAGAGTTGTTAAAGCTCATCCAACCAATTACACCATTTAGGACCTTGGAAGACCTATCCAACCCTACACACCCATATGTGGACTAAGCCACTTAGATAATAATACGCAGCAGGGCTAGTGTATGTGCTGCACCGTGCAATGCGATAGACCATGGTACAGGCTAGATAAAATAATAGTATGCAGCAAAGCTGACGTATGTACAGTATAGTGCAATGCGGTAATCCGTTGTACGGTCATGTTGCAGTTAAACTGCCAGATTAGATAATAGTGCGCAGCAAAGCTGACACACATACGATACAGTGCAATAAATCATTATACATATAAGTTGCAGTAGAAATGCCAAATCAGAACAGATACAGGCTTCCTTCTCTTCACAACCCAACCCAAAATATTTTATGCAAATGCATGAATGCATTCAAGCTAACAGAACAGAGACACATTAATAGACAGTCAGTTGGAACAGTTACGTAGCACACTCTTTAGACCAGATTCAAAATCATACATCACACACAACCAGCACAGATATCGAGTCTTGAACACCCTCACTAAACTTAGTTAAGGGTCGGAGCACACACAAACACATATTCAGATTAGAAATGCATACAAAACCATTATAACTGTCTTAAGACCACACACCCGTGTGCTCTAGCGGTGGTATTGCCTAGGCCGTGTGGGAGATCAAAACCTCATGTGAGGAGGGGCACAAGGCCATGTAATAAAGGCATACACTGGTGTGAAGAGAGGCACACGGCTGTGTGACTGAGGCACACGCCCGTGTGGACCAGGGATATGGCCGTGGGGATAGTGTAAGAGTATGCCCAAAGATCAATCATGAGATGGTTGTAATAACATACTTTATTTACCATATTTATTAATATAAAGCGTTGTCATTATTATTTCAGTTTTTCTATCTGTGTATACAAATAAACTGTTTTATAATAATGTCCTGAGAATAATATGATTATCTTTAAAAGATCCTTAGTCGAGTATTATTGTTGACTAGGACAACAGTAATGCATTAAGACTAACATGTAGTTGATTGATGATAAAGAGTTGTCATTGATGTGGATTGTCAAAATCAATGCATGAATATGTGTGTTAGAGAACAACATATTGGATTGACCCGTTATGAGTATGTTTATTGGATTATTATGTAATTGTCACAACATTACTCATAGTGATTAATATGTATATGATCCTCAGACTTGAGATAATTATTAATCTCAACATCGTGAGTTGTATATTTTGATACGATCAAACGTGATAATCAGAATCGGTTGTTCTATAAAGGCTGATGTTGGATATACCACAATCTATGTAGAGGATATGGTTGATCAATATAGGATAAGTCCCTCCTACATAATGGGAGTAATATCTTAGGCCACTTGATTGAGTGAGACTAGAAATGCATGGCCATGCTCAAATAAGTTGACATGAGATGTCATACTAATTTGTATATCATAGTCTACTCAAGATATCAAGAAACATGGGATGGACTATACAAGTGTGACTATTCCATGACTTGTGTCCATTCCGGAGATAAAGGACTTAAGGATTAATGCATGAAAGGTTAATCACAAAAAGTTATGTGGAATCATGACTTCTTGTAACTTAGGTAGCAATGATGCATTGCTAGATGCCACTCATTGTTTGTGACATTAGAATCGTTCTATTATTACTGCTAACGTTGCAAGAACCTACAGGGTCACACCCTATGGTTTAAATGAACGGAATAAAATATAATTGGTATTTTTTTTTGGTTGTCACATGAATTAAATTAATTAAAGAATTAATTTAATTGGGCAATCAAATATTGAACATATTATATGTACAAGGATGTTGTACACATAATGACAACATAATTCTATTAATATATGAATTTGATTCATATATAAATTTAAATAAATATAGTTTATCAAAATCCTTATTATAATTAATGTAATTATAATTTTCTGGATATAATTAATGTAATTATAATTTTCGGTTAAAAACTTTATTGTATTTATTTAACATTCAAGAGATACCAATTATAAAAGGGTATTAAAAGGATACCAAATAATGGGCCCAATGAAAAGATACCCATTATAAAAGGCCCAATTAAAAGGATACCCAATATAAAAGGTATTTAAAAGAGACAAAGCTTAAAGAAAAAAAAAAGCCTATAGATTGCTTGTTAGGTCTAGCGGTAGTCAAGCAAATAAACCTCCAAAATAGTTTTGGAGATTTCTTCCGCTCATAGTCAAACCGGGTGGATCACGTAGAGGCCGACATCAAAAAGGTTGTGGCTTGATTCGACAAATGAGATCAAAACTCTTGTTGCCAAGGCGTCGCCGTCTACTCGATTTAAGTTTTGGTAATTTGAAACCTTTATTTCACCCCGATTCGTTCCTCACACATGGATTCCTGATTTGGATCACGGATCTAATTTTATTTTGTTTGCGCCATGGGGTTCCTGCGCGTTCAACAATGGTATCGAGCCACTTGTGTGATACTGAACTCGGGTTTAAATACTTGGGTGATGCAATTGTATGAGATTCATGTTTTGATCTTATTGTATTTTCGATTGTTTAAATCGTTTAAGCATAACTCGATAAATCTGTTCCTTTCGGTAATTGATTAAATGTTAATCATGGTTTTGTGGCCTACTTGATTTTATGTTATTATCATTAATTATTAACAAATCTGTAATAATGTGACGGAGGTATTTATAGTTTCCAGATAAGTGTTAATCGGCTAATGGAACAAGGGTTATTCGATATGAAACCTCCGTGATTAAAATCCTAAAAACACGATTCTCGTTGATAAAAGTTATCAAATCGTGAGGTTTCATTTGATCTGGGGTATGCGATTCGTACATCGCAGGCTCTGCCTGCACCCTTGGTCCATCTGCGGGGCTCCGCCCCGCACCTGATCTATGATGCGGGGGCTCCGCCCCGCACCCGAGATGAGGATCTCGAGGATGGCTCGGCCGCGCCCTTCGCCCGCTTCCTCCGACATCCTCGGACCCTGCAAAAATTTGTTAATAAAAGAAATTTATAAACTTGATGGGCCACAAAAGGTTGAAAGGATATTTTGTAATTCACCTTAAATATATATATATATATATAGAACTATGTATGCTATTTTTGACATGCACGGTGTTTGAAATGCATAGTTATAGCCCAATGACACATTCGATAAAAGGTTGTATTTTTTTAAATACGGCTGCGTGTCGTGCCTTACTTACTACTATTCTCTTGTATTTCTCTTCTCATCTTATTCCTCGTATGTAAAACGAGTTTACGCATATTGTAATTTGCAAGAGTTGTTGTGGGCCAAACGAGAAGGAAGGTGGGACAATGATTGAGAATGATAGCTTGTGAAATGGCTTACACCTTTAGGTTTCTTTTTGGTTTTCCCATTGGCTTGGGTTGAACCACCTTAGTTTATGGGCTATAACTATTGCATTTATTTATTGCTTTATTTATTCATGTATGAGATGCTATGGATGTCTAAAGCATGCCAATTATATATATTAAAACTTGATAATAATAAAACCCCGTCAATTGATGAGATCAATTAAAAGACTAAATGGACTAATGTAGACCATAATTGGTGAGATGGAACAATCTTAATAAAATCCTCTATTAAAATATTAAGTCAACATGGCCTTCCAATTTTGCCTCGTTAAAGCCTCGATCAATACTATGTAGGTTCTGCCAAAGCAAAGTACTAGTATTTATCTTGGTTAAACGCGAAGAATAAACAAGTGATATTCGCTGGTTAAAAATTGGTTAATGACTTAACTAAGTTACTCTAATAGGATTAGAAACCTAGAGGCAAGTAAATTGGATAAATCATAAGATGATTAGAACAAGAGTTGTTCACCAAATATTAGGAGTTACATATGATGTAATTAGCAAATGTTGCTTACCTAAATAACCATAATCTTAAGAGTAAAGCCAAAGTCGACTTAAGAAGTGGTGAAATATGGATCCTTAACCTACTAGAAATACTTTTGAGAAAGTTTTTCCAAATTAATATATGAGGTTATTAATTTTGAAATAAAATAGTAGGAATATCATTTAATAAAGTCTTTTAATGATTGATATAAAATTGGTAAATTTACTCACATGCATATTTAATTGTTGTAGATATATTATGGTCAGCAAACACTAGCACACTCTCATTGCGATCGGTCCTTGAGAAGGGCAAATTGAATGGTTTGAATTTTCTTGATTGGTTCTCAGTAACTTGAGGATTGTCCTTAAACAAGAACGGAAATTATATGTCATTGAACAACCACTTCCTAATGAACCACCCGCTAATGCCTCGAGGGATGATAGAGACGCTTACAAGAAGTATCTCGATGACATGATAAATGTTGGATGTCTTATGCTTGCCACTATGAATCCTCGAACTTGGAAGCAACATGAGGACACGGTTGCTTATGATATGATCGAGCACCGAAAGAACTTTATCGAGGGCAAGCACGGCAAGAGAGAGGTTTGATATCTCTAAAGCCCTATTCCAATGTAAGTTGGTGAAGGAAGCCCAGTGGGACCTCATGTCCTTAAGATGATTGGCTATATTGAAAGCCTATCTAAGCTTGGGTTTGCATTGAGCCAAGAGTTGGGCAATCGATGTTATTTTACAATCGTTGCGGATAGCTACAAACTAGTTTGTCCTCAATTTCAATATGAATGAAATTGACAAGACTCTACCACAATTGCTCAAGATGTTACGAATCTGCTGAAAGGCAACTTGAAAAAGGTTGGACCCAAGCCCATACCGATGGTCCGTAATAACAAGGGCAAGGAAAGGCCAAAGTTCAAACAAA
Source organism: Gossypium bickii (assembly GCA_025503065.1). Classification (NCBI taxonomy): domain Eukaryota; kingdom Viridiplantae; phylum Streptophyta; class Magnoliopsida; order Malvales; family Malvaceae; genus Gossypium; species Gossypium bickii. The sequence continues at coordinate 82,944,841 of CP106716.1, forward strand.
GCCCAAGGGCAAAGGTAAGCCCAAATTTGGAAAAGGAAAGGTCACACTGAAACCTAAAGGTGGGGTGTCTAAGGAAGGAAACTGTTTTCATTGTGGTGTGATGGACATTGGAAACGGAATCGCCTCTATCTATCTTGAAGAAGTCAAGAAGGCTAAAGCAAGCGGAATGTCCGCTTCGTATTTATGTTATTGATATTAATTTATCAACTACTACTTCTTGGGTATTAGATAATCGGTTGTGGTTTTCATATTTGTACTTCATACAGGGGACTACAAAGGAGTAGGACTCGCTGAGGAGATGTGGACCTACGAGTTGGAAATGGAGCAAAAGTTGCTGCATTAGCCGTGGGAACATATACTTTATCTTTGCCTAGTGGACTTGATTTATGTTTAGAGGATTGTTATTTTGTGCCCAGTTTGACTAAAAACATTATTTCAATTTCTTGTTTGGACAAAATTGGTTTTGAGATAATTATTAAGAATAATTGTTGTTCATTTTATCTCAATAATGTTTTCTATGGTTCGGCACAATTAACTAATGGCCTCTATATTTTAGATCAAATGAATCCCATTTACAACATAAATACTAAAAGATCTAAAATAAATGACTCAAATCAAACTTATCTTTGGCATTGTCGTTTGGGCCACATAAGTGAGAAACGCATATCCAAACTCCATAAAGATGGTCTCTTGAATTCATTTGTTTTTGAACAATTTGAAGTATGTGAATCTTGCTTATTGGGAAAAATGACTAAATCTCCTTTTCTCGGTAAAAGTGAACGAGTTATTGATTTATTGGACCTAATACATTCGATGTATGTGGACCAATAAATACACAAGCTAGAGGCGGATTTCACTACTTCATTACTTTCACCGATGATTTCAATAGATATGGGTATGTTTATCTCATGCGCCATAAGTCCGAGTCCCTTGAAAAGTTCAAGGAATTCAAAATGAAGTATAAAATCAACTAGGCAAAACTATCAAGTTACTTGATCCGATCGAGGTGGAGAATATTTGAGCCTAGAGTTTGATGATCTTTTGAAAGAATGTGGGATAGTCTCACAACTTACTCCTCCCGGTACTCCTCAATGGAATGGAGTATCCGAGAGAAGAAATCGAACTTTGTTAGACATGGTTCGATCCATGATGAGTCATGCCGATCTACCGACTTCTTTTTGGGGACATGCACTTGAGACACCGCTTTCACACTAAATCGAGTTCCATCTAAATCGGTTCAAAAGACGCCATATGAGATGTGGACCGGGAAACGTCCTAGTATGTCTTTTATGAAAATTTGGGGTGTGAAGCTTATGTTAAACGCCGACGCCTATTAAGCTTGAACCAAAATCTGAAAGGTGTAATTTTGTGGGGTATCCAAAAGAAACCAAAGGATATTATTTCTTTAATCCCACCGAGAACAAAACGCTTGTTGCTCGGACCGGTGTCTTCCTAGAGAGAGAATTTACTTCTAGAAAAGGAAGTGGGAGAAAGATTGAACTTGAAGAAATTCGAGAATCACAAGATACCATCAACCGAGAGATTGAACAACAAAGAAATTCCACAAGAAATTGAGGAACAAATAATCACTTTGTAGAAATACAACCACCGCAGTGAGATCTTTAAGAGAACGCCGCGTGCACCGGAGAGATATGGATTTCTCATTACAACGCATGGTGACGTTTCTTCTTATAGATCAAGATGAGCCTAGGACTTATCAAGAAGCGGTGACAAGCCCAGATTCGAGAAATGGCTTGAGGCCATGAGATCTCGAGATGGATTCCATGTATGAAAACCAAGTATGGACCTTGATTGACCCACCCGAGGGGTTAAACCTATAGGGTGCAAGTGGGTTTTCAAAAGAAAACAGACATGGATGGTAATGTACAAACATACAAAGGGCGATTAGTCGCTAAAGGTTTTCGCCAAATTCATGGTGTTGACTATGATGAAACCTTTTCTCCCGTAGCTATGTTTAAATCCATCGAGATCTTGCTTGCCATATTTGCATTTCATGATTATGAAATCGCGATGATGGATCGTCAAAACAACTTTCCTTAATGGGAAACTTGAAGAGGATGTGTACATGACACAACCTGAAGGTTTTGTAAATCCAAAGGATGCTAGAAAGATATGTAAGCTACAGAGATCTATTTATGGATTAAAGCAAGCTTCTCGAAGTTGGAATCTTCGTTTTAACGATGCAATCAAAGAGTTTGGTTTTATAAAAAATGAAGATGAACCATGTGTTTACAAGAAAGTTAGTGGGAGCACTATCACATTCTTGGTACTATATGTGGATGACATACTTATCATGGGAAATGACATACCTACCTTGCAATCTATTAAGACTTGGTTAAGAAGTTGTTTTTCTATGAAGGACTTGGGCGAAGCCATTTATATCTTAGAGTCAAGATCTATAGAGATAGATCAAGATGACTACTAGGTCTAAGCCAAAGTACATACATAGATAAAGTACTAAAAAGGTTCAGTATGGAAGAATCTAAAAGAGGATTCCTACCTATGAGACATGGTATTTCACTCTCGAAGGAAATGTGTCCTTCAACTCCACAAGAGAGAGAACGTATGAGTAAAATTCCATATGCTTCCGCTATTGGATCTATCATGTATGCTATGTTATGTACCCGTCCGGATGTCTCGTATGCCTTAAGTATGACGAAGCAGTATCAAGTAGATCCCTGAAGGTCACTGGACCACGATCAAGAGTATCCTTAAGTACTTAAGAAGAACTAAGGATACGTTCCTATTATATGGAGGTGAGGAAGAGTTAAGTGTAAAAGGTTACACGATGCCGCCTTCCAAACCGACAAGGACGATTCTCGATCGCAATCGGGTTTTGTGTTTTGCCTTAATGGTGGTGCCGTGAGTGGAAAAGTTCAAAGCAAAGTACGATGGCTGATTCTACAACAGGGTCGAGAGTATATTGCAGCCGGTGAGGCGAAGAAAGGAAGCGGTTTGGATCAAAAAGTTCATTCTTCGACTAGGGGTTGTGCCTAGCATATCGATGCTATAGAACTCCGATGTGATAACAATGGAGCTATTGCACAAGCTAAAGAACCCGATCTCACCAAATGATCCAAACATATACTTAGGCGCTACCATCTTATTCGAGAAATTATCGATCGAGGAGATGTAGAAATATGCAGAGTACCTTCGATGATAACATCGCCGATCCTCACGACCAAGCCTCCGACACAGTTGAGGCATGATCGTCACACTAAGTCGCTTGGTATTAGATATATGAGTGATTGGTCTTAGTGCTAGTGGGAGATTGTGTAAGAGTATGCCCAAAGATCAATCATGAGATGGTTGTAATAACATACTTTATTTACCATATTTATTAATATAAAGCGTTGTCATTATTATTTCGCTTTTCTATCTGTATACAAATAAACTGCTTTTTTATAATAATGTCCGAGAATAATATGATTATCTTTAAAAGATCCTTAGTCGAGTATTATTGTTGACTAGGACAACAAGAATGCATTAAGACTAACATGTAGTTGATTGATGATAAAGAGTTGTCATTGATGTGGATTGTCAAAATCAATGCATGAATATGTGTGTTAGAGAACAACATATTGGATTGACCCGCTTATGAGTATGTTTATTGGATTATTATGTAATTGTCACAACATTACTCATAGTGATTAATATGTATATGATCCTCAGACTTGAGATAATTATTAATCTCAACATCGTGAGTTGTATATTTTGATACAGTCAAACGTATAATCAGAATCGGTTGTTCTATAAAGGTCGATGTTGGATATACCACAATCTATGTAGAGGATATGGTTGATCAATATAGGATAAGTCCCTCCTACATAATGGGAGTAATATCTTAGGCCACTTGATTGAGTGAGACTAGAAATGCATGGCCATGCTCAAATAAGTTGACATGAGATGTCATACTAATTTGTATATCATAGTCTACTCAAGATATCAAGAAACATGGGATGGACTATACAAGTGTGACTATTCCATGACTTGTGTCCATTCCGGAGATAAAGGACTTAAGGATTAATGCATGAAAGGTTAATCACAAAAAGTTATGTGGAATCATGACTTCTTGTAACTTAGGTAGCAATGATGCATTGCTAGATGCCACTCATTGTTTGTGACATTAGAATCGTTCTATTATTACTGCTAACGTTGCAAGAACCTACAGGGTCACACCCTATGGTTTAAATGAACTGAATAAAATATAATTGGTATTTTTTTTTTTTTGGTTGTCACATGAATTAAATTAATTAAAGAATTAATTTAATTGGGCAATCAAATATTGAACATATTATATGTACAAGGATGTTGTACACATAATGACAACATAATTCTATTAATATATGAATTTGATTCATATATAAATTTAAATAAATATAGTTTATCAAATCCTTATTATAATTAATGTAATTATAATTTTCTGGATATAATTAATGTAGTTATAATTTTCGGTTAAAAACTTTATTGTATTTATTTAACATTCAAGAGATACCAATTATAAAAGGGTATTAAAAAAGGATACCAAATAATGGGCCCAATGAAAAAGATACCCATTATAAAAGGCCCAATTAAAAGGATACCCAATATAAAAGGTATTTAAAAGAGACAAAGCTTAAAGAAAAAAAACCTAATAGATTGCTTGTTAGGTCTAGCAAATAGTCAAGCAAATAAACCTCCAAAATAGTTTTGGAGATTTCTTCCGTTCATAGTCAAACCGGGTGGATCACGTAGAGGCCGACATCGAAAAAGGTTGTGGCTTGATTCGACAGTAGATCAAAACTCTTATTGCCAAGGCGTCGCCGCTCTACTCGATTTAAGTTTTGGTAATTTCAAACCTTTATTTCACCCCGATTCGCTCCTCACACATGGATTCCTGATTTGGATCGCCGGATCTAATTTTATTTTGCTGCGCCATGGGGTTCCGGCGTTCCAACAGATAGGCCGTGTAACTCTCTGTCTATTTGCACTAAATTTAAGTACAGGACTGACACGGCCATGTGGGTCTCACACGCTCGTGTGCCCACTAGACACGGCTGTGTGTCCATAACACACATGCCCATGTAGAATCCCTAATTCCCAAATTAGCCAAACGACCGTGTGGCACCAAACCACTCAAACCCTAATCTCCAAACTCACACGCCGGTGAGAAACGATAAAATTCCCAAATTAGCCACACGGCCGTGTCGCTAGGCCGTGTGGCACCGAAATTCGCCCGAAAACCATAACTCTCAGAGGCACATGGCAGTGTGAACTGGCACACGCCCGTGTGGGGGCCCCAGTGGCCACGAAACCACTTCAGAACATGGCAAAAAGTGCCATTTCAGCCATCGTAGCAGCCCCCAACCATCGCATTGACAAAAGAGGTTGGGATAAATTGTTTTTCCCAAACCTTTTTTAGCCATTAACACCCAAATTCAATAGTTTAGAACACAATTCAGAGTTGACAAAACGACAATTCATAAAGTAAAAGTAGACAAGATTCGAATCCCACACCTGTTTCGATGACGGAGGAGCAAAATTCCTCGATATCTATGCAGTGAAAATCGGTTTCCCAAGCGCAAGAAAGAAACAAAGAAAAAAACCCAAAAAGAAGACGAAAAGAGACAGAGAACCAAAAAGTGAAAAGAAAAAAAGAAAAAAAACGTTCAGGAAAAAAGTCAAAACAATAAAAATAAAAATATAAACCACAATAAGTAATTAAAATATTAATTTAAAACTAAACAAAATAAAACTCAATAAAAAGGTTCTCAGAATGCGTACACAACAACTTGAACCCAAAACCCAAAAGTTCACTAACACTCACTCAACCACCAGACCAGCAAGCCTATTCTGTCACTTAAACGCGCCACTAAACTCAATAGCACCGCCAACTTACTGACCCTAACCACAAAACCCAAAACTTATAGCCCCCAAAATTCGAGGCGTTACAGGTTGTTTGTTCCATGCGTAGGTGCAAGTATTTCTCAAAGCCCTGGGAAGTGAAGTCAACATCCAGATCTATGTTTTCGACTTAACAAAGTTTGTATAACTCATTTTGTTTTGGTATCGTGGCATGATACAAATGGTCAATTTTGAGATTTGGTAGTGTAAATAAATGAAATGATTATTAGTTATGCTTGAAAATAATGTTGATGCTTTTTGTCATTTATTGTTAAACATGTTGAATGATCAATTTAGATATTGAGGCATCCATATGTGTTATATTTTAGTTGCACAATGTATAAAAGTGTACTTTGTGGAAAATAGGGGTCATGTCACGACGTCAATTCCTTAATGTCGCGATAAGACCAATTCAATATGTGGCGTTGTGATAAGGAACCCTCAACGTTACGACGTCAACTTGACATTTTGCAAACTTTACAATCTGGTCCTAATACAACCTCGAGTTAGCAAAAGAGTTTTCATAAGCTCATTTAAGACCCATAAATGATCCTATAACGTATTATTCACACACATCACTCATATTTAAATATTTATTAGTTTGAATTGATTATATTTGGTAATAGTTATTCCAAAAAACAAATGTGACACCCTGTAACTCGAACACATCTATTAGGTCAGGTATAAAGTGTTATATTTAGTGTTAAATATAAAATAAAAAAATGTTTTTAATAACATCTAAACTAATAATAAAAATAATTAATTTAAATAATTGTGGATCGATGAATTTTAAAGGATAATACATAAAAAAATAAAGTATAAATTGATTGAATATATTATTCATTAAGTGAAAAGTCACCCATCTACTTATCTTTTTTAATGGTTTTTCTTTACAAAAAATTCTATCAAATAATTTTTTATATTTTTTATCAAACATGTTTAAAAAAAAGTACTAAGAATATTAATTGTCAATGAATTAATTATTTTTAAGGGTTATCAAATAAGTCTTAAATGTATTGAACTTCAGTTTTAATGATGTGCTATTGTCTCATTTATTAACATGACATAGAATTATTATTAACGCATCAAATATTAACTCTTATTTTAAATATAACTTGTAACACCTCAAACCTGACCTAAAAGTTATAGTTAAATTCTGAAAAGTACATTGACCACCGAAATGGCAAAGTAAAATGTTCAGATTCTTATAAAACTCCTATTCTAACTAATTTTAGAAAAAAAACTTGTGCATTTTCCTTAGTTAAACTAAAACATCATAATTAAGTTGGCTAAGAACAGAATTCATGTTATTACGTAACATGTTATTTGTAACGCCCTGAATAATTTATTTCTAATTATGTAAATATCTAAAACAAATATTTGTCTGCTTTAGTGATTAAGTGTTCTAGGTGTGTTTAAGAGGTCTTGGGTTCAAGTCTCACCTTTGCCAAATTTTGTTATTTTTAGATCCAAGTCTTACCCTTGTGGAGTGGGCTTACAAAAAATTGTCTGTTAACTTATATTAGATTGAGCCTGCTGGTTTGAGTGGCAAGGGAGTTGGTGTGTGGGAAATTGAAACACCCCAAACTCGGCCCACGAGCCTCAACCGGATCTGGTATGTTCCTTAAGTAAACCGGTTTCAAAGTTATTTTGTACTTTGGGAAAAATAGTGTGTTTTGGAAGAAATATTGTTTTGGGTTGGGCTTGAGTTAAAAAAAAAAAACCATTTATCTTATTTTAAAATCCAATTAATTAAGGTGACAAAACAATTAGGGTTTATTTTTAAAGAATAAATTTTACTTAACTTTAATTGAAAATAATTCGTAACATAGTAATTAAAAATAAAAGTAAAGAAATGTAACTTATGGCCTTATTACATCAAGTAAAATCCCAAAATAAAATTCTAAAATACTTAAATAAAATTAAATTTCCATATTGAATAAAACTTCAAGCTGAGCATGGCCATCCCTAAGCTTCACAACCTTAGGTCCATTATTGATCGTCACCAAAAAATTGTCCCACAATGGGATAAGTCAATGCACTCAATGTGTACACAACACTAAAATTCAATAGATCGTGCATACATTTTCATATCAAATACTTATTCATATAATGTATAAAAATGATGATGCAACCCAAACCCAAACCTAGGTGCCATCCGCTACACATCCCCGTACCAACCGCACACCGTGGGGAATACTAAGTCAACCCTCCATCCGCTACACACCATCGGCGCGATCATTGCGATCGGACGTGCTCATCGCCCATATAAAATTTGTGGCATAGCCACTGATAATTGTGTCATGAGACACCAAATTCAGATAACGTAACCGAAGTTACCACATTCAAATAATGTAATCGAAGTTACCGTATTCAGATAATGTGACCGAAGTCACCACATTCAGATAGTGAGACCGAAGTCACCACATTCACTTCCCCTTCTTCATAAAACCCGAATGCCCCATATTATTCATATTATAGATCCTTAATCCCTTGCTGCCGATTTGGACACCAACAAATCCCGAAATTTATCCTTGTTTCCCTTGAAATTCTCAAATCCCGGAATCCTTTTATACCTCTGTCGAAATCCCTTAGATCTTTGAAAATCCCGACTGATCTCCTTTTGTAGTTGACCACCACTAAATCCCAAAATTCCCCTTACTTGGAGAAATTGACAGCACCTATGCTTGGAGCTCCTCAAAGATTCGGCTATGGAGTCTTGAAGACTAGACGACTATGGCCTAGAGGTGTATCAACACTTTTGATTCTTGAGGCTTAAAGAATCGGCAATAGTGGATAAAGAAGAAGTAGATTTCGGCTTGACAAAATAAAAAGAGAAGAGAAGAGGGGAGAGCACTAAGAAATTCGGCAGAGAGAAGGGGAGGAAGAAAAATTGATGAGTAGCCCTATTTTTTTCCTTTTATAGCCGAATTTACTACTCAGAATCCCTTACTTGGCCACCACTCTTCTTAATTTGATAACTTTATCTCCTTAATAATAATAATAATCCTTCTATTATCTCTTCTTTTATCCATTAAAAATAAAAGGAATTAATCCACAATTATCTCTTGAAAATAATTTAAAATAAATCTACTATTTATCCTCTTATTAGTAGAAAATTTAAAGAGAATAAAACTCTTCCTTTCTAGAAAGCTTGTCCCGTCCCACTCAAGCTTCGGAAGCAAAAATAAAACTTCTTTTATTTGCTTCCCAAGTGACTCGAACTCAGGCCCAACACCCTTGCATGTGGCGCCATTTCCAGAGGCCCTAAGTGGCATCTTCAGGCCACTTTTCCAAGCCTATTTGTGTGTCAAATTTCACAAACTTTTTCTTTTAAGGCCACCTTGCCTTTATTCCCTGCTTTAAAACTTAAAACTCGACATTTCTAAGTCATTTCTAAGTTTCCAAAAATTTTCGTTCGGCTCTGTAAACTTGACATTTTCTTACATTTCCAAGTTTCCAGAAATGTTCACTTTCCTCTTTTGAATCATTTCCTTACATTTCCAAGTTTCCAGAAATGTTCACTTTCCTCTTTTGAATCATTTCTAGATCATGTCCATACATTTTCAGGTTTCCAAAAATGTTCATTTCCAAATCATTTCCATTCATTTCTGGGTTTCCAAAAATGTTCAAAATTTATTCTTAGTACATAAAACATGTCACTTTGTACAATTAAACCGAAAATGCATAGGCCCTTTTCAGGATGTTACAGAAATCCTGTGTTCGAATCCCTATGCAAGTGAGAATGTTATTTTTGTTTGGTTGTGTGTCAGTGTTTCGGTGGAGTTGGGATTCTAGGGTAGTTGGATGTGAATTAGTAGGGAGTTAGGATAGTAGTGGGAATCGAAAATAGATTTTATTTTTTCTTTTTCTTTTTATTTTTATTTTTATTTTTCCCAAAATTTCTTTTCATGTTTTTTGGACGTTCTTTTCTGTGACTGGAAAAATTCTTTCTGTTCCTTGCTTCTGAAATCCTATTGAAATCCTATCGATTAATCTCGATTTTCCAATTTTTCAGTGCTTTGTGTGGTTTGGTAAGTGTAAGGAGTGTTTTAGTGTGGGTTGGGGAAATCTTTTTGTTAAATTGTTCAAATCAATGCTTTTCTTTTCTTTCCGTTAGCTGATGTTGAGTTTTGGCAATAGCAAATCGGGAAGAAAGGGACTTTACTTTTATGGAATCTTAGGCGAATTGTTCGGGGTGTTGGGGTAAGTGTTGAACACTTGAATTGGACTATTGTCGGTTTCGTGGTTTTGGTTTAATCAGTAATTATGACTGATTTTGAAGTTTGTTTGACGATTTTAGGTCTTGGTGGCCTCGGGATTATTTTTGCATCAAAACCGTAACAGATGTGTTCCCAAATTATGAAAAACAAAATTTCAATGAAAGCAGAAAATGCCTACTTTTGAGGCCACACGGGCGTATGGCTAGCCGTGTGGGTGGCCGTGTATTTAACGAGGGCATGGCCATGCGCAAGACACGGCTATATGACGATGTGGGTGTGGTCGTGTAGGCCACACGGGCTAGGCCAAATAAGGCGTGTGGGTTTTGGGTCAGGCCGTGTGGACCATACGGGCAAGGCCAATCTCTGTGTGTGGGCCACACGGGCATGTAGGCCCATAATTCTGAAATTTTTCCTAGGGTCGCACGTGTCGTTCTGATCGACTGTGGGCCTACTGTGGGGTTGGTAAGGGCTAACCAAACTCTAAAACTATGTGAACTATTAGTCTGATATTCTGCTCTGAATATGATACTGTTATCCATGTCTGATTAGTTTGATGTACATATATATCTTATATCTGTATATGAGCATGTGAGCATGATAATTCTGATTATATATATCTGATTGGGGTGGGATTTGTATATGTGGAGGAAGTGTTCTATATGGTGATCATCGCCTATATTCTGACAGCTTAGCTTCACATTATCTGGCATATGTCTTAATGGCACAATATGGTGTGTAGGGATGGATGGGTGTTTTTAACCCCACATGATGTGATAGGATGGTCGGAGTTGGTGCGTAGAGGATGAGGGAAGGATTTTGAATTTCTGATCTGCATATCTATTCTGTTATCTGAATATATAAAGGGCTTAGCTCCGAATCTGAATCTAGATTTGACAGTGTATGTGATATCTGTATGTATAGCATGTCTATTTCTATGGGGTTACACATTGAGTTTACATAAAATCACTTCTGTTTGTCTGCTCTGTTCAAGTAATCCACAGACTTGTGCAGATCGGTGCAGCGAAGTCTCGTGGTGACCACTAGTCTATGAACTGGCTTTAAATAAAGGTTTATTTATTTAAGAATTATTTTTGGGAGTGTTTTATTAATTGGACTCTTCGGATTGTTTGGTTTAATTTTTGGGATTTGGATTTTTCGTTTAATACTTTAATTGCGACAGTTATCTAAAAACATGGTTTTCACTAAAACAAAGGTTTTCCAAACTTACGAATAGGATTTGAAAAAAAAACGATTTTTATAACTTCCACTACAAATTATGTTTTGGCAAGTAAATCAATTAAATAATGTTTTCAACAATAGTTATAAGTGAATATGAGTTATTAAGCAGGAATGATTTATCGTAACGACTCCGGTTTCAAAACCTTCTCTTTGTGACATCTCCGGATTCGGCCATAATGTCTAGGTCAGATTTGGGGTGTTACATTATTTTTGGAAACTCAATTGATCTGTTTCTATTTTGATGATTTGTTTTTCAAAAACTCTTTCTTTATTACACAGCGGAAAAATCCTGAAATCAGAACTTTTATGTTTCAAATCCATATTTCATTTGAATTAAAATTAGTTTATATGTTTGATCAATTTTCAATATACATATCATACATGCAAATAAAATCCCAAGTATTAACCTGCCATAGTCCCAAAATAAATAAAAACAATTACAATTCAACCAAAATTAATTTAAAATTAAATTTAAATTTAAATTTAAAACTTTAAATAAGTCCAGTTCTCAAGACGAGATTTCCGAAGGCCCAAATCCAGTCCTAAGTTCATGGGTTACTTGAAAAGTTTAAACTAAGGGATGAGCTTTAGGAGCTTAGTGTGAGTCTAAACAAGGCAACCAGAGAATATTCACAATTTCAACCAATAAAACGAAAAATCATCAAGTAGCAATTTTACCAAAATTTATGGCATTAATTCAATCAATTTTTCAAATGTCATGTTTATGGCACACATTATGCAGCAATGCAAGTCATTCCCATACCATCCACTACACACCGCGAGTTCCCCAGAACTCGTCACCTGAACACCAAACAATTGAAGTCGAAGCCTAGTGTAGTTGAACCACCAATATCAATCTTGTAGTTAAAACTGCCAATTAAGGTTGCGAATGAATCGCCAATATTAATTTGTAGACAAGCTGCCAATGGTTATCGAGTAAACTACTAATAGGTTATAAACAAGTTGTCAATCTCCTCAATACTCTGATGCAGTATACAAACTGACCAATGATTGCGAGTATACCGCCAATACTCCCCAGAACTCCTTCATCATCCACAAAATCAACCCCATGCAATGTAATATGACATACTTTTCAATGATGCAATTCATGTTTATCATACTTTTCATATATCAATAACAACAACATCCTTTCATGCTTCGGTTAATTCAATTTCAATTAATGGCATGGTTACAAAGAAACAATACTCAATATCACAATCGCCATATTTCAAGTCATGCAAAAATTCAGTTCATGAAACATATTTAATAAGGATACCACTCAATTAATTTACTTACATCAATCGGCCATGCACAAAATTTTTGTAACCAAATACAATTATAGATCATTATACATTTATACATAAGGTTTAGAACCCACACTTGATTAATGCGAAACCAGTGTACTACCACTTAATCTGCAACTCCTGGATCTTAAGTCTAGACTAGGTTGATTTAATCTATACATGAGATGTCCAAAACATTGGTTAAAATTGGTCCCTAATTCTCCCTATATGTTCGGCCAAGCAAGGGAATTAAACCAAAGCATCAGATCCAACTTTTAAACCCACTACTTACTTTTACTTCGGCTTCGAATAGAAATTAAAGCAACCTCGAAAGTAAATGTTCATCTAGAGCATTTAGATCAATTCCTAACATAAAAGTAACACTCAAATCAATAAGGATTAACCACCTCAGGCCTTTGGAAGCATTCAACCAAATTAGAAGAATTAATCAAACTAAAATTATGCTAGAAAAAAAATAGCACTTACGCACTCTGATTCCTAGATCCGAGTTTACGATTCGAATGAGGATGATGAGATGAGGATGAGGAGAGCCACTTCAAAATCTACCTTAAAAAAGATCTTTACATATGCATTTCAAAGCAACTCGTTAAGCTTATGGATGCTTAATAAGTATTAAAGAATTCAAACTTTTCCATTAAGTATAATTAGCTAATTTAACAAATAAATAAATACCTTAACTTGGTCACCATGATTAGCCATAAATAAAGTATACAATAACAACAAGGTAACCTACATTTTCTACTTAGCAAACTTTTATCATTCACACAAAATATTCATATATCATTCAATTTTGCCCATGGTAGGCTCAAATGAACTGGATTCTTATAACACCTCTCACTGAGTTTGGTCATCGGACCCGAGTGATAAAATGCTATAAGAGATTATAGAACATTTACATACAATTCATAGTTCAAGAATTCATTTTAATACTAAATAATCACTTATAAACAAGTATATCATGCAATACAATCAAATTCAGGTTTAATTGAGCTTACAAAAGCTAAAAATTTACTTAGCATCAATCAAGGATGAAATTGAAACTTTTACAAAAATATATGAAATTTTGAAAATAAGAGTCACACGACTGTGTCCCCTAACTGTGTGAAAAGTTGTAGCCATGTGAGGATAAAGACATACGATCGTGTGAATAGATCGTGTAACAAAGTGAGCTTGCGTGAAGCTACAGTCATGACTATATGAAAAAGTAAGGGTCAAATGTGTAATTATTCAATAATAGCCACACGACCATGTCATTGGGCCGTGTAACAGGCTGAGGTCGTATGCAACTATACATGCATAACTTCACTTGAGTCAAATGGACGTGTGCTAGCCTGTGTTATAGTCTGATGTCGTGTCTTAGAACTGTACATGGCAAACGACTGTGTGGCACAAAAAGTGACCTTTAGGTCTCAAAACAAACCTAAACATTTTTCCATATATAAGCATGATCTAAAGCATAATAAAACCCACTTGCAACCTGCATATATTCACTAATATATCAACCAAAATACCACATTCAAACCATTTCAGTATGCCTCAAATGGCACCTCAACATAATCAACATAACATACATCATTTAACCATTTAAAACATCTTAAAATAACCCAATATCAACCACACAAACATGCACCAAAACTTACCAAATTATTTCAAGCTCAACATAGCACACCATTCATTCCTTCACAACCATTTACTTACCAAACCTATCTCATAACATAACACTTAATCACCATTTAATCCGTCAAGCATACATGCCTAAACTACTCAACAAGATATCATTAACATGGACCATTGCCATCACACATATATACATATATATACTCATGATATTCAAAATGTCAAACTTATTCAAAATATAACATTGCATAAATATATGACTCCCTAGGTACATGCCATTAACAACTAAAACATCACCAACACTTTGAGCCCGGGATTATCGCTAAATGCTGAAGTTGACAATCGAATAAAATAGAATCTAACCTGCGCATGGAAAATAAAACCGCACGCTGAGTATAAATCAGTGGTATTTCTATAATTCGAACATTATAACAAAACATAAGTCATTTAAATGCATGAGTTAAAGAAAAATTGATGATATGCAAGTTACCATGTCAACTCTACCATTTCTCACATTCATTATTCAAATGTAGCACAATTTCACTAATATAAAGGCATAGCCATTTCACTTCACATCTCATTTGATATCTCAGTTCATTAGGTAACATATTTCATCTCAAATTCCACTTTCATGTATTCAATGAACACAACCATCATTATTTCAATTCAATTCACAAATAGTTATTCCATTTTACTTTTTGCTTCCTTATTAACTTGACTCAAACTCAGACGGATACCCGGATCTAACCAACACACTAGTTTGGCACCTAGTGCCTTATTGGATAAATCCGAAGTAAATAGTTTGTGCCCAGCACTCATCAATAAGTTTGACACCTAATGTCTCATCAGTATGGTCGAAGTAATTTGGCACCCAATGCCTCATCAGCTCATAGTCGAAGTAACCCTGAACTCTTCCTATCCTATGACATGCTAACTATATACGACTCTACCTGAACAGTTAATAGGGTATTCCATACTCATCTTTTTATCAACCAATATCTCAGATAATGACATATAACCATCATCAGATCACCGATCCATATATATATATATAGCAACATAGCTCATCTCAATATGATTTCAAATTTCACATTTATTTCAACATTTAACATTTTCACATATATTCGATTCGGTCCTCAACAATATCATTCAATTAAAATCAATCCAACATAATTCATTCTAAAAAAATGTCTCACCTTACAATCTTACCATGTTAAAACAATTCATTATGCAGAAATGCAAATTAGTTCGAATTATAGATTCACAAATCGTATACTCTGTGCTATTCATCGATGATTTTGTCTTTTCCTTTTTTTTCAAGGAATCTGAGTTGATGTTAGCTACAGGTTAACACAAACATAGTAATTCATCAATATACAAGAAAATTCATATTCAATTGCTAATTTAAACAACTTTTTTATTTTATTCAATTTAGTCCCTAAAATCAAGACCAACATAACTTTCAATTCTAACCTCAATTTTTCATGTTGATTTCTCTATAATCCTTATTAGACATCCTATTTTTCATTTCTACCACAAATTTTAAAATTTTTCATTTTAGTCCCTACTGAACAAAATCATCAATTAACTTTATAATTTAGTCCCTTTTCAACTTTAAGCTTAAAATCTATCAAATTAGTACCTAAAAATTCAAATATCCAGTAATGAAAACTTCCTAAATCTTTAACAGTTCCAAGAAATATTACATGGGTCAACTAGCTTAAGTTCTCGAGATTCCAAAAACATAAAAATTACAAGAAAAAGATTAAATTGCACTAACCAAATTAAGCTTCAAAGTTCAAAAACCCTAGTCGATTGTTCTTCTCTTCTCCTTCTTGCTATATTTTGGTTTTGATAAATGAAGAAGACAATTTTTTCTCTTTCAATCCACTAAGTTTATTCTTATACCATAATTTTATGTTAATGTTTTATAATGTAATTATTAAATTACAAATTTAACCTTAAATAAATACAACATCAACTACTATCGTCCACTAGCCTTACCATAATGGTATAATTTCTATACAAGACCCTCACTTTAAAGTTTAATTGAATTTTCTTTAGTAATTGCACTTTTACCACATTTACAATTTAGTCCCTATAAATTGATTAATCACTAATTCAACAAAAATTACCTGATCGATATTCAATTTTACTTCTAATATAACTCCGTAAATATTTAATAAAAATATTTACAGTCCATTTTACGGATACAGGGTTTTGAAACCACACTTTCTAACACCACTAATGTAACAGCCTGTTTTCATTGAAATCGAAATAGTGGTTTATAAATGGCTTATTTATACCAACATTAACCAAAATATCCTATACATTTATATGGCTTATTTTCGTCCACACGGGCGTGTATCTCCTATATCTTTTAAATTGCGCAAGTCAGTGTGCTCACACGACCTAGCACACGAGCATGTGGTTTGGCCGTGTGGCCTAAGACAAAGAGTTACACGGGCACAGACACAGGCTAAGACATGACCGTGTGTCCCTATTTCGAATGCCCACACGGCCGTGTGTCCCCTGCAACTTTCAAAAATTTTAATCTATTCTGAAAAATTCTTTGAGTACCTGATCTAGTCTCGACTTGTTTCTAATGTGTATTTTGGGCCCCGAGGGCTCGTATAAGGGATAATAAGTTTGATTTCGATTGGTTTCTGACATGAATGTTATATGATATGAAACGTTTGTTTATTTGATCTGTAAACTCTGATAATGTTCCGTAACCCTGTTCTGGTGATAGATACGGGTTAGAGGTGTTACAACTAACTTTCAGGTCATTATAGTTTTGGGTTTTAAGGTTTGAATATCTTCGATTTAACTGATAAATGATTGTCATGCTTAGTTTTCAGAACAAATGAGGCTTTGGTGTTTGGACAAGCTAAGCTGACGAGGATAGAGGAAGTAAGGTGAGTTTCTGTACTCTACTTTTAGGTTATTGATGATGTTATGTTGCATGCATGAACCATATTCACGTCTGTTTTGAGACGTGACTAGAACCATAGTTGTGTACGGTTAAAGAAAATGAGTATTTGGTGTATGAATAATATTATGAGTGTGTACTCTTCCAAGTTTAATTGTTGAATGATATTGGTTGTGTCTGACACATAAATGAATGATGTATAGTTTATGACAATATTTAGTGAAATGAAGTATATGAAAATACTTGTTAATATTGTGTGTGGAGTACGAAGGGATTTTACCTTGACGGGGTAGATGAAGCTAGGAATAAGGGGCAGAATAGAAGAATGGGTAAATTGAAATAGGAATTCAAGGGAATTAGACAACATCGTGAAATGGTTAGTTAATGGCTCGCTAGAATGGAATTGTGATGATGGTTATCGATTGGTCTTTTAGGGCAACACCATGACGACGATAATTAGGTTCCTTAGAGCAACACCGATTGCAGTTTGCAGGCTCTATAGGGCAACACTGCGATGATGGTAAGGTCTTTCAGGGTGACACCTCAAAAGAGGTTTAATGTGTAAGTGTCACGGGCCAAAGTGCAAAGCCCGTGACCATGGCATAAGATGTGCCCCATGGAGGTTTATCAATAAGATGGGGATCATTTAGCCCACGAGAACTGGCCCGATTCAAAGAACTATTGGAGAAGCCTGTCAGATTGAAACCTGGTTGGCCCAATAATGAAGATATGGCAACTTAGGCTATTATGGTAACTAATATTAGAAGATTGATAGGAATCATATCTTGTAAAGATTAGATTAGATTTGATATGGCATATCTTGTAAATCCCTAAAATCAAGGGATATGGTCGATCTCGTCCGTCGATGTAACTTAATCTTGTCCGTCGATTTTGAGGAGCTCAACTATAAATAGAGAGCCTCCCCCTCACTTATAAATCATCCATTGTATTTTTGAATTCTTAAAAGTAATATAATTCTGAGAGCATTTACTCAAACACCTTGTGTGCGATCTTTTCTGTGGCTTTCTATTGTTCTTTTTTTACTTCTTTTGGCATAAGTTTGCTTCTGCTCTATAATTGGTGCCTTGGAGGAGTTCTTAAGGAATCTTCACTTGAGTAAAGGCTGACTTACGAGAGTTTGGATGAAACAGATTGCGAGACGAAAGATCTAGCCCCGTAACAAGTGGTATCTGAGCTATTGGTTCGAAGGCACTATTGGGATGTCGAAATAAGTTGTTGGTTAGAGTGAGCCAATGGAGAACCGAGGAAGGGCCAGAAAAGTGAGTCGTTCGAAGGACTTGTTATCAGCTTTGGAGGATCGAGTCGTCACTCTCGAGGAGTCCATGAGGGATGTCAAGGAGAGGATCGGCGATGTCGATGATAGACTCAATGATGGGTTACGAACAATGCAAGAGCAGCTCAGGGAATTTGCGTGGGATACTATCGATTCCTTAGAGAATAAGCTGGCTGAGAAGGATGATGCTATCGAGGATATGGTGACAATTTTGAGAGAGGAGATCAATGAGCTTAAAGGGGAGCTCAAGATTTTCAAGGCTGCCCGATGGGCTCGAAACTAACTATTATTTCGACAAAGGCAAGCACACCTATCGAACAGTAGTATAGTTGTGGTGAGTCCGGAATATCGTATCCTCAAGGACCAAGAGTACTAGTATTAACTATATTTTTATTATCTAGCCTAATAATTAAGGGGATTTGTTTTTAACCTAAAATTAACTAACTAATTTAACTAACTAAATGACTATGAACGTGACAAAGAGTGAACTAGGAAAATACTTTTTGGACAACTTATATGAGATAGGCAATACCTAAGGAAGAATCCACACAGACTTCACTTATTACTTTTGATTCATACGGTTTATTCACTTGACTTAATCTGTAGAAATCCCTGAATTATGTTAATATCTCTTTCAAGAATAAAAACAACTGACTCTAGGTTGATTATTTGAAATCTCTTTCTAATTAAAACCTCTATTGCCACATTAATTCGATTTATGGATCCCCTTATTAGATTTGACTCTAATCCGGTAGATTTTCGTCGCCCTATTTCTAGGGTTGCAATCAACTCTACTTAATTGTGTTGATCTACTCTTAAACAGGGACTTTTGCTCCACTAAATAAGCACATTCGATTTGGATCAATAACCTGAATTATCAAAACAAGAATAAGAACTCACAATTAAGAATAAGAACAAGTATTTATCTTATAAATCAAATAATAATAAGATATGTCTTAGGTTTCATCCCTTAGGTATTTAAGGGATTTAGTTCATAATGATAAAGGGAAACATATTAGAATAGGGAAAACAACAAAACATAAGAAAACCCAAAAACTTCTAAAGAACTTGATGGGAGATCCTCAGTCTTGATGGAGATCCTTCTCCTAAGCTATTCCCGACGGCTGTCTTGGAGTATTTTCTCCTTCTACTCGGCGTCTATTCGATGTCCTATCGACCTCTCCTTTTAGGTTGCCTCTAGGGTGTTTATATAGGCTTTGAGATGCCTTACTTAGACCACAAGTATACTATTCTGAATAGAATTCATCCAGGTTTTGGCAGGGACACGCCCCGTGTGACACGCCCGTGGTGGACTCCTTTGATCGTGGTCGATTCTGCTCGCCACACACGGCCGTGTCCAATGGTCTAGGTCGTGTTGATTTCCTAGGTAGGCCCATTTTGCCCTTTTTGGCCCGTTTCTTGTCCTTTTCGACTTCCTAAGCTCTCCTGGGTATAAAACATGAAATTAAGAGATTAGGAGTATCGAATTCATCAAATTCAATGGAAAATCTTCCAAAATTAAGCCAAGCATGGGGTTAAAATATGTGTAAATTATGGTTTATCAAATATCCTCACACTTAAGCCTTTGCTTGTCCTCAAGCAAAATCCTCAACTCACAATTAAAATTAACTTTCTTAATTCATAATCCTCATTAATAATGTTCCATCATAATTCATAGATAATTTATACATTGATAACTTAACTAAAAGAGTCCTAAAGATTAAAACAATCTAAGTCATAAATTTTTATAGCACGAAAACATAGGTGTTTCCCCTTACCTAAAAAATTACCTCTAATTTAAAACCGAAAAGAAATGACATCCTCACTAAAGATTCACTCAAATCACTCAAGGTGTTTAAGGTTCAAATTAAGCACTCAATAGTCAAATGTGAAGAGTTAATCCCATAGGCTTGCATGAAAATCAAATTTCCACCACTATAAAATGAGATGATACACAGATCAAAAGGTCTTTAAAGGGTTGTAATGGGGCTTGGGTTAAAGGTGTGGATATAGGCTGAATTAGAAGGTTAGAATCGAGATTGAATTAACAAATTACCTAACTAGAAACAATGAACTAATGATGAATAATTACATTAATAACAAGAGCTTCTTCTAAAGATGTGAATTTAACTATTTACTCTCATAAAAAATGGAACTAATAATGAATATACTTTCAACTCTTTTTTTAATAAAATATAATTAATAAGAAAGAACTTAACAACGGAAATAAAGAACATAGTTAGGCAACTGCTCAAATCAAATCTCGAAAAAAGGGACGTCAAAAGATTAGGGGAAGTAAAAAATTTGTTTTGGGTTAATACTAATGGGTGAGTCAAGAAATGGTTTACTAGGCTAAAAGAGGTTCACTAGGGGTTAATTATGGAGGTAGGCTTCTTATGGAGTAAGTGGGTTAATACCTAGGTGCCTTTATCATCTCAGTATATCAAATCAAAAATGTGGTCTTGACATGTATAACCGAAGTAAGTTCTAGAATAACAAATCAATATTGACACACTCATAATCCAAAAAGTGAGCAAGAAAAGATATATGCTCTAAAAGGCTCAAAATCTCACGGAAATTATGGTTTTTGATGTCAACCTTTTAAATTTCAATCTTTAAAGTAATATTTAAGATTAGGGAAACAACCTAATAAATTTTTAATTATGAAAATAGACTTATCATGCTTAATTCTCTAATATCTTAAAGTTTAAACCATTAATGCACAATTATCTATGACTTAATCCGAAACATATCAGTAAAAATCATAAATCATTAGAAGTTTTGTTCTAATAGTAATATGAGAAAATTACTTAAGAACAAGATATAATTCAGTATTGTTGACACCTTCCCACACTTAAGATGTACATTGTCCTCGATGTACAAAGATAGATATCTACAATAGAAAATCATAGGATAAGGAGAGAAGTGAACTTCCTGAATTTTGAATGGAGTTAAGGAAAAGAAACGGTAAAGTTAGGCATAAATGAACGTGGAGGTGGATACTCCGGTGGAGGTGTTGTCATTCCTTAATAGCCCCTTGAACCTAAATTAAAGAAATCAAAATATAATAATATAATTTAAAGATAAGAAAGATAAAGGGACAGAATTTAAAAATGAAAATAAAAGAAAAAGAAGAAATAAATGGACTCAAAGGTCCTTGTCCTGTTGAGTTAATAAAGCGGCCGGCATGAACTTATGTAGATCGGTCTCGCACGGGGAGACTGTGCTAGGGTCCTTTCGCTTCTTCGACATGGGGATGGTGGTGTAAAGAAAGAATGAGGGAAAGGGGGAAAGGAGAATGAAAGGAAAAAGGTAATAGAAAAAGAAAGGGGTGTAGTGGTTAGGGTTTGAGAGAAAAAGAATTTGGGAAGAAAGTGAGAAGAAAGAGGGTTTTAAATAGGAATCAGGAACCTGGTTGCTGCCCACGCCTGTGTGCCATGGGCGTGTTAGGTCACACGGCTGTGTCGCACGGCCGTGTGGTGTTTCATTCGTTTCTCCCACGCCTGTATAGATTTTTCCATGCCCATGTAGATTAATCAATGTCATCCACAGCCTAAAAGCACGGGCATGATGCATGCCCGTGTAGATTTTTCAATGTCGACCACAGCCGAATCGCACAGCCGTGGCATTTTATCACAACCTGTGTTTTGGGGAATTTTCGTCCTTGGTTTGCATGGTCTCTGCCACGCCAGTGTGCCTATTCGTGGTGTCCACACTGCCACGGTCATGCCCGTGTGTAAGACCGTGTGTTGGGGAAACCTGCGCTTCATTAAATTGGTTAGTTTTGAGTTAGGTGCTAAAAATCGAAAATATGACATTAGTGAGTTTAGTGCTCGGGTTGCCTCCCGAGAAGCGCTCGTTTAAAGTCTTAAGCTAGACTTACCCTTCATTCGCATAATCATGGTAGTTTGAAGAGTTGACTCTCCTCTCTCCTGCTATTAGTTTTATAATCACTGTATAGTTTGAGTCGAGTAGTGTTTACCTTAAAAGTGATGAATGTAGGATTAGTTATCTCGACTGTTCCGTATGGTAAAATATTCAGTATCGTAAAAGGGATTTATCCGTTTGTATTAAGGTCTGAGGTGGCGATTCGAGGGTCTATCTTATCCAACGATACCTGATCCCCGATCTTAAATTGGATTGTCCCATCCTTAAGTTTGACATGGTTTTGCTTTGGTTCCTCATGTTTTTTGGTTCTTCCTTGATGTGTGTCTGCCACTCGTCTAGTTCATTGATCTGAAGCATCACTCCTCATGAGTTATTTCTTTGTTGGCACGAGGTCTAGGATCTGGCTGAGTTGTGTAATTTCGTGGTGCTTCCTGAAAAGAAGGTTGAACCAAATGGTTATTAATAGAATTTATGTTTTCACCTTTATTACTCGATATCCTAGCTGAGTCAAGAGCTTGAAGAGTGATCGTTTCATCACCTACACGAAGTGTGAGTTCACCTGTACCAACATCAATTTTAGTTTTAGCAGTTGCTAAAAAGGGTCTGCCTAAAATTAAAGGAACATTATTGTCCTCATCCATGTCTAAAACAACGAAGTCTATTGGGAATATGAATTTACCAAGTTTTACTAGTACATCTTCGATTATACCCCTAGGAATTCTAATAGTTTTATCAGCCAATTGAGTACTCATCCTAGTTGTTTGGGTTTCCCAAGACCTAGCTGTTTAAACATTTTATAAGGCATAACATTTATGCTTGCCCCTAAATCAGCTAAAGCATTATCAACAGATAAACTACCAATTAAGCACGGAATTGTAAAACTCCCTGGATCTTTTAACTTTCGTGGTAGCTTATTTTGTAGAATTACTGAGCACACTGCATTTAGCTCCACATGCGACGTATCGTCTAACTTCCGTTTGTTTGTCAAAAGCTCTTTTAAAAATTTCCTTGAATTGGGCATCTGTGAAAGAGCTTCAAGAAATGGTAAGTTAATATGTAATTTTTTTAGAAGTTTAAGAAATTTACCGAATTGGTCATCTGTGCGATCTTTCTTCATCACATTGGGGTATGGCACACGAGGTTGGTACTCTGTAATTACTGGTTTTGGTTTATCATGGTTTACCTCAACCTTACCTTCCTCTACCACATTCTCTTACCTCAATTTTAGTTCATCTAACCCTTTACTATTGTGAGCAGTTATGGCTTAAAGTTACTCATTTGGGTTAGTTTCAATGTTGCTTGGCAAGCTACCTTGTGGTCATTATGAGATCAGCTTAAAAAGCTATCCTAATTGGTTCTCGAGCCCCTGAATTGATGCCTGTTGATTTTTAAGTGCTGTTTCAATGTTTTGGAATCGTGTCTCTGACACTGCGATGAATTTTGTTAGCATCTCCTCAAGGTTCGGCTTCTTCTCTTGTGGGTAGGGTTGTTGTTGAAAGCCTGGGAGGGGTTGTTGTCTCTGATTTCCTTGGCCACCGCATGAGAAATTGGGGTGGTTCTTCCAACCTGGATTATAAGTGTTACTATAAGGGCTATTTTGATGTCTAGAATTATTACCCATATAGTTCATCTGTTCGCTTTCTATGCCAGGGTTGTAGGATGGATATTCTGTATTATTCATTCCTCATCCATTCCTATCGCACTGCATCACTGGATGTACCTGTGAAGAACCATACAAACCATCAATTTTCTTACTTAAAAGTTCTACCTGATTTGATAGCATGGTCACTGCGTCGAGGTTGAAAACACTGGTGGCTTTTGTTGGCTTTGTCCTTGTAACTTGCCACTGATAGTTATTCAGTGACATCTCCTCTATAAACTCATAAGCCGCTTCAGGGGTCTTTTTATTTAGAGTTCCACCGGCGGCTGAATCAACCAACTGCTTAGTTGAGGGGTTCACACCGTTGTAAAAGGTTTGAACCTGTAGCCACAAGGGTAACCCATAGTGAGGGCACCTTCTTAGTAAATCATTGTATCTCTCACATGCATCTTAAAGTGTCTCTATATCCATCTGCACAAAAGAAGAGATATCATTCCTCAACTTAGCCGTTTTAGCCGGCGGAAAGTATTTTAACAAAAAAATTTCGGTCATTTGTTCCCATGTAGTGATTGATCCTGGTGGTAACGAGTTCAACCACTGTTTGGCTTTATTCCTTAACAAAAAGGGGAACAACTGAAGGTGAATGGCATCATTAGAAACGTCATTAAATTTGAACGTATCGCATAATTCTAGAAAATTTGCTAAAGGATTGTTTGGATCCTCATCCTGCAAACCATCAAACTGAACAAATTGTTGAATCATCTGAATAGTGTTAGGTTTCAGTTCAAAATTATTTGCAGCAATAGTAGGTCTAACAATACTTGACTCAGTTCCTGTCAAATTAGGTTTAGCATAATCATACATAGTACGAGGAGCAGGATTTTGATTCACCGGATTTGCGGCAACCACAGGAGGTAGCAGATTATTATCAGCCATCTCTTCGGTAGTAATTGGTTCGTCTTTGTGCTCTTCTTCTATGTATTGTAGGCTTCGCCTTATTTCTCTTCGATTTCTGCGAACTATACTTTAAATTTCGCTATCAAATAGTAATGGTCCTGACGGGTTTCTTCTAGTTATAAACTAAATTTACCTGCCAGGGGCAAATAAAAGAAAAATTAGCAAAGTTAAAAATAAAATAAATATAAAATACAAATAAATAAAATGGCTAAAGTAATAAAAATTTAGTTTTCCTAATATCTTAGTCCCCGGTAACAGTGCCAAAAACTTGATGGGCTCGAAACTAACTATTATTTCGACAAAGGCAAGCGCACCTATCGAACAGTAGTATAGTTGTGGTAAGTCCGGAACATCGTATCCTCAAGGACCAAGAGTACTAGTATTAACTATATTTTTATTATCTAGCCTAATAATTAAGGGGATTTGTTTTTAATCTAAAACTAACTAACTAATTTAACTAACTAAATGACTATGAACGTGACAAAGAGTGAATTGGGAAAATACTTTTGGAAAACTTATATGAGATAGGCAATACCTAAAGAAGAATCCATATAGACTTCACTTATTACTTTTGATTCATACGATTTATTCACTTGACTTAATTCGTAGAAATCCCTGAATTATGTTTGTAACATCTTGAATTTTTGGGCCTATGCATTTAATGGGAGAACAGGTGTAATGTGTTAATTTAACTGTTAAGGGTCCAAATTGGGCTCAGGATGTGGTCAAGGCCTTGGTGAAATTTGTGTTTGGGCACTATATGGTTTAAAAGTGTGGTATCTCTGCTTAAAATATCAAAATGGGCTTGTGGCCCAGTGGTCAGTAACGCCACTTAGGGAGCAAGGAGGTAACGCCACACAAGGGAGTAAGGGGCCCAAATTTAAGTTTTATGGAGCCCAATTCTTTTAATTTAAGTTAGCTAACTTTCGGCATTAGGGTTAGGTAGAGTGAATGGCAACAAGGCTCAAAAATAGGAGGATTTATGTGAAAGGGATAATGTAGATATTATAGTTGATAATATGGAAGATAAGGGAGGAAATTTAGGGTTCTATCTGCTGGTCACAGTGATGGCCGAATTTCAAACTCTGAGGGGGAGGAAACTTTAAATAGTTAGGTGAGGGTTCTTTTCTTTATTTTTCAACATTTAGGGTTTCCATCTTTTCTTTCTCTTCTTTCTTCTAAAAGCCGAAAACTACATTATTCTTTCTCTTCTTTCTTCTAAAAGCCGAAAACTCCATTATTCTTTTCTCTTCTTTCTTCTAAAAGCCGAAAAACTCTATTATTCTTTTCTCTTCTTTTTTCTAAAAGCTGAAAACTCCATTATTCTTTTCTCTTCTTTCTTCTAAAAAGCCAAAACCTCATAATCCTTTTTCTATATTTCTTTTGATCCTTGTTAAGGCCGAACCTACCCCCAGTCTGCCGAAATTCTCTTTTCTTCTTACTGTCGATTTCTTTATTTAAAAGCCGAATCTCTATAGATTATTCAAATCATCTTCTCTTCCTGATTTTTGCAAAAAGCCGGAATCCTCTGGGAGTAGCCGAATCTTCTCTAGTAAGGTGAGTGTCGACTCTTGTTATTCCTTAAAATCTCTTTCGGTTTTTGGAAGACAAAGTCGAAAAGCTAATGGTTTAATGATTTTATGTATTCTCTTGTTGGGCGACATTCGGGAATTGAAGTAGATCTCTTAGATCTAAAAGCCAGAAACACTAGTCCCTGAATATTATATCACTTTTTGGGATTTCAAGATAGCGGTGGTGTTGGCTATGGATAGCTTCAACTTAGAGGGTCTCGTTCTAACGTTAATCAGGTGTGTAGATCTCTAACACACTCTTTAACTGTGTTTTATGTGTTATGGGCTAAAAAGCCGGAAAGTGGCTATATAGACAGTCGAATAAAACCCTAAAAGGGTTAGGCAAGGATGCCAGGTACGTAATCATAGAAATATCTATGTGTACCAATATATATATATAAAAGCCTGTATGATGTTTTCTTTATGTGTGTATGCATGGGGTGGGATACTGAAATGATGAAGGGGAAGAAGGTCACATAGCGATCGGTGGCTTTGCCACATAGGTCACATAGTGATCGGTCTTTATGACAGGCAGCTCAGCTGTCGAAATGCTACGATGTATTATTAAGGTCGCATGGTGATTAGTGGCTAGGCCACATAGGTCACACAATGATCGGTCTTTAAGACAGGCAGTACGGCTATCGTTATGATGTGTAGCGGATGGAGGGTTGATTGTAGAAATCCCCAAAGTGTGATGGTTGGTATAGGTTGGTGTGTAGAGGATGGAATTTTAGGATAGGTTGGGCTATTCATCATCTATTATCTGTCATGTGATTATGATTGTTGCCTTTATGAATGGGCCAGGGCCCATAATGTGTTTGTGGGCCCAAGCCTTTTATGTGTTTTCGGGATTTGCACACTAAGTCTTAGTGACTTACCCCTTTATTTTCCCTAACTTTTCAGATGAGCAGTAGATCGTGGACATGGGAGCCGAGACGGACTCGAGGGGCCATCAAGTTTCTATTTCTATAAATTATTTTCGGTTTTTCCTTTAAGTTTCATTTTGGGAATATTTAGGTAATAAGGCCCCATAGTTTATATTTGCCTACGTAGTTTTTAATATTTGTAACTTATGAAACTATGTCAAAGGTTTAATTTTACGAAATAATAATAATACAAGGTTTTTTTTATGTCACTTATTTATTCAAATATTGTCTAATTAACTTACGAATTCCAAAACCAACAAGGCAAAAGTTTTCAACGTACGACCCGTAGCATACCAAATCCGGTCGAAACGTATGGGCCGGGTTTGGGGTGTTACAATGTTAATATCTCTTTCAAGACTAAAAACAACTAAGTCTAGGTTGATTAATTGAAATCTCTTTCTAATTAAAACCCCTATTGTCGCATTAATTCGATCTATGGATCCCCTTATCAGATTTGACTCTAATCCGGTAGATTTTCTCGCCCTATTTCTAGGGTTGCAATCAACTCCGCTTAATTGTGTTGATCTACTCTTAAACAGGGACTTTTGCTCCACTGAATAAGCACATTCGATTTGGATCAATAACCTAAATTATCAAAACAAGAATAAGAACTCACAATTAAGAATAAGAACAAGTATTTATCTTATAAATCAAATAATAATAAGATCTGTCTTACTTAGGTATTTAAGGGATTTAGTTCATAATCATAAAGGGAAAGATATTAGAATAAGGAAACCAACAAAACATAAGAAAACCCAAAAACTTCTAAAGAACTTGATGGGAGATCCTCAGTCTTGATTGAGATCCTAATCCTAAGCTGTTCCCAATGGCTGTCTTGAAGTATTTTCTCCTTCTACTCAGCGTCTATTCAACATCCTGTCGACCTTTCCTTTTAGGTTTCCCCCTTAGGTGTTTATATAGGCTTTGAGATGCCTTACTTGGACCACAAGTATCCTATTCAGAATAGAATTCATCCAGGTTTTGGCAGGGACACGCCCGTGTGACATGCTCGTGGTGGACTCTTTCGGTCATGGTCGATTCTGCTCACCACACACGGCCGTGTAATCTGCCCGTGGTCTATAGTCCAGGCCATGGTTAATCCTGCTCGTAACACATGGCCGTGTCCAATGATCCAGGCCATGTTGATTTCTTAGGTAGGCCCATTTTGCCCCATTTTGGCCCGTTTCGTCCTTTTCGACTTCCTAAGCTCTCCTGAGTATAAAACATGAAATTAAGAGATTAGGAGTATCGAACTCATCAAATTCAATGGAAAATCCTCCAAAATTAAGCCAAGCATGGGGTTAAAATATGTGTAAATTATGGTGTATCACTGTCATAGGTAATGAAATGTTGGCTTTGAAGCCGAAGCAACAAGCAATGGATGTGCCCAAACCGAAAGCGTTTAAAGGGGCAAGGTCCGTAAGTGAGGTGGACAACTTTCTTTGGGTCATGGAGCAATACTTCCGTGCGATGAGCATCAAGGATGATGCCACAAAGGCAAATACTGTTGTTATGTATTTTACTGACGTTACTTTGTTATGGTGGCGACGTAGGTCCACTGATGTGAGACATGGTGAGACAAGATTGGGACTTTGGAGGAGTTCCAAAATGAATTTAAAGCACAGTTTTACCCCGAGTATGTTGAGAATGAAGCTTGAGTAAAGTTGCGGCGGCTTGCGCAACGAGGCACGGTTAGGGAGTATATGCGAGAGTTCAGTGAACTCATGCTCTAGATTTCTGATTTGAGCCAAAAAGAAGCATTTTTCTCCTTTACAGATTGGTTGAAACCATGGGCGGAACAAGAATTGCAACGTCGAGAAGTTCAGGAACTTACCAATGCCATGATAGTAGCGGAGTCCTTAGTGGAACTTGTTCCAAGAAGAGACAAGTTTGAATCTTCCAAGCCTAATGGGAGGGGCAATGGTGGGTTTCATGAGGAAGATGAAGAGGGACATAGCTATTATGGCAGCAGTAGTAGCAGCGACGTTGGTAATGGAAAACCACAAAATGGGAAGTGGAGACCTAATAGCCCGAAATAGAAGAAGGGAAAGTTAAGATGCTATTCAATAAGGGACCGCATATGAAGAAGAACTACCTAAAGGTATCTTCGTGTTCAGCTATCAAGAAAAGTGATGAGCCAGAAGAGGCGAAGCCTATTGAGAAAAAGACATTGACGGTTAATTCGATGGAGCTCATTTCGAAGAAAAGGAATGGTGGGGAAGGGTTGATATTCGTAGACATTGACATTGCAGGTCAAAAGAGGAGTGCTCTTGTCGATACGGGAGCATCGGACTTGTTCATATCGGAGAAGGCTATGAAGAAACTTGGTCTCTCGATTAAGAAATCTAATAGGAAAATCAAGACGGTAAATTCCGAGGAGGCCCTAACTGTGGGAGTAGTTCGTGATTTGGAACTACAAATTGGTGAATGGAAGGGCAAGGAAGAATTCTAGGTAATCCAATTAGATGATTACGATTATGTGCTTGGCTTAAACTTCCTTGTCAGGATTCAGGCATCTCTGTATCTATGGGCCGATCGAATTCATATTGTCACCTACCTATTATCAAATATTGTTGTGCTGGTGTATCGGGATATGAAGGTTGGGACAAAGGTGTTGTCGTCAATCCAACTAGTTGAGCATGTTTCGTATGGGAGGAACATTCACTCGATAGAACGGGATGCTATGAAAGCCCTTTTGGAAGTGTTAGTGCTGTAAGAGATTGATATGAAGTCTGCAGATTTGACTGTGGAGTCGACACCTTTGGGAAAGATGGGTTGTGTATCGGGCTCCAAGGAAAAAGGAACGATGCGAAAACAGTCGAGACGAGTAAATGCTGCGAGTAAGGTACATTGCGAGCACTTTGATAGTGTTTTGAATTCTGACTTGTTGGCTTAGCAAGGTCATAGAGGCCCTTTCAAAGTTCATAAGCAAGGAGGCCAAGGGACTGTGGGCAATATGAAGCCAAGGTATGAGAAGCAAGGCGATTCAAAAGGGAACAAGTCAAAATTGGGGCAAGTTAGAACAGAGACTTCTTGCCAACTAGATGTACCAATAAGTGTAACGGTTTAAGTTAAGAAGCGACAGAAGCCAAGGAAAAAGTTCTAGAAGAAGGGACAACCCGAGCACAAGGCAAATCGGGAAGAATCCAAGGCAATGAAAGGGTTCCGAGGTGAATCAAGTCAGTGCTATTCAGAAGTTGCATGAGGGTGTTGCGAGAATGGGTGGGGGAAAATGTCACGGGCCAAAGTGCAAAGCCCGTGACCATGGCACGAGATGCGCCCCATGGAGGTCTATCGATAAGATGGGGATCATTTAGCCCATGAGAACTAGCCCAATTCAAAGAACTATTGGAGAAGACTGTCAGATTGAGCCTGGTTGGCCAGATAATAAAGATATGGCAACTTAGGCTATTATGGTAACTAATCTTAGAAGATTTATAAGAATCATATCTTGTAAAGATTAGATTATATTTGATATGGCATATCTTATAAATCCCTAAAATCAAGGGATATGGTTGATCTCGTCCATCGATGTAACTTAATCTTGTCTATCGATTTTGGGGGAGCTCAACTATAAATAGAGAGCCTCCCCTTCACTTGTAAATCATCCATTGCATTTGTGAATTCTTAAAAGTAATAGAATTCTGAGAGCATTTACTGAAACACCTTGTGTGCGATCTTTTCTATGGCTTTCTATTGTTCTTTGTTGCTTCTTTTGGCATAAGTTTGCTTCCGTTCTACAATTGGTGCCTTGGAGGAGTTCTTAAGGAATCCTCACTTGAGTAAAGGCTGACTTAGGCAAGTTTGAATGAACGGGTTGCCTAAGGCCACACCGATTGCTAGACGAAAGATCTAGCCCCGTGACATAAGACCATAGCTTGACTATGACAACCAATAAGGTCCTCCAGAACATTAAACATAGGGTTACATGTGTAAAACCTTAGCTCGACTATGGAAACATGGGTAGTCCGTCGAGACAGTAAACAAGGGGAAGTCCGCCAGGGCATTAAACATGAAGTTACATGTATTAGACCATAGCTCGACTATGATAGCATGTGAAGTTTGCAGCTCAGTAAACTAAGAGACTCGCTAAGGTATAAAGAAGAAGCCGAGGTGAGACTTGCGTGAAAAAAAGTCACAAGGCAGAATGGATTTGGCACGTTTGAGGACACAGACTAACGGGAAAACAACGGGATTCACTAAAGGCAATGATGATTGAAACCAAGGAAGTGTCTCAACTCCGTGATGCATGAAAGAAGGAAGAGATTCCTTAGACAAGATGGTAAATGTGATGTCTACTAATAAGAGTCCGCTAGAGAAGTTTTAGACCCCACACTGTTAAGCAAATACAAAATAGGCTATAGTAGGATCCAATTCTCAATTCGAAAATTAACAAAGAGGTAGTTAAAGAATGAGTAGTCAAAAAAGGGGTATTCAAGGTAGGAAATATCAGCTTAAGGTTGAATCATTAATAAAGTCCGTTAGAAAAATAGTAAAAAGCGTGCAACAGCCTATTTTCGGTAAAATCGGAACAGTGGTTTCGGGACCACAAATCCAATTTCGAAATAAAAATTATTTTTGTATTATTTTATGGTCTATAGTATGATAGTAATGTCGTATAAAAATTTCGTAAAGAAATTTTACCGATTACATTTTTAATTTGATAAAAGACCAAATTGCACAAAGTGCAAAAGTGGAGTTCTAATAGCTAAAAGGAATAAATAGCTATAGAACTTTAAAGTGGAGGTCCTTATATAGTAAATACACCAGTTAAAAATTCTTTTTGGTTAAGGCTGATGATTCATCCATGGAAAATAAAATAAAGAAAAAGATGAAATTGGAAAGTGAAAAAATAAAAGATGATAATTAATTAAATAATGAAAATATCGTCTTTTTCATCATCTTTCCCAAATTATTTCCATGGAAACCCTAGCTAAGAGATAGTAGCTCAAGCAAGCTTACTTTGATCAATTAGGTATGCTTTCTTGTCCCGTTTTTAATAATTTTTATATTTTTAAGATCATAATAGCTTAATCTAGCTATCTCGGGGATTAATTTGCAAAGTTATCAAGGTACTAGGGCTTTTCCATGGATGAACATAGATGACTTATGAAGTTTTATGGTAGAAAATGAAAGGTTGCTAATAGATAAACAACTTTTGTAAAGGGAATTTTGATGAAATTATGATTTAGGGACTAAATTGAAAACATGGAAAATTTCTGAATTTTATGAAATACATGGGCTGTAATTTTTACATGTAAAAATCGCTAGGCTTGGAATAAGGATTAAATTGCATGAATTTCATTTTTCGAGCCTAGGGACGAAATCATCATTAATTAAAAGTTTAGGGGCAAAATGATAATTTTGCCTAAGATGTGAATTGAATTGAAATGAACATGAATTAATGTTAAATTCATTCATATAGACTCGGATAGACCAAATTTGGAGTTAGAACGAGGAAAAGAGAAAATGTCGGATTAGTAGATTTTATGTATACGAACATTTGTCAAGGTAAGTTCGTGTAGCTAAATTGTGTATATTTATATTCTTGAATTAAATATTATGCATGTGAATTGTATAAATGCCAAATATATGAAATCGGTTACGTATCCGACAAAGCCCGATAAATATTAAATCTTGTTTGAATAATGAAATTCGATGGATATAGGATTTCCTGATTGGTTGTGGTCCTGCATGTGTTGTGGACACATCACAACTCGAAAGAGCGTCCCGTTATAAGCCCTCTCGAGCTTCCTATTATATGGTTCCTGTGAGAATCCTAATCGGTAGTGATCTTGCATGTGTTGCTGACTACCACAGCTTTTTGTGAGCGTCCTGTTATATGATTGGTTGTGATCCTACATATATTGCGGACACAAAAGCAGCTCTTTGTGAGCGTCCTGATATGGCTCGCTTGAACTTCCCAATATATGGCTATCCGGAGCTCCTGATCAAAGGCTCTTCGTGAGCTTCCTAATTGAAAGTTCTTTGTGAAATTCCTGATTATGGCTCTTATGAGCTTCCTATTGTATAGCCCAGATAAACTTCCTGATAGGCTCTTTGTGAGCTTCCCGATTAATGGCTCTTTGTGAGCTTCCTGTTATATGGCTTGAGAGAGAATTTCTCAATTATGTGTTTTAAAGAGCACTCTTGAATATGAATTGACAGATTTCTGATTTGTACACTTCGAGTGTACTACCTGTGTATCCATCAATGCTTTCAATGATTCAACGGGCAAAATCCTGACATGAGAAAATATGAACACGAAATGAATTATTACACGTATCTTCCTGAAATACATGAAAATGATAATACATGATATATGGAAATATGAGATAATGCTATATGAACATGGAATTTGTTTGATGAATATGTTCATCTATGATTATATATTTGTATACCTTGATCGTACTACCCGTGTAACCATCAACATTTTGATTGATTTAATGACCAAAGTTCTTACATGAAATAGTCTAAACTCAAGATGAATTATTATGAAAATGTACTTGAAATACAAGGATATGATTTATATATATTATATGAATACATGATGTGAAAAGTATATGTACATGGAAATCTAATTATTGTTGAGCCCATACATGTTTCTTGATATTTATATGAAATATATGACTAACAAGGGTGGTGAGGATATGTGTTAGGGCTCGTGATCGAGTTGATTGAATGTGCCTTGTATGTTTATATTGAATTGAAATGAGTGGTAAGTTAATTACCATGTTATACGAACTTACTAAGCATTTCATGCTTACTTTGTTTTATTTTCCCCTGTTCTATAGTAATTCGGAGGCTCATTGGATTGGAAGCTTGGCGGAGATCACTCACACTATCCATCAGCCCATTTTGGTATATATATGGTAAATCAATTATGGTTATAATGACATGTATAGGTTAATTGGCCAATATTGGCATATAAATGCTTTAATAGTAACTAGCCATTGGAATGGCTTGTGATGGATATGTTTGGTATGTGTTTGAAATGGTTGATTGATAGAAATTATATTGGCATATTGATGATTGAATTAAGTTAGCATATTTGATAAGATATGCATATATGTAAACTTGGTAATTTAAGTAAGTGTGTATACTTGATTATATGACGTATTATATCATGTATAGGACTTGATTTCGAGTTGGGTTAAATGACCTATAATAGCTTGTGAATGTGTTAAAGTGTTGGTGTAGAAGGATGACAAAATAGGGTGAGAAATATGGCTTGGAAAATAGCCTATTTTCGTCCACACGGGCATAGACACGGTATGTGTCTCAGCCATGTGTGACACACGGCCTAGCACATGTGTGTGTGATCTGGCCATGTATCCCCTGCATCTTTAATATTTCAAAACAGAATGTCCAGGTATTTACATACAGCCTAGCACACGGGCGTGTGGCTTGGCCGTGTGACCCAAGTCAGAGAGTTACACAGCATGAGACACGGGAGTGTCCCTTGGCCATGTGACCACACAGATTGACCACACGGGCGTGTAACCTCTGCACCTAGAAAAAATTTTTAAATTTTGCAAAAAATTCTCTGAGTACCCGGTTTAATCCCGACTCATTTCTAATGCGTATTTTGGACCTCGAGGGTTCATATAAGGGTCTTTATGTTTGATTTTTGATATGAATACTATATGATGTGGAATATCTGTTATTTGATCTGTTACAAAGTAAAAGTCCATCATGGCCATGAAACTCTAGAAAGATTTGGTAGGCTCACCAAGGGTGGGAACTATTAAAGGATATCTAAGTAAGGCTATTATTCAGCCACGCACTAAAGTTAAGTTTCATAAAGAGACTTTATTGAGGAAAAAAAGATAAAGTTAAGGACCCATAATCAAGGAAACATATTGAATAATCACCAACGAATGTCGCAGTCCATAGTGGCAAGTATGGGGTAGTAGTGAAGTATACTAGGAAGGGTACAAAGAAAGTTGAAACCATGAATAACTAGGGTAGGACCCTTATGAGAGTATACCTAGATAAAACATGGTTATGACCAGACCAAGAATTTTACCTGACAATAGTCGGCTCAGAGTGATGGAAGTAATGGCAAAGCCAACTAAGTTTTTAGATTCCCCTACAAAATCTAGGGAGTTTAATTCTGTGCACAGAATCTCTTTTCTTTGAAATCAAGTAGTCTTTATAAAATTGTATGAATAGATCTCATTAAGTTCTTCTGAACTTAGAAAATTTACTGCTTTGGTGCATGGTAGATAAAGACTTGGAAATCAAGTGAAGGTGTAACGCCCTAAAAATCTCTTATATATTTATTTTTGTATGTTTTTGACACCATTGTATGTCTAGTTCAGTGGTTAAGTGGTCTGAGAAGTGTCTGGGAGGTCCCAAGTTCAAGCATGCGCTTGGGCAAATTTTTGTTTTTAAATGAATAAACCCATATCTCTAGCCAGTAGGCTTAAAAATAAATATTGGAAAAACATGTCAGAATGGGCCTGCTGGTCTGGTGATTAAGTGGTGTGTTGGAGTGCTAGGGGTCTTGAGTTCAAATCCCTGTACGTGCAAGGGGGATGTTTTTTTTGTACATGTGCCATGAAGGAGTTTGAAATGTGGTAAAATACTGACGGTTTGGGGTGTTTGGATTGAGTGGGGAGAAATGTGGAGAGATTTGAGGGGTAAAAAATTGGAGAAATTAAGAGATTATGATAGGATTAGATTCTTTTTTTTCAAAATTCGGTTTTTCCTTCTCCAGTTTTGTTGAAGCCGAATTTCTTTGTTCTTTCTCTCCTGTCGAAAGTTCCTTTAGTGTTTCCCTTTCCCTATCCATCTTTCTCTTTTATTTTATTCTCTTGGTTCTGTTGATTCCCTTTTTTCCAATTTGCTACGAATTTCTTTCATTTCATAACCTTCTTCTTGTGGTCGCGACTTGTTTCTTCAATATCTTTGAGTAGTGACAGTAAGTTTTACTATTATAGCTTCCATCTTATTGTTGTTCTTTGTCTAATAGGAGTTCTATTTCTAGTTAGGAGACCTTTAGGCGACTGTAAAAATTTCGGGCGGTGCCATTTAATTGCAAATCCACTGTTATTCGTCGAAGGTAAGGTTGTCTATAGTTTCTGGAAATTGTTTGTTCATAATGCTTCGATTAAAAGTGACTAATTGGAGGGGTACTTTTATTTCCTGCTTGGTTGCAGCCGAATTATTATTCCTTTGGCCTCTGTCTTTGCCTCTTTCAATAGTCGTTTTCCCGTTCCACGTTTTCGCGCACTCGATAGTACGGTGCGTCTACTTTTTGGTTGGTCAATTAAGGGTTTACTAAAGGTTGTTTTATGGCTAAGACTCGATCAAAGAGCAGTAGGATGTTGATTGACACTTTGGCAGTAGGGAATCGCCATTCTTTTTTTTCTTCTGAGGTCTTGAAGTGCTCGTGGTTGGGTTAGCAGCGGAAATAGACTAGGTGTGTAACCACAACACTGGAAACTGAAATTGGCAAAAAACCGAAAAGTGAGACTGTCGACACCACACGGGGGTGTGACCGCCCGTGTGATAGGCCGTGTGACCGAAGACGGGCGTGTGATTGACGAGGCTGGTCGTGTGCGGTATACGGGCCAGACCGAATTGGGCCGTGTGGGCCACATGGACGTATGGGATTTTTGGGCCAGGCTGTGTAATCCACACTGCCAATGAAATTTTGGGTCATGTGGGCCATATGGGCGTGTAGGCCCATACGAGCAGACAACATGGGCTTGTGGGCCCATTATCACTGTTTAACTGCTAAGGTTGCACAGGTTGCTCAAGTCGACTGTGGACCTACTGTAGGGTCGGTAAGCTTACCTAGACCTCTAATTGACTAAAATGATTGTATAACTGATACGATAATGCATGTTATTAAGCATGACGATGTCCCACTGATTTGATACTGTATGCCTTAATTTTATGCATGATATTATGTTATAGCATATCATATTTGTATACTACATTGCATTGGGTTGGGAGGTTTATTTTGATCGGAGGAAGTGTACTGAAAGGCCTCGTGCCTAATTTACTGGCAATTCAGCTGCAAACTACTGTCTAGTGCCGCATTCGGTACTTTTTGGAGTGTAGGGATGGGTGGGTTGATTATATCCCCATATGGAGTGTAAGGTCAGATGGAGATAGAGTGTAGAGGCTGGCTGGGTAGGACCTGTATACTGTATAATCTGTTACTGTATTGATTAGTGTTACTGTAATGGGCCAAGGCCCAAACACCTGATTGCTTCAGATCGAGATTCGCCAAAGCCCAAACCGATATTGTCACCGATCATCGAAAAGGGCTTAAGCCCGCATCGTGATTGCTTTCACATGCTTTGCGTTATATGGGATCACACACTGAGTTTTCGTAAACTCACCTTTCTGGTTTTACTGTACAGGTAATCCCCAGACATAGGCGAATCGATGCGACGGAGGACTCAGCGGTGGCCACATGACCTATTTAATACGATTTAGAACTTAATTATAAATTTGATTTTACTTTGGGGGTATTTTACTATAATAATGGCCTATTTGGATTTTTACTTTTAATTTGGGGTTTATATTGTTTTGATTTACAACTGCTAGTAGTAGGGATAATCTAGTTTTCAAAACGTATCAAACGTTTGAACAAAATACACACAAATATGCAAACTATTTTAAAAAGCTTCCGCAATAAGTGACATTTTGAAAATTAATAACGTTTGAAAGGGAATAACTTTTGAATATGAATAACGTTTGAAATTGATCGACATGTCTTGGAATTAGGCATAAGAGAGTGTAAAGAGGTGATAAAGAAAGGAGGTTTTTGATGACAACTCACTTTTCAAAAAACACTACCATGTGACACCACCAGATTCAGCCATAACGTCTAGGTCAGGTTTGGGGTGTTACAAAAAGGTCCAAGCCTGTCTCTACCAGTGTTAAGAGATGGTTATGGTAGTTGATTCATATATATAGAGGGGCACGCTTAAAGGCCACGCGTCCATCTCTAATAAGATTGCGTATATAATTGAT
This sequence comes from Gossypium bickii, assembly GCA_025503065.1. Taxonomy (NCBI): domain Eukaryota; kingdom Viridiplantae; phylum Streptophyta; class Magnoliopsida; order Malvales; family Malvaceae; genus Gossypium; species Gossypium bickii. The sequence goes on from CP106716.1 coordinate 82,983,291, forward strand.
CATTATATTAAAACTTGTAAATAATTATCATGTTTATTCAAAGAATAAAATCTATAAGAAATTATTTTTCATATGGAATAAGTCTTAGCGGTAGATGGTTATTGGAGAAGTTGGATTGTTTAAGTATGTAGCAAAATTTGATAGAAATTTTGTTAAGATATTCAGATTTTTGTGACGTTCAGTACCTGGACCTGGCGATTGGGTTGGGCATAGGGTGTTAGAATCTATATCCCACAAGTTCAATATTTATCTACAAGGCTTTAACATTATTGCAAATTCCATAATCATCACAAGCACAAACAAGTTTTATACTTTCATATTCTCACATAATCTTTCAACATTTACAATTTAATCCTTTTCTTCTTCACATATATTCATATCAACAATAATCACATTCATTTACCACTTCCATATATTATTCACATCCTTATTAAATTACAAGTACTTAATTCATAACATTACTAGTTCATTAGTATATAATTTATAACCCTAATTAAGTAAGAAAGAATTCTAAAATACTTACAAATTTAGCTAAATTAGACTCCTTTCAAGCTTCGTCTACTTGTTTCCCCTTGTCTACATTCCTTCTATCTTCTTCATTTTATTTCTCTTCATTTCACATAAAAATCATAAAACATGAAAAATAAATATTCTTCATCTACAACATTTTCATAATAGACATGAAACTACTCAAATAATCAAAATAGACATGAAAATCTTACCTTGAAACCTTAGTTCATCACATTATCTAGTTTTTCACTCTCCTTAAGTATAAACACTTCCCTTCTATTAAAAAAATCTAAGCTTGTTAGGTTGTGGCTAAAATTGATATAACTAAGGTTTTCTAAAAAAATTTGATGGTTTTGAGCTTGGATGGGTCTTTTATGAAGATGGAGGACCAAATTGAAAAAAAAAAGTTTCTTTTCTTCCTTATTGTGGTAATGGTGAAAAATGATGAATCTTCTCCATCTTTCTTCTAAAATATCACCTATATTTTTAATTAATAAAAATAATTTTAATTTAATATTATAATAGTAGTAATGATGGTAAAGAATAAAATATCATTATAACTAAATAAAAATCTATCCACCATCATCATCCACTAGATTTTGGTGAATTTGCTCTCCATGCCCTCACATATTTCACCACTAATTTAATTTAATCCTTTACTACTTTAAATTTTCTCACTTTAACCCTAATACTTTGTAAAATCTTACAATTTAGTCTATACCTCGTTTAATATCTCCCAATACATCAATCTTTTAAATATTCTTCGATCCTCTACTTCCTTCACCATTAACACTTGCAAATCACCACTTATTTATTTAAAAAAATCTACTCGTTCCTGTTCAAAACTATATAGTTACAACCAAGTAGCTCTCTGTAACACCCCTAACCCATATCCGTCACCAAAACAGGGTTACAGAGCATTGCCGAAGTTTACAGTTCAATTACAAATAATTCATGTCTCTTACTAATCGTATCCGAAATAAATCATAATTCAATCATGTTGTCCCTTAAATGGACCCTCGAGGTCCTATTTATACATTAGAAACAAATCGGGACTAAATCGAAAACTCAGAGAATTTTACGTAAAATTTCAAAAATTTTCCTAGATGTAGGGGACACACGCCCATGTGAGTAGGCCGTGTGGCTCACACAACCAAGTGACACGCCCGTGTCTCAGGCCTTGTGGGCATTCGATGTAACAGTCCGGTTTATACCCTAGTCGGAACAGTGGTTTCGGGACCACAAATTTGAGTTCGAATAATATTTTAATATTATTTTCTGTGTCTTTGATAAGTGATTAAGCATGTGTTAAAGTTTCGTATGCTAATTTGTCTGTCTGTGTGTTTAATTTGACAAAAGGATTAAATTGCATAAAATGTGAAAGTTGCATGATATTTGTTAAAGTGCTTATATGGTGTGGCTTTTAAAAGAGGAGGCCTTAAGAGGCAATTAGACCACTATTAAGTTAGTGGATGCATAAAGGACATAAATGCCCATAATGTTTATATGTTATTTATATTTATGCAAGAAGGTTATTTTGGTAAATGAGTTATTCTCATCATATTAATTAAACAAAAAGATGAATATGTTCATCTTTATTCTCTTCATTTGACCGAATAAGCAAAGAAAGAAAAGAAAAAAAAACATAAGCAAGGGTTCAGTCATAGTTTTGGTCTAATTCAAGGTTAGTTTTCGATCCGTTTTTGATAATTTCTACGTTTTTGCAATCATTGCTTTTAGAGCTACAAAACCCATGTATTAATTTTTTGAATTGATGATGTTTGTATGATATGCCATTGATGATATGTTGAGCTTTATGGTGATTTATGGTGTTAAATGAAAGTTTTGAGCTAGATGAACATACTTTGTTCTTGGATTTTTGATGAATTTAGTTAATTAGGGCTAAATTGAGAAAATAGCAATTTGAGGGACTAAATTGAAAATTTGATAGAAATTATGGGCTTGTATGATATATATGTGCATTCAGCTAAGCTTGGATGTGTGATGATCTTGTGAATTTGATGTTGTGAGAAAAATGGACTAAATTGATAAATTTTGCAAATATGAGGGTTAATTTTTAAATATCCCTAAATGTGTGTCTTTGGATTGTATTGAATGAGTTAGTGAATAAAAGGGTTAATTCTGAATATATTTAGATCATGAACCGAAGAAAACGGACTTAGATCGCGGGAAGGCGAAACTAATCGAGTAGTCGTTTTCGTTTTAGCTAAACCGAATCCGAGGTAAGTCATTATGCAAATAAATGTATTCGTGTTGAATTATGTATGTTCTTAAGACTATTGTTATCGATGAATACTTATGATATGATCTATTCATGAATTCCAAGATAAGGATTACTTAATGACAATATCCGAGAAGTCCCGTACGAACCTAAGAATAGATAGGATTAGCTATGTCATGACATAGGTATCTATTCTGTCTTGTCATGTAAGACCTCGTCTGGGACGTTGGCATTGATTTGAGATTGTGTAAGACCTCATCTGGGACGTAGGCATCGATATGAGCTTTACGTGTAAGACCTCGTCTGAGACGTTGGCATCGATTTGATCTTTACGTGTAAGACCATGTCTGGGACATCGGCATCGTATTGATTCGTGTAAGACCCTGTCTGGGACAGTGGCATGGATATCTGAGTGCATATAAGACCTCGTCTGGGACGTTGGCATTGTATGACTATTCCGAGCTTTCTGAGCATCCTACTAGATTCCTAACGGTTCAACGGGCAGGTCTGTGATACGAATTGAAAGTCCGAGCTAAGAACAAATACGTGAATGTATGTTCGTTTCAGGTACGTTGATTCATACACTAAGTGTGTATATAAGGTAAGTACCTAAGTGATTTTTTATTTGAAGAAACGTACAATTGAATATGAGAATGTGAATGAGATACAAGAATAGTAATGCAAGAGATATGTATATACATGTGATTCTTAAATTGATAAATGTGGCAAATTTGGCCAAGGATATGGTTTAATATATATATGTGAAAAATACAATATGAATATGAATTGTGCCAATGTTCTATATGCTTAAATGTTATACATGTTAAGTTTATTTGTATAATGATCTACTAAGCTTTTGGAAAGCTTACTCTATGTATGTGATTTCTCTGTTGTATAGGTCGTCAAAGCTACTGAAGGCTCGGGACTGTCAAGGATCGTCATCACACTATTCAACTTTTTTTGGGTACATTTTGGAAATATATTTTGCTAGATATGGCATGTATAGGCTAGTCCTTTGTATTTGTAAATGAAGTGAATTTAGCCATGTAATTTGGCTAGTTATATGTTGGTATTATGTTTAAATGAATGTGGTATATGAAGTATACTTTGGTATGGTTGAAGCATGTGAATTGGTCAAGTTTTTGGGTAAGCATTTAGATGAATTATACTTGATACACATATGTTTTGGTCTTGGAAGTTGGCATGGTTGAAATGGATATTGAATGTTTAGATTGAATGGTTGTTTTTGTTGTCTAGTATGCATGTAATGTGTTGGTAAATCTTGCTTGTAGGCATGACCCTAGTGGGTGGCATTTTGGCCTTGAAAATGGCCTATAATGTCACACGGTCGTGGCACACGGGCGTGCGTAGTGACCATGGGCTAAGTATATAGCTAGCACAAGAGTACACGGCTTTGGCACACGGGTGTGTCTGCTGCCTAGTAGCCGTGTGATTTTTGACAGGATCGACCATGGCCTGAGTACAAGGGCATGCTTAGTGGCCGTGGAAGATAAGTTAGTTTCGACCACGGGAAGGACACATGAGGGTGTCTAGCAGCCGTGGGAGGCACATGGCCTGCCCACACGGGCGTGTAAACTCTGAAACTTAGAAAAGTTTTAAATCTTCGAGAATGCCTATATGTGTTTCGGTTTAGTCCTGATCCGGTTTATAAGCATGTTTTAGGTCTCGTTGATCGTATTAAGCGACATTATGTTTGAGATTGATGGATGAATGTGTGAACTTCTGAAAATGTTTCCGATCGGTCCGGTAATGCCTTTAACCCTAGTCCGACGCCAGATACAGGTTAGGGGTGTTACATTCGATGTGAGGCACACGGCCGTGTGGGCATTCGATGTGAGGCACACGGCCATGTGGGCATTCGATGTGAGGCACACGGCTGTGTCCTAGCTCGTGTTCAAATTAGGGTAACTACTGACTTGGGTCATACGGCTAGCCACACGCCTGTATGCTAGGCCGTGTAGACTATTTAATTTTCAAAAATTAAGTGCAAGATTCACATGGTAAAGACACACGCCCGTGGAAACACACGGCTGAGACACGTGCCTGTGTGACCAATTCTGAGCATTCTGTTTCTAAATTTTTAAGATGCAGGAGGCACATGGCCAAACCAGACGCCCGTGCGCATGGCCGTGTGTCACACACGGTTGAGACACACGCCCGTGTGTCTACCCGTGTGGACAAAAATAGGCCATTTTCGTGGCTACTTTTCTCACCCAAATTGTCTTCAACCTACATCAATACTTACATACATATACCAACCAATTCTAGACATTAAAATCAAGCCAATATTAACATTATATAAGATAAATCATCACATGTATTCAAACTTACCTTTTGTATGCTTTCAATAATTCAATCTAATCATACCAAGCACACATACATTAACCATATTATAACCTCATATATATATATATAAATATATTCATTAAACATACCATAATTAGCCATTCCAATGGCTAGATTACAAACAACCATTTATATGCCAACTTGGGCCAAGTTAGCCTATACATGCCATTATACTAAAATAAGTTTGCTATTTATACCAAAACGTGCTAAAGGATAGTGTGACGATGCTCTGACTGATTCTAACCTTTAAGAGCTTCCGAGCACTATAAAATAGAGAAAAGAAACCGAGTAAGCATTTCAAATACTTATTAAGTTCCTATAACAAGAATTTAACTTACCAATCGTGTACATTCAAAATAAGTATACAAACATGCATCCAAATCATTATGGCCATTTGCCTAAACACATAAGATCTCAAGAAACTTGTTAGTCATGTATATCATGTAATCATCAAAAATCAAAGATGAGCTCATCATGTAATAACTTCCATAAACATGTGCTTTTTATATCATATTTCCATATAACATGTGCATTTCCATAATCAATCATCTTTAGTTCAATTCAACCATGTCAAAACTATTCCTTTTGAATTTATTTGAAATTTCGATGGATACGCATGTAGTACATTCAAAGTGTAAAAAATTGTAAACCGTCAACTCATATTCAGGGGTACCCAATTAGGGCACATAAGCAAGAAGCACTCTCTTGAGCCATATAACAGGATGCTCATGTGAGCCATGTAACAGGAAGCTTATTCGGGCTAAATCAGGAAACTCATAAGAGTGTAGAACAGGAAGCTCATTGAGCTTAATAGGTAACTCCGAAGAGCTACTATCAAGGAGCTCCGAATAACCATATAACAGAATGTTCAAGGGAGCCATGTCAGGAAACTCATAAAGAGCCTATATCAGGATGCTCATAAAGAGCTACGTTTGTATCTGCAATATATGCAGGATCACAACCGATCATATAACAGGACGCTCACAAAGAGCTGTGGTAGTCCACAACACATACAGGATCACTACTGATCAGGATGCTCACAGGAACCATGTAACAGGAAGCTTGAGAGGGCTTATAACAGGATGCTTATAAGAGCAATGGTGTGTTCGCAACATATGCAAGACTACAACCAATCAGGAAATCCTGTATCCATCGAATTCCATTATTCAAAAGGGACTTATCATGTATTGGGCTTTCTCGGATATAAGATTTATTTCATATTCATGACAAAAATACAATTCACACACATATTATTCAATTTAAAACAGATAAATACACAAGTTAGTTACACAAACTTACCTCGTCATTTGTTCGTATACGAAAATCTACTAATCCGATACTTTTTGTTTTCCTCGATTCAACTCACTATTAGGTCTTTCCGTATCTATATAAATGAATTTAACGTCAATTTAATTCATTTCATACTCAATTTAATTCAATTCACATCCTAGACAAAATTACCATTTTGCCCCTATACTTTCCATAAACAACGATTTCATCTTTAAGCTCAGAAAATGAAATTCATGCAATTTAATCCTTATCCCAAGCCTAACCAATTTTTACATATAAAATTTACAACAAATATATTTTATAAAAATCAGAAATTTTCCATGAATTTTACATCTTTTACAATTTAGTCCTTAAATCACAATTTTATGAAAATTCACTTTACAAAATTGTTTATCTATCAACAACCTTTCATTTTCTACCATAAATTTCAAAATTTCAGCATATTCATCCATGGAAAAATTTTAATACTTTGATAACTTTACAAATTGATCCCTAAAATAGCTAGATTAGGTTATTCCAAACTCAAAAATATAAAATTACTAAAAACGGGACAAGATTACTTACCCAATTAGGCTTGCTTGATTTTCTATCTCTTTCCTAAGGTTTCCATAGAATTTGGGGATGAAGATGATATAAAATGATGATATTAAACAATTATTTTATTTATCATCTTTTATTTATTTCAATTTCCAATTTAATCCTTTTTCTTTTTCTAAATTTCCATGGATGAATTGTCAAAAATATCTACTAACTTTTCTTAATGGTCTAATTACCATATAAGGACCTCAAGTTTTGAATTCCATGGCTATTTGATACTTATAGCTACTAGAACTCAACTTTTGCATTTTATGTTATTTGGTCCTTTCTATAATTAAACATCAATTTGGTAAAATTTTCTTATCAAAATTTTCATACGTCTTTCTTATCATAATGTAGACTATGAAATATTATTAAAATCAATTTTCTTTCTGTCTCGAATTTGTGGTCCTAAAACCACTGTTCTGATTTCACTGAAAACGAGCTTGTTACACTTTCGAGGATGTGATTTAAAAAAAATTCCCTCAACGTCAAGACATCAACTCGATAATTTTGAAAGTTTTACATTTTATCCTTAAACAACATTAGTTCTTCGTAAGAACTTTCGTAAGCTCAGTTATAACCTGATGTGATTAAATAACATATTGTAATTAAGCAATTAGCATAATGGCATGCGTAAATTGTTTATTTGATATGCAAGTGAAATTGTAGTTGCATAAAAATCCAATCAAATATATACGAAAATCTAATCTAAATGTAAATGAGATAATTTTTTTAGTTAAAATAATACTATTCAAATAAATTACATTGATTGAATTATTGATAGAGTGTAGAGAATTGGCATAAAAATCTTTAAATGATGTTAATTCTGGGTTTGATTTGGAACACTTCATGAAAAAATTTAATGAAAATTTAAATAAATTAAATATTTAGTATTGATCAAATATAATGAAAAACAAATTCTCAATGACAACCAAAACTAGGTTAAGGTTTTGAGTTTCAACCATATGTAGAAAGCTTCTTCACCATGTATTAATGTTAAATAAAAAATAATTAAATAACCAAATTAGTTTTATCTTTCTAAAACGTTTGTATTTGGTCCCATTTTCACCAAAAGAATTATTATACTTCATTCACATTTCATTACAGAAAAAATCTACTCAACTTTTTAGTTTTGCTTAAAATTAATCACTACTTCACTTGAAGTAGTCTCGTTTCTTTGCAATTATGCATAATAGCGAGTTTATTGGTGTGTAAGGTATTGAACCTATGCTCGCTTTGAAATTTCTATCTATCTCCTCCTCCATTGGAGACACATTGTTGAGAGAAAGTTTTGTTTTTCCTAGAAACTTGAGAAATGTATTAGTAAAAGGAAGTCACAAGTCCAAAAGTAACTCGAGAAAGTTGAAAATAAAATAAACAATCTTAAAGCATTGCTGTAAGAAAAACACCACAAAGAAGTAAGTCCTACAAAACTACATAAAACATCTCTAGAGTGTCGTTGTGTAGGCAAAGTTTGCAAGGTTAATGTTATTTGCAGTGGCAAAGCCAAGAGGGGCAGGTAGGGGCCCCAACCCCCTCTAAAATGGAAAATTTTACATTTAGGCCTTTTATAAGTTATAAAATTTTAAATTAAAAATGGTAAAATTACACTTTAGCCCCTAAAATAATAAAAATTTAATTTAATCCTTTAAATTTTTGATTTAATCTTTAATTCATAAATGAAGTAATAAACAATCTTAAAGCATTACTGTAAAAAAAACACCACAAAGAAGCAAGTCATACAAAATTACATAAAACATCTCTAAAGTGTCGCTGTATAGGCAAAGTTTGAAAGGTGAATGTCATTTGTAGTGGCGGAGCCAAAAGGAAAAGGCAAGGGCCCCGACCCACCCCTAAAATAGAAAATTTTTCATTTAGGCCTTTTATAAGTTATAAAATTTTAAATTAGTAATGGTAAAATTGCACTTTAGCCCCCAAAATAATAAAAGTTTGATTTAATCCTTTAAAAATTATAAAGACATAGTCTATTTGTAACACCCCAGAATTTGGGGTTAGAAGTTTTGAGATTTGTAGGTAGGGTTAGTGGCTAGATCGGACAATTGGGTTTGTTGATGTGTTTTATGTCAGAATGGGCCTGCTGGTCTGGTGGTTTGTTGTGTGTTAATTTGCCTTTGGGTTCTGGGTTTGAATCTTCGTGTGTGTTTATGGGAGTAATTTTATTTTAGATTTGTTTTGTTTAGTTGCTAAAATATTTATTAGTTTTAGCTTTTTTAATTTATTTTTATTTTGAGAATAGAAAAAAAAATCTCAAAAAGAAAAAAAAGAGTGTTGCATGTTCTTCCCCTTTTCTCCATTTTGTTCTCTGTGACTTTTCAATTTTCTTTCTTCCTAAAAAGACAATATTCATTTTCTTTTTATTCTTTGCTTCTTCTGTTTTATCGTTGTTGTCGGTTGTCAAGGGAGTTTTGATCTCGGATGTTTGGTAAATCAGAAGAGAAGAAGGTAGGTTTTGCTTTTGGGGATTTTGATAATGTCTCTTTCATTTTCTATTTTGTTATTGAATTGAAGTTTTCGTTAATTTGTATGTTAATTGAGGTTTTTGGATCTGTTTGAAGGAGCTAACCGAACGATTCTGGTGTTTGCTATCGCGTCTAAGGTGTGTATTCAAAAACTCTCCCTTTTCGTTATCGAATTTCTGATTTGTTCCGAGAAATTCGACATATTTTGTTTTTTTTTAAATTAACCAATCGAAGTGTTGATTATTGTGGAATTGCTTGAAATTCTAAGTGTTTTTTTGTGTGTTTCTGTGTAATTGAGGGTTGGGGATCGTTTCGACATCAAAGGCACGTTTTGCAGCCTATTCTAGTGTGGTTTCGTAACTACACGGGTGGCCACACGGGCGTGTGCCCCACATGAGTGGCTCACATGGCCGTGTGCAATTGGGAATTTGGGGCTTTCGATGAGTTTTGGTACCACACGGCCTGACCACACGAGCATGTGTCCCCACATGGGCGTAGGTAATTAAAATTGAAAGTTTTTACAACCGTATTTATAGAGTTATTGGTAGGTAATTAAAATTTAAAGATAATTATTATTTAATTTTTAAATTATAATTTTAATAGATTTATGATTATTGAAAGTAAAAAGGTAATTAATGTTAAAATAAGTTTATGTAAAAAAAATAGCTAAAATAATTTTATTCAAATTATCTTTATTATTTAATTAAATATTTAAATAAATTTTAAAAATAATTTTATGGATAATATATAAATAAATATTCAAGTTAAATCAAATTGGTAAATCATCTAATTAATTTTTATATTATTAAATATTTATCTAAATTTTAAAATTTTCAACTATCTAATTAAAATTAAAGTTGCCCATGGGCTGGGTCCGTCAAGTAAAAAAATTAGGCTCGTTTTCGTCCCAATCCGAATTATGGGTTTAAAATTTTGCTCAAGCTTGTCCCAGATAAAAATGCTAAAATTTGAGCCCGACCCGGCCTGCCTGTATTAAAATTTCTTATATTATTTTTATATAAAAATAAATTTAAAAGATATAATATATATACTAAATACATTAAAATAAATGTTTCTCAATAAATTGAAAAAAATAAAAAATATGTTTAAATAACACTAAGATAAATGCAATTTAGCAAGTAAATACCTCTAAAATAGTAGCAAAATTAATAATAAAACAAGAGTTATACAATATCCAAACAATAATAACAATATAATAGCAAAATGATAGCAAAACAATGAAAAAATATGGCAAAACAATAAAAAACTACAACAATTTTTATTTTTATTTTTTTGCAAATTCAGGTTAGGTCGAGTCGGGTTCGGGCCAAAAAAAGCTTACCTGAAAATAGGTTTTATTTTTTTTTGTCAAAACTCATTTTTCGGGCCTGTATTTTTATCCAAATCCTCTCACCTTTCGAGCCCGGCCTGACCTATGGGCAAGTCTAATTAAAATTACAACTTAATATTTAAAATTTTCAGGATTGCTAGTTTTTTTTTTTAAATGTAAATGTGCTTTTTGAAACATAAATGAAAAATTATAAAATTTATCTTTAAAAAATATAAAAATTAAATAAAAAAGATAGATACCTATTATTATAATTTTAATGTTTATATACCTTATTATATTATATATATAATCTAATAAAATTATCAAAATATTTTAAAAAATTAAATATTAAAAAAAATTCAATTCAAATTTTTTAAACATTTCGTCAAACACCTTAATTTAAAAATTTTTCTGTGTTGCAGATTGAATTTTAACTCAATTAACATGAATATTGTTGTCAATGTAGGAGGATGTGGGTTCGAGTACGTTAAGTATTGTGTCAAAACAAAAAACAGATATGATCAAACCCTATAATGAGAATATTCAAAAAAAAAATCTCTTCTGTGATATTTTATTTATATGGGTATATACATAAAATCATGAAGATAAGGATAAATATGCATATCCAATTTTATAACTAAAAAATAAATATCTGGTATAATTTTTTTAAAATTTGTATAAACACAATTTATTTCAAATTCATAAATAATAATATAAAAATAAAAATATAACATCTTTTGTGATGTATAAATCATGGAAAATATAAATAATCGTAAAAAAAAAAAACTTTTAACTATTAAATGTATATTAATATAAACAATATTTTAGATCGATATGATAAAGATATCAGATTGATTCAAAAATTTATATGCATGACAAGTACTATTATATTAATAAATTTAACGGTTGAATTGTTAAAATATTACGGAATGGTGTAAAACTTGTATAAGTGAATCTCTCCCCATAAATCACTAACAGAATTTGTATCACAAATTTATAAATATCTAATAAAAAAGATTTCATCCAAATATGTATAAATTTTCATTAGTTAAAATATTCACAAAAATATTTATAAGGAAAGAAAGTTGCATCAATTCAAGATCTAAAGAGAGTTAATTGTGTTGATTTCGAATCTCTCACTAAATAATACTATTGATGAGATAAAGCTTTAAAGAAAACTAATAAAAACAATCTAATAGTTAGATTATGTTTTAAAGAAAGCAGATGATTTCAGATCTATCACTAAATAAGTCTTCTGATGAGATTTGAATCACGATACTTCTTAAATATTAACGAGTTTTATTTTTACAATACTTTAAAAGATACGAGTTGTCACCCAAGATTTAAAAAACTTATAAGAAAGTATTTGAAAATTTCTCAATCTTTATTTCCTCAAAAACTTTTATTATTCTTGATATTTTAAATTACCAAACTATCCCCTCAACCCATGGTTATTAATTAACCAAAGGTTAACCAATCATGACAAATAGCTAGTATAAAATAAAGAGTTTGGGGGTGGGGGACTTTGTTTGAAACCCTACTCAAAAACTTGCCCATACTTTTTTTCTCTCCTATATATATATTTAACACATTCATTATTCACCCCCAAAGAGTTTTTTTTCTTTTAAGATTTGAAAAAAAAAAACCCAAAGAGAGAGAAAAAATAGCAAAAAGAGAGGGGCTTAATAAAAAACCCTAAAAAGAAAAGGGTAGGAAAAAAAAAGTAGCAAAAGAGAGAATTTGAGGGGTGAAAAAGAAAAAAAACCCCAAAGGCAAAGGGAGTCTAAAGGGAGGGGCTATCGAAAATCCTTGCTTATTTTCACACCCCAAAGGGGCCAAAAGGAAAAAAAAATATAATACTGGTATGTTTATTTTTCAATTTTCTCTCTTTATTTTTGAAATTTTTTGTTTAATTAGTCTAAATTTTTATAAGATAAATTCAAAATTGTTTGAGAATCTTGGATTTTCTATTCAAGGGTTTGTATCTGTAAAACCTTGTAATTTAGCCCCTGAAGAAAAATTCTAAAGCCTTTTTTCCTCTTTCCGCTCCATCTGCAATTAAGAGAAAGTGAGAGAAAGCGCGGGACAAAACCAAAATTCACAAATCAAAACCCTAGATTATTAATTTTCATTTTTTCCGCCAAAAAATTGATAGCATGCAAGACCCCAGATGCTTAGTTGGTATTTAAAATCTAAATATTTCAGTTGTGAGTTTTTTGTTTTAAGTTTGTTTTTATTTCGTTTTGGTCCCCCAAAATTTTATTTATTTTGCGTTTTTGGTGAAAGAATGAATGATTATCCAAATATACAAAGAATTAATTTGTTTTTAGGTTTTGAATTCGAAATCCATGGCAGGGTGGTCTATGAGAGCTGATGGGTCTTCACTAGATTGCGCTAAAACCCTAGAAAAACTCGAGCCAGCTTTGGTCGATCTCGATCCCTTTTCTGAAGGATTATTTTTGAAATCTGATCCTGATAAGATTAGGTTCTGGTTTAACAAGTTTCTTGGGTTGTTTTTAAAAGAGGTTTGTGCCCAAGGTTGCTATCGGCCTCTTCCTCCATTGCTTGCAGATGGGCAACCTGTGGATTTGTTTAAGCTTTTCTTGGTTGTAAGTGAGAATGGTGGGTACAATGCTGTTTCAAAAAGTGGGTTATGGGATTTGGTTGCTAAAGAATCTGGGTTTGATTTAAATGTGGCTTCATCGCTTAAGTTAGTTTATGTTAAGTACTTAGTTTCATTAGAGAGATGGTTGGAACAATTTTTTCAAAGTGAAGACTCGAAGATTGAATCGAATTGTAGTGATCATTTGATGGAGTTGGGAGCTGAGCTTAAAGGGTTTTTGTTGGAATCGAAGAAGAAAGTTATGGAATATTCACAAGTTGAGGAGAGTATAGTGGCAGGGTCAGATGGAGGAGATAAATGCGTAAAAGGGGAGGAATCTATGCATATCGATTTGACAAAGGGGGTTTTACGTTATGAGGAAGTTGAAAATTTGCAGAATGATGATGATCTAAAGAGTACGTTGGTTGAAAATTTGCAGAATGATGATGATCTAAAGAGTACGGTGGTTGATTCGGAGTGTGAAAAGAGGTTCATTTTAATTGATGTAGATGATATGCCTTCCGATATGGCGAAAAGTGCGACCAACTCAATGTGTAACGAGGATGAGGATTGTGTTGAATGTAAGCAATACACGGATATTGTTGATGACGATGATGTTATGATATTAGATTCAAACAGCATTAAGGAAAACTTTTCATCTCATAAGCGAAAACGGGATTCTACATGGGAAATGCTTAATTGGGTTAACGAGGTTGCAAAGGATCCTTGTGCTTTGGTGGTTGGTTCATTACCAGAGAGTTCAAAATGGACGGCTTATGGGAGTGAAGAACTTTGGAAGCAGGTTTTATTGTTTCGGGAAGCTGCTTTTGGCAGAAAGGATGATAGTTCAAGTGCTGGCCAGTCCAATTTGCAGGTACGAATCACCCTTTTCTAAGCTTGCCTGCATTTTATTCATGAATTCAAGCTAGATGTTAATTTACTTATCACCTGTTCCTTTTATTGTTTATTTTGTTAATTGATCTTAGAATAATTTTTATCATTCTTAAATTTCAATTTCATTGAATGCTGTGGAGGTAGTTTGCTTGAAAATGCTCCATTATGCATTTTTACTTCCTTGTGATTAATAAGATCAGCTACATGTCATCCATCTTGGTGCTAGAAAGGAAAGTAGCAAAATTAGCCATTGTTGATAAAAGTACTGAGAGGCCCTTATATTATGAGTCAGATTGTATTTTGCACATCTACTAATGAGTAAATTAGTCCATATAACTTAGATTAAATAGCAAACTGGTTCTATTAAAAATTTCTTTTATTTCTACTTTTAAAAATTGGTTCTTGTGCGTCAACATGAAATGCAGGTGGCACGTCACGTGTAACTGTAGGAATTGATGAAATTTTAATAGAAATGATCAGTTTGCCCTTTATTCTAACGAATAAAGATTAATATATTTCATTTTTTAATAAATGGTGCAAAATGTAATTTGACTCCTAGTAAGGGGGCCTCCATGGTACTTTTACTGTCATTGTTCTAAACATATCTATTCATCACCCTGCATGCCCTTGGATTTAGGTGTTTATGTGTGTCATATTTCATCACATTCATTCAGGGGTGAGCGTTTGATCAAATTAAGTGAAAAAAATTTTGAGTTAATCGAGTTGATTAGTCCAATTTTATCATCCTAACTCGATTTGAATTTTTTTCGAATTGAGTCGAATGAAATTGTTTGAGTTAAATTAAAAAATTAAACATGTTAAATTAAAATCTTGTTACACTATAACTAATTTCATTTTAGAGCAAATAAATTCAAAGCTATATATATTTGAAAACTTTTTCAGAGTAAAATAGTAAAAGAATACTATAACTTATTTAGGCCCAAATTTATTATTATAGAAAATTTTTAATTTTTTAATTTTTTTATATACTTTTTAGAATATCTTTTTGAAATTTTTATAATTTTTAAAAAATATAAAATTTGTAATTTTAACAAATATTCTGAATTTTAAAAATTATTTTGAAAATTTGAAAATTATTTTAAAATTTTTGTTGAGAGAGATCAATTTGCTCATTTTCAAACTTGACAAGGACTAAAAGTGTATTTACACCAATCTGTTATTTGAATTATTCGAGTTTTTCGAATTGTAAAATTCAACTCGATTAATTCGAATAACTCAATTCAATTAACTTGAAATTTGAATTTATTTTTTGATTTTTTCAAATCGAATCGAGTTTTGTTCACCTTTCATTTAGCACCGTTAATTTGTGTACTCTTATTTTGTCTCTCTATTTGAATGCGGTGTGATTAAAAATAGTGGTGCCAGTGAAATTGAGCCTTGTAGTAAGAGTGATTAAAATCAATAATGAACTTTGTTGTATGGGTGCAAACATAGTGGTTGCGGTGAAATGAGAAAGAAAATGACCATTAATTTATAATTAAAATGTTTTTACTTATGTTATCTATGCTAGATTAACTTGCTTCACTATATGGGTGACAAAAAAATTCTCATGCTTCATCCATATTTTGTAAAAAATAAAAATTCTAAATATCCATGTAAGTTTGTTAAATTATTTATGGTTTTATTTAGGGTGGGCAAAACTCGATCTAATTCAAAAAAGTCGAAATTTATAAGTAATTCGAGTCAACTCGAATAAGTAATTCGAGTTTAAAGTTCGAATCGAGTTGGATTTTACAATTCGAATAATAGATTGGTATAAATACCTTTTTGATTTTTGTTGAGTTTGAAAATGAGCATATTGGTTTCTTTCAACAAAAATTATAAAATAATTCAAAATAATTTTTAAAAATTTAAAATAATTTTTAAAATTCAAAATATTTATAAAAATTTCAAAATAAATTCTAAAAAAATATATAAAGTTAAAAAATTTAAAAATTTCTAAAATAATAATTTTGAGATCTAAATAAGTTAATTAATAATTCAAGTTTATCATAGTATTTTTTTTATTTTGCTTTGAAAAAGTTTCAAAAATATATGATTTTAAATTTATATACTCTAACATGAAATTAATTATACTGTAATAAGATTTTAATTTGATATGTTTATTTTTTTTTAATTTAACTTGAACAATTTCACTGGACTCGATTCGAAAAAATTTCAAATTGGGTTAGGATGATAAAATAGGACTTGTCAACTCGATTAACTGAAAATTTTTTCACTAGATTTGATCGAACGTTCACCCCTAGTTTTATTTATTTATTTTGAGTGAAATTGTTTTTATGGGAGTGGATGGTTATTTTAAAAATAGTAAAATTTTTAGGATGAAGTTTTTTCTAAAAGATTATTAAGTTCTTTTAAGATATTGTATAAAATATTCTTAATTTAATGTTTTTACGTGTTTAAATTTCGTTCTACTCACAATTTAATTTTTCCATTTTAATATTGTATATATTGCATTATTTATTGTATGTTATTTTTAAACACACCCTTATATTCTGAATATGTTATTTTCACATGCTTACGTGTTTGATAGAATTTCTAATATACATGTAAGTTTTTAAATTATTGATGGTTTTGTTTATTTTGAGTGAAATTGTTTTCATGGAAGTGGATAATTATTTTTAAAAATAGTAAAATTTGTAGGATGAAGTTTCTTTCTAAAAGATTATTAAGTTCTTTTAAGATATCGTAAAAATATGTGTTTAAATTTTGTTTTATTCAATTTAATCTAACTTTTTTATTTTAATATTTTACATATTGCATGTGTTATTATTAATTAGTTTCATATCATACATTATTGCATGTTATTTTTAAACACACCATGTATTTTAAATATGTAACTTTTACATGCATATGTGTGTGATAGAATTGATCGTATATAAGTTTTTTTAAATTATTGATGGTTTTATTTTTTTATTTTGAGTGAAATTGTTTTCATGGGAGTGGATGGTTATTTTAAAAATTGAAAAAAATTTAAGATTGAAGCTTTTTTTTTTTTTCTAAAAGATTATTAAGTTCTTTTAAGATATTGTATAAAATATTAAAAGTCATAAACAACTTTTACAATAATAATTGTTGATATTTTAAAAAAAATGGCCTTTTAATGTTTTCATAATTGAGTTGATGATTAGTTAACTTATGATATCAACTCAGTCAAGGCTTTTATATATAATATCTATTTATATTATATTTAAATTCTTGATTGACTTGATGTTATGAGTTAGTCAGACATGTACTAACTTAGTTGAAAAATAACTAAAATAATTTTCTATATATTAAGTTATATTTTTATGAGAGTATTTTTTTTCTTTTTATATTTTTATATGAAATTAATAAAAACAATTCATATATATATAAATTTTTTTATCCAATTCTTAATATAATTTCTCTCGTTGAGTTTGGTGTCACGGGTTGGAAACTTACAAAAAAGAACTTATTTTTTGGAAAAATACTAGATAAAGGGTGTAAGTGTTTTTTAACATAAAATTTTAAATATCTATACTATTGATTAAACCTTTCATTGAGTTGATATCACCTATCAATCGGATCCCAACTCAGTTAGGGAATTACCAACAAACCATTGTATTTGCAAAGTAAGTTATATGATTATGCGGGTGTTTTCATCTTTTTATATTTTTATAATTCAATAAAAAATTATCCATGAGATTTGACATGCATATAAAAAAATTTTCATTTATCATTTGAACTAAAACAATTTTAAATTTTTATTTGAAACTTTAATAACTTATATGTGTGTTCTAAATTTTTATATATTTGTGTATATTAATAATGTTGTTGATTGTTATTAGTGTTATAAGTTAACTTGATATTAACTCAAGATTGATGACAAAATCATGATAAACAATTGTATTCATTTAATATTTTTAGTCTCGTGTGTTTTTTTGTTTAAATTTTGTTTTAAATACATGATTTCCCCATTTCACCTGTAACTTTCCATTTTCACTCATTTCTAACTTATATATAACTTCTTTTTTCTTTTCCTTTCTTATTCAGTTCCTCACCCACATTGTTGTATAAGTAGTTTTGTCTTTTTTAAAGAAAACCATTGCATTAACTTCTCTCAAATAATTCTTTTTGACATTGAAATTTCTGGCTTTGTGGTCATTCAAAAGCTATGCTACTATTTTTTGGGGATTAGGTTCAAATTAACCACTACATAGGATGATAGATTAAATTTACCACTCATGATTGCAATTTTCCGTTGTACTCTCTAATTTGGTTAAAAAAAAAAAAAATTAGAAGATAGAATATTTTGTTAGACTCTCACATAATATTCTTTTGTCAAACTTGTGATTGTTTTTGATTGATATTCGAAACTTCTTATGGTAAAATTGCATATCTATTCAAGGATAAGTGGTAAATCAGTATCCCTTTTTCATTTTATTATCAGTTACGGACATTTTTGGCTTCGTCATTCTTTTTAATCGTAAAAAATTGTCTGCAGGTTGAAGTTTCTTTTAGAATTTATGCATTTTGCAGTCATCTTTTGTGAGATCATTTGAATAACTTACCGTTAGTATTCTTTTTTTCATAGTACTAAATAATGATTGCAGATGGCTTAGTTTGAGTTTGGTTAAAAGGGGTTTTAAATAAGTTTAAGTTGGGCCATATTGTTTGACTTCGGCTTTTTATCGGGGTTTAATTTGACAATTATCCAATTTTCCCGAGCTTGAATAGTACTCTTTGCTTGTGGCTTGTCTTCTTATTAGCCTTACTATGTAAGATAATGGTTATGTTGATAATGCTATTAGCCAAAACCATACATATATTTTCCTTGTTGGTTGTGTATTGCGCTATTTATTGGTCTCCATAAACATTTATTTATTTCATTGTGTGCTTACTCTGTAGAAAAACCAGAAGATGCATCCCTTCATGTATGATGACGATAATGGGAAATTCGGCTATAACCTTAGAGAGAGGCTGAGTTGCACAAGGAAGGTCTTTTTTGGGAAAATGACTTCAAAAGGACAGGATCGATCACAACCCTCCTCCTCAGGGAATCATAGTGATTTGGACGGTTCTACGATAGGGATCGGCAAACATTTGCATGGAACTTGTGACACTGCAACCCCAGGGTCAGTGTTTGATTACGACGTCGACATTCAAGTTCCTATCGGCCCATTATTTCAAGTTGAGGTACCAGAGTGGACAGGGGTAGTTTCAGAAAGTGATTCAAAATGGTTAGGGACTCGTGTTTGGCCATTGGAGAAGAAAGAAAACAGGACTTTTATTGAACTTGATCGTATCGGGAAAGGAAGACCAGATTCATGTGGTTGCCATATTCAAAATTCTATACAATGTGTAAGGTTTCATGTTAGCCAGAAAAGAATGAAAATCAAGCTTGAGCTAGGTTCAGCTTTCAACAATTGGAATTTTGATCAGATGGGTGAATATGTTGCTATTGCTTGGGGTGAAGAAGAAAAGAGCATGTTTTCGTCTATCATAAAGTCAAATTCGCCGTCGTTAGACAAATCTTTCTGGGACGAGATCTACAAGTATTTCCGTAACAAAAGTAGGGAAGAACTTGTTTGTTACTATTACAATGCCTTCCTTTTGCAGCGTAGAGCAAACCAAAACCGGACCACTCCGAGCAACATTAATAGCGACGACGAGGAACCTGAAGAAGAACCGGAATCAGTCAGTAAAGGCAGTAAGCGTGAAGCAATTAAGCCATACACCTCCATCTTAATTTCTCCAAAGAAGTCACATAAGAGGACTAGATACTCTTCTTAAAGCAAATATGGGTTTTTTATTTATTTATTTCGAGTTTAGGTTGTTTTGGGTTGTGTCGAGGTTTATATAAATATATCCTTGAGGGTGTACCTTTGAAAAGTGAAGAATTTTAGTGGTCAATGATTTTGTTTAGAGGGGAAGAATTGATCACTCACACTACCTTAAGCTTTCAAGTAGTGTCTATGGATGCTCTTGAAAGTGTTTTTGGTTAATTTTAATCATTGTCCATTTATTATAATTACTACTATATTAGTGACATCAAAAATCAAATACACAGTTATTTGCCGTCTTTTATTTTCATTGAGCTCTTTAATGGGTTAAAATAATATATATGGGAATAGATTTATTTATACAGATGTAAAATTAAAGTGGTATGTTTTTGCACGGTTAATATTTTATGATCTAATTATTGAATTTATTACTATAATTGTATTTGTCATTCATATAAAGTTTTGAATCGATTCGATATTTTTTTCATATCGATTTATTATAATGTATATGTTAATATTTATCGAACAATTTGAAAGTTTTTTACATAAAATAAATAGTTGAATATTTTTAATTTACATCAAATTTGACATGCATGATTTATGTGAATAAAATATGAAATATGATGGTTGGATCGTTAAAATTGTAATCGTATAAAAAGTATACGAAAGTGTGTAGAAAAATTTTAATTTTATACTGGTGTAAGTAAATCCTTCCATTATATGTACAATTGAAAAAAAAATGAGAAAAAAAATTGGTTTGAATTGGTGTATCACAATTTTTAAAATTTTAATTTACAAGTTAAAAAATTATGGTTATTTGACTCAAATTAAAATTTTTATTTATTTATTTTATAAAAATTTTAATTTTTTATAATGTAAAAATAAATATTTTATACTTAAAATATAACAATATTTAAAGATAAAATTTTCATATTATTTCTTTAGTCAATTATATTGGAATACAAAAGAAACATCTTAGAATATATTTTCAATTATTATAAATACTCAAAAATTATGTTTTGAAAATATTTTTAAATTGATTCGAAGTCATTTTAAAGAGTTTAAAAATGTTTTTAAAGCATTGGAGTAATTAACTAAGTATCGAACATGTAACATCCTAAAAATATGAGTATCAATATGATGCATGTTGTTGGTGCTTAGTTTGTGAATGATTAAATTTTGTGTGTTTAATATAGCCTTGAGAAGGCACGGAATTATTCGGAAGTAGAATAATTTTTAGTAATGAGAATTTTATTGAAGTGGAACAAGTGATCCTGATGCTTAAGGTAATTTAAGTGTAAAAAACTAGCATAAGATGAGCTAGTAGCAAGGTGGTGTTGGCGCATGAGTGATTGCTTGAAGGGAGAGGTTCGAATCCCATGGATAGCATTTTGGTGACTTTTATTTTTGCACCTATATGGCATGTGTCGGTCAAGCCTTACTTATGGTAAGGTTGGACTAACTCTTTTTGTAACATCCTGACAAGGGCCTATGCATTTTCGGTTTTATTGTACGAAATGACAAGTCTTAAGTACTATGAATGAATTTTTGAATATTTTGGAAACCTAAAAATGCATGGAAATGGAAATGAACATTTTTGGAAACCTGAACATTTTTGGAAACCTGAACATTTTTGGAAACTTGAACATTTTTGGAAACCTGAACATTTTTGGAAATGTTTCCAAAATGGAAAATAAACATTCTGAAAATCTGAAATGTAAGAAAAATGGCAAATAAATGAGAGTAGATCAAAAATTTTAGGAAACTTGGAAATGACCCTAAAATTATGAGTTTTAAAGTTTAAAATGGGAGATTAAGGCAAGAGGGCCTTAAAAGAAAAAGTTGGTAAAATTTGACACACAAACGGGCTAGGAAAAGTGGCCTGAAGATGGCACTTAGGGCCTATGGAAATGGCGCCATGTGCAAAAGGCATGGGCACAGGTTCGAGTCACAAGGGAAGCAAATAAATGAAGTTTTATTTTTGCTTCCCAGTGCTAAGGGTGGACGGCACATGTGTTTAAAAAGAGAGTGTTTTATTTCCATTAATATTGCATAATAATGTGATAAATAAAAGCTTTTTAATTTGGATTATTTAGAAGAGATAAAAAGGATTTTTCTTTATTTATTTTTAAATAAGGTGATAATATTATCACAAGGAAGAGTGGTGGCCAAGTCAAGGACTCTTGGCCTAGTAATTTCGGCTAAAGAAGGAGAATTAAAAGATTTTCTCTCATCTTTTCCAAGTGTGGCCGAAATTTCCCTAAGCAAACCCTCTCTCTGCTGAATTTTCTTCTCCTCTTCTCTTTTCTTCATCTGTCAAGCCAAAAGTCTTTTCTTTTGATACCTGATTAAACTCCATAGCCGAATCTCTGTGACTCTAAGCAAGGAAGTAATCAACTACAGCATCAAAAGGGGTAAGATCTGTGGTCAATCGATTTGTATTCCTTCTCTTTTTATTGAAAATCAGGGTACTAATTCTATTAGCAATTTTGGCCGAATCTACAAGGGATCTCTCAGGTTTCTACAATTGTTGAATACAAGGGTCAAGGATCTAAGGTAAGAACAATGAATTTTTCTAATTCTTTTAATCAAGATCTAGGAAATAATCCCTTTTGTGTCTCTTGGCCGATTACCAAAGGAGGAATTTTGGGATTTCAGATCTAAGGGATTTCAACATCTCCATAAGCCAAGGGTTACTTTTCGAGATTTAGAACCACAAGGTAAGTGCTAAGAAAT
Source organism: Gossypium bickii (assembly GCA_025503065.1). Lineage (NCBI taxonomy): Eukaryota > Viridiplantae > Streptophyta > Magnoliopsida > Malvales > Malvaceae > Gossypium > Gossypium bickii. Next base: position 83,006,086 of record CP106716.1, read on the forward strand.
TCGGCTAAGGCTTATGTTACATGTTTGGATTTATTATTTAGCCGAAAACTAACCTATGGAGTAATATAGTGTTTAGCCGAATTCACAAGGGAGGAATACAAAGATCCGGCACTTGATTCTTAAAATCAATTCAGTTACAAGGTAAGTAATACAAATCCTAGTTGTATTTGGAAAAGTGGCCGAATGGTCTTTTAAAGTGATTAACTTATGTAGGATTTGAGATCTAAACTGTGATCGATTCTCTTCGGGATTTCAAGGAATCTATTAAGCGAATCAGGTGTGTACTCACACTAACTTTCAATATATTATGGCAATAATTATTTTAATATGCATAAGAATGAGAATGTGGCTAAGTACCACAAATGTGGTAAAGAGTACCCAGGTACGTTTCCTACTTCTGATAGGATTACGAATATGATATATATTTTGAACATGTGAATAGTAACATAAATGAGAAATAAGTATGTTATGCATGATATAATAATATTTGGGGCATTTTGGGCTATATGTGAAAGGGGAAGAAGGTGTTGACTTCGGTCTCACCAACGGAATATGGTGACTACGGTCACATAATATGAATATGGTAACTTCGGTTACATTATCTGAATTTGGTAACTTCGGTTACATTATCTGAATATGGTGTCTAATGACACAAATTATATGGGCGATGAGCACGTCGACTGCAGCGACTGCCTTCGATGGTGTGTAGCGGATGGAGGGTTGACTTAGTAGTCCCCACGGTGTGATTGGCAGGTACGGGTGGTGTGTAGCGGATGGATAACTAGGCTTGGGTTTGGGTTGCATCATTTTTATATGAATATGTCTTTGATATGAACATGTATGCCTGAATTGTTGATTGTTAGTTTGTGTACACATTGAGTCAGTTGACTCACCCCTTTGTGGGACTATTTTCCAGGTAATGAGCAATAATGGACCGGGTCGGCAGGAGCTAAAGGTGGCCATGCACAGCAAGTAAGAATTTTTATTATTTGGGACTTTATTTCTATTAAGTATTTTAAGTTTTTTTAAGTTTGGGAATTATTGATGTAATAAGGCCGAAAAGGCCATAGTTTTTATTGAGTTACTTTTATTTTCTTTAACTATTATGCTATGAACTATTTTATATTTTAAGTTTAAGTAAAATTATTTTTTTTAAGTAAACCCCAAATTATTTTGTCACCTTTAACTAAATGGATTTCCAAATAAAATTTATGGGTTTCCAACTTAAGCCAACCCAAATCGATAATTTTCTAAAAATTACACAAACTTTCTCTAAGTAACAAAGAATTTTGAAACCGATTTTCTTAAGGGATATACCAGATCCGGTTCAGGCTCGTGGGCCGGGTGTGGGGTGTTTCACTTTTATGGAAAGTAGACTAAGGGAAAAAGGCAAGTGTTAACTTAAGGTAAGGAATCAAAAGGTTTTGGTATGAAAGGGGGGCATAAGGCTTGAAATAAGGGACGGTGTTTTGGAAACTTTTGAATGGCCTTTTTGACCATGAATGTGGACGGCATAAGGGGACTAGGGGGGATGGTCGATTTTTGGTGTTAGTTTGGTAGGATTAGGTGCTTGATGAGCACATTTTCCATTTGGTCATTTGGTGCTTTTATCAAATTTTTCTCTCTAATTTTCCTCTCCCTAGCCGAATGTGCCATAAACTTTGAGTTAGCAATTGTTTCTTTTTGCCATTTCTTCTGACCATTTCGGTCTTAGGTTGTTCATTCTCTCCAAACCTTTTTCTTCTCTTTGTGATCGAAACCACATAGCCATCAAGGACCATTTCTTTTCTTCTCTTTTTCCTCTTCATTGCCGAATGCATTTTGGTCTCAAAGTTTCTTTTTGATTCATCTTCCATCCTTGAGAACCGATATTCAAACCTCTCATCTCCATTTTCTTTTCTCTTCTCCCTATTCTCTTTTCCTCTCCATTTTATTTACCATTCAAACACATCCTTCCTTCATTTTCCTTCCATGGCTGAATGCTTGTAACCATCCCCATAGTCGAAATTTATTTTCCTATCTATTATATCATAGCTGAATCTCTTATTCTTCTTTGACCTTGTTCTCAATCGTTTCTTTCATTAAGCTTTGGATAACCGTAAGATAGTGGAGGGCCGAACCACCATCTTGTCAAGTCATCATGAAAGTTATTCAAGTTCGGATCATATTTAGTAAGGTAAGAAGGAACTCTTCAAGGATTTTGATCACTCTCATTTTTTTTATCAATGACTATCATTGGGATTTGTTATAACCGAAAGTTTTTACGTATAGGAATCCTTTGGAAATCACTCGGGATTTTAAGGTAAGTCGAGTTCGCCCTCTTAAGCCATTAGTATTAAATTTTCGATATATTGTAGGACTAATAATCCTTTGTTAATGGAGGCAAGCAAGATAAGGACGAAAAGAGTTGTTAATAACGTTTGGAAGAGGGGTGGTTCCGCTATTCCCCCTAAATTGAAGAGAAGGGCTGTTTCGGGAATCTGAGACTTTCCATCGGGTTGTGGACCCTCATCCGGCGAAAATCAATTATTTGAAGTCATTCGTACTCCTGAGCCTTTGACTGTTCATGGTTCTTCATCGGGTTATGAACTATCGATCGAGGAGAAATCACAAATAGCTGTTGTTCGAGATTCCGAGGGTAAAGATCTAGATCATTCATCATTAGAATAGTTTTATATTAAATATTAGTGTTCTAATCAAGCGTGATAAATATTTAGGTATCGACGAGCGGAAAAGTATAGTACTCACCGTAATCAGGTGTGTAACTTCACATTTATCTCATGGGCTATACTATGCCGTAAGTATTTTATTAAAAATCGTAAAGCCGATAAAATTGGAAAATACGGTTTATTAGCACTTTTTGTGTGAATGCATGAAAATGGTATTAAAGTTGTGAAAAATTACGGATTTGCCCTTAATGGGCTATATTGTAAAAGAAAAATGGCATTTTGGGCCTTATGGATTATTTTTGATAAATTGGCCAAGTGAGAAAATTTCGAAAAAGGCCTCATATGTTTAATGGGCCAAAAATTTTCTAGATCGTTAAATGGGCCAAAGTTTGTTAGATCGTTAAATGGGCCAAATTACTATTTTTGACTAATGGGCCAAATTGATAACTTGTACTATGGGCTTTTTGTTGAAATTTACCTTATGAATATATTGTTATGCATTATATATATAAATGATTGTATGGGTTGGGATAAATGACGAAGAGAAGAAAGGCTTGTTGCCAAAATCTAGTTCGGTGGCTCTGCCACAAATATTTTAAATGGCCTGTTGCCAAAATCTAGTTCGGTGACTCTGCCATAAATATTATAATTGGCTTAATGCCTGCTATTGGTGTGTCGGCGGGTTGGGTTGACTTGATCCCCACAGGTGTGTTGGTTGGAACGGGTGGTGTGTAGTGGATGGAAATTAGGCTTGGTTGGGAATTTGCATATCACATGTATTATTTTTTTATTTTATTTATTTATATATTGTACATTTGTAAATGGGCTTAAGCCAACTAATTGCTTAAATGGTTTTGGCCCAATGAACACGGTAAGTGGGTTATACATTGAGTTCTAAGTAACTCACCCCGTTTTTCTTACCCTTCTTAGATAATAATAATTGATAGAGGCTTGGGCCGGGGATGACTTCGTGTGGAGGCCATACTACGAATGATGGGTTTTTATAAACTTGAACTTCTTTTTAATATTTTTATTTAAGTACTATTTCGATTGCGATGTAATAAGGCCTCTGGTATTATTTTTATGGATTTTTATTCGTGGATGGATTTTTAATATGTTTTAGTTACTTAATTGGGGCTATTTAAATTTTATAAATGATTTCTTAAACTTACGTATAAAAAGGGGATTTTCTTAAATATCACTTAATCCAAAATATTTTGTGAAAACTCTTTTATAAATTTAAGATTTCAACCAATTATTTCGCTGAAAAGCAAATTGTAAATTCTTATGTTTTAAAATCATGGTTTTCAAATAAATCTTGGTTTATGATAAATTCCATTTTTCAAAATCGTTTTGAAAAATTGTTTTCATTAAAAGCACTGATGACTAGATGTAAGTTCGAATTGTGTTGCATGCCAAGTGTGGTCTTAACGCATAGGCTGGGTTTGGGGTGTTACATTTTATGGTATCAGAGCGCAGTTTCAAAACTCGCCTGTGGTTTGGGTTCAACAAAAATTTTCGTTTAAAACTGTTTAAATTACTAGACTTTATATTTTAAAGGTGGTATGGCACCACGAGCATCCGACACCAAGTCAAGTAAGTATTTGTATATTAAATGTTTATTATTGTGATATGATCATAGGAACACTCTAGAACTTTTAGTTTTAGGTGTTGAAAACAGTAGAGATCGAGACTATAGGATTGATTTCGAAAATAACTCTATCTCTTATAATTCATAAAGTATTGTTAATAAACACTGAAATAGTATTCTGATTCATAAAACTTGTAATTAGATTAAATCGAATTAGTCATTATGAGCACTAGAGGACGTGGTCGTGGACGCGGTAGACGTGGTCGTGGTAGAGGACGAGGTGCTGCGTCTGAAGCACCGGGTCATATGCCAGAAATTGATGCACCTGCGTCATCTGGGAGCGAGACTGGATCTCATGACCATACGAGAGAGGACAATGCTTTGACTCAAGTAATGTTACGAGTCCTAGAAAGGGTTGTTGGGACTAGAATTGGCCCAATAGTTCGTGGATCAATATCGGAACGACTCAAATCAAGTGGTGCCAAGGTTTTTAGAGGTGTCTCTGGTGTAGCTCCGAATGTTGCGGAATACTGGCTCGAGGCTGTAGAACAAATTATGGATAATCTGGAGTGCATCGTCGAGCAAAAACTGAGAGGAGCCGTGTCCTTGCTAATGGACGAGGCGTATCAATAGTGGCTTACTGTTTGAGAAGGCACCGAGGCTGCATTGGTTACTTGGGATTTATTTAAAGCTGCTTTTCAAGGGAAGTACGTCGGGACAAGTTAGGGTTTAAGGTTTAGGGTTTAGGGTTTAAGGTTTTAGGTTTTAGGGTTTAAGGTTTAGGGTAGATGCCCGGAGGAAGGAATTCCTAAATTTGGTTCAAGAAAATAAGACGGTGGCAGTTTACGAGGCAAAATTTCTTTGTTTGAGCCGATATGCTCACACAATAGTGTCGACTGATCATGAGCATTGTGTACGCTTTGAAGATAGGCTAAATGATGAGTTGCGGGTACTGATAGCCCCACAACAAGTATGAACTTTTACCTCGCTTGTGGAGAAAGCCAAGATAGCCGAAGAGGCTAAGCACTCAGAACGCTAGAACCGGGAAAGAGTTAGAGGCAAGAGGGATTTTAAGTACTCAGGTTCTTCTAAAAGGTTCCAGAAGAGGCCTCGAAATGATGAGCCAGCTCAAGCTAGAGCACTTGTAGTTACCAATCAGAGTCGAGACTGTGCCGACTGTGGGAGACGACACCCTGGGGAATGCTGGAGGAAACTTAGTGCATGCTATAAATGTGGTTCCAAAGATTATCAATATAAGAATTGCCCTCGACGGACTGATACGACTCAGGAAGCTCGTAACCCTGATGCTCAGCTAGCAAGAGGCACTCAACAGCCACCGAGAGGCCGTGGACCAGGTCGTGGTAGTAATGGTACCGAACGTGGTCAAGGTGCACCGAGTCGAGGTAATGGCTTTAGAGGTAACACGGAGGCAAGACAGCCGGGGTTGGTCTATGCGGTTAGGCATCGGGAAGATGGCGATGCACCTGATGTGATAACTAGTACGTTCTTCATCTTTGATGTACCTGTTACTGCTTTGATAGATATCGGGTCTACACACTCATATGTTGCTAGTGCCATATCTGGAAACCTGAATATTAGATCTGAGATTGCCGATAGAGAGATGACCGTAATTAGTCCTTTAGGACAGTCGGTAATCATGAATAAATTGTTTAGAGACGTGCCCTTGGAAATTTAAAGAGAAATATTCTTAGCGGATTTGATGGAATTGCCTTTCGGCGAGTTTGATCTTATTTTGGGCATGGATTGGTTGGTGAAGCACCGGGCGCAATTGGATTGTGCCAAAAAGCGGATGTCAATAAGGACTGTGGATGATGAGGAGGTAGTTATGATAGGCGAGCGAAGGAACTTTTTAGCAAATGTGGTATCTGCTTTGAAGGTAGAAAAGTTGGTGCGGAAAGGGTATGGAGCATTCCTAGCCTTTATTAGTGCTTTGGATGCTAAGGAATTATCGGTGGAAGGTATAAGAACGGTGAAAGAATTTCCAGATGTCTTTCTCGAAGAACTTCTTGGTCTTCCTCCAGATCGGGAAGTAGAATTTGGCATTGAGCTTTTGCCCAGAACGGCTCCGGTGTCCATTGCTCCTTATAGAATGGCGCCGAAGGAGTTAGTGGAGCTTAAAGCTCAAATTTAAGAATTGTTAGATCGGGGATTTATTTGACCGAGTGTGTCTCCGTGGGGAGCACCGGTTTTGTTCGTCAAGAAGAAGGATGGATCAATGCGTATGTGCATTGATTATAGGCAGTTGAATAAGTTGATGATCAAGAATAGGTATCCATTGCCGAGAATTGACGACCTGTTTGATCAATTGAGAGGAGCTTCAGTTTTCTCCAAGATTGATTTGAGATCGAGTTATCATCAACTCAAAGTGAAAGAGACAGACATTCATAAGACGGTATTCTGAACCCGTTATGGACATTATGAGTTTCTGGTGATGCCGTTTAGTTTGACTAATGCACCAGCTGCATTTATGGACATGATGAATTGAGTCTTTCAACCCTATTTAGATCGGTTCGTAGTGGTTTTCATAGATGATATCTTGGTATATTCGAGGAATGAGGAAGAACATGACTCACATTTGCGCACTGTGTTGTAAATTTTGCGAGATAAGCAACTTTATGCCAAATTCAGTAAATGCGAATTTTGGTTGAATGAAGTGACTTTCTTGGGTCATGTGGTGTCAGCTGAAGGGATAAGAGTTGATCCTCGGAAGGTAGAGGCTGTGTTGGATTGGAAACCACCGAAGTTAGTGGCTGAGATTCGGAGTTTCTTGGGTTTGGCTGGTTACTATAGACGCTTTGTTGAGGGGTTTTCGTTGATTGCTGCACCCCTAACTAAGCTGTTGCGAAAGGGAGTACCGTATGTGTGGACCGATAAACAACAAGAAAGTTTCGAGAAACTGAAGAAGATTTTGACGGAAGTGCTAGTACTGATTCAACCTGAGGCTGAAAAAGAGTTTATAGTTTACTGTGATGCGTCACACACGGGTTTAGGATGTGTGCTGATGCAAAGTGAAAAAGTGGTGGCTTATGCTTTTCAACAGTTGAAGCTGCATGAAGTCAACTATCCTACTCATGACTTGGAGTTGGCTGCGGTGGTTTTTGCCTTAAAGATTTGGAGGCACTATCTCTACGGTGAGAAGTCGATCATTTATACGGACCATAAGAGTCTTAAGTACCTCCTTACCCAGAAGGAGTTGAACTTGAGACAACGGAGATGGATGGAGTTGTTAAAGGATTATGACTTCTCAATCGAGTACCATCCTGGAAAGGCTAACGCTGTGGCAGACGCTTTGAGTCGTAAGGTTGTATCGGAGTTAAGAGCAATGTTTGCTCATCTCAGTTTGTATGAGGATGGTAGTCTTCTAGCGGAACTTCAGGTGAAGCCTCTGTGGTTGGAGCAAATCAAGGAAAAGCAGTTATCAGATGAAAAGTTGGGTCCTTTAATGCAACAAGTTAAAAGTGGTATAATAGGGGACTTTGGAATGAACAAGGATGGCGTGCTGTGTTTTCATGAAAGAGTTTGTATGCCCATGGATTTGGATTTGAGACAAATGATTCTACGAGAGGCACATAGTAGCCCTTATGCTATGCACCCCGGAGGAAATAATATGTATCGGGATCTTCGTGAGCAGTATTGTTGGCCAAGGTTAAAGCGGGAGGTTACTGATTTTGTGGGAAAGTGTTTGACGTGTCAACAAGTGAAGGCGGAACATCAATTACCATCGGAGTTATTGCAACCGGTAAGGATTCCTCTATGGAAATGAGAGCGGATAACGATGGACTTTGTTAGTGGGTTACCTTTAACACCTACTAAGAAAGACTCCGTTTGGGTAACAGTTGATCGATTAACGAAGACTGCTCATTTTCTACCGGTTTAAATGCGGATTACTCATTGCGCAGTTGGCTAAGCTGTATGTATCTGAGATCGTGAGGTTGCATGGGGTACCAGTGTCTATCATATCGGACATGGACCCTAGGTTTACATCACGATTTTGGAAAGCTTTACATGAGGCTTTAGGAACAAAGTTAAACTTCAGTACAGCTTTTCATCCTCAGTCAGATGGTCAGTCAGAAAGAGTAATTCAGATTTTGGAAGACATGTTACGAGGTTGTGTGATCGACTTCAGAGGTAGTTGGGAGGATTTTCTACCGTTGACAAAGTTCGCGTATAATAATAGTTACCAATCTAGTATCCAAATGGCGCCCTATGAAGCATTATACTGTCGTAGGTGTCGAACCCCTACTTGTTAGACTGAATTGGGGGGACGATAGTTGTTGGGTCCTGAATTGATATCTGAGACGGAAGAAAAGGTAAAGGTGATTCGAGCGCGGTTAAAGGAAGCTTCGGATAGACAAAAGTCGTATACGGATCTGAAGCGTAAAGATATTGAGTTTGCAGTGGGAGATCAGGTTTTTCTGAAAGTCTCACCTTGGAAGAAGATTTTCAGATTTTGAAGAAAGGGCAAGTTGAGCCCTAAGTTCATTGGACCGTACCGTGTGTTGAAGCGTGTAGGACCAGTGGCCTATCAGCTTGAATTACCTCCGGAATTGAGTCAGATTTATAGTGTTTTCCATGTTTCTATGTTGAGGCGCTATAGATCGGATCCGTCTCACATAGTATCGGTAGAAGAAGTGGAGTTAAGGCCAGACTTGTCTTTCGAGGAGGAACCAGTGAAAATCTTAGACCGTGATGTTAAGGTGCTAAGAAAGAAGACTGTGCCGTTGGTTAAGGTTCTTTGGCATAATCACGGAGCGGAGGAAGCTACGTGGGAGCATGAGGACGCAATTCGGCAACAATATCCTCACCTCTTTTAACCAAGTAAATTTCGAGGACGAAATTTTCTTTAAGGAGGGTAGAATTTTAACATCCTAAAAATATGAGTATCAATATGATGCATGTTTTTGGTGCTTAGTTTGTGAATGATTAAATTTTGTGTGTTTAATATAGCCTTGAGAAGGCACGAAATTATTCGGAAGTAGAATAATTTTTAGTAATGAGAATTTTATTGAAATGGAACAAGTGATCCTGATGCTTAAGGTAATTTAAGTGTAAAAAACTAGCATAAGATGAGCTAGTAGCAAGGTGGTGTTGGCGCATGAGTGATTGCTTGAAGGGAGAGGTTCGAATCCCATGGATAGCATTTTGGTGACTTTTATTTTTGCACCTATATGGAATATGTCGGTCAAGCCTTACTTATAGTAAGGTTGGACTAACTCTTTTATGGAAAGTAGACTAAGGGAAAAAGGCAAGTGTTAACTTAAGGTAAGGAATCAAAAGGTTTTGGTATGAAAGGGGGGCATAAGGCTTGAAATAAGGGAAGGTGTTTTGGATACTTTAAAATGGCCTTTTTGACCATGAATGTGGACGGCATAAGGGGACTAAGGGGGATAGTCAGGTTCTGGTGTTAGTTTGGTAGGATTAGGTGCTTGATGAGCACATTTTCCATTTGGTCATTTGGTGCTTTTATCAAATTTTTCCTCTCTGATTTTCCTCTCCCTAGCCGAATGTGCCATAAGCTTTGAGTAAGAAATTGTTTCTTTTTGCCATTTCTTCTGACCATTTCGGTCTTAAGTTGTTCATTCTCTCCAAACCTTTTTCTTCTCTTTGTGACTGAAACCACATAGCCATCAAGGACCATTTCTTTTCTTCTCTTTTTCCTCTTCATTGCCGAATGCATTTTGGTCTCAAAGTTTCTTTTTGATTCATCTTCCATCCTTGAGAACCGATATACAAACCTCTCATCTCCATTTTCTTTTCTCTTCTCCCTATTCTCTTTTCCTCTCCATTTTATTTACCATTCAAACACATCCTTCCTTCATTTTCCTTCCATGGCCGAATGCTTGTAACCATCCCCATAGTTGAAATTTATTTTCCTATCTATTATATCATAGCTGAATCTCTTATTCTTCTTTGACCTTGTTCTCAATCGTTTCTTTCATTAAGCTTTGGATAACCGTAAGATAGTGGAGGGCCGAACCACCATCTTGTCAAGTCATCTTGAAAGTTATTCAAGTTCGGATCATATTTAGCAAGGTAAGAAGGAACTCTTCAAGGATTTTGATCACTCTCGTTTTTTTATCAATGACTATCATTGGGATTTGTTATAACCGAAAGTTTTTACGTATAGGAATCTTTTGGAAATCACTCGGGATTTTAAGGTAAGTCGAGTTCGCCCTCTTAAGCCATTAGTATTAAATTTTCGATATATTGTAGGACTAATAATCCTTTGTTAATGGAGGCAAGCAAGATAGGGACGAAAAGAGTTGTTAATAACGTTTGGAAGAGGGATGGTTCTGCTATTCCCCCTAAATTCAAGAGAAGGGCTGTTTCGGGAATCCGAGACTTTCCATCGGGTTGTGGACCCTCATCCGGCGAAAATCAATTATTTGAAGTCATTCGTACTCCTGAGCCTTTGACTGTTCATGGTTCTTCATCGGGTTATGAACTATCGATCGAGGAGAAATCACAAATAGCTGTTGTTCGAGATTCCGAGGGTAAAGATCTAGATCATTCATCATTAGAATAGTTTTATATTAAATATTAGTGTTCTAATCAAGCGTGATAAATATTTAGGCATCGACGAGCGGAAAAGTATAGTACTCACCGTAATCAGGTGTGTAACTTCACACTTATCTCATGGGTTATACTATGCCGTAAGTATTTGATTAAAATCGTAAAGCCGGTAAAATTGGAAAATACGGTTTATTAGCATTTTTTGTGTGAATGCATGAAAACGGTATTAAAGTTGTGGAAAATTACGGATTTGCCCTTAATGAGCTATATTGTAAAAGAAAAATGACATTTTGGGCCTTATGGATTATTTTTGATAAATTGGCCAAGTGAGAAAATTTCGAAAAAGGCCTCATATGTTTAATGGGCCAAAAATTTGCTAGATCGTTAAATGGGCCAAAGTTTGTTAGATCGTTAAATGGGCCAAATTGCTATTTTTGACTAATGGGCCAAATTGATAACTTGTAATATCGGCTTGTCGTTGAAATTTACGTTATGAATATATTGTTATGCATTATATATATACATGACTGCATGGGTTGGGATAAATGACGAAAAGAAGAAAGGCCTGTTGCCAAAATCTAGTTCGGTGGCTCTGCCACAAATATTTTAAATGGCCTATTGCCAAAATCTAGTTTGGTGGCTCTGCCACAAATATTATAATTGGCTTAATGCCTGCTATTGGTGTGTTGGCGGGGTTGGTTGACTTGATCCCCACAGGTGTGTTGGTTGGAACGGGTGGTGTGTAGCGGATGGAAATTAGGCTTGGTTGGGAATTTGCATATCACATGCATTATTTTTTTATTTTATTTATTTATATATTGTACATTTGTAAATGGGCTCAAGCCCAACTAATTACTTAAATGGTTTTGGCCCAATGAACACGGTAAGTGGGTTACACATTGAGTTCTAAGTAACTCACCCCGTTTTTCTTACCCTTCTCAGGTAATAATAATTGATAGAGGCTTGGGCCAAGGATGACTTCGAGTGGAGGCCATACTACGAATGATGGGTTTTTGTAAACTTGAACTTCTTTTTAATATTTTTATTTAAGTACTATTTCGATTGCGATGTAATAAGGCCTCTGGTATTATTTTTATGGATTTTTATTCGTGGATGAATTTTTAATATGTTTTAGTTACTTAATTGGGGCTGTTTAAATTTTATAAATGATTTCTTAAACTTACGTATAAAAAGGGGATTTTCTTAAATATCACTTAATCCAAAATATTTTGTGAAAACTCTTTTATAAATTTAAGATTTCAACCAATTATTTCTCTGAAAATCAAATTGTAAATTCTTATGTTTTAAAATCATGGTTTTCAAATAAATCTCGGTTTATGATAAATTCTATTTTTCAAAATCGTTTTGAAGAGTTGTTTTCATTAAAAGCATTGATGACTAGATGTAAGTTCGAATTGTGTGGCATGCGAAGTCTGGCCTTAACGCATAGGCCGGGTTAGGGGTGTTACAGAACACATGATCCTTAATTATCAACACCCCTTAGGTCAGTAGTCACAAGTCCTTTTAAAAGGTAAAGTATTGATACCTAGTCCATAAATATAAATATAATCACTCAGGTATCGATATCTTGAGAGATTAGTAGCTATATTCTTTTTTGAAAGAGTAAAGTATCAATATTTGTTCTTGAAGTGTTAATAACTACCCAAAAGTATCGATATCTACCTTTATGGTATTGGTACTTAATGTTTCTAATGACTATCTTTATCAAAAGTATCAATATATACTCCTAAATATCAATACCTCAATGTCCAAAGCTGTAATAACTTGCGTTTTTAATGCTTTTAACTTCTCTTACCTTCCCTAATGACTAAACAATTAGAATTCACTTCGTTGATATAAATAGAGCTTAGGAACACATCCAAAAACAACCAAGATATATACAAACACTCAAGCAACCAAAATAATAAAGTGTTTTAGATAGGGTCTATTTGGATAGCACAAAATAATTAAATGAAAATGTAATTATTAGGATAGTAATTGCACTCTCTTGCAATTACAAAGAATTGTAATTCCCTAGACGTGTTTGACCGACAGAGTGTAATTACATTGTAATTCCCTCTGCCATATTTGGTAGTACAAATTACAATTATACAGTTACATAATTTATATTTTAAAAAAACATTAAATACTATAAAAAAGTAACAAAAATTAAAATTAAATCATCATATGTATTATATTAGTTTTAAAAAGTAGTTGATAATACTATTACTAATAAAAACAGCAAGAAAAATAAACATCATTTGCAATTTTATCTAATTGTTCTAGTGCATATTTGTTCGATTATTTCGTCTTTAATATTTAACATATGCTCCTTGTCATCAATTTTATCTGAATTTGATATGCACCATTAAGATTATTAAAATCTCCTTCTTACATATACATTTCGAAGTATGAATTATCTAAATTCCACTTATAATTGAAGTTTTGAAATATGTAACATGCTAATATAATCCAATTTTGTTTTTTTTATGCTATACTAAGATGATGTTAGTATGAGATTTTTTTTAGAGCAATAAATATATTCTCAACCACATTTTGGAACCTTGCTTGTCTAAAATTAAAGAGTTCATGAGTTGTCTATGGTGTTTGCGTCTCTCATCATTCTCTCACATGGTATCATACCCCATGATATGGTGCAATAAAACATTTTTATATTTGAGTAATTAGCATCGACCTTATAATATTTGGGTTCACAATCCAAATAATTTGTAGCTCTAATTATAAAAACTTAAATAAAAATTAATTTGGAATTTTTTTTGCTAAGTTATATTCTTTTTATAATATGTAAATTAAGTTAAAAATAATATAAAATTTATAATATATAACATTTATGAATTGCCTAAAACTTTCATAACACTTTTTGTCAAAAGTTTAAAAAGTTGTTTTATAAATAAGTTATTATATAAAAAAATTATACTATTTTTTTTATGAATAAGTATTTTCTTTTTATAATATTAGCATAGACACTTAAATAGGTTATGACCATAACTTTTTATAAATAAATATAATATATCACTTTTATAACATGTAAATATTTTTATAATAAACTTTTTAGCCAAAACTTACTTTTTTAGGATTTATATAATATAATTTTTTATAACCTTATAAAATACATAAATTATTTTTATAATATAATTTTTTAGGATTTTTAATATAAGAAATTTTTTGCCATATCCATCTCAAATACTCATAATGTACTCATGTTTATAATATAATTTCTGTAACTTGTATAAAAAATATTTTTTAAAATTTGGATTTGAATGTAATTACCCGTGTAATTGCTTCAATTCTTACCCTCCCCCTAAGAATTGGAAAGTGTAATTGGGGTGTTTCAATTACACCAAATTCGATGAGACCCACCAATTACAATGGTTATCTAAACATGCCACTCTTGTGTAATTACAAGCAATTACAACGAAATGCAATTACTAGGCAACTTTCCAAACCTAGCCACCTAATAATTGGATTTGGGAGTAATTGTTTGTAATTACACAATGGTGACATGTTTGGATAATCATTATAATTTGTGGGTCTCATAGAATTGTGTTTAATTAGAAAACCCCAATTACACTTACCAATTCTTAGGGGAAATGGTGAGAATCGAAATAATTGCAGGTAATTACATCCAAATTTAATTTCAAAAAAAAATTACCTTCATACAAGTTATAAAAATTATATTATAAGCATGAAAGCATACAAGTGTTTGGGATGGTTATGACAAATATATATATATATATTATAAATCTTAAAAATTATATTATAAAAATAATTTGTATATTTTATAATGTTATAACAAAAAAATTATATTATTTAAATACTACAAAATTCTAAAGTTATGACAAAAAAATTTATTATAAAAAATATTTTACATGTTATAAAAGTGTTATAATATATTCTTTATAAAAAGTTATGGCCAAGAAGTATGAACATAACTTATTTACTTCTTGGCCATAATTTATTTATGTGTCCACGCTATATACTATAATAATAATATACTTATATATTCATAAAAATATTATAATTTTTTTTATCTTAACTTATTTATAAAAAACTAACTTTCTAAAATTATGACAAAAAATGTATTATTTATAAGAAGTGCTAAGAAAGTTTTGGATAATTTATAAAACTTTTTTATAAAGGTTATATATTATAAATTTTATATTATTATTTTTACTTAATCTATGTATTATAAAAAAACCGAACATAAATATTTCTCCAAATTAAGTTTATATAAGTTTTTATAATTAAAATTACAAATTATTTGGACTATGAACCCAAATATTATAAGGTTGACGCTAATTATGCAAATAGAAAATGTCTTCTTGCACTATATTGTAAAGTATGATAACATTTGAGAAAATGGTGCCAAACACACCATAGACAGCTCACGAATTTTTAATTTAAGACATTCAAGGCTTCAAAATATGGTTGAGAAAATATTTGTTCTAAAAAAATATTTCTCATATTAACATCACCTTAGTATAGTATAAAAAATGAGTTGGATTACTACAGCAAAATATGTTTTTAGCGGTGTTTTTTTGGCCCTATAGCGGCGCTTATCAAAACGTCGCTATAGATAACGCCGCTAAATTTTGCGGCATTTATGTGGGAAAAACGCCACTATAGAACATGATCTTTAGCGCGCTTTTCCTACAAACACCGCTATAGAACATGATCTTTAGCGGCGTTTTTTCTACAAACACCGCTATAGAACATGATATTTAGCGGCGCTTTTATTACAAATGCCACTAAAGAACATGATTTTTAGCGGCGTTTTTTTTTTACAAACACCGTAAGAGAGTTGAGCATATTGTGGCGTTTGTAGCTAGAATCGCCACAAAAGATCATGTTCTTTAGCGGGGTTTGTGGGAAAAGTGCCGCTAACATTAACAGATTTTACCAATTTACTTTTATTTCATATAGAACCCGAATTTTCAACATATTTTCCTGTAACTTCAAATCCAACCAAAAACTTCAAATCTAAATGATACTATCACGAAAGGAATATGTATATGATCTAAATTAATAAATGAAATAACAAAATATATTTAAAAGTTATATTGTTAAGATATTCTTTCAATAAGAAAACAAAAGTCTAATATGGCAGATTCTACGATTGATTTTGCTAAAACATCTTCTGTAACACCCCAAACCCAGCCTAGACGTTATGACCGGATCTAGTATGTCACATAGAAGGGTTGTTTAAAGACTTGCGCGTTCGCTAGAAAGTGTGTATTCTTTTTGAAACTTCGAGCTTTGCTGTTTGTGAAAAATCAAATTTGTTTTTGTGGTTTTCTTGTAAAAACATTATTGTTGTTATTACTGTTATTATACCCAAAAACTCGTTTTTAACAGAAATCAATTTCAGTGAATTACAAAAATGTGATATATTTGAAAGCAGTAAGTGTCGTTTTAGGAAAACTACGCATTTATAAATTTAGCAGTTATTAAGGAAAACTTAAAAGAAAATAAACCAATGGCTTTATTACAGAAATATTAACCCAAATCAATAATTAAACTAAAATAAAGCAAAACGTAAATTTCCTAAGTTCACGAGAATAATTCCCGGTGTATGGCCACCACAGAGTCCTCCACAGCTCCAAATCCACTAACGTTGGAGATCACCTGCAAGGTTGAAACGACGGGGTGAGTTATAAGAACTCAGTGTGTAATCCCCTAATCGGTCATTAACTGGGCCTGGGCCCATACAGATGAAAACTGAGCCGAAGCCCATACGAAAGCAGACTGGGCCGAAGCCCGTACAGAAGCAAATTGGGCCATGCCCTATTCATAACACTCTGGGCTTTAGCCCTACAAACATGATCATGCAAATATAGAATGTAGCCCAACCTAATAATCCATCCGCTACACACCATCCGTACCAGCCCAACACACCTGTGGGAATTTCTAAATCAACCCGTCTATGCGCTACACACCTCGATGGCAGTCAAGCTGCTCATCGCAGAATTTGTGGCGAAGCCACCAGAATATCAGAACATACGTGGCATAGCCACCAGACAAATTGTGGCATAGCCACTAGAATATGTGGCAGAGCCACCAGATTACACTTCCTCCGATCATCAATATCCCAAACCCATGCATAATGTCGTGACATAAATAATTCATGTATGCAGTATGTCAAAATCATAAAAATCGTGTAAATGTCACACACATATCACTTAAACTACCTCTAGGGGTATAACGGTCATTTACCCTCCGGGGGTATTTCGTTAATTTACCCTTCCAAGAGCATTTCAGTAATTTTACCATCTAACAGCCTTTCTGGAGGCCTATTGTCACCTCGTGCGACACGAGACCCCTTTCTCGGTCTCTACGAAGCTATTGGGCCCATAATCCATTTTAGGCCCAAACGGGCCCACACAATTGTGTGGCCCACTTCGCATGATTCCGGTCTCAGATTCCCAAATTTTGCAACCAACCTTACCCTTTGACAGTTTCCCAACAATTTCGCCCATGTGGGCCGAATAGCCCGTTGGGCCTATTAAGCCCGTTCGGCTCGGTTAGGCTCGTTACAGCCTCAGTTTCGCGAGAGTGCTCGTGGCACTCTCCGTGACTTACCGTCTTAACTCATATTCCAATTTACCACTACGAGTGTTCGCACGCTCGTGTGGGAACAGATGCTGGTTTTCCGGCTTTTTGACTTTTGGCCGATTCGCACATCACCACAAGCAATCATTCAGAAAGTGGTGTGAGATTACACACCTATTACGAGTGTTACTTGAATCCCTGAAATTCGTACCTACAATCCAATATATTCCAAATGGTTATTATACGCTCTGATATAACATATCTAAGTTGAATCCGAATAGCCACTAACCTCACTTACCACAAAATAATCTCCTCCAATAGTGTGACAATATTCGGTTTCGTCTCTCTCTTGGCTAGAGCAACCAATCACCTACACTGGTTGATGCTCAAGGGGGTGTTAGCAACTAACACATTCGGCACTAGGGAGAGATTTAACAAAGATAAGTGTTACCTACCCTTAGATTCGGCAACAGCAGACCCCCTTTGAACAAAAGGAGTTTAATTATGCACGGCCTTCAGAGACGACATTTACTAGGAAAAAGAAGAAAGAGTTAGAAGTACACAAGAAATGAAAGAACATGATTCGGCCTACCCCCAAAATGCTAGCTTTGTACCATGAAGAGAGGAGTATCACAACACGAGGATTAGATGAGAAGAGATTCGACAGTTGATTCCTGATAAACTTGGCCTTTGTTTAGAGAGAACCCGAAAGAAAAGATGATTCAGCCTTCACGACTAGCAACAACGAATAACAGATGAAACTACTCGGCCCTTAACAACAACACACCAAGGTCGTATTTAGCTATGGAAAGGAGGAGTAGAAAAGAAGTCTAAACAAAATAGAGAGAAGGATCACGAGAAATTTGACAAGGTGAAAGAAAAGATGGAAAAGAGTTGAGAAGCAAGAAAGAAAAGGACCACCAAAGAATTCGGCAGAGACTCACCAAAGAATGAAAAAGACCCGAAATGCCAAAATAAGAGAATACTCCAAAACACACAAATGCAAAGTAACAAAAAAAATGCTTAAAAAATTCTGCACACTCACAAAATGTTTTGGTTTCCTTTCTTGCTACCTACCAAATGCCAAATTTGCTTCACTATACTAACCTCTAGCCGAAATTCCACCCCCCACACACTCCTCATTCGGCCAACCACTTCCACACTCTCAAATCCCCTAATTCTCTCCTCGATTTGCTCCCCAACTTCCTCTCCATCACCCATTCAAACAACTTGACCAAGTCTGCCCTCTCTCCTGTAGAGTTTGGTCTCCACTCAGCTTCCTCCTTTCTTGAGCACAAAAATAAAACTCCCCAACTGCTGTTTGTAGGATTCAAACCTCCCTTCCCTTGTTTCCATGCTGACGCCACCACCACTCCACCCTGTGGCCATTTGTGTTAGCAAAACACCTACATATTCCTTTAAGCCTTGCTTCCCACAGTCCTTTCCCCTAAAGTGCCCAAAACCCAAAATTTTCCCATGGCTTGGACTCGAACCTGAGCCTCCTCAAGACCCCCAAACACACTCAAATAACAAGCTTATCAATCACAACACATGCAACAAAGAAAAAATGCTGGATCCCTATTTTTAGGATGTTACAGTTCTACCCCCTTAAAGAAATTTCGGCCTCAAAATTTACCTGGTTAAAATAGGTGAGGGTATTGCTGTCGAATTGCCTCATCGGGCTCCCACGTGGCTTCTTCTGAACCGTGATTACGCCACAATACTTTGACCAGCGGAACAGATTTCTTCCTCAACACTTTAACGTCCCGATCTAAAATTACCACTAGTTCTTCTTCAAGTGACAGATCGGGTCTAACCTCAATTTCTTCCAGCAGTACTATATGAGAAGGATCTGAACGATAGCGCCTTAACATAGAAATGTGAAATACATTATGTATCCGATTTAACTCAGGGGGCAACTTAAGTTGATAAGCGATCGGTCCCACACGCTTCACTATCCGATAAGGCCCAATGAATCTGGGGCACAACTTACCCTTCCGTCCGAATCTCAAAATCTTCTTCCAAGGTGAGACCTTCAAGAAGACATAATCCCCCATGTAAAATTCTATCTCCTTATGCTTTAGATCCACATACGACTTCTGTCTATCAGAAGCTTTTTTTGACCGACCCCGAATCAATTTAACCTTTTCCTCAGTTTTTGAAATCAATTCCGGACCCAACAACTGTCGCTCACCCAATTCTGTCCAACAAGTAGGGGGTACGACACCTATGACCATATAACGCCTCGTAGGGTGCCATTTGAATTCTGGACTGGTAGCTGTTGTTGTACGCAAATTCCACTAAAGGTAAATAATCTTCCCAACTGCCCCTGAAGTCAATCACACAACCCCTTAACATGTCTTCCAGAATCTGGATTACCCTCTCCGACTGACCATCAGTCTGTGGATGAAATGCTGTGCTGAAATCTAGTCTTGTACCCAGAGCTTCATGTAACGCCTTCTAGAATCGAGATGTAAATCTAGGGTCCCTGTCCGAGATGATAGACACTGGTACCCCATACAGCCTCACAATTTCTGCCACATACAACTTGGCCAACTTCTGTAGTGAGTAGTCAGTACGAACTGGTATGAAGTGTGCGGACTTAGTCAACTGGTCAACGATCACCCATACTAAATCTTTCTTAGTAGGCGTCAGGGCTAGCCCACTAACAACATCTATAGTTATCCTCTCCCATTTCCAGAGTGGAATCTTCACCGGTTGCAGTAATCCCGAGGGCAGCTGATGTTCCGCCTTCACTTGCTGACATGTCAAACACTTGCTCACGAAGTCGGTAACCTCACGTTTCAACCCTGGCCACCAATACTATTCCCGCAAGTCTCGGCACATCTTGTTTCCACGGGATGCATAGCGTATAGGCTACTATGTGCCTTCCACAGAATCATCTATCTTAACTTAGAATCCTTCGGCATACAAACTCTTTCACGGAAACATAACACCCCTTCGCTGTTCAGCCCAAAATCCACTGTCTCCCCACTCTTCACCTGCTGAAAACGAGAACCCAATGACTCATCCACCAACTGCTTCTCCCTAATTTGATTAACCCACGTCGGTTTCACCTGAAGTTCTACCATCAAACTACCATCTTCATAAAGGCTGAGGTGAGTAACCATTGCTCTCAAATCAGATACTACCTTACGAATTAGTGCATCTGCCACCACATTGGCTTTGCCCGAGTGATACTCAATCGAGCAGTCATAGTCTTTTAGCAACTCTACCCACCTCATTTGTCTTAAATTCAGCTCCTTTTGGGTAAGGAGATACTTCAGGCTCTTATGGTCGGTGTAGATAATCGACTTTTCCCCATATAGGTAATGTCTTCATATTTTTAGTGCGAACACTACCGCGACTAGCTCTAAATCATGAGTGGGGTAGTTCACCTCATGCTGCCTTAGTTGACGAGATGCATACGCTACCACCTTCCCTTCTTGCATCAGCACACATTCCAAACCTGTGTATGACGCATCACAGTAAATAACAAATTCTCTCTCAGCCTCAGGCTGAATCAAAACTGGTGCTTCCGTTAGAATCTTCTTTAATTTTTCAAAGCTTTCCTGCTATTTATCAGCCCAACCAAATGATACTCCCTTACACAGTAACTTAGTTAGGGCCGCGGCAATTAAAGAAAACCCCTTGACAAACTACCTGTAGTACCTAGCCAAACCTAAAAAACTTCGAATCTCTGACACCGACTTCGGTGTCTTCCAATCCAATACATGTAACACCCCTATCCCGAGTCCGTCGCTGGATTAAGGTTAGGAGCGTTACCGAACAGATCGAAAACATTCACAGATAAAATCATACATTCAATCATCATTCTCAGACATAATGTCCCTTAATCAGGTCCTCGAGACCTTAACCATACTTATAAGTCGAGTCGGGACTAAACTGAAACACATATGAAATTCCATGAAAATTTGAAACTTTTCTAAAATACAGGGGAGACACGCCCGTGGGAGGAGACCGTGTGCCCTCTACGGCTTTTACACACCCCCGTGTATTCATCCGTGTTATACTAACTAAACCAACACGGTCATTAGGCAGCCTGTGTGCCATGGCCATGTACTTTTAGGTCATATACTGACTTCCCCACCACGGCCACCAAGCACGCCCCTGTCGAGGCCGTGTATTTTTCTGTTAGCTACTGATTTGCACACCACAGCCAGATGACACGCCCATGTTGAGGCCGTGTGATTTTAGGTTGCATCCTGCCAATTTACCCACGGTCTAAGGCACGCCCGTGTGCCACAACCATGTGACATTATAGGCCATTTACAAGGCCAAAATGCCAACCAAAAAGGTTCATACCTATAAGCATCATTTACCAACACATATCAAGCATATATGGCAACCAAAAACATTCAAATAGCCATCCAAAACATGCACATTTGATCACTAAGATATTCACAACTATACATTAAATTTTCATTCAATATATACATTCAAAACCCATACTAAACATACCAATTTGCATAACTAAAACTCAATTATACCTATGCACCATTTGTCTATAAACTTACCATATCAACCATATCATTTATTAAACTAGTCGTGCCAAAACAACTTTCCAATTCACATTCATCTAAGTATGATACCAAAACATAACTAGCCAAATCACATGGCTAAGTTCCCTTTACAATCATCACAAGAACTAGCCTATACATACCATATCTAGCTATATACATATCCAAGGTGTACCAAAATGATATTAGTAGTGTGTTGACGATCCTTGACGGTCCCGAGCCTTCAGTAGCTTTGACGACCTATAAAACAGATTAAACACACACAAAGTAAGCTTTCCAAAAGCTTAGCAAGTCAATATACAAACAAACTTAGCATAAAATGCATATATTTGCTTTGATTCATACACTTTTGACCACATTAGCCATATTCCCAATTCAAAGATCATATAAACACATATCTCATTTCACCAAAACCTTATACAACATATCATTAATTCCATATTCATAGCATCACAGTAAGATCATATTGATGCTTACCTCGTATACACAATTAGTGTATAATCAACATACCTGAATTGAATTTACTATCACATATTTGTTCATAGCTCGGATTTGCAATTAGTGTCATAGACTTGCCCGTTGAACAGTAATAAATCAAATAGGATACTCAAAAAGTTCAGAATAATTGTACAATGCCAATGTCCCAGACGAGGTCTTACATGCACTCGGATATCGATGCCACTGTCCCAGACAGGGTCTTATACGAATCAAAATGATGCCGATTTCCCAGACATGGTCTTACTCGTAAGTGTCATAATGATGCCAATGTCCCAGACGTGGTCTTATACGTAAAATTTATATTGATGCCAATGTCTCAGACGTGGTCTTACACATAATCAGATATCGATGCCACTGTCCCGGACAGGGTCTTACACGAATCTCAAATCAATGCCAACGTCCCAGACGTGGTCTTACATGATAACACAGAATAGATACTTATGTCAAGGTTCGTACGAGGCTTATCAGACTTAGTCAATATACCGAACTTATCTCGGAATTTAATTACAGAATTTCTCATAAGCATTCATTATCATCATTAAACATATGAATAATTACAAATGCATACATATTCATTTATTTGTATAGTGACTTACCTCGGATTCGGTTTATCGGAATAGAAAACAGCTACTCAATAACTTTCGCTTTCTCGCGATCTAAATTCGTTTTCCTCGATTCTTGATCTAAACATATTCAGAATTAACCTTTTTATTCACTAGTTCATTCAATTCAATCCAAAGACACACATTTAGGGCAATTTGCAACTTAGCCCTCACATTTGCACAACTTAGCAATTTAGTCCATTTTTTTCAAAACATCAAATTCACAAAATCTACTTTTACACAAGCTTGGCCGAATACATATATATCACATACAAACCCACATTTTTCATCAAATTCACAAATTAGTCCCTAAATTTTTCATTTTCTCAATTTAGCCCTATTAAGATAAATTCATCAAAACTTCAAGAACAAAACATGTTCAACTACCACCAATCTATCATTTAACACCTTAAAGCATCACAAAGCTCAACATATTAACAATGGCATCTCACACAAACATCATCAATTTATCAAATTGAAACATGGGTTTGATAGTAGACGAAGCAACGATTACAAAAACGTAGAAATTATCAAAAACGGATCAAAAACTTACCTTAAATTAAGGCTTGAAATAGCCGAATATAACAAAGCTAAACCTTTCTTCTTTTCTTTTTATTTTTCAGTGGAAGGAAGATGATTAACATGGCTTATTTTAAGCTTTGTTTTTATTATAGTTAACTTAATTACTAAAGTACAAAAATAACCTTTCATATAAAGATGTATAAAACATAGTTACAAGGTCATTTATGACATTAGCCATCCATTAACCATGAAAATGGCCAAATTGCCACATAAGTCCTCATATTTAAAAAGCCATAACACATAAGCACTTTAACATATAGCATACAATTTTCACATTCAATGCAATTTCATCCTTTTGCAAATTAAACACACAAACAGATAAATTAACTTATGAAAATTTAACACATGCTAAACCACATATCAACGGCATAGAATATAATATTAAAATATTATACAGACTCGGATTTGTGGTCCTGAAACCACTGTTCCAACTAGGGTATAAACCCTAATCCCTTCGGCAGACACAACATACCCCAAAATCGTCTCCTCTTTCAGCCAAAACTCGCACTTACTGAATTTAGCGTAAAGTTGTTTCTCTCTTAATATCTGCAGAACAACCCGAAGATGTGACTCATGCTCCTCATCTGTTCTTGAATACACCAAAATGTCGTCTATGAATGCCACCACGAACCGATCTAGATATGGTTGGAAGACTCGGTGCATCATATCCATAAAAGTGGCTGGTGCATTCGTTAATCCGAACGGCATCACCAAAAACTCGTAGTGCCCATAATGAGTTCAGAATGTAGTCTTGTGAATATCCGCCTCCTTGACCTTTAGCTGATGGTACCCTGATCTTAAATTGATTTTTGAGAAGACCGCAACTCCTCGCAGCTGATCGAACAGATCATCAATCCTTGGTAGCGGGTATTTGTTTTTAACCGTTAATTTGTTCAATTGACGATAGTCAATGCACATACGCATTGACCCATCTTTCTTCTTCACGAATATACCGGCGCTCCCCACGAAGATACACTTGGTCTGATAAATCTACAGTCCAACAGTTCTTGGATCTGAGCTTTTAGTTCTACTAGCTCTTTCAGTGCCATCTTATAAGAGGCGATGGACACCGGAGCCGTTTCCATTAACAGCTCAATTCTAAATTCAACCTCATGATTCGGAGGCAACCCCAAAAGATCTTCAGGAAAAACGTCTGGGAACTCCTCCACAGTTTTGACATCCTCAACAGACAATTCCTTGGCATCAGATGTGCTGACAAAAGCTATAAATGCCTTGCAACCTTTACGCACCAACTTCTCAGCCCTCAACGCTGAAATCACATTGGACAGATAATCCCTTCTTTCTCCTATTACCATCACCTCTTCGTCCTCTGGGTTCTTTAAAACCATCTGCTTAGCAGCACAATCCAAATTTGCATGATGCTTAACTAGCCAGTCCATGCCTAAAATAAGGTCAAACTCGCCGAACGGCGGTTCCATAAAATCTGCCAGAAATACCACTCTTTAAACTTCTAGAGGCAAATTCCTAAACAACTTGTTCACTACCATAGATTTTCCTAGAGGGCTAATCACAGACATATCTCTATCAACAATCTAAGATTGTATTCCAGAGTCCCAGACATAGTACAGGCAATATATGAATGGGTAGATCCAATATCAATTAAAGTAGTAAAGGGCACATCAAATATGAGAAACGTACCGGTTATGACGTTCGGTGCGTCGCCATCTTCTCGACATCAAGTCGCATAAACCAACCCCGGCTATCTTGCATCTAAATTACCAGCACCTCTGCCCGGTGCTCCACGACCTCGTCCAAACCCATTTCCTGCTCTGGCCGGACCACGACCCCTCAGTGGCTGCTGACCACCTCTCCTAGGCTGCACAAATTGTAACACCCCAAACTCGGCCCATTTACTTCGACCGAATTTGGAATGCCACTGCGGAACACTTTCGAAAAACATTCTTACTTAAGAGATAAACCGTTGAAAATTTGTTCCTTTAATAAAACATTTTCGTGACTTGTAATATTCTAAGTAAAATCGGAGTTCATTATAAAAATATCAGATTTAAACTTTACTTGAGAAAATAAAACCATTTGTAATCGAGTTTTAAACTATCTTTCCATAATAGGGCATAATAGTAACGATACTTAACAAATGAACTGAAATACTTTAGTGGGCCTTATTACAATACACACTTAATCAAAATATGAAAAATATAAATATTTTATTCATTAACCAAGAGATTCCTTTGCATGAAAATCCACTTTTGCATGGCCACCTTTGTATCCTCTCCGACCCGGTCCAAGCTTTACGCGCCACCTGAAAGGTTTAATAAAATAGAGTGAGTCACCAAGACTCAGTGCATAGTTAATACACATGTCCTCACATATGGGCTTGGCCCATATCCACACAATTCATATATATATAGCATACAATTATAAATATGAAATTTTGAATACACAATATTACAAATATGATTACGAAAATACAATTACGAAGTCCATTCCACAAAGTGATCCACATATTCTTCTTTTACACATTATTTCTTAAGGTCGTGGCTAAGCCCCCGATCCCATAGGGATCCCGCACATCAATCAGTTCACTGAACATCAATCGCGAATGTAGCACGAGGCTAGCATTAGAACACTCACATAGTGTACACCTTTTCTCCAATAGTCACATCACAAGTCTCATGCGTACGTATATGTACCATAAAAATATTCGTACGAAACAAATATGTATATTTTATCTATCATGGTCACATGTTATTCAGAACAATATACATTACATGTCATCACTTCATTTTACACTCATCGATAACCATTTATAATTGCTCATCACCAAAAGTTAATATCATAACCATTAACTTGATTTATCGATCACTTACCTTGGTATCCTTACTCTTAGCCTTTATTTCGGCTAACATGCATAACATATACGTTTACATAAAACAACACATAACATGAATAACAAACAAGAGTACAGTGCGATAGCTACGCACCTGACTATAGCGCTATTCGATTTATCTAACACATTCTAAAGTCCCGAAACTTGACTTATTTCTGATGATTTGCCTGGAGCAATTCAATTCCCGAAAGATTCCTTTGATGCTCCATAACACTATCTACACACAAACAGAGTACATTACTGTAGCCTTATTCACATTCAGCCACCCTTTATAACTAAGGTCAATATTTGGTTATCATCACAACCCAAAATATAGCTTTTAGCCGAAAATAAGACTTCCTTACCTTGCTTATTGATCCCGAAACACCATTTGTTCCTGTCGATTAGCTCTCAAGGTATCGATAGTCCTATTAAAAACAAGGTTAGGGTCGGCTAATACACAAACTTATGAACAAAGGCCCTTAGCCGAAACTACAACTTATTTACCTTGATGTTCAAAATTCCGGGAGCTCTCTTAAAGTTCCTTCCTTCGACTACACAAAAGAGCACACCAATATAGTCCTTGAAGGTTCGGCCACAAGTAAATAAGATTTAGGTTTCGGCTACCACATCTTAACACTCTTCAAAGCCGAAAATGGTCACCATGAGAGAAGCCTCCATTCGGCCACATAAGAGAAATAGATTCAAGATCTCAACTTTTAAAACTCACCACAAGATTCGGCAATGGTGTAATGGTGGAGGGGTTTCGGCTAACCTTTCAAAAGATGGTTATATAATCGGTTATGGTTTCCAAAGGCAGAGAGGCATTCGGCAACATAAGACGAAGAAGGAGATTTTTGAATAACACGGTGATAAATTTGGCCATGCACAATTGGGAAGGAACCAAAAACAATCTGAAGAGGTTTGGCCTTGCTTTCTCAAGCTCAAAGCTAACCAAGAAGCCCCCAATTCCAAAGCTTCATTCGGCTATGCTTAGCTTGGGTAGGGAAGGAAACAATATCAAAAGCTTGAACACCTCTTTTTGGTATTAGAAAATCAATTAAGGTAACCCTTAGAGAGAGAGGGAGCTTTCATCGGCCATAAACCAAAGAAAAATCGGTGAAAAGGATAGTCAAAGTTCCAAGTAAATTTTTGGCCAAAACCAAGGACAAGGCCGGCCATTCCTTCCTATTTTCCAAGCCGCACATACTCTCCCCCCTCCTTTTTTTTTTTTCCAAATTTCTATCATAAATTTCCATTGTTTATTCTATTTTCCATCACCCTTCTTAAACTATCAAAATATATTCCATGCCTCCCCATTCCTATACATTATAAATTAATAAACCATCATTTAATAAAATAATAAAACAATAAAATAGAACAACATAGGGCAGCACCCACAAGCATGCTTCACGATTATGCTCTCCCTTTCTCTTGCTAATTTCTAACCCCCAAAACAATAAAAATAAAAATAAAAGAATAATGGTCCATGTTCTTCTCCCCAAAGCCATGCTCAAGGAAAAGTTAAGGAAAAATCATTTCAAGAAGTTAGCCATGCACATTTGGAGGAGAACTAAAAACAAACTAGGAAGATTTAGCTGTGCTCTTCAAAGCTCAAGGCTGATCAAAAGCTCCCCAAAGCTTCATTTGGTCAAAACAATTGCAGAAATCAGAAATTTTGGCACTCTTTGCTACTAGGAGGCCGTCCATGAGATGCCTAGGAAACTTCGCTCCCCCATTCGGCCATGCTCCCCACGCCAAAAGACCATCACCTATCTCAATATTATTATTTAATAAAAGTCCTCATTCTAACCTATCATCCCTCACCTTCAAATAATATAACAACATAATTAAACTACTCCATAATTTCCAACAGCCATATATTTACAACCCCTATGCCGCATGCTTCTATTCCCCAAGGCCAAGACCCATGCTCAAAAATACATTATTTATTCTATCGTCTATCACCTTTCATACATAATATTATAATAACTATCATTTATCAATAATGAATTAAACTTACTCATCCTTTCATATTCAAAATAATAATAATAATAATATTATTATTATATATATAAATTATCCCATTATCCTAAGCAAACAAATAAAAATAAAATAGTGGTTTAAGCCCCCATACTTTCCAAAACAAATAAAATAAAAAGAAGAGAATCCTTTGCTTCATGCGTGCCTGCTTCTGCATTTAATGCCCATGCACGCCCTTTTTCACGTTAGCAAAAATAATCGAACCATCTTTGTCGCGCCTCCGTGGTCTCGAACCCAAGACCTGAAGCATCAAGCCCATGCGTCCTGCCAATTCTGCTAATGTGACTTTCTTGCCAATTTTGCTTCGAAAATTCTTTTAAACCATACTCGCAGGCCTTTTTATGATTTAGCGCTAGAAGCAAAAATAGGATGCTCATGCGGTACAATCGTGACTCGAACGTATGACCTCTTGAAGCCTCCTTGCGCTCTTAGCCACTCTGCCAGGCGCCGTTTTTGTGACATAACTCTGCCCCATTTTCTTTTAAAGCCTTCTTTAAAGTAGCGCATGCTTGCAAAATAAAATGCTATGCGCCCCATGCCACTCGAACCCCGACTGTTTTTTGCGCGACCCTTAAGTGGCATACTAAGCCACTTTACTGGGGATTATTATGCCACAGCCTATCAAAATTTATTCTTAAGGCCTCCTTGCCCAAATTTCCACTTTTAACCCTAAATTTTCAAAATTTTCAAAAGTGTCCCTTTTTAATCCGGGAGTTTTAGGGACTCCAAAAACACATCAAAACCACTCTTGAGGCCTAACACACTCGAGTTATTTTCCAAACTCGCAACCCCTATTTCGGGTATTACACAAATCACTGACCCACCATTTGTACCCTAACAGGCTCCCGTGGACAGTCCTTTATCAGGTGATCCCTAGACCCACATTTGAAACACCCACCAGATCTTCTCCAGCATTCCCCCAGATGTGTTTTCCTACACTGCACACAGGGTCGCAACTGACCCACAGCAACTGGCATCCCAACTCGAGCTGACCCATCCAACCTAGGCTTCTTTTAGAAACCCCCAGAAGAACCTGACGACCCAAAACCCCTCTTATTCTTGCCCCTTTCTTTATCTCGGTTCTGACGCTCAGAGTGTTTTACCTCCTCAGCAATCCTGTACTTATCCACCAATGCAACAAAATCTCTCTCCCTCTGCGGAGCTATCAGTACCCGCAACTCATCTCGCAGCCCATCTTCAAACCGTACACAGAGCTCATAATCGTCGCTACTATACCCCGTGCGTAACGGCTCAAGTGCAGAAACTCTGCCTCATATTCTGCT
This sequence comes from Gossypium bickii, assembly GCA_025503065.1. Taxonomy (NCBI): domain Eukaryota; kingdom Viridiplantae; phylum Streptophyta; class Magnoliopsida; order Malvales; family Malvaceae; genus Gossypium; species Gossypium bickii. The sequence goes on from CP106716.1 coordinate 83,035,847, forward strand.
ACGAATTTGCTTCCTTGAACCAAATTCAGAAATTCCTTCCTCTGGGCATCCACATAACTCGCCCCAATGTATTTTCCCTAGAACACTGTCTTAAAGAAGTCCCAAGTGATACGATCTGCTTGAGTACCTTCCCTCACTGTGAGCCACCACTGGTATGCCTCATCTCGCAAGAGAGACACTACTCCTCTCAATTTCTCCTCTACAGTGCAGTCCACGTCATCCATAATTTGTTCCCATGACTCTCAACCAAAGATTCCACTACATTCGTAGCTACACCGTAAATGTCGCTAAATACCTCAAATTTCCGTTTGAACGGAGTCATTCAGGAATAGATTTTTGGGCTACCGATCCAGTACTTGCTCCAGCAACCCGCTCTAAGACCCGCAGCATTATTTGGGACAAAGCATCGCCCCCTCCAGTTCGGTCGTGAGACGCCAAGCTTTGATCCATCGGTGATGCAGGTGCTTTATTTCGAGCATGTGCCCCGATCACCGTGGACCCAACCCCAAAGACTCGGCCCTACCACTACTACGCCACATCTGCCACGTCCATGTCCTCTTGTACTCATACTGCTAAATCGAATTAATCTAAGTAAGAATTTTATGAATTAGTATATAATTCCAATATTTATTAACAAATGTTTTATGAAAAGCAAGTATAAGAGTTGTTTTCGCAGATCGAATTTCCTAATGTCTCAGTCTCTACAGTCTTAGCTCTTATAGCTAGCAGTCTCAGTATACTATCACTAACTCTAGTAGTTTCTTACTAAAGTCATTTCATCATAACATCAGATACAAGGTAAAAGAACTTACGAATTTGGTGCCAGAGACTCGGGTACCATACTTCCAATAAAGACATATATTTTCTAAACTATATCTCAAACAAATTTTAAAAATGTTCTTGAACTCATTCCACAGTCGAGTTTTACAACTGGGCTCTGATACCATAAAATGTAACACCCCAAACCCGGCCTAGATGTTATGATTGTATCTGGTATGTCACATAGAAGGGTTGTTTAAAGACTTGCACGTTCGCTAGAAAGTTTGTATTCTTTTTGAAACTTCGAGCTTTGTTGTTTGTGAAAAATCAAATTTGTTTTTGTGGTTTTCTTGTAAAAACATTATTGTTGTTATTATTGTTATTACAACCAAAAACTCGTTTATAAAAGAAATCAATTTTAGTGAATTACGAAAATGTGATATATTTGAAAGTAGTAGGTGTCGTTTTAGGAAAACTACGTATTTATAAATTTAGCAGTTATTAAGGAAAACTTAAAAGAAAATAAACCAATGGCCTTATTATAGAAATATTAACCCAAATTAATAATTAAACTAAAATAAAGCAAAACGTAAATTTACTAAGTTCACGAGAATAATTCCTAGTGTATGGCCACCACAGAGTCTTCCACAACTCCAAATCCACTAACGCTGGGGATCACCTGCAAGGTTGAAACAACAGGGTGAGTTACAAGAACTCAGTGTGTAATCCCCTAATCGGTCATTAACTGGGCCTAGGCCTATACAGATGAAAACTGAGCCGAAGCCCATACGAAAGCAGACTGGGCCGAAGCCCGTACAGAAGCAAACTGGGCCATGCCCTATTCATAACACTCTGGGCTTTACCCCTACAAACATGATCATGCAAATATAGAATACAGCCCAACCTATTGTCGCCTCGTGCGACACGAGACCCCTTTCTGGGTCTCTACGGAGCTATTGGGCCCACAATCCATTTTAGGCCTAAACAGGCCCACACACTCGTGTGGTCCACTTCGCATGATTCCGGTTTCAGATTCCCAAATTTTGCAGCCAACCTTACCCTTTGACAGTTTCCTAACAATTTCGCCCATGTGGGACGAAAAGCCCGTGGGGCCCATTAAGCCCTTTCGGCTCGATTAGGCTCGTTACAGCCTCAGTTTCGTGAGGGTGCTGGTGGCACTCTCCGCGACTTACCGTCTTAACTCATATTCCAATTTACCACTACGAGCATTTGCACGCTGGTGTGGGCACAGATGCCGGTTTTTTGGCTTTTCGATTTTTGGCCGATTCGTACATCACCGCAAGCAATCATTCAGAAAGAGGTGTGAGATTACACACCTATTACGAGTATTGCGTGAATCCTTGAAATTCGTACCTACAATCCAATATATTCCAAATGGTTATTATACACTCTGATATAACATATCTAAGTTGAATCTGAATAGCCACTAACCTCACTTACCATAAAATAATCTCCTCCAATAGTGGGACAATATTCGATTTCGTCTCTCTCTTGGCTAGAGCAACCGATCACCTACACTGGCTGATGTTCAAGGGGATGTTAGCAACTAACACATTCGGCACTAGGGAGAGATTTAACAAAGATAAGTGTTACCTACCCTTAGATTTGGCAACAGCAGACCCCCTTTGAACAAGAGGAGTTTAATTACGCACGGCCTTCAGAGACGACATTTACTAGGAAAAAGAAGAAAGAGTTAGAAGTACACAAGAAATAAAAGAACATGATTCGGCCTACCGCCAAAATGCTAGCTTTGTACCGTGAAGAGAGGAGTATCACAACACGAGGATTAAATGAGAAGAGATTCGACAGTTGATTCCTGATAAACTCGGCCTTTGTTCAGGGAGAACCTGAATGAAAAGATGATTCGACCACCATGACTAGCAACAACGAATAATATATGAAACTACTTGGCACTTAACAAAAACACACCAAGGTCGTATTTGGCCGCGGGAAGGAGGAGTAGAAAAGAAGTCTAAACAAAATAAAGAGAAGGATCAGGAGAAATTCGGCAAGGTGAAAGAAAATATGGAAAAGAGTTGAGAAGAAAGAAAGAAAAGAACCACCAAAGAATTCGGCAGAGACTCACCAAAGAATGAAAAAGACCCGAAATGCCAAAATAAGAGAATACTCCAAAAACCACAAATGCAAAGTAACAAAAAAAAATGCTTAAGAAATTCTGCACACTCACAAAAGGTTTCGGTTTCCTTTCTTGCTACCTACCAAATTCCGAATTTGCTTCACTATACTAACCTCTAGCTGAATTTCGCTTTAAGTTGTAGCTGGAGTTCATCATAATTTCTTTGAGCCTTTTCTTCTCTTAATGCTGCCTTTGCTTTAAGTTGAGCAATTTGCTCAACTGTGCTTGCTTGCATTTGAGCCATTTGGTCCATTAACCTCTGAACTTTAGCTTTGGCATGATTTGCTGAAGGCATGTATTGCTGTGAGCTGGATCAAAAATATTGGGTTGGGCTAATAAAAGATCCTTGAAATCGAACCCGACCATACCTTTCAAGAACCAGAAATTCAGTAATAATTTGGTTATCAATGTCGTCCAGATTAACAAAACTATCACTTGAAGCCATCGCTTCATACTCCGCCCTTTTAGTTTCTCCTAATAAATCAATCAAGGAGTTAGAAACGAAATATATAATGGAATAAATGCAACATAACTTGACATTATTTGCATTACAAACGAAGAATTAAACCATTATAATTAAACATGATAAATATTTAAAATAATTCAAATTTTATTAAGTAAATATATCATAATTTCTGCAGCTTCAGTAGTCATAAGAGGCCCATCTTTCTTTCTATGTGTAATTTTAAATAGCTGAAAGCGTCCAACTTTTTGACCAGAAGACAGTTCCTACAATATAGTAGGAAAAATATTATTTAGTAGAAAATAATTAATATTTAACACAATTAATAAATTCAAAATACCTCATCATCAGCTACACAAACAAAACTTTTCGACCTAGTTGTGTGCGTGAATTTTTGTTTTTGCCTACTTGTAGTTCCAACTCGCTCACGATCCTACATTATGAAATTATTATTATGTATATAGTAAATTCTATAAATCAAAATAATTATCAGAGTTTGGAAGTACGTAATACCTCTCCTTTCTTTGAATTCCAAAATCTAACTACATCTTGCCATTGGTACCTCAGCATTCTCGGCGGGACATTTCGCAATTTCTCTTCAAGGCTTATATTTTTCTTAAAATATTCCTTATTTAAAGTATTTTTATGGTCTCTCTATTTCTTTAGTAATGCTTTCTTCACATAATTATTCGAGACCTCTAAAGCAAATATCTCCTGCAAATAACACAAGTTTAAAAAGTAAATATAAATGAAAATTAAACCAAAGTAATATAAATTACATTCACATTGTCAAAACCATTTCTTTGAAAAAAAAAGGGGGTCGGCTTTGGTTTTGAAAATGAAAACGAAAAAAGGGGAGTCTCCACCAATCCTTTTCTGATAAGGTGTAATCGGGTCACCTCGTAAGATGGTTGTTTTCAATAAATGATTTGATTTACTAAAACAAAGCTTTTGGTCTACGAAATTCAAAAAGATGGGTTTGGGAGTCGGTTACGCACGAGGAAGGATTAACACCCTCATAACGCCCAAATTGGTACCTAGTTGATTAATTAGTGTCTTAGTGTCAAAAGTTGAAAATTTGAAGAAATTTTAAAATATGATCCTTTGTTAAAATATTGCTTAATTGAAAATTTTTTTTTACAGAAAAGAGCGTATTTCACGTTAATCAAGAAAAAGGATTACGTCCCATAAGTTAGGACACAATGTCTTAAACTATCGAAACGAGAATAAACACAAAAAATTTATTTTGAAAGATATTCGATTATCTCGGTTTTAGAAAGAAATCATATTCTGTAAGTTAGAACACGATCTTTTCTTGATTCCCGGGATTATTTAAAATTGTTTTAAAAATGTTCGTTTACTTGGATTTATCGAGAAAATTGAAACCCCATAAGTTAGGGAACGACCTTTGAAATTTTAAAAATGCTGTGTATTGCTTATTTCAAAAAAAAAATTTTAATGCATCGGGTAAAATGTAACATGATTTTGTAATAAAAATGTAAAACAAATCACAGTACTAACATGCATAACAAAATAACAATAAATGCGTTAATATAAATGACAGTGAGAAGGACGAGAATAAGCTAATTATAAATAAAAAAGAAAAAAAAAAGTAGTAGTAGTAGTAGTAGTAGTAGTAGTAGTAGTAGTAGTAGTAGTAGTAGTAGTAGTAGTAGTAGTAGTAATGTTAAAATTAATTAATTTAATAAAGTAGCTGAAATAACAAAAAAAAAAAAAGACTGAATTGAACTTAAAACAAAAGTTTGGGGCAAGTCTGAAAATAAATAAAAAAAGAAAAGGACTGAATCGATTGCGCGAATAACAAGGAGGGACTAAAGGGGAAAATATCCCCTCCCTCTAAAACGCAACACTTTACACAGGGCTAAAATGAAATCAAAGCAAAATTTTAGGGCAAAATTAGAAATAAAAGAAACTTAATTGCAAAATGGCTCAAAACGACGCCATTTTGGGGCTTTAGGACGCCGGCTCAAATGATGCCGTTTTAAGTGGCTATATAAGCCAAATTTTGAAAAAAAACATTCCCATTCAATTTTTTTAAAAAAAACTTTGGAGAGCCCCTTTTTTCTCCCTAGCCTCTCCGATTTCTGGCTGAACACCGGTCACTGGCGACGGCGCCACCGTCCGCGGTGGCTGGAGAAGCCCAAAAAGTTTTTTTTTCTTCCTTTCGACCCCTAGAACCCGGATCTAGGGTTAGTTTTTTTAGAAAGTGGCCGAAAAATGCTGAAAAGGGAGAAGACGGAATGACTCCGGTAAGCCTCACCTCCCTTTTTTTATTTCGTGTTTTTTTTCTTTTAAAAGTAAAAAATATTAAAGCTAAAATAATTAAAAAAAGAACAACAACCTTAATATTTGGATTGCTTCTGTTTTTGTATTTCAAATGCTGGATCTAGGGTTAGTTTTTTTAGAAAGTGGCCGAAAAATGCCGAAAAGGGAGAAGACGAAACGACTCCGGTAAGCCTCACCTCCCTTTCTTTATTTCGTGTTTTTTTCTTTTAAAAGTAAAAAATATTAAAGCTAAAATAATAAAAAAAAGAACAGCAACCTTAATATTTGGATTGCTTCTATTTTTGTATTTCGAATGCCTTCTCTGTAAAAAATATTACATGCGTTTTGGTGGCTTTTTATAGCCGAAAAAATATATGCTGTCGTTAAAATTTTTTTGTTTGTTTTTGCTTGCTGTTGTTGCTTTTGTGTGATGTTTGTTTTATAGGTACGGAGGAGGCTAGCTGGGCGGAGGTGCTGACGTGGAGGTGGAGGTGGCGGCTGAAGGCTTAGCTAGGGTTTCTTTTTTTCTTTTTCTGATTTATTTTAGGTTTAGGCTATTGGGCTTATTTGGGCTATAATTTTGGGCTTGATATGTAAATGGACTGTTAAAAAAATTTTGGACTTTATATTTATTTTGGTTTATTTTTTTATTTGGTCTTGGGCCCGAGCAAATTGGGCCTACTACAGCTGCCCCTCTTTGCTCGTTGTCGTGTAACAAGAATGGAGGAAAGACTTTTAAGAAGGACCAAATTTGCCCGGTCTCACCGAATCTTGACTTCTTGGTGTTCATCTTCTTCAAGTAACCTCGTTCTGACCCAATGCAACTTCAGGGGTATAGGAATTATTGCTTCGATCCACTCCATTGCAACTTCAAGGAGATAAGACTTGCAGCTTCAATATGCTCTATTGCAACTTCAGAGATTTGTGATTTAATTTGACCCGACCTACTATAACTTCAGAGGTATAGGATTTGTCGCTTTAATTTGCTCCACTGCAACTTCAGGGAGATAAGATTTGTGGCTTGAATCTGTTCTAATGTGATTTCAGGGAGAAGAGATTTGTAGCTTCGATCTACTTCGCTACAACTTCACGGAGGTAAGAATTGGTAATTTCAACCCGCTCCACTGTGACTTCAGGGAGATAATGTTTGTGTATTCTTATTCTGCTCCACTGCAACTTCAGGGAGATAAGATTTGTTTTGATCTGCTCTACTACAACTTCAGAGAGATAAGATCTGTAATTTATAGCTTCAATCTGTTCCACTGCAATGCTAGGGAAATAAGGTTCGCTATCTTCAGTCTGCTCCGCTGCAACTTTAGGGAGATAAGACTGGTGGCTTCAATTTGCTCCACTGCAACTTCAAGAAGATAAGATCTGCCATAATTTGTAGGTTTAATCTGTCCCACTGCAACGCCAGGGAAATAAGATTCGCTGTCTTCAGTCTGCTCCGCTGCAACTTCAAGGAGATAAGGCTAGTGGCTTCAATCTGCTCCATTGCAACTTCAGGAAGATAAGATTCACCATCTTCAATCTACTCCACTGCAACTTCAAGGAGATAAGATCTACAACTTTAATCTGTTCCACTGCTACTTCAGGGAAATGAGATTTGTGGATTCACTAATCTTGCTACACCGTCCTCTGGGGACATGACGTGTAGAATCGATTTCATGGGCCTATGCTTATGCCCAATGTTTAGGATGCAATGATCAGAATAAATCAAATGCCCCTAACTAGATGTGTTATGAATGATATTTGTATGAATGCAAAATGTCATAAGAATGATCCCTTTTTAATGTCTGGGTTGTCATTGCTCGTTGTTCCTCAAGGTTGTATTACTGGCGTAATATCCTATCTTCTTGTTCAGCTTATATTTTTGACAGAAAATCTGAAGAAATAGTCACAATTTAGACTCTTCTTTCTCAAATATTTCGAACCCTTAAGCTTGGTGAGTTCTAAACAATAGTCCTGTTTTAGGTTCTTGTACTATTTAAAATTTTTCAGAGTAATACACAAAACTCCTTTTGTGAAAGTATTATTAGTCCATTAATCGTTATTTCAATGGAAAATGCTTGAAAAGGATCTTAATGATAGACAAAACTGAAATTTATCAAGAACAAAATCTAAAAAGAATGAATTAGTTAAAGAAAGCAAACACTGCTGGAATACAAAATAGGTGAGGGGGAAAATAGGTGCCCCAAATATCGTAGCCTGAGCTTTTCTGTACGAACTTTTTGAAGACCATTTTGAGCTCAACATGTGTTTAGAAGATCTAGAGTACTTTGTCCATGCCCCAAGATGTAGTATACCTCCTCTTTGTTAATTCAGGCATAGCAAGACTACCGCATGCCCCACCTTTCACCAAAATTTGAATTGCCCTTTCACGGGTTTTCAATTCAAAACCCTTTTGGTCTCAAAGCGCCCTTTGCAGGTTTTTTCCTTGGCCTCTCCCTTTTTGGTGAAGTTTTTCTTAACCGAATTTGAATTCACTGGATTAAGTAAAGTCTTGCCATCCATTTCAGTTAATATCAACGCTTCTCCAGAAAAGGTCTTCTTTACCACATAAGGTCATTCCCAGTTTGGCATCCACTTCCCTCTAAAGTCCTTTTGTAGGGTAGGATCTTTTTCAATACCAAGTCCCCCTCATAGAATTCCCTAGGGTGAACCTTTTTTTTGTAAGCTCGAATCATTTGTTTCTGGTACATTTGACCATGATGGATAGCTTTCAGCCTTTTCTCTTCTATCGAATTTAACTGATCATATCAGGATTGGATCCATTCTGCTTTATCTAACTTTAGCTTTGACAAGACTCGAAGGGAAGGAATCTCAACTTCAATAGGTAACACTGCCTCCATTCCATAGACCAATGAAAAAGGAGTTACCCCGGTAGAGGTCCTGACTGACGTTCGATAAGCATAAAGAGCAAATGGTAACTTCTCATGCCAATCTTTATAAGTCTTAGTCATCTTTGCCACAATCTTCTTAATATTCTTATTAGCGGCCTCAACTGCACCATTCAATTTTGAACTGACTACAAACCTCTGCTATCGTGTTGTTGTTCAAGTTTAATGTATTGTTTGATATGATCCTTTCCGACATTCCATACCAATATATGATCTCCCTCTTTAGGAACTTGCTGACTGTCGACTTGGTGATATTGGCATATGAAGCAGCCTCTACCCACTTGGTGAAGTAGTCGATGAGCACAAAGATGAATCGATGCCTGTTACAGGCTTTTGGTGAGATTGGCCCAATGACGTCCATGCCCCACATAGAGAAAGGCCATGGAAAAGTCATAACGTGAAGAGGTGAAGGAGGTACATGAATCTTGTCCCCATAAATTTGGCACTTATAGCACTTCTTGGCATAATTGATGCAATCCCCTTCCATGGTGGACCAATAATACCTGAATCTCATGATTTGCCTAGCCATTGTAAAACCATTAGCATGTGTTCCGTAGACACCCTCATTAACTTCTTCCAGGATTTTCTTAGCCTCAACAATATCCACACATCTTAATAACATCTGATCCTTTCTTCTTTTGTATAGGATCTCTCCATCTAAGACGTAGTCACTGGCCAGTCTTCTCAAAGTCTTTTTATCATTCCCAGTTGCTTGATCAGGGTATTCACGATTCTTCACATATTGCAGGATATCATGGTACCAAGGATGATCATCCTTTTCTTTCTCTTCGTCGATGTTGTAGCAATTAGTCGGAGCCTCGTAAATACTCGTTTGGATAGGCTTCACATCCCCTTGTTTATTTACTCTAATCATAGAAGCTAATGTAGCCAAGGCATCAGCCATCTGGTTTTCATCTCGCGGGAGGTAACAGAAGGTGATATCATCGAACTCCTCAATTAATTCCAGAACTAGCTTTCTATAATTGATCAATTTGGGATCTCTTATTTCCCATTCACCTTTGAGTTGATAGATTACTAGTACAGAATCCCCATAAACCTCTAGCTCTTTGATTTTGCATTCTACGGTGGCACGGATTCCCATGATACATGCTTCGTATTCTGCCATAGTATTTGTGCAATCAAAATCCAATTTGCAAGTAAATGGATAATGATCTCCATTTGGGGATATCAGAACTGCCCCAATTCTGCTACCAACAGCGTTTGATGCTTCGTCAAAGTTCAGTTTCCAAGGACGATTTTCAGGAACATCTTCTTTTGTAGTTGCCACATACATTAAGTCTTCATTAGGGAAATGAAAGTTCAAAGGCTCGTAATCTTCTAGAGCTCTACTGGCTAGAAAATCTACAATTGTACTCCCTTTCACAGCCTTCTAGTTCACATAAACTATGTCAAATTCGAAATGCAGAATTTTTCATCTGGCCATCCTTCCATTCAAAGCAGTTGACTCCATCATATATTTTAGAGGGTCTAGTTTCAAGATTAGCCAATTCGTATGGTACAACATGTACTGCCCCAATCTCTGAGTTGTCCAGATCAAGGCGCAACAAATTTCTCAATTGGCGAGTATCTCATTTCACACTCATTGAATTTCTTACTGATGTAGTATATCGCCCTTTATTTCTTTCCTGTCTCATCATGTTGGCCAAGCACGCATCCCATAGAATGGTCAAATATTGTCAAATACAGTATCAGTGGCCTATCTGGACTAGGTAGTGATAGCACTGGGGTATTGGACAGGTACTGTTTTACATTGTCAAAAGTTTTTTGGCATTCATCATCCCATACGCCTGGATTGTGTTTCTTAAGAAGACGAAATATGGGGTCACATTTCTTAGTTAGTTGTGAAATGAACCGGACAATGTAATTTAGCCTTCCTAGGAAACCTTGAACTTTCTTTTGAGTGTGCGGTAGAGGCAATTCTTCTATAGCCTTGGCTTTGTCTAGGTCAATTTCGATTCCCTTTTCACTGACTAAGAAACCTAACAGTTTTCCTGACCTAGCCCTGAAAGTACATTTTGTCAGATTGAGCTTTAGCTGAAATTTTCTCAACCTCAAGAATAATTTCCTCAAAACTTGCACGTGCTCCTTTACTATTTGGGATTTTACAATCATATCGTCGATGTGAACCTCGATTTCCTTATGCATCATGTCGTGAAACAAGGTTACCATGGCTCTTTAATATGTTGCCCCCTTATTTTTTTAATCCAAATGACATCACATTATAGCAAAATGTTCCCCACAGGGTCACGAGTGTGGTCTTTTCCATGTCCTCAAGATGCATCTTTATCTGATTGTATCTAGAGAAGCCATCCATGAAGGAGAACAGTGAGTAGCCTGTCGTATTATCCACTAAGGTGCCAATGTGAGGCAGTGGGAAATTGTCTTTTGGGATAGACTTGTTTAAGTCTTTGTAATCTACACAAATCTGTACCTTTCCATCTTTCTCAGGGACGAGGACTGTAACGACCCAAACCCGGCCCAAACGCTATGGCCGAATCTGGTCCGTTACAGTGAAAACATTTTTGAAGTTCCTTTTTGAAACCAACTTAAATTTTGGAAACCCTTCTTTTTAGTGGACTTAATAAAACCTTACTTAGATTAAATTTGGAAATCATTTGGGTCAAGCTGTTTTAGAGTTTTAAATGTGCCCGACGGCACGGTAAAACATTTTCGTTTACTTTGAGAAAACATGTTCATTCAATGTAATATTGATAAAAATAGTTTAAGCAAATTATTCAGCAATATAAAAAAAACAACAAAGCTAAAGTGTTAGGAGGCCTTATTACATTCAAAATAAAATCAACTAAAGATTAAAATAACTAAAGCCAAAATCCATTCGGTTTAAATTCACTGCATGGCCACCTCGAGTCAGCCCGGCTCCACATCCGCGATCTACTCGTTACCTGAAAAATGTAAAGGAGAAGGTGAGTCACCAAGATTCAGTATGTAACCCTTCCCCCGGTTTAAACATATTCATACACAACATATAACAAATTAATTATGCAAGTTATCATGTGTCCCAACCTAGCCAGCCATACGCCACTGTCTACCCCGTTGTGGTACCAAACCACTGGTGGTGCCAAACCACTGGTGACATATAGTCACGATGTGCTACCAAAGCACCGTGTCCGTAGACACAAATCGGGTGATGGGGCCAACCCATCGTGTGATACCAAATCACCGGCGCGACGATCCCATATCTCAAGTGGGGCCAACCCACGGTGGTATTAACCACGGGGACAAGTCGCTATGAGGTACCAAACCTCCGGAGGTACCAAACCTCACGGTGACCGTAGTCACGCAGTGTGTTACCAAAACACTGGTGCCCGTCGGCACGATCAATCTTGCCCCCTCCACTCTCAATCAACCCACATGGTCAATAATCATATCTGATTTATCATATGTACTATCACAACATGCTTCCCAAAAGCATAAAATATCAAAATCATGTGCACAGTACTTACACGATCCATCACGTATACCGTTATGGTATTCAAGCCATTGCTACATAAATCAAGATAACATTCACATTACTTAACATAGTTAATAAGCTATATGGTGTGTATGTACACACTGTCACCAACAAGGAGTCTAAATCCAGAAAGAGAAGTCGGCCACACTCAAGTCTTTGTCCCTATATTCGGCCATTTGTCAAAGTTAGTGCTCAAAGGCCTATTAAACAAAACCAAAATACCAAAAAGGGGTTAAGATTTAACCCTGGAAGCCTTACCTAATGCCCTTGAGTACTAGTCATCAAACTATTTATTTTGCTCCCCTACAATCGGCCATTGCAATAACTCCCATTAGTAGCCTTCTGGCTTAAATGAATATCAAATAACTAACCAATGTAAATCTTACCATTACTTACCCCCAAAATCGATTGCTATAGGTTTGGAGGATTCAACCTATCGCGTGGAGATCCCGAAGTCCTAGGTGAAATCGGCTTCAACCAACAAGATTAATCCCATCATTAGCTTATGCCGAATTTCAGCTTTTCCTTAAGTCTAAATCGATAGATCATAAGAGTGAACACTAAACATTCGGTTAGAACCCCTTACCTTCTCAACCGATTGGAAAGAAAGTCCCAAACGTCTGTACCACCTTTGGTATTCGGCCAAAGTGCCTCCAAGTAAGAGAAAAGACTTTCGGACTTTGCAAGGGGGTGTATTTGGCCAAGGAAAAATAATGGAAGAAGGGGATGAAGTTTCGGTAATAAGAAGTGAATGTTCGGCCAGCAAAGAAAAGAAGAAGAGGGACTTGAGGATGGAATTTCGGCAAGAGAGGGACAAAGATTGGAGTTTTGGAACCTTGGAACACGTTGTAAAAATAACAAAGTTTCTCTCTAAAGAATTCGGCTATGCTCAATAGTGAAGAAAAGGAAAAATAGGATGATAGCTAGGAGCCTTAAATAGAATTCCTCCTCCCCTTAGTTGCCTTGCCAGTCACTTCTATTACCCAAAGAGTTCAAACTCCATTAATCTCCTTGAATTGCTCTTGGCCACTCATTCATTTTAATTCAAATAATTTTGAATTAATCACCTAATAATCCCTTTTAATTTAAATAATATCCTTGATGAAATTATCATATATCTTGTATTATCAAAAGGTTTAAGCAAATTAAAACTAATTTAAAATGCTTAAATTATCCCTTAATAATAATAATAAAAACCCCTTTATTATCCAAAATAAAAAGAATTAAAGGAGAGAAAAACTCTCCACAAGTGCCGTCCATCCATAATGCAAAAAGGAGGGATCCTTGTGACTCAACCAAGGCTCTCCTTCCCCTTAATGTGGCGTCACATGCTAGCTCTTAAGTGGGCTTCTTTTTGCCACTTTACCAAGGGCTTCTTAGTGTCAAATTATCCCCACTTATTCTTTTAACACCCATACTGCTAAGGCTCCTTACCTTTTAAGTTTAAAAACTAAATTTTCTTTTAAACCGAGCCAACTCAAAGCCTTAAATTAAACTCTCTTATTCCATAAATAATATTTCATGGTTCATACATAAGGCAATAATGAAATTTCAAATAGCCCCGCTTTTGGGATGTTACAGCTTCTACCCCTTAAAATAAATTTCGTCCCGAAATTACTTAACTAGAAAAGGTGGGGGTATTGTCGCCTCATTACATCCTCGGTTCCCACGTAGCTTCCTCCTGTACCATGGTTCCGCCATAGTACTTTCACCAAGGGCACCGCTTTCCTACACGTAGAACCTTCACATCTCGGTCCAAGATCCGAATCGGTTCCTCTTCAAAAGATAAATCAAATTCACCTCGATTTACGCTCACGCACTTCTACGTGCGATGGGTCTGACCGATACCGTCTCAGCATTGATACGTGAAAGACATCATGGATCTGGTTCAATTCGGCCGGTAACTCAAGCTGGTACGCCACTGGTCCAACACGCTTAATCACCGTATATGGCCCGATGAACCTTGGGCTTAGCTTCCCTTTTCGTCCAAATCTTAACACCTTTTTCCAAGGTGACACTTTCAGGAAAACCTTGTCTCCCACAGCATACTCCATCTCCTTGCGTTTTAAATCAGCATAGGATTTTTGCCTATCCGATGCTTCCTTAAGACAAGACCGAATCACCTTGACTTTATCCTCCGTCTTCGTCACCAACTCGGGACCCAAAATCTGTCGTTCGCCTAATTCCGTCCAACACGTCGGAGTACGACATTTCCGCCCATACAATGCTTCGTATGGTGCCATCTGGATACTTGCCTGATAGCTGTTGTTGTAGGCGAATTCTGCTAATGGTAGAAATTCCTCCCAACTACCTCGAAAATCTAAGACACACCCCCTTAACATATCCTCTAAGATCTGTATCACCCTTTCCGATTGTCCGTCCGATTGTGGGTGGAAAGCTGTACTGAAATCCAACCGGGTACCCAAAGCTTGATGTAATGCTTTCCAAAAGCTTGACGTGAATCTGGGGTCCCTATCCGAAATGATCGACACTGGGACACCATGTAACCTTACTATTTCTGCCATATACAACTTTGCGAGCTTTTGAAGTGAGAAATCCACCCTCACTGGTATGAAGTGAGCTGACTTAGTCAGACGGTCCACTATCACCCAAATTGCGTCTTTCTTGCTGGGCGTGAGGGGTAGCCCACTAACGAAATCCATAGTGATCCGTTCCCACTTCCATTGGGGAATCTTCACCGGTCAGTAGCAACCACGACGACAAGCAATCGGTGTTCAAATTTTAACTTGTTGACAAGTCAGACACTTACCAACAAACTCTGTTACTTCACGCTTTAACCCGGGCCACCAAAACTGCTCTCTAAGATCCTTATACATCTTGCTTCCTCCCGGATGCATAGCGTAGGGGCTACTATGTGCATCATGGAGAATCTTCTGCCTCAACTCCACATTCTTTGGCATACACGCTCGCCCTTGAAAGCATAATACTCCATCACTCGACAGGTCATATCCTTCCAAACCACCCTCCTGAACTTGTGCTCTCTTAGCGTTCAACCCTTCATCCACTGACTGTTTTTCCTTAACCTCCTCGATCCATGTTGGCTTAACCAGAAGTTCTGCCAAGAGACTTCCATCATCATATAGACTTAACCGAGCAAACATTGCTCTTAAGTCTGTCACGACCTTCCGGCTCAACGCGTCAGCTACCACGTTGGCCTTGCCTGGATGATACTCGATTGAACAATCGTAATCCTTCAAAAGTTTAATCCACCGACGTTGTCTCAGGTTTAGATCCTTCTGAGTTAGGAGATACCTCAAACTCTTGTGATCTGTATAAACTATCGACTTCTCCCCATAAAGGTAGTGTCTCCATATTTTCAGAGCGAAAACGACTGCTGCTAGCTCTAAGTCGTGCATTGGATAGTTCAGTTCATGAGGTCTTAACTGATGTGATGCATAGGCTACTACCTTCCCTTCCTGCATCAGCACATATCCCAATCCAGTATGGGACGCATCATAATAAACGGTGAACAACTTCCCTGCCTCTGGCTACACCAAAATCGGAGCTTCCGTCAAAATTTTCCTTAGTTTATCGAAGCTTTCTTGCTGCTTCTCCGACCACACAAATGGGACTCCTTTTCTTAGTAGCTTCACAACGGTGGTCTTTGCGATCGAGAGAATCCTTCTACAAATCTCCGATAGTACCCGCTAGCCCCGAAAACTTGGTTTCCGCCACCGACCTAGGCGGTTTCCAATCCAATACCGCTTCAATCTTGCGAGGTCTACCCTAATCCCTTCGCCGACACTACGTGACCTAAGAAAGCTACTTCCCCAGCCAAAATTCACACTTACTGAATTTGGCATATAATCGCTTCTCCCTTAGTACTTGCAACACTATTCGCAAATGCTTGTCATGCTCCTCCTCCGTCCTAGAGTAAACCAAGATATCGTCAATGAATACCACAACGAATTGGTCTAGGTACTTTGGAATACCACTGCTCATTAAGTCCATAAACGCCGCCGCATTGGTCAACCCGAATGGCATTACCGTAAACTCGTAATGTCCATACCGAGTTCGAATGCCGCTTGTGGACATCCACCTCCTTCACCTTTAGTTGATGGTAGCCCGACCTAAGGTCTATCTTTGAAAACACTGCGGCACCCTTCAGTTGGTCAAACAAGTCATCGATCCGAGGCAAAGGATACTTGTTTTTGATCGTTAACTTGTTTAACTGACGGTGGTCGATGCACATTCGCATGGACCCGCCCTTCTTCTTGACAAATATACACAGTGCTCCCCACGGGATATGCTTGGTCGAATAAACCCTCTATCCAAGAGCTCACGAATTTGGGCCTTCACTCCACCAATTCCTTTGGTGCCATTCGGTATGGTGCTATAGACACAAAGTGCCGTCCGGGTAGCAAGTCAATACCGAATTCAACTTCCCGATCCGGAGGCGGACACGGAAGTTCTTCCGAATACGTCGAGAAATTCCCAACCGTTCGAACCTCAACTACTGACTCCTTAGCTTCCAAAGCACAGATTCGAACCAAATATGCCTCGCAACCTTTCTTGACCATCCTTTCGGCCTTCAAGGCTAACACCACATTGGATAGGTAATTCCTTCTATCACCTATCATAACCACTTCATCACCCTCAGCCGTCTTAAGCACCATGCGCTTAGCCGCGCAATCCAAATTCGCCTGATACTTAACCAACCAATCCATTCCAAGGATCAAATCGAACTCTCCGAAAGGTAGTTCCATCAGATCGGCTACAAATACGACCCCTTGGAGTTCTAGGGGTACCTCTTTATAAAGTTTGTCTACTACTACAGAGTGTCCTAGGGGGCTTAGCACAGTCATCTTCCTAAGAGTAGTCTCAGAGTCTAGGTCCATAGTTCCTACCACACTACTAGCAATGTACGAGTGCGTCGAACCCACATCAATTAATGCAACATAGGGTAAACCAAATATTAGAAACGTCACGGTTATGACGTCCGTCGCCTCTCTCCTCGCGCTCGCTGCGATAGACTAAGCCAGTCGCCTAGCCTCAGTGTTACCCGAACCTCTCGCTCGAGTTCCACGACCTCGGTTGAAACCATTGTTTCTCTCGCCATTACCCCGACCCTCTGTGGTGGTCCAACATTTCTGCCCTGAGCGCGATTCTGACCTTCTGGCTGATCCTTAGCTACCTTTTGAGGACAGTCCCTTATCCGATGCTCCAAAGACCCACACTCAAAACAACCTTTGTTACTGGACCAACAACCTCCCCAATGGGTTTTTCCACAGCGGTTGCACTGAGTCGGCCTTTGATTAGTAGCCGTGGGCCTACCGGTCTGATTTGGCCCACTGCCTGCCTAGCGCGCTTCGAGCATTAGTGCTACCCGATCCAAATGACCCAAATCCTCTTTTACGGTTATTCTTGCTATAGTTTTGCCTTACACCCTCCTTAACCCCTTTCGCCACCTTGGCCTTCTCCACAAGAGATGAGAACTCACGCACTGCCGCGAGGCAATTAGTAATCTCAGATCATCTCTCGAGCCCGTCCTCAAAGCGGACACAGCTACTCATGTTCGGTGGCTACGATTCCTCCGCATACCTACTCACCCCTTAAAACTCCGCCTCATACTCGGCCACCGACTTAGTTCCTTGCACTAGACCTAGGAAAGCTTTCCTTTGAGCATCGGTGTAACTAGTGCCCACATACTTCTTACGAAAGGCCGCTTTAAAGTAGTCCCACGTGAGATCCTCACCGCGGCTCCATCCCGGACTATCGGCCACCACTGCACGCTTCATCCTTTAGAAGCGACACCGCCCCTTCAACTTCTCCTCCTCCGGTCAGTCGAGATCATCCATGACCCTTCCGTAGATTCCAAACCAATATTCTCGCGACACACGGTGCCACTCACGAGACACCACGGAATACCTCGGCCCGTTAGGATCGACTTCGCTCGAAACAGACTTCGAGCTCCCAAATTCCCACCAGCCCCGCCACCATCTCCAAAACCCGCAAAATAGCTTGCGACA
Organism: Gossypium bickii; assembly: GCA_025503065.1. Classification (NCBI taxonomy): domain Eukaryota; kingdom Viridiplantae; phylum Streptophyta; class Magnoliopsida; order Malvales; family Malvaceae; genus Gossypium; species Gossypium bickii. The sequence goes on from CP106716.1 coordinate 83,053,896, forward strand.
CACGCCTCACCACCGGCCGGTCCGGTCTCGCTCGCCGACCACGAAAGTGGGAGGTGGCGGTGGCGGTGGTACCTCGTTTTCGAACCTTGACTGACTGACGGGTTCGGACAATCGTCATCCTACCCCTACCGCGCGTCCACGACGTCCACGTCCTCTAGAACTCATTCTATCTATCGCGCTTTTAATCTGATTAAGAAAATTTTATGTGTTAGCATTTGTTTCACTTTCTTATTCGCGAAGAAATTTTATGAATAGAATTTAATTAGGGATTCTTTCGAGCAAACAAGGTTTCAGTCTTCTATCCTAGTTCACACAAAGAGTTCATGCATCCATTCCTTAATGCTTTCCATACCTATTCACTCTTCGGACATTTCTGCCCATTTCTAACCCAGGGGTATTTTCGTCATTTTTCCCTACAGGGGTATTTTCGTAATAAAAGAAATTTTAAAACTTTAGTAAAGTAGGTCGTTTTGAAATTCCCAAAACTGGAGGATATTTATGAAAATTTGTAAAATTGTAATCGTTTTGAAACCAGGGGTATTTTGGTAATTTTGTCAATTAGGGGCAATTCTGTCATTTTGATAAATCGAGGATATTTCCAACAGTTGTAAAACTTTGGGGATCCTTTCTGAAAGTTTTCCTTTTCAAATAGTGATGTTGGTAAGGTTTTCCAAAGATTAGGGTCATTTCGGTAATTTTCACAAATTGAGGCGTTTTTGTAATTTTCTAAAACCAAAATATTTCAGTGTTGATTTTCAAAACTAAGTTGTTGGATATTTGTAAAGTAGTTGAAATTTGTGAGCAAAACCATTGGACTGATATTTTATGAGTCAGGGGCGTTTTAGTAATTTTACCCCTAAGGGTATTTTTGTAATTTTCCAAAAGTTTGAGTTTTTCTAGGAAAACGTTGTAAATATGAGGTTTTCTGATTTGAAAGAGTTGTTGCAAGAGTTTTGAAAACATTTGAGTTGTTGTTGTTTCGTTCTGTTTTCAAAACATGGCTAATTCCTTTCTGGGTTTTAGTCATTAGGTTTAGCCTATGACCGAGCCCTCGGTCTCTTGGTCGAGTGTGAACCAAAGCTACGCACTGTGCGGGATTCGAGTGAAAAGGAGGTGGGTCACGCGGACCGCTTAAATACCAAGCTCTTACCGAACCTTTCTGACATGCGCACGAAGTTGCCACACCACCGAGCCCTCTCGAGTTAGGGTGAACCAGAGGCTACGCACTGGGTAGGGATACTGCGAAGAGGAGGTGAGTCACACTGATCGCTTAAATACCGTGCTCTTCCGATCCAATCCTCGACATGCGTCATGAGGTTACCACACCCTAGCTCACCGACTAAGTCATAGGTTGGTTTAGTTCCTTAAGTCTTATGTTCTGTTTGTGTGTTTGAGTAATCTAATCCTAGGGTTCAAGTCCTATAAGTCTATCTACGTTCCATACTTCCTACCCTTCTACAGAATATAATTCACCAAGAGGTTCAGAAGTACTTACCTGGGCGGATCGGTGCCGGAGACTCGGGCCATGCTGTCCAAAATCCAAAAATCATTTAATAAGGCCTTCTAAAACATTTTTGGGCCTTGGGCCCCCACAGCCGAGCTTTGAACTGGGCTCTGATACCAATTTTGTAACGACCCAAACCCGGCCCAAACGCTATGGCCGAATCTGTCCGTTCTGGTGAAAACATTTTTGAAGTTCCTTTTTGAAACCAACTTAAATTTTGGAAACCCTTCTTTTTAGTGGACTTAATAAAACCTTACTTAGATTAAATTTGGAAATCATTTGGGTCAAGCTGTTTTAGAGTTTTAAATGTGCCCGACGGCACGGTAAAACATTTTCGTTTACTTTGAGAAAACGTGTTCATTCAATGTAATATTGATAAAAATAGTTTAAGCAAATTATTCAAAGAATATAAAAAAACAACAAAGCTAAAGTGTTAGGAGGCCTTATTACATTCAAAATAAAATCAACTAAAGATTAAAATAACTAAAGCCAAAATCCATTCGGTTTAAATTCATCGCATGATGGCCACCTCGAGTCACCCGGCTCCACATCCGCGATCTACTCGTTACTCTAAAATGTAAAGGAGAAGGTGAGTCACCAAGACTCGATGATGTAACCCTTCCCCGGTTTAAACATATTCATACACAACATATAACAAATTAATTATGCAAGTTATCATGTGTCCCAACCTAGCTGACCATACGCCACTTTGTCTACCCCGTTGTGGTACCAAACCACCGGTGGTGCCAAACCACCGGTGACATATAGTCACGATGTGCTACCAAAGCAACGTGTCCGTAGACACAAATCGGGTGATGGGGCCAACCCATCGTGTGATACCAAATCACCGCGACGATCCCATATCTCAAGTGGGGCCAACCCACTGGTGGTATTAACCACGAGGGGACAAGTCGCTATGAGGTACCAAACCTCCGGAGGTACCAAACCTCTGGTGACCGTAGTCACAAAGTGTGTTACCAAAACACCGGTGCCCGTCGGCACGATCAATATCGCCCTCCACTCAATCAACCCACATGGTCAACAAATATATATACTGATTTATCATATGTACTATCACAACATGCTTCCCAAAAGCATAAAATATCAAAATCATGTGCATGTGTACTTACGATCCATCACGTATACCGTTATGGTATTCAAGCCATTGCTACATAAATCAAGATAACATTCACATTACTTAACATAGTTAATAAGCTATATGGTGTGTATGTACACACTGTCACCAACAAGGAGTCTAAATCCGAAAAGAGAAGTCGGCCCACACTCAAGTCTTTGTCCCTATATTCGGCCATTTGTCAAAGTTAGTGCTCAAAGGCCTATTCGCCAAAAACCAAAATACCAAAAAGGGTTAAGATTTAACCCTGGAAGCCTTACCTAATGCCCTTGAGTACTAGTCATCAAACTATTTATTTTGCTCTCCTACAATCGGCCATTGCAATAACTCCCATTAGTAGCCTTCTGGCTTAAATGAATATCAAATAACTAACCAATGTAAATCTTACCATTACTTACCCCAAAATTGATTGCTATAGGTTTGGAGGATTCAACCTATCGCGTGGAGATCCCAAGTCCTAGGTGAAATCGCTTCAACCAACAAGATCAACCCATCATTAGCTTATGCCGAATTTCGCTTTTCCTTAAGTCCAAATCGATAGATCATAAGAGTGAACACTAAACATTCGGTTAGAACCCCTTTACCTTCTCAACCGATTGGAAAGAAAGTCCCGAAACGTCCCGTACCACCTTTGGTATTCGGCCAAAAGTGCCTCCAAGTAAGAGAAAAGACTTTCGGACCTTTGCGAGGGTGTATTTGGCCAAGGAAAAATAATGGAAGAAGGGGATGAAGTTTCGGTAATAAGAAGTGAATGTTCGGCCAGCAAAGAAAAGAAGAAGATGGGACTTGAGGATGGAATTTCGGCAAGAGAGGGACAAAGATTGGAGTTTTGGAACCTTGGAACACGTTGTAAAAATAACAAAGTTTCTCTCTAAAGAATTCGGCTATGCTCAATAGTGAAGAAAAGGAAAAATAGGATGATAGCTAGGAGCCTTAAATAGAATTCTATTTTATTAGTTGCCTTGTCATCCACTTCTATTACCCAAAGAGTTCAAACTCCATTAATCTCCTTGAATTGCTCTTGGCCACTCATTCATTTTAATTCAAATAATTTTGAATTAATCACCTAATAATCCCTTTTAATTTAAATAATATCCTTGATGAAATTATCATATATCTTGTATTATCAAAAGGTTTAAGCAAATTAAAACTAATTTAAAATGCTTAAATTATCCCTTAATAATAATAATAAAAACCCATTTATTATCCAAAATAAAAAGAATTAAAGGAGAGAAAAACTCTCCACAAGTGCCGTCCATCCATAATGCAAAAAGGAGGGATCCTTGTGACTCGAACCAAGGCTCTCCCTTCCCCTTAATGTGGCGTCACATGCTAGCTCTTAAGTGGGCTTCTTTTTGCCACTTTACCAAGGGCTTCTTAGTGTCAAATTATCCCCACTTATTCTTTTAACACCCTTCTGCTAAGGCTCCTTACCTTTTAAGTTTAAAAACTAAATTTTCTTTTAAACCGAGCCAACTCAAAGCCTTAAATTAAACTCTCTTATTCCATAAATAATATTTCAGTAGTTCATACATAAGGCAATAATGAAATTTCAAATAGCCCCGTTTTTGGGATGTTACACCTTGTGTTTGAAAAATTCAGGGAGGTTTGAAGGTTTAAACATCTTTCCTCATATTATCAATTTGATATTCATTGTGTGGTTCAGGTCGAGTGGCATTTATTTTGAGAGCATCAAAATTGGGATTGCTTACCTCGACTGTCTTGTATGGAAGATCACTGATTACCTTAAAAAGAATTTCTTTATTTGTGTTAGGGTCCGGAGGAGATAATCGTAGGTTTAATAATACCTGATCTTCGCTTTTGGACTTGCCTATCTTGTAGAGTGGTTTTGACTCTGTTTTTTATATCCCTAATTTTTCCTTGAAGTGAGTTTTCCACTCGTCTAATTCATCGGGTTGAACCTTTTGTTCCTCAGGATCTATTCCTTTGTTGGCATTGTATTCAAGATTAGGTTCAATTGTGCCCTTTTTTGGTGCTTCCTAAAAAGAAGGGTTAATCGAATGGTTATCAACGGGTTAATCGAATGGTTATCAATGGATTTTTCTTTCTTACCTTGGTCATTCGATGTCCTGGCTAAATCGAGAGCTTGAAGAGTAACTGCCTCATTACCCACACAAAGTATGAGTTCTCCTGTGGCAACATCAATTTTAGTCTTGGCAGCTACTAGAAAAGGTCTTCCTAAAATTAAAGGGATCGAATTGTCCTCATCCATGTCTAAGACAACAAAGTCTACTGGGAAAACAAATTTATCAATCTTTACGAGAACATCTTCGATAATGCCCCTAGGAATTCTAACAATTTTATCAGCTAATTGAATACTCATTCTAGTTTGTTTAGGCTTCCCTAGACCTAGTCGTTTAAACAATGTATAAGGCATGACATTTATGCTTGCCCCTAAATCAGCTAACGCATTATCAATAGTTAAAATACCAATTAAACATGGAATTGTAAAACTCCCTAGATCTTTTAATTTTTGTGGTAGTCTATTTCGTAGAATTGCTGAGCACTTTGCGTTGAGTTCAATGTGTGGCTCTTCGTCTAATTTGCGTTTGTTTGTCAAGAGCTGTCTTAAAAATTTCCTTGAGTCTGGCATCTGAAAAAGAGCTTCAAGCAGAGGTAAGTTAATATGTAATTTCTTCAAAAGTTTAAGAAACTTACCGAATCGTTTCTTCCAATCGCTCTCTTTTAATGCTTCGGAGTAAGGTATGCGAGGTTGGTACTCCTTAATTACCAGTTTTGACCTTTCTTGAGTTACTTCTATTTAACCTTTTTCTTCCTTGGTTTCTTGTTGTGGGATGGGTTCGTCTATCTCTGTATTTTCCTGAGCTGCTATGGCTTGAATTTGCTCCTTTGGATTAATCTCAGTGTTGCTTGGTAGACGTCCTTGCGGTCGTTCTGACATGAGCTTTGCGAGTCGTTCGACTGCATTAGTAACTTCCTTCACTAACTTAGTGATTTCCCCGATTTGGCTTTCGTTGCTTTTGATTGTTCTCTTAGTTTCTTGGATACGTTTTTCTGTGTTTGCCAAAAATCTTGCCAGTATCTCTTTGGGAGTTGGTTTCTTCTCTTGTGGATAAGGCTGATTTTGGAAGTTTTGAGGAGGTTGTTGCCTTTGATTACCTTGATTTCCTTGGCCTCCCCATGAAAAATTTGGGTGGTTTCTCCAACCTGGATTGTAAGTATTACTATATGGATTATTATTGGATCTGAAATTGTTACCTATATAGTTCATCTGTTCACTCTCTGCTTCTGGTTGGTAGGGTGGGTACTCGGAATTAGCCACAGTTCCACTTGCATCACACTGCATCATTGGATGTACCTGCGAAGGACACAAACTGTCAAGCTTTTTATTCATTATCTCCATTTGTGTTGATAGCATGGTTACTGTGTCTATGTTGAAGGCTCCTGCTGATTTCGTTGGTTTCGTCCTTGAAGCTTGCCACTGATAATTATTCAGTGACATCTCTTCATACGCTACTTCAAGAGTTTTGTTGTTCAAGGTTCCACGGGTGGCTGAGTCGATTAGTTGTCTCGTTGAAGGGTTTACACCGTTATAGAATGTTTAGACTTGTAGCCACAAGGGTAAACCATGGTGTGGACACCTTTTCAAGAGATCCTTGTATCTCTCCCATGCGTCGTATAATGTTTCTACATCCATCTATACAAAAGAAGAGATATCATTCTGTAATTTGGCCGTTTTGGTAGGTGGGAAATATTTCATTAAAATCTTTTCGGTCGTTTGATCCCATGTAGTGATTGACTCTCGTTGTAACGAGTTTAACCACTATTTAGCTTTATTTCTTAAAGAAAAAGGGAATAACCGAAGACGTATGGCATCATCAGAAACGCCATTTATTTTAAAGGTATCACAGAACTCTAAGAAATTAGCTATATGAGTGTTTGGATCTTCGTCCTGCAAACCATCAAATTGAACAAACTGTTGAATCATTTGTATTGTGTTAGGCTTTAATTCAAAATTATTAGCGGCTATAACAGGCTTGACAATACTCGATTCTGCTCCTGTTGAATGCTGTTTAGCATAATCAAATATTGTACGTAGAGCATTGCGTTCCCCCACATCGTGTGGTGGTGGATTAATCTCGTCCATCCCTTCAGTAAGATTAGATCTGTCATCTTCCTTTCTTTCTGTATAGTTTAGGGCTCACCTGATTTCTCGGCGATTCCTTCGAGCGGTAGCTTCAATATCACTGTCGTATACTAAAGGTCCTCTCAGGTTCCTTCTAGTCATAAACTAGAGGTACCTAGAAAGAAAAGAAAGAAAGAGAAATTAGCAAAATAAAAAATTAAACTAAAAAAAAATAAATTGCTGAAAATAAAAAATAATGGCTAAAGTAATAAAAATAGAGTTTTCTTTAATATTTTAGTTCCCCGGCAACGGCGCCAAAAACTTGATCGCTGAAATCAGAGTTTTAAATTTATAAAGAATGTGATCGAACCCGAAAACTAACTCTGACAACGATTAAAGGCAAGTGTACCTATCGAACGGTAGTATAGCTTAGGCAAGACTGGATTATCGAACCCAAAGGAACCAAAAGTATTAATACTAACTTTCTTTTTATTATTTAGCCTTAAAAATAAAGTGAAGTTTGTTTTAATCTAAATTAACGACAACTAAGCTAAGGACACTAAGAAAAAAAGAATGAATTGGGAAATAACTTGAAGAAAAACTCAATTGATCACGACGATACCCTCAGGAAGAATCCACCTAGACTTCACTTGTTATTTAACCCTGAATCATATGATTTCTTTACTTAGCTTGATCATAGGACTCCCTGACCTATGCTAAACCCTCTCTCGAGGCGAATAACATCTAACCCTAGGTTAATTAGTGGAACTCTCGTTCTCTTATAATAACGCCCTAGAATAGCAGTAAATCGATCTATGGATTCCCATATTAGGTTTCACCCTAATCCGACAAAATCTCGTAACCCTATCTCTAGGCGTCCGATCAACTCCGCTTAATTATGCTAGATCTACTCTTAAGTAGGGTCTATTCCTCCTCCACCTAAGCACATCAGATTTGGATTAAGCATGCATAATTAAGAACAAAGTAAGTATTTATCATAAAATTCAGAAATCAAATAACAAGATTCATCTAGGTTTCATCCCCTTCAGGTATCTGAGGGGTTTAGTTCATAACTAAGAAAGAAAACATCTCAAGAGAAAAGATAAAATAAAACATAAGAAATTCCTAAAACTCCCTGAAGGAATTGAAGGAGAATTCTGCCGTCTTGAGTATAATTTCGGCTTCTTGGGATGGATCAACTAGCTAACTTCGAGCGATTCCCACAATTCTGACCTTTCCGGCTTGGCTCCTTGGCCTAGCTCGCCTCCTTCTCAAAGGTGGCACTTAGGGGATATATATAGGCTCTTTGGAATGCTATTCTTTCTCCCTAAGTATCCTTTTCCGACTGAAATTGCTCATTCCAGCGTCAGAGGCACGGCCATGGCACACGCCCATGTGGATCGACTTCAGGCCGTGTTCGGATTCTTTAATGAGGCGCGACCGTGTAAATTAGGGGAGAGGCCGTGTTCTAGATGATTGGTGTGACACGGCTGTGTGGTCTTTGGGCCAGGCCGTGTCAATTCTGTGATATGGCCCATTTACTCTGTTTTAGGCTCGTTTTATGTTCTTTTCATCCTCGGGTGCTTTCCTGGGTATAAGTCATGAAAAGAAAGGATTAAAAGCACCTTTTTACATAAATCAAGGGATAAATCATCCAAAAGCATACTAAATGTGGGCTTAAAATATGTTGCTTTTACGGTTTATCAGTATGCGTTTATTTTGACTAGAATAATGTTTTATTAGCTTCATTTAAATAGACCCAAATGCTTGATCACTTGCATGGTATATTATCGTATCGAATTTCAAAAACTTTGCAGCGGAAAATATATTTTGATTTTTGTCTTACAAAACCATAATATCTTGTTAGTTATGCCTTCTTGATTAAAATTTCGATTACAGATAGTACGTTTGCAAAATAAATACCAAAATCAAAATTAAAGTCCCAAAACAAAATTAAAAGTCCAAAAGTCCGTAATTTAACCCAAAAACTAATTTACACCAAAATGTTTGAACCGAGCTCCAGAATCGCCGCCCAATCCTATGTCTGGGAATCACCTGAAATGAAAAGAAACAAACGAGTGAGCTAGAAACCCAATGTGTGACTTGGCCCACTTACAGAACTCTTATATGCAATTATCATATCAAAATTTCCTATTTCCAAAACATAAATCATATTTCATAACCTCAGATCATATAACATATCAAAGTAAGTCCTACCCCCATCAACTACACACCATTTCCGTCAAACCAATCACACCAATTAGGACTACAGGAGCCCATCCATCCAATCACAACAAAATGTGGCGGTATGGCACTCATATAAGTGCAGCTGAACTGCCAAACAAAAATCATTGTGTAGCCGCTAGATTCGCAGTAAAACTGCCAGAATGCACTTCCTTTATCATATATGAATCCACCCTAAATGCACATGCAACAACATATTAACATACAGACATATCTCATGATTTTTATGGCATGCATATTGGAACATGTAATTTATAGAACATCACATATCACATAACGTACTAAATTTTATGTTTTTATAAACCTATGAAAGGCCCACGAATCCATTTTTCAAGTCCTATAATCGGGCTTTCAAATTGGCTAAAAAGGGTCCACATGGTCGTGTTGCCCACATGGCCTAATAAGCCAGCCCATGTGGTCCACATGACCCATCTATTCAGGCTGTGTAATTACACATGACCATGTGACGTGTGGTGCACACGGTTTATCACACAACTTGTTACCTCCCAAATTTGGCCTAGACGCTATGGCTAGATTAAGAAGGCTACATTAGCCACCGAAATGGCTAAGCTAACTTATGTTACTTTTTAAGACTTTAAATAAACTCATTTTAGAGAAAACCATAATTGTACTTTGAGCTAACTTAAAAGCATCCATCCATTAGGTCATGTATGCTTAGGATTCATTTTATTGTTGGCAGTGTTATTTTAGAAAAACCGTTTGCTTATCGCTCTTCTTTAAAAAAAAACTCGAAGTTAAACTAATGCAGCAAAAAAACCATTTTTTAAGTCATTTTGGAAAATTAGTTCTTTTATCGATTTGTTTTTCAAAAACAGTTCCTTTGCAATGTAGTGGAAACTAGGGAACAATATCAAATTTTACTTAAGCCTGATATCATGCATTATTTGGTTATTATGCTTGTGTAATTCATGTGTGCAAAAATCCTTAAAAGAAAAGTTACCAAGCTACAGACCAGAAATAATTAAAAATTAGAAGCCAAAACCAATAAAGACTTAATAATACTTAATTCAAAAAAAATAGTAATAATTCGAGGTCCAAGTTGATTCCCCGAATGTCGAGTCCAGTCCTAATTTTGAGGTTTGCCTGAAAAGTTAAAAACTATTAGGGGTTGAGCTTATGAAAAGCTCAGTGTGAGTCGAACAATGATTTAAAAAAACATAAATATCGAATACAGTGAAACAAATTAGCTTTAACACAAGAAAACAGAACCATCATAGGAATTTCATATCATTACATAGCCATTATGTAACACCCCTAACTCGTAACCATCACCGGACTAGGGTTAAGAGGCATTACTAATCGTTTCCAAACATTTCATATCAATCCACATCCAAACATAGCAATTCACATTCAATGAGTCCCTTAATGAGGTCTACGAGACCTTAATCACATGTTAGAAAGGGGTCGGGACTAAACCGAACACATAAGAAAGTTCTCAAAATTCAAACATTTTTTTAAGTTACAGAGGTCACACGCCCGTGTGGGTAGACCGTGTGCCTCACATGGCCTCGGACACGCCCATGTGTCTAAGCCATGGAAAAATAGGGTATACCTACTTACTTGTCCACACGACCTGAGACACGCCCATGTGCCTCACCCGTGGTCGACACTGACTTGCACCACACGGCCAGTCACATGCCCGTGTGTCTTGCCCGTGGTCGTTACTGACTTGTTTCACACGGCGAGTCACACGCCTGTGTGTCTAGCTCGTGGTTGAATCTGACTTTTTTTGAAACATAACGTCAAAGGACACGGTAGAGCCACATGCCCGTGTGCTCAACCGTGTGGGCAATTATAGGCCATTCTCAAGGCCAACATGCCACCCACACTTAAGGTCACACCTACAAGCATAAACCAATTCAATTCCACACTCTAAATGGTGTTCAAACATACCAAAACATACTCAATTTAATCTCTTAACATCATCATTCATCTTCCTATACAAATCCATCTTAATAAGTCACTTTAACTCATCAACCACACATTCAAATCATGTTAACCAAACTTCATTTAAACCATACCACAAGTTCACATTTTATCCATCATTCTCATCAGCCAATTCAAACATAAAATATGCCATTTCCATTCTCACTATTTCATACCTCATTCATCATATTCATAGCCTACATATATGTACCAACATCATTCAATTTCCAAGCCATATCACATGGCATAGACCAAACATCTCAAAATATCCATAACAACTAGCCTATACAATATACCAAATATATACATCTTTCAAAAGTACCGAAATAGATAGCAGATAGTGTGATTGAGTCGCTGATGATCCCCGGATCCGAGCTAACTTTATTTACACTGTAAAACAGAGAAGCAATTTACATAGTACGCTTTAAAGCTTAGTAAGTTCGTAATACAATACACATAACTCAATAATTCAAATCAATATACAAAACAAACCATCACATAGATCGATTTCCATGAATACACAATTTCAACTATAGCCACATGCTCACATCACAATTCATTCATCATCTACAAGTTTATCAACCACATAGGTTTTCATACATACCTTTGCCAACACCTAGCTTACAACCAATTTTGGTACTCAATGCTCGATTTCACATTTTGATCAATCTTCATTATTTCTTCGATACTATCGCACACTTAGTGCAAATTTCATAGCCGAAGCTTAAATGACATCGCACAGTTAGTTCCTTTACATAAAATCTAATGTATCTCGGTATCGTACACGCAGTGCCAATCAATAAAGCCGAAGCTTCCATTACTTCACACACACAGTGCTATTCATCTCCATCTCGGTTCCAATTTTGTACACTTAGTGCCACATTTCTCAAGTTCATATATAACATTTCTAATTCAATAAATATACATTCATTCATTTTATATCACATATATATAAATTTAACAACTTGTATTATATCCGAACTTACCTCAGATGTCGAAATACCGAGACTAGTCGATCAATCAAGTACTTTGTCTTTGCCTTGATCTCGATCCGAATCTTTCCTTTCTTGGTCTGATTGAACGTGAATGTGCCGAATTCAACAAGCTCCAAACCCTTATTTTCTTCTTTCAATTTCGGTGGAAAGATGAACACTCATCCATTAACTTTTGTTTTATTATGAGTAATATTAACTTAATTCATGTTTTACTATTTTGCCCCTTTTTAATACCTTTAAAATTTCCACTAACTATGTACATATATGTCCATCTCCATTATCTATGGTATAATTACAACATAAGGACCTCTCATTTAATAAGTCATGCCAATTAAGCACTTTAACAATCAGCACACAACTTTTACATTTTATGCGATTAAGTCCTTTTTCATAATTCGACACACAAATGATAAAATTTTCACACCAAATTTTCACACATGCTCAATCACATATTATAAACACTGAAATTAATATTAAACTATTTTTTTTGACCTCAAATTTGTGGTCTCGAAACCACTATTCTGACTAGGGTCTAAACCGGACTGTTACACATTATCAAATTGATGTCAAACGGTGTATGAGCATAGGTAATCATTCATTCGAGTAACAATCCTTAATTTTGATACCATTTAATACAACACAATACAACACATATCACAAATCACTAATATTCGAATATGTTGTGCACATGATGCAATGCAAAAAGGTTCCTACCCATACCATCCACTATACACCATGAGTTCCCCAAAACCCGTCATCCGTACTCCAAAACATTATGGGCTTAAGCCAGTTGTGGTTAAAACCATCGATAACAACATGCAGAAATTTCTGCCAGTAAAAATGAGATAAATTGCCATTCCCCTCAGTACTCTAGGTGCAGTGCACTGACTACGGATAATGCAAACTTAATATGCCGCTGGTACTCCACGGAACTCCTCTTTCAACCATAAAATCCCAACCCAATGCATATGTAATATGTCTCACAGTCTCATAAATAAACATATCTCTATACTTTTCACATTTATTTGACATGCTCAGCATGTCCTCAAAAATCTCATACTTTTAGTAAATGGAAACATTGTTCCAAACTTTCAAATTACCATTGCGTTAGTATCTGTAACATCCTAGATTAGGGGTTATGCGTTCGTGCCTAATTCATGAGTTAGTAGGTTTTGGCAGTGTTGGAAGTGTATTAAGGGTTTTTAGAATTCTAGGATGGAAGAAGAAAGCTTTGGAAAATTATTGGTTTTTAAGTAAAAAGGGGAGCTAGGTAAATGAGGCTTTAAAAGAAACTCTGTGTGAAGCATGACACAAGGAACCATGTGGTAAAATGGCATGTTTTATGAATTATGAATGTGTTATGTGAATTCTAGAAATAAGGAAATGTATGGAAATGTAAGGAAATGTAAGGAAATGTGAGGAAATGTAAGAAAATGTATGGAAATGTAAGGAAATGTGAGGAAATGTATGGAAATGTATGGAAATGCCTTGTCTTGGAAATGTAAGGAAATGTAAGAAAATGTCTTGTCTTGGAAATGTAGGGAAATGTGTTGGAAATGTAAGGAAATGTCTTGTCTTGGAAATGTGAGGAAATGTCCTGGAAATGTAAGGAAATGATGTGGAAATGATTCAAAAGAGGAAAGTAAACATTTCTGGAAACTTGGAAATGTAAGGAAATGTCAAGTTTAAAGAGGCAAACAAAAATTTTTGGAAACTTGGAAATGTAAAGAAATGTCAAGTTTTAAAGCTTAAAAAGAGGAAATTAAGGCAAGGTGGCCTTAAGAAAATTAGTAGGAAGAATTTGACACACAAACAGGCTTGGAAAAGTGGCCTGAAGATGCCACTTAGGGCCTCTGGAAATGGCGCCACATGCAAGGATGTTGGGCCTGAGTTCAAGTCACTTGGGAAGCAAAAAAATAAAGTTTTATTTTTGCTTCCGGCCGTGAGGTGGGCGGCACAAGCTTTCTAGAAAGGAGGAGTTTTATTCTCTTTAAAATTCGGCTAGTAAGGATAAATAATGGATTTTTATTTTAGATTATTTTTCCAAGAGATAATTGTGGATTAATTCCTTTTATTTTTAATGGATAAAAGAAGAGATAATAGAAGGATTATTATTAGTATTATTTTTATTAGGAGATAAGAGATAAATATTGGATTAAGTCTTGTTGATAATTAAAGTGATAAATCAAGGGATAAAGTTATCAAAATAGAAGAGTGGTGGCCAAGTAAGGGACTCTAGCCTAGTAAATTTGGCTATAAAAGGAAAAGAGAGGCCATTCTTCATTTATTCTTTTCCCTTCAAAGAAACCTCTGTCGAAAATTCCCTAGCAAACTTTCTTCTTTCTCTTTTATTTTTGCCAAATCCGAAATCTTCTTCTCCCCAAGTCCACCATTGTTGATCCCTCCCAAATCCCATACTTTTTCATTGAAGCCGAAAACAAGTTCCATCTAGGCCATAGTCGACTAGTCTCTTAGTCTTCATAGCCAAATCTTTGAGGGGCTTCAAGCAAAGGTTTTGTCGATTTCTTCAATAAAGGGTAAGATTAAATTCAGTTTTCATTCTTTCTACTTTTAGACTTATTGAAATCTAGGGCTAATCCCATTAATGTTCATGGTTGCCGAAACTTTGAAGGAGAAGTTCTTTTCCCGAGGGTACACCATAGGCTGCGTGTCCCTAGTTATTCGGCGAGTTTCGGGATTTAAAATCCACAAGGTAAGCATCTATAGCATTCGGCCAAGGCTTATTTTAGTGTTTAGATCTATCTTTTATTATTTTAAAAGCCGAAAACTAATATGTTAAAAGGGTCTAGAGTTGGCCGAATACAAGGAAGGAATAAAGCAAAGTTTTCGGGATTTGGTGAACAGTGAAATCGGCAACAAGGTAAGTTTTAAGAATACAAATCCTACTAGGATTTGGTTTTATAACCAAATAGGTTTTTTTACTAAATAGTAAGTGATTAATCAAATGTAGGAATTGAGATCTAAAACAATAGATCGGTTTTCGGGATCTTAAGGAATTTCTGAGCGAATCAGGTGTGTACCCCACACTAATTCTTAATAAGTTTTATGGCTATGTCTAATTAAAATATGTGATATTAAGAATAAGA
Organism: Gossypium bickii; assembly: GCA_025503065.1. Lineage (NCBI taxonomy): Eukaryota > Viridiplantae > Streptophyta > Magnoliopsida > Malvales > Malvaceae > Gossypium > Gossypium bickii. The sequence continues at coordinate 83,068,936 of CP106716.1, forward strand.
AAGTGGCTAAGGTACCATGTTATGGTACTAAGTACTCAGGTACGTTTCCTACTCCTACTAGGATTATGAAATATGTTAATTATAACATGAGAATAAGAATAAGAATGTCAACTCTAGCATATCTATGCATATTGTTATTATATGGGGCATATGGGTTTGTTTGAAAGGGGAAGTGAATGTGGTGACCTAAGACCACGAACACGGTGACCTAAGACCGTGATATCTGAAAAGTGGTGACCTAAGACCGCAGTAATCTGAAAGTGGTGACCTAAGACCACAGTATGCGGTGACCTAAGACCGCAAATTTGGAGTGTAGTGGAAGGAGGGTCGACTTAGTAGTCCCCACGGTGTGACTGGCAAGTACGGGGGTGTGTAGCGGATGGACAATTAGGTTTGGGTTTGGGAATGCATCATATCTTGTATTTTATGTTTTGAATGTGTAACTATTTTATGCCTGATTCTATTACGATTTAGTGTCGTGTACACATTGAGTCTGTTTGACTCACCCCGTTGGGAAATATTTTTCAGGTGATGAGCAGTGATGGACCGGGACGGCAGAACTTGTGGTGGCCATGCTCAACTTGAAGTCTTTATTTTAATGGACTAATTAATTTTTAAGTACTCTGAATTATTTGGATTTATATGATGTAATAAGGCCTTAAGGCCCAAGTTGAATTTCTTTATTTCTTTTTACTTTTAATTATTATGTTTACGAATTTTTATTAAGTTTAAAGATCAAGTAATTTATTTTTAAAATATACTCTATATGTTTTATCTCTTAAAATTAAAAAGGGTTTTCTAATATAAAAATTCGAATTGGTTTTCAACACAAGCCCAACCCAAACAAATTTTTTTTAAAATCGCACAAGTTTTTCACAAAGTAACAAAAGAATTTGAACCGGTTTACTTGAGGAACATACCAGATCTGGTCAAAGCTCGTGGGCCGGGTTTGGGGATTTGGTGAACAGTGAAATCGGCAACAAGGTAAGTTATAAGAATGCAAATCCTACTAGGATTTGGTTTTATAACCAAATAGGTTTTTACTAAATAGTAAGTGATTAATCAAATGTAGGAATTGAGATCTAAAGCAATAGATCGGTTTTCGGGATCTCAAGGAATTTCTAAGTGAATCAGGTGTAACACCCCAGACCCGGCCCAAACATTACGACCGAATTTGGTGTGCTACAGAGAAAACATTTCTTTGAAAACTTCTTTAAACCGGTTTAACTTTTTAATAAAAGATAGTGTCCTGTTTAAAAACAGTTGAGATGTATAAAACCCATACTTAGGTTTATTTAAAAATATTTATTAAGTCAAGTTGTTATATATTTTAAATGTACACGATGGCACGATAAAACATTTTGCGTACAACTTGAGAAAAACATGTGTACTTATTTTAATGTTAAGAAATAGTTTAAAGCAATTAATCCAAGACATAGAATAATAAAAATATATCTAGGAGGCCTTATTACAATTTGATTAAAATAAAACTAACAATCGAATAAAATAAACTGAAATTCAAAGTTCATTAAATTCAAATTCCGCTGCATGGCCACCTCGAGTCCATCCGGCTCCATCTCCGCGATCTACTCGTCTGCAAAATAGTAAGGGAAGGGGTGAGTCACCAAGACTCAGTGTGTAAATCCCCCACCTGGAAAATACATCGCATACACAATTCATTAATAAACATGCTTATGCAACCCAACTAGCCATCCATACTCCTTTTCTACCCCGTGTGGTCAAAACCACTGATGACTTAAAGTCACAATTTAAATGATGGGGCCGACCCATCATGTGGTCAAAACCAATGATGACCATAGGTCACAATATATCAAATGTGGTCAAAACCAGTGGTGGTTCCAAACCATTGGGACTTAGTCGCAAATAATCAATCGTTGTGGTCAAAACCACTGATGACCATAGGTCACAAATAGTCGGATGGGGCCAACCCATCTTGTGGTCAAAACCACTGGCGACAGTCCATAAAATTATCCCCCTCCTCTCATCAATCCCACCATCACATGCTTATATATCAATTATCATATGTCATGGCGTAATATTTAACGTCATGTGATGGCATGCAAATCATATATCAACAATCACAAGTTAGGGGACTTACCCGGAAACCATGCTTAGCCATAAGCAAAACACTACCAACAAGGTGAATAACAACAACAATGATCATGTAAATTAATAAAATGTGTAGCGAGTTCTTACACACCTATTTACTAGCAAATCCCGAATATACTAGCGAAATCCCGAGACGTTGTTTCCTCTAATTCACCGAATTCCCGTATTTGTCACTTGTCCTGTCGAGATTCCTACCCAAACATTTGTTAATAATTGGCTTGCACACCTATACATACCCAAAGCCTATAGCCGAATGTTACTTACCACCTTACCTTAGGAGAATAAATTCCAAAATCTCCCCTTAATGGCTATGGCTTCCCTCTTACTAATGATTGAAAAAGAATCCCGAAAAGAAACTTGTGCTCCCTTGATATTCGGCCAAAGTAACTCTAATGGAGGAGGAAAGATTTCGGCAAGAAGGGGATGGAGAGATTCGGCTAACTCAAGGTTGAATAGGTTCGGCTAATAGGAATTTTTTGAAAAAAAAGAAAGAAGAGATGTAGGGAAAGTGGTGGTGGTTTCGGCTTAGTAGAAGAAAAAGAAGCTAGAATTTTTTTGAACAATTTAGGCAATGCAACAAGGGAAATTCGGCAGCAGCAAATTAGAGAGAAAAGAAAATAGCCTTGATTGAGTTTTGAGGAACATTCGACTATGCTCTCAAAACCGATAGCTAACCTTGCCTACAATCCCACCTTCGGCCAACTCTCCCCCTTTTTGATAATTTCAACTTTTAATTATCACTAAAAAAAACATTTATCTCCTATCCCCACCTTTATCACCTTTTCAAAAACAATTAAACAATAAAGCCACCCTTGCTTTCTATCTTAACATAAATAAATAATTAACTAAAGGTTAGCATACCCTAGCCGAATTCTAAAACCAAAAACTAGTTTAATCTTTTATCAATTTCCTATATATTCTCTTATCCTTTAACAATTAACAAATAAAATAATCCCATGCATTATCCTTATCCCCTATCCACCTCTTCAAAATAAAATACAAAATAAACTAATATTTATCCCCACTCCAGCCGAATTAGCCGAATTTTAAAAGGACTAAACAATATCAGCTTAATCTTTATCTATTGAAGCTCCCATGTGCCGTCCAATGCCTTCCAATTTGCTGCAAAATCAAATTAAAAAAAAATAAAACACCCCTTATACTGCTATTGAGCTTCGAACTTGCGACCTCCCTTGAACCATAATCTGCGGCTAACGTCCCAGCCAATTTGCCAATGCGCCAATTGTGATATAATCCACCCAAAACATCTTTTAACACCTCACTCCCTAGCTCCCTTGTCTTACGCCAAAACCAAAAATAAAACCCATGTGCTTCCCTTTGCTATTCGAACTTGAGTTCCTTGCCAAGACCCTCAAATGGCGCCCCTAGCCACTCCGCCAAGTCGACTTTCTTGTCCACCATTGCCCACAACATCGCTTTTAACCCTCCTTAACTCAAATTTCCCTTCCTTCTTAACGCCAACACCCAAAAATAAAACGCCACTTGTTGCTGCGTGCCTTGAACCTGTGCCTTTGCTAGCGTTACTTCCAGCCCTTAAGTGGCGCATGGGAGCCACTTTACCAAGCCCAATTTTTCGTGTCATGTTTCTCCCAGATTTATACTTAAACCCTATCTCCTAGCTCCCTCCTTTTGGATGCTAAAAAAAAATTTTAATACTAAGTCGCCTAACTCTGGTTTAATTCTAGACCTTAGAACATGCCAAATAAATCATAGTATTTATTTCTTCAAGCACACACACACATGGGAACAAATAATTAAATTTTCAAACAACCCCTAATTCAGGATGTTACAATTCTACCCCCTTAAAATAATTTCGTCCTCGAAATACTTACTATCGTCCAATCGTGCATCCTTACCTCATCACACTACGCTATCACTGCAAGACTCTAATCTTAAAGAACTATCATACTTCCTAGAAACATTCCCTACGTTCATAATCCAAGTTCCATACACTTTATTAGCAACATAAGAATGAACTAACGTAACCACAACCAAGACAATTGAGGGTATTTCGGAAACAAGAAACTTACCCGTTGTCATATCTGGCACATCTTCCTCCTCGCGATGGCCAACTGCATAAACCAACCTTGGTTGCCTCGCCTCTGCACCTTCAGCACCTCGGCCACGCCCGTTACCATTACTATTACCTCTAGCCGCACTCGACCCTCTGTGGTTGCCGGCCATCCCTCCCGACTGACCACGCCCTGATCCTCGCCTTGAGTCCTAGCCAACTTCCATGGACAATCTCTTACCCGGTGCCCCATTGATTCACACTCAAAGCACCCTCGATTACCACTCTAACACTCCCCCGAGTGGGATTTCCCACACCTACCACACTGAGGTGGCCACTGAGTAGGCCTTGCGGCTCTTTCTGATTCTCCAAATCTAGCCATCTTCTGTGAACCTTCAGCGGACCTGAAGACCCAAAATTCTTTTTTTCCTTACTCTTGTCCTGATTCCGCCTAACAGACTGTCTTACCTCTTCAGCAACCTTTGATTTGTCTACTAGAACAGCGAACTCCCGTTCCTGTTGTGGAGCTATCATCATCCTCAGCTCATCTCTCACCCCATCCTCGACCGACATGCGTTCATGCTCTGGTACCCACAATACCACAAGCATACCTACTCAACCGGAGGAATTCGGCCTCATACTCCGCCACTGTCTTATTGCCTTGAACCAGGTTCAAGAAAGCCTTCCGCTGTGCATCTACGTAGCTAGTTCCGATATACTTCTTTTGATAGGCATCCTTGAAAAATTCCCAAGTGAGGTTTTCAGCCACCGTTCCATCCCTTACAGTGAGCCACCACTGATATGACTCATCCCAAAGCAAAGAAATTATACCCTTTTAATTATCACTAAAAAAAATATTTATCTCCTATCCCCACCTTTATCACCTTTTCAAAAAACAATTAAACAATAAAGCCACCCTTGCTTTCTATCTTAACATAAATAAATAATTAACTAAAGGTTAGCATACCCCCAAAATTAATTCTAAAACCAAAAACTAGTTTAATCTTTTATCAATTTCCTATATATTCTCTTATCCTTTAACAATTAACAAATAAAATAATCCCATGCATTATCCTTATCCCCTATCCACTTCTTCAAAATAAAATACAAAATAAACTAATATTTATCCCCTCACTCCAGCCGAATTTTAAAAGGACTAAACAACATCAGCTTAATCTTTATCTATTGAAGCTCCCATGTGCCGTCCAATGCCTTCCAATTTGCTGCAAAATCAAATTAAAAAAAAATAAAACACCCCTTATGCTGCCATTGAGCTTCGAACCTGCGACCTCCCTGGAACCATAATCTGCAGCTAACGTCCCAGCCAATTTGCCATTGCGCCAATTGTGATATAATCCACCCAAAACATCTTTTAACACCTCGCTCCCTAGCTCCCTTGTCTTACGCCAAAACCAAAATAAAACCCATGTGCTTCCCATGCTATTCGAACTTGAGTCCCTTGCCAAGACCCTCAAGTGGCGCCCCTAGCCACTCCGCCAAGCTGACTTTCTTGTCCACCATTGCCCACAACATCGTTTTAACCCTCCTTAACTAAGCCCCTTCCTTCTTAACGCCAACACCCAAAAATAAAATGCCACTTGCTGCTTCCGTGCCTTGAACCCAAGCCCTTGCTGGCGTTACTTCCAGCCCTTAAGTGGCGCATGGGAGCCACTTTACCAAGCCCAATTTTTCGTGTCATGTTTCTCCCAGATTTATACTTAACCCCTATCTCCTAGCTCCTTCCTTTTAGATACTAAAAAAAAAATTTAATACTAAGTCAGGCCTAACTCGGGTTTAATTCTAGACCTTAGAACATGCCAAATAAATCATAGTATTTATTTCTTCAAGCACACACACACATGGGAACAAATAATTAAATTTTCAAACAACCCCTAATTCAGGATGTTACATCAGGTGTGTACCCCACACTAATTCTTAATAAGTTTTATGTCTATGTCTAATAAAAATATGTGATATTAAGAATAAGAAAGTGGCTAAGGTACCATGTTATGGTACTAAGTACTCAGGTACGTTTCCTACTCCTACTAGGATTATGAAATATGTTAATTATAACATGAGAATAAGAATAAAAATGTCAACTCTGGCATATCTATGCATATTGTTATTATATGGGGCATATGGGTTTGTTTGAAAGGGGAAGTGAATGTGGTGACCTAAGACCACGAACACGGTGACCTAAGACCGTGATATCTCAAAAGTGGTGACCTAAGACCACGATGAATCAAAGTGGTGACCTAAGACCACAGATGTCACGGTGACCTAAGACTGCAAATTTGGAGTGTAGCGGAAGGAGGGTCGACTTAGTAGTCCCACTGGTGTGACCGGCAGTGCACGGGGTGTGTAGCGGATGGACAATTAGGTTTGGGTTTGGGAATGCATCATAACTTGTATTTTATGTTTTGAATGTGTAACTATTTTATGCCCGATTCTATTATGATTTAGTGTCGTGTACACATTCAATCTGTTTGACTCACTCGCTGGGAAATATTTTTCGTGTGATGAGCGGTGATGGACCGGACTACGAACTTGTGGTGGCCATGCTCAACTTGAAGTCTTTATTTTAATGGACTATTAATTTTTAAGTACTCAAATATTTGGATTTATATGATGTAATAAGGCCTTAAGGCCCAAGCTGAATTTCTTTATTTCTTTTTACTTTTAATTATTATGTTTACGAATTTTTATTAAGTTTAAAGATCAAGTAATTTATTTTTAAAATATACTCTATATGTTTTATCTCTTAAAATTAAAAAGGGTTTTCTAATATAAAAATTCGAATTGGTTTTCAACACAAGCCCAACCCAAACAATTTTTTTTTAAAAATCGCACAAGTTTTTCACAAAGTAACAAAAGAATTTGAACCGGTTTACTTAAGGAACATACCAAATCTGGTCAAAGCTCGTGGGCCGGGTTTGGGGTGTTTCAGTATCAATCAATATCGTTCAATTTCACATACTTTACGGATTCTCATTGTGCATAAATAGCACCCTTTTCAGTATACAATATAACAAATATCTCATGCGTTTAAATCATACATAAGCCTGATATCTCAACACATTATATCATTAAGTCAAACATTCTCATATCTCATAACTCAAATATGCAATTACAAACTCAATCAAACATCCATGCTATCAAACTAGGAAATTTGCCAACATGTCAATCTTTTAAGGCTCGAAACATACCTGGTTCGGCCACTCAAAAAATCAATAATTTGGCCATTAAGAAATTCCAATCAGCAAGCTAATTTATCATATATAACATGATATTTAACATTTTCAAACAATTTTATGAGTTTAGGAGCTACACCTTATTCTGTTTTTCCTCGCAACACACTAGCGAATCTTCCAATTTTCCTTAATAATTCCTTAAACGAACCTAAGCCAAAATTCAAAATAAATTCAATCAATTTACCATTAAACCAGCCCCCAAACACCTACTTATGAGTTCAAACCAATCATTGAATTTATAAACATTTTATGAATCCAAACTAGTTAGATTGCTTACACTGTATCGATGCAAATCGTACGTACAATCATTCTTCACCTTTACGAATGATTTGGGGAGTTTGGGTCAGCACCTAATTCAATAATATACTGGAAAATAATTATCTAATTAATGATTAAATTCTTTCATTTAATCAATTCATAACCTTTACCCAACATGTAACACCCCAAACCTGGCCTATGCGTTAAGACCAGACTTGGCATGCCACACAATTCGAACTTACATCTAGTCATCAATGCTTTTAATGAAAACAATTCTTCAAAATGATTTTGAAAAATGGAATTTAACATAAACCGAGATTTATTTGAAAACCATGATTAAAACATAAGAATTTACAATTTGATTTTCAGAGAAATAATTGGTTGAAATCTTAAATTTATAAAAGAGTTTTCACAAAATATTTTGGATTAAGTGATATTTAAGAAAATCCCCTTTTTATACGCAAGTTTAAGAAATCATTTATAAAATTTAAACAGCCCCATTTAAGTAACTAAAACATATTAAAAAAAATCCATCCACGAATAAAAATCCATAAAAATAATACCAGAGGCCTCATTACATCGCAATCGAAATAGTACTTAAATAAAAATATTAAAAAGAAGTTCAAGTTTATAAAAACCCATCATTCATAGTATGGCCTCCACACGAAGTCATCCTCGGCTCAAGTCTCTATCAATTATTATTACCTGAGAAGGGTAAGAAAAACGGGGTAAGTTACTTAGAACTCAATGTGTAACCCACTTACCGTGTTCATTGAGCCAAAACCATTTAAGCAATTAGTTGGGCTTGAGCCCATTTACAAATGTACAATATATAAATAAATAAAACATAAAAAAATAATGCATGTGATATGCAATTTCCCAACCAAGCCTAATTTCCATCCGCTACACACCACCCGTTCCAACCAACACACTTGTGGGAATCAAGTCAACCCACCCCGCCAACACACCAATAGCAGGCATTAAGCCAATTACAATATTTGTGGCAGAGCCACCGAACTAGATTTTGGCAACAGGCCATTTAAAATATTTGTGGCAGAGCCATCAAACTAGATTTTGGCAACAGGCCATTCTTCTCTTCGTCATTTATCCCAACCCATGCAGTCATGTATATATATAATGCATAACAATATATTCATAAGGTAAATTTCAAAAAAAAGCCCATATTACAAGTTATCAATTTGGCCCATTAGTCAAAAATAGCAATTTGGCCCATTTAACGATCTAGCAAACTTTGGCCTATTAAACATATGAGGCCCTTTTCGAAATTTTCTCACTTGGCCAATTTATCAAAAATAATTCATAAGGCCCAAAATGTCATTTTTCTTTTACAATATAGCCCATTAAGGGCAAATCCGTAATTTTCCACAACTTTAATACCGTTTTCATGCATTCACACAAAAAGTGCTAATAAATCGTATTTTCCAATTTTACCGGCTTTACGATTTTTAATCAAATACTTACGGCATAGTATAGCCCATGAGATAAGTATGAAGTTTCACACCTGATTACGGTGAGTACTATACTTTCCCGCTCGTCGATACCTAAATATTTATCACGCTTGATTAGAATACTAATATTTAATATAAAACTATTCTAATGATGAACGATCTAGATCTTTACCCTTGGAATCTCGAACAATAGCTATTTGTGATTTCTCCTCGATTGATAGTTCATAACCCGATGAAGAACCATGAACAGTCAAAGGCTCAAGAGTACCAATGACTTCAAATAATTGAATTTCACCGGATGAGGGTCCACAACCCAGTGGAAAGTCTCGGATTCTCGAAACAGCCCTTCTCTTTAATTTAGGGGGAATAGCGGAACCACCCCTCTTCCAAACGCTATTAACAACTCTTTTCGTCCCTATCTTGCTTGCCTCCATTGACAAAGGATTATTAGTCTTACAATATATCGAAAATTTAATACTAATGGCTTAAGAGGGCGAACTCGGCTTACCTTAAAATCCCGAGTGATTTCCAAAGGATTCCTTGTAACACCCCAAACCCGGTCAATACGCCATGACCGAATCTGGCATGCCACAAAGGAAAACATTTTGAAAAGAATCGAATTTAACAGATAAATTTTTAGTGAGAAACTCTTTGTAATTCTATATTTGTAGAAATCAGGTGTAAAATAAGTTAACACCGAAAATTTACTTGAAATTTCATAAATAAAAACTTTAAAACTTAGTCGATAAATCATAGGATAGAAAACATTTATATCTTTTAAGAAAAATCCGAATTATTACTTTGCAAACCGATTGCATTTGAGTATAGAAACTTGAATTTTGGAAATCACTTAAATTGTAGAAAACACTTAATTTATAATTTTGCCAATAAACAATTTGTATTACCCGATGGTAAGATTTTAAAACCATTGCGATTTTATAGTTTAGAAAACTTTGGGTTCAATTATTAAATTAACCAAGTAATTTATAAATCACATTTTGAAACATGTCCAAAACATATAAATAATCCAAAAACATAATTTAAAGAGGCATTATTACAAATCCATAAAATATGAAAAACAAATAAAATAAGTACCCAAATAGAAGTTCATATAAAACCAACTTTTATTGCATGGCCTCCTCGAGTTCATCCGGCTCCTCGTCCGCAATCTCACGAATCACCTGAAATGATAAGGGAGAAGGTGAGTTACCAAGACTCAGTGCATAATCCCTCTCCCGAGTAAATGCCACATACTTACACAAATTATAACAAAGCAACATATATGTATAATGCACCCAACCTAGCCATCCATAACTCCTTTTCTACCCCGTGTGGTACCAAACCACTGGTGGTGCCAAACCACTGGTGTCTCAAAGACACAAATGTGATACCAAATCACTGGTGACCGTAGTCACAAATAATCCATCTGTGGGGCCAACCCACGTGTGATACCAAATCACTGGCGTCGATCCCATATCTCAAAAGTGGGGTCAACCCACGATGGTATTAAACCACAGGGACAAGTCGCTATGAGGTGCCAAACCTCTAGTGTCCGAAGACACAGATGTGATACCAAATCATTGGTGGTGCCAAACCACTGGTGACCGAAGTCACGAATCATCAAGTTGTGGGGCCAACCCACGTGTGATACCAAATCATTGGCGACAATCCCATATCTCAAAAGTGGGGCCAACCTACGGTGGAATTAATCCACAGGGACGAGTCGCTATGAGGTCCCAAACCTCTGGTGTCCGAAAACACGAATGTGATACCAAATCACTGGAGGTACCAAACCTCTGGTGTCTGAAGACACGATATCAATCTTCCCCCTCCTCTCATATTGCCCATACCAATGCAATAGATAAACAAATCATGTCAATATACTTTGATATGAATATCATAACAAAAATATCATAAATCGTAGATCATGATTTCAATCCACATGTAATAACAACATATCGAAACGGACTTACCCGAATCCTCATTCATACCATCATGGTATCATATCAAGATCTCATCGTTTTCCCACTTTAATAATATGATTAGGAACTTAATATTATAAAAATATATACAAAACCGAGTTATAAAGTGTGTAAGATACACACCTTTCACCAAAAGCAAATACTAACGTCCGAAGATCCGATCTACCACACTAGATCACTTGTCCTACAATCGGCCAAATCACAATATTTTAAACAAAGGCTATTCGGCCATACTACTAAATCCCAAAGAGCTATCGCTTCGAAATACCAATCTTACCTAAAAGCTTACCCAAAATGAGAGACGACGATACTAGGCTTAGATTGATTGCTTCCAACGTTCCGAGGAGCCTAAAAGAAATCGGCTCCTAGAATGGTTAGATCCTTGCAACAATTGACCATAGGTTCGGCCTTTGTCCACAAGAAAATAACATAGAGAGGAGAAAAGAAATAATAGGAAAATCGGCCAAGAATACTTACTTATTAACCAAAATCGATTGAAGAAAGCAAAAGAGAATCTACCCTTGAATATTCGGCCAAAACAAAACAATAAGAGAAAGGGAAGTTTCGGCAAAATGATTAAATAGTCACAGAAATTCCGCTATGGTTGATTTGTGATAACAAAATGGATTCGATTAAAGTGGAGAAAGAGAAAGAAAAAAGGAAGAAGATGGAAGAGATTTCAATGGGAGAGGAATGTTTATGGCTTTGAACAAAAATGAAAGAAAGTAAAGAGAGATAGAGAGAAGGAAGTTTCGGCCAAGAGAGAGTAGGAGAAATGTGGGTTTAACAAGTATGTAAGAATAGGAAAGACGTTGTGAACAAAAGAAATTCGGCCAAGCACAAAGATTGTTTCGGTTTTGATACACTTTGATGCACTAGGGAAAAACTTGCAAAAACTAGAAAGGATTTTCAGTTATGACACTAAAACAATTATTGAAGGCCAAAACAACACCTAAAACTCACCTTATGACCAAGACACATTCGGCTATAGGAGTGTTTGTGGAGAGAAAAGAAATTGGTGATCATAAACTTAGGAGAAATGGCCAACTAGCTACTAACCTACCAAAGTTATCAACAAAAATCGGTCAAGCCCTCCCCTAGACCAAGATGCCGTCCACATACATGCACTAAGGCCTTGGAATACTTTCCAAAACATCCTCCTAAAACCAAGCCTTATGTCTCCCCAACCTTCCATAACTTTAAGATTCTTATCCCCAATTTCATGCTTTCCTTAAACCAACATTCAACTTACCAAAAGATGAAAGTCCAACCTATCATAAACATAGGTTGACCGCCCATAAATGCTATGAAGAAAAATAAAATCCTCAAAATGCTTTCCATGCTACTCGAACCACTAACCTCAAGCAACCCTTCAAGCATCCTAACCACCTTGCCACTAACTCCTCTTGTGCTTTAATTAACACTTAAATTAACTTAAGTGCTAAGCTCACTTAATCCACTTCATTAAATAAACCATACTAAAAATTATTCTAACTTCCTAAATAAAATCAAGCCTTCACAAGACTATGCTAACACACAAAATTCATACCTGAGCAAACACAAATGATACTCAAATTTTGGGATGTTACAATTCTACCCCCTTAAGAAAATTTTGTCCTCGAAATTACCTGATCAAAAGAGTTGAGGATACTGCTGCCTCATCGCATCCTCTGGTTCCCACGTAGCTTCTTCTACGCCATGATTCCGCCATAAGACCTTCACTAAAGGAACTGTCTTCCTACGGAAAACTTTCACATCTCGATCTAGAATCTGCACAGGTTCCTCTTCCACCGTCAAATCTGGACTCACTTCTATTTCCTCTACTGCCACGACATGCGATGGATCAGAACGATAGCGTCTAAGCATGGATACATGGAACACATCGTGAATCTAACTCAGTTCCGTTGGCAACTCAAGCTGATAAGCTACTGGTCCCACTCGTCTCAACACCTTAAACGGTCCAATGAACCCTGGACTTAACTTGCCTTTTCTTCCAAATCTTAACACTTTCTTCCATGGCGAGACCTTCAGAAAAACTTTGTCACCCAAGGCAAACTCTATATCCCTCCGCTTGAGATCGGTATATGACTTTTGCCTATCCGAAGCTTCCTTCAGACGAGCCTGAATCTTCTTAACCTTATCCTCAGTCTCTGCAACCAACTCTGGTCCTAACATCTGACGCTCACCCAACTCTATCCAGCAAGTAGGTATGCGACACCTCCTACCATACAACGCCTCATATGGAGCCATCTTAATGCTTGCCTGATAACTATTGTTGTATGCAAACTCAGCTAATGGTAAAAACTCTTCCCAGCTGCCTCTGAAGTCCAAAACACATCCTCTCAACATATCCTCTAAAATCTGAATAACCCTTTCCGACTGTCTGTCAGACTGTGGATGAAATGCGGTACTGAAATCCAACCACGTACCCAAAGCCTGATGCAACGCTCTCCAAAACCTCGACGTAAATCTGAGATCTCTGTCCGAGATGATCGACACAGGCACACCGTGCAACCTCACTATCTCTGCCACATACAACTTAGCTAACCTTTGAAGCGAATAATCCATCCTAACCGGAATGAAATGAGCTGACTTAGTCAGACGATCCACAATCACCCATACTGAGTCCTTCTTACTAGGCGTAAGAGGTAGTCCACTGACAAAGTCCATAGTGATCCTCTCCCACTTCCACTGTGGAATCTTCACCGGCTGAAGTAACCCGCACGATGAATCGATGTTCACCTTGACTTGCGACACGCGCACATTTACCCACAAACTCGCCACCTCCTTCTTCGACTGCTACCAAAATCGCTTCTCTTAAATCCCGATTCATCTTGCTACCTCCAGGATGCATAGCGTATGGGCTGCTATGTACGTCCCGAAGAATCCTTTGCCTCAACTCAACATCCTTCGGCATACAAGCTCTCCCTTTAAAACACAAAACTCCATCACTGGACAAACTATAATCCTCTAAACCTCCATTCTGAACCCGCAACCTCCGATCATTCAAACCATCATCCTCCAACTGCTTCTCCTTGATCTGATCTAACCAAGTCGGCTTGACTTGCAATTCTGCCAAAAGACTCCCATCGTCATACAAGCTAAGACGAGCAAACATCGATCTTAAATCCGATACAACCTTACGGCTCAACGCGTCTGCCACCACGTTAGCCTTGCCGGGATGATACTCGATCGAACGAAATAAGAGTCCTTCAACAACTCGATCCATCTACGCTGCCTCAAGTTCAAGTCCTTCTGAGTCAAAAGGTACTTAAGACTCTTGTGATCCGTGTAGACTATCGACTTCTCTCCGTACAGATAGTGTCTCCATATCTTCAAAGCAAAAACCACGATAGCTAATTCCAAGTCATGCGTCAGATAATTAACTTCATGTGGTCTCAACTACCGAGATGCGTAAGCCACTACCTTCCCTTCTTGCATCAGCACACATCCCAGACCAGTATGTGATGCATCACAATAAACCGTGAATTCCTTACCTACCTCAGGTTGAATCAAAATCGGAGCTTCAGTCAGAATCTTCTTCAACTTGTCGAAACTTTCCTGCTACTTCTCGGTCCACACAAATAGAACTCCTTTCCTCAACAACTTGGTCATCGGTGCAAATGATCAAAGAAAATCCTTCCACAAATCTTCGATAGTACCTGCCGCACCTAGAAACTCCGAATCTCACCATCGACTTAGGCGGCTTCCACCCAACACCGCTTGATCTTCCGAGGATCCACTCTAATCCCTCTACCGATACAACGTGACCCATCCCTAAGCAAAAATTCGCACTTACTAAATTTGGCATACAACTGCTTTTCCCTCAAAATCGCAACACTACTACTCGCAAATGCGCATCATGCTCCTCCTCCGACTTCGAGTATATCAAAATATCGCCTATAAAAACCACAACAAACCGATCCAAAACTGCTTGGAATACCCGATTCATCATATCCATGAATGCCGCCGCGCGTTAGTCAACCCAAAAGGCATCACCAAAACTCGTAGTGCCCATACCGAAAAGTCGCGAAAAAGCGTCTTATGGATATCGACCTCTTTCACCTTTAGCCGATGATATCCGGACCTTAAATCAATCTTGGAGAAAATCATAGGCCCTTTAAGTCGATCAAACAAGTCATCTATCCTTGGCAAAGGATACTTGTTTTTGATCGTCAGCTTATTTAACTGGCGGTAGTCTATACACATCCGCATCGTACCATCTTTCTTCTTGACAAAAAGTACCGGCGCTCTCCATGGCGAAACACTTAGTGAAATGAAACCTCGATCCAACAACTCCTGAATCTGAGCCTTCAATTCCCTTAATTCCTTCAGTGCCATCCTATACGGAGCTATAGACACTGGCGCCGTTTCGGGTAATAGATCTATACCGAATTCAACTTCACGATCTGGAGGCAGTCCTGGAAGTTCTTCTGGAAATACATCCGCATATTCCTTTACCATTCGAACATTCCCTACAGCAGACTCCTTAGCCTCCAACGCACACACATGGACCACAAACGCCTCACAACCCTTCCTGACCATCTTCACGGCTTTCAACGTAGATACTACGTTAGATAGATAATCTCTTCTATTACCTATCATGACCACCTCTTTACCCTCAACTGTCTTCAAAACCATGCGCTTAGCAAATAAGAATCCAAACTTGCTTGGTACTTGACCAACCAATCCATTCCAAGAATTAGATCGAACTCCTCAAACGGCAGTTCCATCAGATCAGCTACAAACACTACCCCTTGGAGTTCTAGGGGTACATCCCTATACAGCTTATCTACTTCTACAGAGTGACCTAAAGGACTAAGTACTGTCATCCTCCTAGAAGTAGTCTCAGAAACTAAGCTCATAGTCTCTACTATGCTACTAGCAACATATGAATACGTTGAACCCACATCAATCAAAGCAGTATATGGAACACCAAAGATAAAGAACGTGCTCGGTCCATAACATCCGGTCGCGCCCCTCCTCACGACGCCTCTCGCAAAGATACACCAAACCAGTGCCTTGCCTCGCGTTGTTGCCAACACCTCTCGCCAGATGCTCCGCGGCTCGACGACGAACCATTACTTATGACCTCTCTCGCGGTGCGTGGTTCCTCCTTTCTCGAATCGAGCACGACCTTGACCTCGATTGATTCCTCGGCTTACTTACGT
Organism: Gossypium bickii; assembly: GCA_025503065.1. NCBI lineage: Eukaryota > Viridiplantae > Streptophyta > Magnoliopsida > Malvales > Malvaceae > Gossypium > Gossypium bickii. The sequence continues at coordinate 83,085,229 of CP106716.1, forward strand.
GGACAATCTCTCACACGATGATCCAAATGAGCCACACTCGAAACATCCTTTCCTCCGATCCAACATTCGCCCCAATGATACTTCCCACATCGCTTACAATGCGGCGGCCTCTCGATTAGCAATAACAAGCCTTCCAGATTGATTCGCCCACTCTGCCTAACCCTCTTCTGAGTATTACCGATCGACCGGATAATCCATAACCTCTCTTATGCTTATTCTCGTCGTAACTCGCTTCTGCGATTCCTTTTGATTCCTTCGGCTATCTTAGCCTTTTCAACCAAAGCGAAGAAACTCTCGCTCCCGATGTGGAGCAATCAAATCTCACTGCCTCTCAAACCATCCTCGACCGGACATCGCTGCGTGCTCAAAAGCCACAATACCTCCAAAGATACCGGCTCAATATTAAGAATTCAGCCTCATATTCTGATACAAATTTACCTCCTTGGACCAAACTCAGAAATGCCTTACGCTACGCATCAACGTAACTAGACCCAATATATTTCTTTTGATACGCTGCCTTGAAATAATCCCAAGTGAGATCCTCCGCTGCAGCACCATTTTGTACCGTGAGCCACCACTGATATGACTCATCCCGAAGAAGCAATACAATCCCTTTCAACTTTTCCTCTGTATTCAGATCCAGATCGTCCATGATTCACTCCGTCACCTGTAGCCAATATTCAGCCGAACTGGGAGCTACACTCGAAACACCTCGAAATACCTCGGCTCCGTTGGCTCGAAGTCGCTCAGGTACAGATTTTCGAACTCCCGCGCCTCCACCTTTTCCAGCTACCCTCTCAAGTACTCGCAGCATCGCCTGAGACACTGCGTCATCCCCCGTTTGATCCTGATGCTCAACTCTAACCGCTGGTGGTGGAACTGGTGGTACCTCATTCTCGGATCCTTGACCCGACCTCACTGGCTCAGACATAGTCATCCTACCTCGACCACGTCCACGCATAACACGACCTCGACCTCGAGTACTCATGTCTAACGTTTCTTCTTATCTAAGTTAAAAGTTTTATGCATTAGTCATTATTCCACTTTCTTTAAAGCACGGTTTTATGAAAAATTTTAATAAGAGGTTGTTTCGCAAGTACACAAAACTTATAGTTTTGGGTCTCTAAAGTAGTTCCTACTACTATACAGTCATGCCAACATCATCATATCATCAAAATCAACAGTTTGATATACTTACCAGGGCGGATTGTTCCTGGAGACTCGAGGCCATGCCTTTCCAACCATTAAATTTTCAACAATAACATTTTAAAGCCATACTTTAAAACATTTTGGGCCTCGGGCCCACAGCCGAGCTTTTGAACTTGGCTCTGATACCAATTTGCAACACCCCAAACCCGGTCAATACGCCATGACCGAATCTGGCATGCCACAGAGGAAAACATTTTGAAAAGAATCGAATTTAACAGATAAATTTTTAGTGAGAAACTCTTTGTAATTCTAAATTGTAGAAATCAGGTGTAAAATAAGTTAACACTGAAAATTTACTTGAAATTTCATAAATAAAAACTTTAAAACTTAGTCGATAAATCATAGGATAGAAAACATTTATATCTTTTAAGAAAAATCCGAATTATTACTTTGGAAACCGATTGCATTTGAGTATAGAAACTTGAATTTTGGAAATCACTTAAATTGTAGAAAACACTTAATTTATAATTTTGCCAATAAACAATTTGTATTACCCGATAGTAAGATTTTAAAACCATTGCGATTTTATAGTTTAGAAAACTTTGGGTTCAATTATTAAATTAACCAAGTAATTTATAAATCACATTTTGAAACATGTCCAAAACATATAAATAATCCAAAAACATAATTTAAAGAGGCCTTATTACAAATCCATAAAATATGAAAAACAAATAAAATAAGTACCCAAATAGAAGTTCATATAAAACCAACTTTTATTGCATGGCCTCCTCGAGTTCATCCGGCTCCTCGTCCGCAATCTCACGAATCACCTGAAATGATAAGGGAGAAGGTGAGTCACCAAGACTCGAGTGCATAATCCTCTCCCGGTAAATGCCACATACTTACACAAATTATAACAAAGCAACATATATGTATAATGCACCCAACCTAGCCATCCATAACTCCTTTTCTACCCCGTGTGGTACCAAACCACTGGTGGTGCCAAACCACTAGTGGCTCAAAGACACAAATGTGATACCAAATCACTGGTGACTGTAGTCATAAATAATCCATCTGTGGGGCCAACCCACATGTGATACCAAATCACTGGCGACGATCCCATATCTCAAAAGTGGGGTCAACCCACGGTGGTGTTAAACCACAGGGACAAGTCGCTATGAGGTGCCAAACGTCTGGTGTCTGAAGACACGGATGTGATACCAAATCATTGGTGGTGCCAAACCACTGGTGACCGAAGTCACGAATCATCAAGTTGTGGGGCCAACCCACGTGTGATACCAAATCATTGGTGACAATCCCATATCTCAAAAGTGGGGCCAACCCACGGTGGAATTAATCCACAGGGACGAGTCGCTATGAGGTCCCAAACCTCTGGTGTCCGAAAACACGAATGTGATACCAAATCACTGGAGGTACCAAACCTCTGGTGTCCGAAGACACGGTATCAATCTTCCCCCTCCTCTTATATTGCCCATACCAATGCAATAGATAAACAAATCATGTCAATATACTTTGATATGAATATCATAACAAAAATATCATCAATCGTAGATCATGATTTCAATCCACATGTAATAACAACATATCGAAACGGACTTACCCAAATCCTCATTCATACCATCATGGTATCATACCAAGATCTCATCGTTTTCCCACTTTAATAATATGATTAGTAACTTAATATTATAAAAACATATACAAAACCGAGTTATAAAGTGTGTAAGATACACACCTTTCACCAAAAGCAAATACTAACGTCCGAAGATCCGATCTACCACACTAGATCACTTGTCCTACAATCGGCCAAATCACAATATTTTAAACAAAGGCCATTCGGCCATACTACTAAATCCCAAAGAGCTATCGCTTCGAAATACCAATCTTACCTAAAAGCTTACCCAAAATGAGAGACGAAGATACTAGGCTTAGATTGATTACTTCCAACGTTCCGAGGAGCCTAAAAGAAATCGGTTCCTAGAATGGTTAGATCCTTGTAACAATTGACCATAGGTTCGGCCTTTGTCCACAAGAAAATAACATAGAGAGGAGAAAAGAAATAATAGGAAAATCGGCCAAGAATACTTACTTATTAACCAAAATCGATTGAAGAAAGCAAAAGAGAATCTACCCTTGAATATTCGGCCAAAACAAAACAATAAGAGAAACGGAAGTTTCGGCAAAATGATTAAATAGTCACAGAAATTCCGCTATGGTTGATTTGTGATAACAAAATGGATTCGATTAAAGTGGAGAAAGAGAAAGGAAAAAGGAAGAAGATGGAAGAGATTTCAATGGGAGAGGAATGTTTATGGCTTTGTACAAAAATGAAAGAAAGTAAAGAGAGATGGAGAGAAGGAAGTTTCGGCCAAGAGAGAGTAGGAGAAATGTGGGTTGAACAAGTATGTAAGAATAGGAATGATGTTGTGAACAAAAGAAATTCGGCCAAGCACAAAGATTGTTTCGGTTTTGATACACTTTGATGCACTAGGGAAAAACTTGCAAAAACTAGAAAGGATTTTCGGTTATGACACTAAAACAATTATTGAAGGCCAAAACAACACCTAAAACTCACCTTATGACCAAGACACATTCGGCTATAGGAGTGTTTGAGGAGAGAAAAGAAATTGGTGATCATAAACTTAGGAGAAATGGCCAACTAGCTACTAACCTACCAAAGTTACCAACAAAAATCGGTCAAGCCCTCCCCTAGACCAAGATGCCGTCCACATACATGCACTAAGGCCTTGGAATACTTTCCAAAACATCCTCCTAAAACCAAGCCTTATGTCTCCCCAACCTTCCATAACTTTAAGATTCTTATTCCCAATTTCATGCTTTCCTTAAACCAACATTCAACTTACCAAAAGATGAAAGTCCAACCTATCATAAACATAGGTTGACCGCCCATAAATGCTATGAAGAAAAATAAAATCCTCAAAATGCTTTCCATGCTACTCGAACCACTAACCTCAAGCAACCCTTCAAGCATCCTAACCACCTTGCCACTAACTCCTCTTGTGCTTTAATTAACACTTAAATTTAAGTGCTAAGCTCACTTAATCCACTTCATTAAATAAACCATACTAAAAATTATTCTAACTTCCTAAATAAAATCAAGCCTTCACAAGACTATACTAACACACAAAATTCATACCCGAGCAAACACAAATGATACTCAAATTTTCGGATGTTACATTCCTATACGTAAAAACTTTCAGTTATAACAAATCCCAATGATAATCATTGATAAAAAAAAAACAAGAGTGATCAAGAATCCTTGAAGAGTTCCTTCTTACCTTGCTAAATATGATCCGAACTTGAATAACTTTCAAGATGACTTGACAAGATGGTGGTTCAGCCCTCCACTATCTTACGGTTATCCAAAGCTTAATGAAGAAACGATTGAGAACAAGGTCAAATAAGAATAAGAGATTCAGCTATGATATAATAGATAGGAAAATAAATTTCGACTATGGGGATGGTTACAAGCATTCGGCCATGGAAGGAAAATGAAGGAAGGATGTGTTTGAATGGTAAATAAAATGGAGAGGAAAAGAGAATAGGGAGAAGAGAAAAGAAAATGGAGATGAGAGGTTTGTATATCGGTTCTCAAGGATGGAAGATGAATCAAGAAGAAACTTTGAGACCAAAATGCATTCGGCAATGAAGAGGAAAAAGAGAAGAAAAGATATGGTCCTTGATGGTTATGTGGTTTCGTTCACAAAGAGAAGAAAAAGGTTTGGAGAGAATGAACAACCTAGGACCGAAATGGTCAAAAGAAATGGCAAAAAGAAACAATTGCTTACTCAAAGTTTATGGCACATTCGGCTAGGGAGAGGAAAATTAGAGAGAAAAAATTTGATAAAAGCACCAAATGACCAAATGGAAAATGTGCTCATCAAGCACCTAATCCTACCAAACTAATACCAAAAACCGGCCATCCCCCCTAGCCCCCTATGCCGTCCACATTCATGGTCAAAAAGGCCATTCAAAAGTTTCCAAAACACCTTCCCTTATTTCAAGCCTTTTGTCCCCCTTTCATACCAAAACCTTTTGATTCCTTACCTTAAGTTAACACTTGCCTTTTTCCCTTAGTCTACTTTCCATAAAAGAGTTAGTCCAACCTTACCATAAGTAAGGCTTGACCGATACATGCCATAGAGGTGCAAAAATAAAAGTCACCAAAATGCTATCCATGGATTCGAACCTCTCCCCTCAAGCAATCACTCATGCGCCAACACCACCTTGCTACTAGCTCATCTTATGCTAGTTTTTTACACTTAAATTACCTTAAGCATTAGGATCACTTGTTCCACTTCAATAAAATTCTCATTACTAAAAATTATTCTACTTCCAAATAATTCCGTGCCTTCTCAAGGCTATATTAAACACATAAAATTTAATCATTCACAAGCTAAGCACCAAAAACATGCATCATATTGATACTCATATTTTTAGTATGTTACACAACAACTATGTCGAAATAAAAAACTAGTTACCTTAATTACACTTACGCTTCACGATTTGTAGGTTTCGAATGGCCAATCGATCAAGAACGTTTTTCCCTAATTGAAATGGGTTTAAAAGCTGATTATAAGGGTTCAGGAAATCAAATTAATGCTGAAAAAATATAGGCAAGAACCAAGAAACAAAACAACTGCTTTTCTTGGCCATAGGTACACGCACCACAACTCGCGATGGCCAAAATTGGGGCTGAATTTTAAAATGGTTTGAGATTTCATTAAAATCTAAAAAAATAACTTTGAAATAATTTAAAATCCAAAAATTTCAGATCTGTAAATTTAGGTTTTTAATGGACAAGATTAATTAATAAATTGAAGAGAGAAGAGACCTTACCCAAGCTAGTCGAGAGAAACGACAATGACACTTTCTTGGCAATGTTCGGGATCAGTCTTGGAGTTCAACATTTCATATTTTTGACTAATTTTAATGAGGAAAAATGACATCAATATGGTGGAGAATATGTTAACAAATATAATGGCAAAAAGGAAAAGAAAAAAAGAAAAGAAAGAGAAGGTAAAACTAGGTGTAGACGATGACAACAATAGAGGAAATGAAAGAAAAAAATTAAAATCAAAGAGAAGGAAAGGAGGAGAGGAATGGCTAGGGCAATGAGGACGAGGATTAAAGGCTGATTATTAGTAAAAATATAATATTTATACCTAGGTTAACAAGGGGTTTTTGTCAAAAAAATTAAATCATGTGCATGGGAATGGAATTGAAGTTAGGACCTAAGGATAAATTCACTAATGTTTAATCATCAAACCAATAACTCAATCTTGATATAATTTTGAATATTTATTTAAAAAAAAAAGGACATGTCACAAACTAAGTTTTAAGGAAAAATTTGCAAAATAATAAAAATGGTGAGAGAGAAGAGATTTAAAATTGGGTTTCAAGAAACATTTCACTAACAGTTAACCAACAAACCAATACCTCACTTATTTCCTAAAAATGCATAGATAACCTCAGAAATTAAGGCATCACCACTCTCTCTTGATTCACAAACTCGATTCTACTAAACCCTAATTTTTGGGATGTTACACAGCCTGTCATACGGTCGTGTGACGCTGAGCAGTTTTGAAAATAGCCCATGTTTTTGGGTTTTTTCGAGTTTCAGTCAAGTTTTTTGGGTTAGTTCACACACCTGATGAAAAATTTTATTAACCACACAATTAGGGAACTCACGAATCCTACAATAATCATAAAATTGCATCGATTAAACATAAAAAATCCATTCATGATAATATCCATTTGTTAAAAAATTGAGTCCCTAAAGCAATGTTCGAGCACTTCTCCGAAATAGTGTTAAAAATAGTATCTACTCTACTGAAGGATTTTGATTCTCACACCCTTCATCTAATCAAGAACCACGAAATTACTAATCACAACATAGAACCAAAAATAATACTAACAAAACCCCACCTTGTTCAAAGAACAAACCAAAAAGAAATAGGATATCAAAAAAAGTAATTCGATAACCTTACACTACGTACAAGTACAATCCAAAAGCAAATATCCTGAACGGTCGCCAAAAGAAGAATGGACAGCAGCAAGTAACAGTTAAAAATAAAAGAAAAAGAAAGAAATTCAAAGTAGAGAAAGAAAAGGAGAAGAGAATAGATAAAAAACAAAAGAAAGAAAAGAAACGTGAAGGGAATGAGGGCTTCTCAATCTTCTTTACAGTTAAGGAATAAAAAAATTAACGGGGATTATGAATCTCGGTACCTCGATAATGTATCCTCGAGCATATCTTTTAGGTGTACCAAAGATCCATCGACTAATTGTAGTATTATCTATGTGTTTTTTAGCTCCCCGAATCCGAGTTTCAGATAAATCGACAGGGGTATTAAATTTATACTAGCTCCTAAATTGCAAAGGGCTTTGCTACAATATTGATCCTCTATCTCTATTAAAATTGTAAAACTACCCAGATCTTTTAATTTTGGGGATATTTTTGTTATGTTATGAGTCGAGATTACTGTGTTAGGAACTGATTTGACTACCTTTTTGATAGGTTCATGGTGCGCGGCTTCTTCTTTTTCTGTGAAACCATCAACCTTTTCAAGAACTTCCACCTCTTTATGGATGGGATTGCCCATCGGCTTCAATGCTTTGCCCGACCGTAATGCGATTTCCTTTACTTGCTCTTTCCCATCTCTTCGAGGGTTATTCTCCATTTTTCTTGGGGTACTCTAGCCATTTTATTTTTAAAACATCAACATTAACTTGTTCATTTGGTATTTGAGTCGTCCACATGTAGTTTGGAGTTTTCAAATGTTCGTCTTCATTGTTTACATCTCCCCCTCTAGTTGGTCGAATCTTTGACCACATGTGGCATGGTCGTTTCCCACAGATCATTGTTGTAATCGCAGAGGTTGATAATGAGAATATTGTTGGGTTTGCGCTTGATTTGCTCATCCTTAGCTACCTCCCTATTTGAGGTTTGAATGATCCTTCTAACCGGGTTTGTAGGTATTTGAATAGAGATCTCGATCCCTATTACTTACATAGTTTGTTTCCTCCGGTTGGTTCTCATAATATGGCTCCACTCTTGTCAGCTTGGTTGGCGTCTCCAAACAATTAAGCTTCTCTAAAATTTGTTAGAATCGATGATTGTAGTTTTCTTCATTCACTACTTTCACCGTTGGAGGATTCGATTTGTACAAAAACCTCTCATTGGGCCACATGTACAAATTCATGGCCATGTCTTCTATGATTTTATAGGCCCTTTCGTATGTATGGAACATGAGAGATCCGTTGAATGCTCTGTCTAAGCTTGATTTAATGTGTTCTTCAAAATCGCTGTAACATATTTGTATTTAGAGCCACACTTACAGTTCATGGTGTGGGAATTTTCTCAATATTGTCTTGAAACGCTCTTACGCCTCATACAGGGACTCACCTTCATATTGTTTGAAATTTGTACTTTCCTGCTGGAGTTGAATAGTTCGACTAATTAGGAAAAAATTATAGAGAAATTTTTTCGCTAAATCATTCCATGTGGTGATGGAACCTGATTCTAGTGACTTTAACTAATCAGTCGCATTGTCCCATAAGGAGAACGGGAATAACCAAAGACACACGGCTTCATCTGATACCCCGTTGTACTTGAATGTGTCGCATAGTTGAAGGATCCGCTTTAAGTACTGATTCGAGTCTTCAACCATGTTCTCTTTGAATTGTAGTGTGTTTTGGATCAATTGGATCGTGGTCGTCTTTATCTTAAAATTATTTGCATTAATTGTCGACCGCCCAATGCTTCATCTCACCCCGTTTAGTGTAGGTAGGGCGTACTTATACAACGTCTGTTGAGCCATTGAGACTTCTTCTCGATTATTTCCTTGTTTCTCTTGTGGCTCCTCAAATAACGGATTGTCCCGAGGTAAATTAATTATTGCGTGTGGATCGTTATTCATCACTTGACGGTTGCGCCTGAGTAATTGCTTCAAATTTGGATGTGGTTCAATTGGATTGTAGAGCTTCAGGTCATAAACGACCTAAAATAAAATAAAAATAAATAAACAAAAATTAATATAGTATCTATGGGTCTTAACGTTCTTACTTGTCTTATTAATTGTAAAAAATTATTTTCAAAATTTATTACTGAAACCTCACTGGCAACGACGACAACAACTTGACCGCCTATAAGCGTGTTATCGTTTATAGTTAAAATATAACACCCTAAATATGAGAATTGAGAACGGCGGTGTCTACAAGTGCATAGGTCAAATTGTAATATAGTTTAGTACAACGAATGTAACATCCTTAAATCGGGGTCTCTGCATTTTGCATGTGTTTGCATGTGAAGGTATGTCTGCTGTGTTTGTTTGATATGTTTTAGGGTCTAGGCATGACCCTGGTTTAGGCCTGGGTTAGGGCTTAAAATTTTGTTTTGGGTATTTAAGAAGAAGGAGCTAGGAGAATAAGGGGTTAAAAGAATTTATGTGAGGTTTTAGAGACAAGAGATGCCTTGGTAAAGTGGCAAGAATGCGCCACTTAAGGCTTGGAGGAGGTGACGCCACAGGGAGCAAGGAGGACCTTGGTTCGAGCTGCAAAAATCCCCCTTTGTGTCTTTATTTTTGATGCCACAAGCAAGGAGTGGAGTGCTCAGGATGGACTTTGGAAGATAAGGATGGAAGGGGTCAAACAGATTTGAATTGATGGAGGGGAGGAAATTTAGGAGTTTGAATATTTTCAAACTCATTTAAAGGGAGTTGGCCGAATTTGAACTCTGGGGAAGGGGGTGTTCAGCCGAATTTGGTAAGGTGATTTGGGGGAAGTGTGCAATCGGTTTTGGAGTAAAGTTTGGGGGTGTGCCGAATTTGAGTGGCTTGGGGGTGAATTTCGGCATTTTGGTGTGGTTTCGTTTGTTTCTCGGGTGAGTCTTCTTATTCTTATTTAGGGTCAAACTGAAGTTTCTTTTGCACTATTTTCTTTTCTACATTCGGCAATTAGGGAGGGGAAGTGCTTGGCCGAATCATTGTTGTTAGAGGTCGTAGAGTACCGGGCAGAGGTGCAGGTGGTACAGAGGCGAGACAGCCTGGGTTGGTCTACGCAGCGAGGCGTCGAGAGGAGGGTGACGCACCGAACGTTATAACTGGTACATTCTTAATTTTTGGAGTACCTTATAATGCTTTAATAGATATTGGTTCGACGCACTCGCATGTTGCTAGTAGCATAGTGGAAACCATGAACTTAGATTCTGAGATTACTTCTAGGAAGATGACAGTGATAAGCCCTCTAGGTCACTCTGTAGAAGTAAGTAAACTGTATAGGGATGTACCCCTAGAACTTCAAGGGGTCGTGTTTTTGGCTGACTTGATGGAACTGCTGTTTGGGGTGTTCGATCTGATTCTGGGGATGGATTGGTTAGTAAAGTATCAAGCTAGTTTGGATTGCGCAGCTAAGCGCATGGTGTTGAAAACCATGGAAGGTGAAGAGGTGGTGATGATAGGTAATAGGAGAGATTACTTATCTAATGTTGTCTCTGCACTGAAGGCTGAGAAAATGGTCAGGAAGGGTTGTGAAGCATTTATGGTGCATGTCTGTGCTTTGGAAGCTAAGGATGCAGCTGTAGGGAATGTCCAAACCGTAGGGGAATTTGCTGATGTTTTTCTAGAGGAACTCCCAGGTCTACCTCCTGACCGCAAGGTTGAGTTCGGTATAAACTTGTTACCCGGAACTGCGCCAGTATCTATTGCTCCATATAGGATGGCGCCGAAAGAATTGGTGGAGTTGAAGGCTCAGATTCAGGAATTGTTGGATAGAGGCTTTATTCGACCAAGTGTATCGCCTTGGGGAGCTCCAATGCTTTTTGTTAAGAAGAAGGATGGAACAATGCGGATGTGTATAGACTACCGCCAGCTGAACAAGTTGACAATAAAGAACAAGTATCCGTTGCCTAGAATAGACAACTTGTTTGATCAACTCAAGAGTGCATCAGTTTTCTCTAAGATCGACCTTAGGTCGGGGTATCATCAGCTCAAGATGAAGGAGGCTGATATTCATAAGACGGCATTTCGTACTCGGTATGGGCACTATGAGTTCCTGGTAATGCCTTTTGGTTTAACCAACGCACCGGCAGCATTCATGGACATGATAAATCAGGTGTTTCAGCCGTATCTAGATCGATTTTTTGTAGTGTTTATAGACAACATTTTGGTGTACTCGAAATCTGAGGAGGAACATGTCGCGCATCTTCGAGTGGTTCTACAGATTCTGAGGGAAAAGCAATTGTACGCCAAGTTTAGTAAGTGTGAGTTCTAGCTTAAGGAAGTAACTTTATTGGGTCATGTAGTATCAGCTGAGGGGATTAGGGTGGATCCCCGAAAGATCGAGGCAGTGTTGGATTGGAAACCACCTAAGTCAGTTGCGGAGATTCGAAGTTTTTTGGGTTTGGCAGGATACTACAGGAGGTTCGTGGAATGTTTTTCTTTGATCGCAGTGCCATTGACTAAGTTATTGAGGAAAGGGGTTCCATTTGTGTGGACTGAGAAACAACAAGAGAGTTTGGACAAGTTGAAGAAGATTCTGACTGAAGCTCCAGTTTTGATTCAGCCTGAGGCAGGAAAGGAGTTCACAGTCTATTGTGATGCATCACATATGGGCTTAGGGTCTGTGCTGATACAAGATGGAAAAGTGGTAGCGTATGCATCTCGGTAGTTGAGGCCTTATGAAGGCAACTATCCGACACATGACTTGGAGTTGGCTGCAGTGGTTTTTACCTTGAAGATTTGGAGGCATTACTTGTATGGGGAAAATTGATAGTCTACACGGATCATAAGAGTCTAAAGTATCTCTTGACTCAGAAAGACTTAAATTTGAGGCAGCGAAGGTGGATCGAATTGTTGAAGGACTACGACTGCTCGATTGAGTACCATCCGGGTAAGGCTAACGTAGTAGCTGGTGCATTGAGCCGTAAAGTGGTAGCGGACTTGCGAGTGATGTTTGCTCACCTTAGCCTTTATGATGATGGGAGTCTTTTGGCGGAATTGCAGGTTAAGCCATCTTGGATTGATCAGGTTAAGGAGAGGCAGCTGACAGATGAGGTTTTGAGTGCTCGGAGGTTACAAGTGCAGAATGGTGAATCTGAGGGTTACAACTTGGATAGTGAGGGAGTACTGTGTTTTCAAGGGAAGGTATGTATGCCTAAGGACGTCGAGTTGAGACAGCGGATTCTTCAGGAAGCTCATAGCAGTCCATACGCTATGCATCCTGGAGGCAGTAAGATGTATCGTGATTTGAGGGAACCGTTCTGGTGGCCAGGCCTTAAGCGGGAAGTAACTGAGTTTGTGGGCAAGTGTCTGATATGCCAGCAAGTTAAAGTTAAGCATCAGTTACCGTCAGAACTGTTGCAGTCGGTAAAGATCCCGCAGTGGAAATGGGAAAGGATTACGATGGATTTCGTCAGTGGGCTTCCCCTTACGCCCAGTAGGAAGGACTCGGTTTGGGTGATAGTGGACCGGTTGACTAAGTTAGCTCATTTCATACCGGTAAGAGTGAATTATTCACTTCAAAAATTAGCCAAGTTGTATGTGGCAGAGATAGTACGGTTGCATGGAGTGCCTGTGTCAATCATTTCGGATAGGGATCCCAGGTTCACGTCGAGGTTCTGGAAAGCTTTGCATCAGGCCTTGGGTACAAGGTTGGATTTTAGCACGGCTTTTCATCCACAGTCTGATGGACAGTCTGAAAGGGTAATTCAGATTTTGGAAAATATGTTAAGGGGCTGTGTTCTGGATTCAGTGGTAGTTGGGAGGAGTACTTACCTTTGGAAGAGTTCGCTTATAACAATAGTTATCAAGCGAGTATTTAGATGGCACCATATGAGGCACTATATGGGCAGAAACGTCGTACTCCTACGTGTTGGACTGAACTGGGTGAACGACGGTTGTTGGGTCCGGAGTTGGTAGCAGAAACAGAGGATGTGATGCGGCAGCAATACCTTTAACTCTTCTGACCAAGTAATTTTGAGGCCGAAATTATTTTAAGGGGGTAGAACTGTAACATCCTTAAATCAGGGTCTCTGCATTTTGCATGTGTTTGCATGTGAAGGTATGTCTGTTGTGTTTGTTTGATATGTTTTAGGGTCTAGGCATGACCCTGGGTTAGGCCTGGGTTAGGGCTTAAAATTTTGTTTTGGGTATTTAAGAAGAAGGACTAGGAGAATAAGGGGTTAAAAGAATTTATGTGAGGTTTTAGACACAAGAGATGCCTTGGTAAAGTGGCAAGAAGGCGCCACTTAAGGCTTGGAGGAGGTGACGCCACAGGGAGCAAGGAGGACCTTGGTTCGAGCTGCAGAAATCCCCTTTTGTGTCTTTATTTTTGACGCCACAAGCAAGGAGTGGAGTGCTCAGGATGGACTCTGAAAGATAAGGATGGAAGGGGTCAAACATATTTGAATTGATGGAGGGGAGGAAATTTAGGAGTTTGAATATTTTCAAACTCATTTGAAGGGAGTTGGCCGAATTTGAACTCTAGGGAAGGGGGTGTTTAGCCGAATTTGGTAAGGTGATTTGGGGGAAGTGTGCAATCGGTTTTGGAGTAAAGTTTGGGGGTGTGCTGAATTTGAGTGGCTTGAGGGTAAATTTCGACATTTTGGTGTGGGTTCGTTTGCTTCTCGGGTGAGTCTTCTTATTCTTGTTTAGGGTCAAATTGAAGTTTCTTTTGCACTAGTTTCTTTTCTACATTCGGCAATTTGGGGGGGGGGAAGTGCTTGGCCGAATCATTGTTGTTATTTCTTGAAAGAGCCGAAACTTGCTTGCATCTTCTCTTCTTCTTTTTGCTCAAAGCCGAAACTCAAATAGCCAACCTTTCTCTTTTCTTTTTGATTCTCTTTGGTTATCCTATATTACCGAAACCCTTCTTTCTATTTCATTCATCTTCTCTATCTCTTCTATCTTGGAAGCCGAAAGCCTCATTTGTTCTCTTTTGTTTCCATCAAGTGCTTTGGCCGAATGCTTGGCTCTTAAACCCCTCTTTCCTTGTGTTTTCTCCTTTGCCGAACCCTTCTTCTTCACTGCATTATTCTTCTTCTTCTATTATTATTATTTGGTTCAAAAAGCCAAAACCTGGTTGTTCTCTTCTTGACCGAATGCTCCTAGTGATTTCCCTTTCTCTTCTCAAGTGATCTAGCCTTCGTTGAAGTGCTGAAATCAAGTTCTCATCTTTCTAGTCATAGCCGAATCTTTTGGGTAAGTGATTTCTCTTCTATGTTTCCCTCTAGCATAGATCTATATTCTAAACATTGTTTCGTTTCATGTTGATAGCCGAAACTCCTAACACCAATAGGGGGTGCCGATCCTTGGTGTTTAGAAGCCGAATCCGTCATTAAGGTAAGGTGGTGACAGACTCTTTTGGTGGTCGATCTAGGTAAGGGGTTTAACATCTCAATACCTGTTTCTTAGTCGTTCAAAAGCCGAAGGCTAACCATTTGTGTGTATTAAGGTTTAGCCGATTACAAGGGAGATCATCACGTGGTTTCGGGATTTGGTTGGAAACCAAATCGGCTTAAAGTAAGTGCTACATTTGGGCGGCATATCCTTCGGGATTCTATTCGTGCCGAATAGGCTTTTTAGTTACTAACAAGTTTTGGCCGATTGTAGAAAGGGGGAAACAACATTTCGAGATTTTGCTAAGATCATATAGCTTCGGGATTTTTGCTTAGATCTACGTTTAGTCAGGTGTGTAAACGCTAACACACTTTATTAGTATAATATGTTTATTATGTTACCATTATAACTATTGAATCAGTGATTTTGCCTTGTGGGCATAAGCATGGACTCCGGGTAAGTCCTCTGTTATGTGGTTTTCATATACATCACCATGGTACTGTTAAATGCTATGTTATATGTTATTTGCATGATCATTCGACACTATGACACGTATGTTATGAACATGATGATGGGTTTGATGAGAGGAGGGGGATGATTTATTTGGACTGTCACCAGTGGTTTTGACCACAAGATGGGTTGGCCCCATCATTTGATTTGTGACTACGGTCACCAGTGGTTTTGACCACATTATTATTATGATCTGTGACTAGTCCCAGTGGTTTTGACCACACGACTGATATTTGTGACTATGGTCACCAGTGGTTTTGACCACATATGGATATTGTGACTCGTCCCAGTGGTTTGGTACCACAGTGGGTTGGCCCCACATGATATATTATGGGATTGTCATCCAGGGTTTGTGCACAAGAGAGGTTGGCCCCACATCATGGGTTTTGAGATCCGTGACCAAAGTGGTTTTGACCACACCGATATATGATATTGTGACTTCGGTCACCAGTGGTTTTGACCACCAGTGGTTTTGACCACACGGGGTAGATAAAGGAGATCGGATGGTTAGGTTATGGATTGCATGATTTGCATGTTTTACTGATGATCTGTGTAAGTGCTTAAACTATCGGGTTGGGGATTTATACCCTTTTCCTTTATATTTTGCAGATGAGGCATAGATCGCGGATATGGAGCCGGGGAGGACTCGAGGTGGCCATGCATGTTAGATTTGGGTTTTGACTATAAACTATTTTCCCGGTTTTATTTATTTTCTTTAAATTTGGGTTTGGTTTTGTAATAAGGTCGCTAGTTATTATTTGGGTTTTAATTACTTGATTTTATGGTACTTATTTTATGCATGTGGTTAACAAATTGATATTGCTAAGTAATCGGGATTTAATCAATGGTTTTCAAAATTTTACTCAATGTCGGGTTTTCAAACGTTACCATCGGGTAACAAAGTTCACAAGATAATAAAGATAACTTGGATGTTTTACAACTTTAATTTTCAAACAACTTCAAATGCAAATGGTTTTAAACTTAACTATGTTCGACTCACTCAGCTTTTAACAAGTATAGTATGTTTCCTAAAATCTGTAACAACAAGTGGATTTCCAAACATGAGTTTTAAAATGACAACAACACGACTTTTAACATCGTTTTTCTAAAACCTTAAACAATCATAGAGTCTTACTTAGAAAGTATTCGGCAGCTTGTGTTTTCAAAAATGTTTTCACTCCGTAGCATGCCAGATTCGGTCGTAGTGTGTTGACCGGGTTTGGGGTGTTACAACGAAATACATTAGAAGTATTCCAAGGATCGTACCCAAAAGAGGATGGAATAAACTATGAAAACCTTTTTACAATTAATAATGCTAAATAGTATTAATTAATTCCTATAATACGATGAACCATAAAATAGATTGATAAGATAAAAATAAATAAATATAAAAAATAAACAAACAATAAAAATCAATAAACCAATCAGGAAGATTAACTCGCTTCCGGGTTCGTAACTAATTTCAAGTTAGGGTTTATGGTGGATTAGCTGTCGATTAACCAATTATTACCTCTCGACCTCTAATTAACTAGTCAATTGGTTGATTCTCATGTCGAAAACATTTTTTAAGTTTTTATAAAAACGGAGGTCGACTTTAAAAACGAAAATGGAGTCGCCACCAATCTTTTTTTGAGGTGTGATCGGGTCACCTTGAAATTAATCATTTAAAAAAAAAACATTTTGATTTATTAAAACAATGATTTTGGTCTACGAAATTTGAGAAAACGGGTTCGGGAGTTAGTTACGCACGAGGAAAGATTAGCACCCTTGTAACGCCTAAAAACTGATACCTAATTGATTAATTAATGTCCTAATGTCAAAAATTTGAAAAGATTTTAAAACACGATCCTTTTGATTTTTAAAACTTATGTCCTTTAATTTTAAATGGACATTCAATTATTTGGATTTTTAAAGAAAAATCGAAACTCAGCAAGTTAGAGCATGATCTTTCAAATCTTCCAAACACCGAATATCCTTTGCTTTTTAGAAATCCTTGCCTCGAGATGACAAAACGTCGTATCCAATGAGTTAGGACACAACATCTCAAATTCCCGAGAATAGATTTTTATTTAAAAATTCATATGCTTTAATTTCAAAAACGGTACTCAATCATTTGGACTTAATGGGAAAAATTGAAACCCAGTAAGTTAGGGCACGATTTTCTCAAAACTCCCAAATATCGAATATTGCCTTATTTTTAAATTTAAAAAAATCATGGATTTTGAAATATAAAGGTATATTTGGCCACATCAATAAATAAATATTAATGATTTTTTAAAAAAATAACAAATCTAAGAAAAAAAAACAAAAAAAAAAAAAACAAAATGTACCAAGCTTTCAAATAATAATGGACGATGTTAAAACAAATAATGTTAAAAAAAAAGATTTTGAAATTGAAAATAAAAAGCAATTTAAAAATAAATTCATGTATAAAAATTTTAAAGTAGGTAATATATGTAAAAGTTTGAAATAAATCCAAAAAAAAAGATAAAAATAAATAATATATGAAATAGTAATATATAAATGAATTTTAAAATAAATATTATATAAGAAGTAAGTTTAAATAAGTAATATATAAAACAATATATATATCAATCTAAATAAATAATATACAAAATGACTTAAAGAAAATGATATGTGACAAATCCTAAAAGGATACGTATAAGTTTAAAATAAATAATATACGAAAACTTAAAATAGATAATATAAAACAGTTTAAAATGATATAAAATAAAACCACTTTAAAATAATCGTTACATAAAACAATAAGAAAAATAAATGATATATAAGATAATTTAAAGTAATAATATAAAAAAACTTAATCAAAATAAAACTATTTAAAATAAGTAGTATCAAAAATAATAAAATAAAATAGCTCGAAATAAATACCACATAAAAATTTGGAATAAATAAATAAAATACAAGTTTGCAAAAGTGTGAAAATAAAATAAATCTATATACAGAAATAATAAATAAACGAATAAAATAAAAAGAATAATTAATAGTTAAATAATTAAATGGATAAATAAAAAAAGGTTGAAAAAACGAAGATGAATGAAGAATAAAATAAGAACAAACCACAGAAAATAAGAACGCAAAAGAGAAAGAAATTTGAGTGAATGCTCTCAAGAATTTTTATTACTCCAAACTCAAGTGTGTTTTACAATGAAGGAAGAGGCCTCTATTCATAGTTGAGCCTCCCCAAATCCAATGGTACAGATCAATTACATCAACGGCTAAGATTAAAAGGTATCTAAAAATTAAATCTCTAAGATTACAAAATCACATCTTCTAAGATTGCATACCATATATTCTAAGATTGCATAACATATCTAGGATTTGCATATCATAACTAAGATTGCATACCATATCTTCTAGGATTGTATATCATATCTAAGATTGCATATCCTTGAAGATTGTGTTCCCATATACGTCAAGCTTGTAGATGGACCTTCAATCTTTTCAAGTAATGGGCCATTCCGGTCGGGCCAAATGTTATATTTTGGACTGGACTTGGACTTTGTTTTATTAATTTGGGTTTATTATTTTTTGTATGGGCCCAGTCTAAATTGGCCTATTACAGTTGCCCCTCTTTTCTCATTTTCGTGTAAGGAGAATGAAGTAAAGACTATAAAAGGACCAATTTTGCCCGGTCTTGCCGAGCCTTAACTTCTTGATCCTCATCTTCTTCAAGTACTCTCTAACCCAACTGTAACTTCAAGGAGATTGAATCTGTAGCTTTAATCTTATTCTATTGCAACTTTAGGGAGATAAGACCTGCTCTTGTAGATTTAATCCATCCTACTGTAACTTCAGGAAAATGAGACTAGTATCTTTGATCTTGCTTCACTACAATATTTAGGAAGAAAAGATCTACTATTTTCAGTCTTCTCCGCTACAAACTCAGGGAGGCAAGCTAATATCTTCGATCTACTTCCTACAACTTCAGGAAGATAAGATCTGCTGTCTTCAGTCTGCTCCACTGCAACTTCAGGGAGGTAGGCTAATATCTTCGATCTGCTTCCTGCAACTTCAGAAAGATAAGATCTGCTGTCTTCAGTTTGCTCTGCTGCAAACTTAGGGAGGCAGGCTAATATCTTCGATCTGCTTCCTGCAACTTCAGGATGATAAGATTTGCTATCTTCAGTCTGCTCCGCTGCAACTTCAGGGACGCAGGCTAATATCTTCGATCTGCTTCCTGCAGCTTTAGGAAGATAAGATCCGCTGTCTTCAATCTGCTCCGCTACAAATTCAGGGAGGTAGGCTAATATCTTCGATCCACTTCGCTATAAACTCAAGAAGACAAGATCTGCTATTTTCGGTCTGCTCCATTGCGAACTCAGGGATGCCAGACTTGTATCTTCGATCCGCTTGCTATCTTCAGTTTGCTCTACTGTAAACTCAGGAATACCAGGTTGATATCTTCGATCTGCTTCACTGCAATATCAGGAAGACAAGATCTGTTATCTTCAATCTGCTCCACTGCAAACTCAGGGATGCCAGACTGGTATCTTTGATCCGCTTCACTGCAATCTCAGGAAGACAAGATCTGCTATCTTCAATCTGTTCCACTGCAAACTCAGGGATGCCAGATTGATGTTTTTGATCCGCTTCACTGTAACTTCAGGAATGCCAGATCTGTTATTTTAATCTGCTCCACTACAAACTCAGGGAGACAAGATCTGATGTCTTTGATCTGCTTCACTGCAACTTCAGGAATGCCAGATCTGTTATTTTTAGTCTGCTCCATTGCAAACTCAGGGAGACCAGACTAATATCTTCAATCTACCTTACTACATTGTCCTCTAGAGGACATAACTTGTAGAATGGGTATATGCTTATGCCTAATAATTAGGATGCCTTGATCGAAATGAGTCAAATTCTCTTATTTAGACATGCTATATGAATGCAAAAATGTTATGAGAATGATTCCTATTTCAGGTGTCATCACTCATTTATTCGTCAAGGTTTCATCTTCGTTCCTCACGAAACATCAATCATATTTTGCTCAAATAATTTGCCCTATGGTAATTCTGAGTCCACTCCACTTGAACCTTGGGACATAAAGTTCGTACCTTCCACTGTAACTTCAGGGGAATAACATTTGGTTTATTCCATCAAATCTGTTACCACTCAGAGGTATAGAATTTGTATCATCTTTAATCAATTTGATCTGTTACACAATTCCCTGGGTGTAATGACCAGATGTATGTGTCTGAAATTTGCCTGAATGCAAGGTATCATTTTTCTTTTCCCGAGAATGATCACCTTTTACACTTGGGTTGGCATTGCTCGTCATTTGTCGAGATGGTATCACTGACAAAATGTCTTATCCAATAAATATCCGAAGAGAATCATCTTTCAATGTTTCCAACCCTTAAGCTTGGTGAGTTCTAAACAATAGTCCTGTTTCAGATTCTCGTATTATTTAGAAACTTCTAGAGTAATATACGAAACTCCTTTTATAAAAGTATTATCAGTCCATTAATCATTATTTCAATATAAAATGCTTGAAAAAAAATCACAACAATGGACAAGAAGGAAATTAATTAGGAGCATAGCTCGAAATAGCTAATCAAAGATAGCCAAGGCAAGAAAAGGAAATTGATTAGGGTGTATCTTGAAAAGAATAAGGTAATCAAAGATAGCACATTCAAAAATGGGTAAAATGGGAAACTAGATGCCCTAGATATCGCAGCCTGAGCTTCTCTGTACAAACTTCTTGAGGGCCATTTTGAGCTCAATATGTGTTTAAGGGATCCGGAGTACTTTGTTGATGCCCGAAGACGTGGCATGTTTTTTTCATTGTTAATTCAGGTATAGCAAGACTACCATATGCCCCACTTTTGATCAAACTTTGAGCTGCCCTTTTCGGGTTTTCAACTCAAAACCCTCTTGGTCTCAAGGCGCCCTTTGCGGGTTTTCACCTTGGCCTCTCCATTTTTCTTTTTCTTTTTTTTCTTTTTTTTTATTTTTTTAAGGTCTCAAAGCGCCCTTTGCGGGTTTTCACCTTGGCCTTTCATCTTTTTAGGTATCTCTAGACTGAATCTGAATTTACAGGATTGGATAAGTTTATCTCAGTCAAAATCAGTACTCCTTCAGAGAAAGCCTTCTTTACCACATAAGGTCCTTTCCCGCTTGGCATTCAAATCCTTTTGTATAGAAAGGATCTTCCTCAATACCAGGTCCCCATCATAAAATTCCTTTGGGTGAACCTTTTTCGTCATAAATCAGCATCATCCATTTTTGGTACATTTGACTATGATGGGTACTTTCAACCCTTTTCTTCAGCCAAGTTCACTAGAGGCATTCTACTTCATCCAATTCCTAACTTAATTAAAACTTGGAGAAAAAGAATCTCAATTTCCATGGGCAGAACCACCTCTATTCCATAAACCGATGGGAAAGATGTTGCCCCAGTGAAGGTTCTGGCCGATGTTTGATAAGACATAGGGTAAATGGTAACTTTTTTATCCCAATCTTTACAAGTCTTGGTCATCTTTCCCATGATCCTTGTTTTGTTGTTTTTGTTTTTTTTTTTTGCTGCCTTTACTACACTATGATATGGTGTCTGATCTTTGAACAAACTTGCAAACTTTTGACATTGTCCTTTTTAGCACTCTTTGTCGGCACCTGATTTTTTTTTTAAAAAATTTGATGACTATCGACTTTGTAACAGTGGCATATAAAGCTACTTCCACCCTCTTAGTGAAGTAAACGACGATCACGAAGATGAATCGATGTCGACTAGAAGCTTTTGATGAGATCGACCCCATAATATCCATGCCTCACAAATAGAAAATATGTGAAGAAATAAAGGAGACACATAAGTCGTGTCTTCCTCAATTTGGCATTTACGGCATAACTAAAGCAATCTCCTTTTGATGGTGGACCAATAGTACCCGAACCTTACGTTAGCCTGGCTATTGTAGAACCATTATCATGTTCTTTAAACACCCTTATGGACCTCTTTTAAGATTTTCCCAAGCGTGTCTTGATATGATCATGCGAAAACATCTTTGAATTCTTGAAAATAACTCAATGATGTCTTGCCTTATTTTTATGGTGAGCTGGGCTTCGATCTTCACCCCTTTCCTAGGCTTGCAATGTCCCTATGTAAGGTAGGATTTGTTTTTCATCATGTTCTACCATCCTTAACAAATCAGAAGATAGGTCACAATCTCTGTCATCTTTAAAATCCTGAGATCTCTCTAGACACATATATCACTCAAAAAGAGATTTTGAGTCAGTAGTAGCGTCACTCATGAAGTTGATATCTGGGAACCTATTGTAGGTACGAAGGCCGATTCCAAAGAATAAATGATTCTAAGGATGATTATTTATATGGTGTGATCATGAATGAAGAATAAAAGAATATCTAAAAAAAAAGTCTAAAGAACAAAAGAATCTATACATGGAAAGAATAAAAGAATATTTGTTCAAAAAGATGCATTTTATTGAAATAAAAATTTTGGACACAATCCTATTTCACAAAAGGATTCTTATTGCCTCTAGGCTTAACGTAATAAGTGTGTTTTGAATATTACTCTAAATTAGCTCTAAAAATACAAGGATCTCTTCCACAGGCCCATTGTCTAAAACACTCTCAAGTATACAAGGGTTTGGAAAATTTTATTCCTCTATTCCCTCTTCGGATATGTCATTAATGTTCAGATCCCCCGATATTCTTTCTAGGCTTTTAACTTCTTCAAAGAATCACAAACCTTTTGCCTCCTCCTTCAGTTATCGCATTTACTGCCCTATCAGAGTGATTAGGTTCTAGTGAATTGTCAAACTTCACAATTCCCATTTTAATAAACCTTTCGACCAACTTTTTAAACGTAGTGCAGTTTTTGATTGAATGTCCCATTGTTCCCGCATGGTACTCGCATTGGGAATTCGCATCATACCATTTTGGGAATGGAAGTTGCATGGGGTTTGAGTAGAACGGAGACACCACATGCGCATCAAACAAATTCTAATACAACTCATTGTATGTCATTGGGATGGGTGTGAACTGGAGCCTTTCTGCATTTGGCCTCGAGCTAGATTCCTGCTTTGAAGAACCTTGATAGGTAGTGGTTACAGCCCTCGGCTGGCCTACGGTGACCGATTTGGGATGCATGTTCAGGATACTCACTTCATTTTCCTTGTTTCTCAGGGCTAATCTTTTGGCTTTTTCCACGTGTCTATCATCCCACTCCTTACCGCATTTTCAATCATCTCACCAGACATTACTATATCTGAAAAGCTTATGGTGGCGCTTCCCAACATATGGCTAATGAATGGGGCTTTTAGAGTATTGATGAAAAGCATCGTGGTCTCCTTTTCTAAAAGCAACGGCTGAACTTGTAGGGCAACTTCCCTCCATCTTTGTGCATACTGCCTGAAACTTTCATTTATTTTTTTCTCAATGTTTTGTAAGGTGATTCTGTCAGGGGTCATGTCTTTCACATGACTGTATTGCTTCATAAATGCTTGCGCTAGGTCTCTCCAAGAATTAATCCTAGCACGGCTCAGTTGATTATACCACTTGGATGCTGCCCCCACCAAGCTATCTTGGAAACAATGAATCAACAGTTGATCGTTATTAACATACCTAGTCATCCGTCTATAGAACATGGTAATATGGGCTTCATGACAGCTAGTCCCATTGTACTTCTCAAATTCTGACATTTTGAACTTGTGAGGAAACACCAAATTTGGAACCAAGCTCAAGTCTTTAGCATCAATTCCATGGTGATTATCAGTGTTTTCCAAGGCCTTGAACTTTTCTTCTAACCATCTACAACAGTCCTTTAGCTGCCTTGGTAATTTAATTCTTGTTCCTTCCCTCTCCGCTATATCTAAATCAGGGATAACAGGATTAGTGGGGTTATCTCCTGGGTTAGATCCTGAGCCAACTTAGAAATTCATGGGCAACCTAGTATCAGCTTGACCTTGTTGAGGCCTGATTATAACAGATGGCCTTCGAGGATATGCTTCAGGTTGTGTTTGTGCATACGGTAGGGTAAAACCCAGAGGATAATCCTCATTATCTTCTCTAGCATTAGTCATGGGGCCTTTTCCCTTGTCGATTGCCCCATTCAGTAGCTGAGTCATTTGAGCCACCATATTCCTTTGGGCTTCCATCATTTGTTCCCTCATATCTTGTTGGATCTTTGCCAACTGCTCTTGTAGCTGGTCTTGCATGTCTCTCTGGAACTGTTTGAGTCTTTGATCCATATTTTTTGTCTTAGCGCGAGTACTGTAATGATGTTTAGTTTCAAGATTTTCTTTTTCTCTCTCTCTCTCTCTCTTCTTCTCTCTAATAATTTCAACTAATTAGGCTCTATCTATGGACTTAAATGTATATGATGTGATGTAATGCAAATGCATGAATGCAAGGAGGTATCAATTCAGATTCAACTTCATTTTAGAAAACTTTATTAGAAAAAAAAATCCTTTACATAAAACGGACTACAAATATGCTTTCGCCCTAAGGCCCAAAGTTTTGATTTTCCCAAACAACAAGGCTAACTCTTGACCACGATCTGACTGTAGCTCATACTTCACGCTCAATGTATCAGCCTGTACTGCCAAAGTCTGTAGGTGATCAGCTACCTCTTGAATCTGGACTATTACTTCACCCATGAGATAATCTCGATTTCTATCTTGGTCATGGGAATGGTGGAGCTCTTCCTTCCAACGCCCTTCTTTTGCTTCAAGAAGCTCAATCCAGAGTTCACAATTCTGCAATGCTGATTCTAATCTTTCAATTTTTCCCTTCATTTCCTCAATCTTGTTCAGACTTGACTTCAGCTCGTTTGCAGAATTACGGCTTCAATAGTGGTGAATAGACCGTCCCAATTCAGTCACTTTAGCCTTTAATCCACATTTCTCCTTTTGGCTCTCTGCCAAACTCCTTTCCAGGGCCTCGTTTCTCATCTACATCTTTAGGAACTTCCTTTCCCAATGGTCAGCTTTGGCCTTTTCCTCTTGAATCTCCTGTTGCCACTATTCCGAAGTCTTCCCCAATTCGACATTTTTCATTGATAGACGCAGCTTCTTATACTCTGTCTTTAGGCTGTCCAGGTCTTCCTCGACGTCTAACCTCAGATACTTTTCTCTTCTTCCAACTTTTCTATCCTCTTTCCAAGTTTTGAACTCATCTTTTCGAAATCTTGTTTTACAATCTCTAACTCTGATGGGACCACTTGCAAGCATTCTTCGCTTGACCGGGCGCCTTCTGAATTCAGCTCGGGGATGTTATCATTAATCCTTCTAATCCTCTATCCACTGTATTCTGGGATCGTCATGGGGCCTGCAGATAATCTCTTCATCCTACGAATCTGATTCCAAGAACCAGAAATCTCCTTAACCCTCTTCTTATAATTTTCCCTTCTGTATGAGAACTCACATTGAGCTAGCCCATATGTCGTTGGTACAAACTGTCTTAACTCATATTGCCTCAGTACTAGCAAAGAGGCATACCCAATGGCTCCCCAAATTCCAAGTAAAGGAACCCAGTCGAAACTCCCACACCGATAAAGGATTTCGTCAGGAATCATCCAAGAAGCCCTCCACTCGATGTCTTCCTCTTGAAGGTTTTGAAGGAGTGCCATCCAATTTTCCTCAGACACGTCTTCTCTCCTTGGTGTAGCCAATATCTCTTTCAACGGAGAGTAATTCTCGGAGAAAACTCGATAAGAAACTTTCTCCATCTTCTAGAAATGACTGTGGAACCAAGCCAACAACAACTGCGCATATCCAATGAACCTACCTTCACCCGTTCTCCGACATGCATTCAAAGACCTGAACGTCTTGGTAAGATCGCAGGCACAGGCGTGACCTCTTTGTCTAGTCGATCGAATAGATCAGTAACCGCTTCATCTACTTGTCTTAGAGCTTTAGGGAAAATTACCAAACCATAAATACTCAGGGAAAAGATGTCAATCTTCTTCTTTACATCTGGATGTGCTAGAATCAAGTCCCTCAAACTCACCCAAGGTATGCATTTTCCCTCACCTTTCTCTTAAATTCTAGCTGTAACCTATTGTTCACTCATCCCTGTGGTATTCATTAATTTCTTCACAAAAGTTGGAACATTAGCAGCCCTAGAATAAGCTTTATTGACTTGGATCCTTGAACAGCGAAGCAAGGTCGTATATTCCTCCACTGTGGGCACTAAATCTACTTTCCCGAAAGAGAAACAGCTATAAGTAGAATTCCAAAACTGAGTCATAACCCGAAATAGATACTTATCTACCTCGACGTCGAGCAAGTAAGGTAGATCGCCATAACTACGATAGAACAGCTGCTTTGCCTCATCATCCCACTGGGTCCATATTCCTTTCAACTCCTGGAGCTTAATTTGTGTGACACTGATACGAGTGAAATCACGTAGTTCCGACACATACCCCTAAGCTAAGCTATCCCCTTTCTCTAATTGCCTTTGCTCTGACCATATGCGGACGATTGCATTGTCTTCCACTTTATCAAGGAATTCGTTCTCCATAACCAGCTTTCTAAGTTAGAAATTGATCGTGAATCGATACCTCTTAAAAATGAAATGACATGCACAAAAATAAAACCCAACAAGTTAGTACCACAGAATAAAATATAAAGCAAGCAAGATAAACAAACACCTATCTGGGTAACTACTAAGGTTTGACATAGCTTTACTTAGGGTAAGTCCTTATGTTTTCTACGTGTGGTTTAGTTCTAAAGTTGAGGTACCCAAACCGGCAGATTCCTCGATCCTCACCTATTATAGGCTCATATGGACCGAGTTCGGTTCAGCGGAACACATTTCCCTATGGCCATGCGAAAGTGAAAACTTCACGAAGACATAGGTACAAATGTATTCCGGAAGCAATCCACTAGCCCATGCGGAGGTGAAAACCTCACAAAGGCATAGCTTCTCGCTCCTACTTAAAGGCGCAACCACAACGGTCATGCAATGCAATGCAGAGATGTATATTAAAAATTAGAACCACATGCACTAAAAGGATCATGTTTTTTTTTTAATCAGAATTTTAAAATTGAACAAAAGGACATGAAATTATCGATTTTACGGCTTGACTCTCTTATTGTCCCCGGCGGAGTCGCCGAGCTGTCGAAACCATTTTTTATGTTTTTATAAAAACGGAGGTCGACTTTAAAACGAAAATGGAGTCGCCACCAATCTTTTTTCGAGGTGTGATCGGGTCACCTTAAAATTGATCATTTTAATAAAAAACATTTTGATTTATTAAAACAATAATTTTGGTCTACAAAATTCGAGAAAACAAGTTCGGGAGTCAGTTACGCACGAGGAAGGATTAGCACCCTCGTAACGCCTAAAAATTGGTACCTAATTGATTAATTAATGTCCTAATGTAAAAAATTTGAAAAGATTTTAAAACACGATCCTTTTGATTTTTAAAACTTATGTCCTTTAATTTTAAATGAACATTCAATTATTTGGATTTTTAAAGAAAAATCGAAACTCAGTAAGTTAGAGCACGATCTTTCAAATTTTCCAAACACCAAATATCCTTTGCTTTTTAGAAATCCTTGCCTCGAGATGACAAAATGTCGCATCCAGTGACTTAGGACACAACATCTCAAATTCCTGAGAATATATTTTTTATTTAAAAATTCATATGCTTTAATTTCAAAAAGGGTACTCAATCATTTGGACTTAATGAGAAAAATCAAAACCCAGTAAGTTAGGGCACGATATTCTCAAAACTCCCAAATATCGAATATTGCCCTATTTTTTAATTTAAAAAATCATGGATTTTGAAATATGAAGGTATATTTGGCCACATTAATAAATAAAGATTAATGAAATTTTTTTAAAAAATTCATTAATCTTTATTTATTATAATAACAAATCTAAAAAACAAATAAAAAAAACAAAATGTACCAAGCTTTCAAATAATAATGGACGATGTTAAAAAAAATAATGTGAAAGAAAAGGATTTTGAAATTGTAACATCATAAAAATTTGAGTATCGATATGTTGCATGTTTTTGGTGCTTAGCTTGTGAATGATTCAATTTGTGTGTTTAATATAGTCTTGAGAAGGCTTGGGATTTATTCGTAATTAGAATAAGTTTTAGTAATGAGTATTTTATTGAAGTGGAACAAGTGACCTTGATATTTAAGGAAATTAAGTGTCAAAAACTAACATAAGATGAGCTAGTAGTAAAGTGGAGTTGGCATCATATGTGTTGCTTGAGGGGAGAGGTTCGAATTCCATGGATTGCATTTTTGGTGACTTTAATTTTTGTACATTTATGGCATGTGTTGGTCAAGCCTTATTTATGGTAAGGTTGGACTATTTCTTTTATGGTAAGGTGGCTAATGGTTAAGGTAAGCTTGAACTTGGGGAAAGAAATCCTAAGCTTATGGAAGGTAGGGGGAACACAAGGCATATTTTAAGGGTTATGTTTTGGAAACTTAGAATGGCCAACTTGTCCATGAACTTGGACGGCTTTGTGGACTAAGGGGGAGCCAAAATTTTGGTGGTAAGCTTGGGTAAGGTTGGTAGCTACATAGAATCCCATTTGGTCATTTTTACTCTCCCAAAACACCCATTTCCTCTCATCTTTTTCTCTCTTAGCCGAATGTGCCATATGCTTGGAGAAAACAACTTTGTTTTGTTTCATTTGGTCATTTCTTATTGACCATTTGGTCATTTTTGCCAACCTTTCAAGTGTTTCATTTTGTGCTTGTAATATCCTGAAATAGGGGTAAAATTTTTATTAATTATTTTGCATAAGTATGGTCATCATGGTGTTGATTGAGGTATTTTAGGTGCTAGTGATAAGCTAAGGGAAGGCCCGAGCTATAGGAGAAATTTTATTTTTAAGTGTTAATTAGAGGGAGCTAGGCTAAGGGGGCTTTAAGAAAAGTTATTGGGGGTTTATGGCATAAGAAATGCCTTGGTAAAGTGGCTTCCATGCGCCACTTAAGGGGCTGGATATAATGCCAACAAGGGCCTGGGTTCGAAGCACGGCGACAGCAAGTGGTGTTTTATTTTTGGGTTTTGTCGCTGAGTTAAGGAGGGTTTAAAGGATTTTGTGGGCATTGGTGGACAAGAAAGACGGGTTGGTGGGGCGGCTTGGGGCGCCACTTAAGGGTCTTGGCGAAGGGACTCAAGTTCGAGCCATGAGGGAAGCGCCTGGTGTGTTTTATTTTTGTTTTGGCGTTAAGGCAAGGGTGAACTAAGGAAGGAGGTCTTAAAAGAATATGTGGCGGGTTTATGTCACAAAGAACGCCTAGGCAGAGTGGCTTGGGGCGTTATGGCGACTGCACAGATGAGAGGGTCGGGTTCGATTCACATGGGCGAAGAAGGATGGTTTTATTTTTTATTTTTGGCTTTTTGCTTGGTGGAGAGTAGTTGGACAGCACATGGGCATTGGAAAGATAAGGATAAGCTTGGTGTTTAGCTTTTAAATTCGGCTGGAAGAATGGATTATTATTATTTTATTTTGTATTTTAATTGAAGAGGTGATAATGGATAAAGGGCGGTTGTTATTTTATTTATTTTGAATGTTTGATAATAGATAAATAAGGCTTATTTTATTTAGTTCAAGTGAGTGGTTAAGAGATAAAATAGGAGAGGAATTTGGGATATGATTAAAAGGAATCAGTGGCCGGCCAAGGGTCTTTTGGGTGGTGTTTGAATTTCGGTCATTTAGGGGATTAAGTGCTGAATTTTAATTATTTTTTTTCTAGTGCCTCTTGCCGAATATTGTAGTCTTCTCTACCTTTTCTCTTTTCTTGAAACCTTGAAACTGAATCTCCCTCTTTTGGTGTCGATTGTATCTTTTATTGGAGCCGAATCATTCATTGAACTTCAAAGCCGAAGGTGGTAGTCTAGTTATTCTTCTTTCTTGTTCTTTTGTATTATCATCTTTTCCCAAAAACTACTCTTTTCTTGTCACTCCCTAAAAGCCGAATCTCTCAGTGTTCAAGGAGACATTGGGTGCAAGCGATTCGATTAGTTCTGATGGTATGGTAAGAAACTCTTTAACGTTATTCTTCTTTCTTTTATCTTTGGTGAATCGAAACCAAAATCTAACCCCTTTTAGTTTTGTGGCCGAACCAAGAGGTGATCTTTCGGGATTTGGAGACTTGTGGTAAGCAGCTATACTATTCGGCCAAGGGCCATCTTCCTTGATTATTGTGCATAGCTGATACTAACAATGGCAAATAGGGATTTCGACAACTTCAAGGAGCAAGCAGGTATTTCGGGATTTGGAAAGATTAGGGGCTAGTCGACAGGAATAAGCAAGCCTTCGGGATTTGGTAAAGGACCAAATCGGCATTAAGAAGGGAGTTCAGCAATCGTAGGAGTGCAAAATCGGTTAGACGTGTTATCGCACTGTCTTTTGCTTGTTTTAAATATATTAAAATGTATATGTGCTATGTTGTGAATGATAGCCGAGATAAGGGCTAAAATGGTGGATACCCCTGATGGGTAATCGATTATCAAGGTCAGTGTTTTATGTTATTAAATAATTACTGTTAAATATATGAAATGGAGATGAGCATGTTATATATATGTAATTTATTAAACGATGTTTTATCATATATATGTGCATGAGGGCTTGGGATATGAATGTTGGAGGACAGGGTGTACATATTTATGTACATGGTCTAATGTCAGCCTTGTGCTACATTAGCGCTTGATGTTAGCTATGTGCTTCATCAAGTGAGGTGTTGGCTAGGTGCCCATCTTGGTGGTTGATAGCTGTGTGCATCACCGTGGATTGATTGATATGTGGGATCCCTACGGGATCGGTGGCTCAGCCACGGCCTTGAGCAGCAAGTCTGCCAAGGTAAGATATATGGATCACGAGGTGATCGGTGGTGGATTAGCCACGGCCTTGGGCAGGGAGTCTGCTAAGGTAGGTGTATTGGATGGACCCTAGGTTGGGTTGGGCTTCATAATTGCATATTTATGTATATGGACTGTGTGGATATGGGCCAAGCCCATATGTGGAGACATGTGAAATGACTATGCACTGAGTCTGTTTGACCCACCCAATATTTTATTAAACATTTCAGATGATGCATAAAGCTTGGACCGGGTTGGAGTGGATACAAAGGTGGCCATGCAGAAGCAGATTTTCATGCAGAAAGATATTTTTAATTAATTAAGCATTTATATTTCCAGTACTTTGATTATTCAATTATTGTAATAAGGCCCCTAAAAGTATTTAAAGTTTGTTTAAGTGCTTTCCTTAAGTTTATTATTAAGTTTTATTATGGATTGACAATTGAGGAATCATTTGCAAACGATTTTATTTAAATCTATATATACTAAAGTTTTAATCCGGATATTTTTATAAACACCACACCTTACTTAAGAATTTTAATGAACACTGTTTTCTAAACTTAACAAAATTTTCATGTTTTATCCTTAAGTTCAAATTTGTTTCAAACATTTTCCGCAGTGGCATTTCAAATTCGGTCGTAGTGAATGGGCCGGGTTTGGGGTGTTACAGTGCTTCTCTCCTAGTGCCGAAATCATCAAACACTAAAAGACCATTTCTTTTTCTTCTTTATTCCCCATTGCCGAATGCACATTGTTCCAAACCTTACTTTTTGCTCTTTTCTCACCCTTGAAAACCGAATCATAAACATCTCATCTCTATTCTCCTTTCTTCTCCATTTTACTCATCTTTCAAACACATTTTTTTTCTCCTTCGTATTTCTTCCATGGCCGAATGTTAGAGACCATCTCCATAGCCGAAATTATTTTTCCTTACCATTAAATCATAGCCAAATCTTCTTTTCCTCATAGACTTTATTCTATTCATTTCTTCTATTCAACTTTGGACAACCGGTAAGGATCATCTTCCTTGTTTTCTTTTTTGCAATTTGGTCACCTTGGCCGAATCTATAGTTTGACTTGGAAGGGTCTTTTAAACCGAATAACCAATCACTCACTTAGATGAATTCTTTCGTTATTTTTTTTAGTGAAATAGTGGAGGGCCGAATCTTTATCTCTTCGAAGTAGTCTTGAAGTCATTCAAGTTTGGATCATAACTTCAAGGTAAAAAGGAACTCTTCATGAATTTCATGATAACCCTCAATATTATCAATGATTATCAATCGGGATTGAAATAACCGAAATTTTTATATAGGGATTCTTTTCGGAATCACTCGAAATTTTTAAGGCAAACAAGATAGGGTCGAAAAGGGTGGTGAATAGTGTTCAGAAGAGGGGCGGTTTCGCTATTCCCTCTAGATTCAAGCGAAGGGCTGTTTCGGCAATCCGAGATTTTCCACCGGGTTGTGGACCCTCCTCTGGTGAAAATCAATTATTTGAAGTCATTCGTACTCCTGAGCCATTGACTGTTCGTGGTTCTTCAACGGGTTATGAACCATCAATCGGGGAGAAACCACAAATAGTTGTTGTTCGAAATTCCGAGGGTAAAGATCTAGATCGTTTATCTTAACATAGATTTATATTAAGTATTAGTGTTCTAATCAAACGTGTCACGTATTTAGGTATCGACGAGCGGGAAAGTATAGTTCTCACCGTAATCAGGTGTGTAATTTCACACTTATCTCATGGGTTAGATATTATACCGTAAGCAATAGAATAAATATTGTAAAGTTGGTAAAGTTTGAAAATACGATATATTAACACTTTTTTTTGTAAATACATGAAATCGGTATTAAAGTTGTGGAAATTACGGAATTGCCCTTAATGGGCTATTTGGTTAAAAAGTGATATTTTGGGCCTCGTGTGATAAATGGGCCATACGAATTATTTGATAAATTGGCCAAAGTGTGAAAATTTTGAAAAGGGCCTCATGTGATTAATGGGCCAAATTTGCTAGATAGATTAATGGGCCAATTTGCTAGATTGATTAATGGGCCAAATTGCTAGTCTGCTTAAAGGGCCAAATTGCTAGATTGCTTAATAGGCCAACTTGTATTATGGGCCTTATGTTGAAATTATCTTTTGAATATTGTTATGCTTTGTATATGCATACATGATTGCATGGGTTGGGATAAAAATTGAAGAGAAGTTCTGGTGGCTCTGGCACAATCTAGTTCGGTGGCTCTGCCACAATCTAGTTCGGGTGGCTCTGCCACAATCTAGTTCGGGTGGCTCAGCCACAAACATTTTAAATGGCTTTATGCCTATGATTGATGTGTTGGCGGGGTGGGTTGACTTGATCCCCACAGGTGTGCTGGTTGGCACGGGTGGTGTGTAGCGGATGGAAATTAGGCTTGGTTGGGAATTGCATATCACATGCATTTTATATTTGATATATATATATTGTAAATTTGTAAATGGGCTCAAGCCCAATTATATGCTTAAATGGTTCTGGCGCAGTGGACACGGTGAGTGGGTTACACACTGAGTTCTAAGTAACTCACCCTGTTTTCTTACCCTACTAAGGTAATGATAATTGATGGAGTCTTGAGCTGTGGATGACTTCGCTGGGGCCATACTACAAATGATGGTCTTTATGAACTTTGAACTACCCTTTAGTATTATTACTTAATTAATTTTTCAGTTGTGATGTAATAAGGCCTCTGATATTATTTGTATGGATTTTTACTCGTGGATGGATTTTAATATGTTTTAGATACTAAAAGGGGACTATTTTAATTTTATAAATGTTTTCTTAAATTTACGTATAATTAAAGGGGTTTTTCTTAAAAATCACTAACTCGTAAGAATTTCTGTGAAAACTCTTTTATGAATTCTGTTTTCATATTCCTTTAGAATTCTTTTAAACTTCTTTTAAAATTTAATCAATTATTTCTCTGAGATCAAATTATAAAACTCTTATGTTTTAAAATTCATAGATTTCAAACTTACCTCAGTTTTTGATAAACTCCATTTCCAAAATAGTTTTTTGAAAACCTGTTTTCCTTAAATCATTAGATGACGAGATGTATGTACGATTTGTGTGGCAAACCAAATCTGGTCTTAACGCATAGACCTGGTTTGTGGTGTTACAGAAATTGACAATAAAAAGCAATTTAAAAATAAATTCATGTATAAAAATTTTAAAGTAGGTAATATATGTAAAAGTTTGAAATAAATCCCAAAAAAAGAAGATAAAAATAAATAATATGTGAAATAGTAATATATAAATGAATTTTAAAATAAATATTATATAAGAAGTAAGTGTAAATAAGTAATATATAAAACAATATATATATCAATCTAAATAAATAATATACAAAATGACTTAAAGAAAATGAAATGTGACAAATCCTAAAAAGATACGTATAAGTTTAAAATAAACAATATACGAAAACTTAAAATAGATAATATAAAACAGTTTAAAATGATATAAAATAAAACCACTTTAAAATAATCGTTATATAAAACAATAAGAAAAATGAATGATATATAAGATAATTTAAAGTAATAATATAAAAAAACTTAATCAAAATAAAACTATTTAAAATAAGTAGTATCAAAAATAATAAAATAAAACAGCTCGAAATAAATACCACATAAAAATTTGGAATAAATAAATAAAATGCAAGTTTGCAAAAGTGTGAAAATAAAATAAATCTCTATACAGAAATAATAAATAAACGAATAAAATAAAAAGAATAATTAAACAATTAAACAATTAAATGAATAAATAAAAAAGGTTGAAAAAACGAAGATGAATGAAGAATAAAATAAGATCAAATCATAGAAAATAAGAACGCAAAAGAGAAAAAAATTTGAGTGAATGCTCTCAAGAATTTTTATTACTCCAAAGTCAAGTGTGTTTTACAATGGAGGGAGAGGCCTCTATTTATAGTTGAGCCTCCCCAAATCCAACGGTACAGATCAATTACATCAACGGCTAAAATTAAAAGGTATCTACAAATTAAATCTCTAAGATTACAAAATCATATCTTCTAAGATTGCATACCATATCTTCTAAGATTGTATATCATATCTAAGATTGCATATCATATCTTCTAAGATTGCATACCATATCTTCTAGGATTGCATATCATATCTAAGATTTCATATTCTTGAAGATTGTGTTCCCATATACGTCAAGCTTGTAGATGGACCTTCAATCTTTTCAAGTAATGGGTCATTCCGATTGGGCCAAATGATATATTTTGGACTGGTCTTGGACTTTGTTTTATTATTTTGGATTTATTATTTTTTGTATGGGCTCGGGCTAAATTGGCCTATTACAACTCGCTTATCTAACAACCTGAAACACCCCACACCCGGCCCACAAGCCTGGACCGGATCTGGTATGTTCCTCAAGTAAACCGATTCAAATTCTTTCGTTACTTTGTGAAAAACTTGTGTGATTTTAAAAGAAATTGTTTGGGTTGGGCTTGTGTTAAAAATAGATTTGATTTTAATATTAGAAAACCTTTTTTTTATTTTAAGTAATAAATATATCGAGTATATTTTAAAATAAAATACTTAGTCTTTAACTTAATCAAAATTTGTAACACAATAAAACAACAAGTAGAAATAAAATCGTTCATCATGGCCTTATGGCCTTATTACATCAATAATTTCCAAACTTAAAACTTAAAGAACTTTATAAAAATAAAGGTCCAATTCGTAAATATTTTCTTTGCTACGCATGGCCACCTTTAGCTCCTGCCAGGCCCGGTCCATTACTTTGCTCATCACAAAAAAATGGTCCTCAAAGGGGTGAGTCAACAGACTCAATGTGTACACCAACTAACAAACAATATTTCGAGCATACATATTCATATCGAGAACATATACATATCAAAATGATGCAACCCAAACCCAAGCCTAATTATCCATCCGCTACACACCACCCGTACACGCCAATCACACCGTGGGGACTACTAAGTCAACCCTCCTTCCGCTACACACCATCGAAGCGATCATTTGCGATCGACGTGCTCATCGCCCATATACGTTGTGTCATTAGACACTATATTCAAATAATGTAACGAAGTTACTAATTTTAGATAATGTAACCGAAGTTACCATATTCAAATAATGTGACCGTAGTCACCATATTTCGTTGGTGAGACCAAGTCAACACCTTCGTTGGTGAGACCAAGTCAACACCTACTCTTCCCCTTTCACAAATATCCCATATGCCCCAAATATTTATACATATCTTATTTCTCATTCATATTACATATTCAAAATATATATATAACATATTCGTAATCCTATCAGAAGTAGGAAACGTGCACTGGTACTTTTACCATATTTGTGGCACTTAGCCACATTCTTATTCGCATGCACATTTATATATATATATAAAAATAATTGCCGTAATATATTGAGAGTTAGTGTGGGTACACACCGATTAAACAATAGGTTCCTTGAAATCCCAAGAGAATCGACCACGATTTAGATCTCAAATCCTACATAAGTTAATCACTTTAAAAGACCATTCAGCCACTTTTCCAAATACAACTAGGATTTGTATTACTTACCTTGTTGCCGAATTGGATTGATAATCAAATCCCGAAGATTTGTGTTCTTCCCTTGAAATCGGCTAACCTGTAACACCCTGGTTTAGGGGCTATGCATGTTGGGTATAATTCAAGTTCTAGTAGGTTTTGGGTATGCTTGGACGTGTTTTAGAGGTGTTGAGAATGCTCGGATTAAAAGGGGAGACTTTGGAAAAATTTGGATTTTTAGTGTAAAAAGGGGATCGGGCCAAGGGAGGCCTTAAGTATATTTTTTCGGTAATTTTTGGCACAAGGAAGAGCTTGGCGAAGTGGTTAGCGCACGCCACTTAGGCGCTGAAGGGGGAGAAGGGCGCTGGTTCGAGTGGGGCGCAGCAGCCGATTTTGGCGTTTTTATTTAAATTGTGATGGCTTTGATGTGGATAGGTTTTAAAAATAAATGTTGAGGCTCTATGGACATGGAAGGCAGGTGGCCGGAGTGGTAGAGGCGCTGCATGTAAGGGCGTTAGGGGAAGGTCGTGAGTTCGAGGCGCGGGAGGCAGATTTGGGTTATTTATTTTTTTGCAAGTTAGCATGGGAGTTGGAGAGGGCTTAAAGGAAATTGTTACGCGCTTCATCACAAAGCGGCGCCTAGGCCGAATGGCACAGGCGCTATGTGGTCGTTGGTCCCCCAAGTCGTGTGTTCGAGCCTTGGAGGCTGCTGGGGGGAGGTTTTCCTTCTTTTGCTGCTGGTTGACGTGAATGGGGCGGCACATGGAAGCTTTATTTTTTTTATTTTGGGCAGCAGATTTGAAGCAATGGGACGGCACATGTTGATTAAATTAGAAGATAAGGATGGGGTGTATTTTTTTATTTTGAATTCGGTGGGGTAATGGTGATATTGGGTTGTTTTTTTTTTTTTTTTTAATTTGAAGGAGTTAGGATAAGTATTATATTATTATGTTTTTATTCTTTTTAAATTGAAGAGGTGATATAGGATAAAGGTGGGTTTTGTTTTTAATTGTTTTTAAATGGGTGGCTGGGAGTTAGTCAAATGATTTGATTAATTCAAATCAATTTGAATTATGGCCGAGAAGGTGGTGGCCAATGTTGGAGTCTTCGGAGGGGGAGTGGCGAATGCTATTTAAAGGGTGGTGAGGTTTCCTTTGCCGAATTTTAATTCTTCAAAAGCCTTACTCCTTTGTGGTTCCTTCTTTTTCTTTTTATTTTTGTCTTTTGGCCGAACCTTCAAGTAAAGCTTACCTATTTTTCTTCTTTGAAATCAAAAGCCATTAACATCATAGACCTTGCCGTTTTCTCCCTTGGACTTGTTGGCCGAATCTTTATTTGTGAACCTCATTCATCTTTTATTTCCTCTCTTTTCTCAAAACCTTATTACCAAAATCTACCCTTCCCTATTAGTATCTCTTTTGCCGAATATTAAGTGTGGTGTAGAGCACGTTGGGTTTCGTTTTCAATCATTGGAGAAGGTAAGTAGGCAAGGCCGAATGTTTTACGATCTGTCCTTTGTTCTCTGTCGACTTTTACAAAGGTAAGAGACGATTTTGTGTTTATTTGGAAGTATGTTAATCTCTTGTGGTAATCGTTTTTGAAAGGGCCTCCGGGATTTGGAACCAATCAAGCGTAGCGTCTTTTCTCTGTTAATCGGGTGGGATTTCGACAAGCCTTTAGGTGCAACGTGTGACTTCGAGGTTTAGTTGATTGTATCAAACAGGTGCGTAACTATCGCACTGTTTCTCCTGTTTTGTGTATTAATATATATGTACATATGTTTTGCGTATGATGTGTGATAGCCGACGATAAAAAGGTGAAGTGATGGATACCCATGTGTGGGTAATCGGTTAACAGGTTGGTAAATGGTGATGTTAAAATTATTTATGAGCATGTGATGTATATTTATTCTATACGTTGATTTGATATGGTACTTTGACATATATGTATGGGGGTTGGATTTGAGCAAAGAAGGACGGGGAGTACATATTATGTACGTGGTCTAATGTTAGCCTCGTGCTACATTAGCGCTTGATGGTTAGCTGTGTGCTTCATCAAGGGAGATGTTGGCTAGGTGCCCATCTCGGCGGTTGATAGCTGAGTGCATCACCGTGAATAGATTGTTGTGAGGATCACGATGTGATCGGTGGCTCACCACCACGGCCTGTGCGCAGCAGTCCGCCAAGGTAGGAATTTGTGGGATCACTCGGTTGTGATCGGTGGACTAGCCACGGCCTTGAGCGAGGTCTCCGCTAAGGTTGGTGTAACGGATGGACTTAGGATGGGTTGGATTCCGTAATTGCATGTTGATTTGCATGATTCAGTGTGGATATGGGCTAAGCCCATATGTGGAGGCATGTGTGATAATTATGCACTGAGTCTGTGACTCACCCAATTATTTTCCCAACATTTCAGGTGATTCATGAGTTGGACCGGGATCGGAGAGGACACATGGTGGCCCATGCCGAAGGCGTTGTTTTAAGTTTATTTATATTAAGTACTTGATCTTTTAATTATGGATGTAATAAGGGCCTTTTGACTTTTATTTATTTTTATCTACCTTGGAAATTGCTTAATTATTATTTTGGGTACTATTTTATTTAATTTGATTATGACTTGGTAAAATTAAATTACTAGCTAGTGAAAATGATTTTACCCTAATCTACTTATTTAAAGTATTCATAAGATAATAAAGTGTTTTAATATGGACATTTTTATAATATCAAGTCTAATATATATATATATATATATATATATATATATATATATATATTTTTCCAAAGGAACATAGGTTCCAAGATAAAACAAATTTTTACTATTTTACTCTAAGTCAGAAACATTTTCACTAACATAACCAGATTCGGTCGTAGTGAATGGGCCGGGTTTGGGGATGTTACAAATTGGTATCAGAGCCCGGTTCAAAACTCGGCTTTGAAGGTTTTGGGCCCAAAAACGTTTTCAAATGGGCTTTTCAAAAATATGAATTTTTATGAAATATTTTCAGGTATTCTGGCATGGCACCTGTACCTCCGGCCCGAGTCCACCAGGTAAGTACTTCAAACTTGAGAAGTGATTTGTCGTATAAATTATTTCTTGTAGAAGGGTAGAACGCATGGAACGTAGATAGACTTATAGGAGCTTGAACCCTAGGGCTAGTGTACTCAAACATATGCATAAGACTTAAGGATGCATAAACAAACCTGTGAAGTAAGTCGCCGTGTTAAGGTGTGGCAACCACTGTACGCATGTCGAGGATTGGAATTCGATGAAGAGCTTGGTATTTAAGCGGTCCTAGCGACTCACCTCCTCTTTACTTGAATCCTACAGTGCGTAGCTACGGTTCACCTTAACCAAGAGGACTTGTTCATAAAGCTAAACCAATTATTAAAACCCGAAAGGGACTAGCCGTAAGTGCAGATTTATAAACTTCCTAGTTCTAAAATCCTTAAAATTTCCCTTTTCTTGTAGCAAAAGATTCTTGTGAAAATTTCTCTAAAGTATCATTGAGTTCCAAAATTACCAAAATGCCCCTAGTGGCAAAATTACAAAAATACCCTCAGTATTGTAAAATTACCGCACTACCCTCAACTTTTGTTAAAAAGATTTTACATTGCAAAATACCAAAATCTTTAGTTTTCGAATATCAAGATACCCCTTGAGGAAATTTACTGAAAATACCCTATGTTAAAAATTACTAAAATGCCCCTGACTTTTACAATTTCTGGTTTAACCCCAAGTTTAATAAAATCTTCTTACTATGCAAAAGAATCCAATCTTCCGTATTTCAAAATAATACCCTGACTTTGGAAATTTTCAAAATTACCCTTGACTGACAAATTACCAAAATACCCCTAGTTTCCAAAATCTTGTCATACCTTTAATTTGAGAATTTTTCAAAAATACCATTAAAAGTTTGGAATATCAAAATATCCTGATTTATTAAGGCTTTCAAAATTTTTCGATTATTTACGAAAATACCCCGGTAGGAAAATGACGGAAATACCCCTGGGGTAGAAACAGGCAGAAAAGTCCGAATAGTGAATGAGGGTGGTGGATACCACCGAATGTGCCTCTACTGAGGAAGGAATGTGGCTTCATTGAGAAATGAAGGTGCCTCTAGTGATGAATGTGTTCTTATTGATGAATGAATGTGTGTGTGAATGTGATTCCTGAACTAGAGTAGTAAGCTTGAACGGAACCTTTGTGTGATCGAAAGAACTACTTTTAAAATCTTCCTTTCATAAAATATGTTCGTGGTTAAATAGTGGAACCAAATTTCTAATGCATAAAACTTTCAATCAGATCTCGACGTTAGACAATGAGCTCTAGAGGACGTGGTCGTCGTGGAAGAGGTAGAGGAAGAATGACCAGGTCGGAGCCCGTTAGATCGGGTCAAGGATCAGATAATGAAGTACCACCGCCTCCACCACCCCCAGCTATTAATGTTGAGCAGCAGGCTCAGACGGGGGAAGATGCTGTGTCGCAGGCTGTGCTGCGAGTTTTGGAGTTAGTGGCTGGAGCAGGTGGGAACGTGAGAGCTAGGAAGTCCGCATGCCGGCGACTTCGAGCTAACTGAGTGAGGTGTTTCGGGCGTGTGCGGTGTGGCACCAAAGACGGTGAATATTGGTTGGAAGCAACCGAGCGGATTATGGATGAGCTCGAGTTAACTCCTGAGGAGAAAGTGAAGGGAATGGTAGCGCTCCTTCGCGACGAGGCATACCAATGGTGGCTAACAATTCGGGATAGTGTCACAGCTGAGGACCTCACTTGGGAGTATGTCAAGAAGGCGTACCAGAAGAAGTATGTTGGAACTCACTACATTGATGCTCAGAGGAAGGCATTTTTGGGGCTAGTTCAAGGGAACAAGCCCGTAGCGAATCGAGGCGCAATTTCTAAGGCTAAGCCGATATGCTCTGGTGTGTAGTTGCTACGGAACATGAACAATGTGTCCGGTTTGAGGACGGATTAAGGGATGACTTGAGGTCGTTGATAGCTCCTCATCGAGAACGCAGAGTTCGCGGTGTTAGTCGAAAAAGCGAAGGTCGGTCGAGGGAATTAAGGACTCGTGAGGCGAGCAGAGATAAGGAAAAGAACCGAGATAGGAGGAATTTCGGATCGTCTCGAACCATCCGGGGTCTCCGAAAAAGACCGAGGGTTGAAAATTCGCTTTCGTGTGACTAGGCCGGCTTGTAAAATCGAGATTGTCCGTGTGTGCTCGGTGTGGAAGGTACCATGTTGGTGAGTCTTTGGAATCGGGATCGAGAATGCTTCGTGTAAGTCTAAGTCTCACCGATTAAGGATTGTCCCGTAATCCAAATAAGGCTCGGATGGAAGATCAAGGTTATGTGCAACCGGGTAGAAATGGTCAACAAGCGACAAAGGTCGTGGTCCGAACCATGGAGGAATGGTTCGGCCGAGGCCGTGGAGCATTAGGCCGCGGTAATGGTGGCACCGAGGCAAGGCGACCGGTGTCTAATTTATGCGGTTCGTCGAGAAGATGATGACGATGTACCGGATGAGTCACCGTAAGTTTCTTATGCTGGAATATTTTTTACCGTTTTGTTCGTTTTGGTGACTATTTGTTTTGTTGCTCGTAAAGTATTGGGACTTTGAGTATGAACTTAGAATCTGTGCCTAGAAGTATGTTAGCTCTTTAATATCAGAGTGCGCAGCAAAGGCGTAGAATAGCGAGTTATGATTGTTCGGTAATAAGTAATTTCGAGGACTAAATTATTTTAAGGAGGGTAGAATTGTAACACCTGGTTTAGGGGCTATGCATGTTGGGTATAATTCAAGTTCTAGTAGGTTTTGGGTATGCTTGGACGTGTTTTAGAGGTGTTGAGAATGCTCGGATTAAAAGGGGAGACTTTGGAAAAATTTGGATTTTTAGTGTAAAAAGGGGATCGGGCCAAGGGAGGCCTTAAGTATATTTTTTCGGTAATTTTTGGCACAAGGAAGAGCTTGGCGAAGTGGTTAGCGCCACGCCACTTAGGCGCTGAAGGGGGAGAAGGGCGCTGTTCTCGAGTGGGGCAGCAGCGATTTTGGCATTTTTTTATTTAAATTGTGATGGCTTTGATGTGGATAGGTTTTAAAAATAAATGTTGAGGCTCTATGGACATGGAAGGCGGTGGTCGGAGTGGTAGAGGCGCCGCATGTAAGGGCGTTAGGGAAGGTCGTGAGTTCGAGGCGCGGAGGCGATTTGGGTTATTTATTTTTGCAAGTTAGCATGGGAGTTGGAGAGGGCTTAAAGGAAATTGTTACGCGCACATCACAAAGCAGCGCTAGGCCGAATGGCACAGGCGCTATGTGGTCGTTGGTCCCCCAAGTCGTGTGTTCGAGCCTTGGAGGCTGCTGGGGGGAGGTTTTCCTTCTTTTGCTGCTGGTTGACGTGAATGGGGCGGCACATGGAAGCCTTATTTTTTTTATTTTGGGCAGCAGATTTGAAGCAATGGGACGGCACATGTTGATTAAATTAGAAGATAAGGATGGGGTGTATTTTTTTATTTTGAATTCGGTGGGATAATGGTGATATTGGGTTTTTTTTTTTTTTTTTTTTTGAAGGAGTTAGGATAAGTATTATATTATTATGTTTTTATTCTTTTTAAATTGAAGAGGTGATATAGGATAAAGGTGGGTTTTGTTTTTAATTGTTTTTAAATGGATAGAGGTGATATAGGCTATGCATGTTGGGTATAATTCAAGTTCTAGTAGGTTTTGGGTATGCTTGGACGTGTTTTAGAGGTGTTGAGAATGCTCGGATTAAAAGGGGAGACTTTGGAAAAATTTGGATTTTTAGTGTAAAAAGGGGATCGGGCCAAGGGAGGCCTTAAGTATATTTTTTCGGTAATTTTTGGCACAAGGAAGAGCTTGGCGAAGTGGTTAGCGCACGCCACTTAGGCGCTGAAGGGGGAGAAGGGCGCTGGTTCGAGTGGGGGCAGCAGCAGTTTTGGCGTTTTTTTTATTTAAATTGTGATGGCCTGATGTGGATAGGTTTTAAAAATAAATGTTGAGGCTCTATGGACATGGAAGGCAGGTGGCCGGAGTGGTAGAGGCGCTGCATGTAAGGGCGTTAGGGGAAGGTCGTGAGTTCGAGGCGCGGGAGGCAGATTTGGGTTATTTATTTTTTTGCAAGTTAGCATGGGAGTTGGAGAGGGCTTAAAGGAAATTGTTACGCGCTTCTGTCACAAAGCAGCGCCTAGGCCGAATGGCCTGGGGCGCTATGTGGTCGTTGGTCCCCCCAAGTCGTGTGTTCGAGCCTTGGAGGCTGCTGGGGGGAGGTTTTCCTTCTTTTGCTGCTGGTTGACGTGAATGGGGCGGCACATGGAAGCCTTATTTTTTTTATTTTGGGCAGCAGATTTGAAGCAATGGGACGGTACATGTTGATTAAATTAGAAGATAAGGATGGGGTGTATTTTTTTATTTTGAATTCGGTGGGATAATGGTGATATTGGGTTGTTTTTTTTTTTTTTTTTTTTAATTTGAAGGAGTTAGGATAAGTATTATATTATTATGTTTTTATTCTTTTTAAATTGAAGAGGTGATATAGGATAAAGGTGGGTTTTGTTTTTAATTGTTTTTAAATGGGTGGCTGGGAGTTAGTCAAATGATTTGATTAATTCAAATCAATTTGAATTATGGCCAGGAAGGTGGTGGCCGAATGTTGGAGTCTTCGGAGGGGGGGAGTGGCCGAATGCTATTTAAAGGGTGGTGAGGTTTCCTTTGCCGAATTTTAATTCTTCAAAAGCCTTACTCCTTTGTGGTTCCTTCTTTTTCTTTTTATTTTTGTCTTTTGGCCGAACCTTCAAGTAAAGCTTACCTATTTTTCTTCTTTGAAATCAAAAGCCATTAACATCATAGACCTTGCCGTTTTCTCCCTTGGACTTGTTGGCCGAATCTTTATTTGTGAACCTCATTCATCTTTTATTTCCTCTCTTTTCTCAAAACCTTATTACCAAAATCTACCCTTCCCTATTAGTATCTCTTTTGCCGAATATTAAGTGTGGTGTAGAGCACGTTGGGTTTCGTTTTCAATCATTGGAGAAGGTAAGTAGGCAAGGCCGAATGTTTTACTGATCCGTCCTTTGTTCTCATGTCGACTTTTACAAAGGTAAGAGACGATTTTGTGTTTATTTGGAAGTATGTTAATCTCTTGTGGTAATCGTTTTGAAAGGGCCTCGGGATTTGGAACCAATCAAGCGTAGCGTCTTTTCTCTGTTAATCGGGTGGGATTTACGACAAGCCTTTAAGTGCAACGTGTGACTTCGAGGTTTAGTTGATTGTATCAAGCAGTGCGTAACTATCGATCCTTTGCTTTCTCTGTTTTGTGTATTAATATATATGTACATATGTTTTGCGTATGATGTGTGATAGCTGACAGTAAAGGCTGAAGTGATGGATACCCATGTGTGGGTAATCGGTTAACAGGTTGGTAAATGGTGATGTTAAAATTATTTATGAGCATGTGATGTATATTTATTCTATACGTT
Organism: Gossypium bickii; assembly: GCA_025503065.1. Classification (NCBI taxonomy): domain Eukaryota; kingdom Viridiplantae; phylum Streptophyta; class Magnoliopsida; order Malvales; family Malvaceae; genus Gossypium; species Gossypium bickii. The sequence goes on from CP106716.1 coordinate 83,130,125, forward strand.
GATTTGATATGGTACTTTGACATATATGTATGGGGGTTGGATTTGAGCAAAGAAGGACGGGGAGTACATATTATGTACGTGGTCTAATGTTAGCCTCGTGCTACATTAGCGCTTGATGGTTAGCTGTGTGCTTCATCAAGGGAGATGTTGGCTAGGTGCCCATCTCGGCGGTTGATAGCTGAGTGCATCACCGTGAATAGATTGTTGTGAGGATCACGATGTGATCGGTGGCTCAGCCACGGCCCTGTGCAGCAGGTCTGCCAAGGTAGGAATTTGTGGGATCACTCGGTTGTGATCGGTGGACTAGCCACGGCCTTGAGCAGGGAGTCTGCTAAGGTTGGTGTAACGGATGGACTTAGGATGGGTTGGATTCCGTAATTGCATGTTGATTTGCATGATCCGTGTGGATATGGGCTAAGCCCATATGTGGAGGCATGTGTGATAATTATGCACTGAGTCTGTGACTCACCCAATTATTTTCCCAACATTTCAGGTGATTCATGAGTTGGACCGGGATCGGAGAGGACACATGGTGGCCCATGCCGAAGGCGTTGTTTTAAGTTTATTTATATTAAGTACTTGATCTTTTAATTATGGATGTAATAAGGGCCTTTTGACTTTTATTTATTTTTATCTACCTTGGAAATTGCTTAATTATTATTTTGGGTACTATTTTATTTAATTTGATTATGACTTGGTAAAATTAAATTACTAGCTAGTGAAAATGATTTTACCCTAATCTACTTATTTAAAGTATTCATAAGATAATAAAGTGTTTTAATATGGACATTTTTATAATATCAAGTCTAATATATATATATATATATATATATATATATATATATTTTTCCAAAGGAACATAGGTTCCAAGATAAAACAAATTTTTACTATTTTACTCTAAGTCAGAAACATTTTCACTAACATAACCAGATTCGGTCGTAGTGAATGGGCCGGGTTTGGGGATGTTACATAACCATTAAATCCATTGATTTGGTTAGTCTCTGATTTAAAACAAATAGATCTAGACATTTAACAGAGAACCTTGGCCGATTACATAATGTTTACTTACCTCAAATCCTTGAATCCCGGATCTCTCTTCCTGATTAGCCGAAATTCCTTGAATCTGAAATCCCGATATTCTTCTTTAATAATCGGTCAAGAGACAACAGAAGAGATTATTCCCTAGATCTCGATTAGAAGAATTAGAAGAACAAAATTGATTGTTCTTGCCTTAATACCTTAGTCGATTGCTTCCTTGCCTAGAGCCACAGAGATTCGGCTATGGGGTTTTAGTCAGGGATCAAAAGAAAAGGGTTTTGGCTTGACAGATGAAGAAAAAAAAAAAAAAAGAGAAGAAGAAAAGAACAGAGAAAAAAAGAGAATAATGGCAGAGAAAATTCGCAGAGGGTTTTCTTGAAGAGAAAAGAATGAATGAAGAATAGCCTTACTCTTCCTTTTATAGCCAAAATTACTAGCTAGAGTCCTTTACTTGGCCACCACTCTTCTATTTTGATAACTTTATCCTTTAATTATCATAAATAAAAGAGTTTAATCCAATATTTATCTCTTCTAAATAATCCAATTTAAAAATCCTTTATTTATCACCTTTTTAATCGAATATTTATGAAAATAAAACACCTCCTTTCTAGAAGCATGTGCCGTCCACCTCAGTCTTCTGGAAGCAAAAATAAAACCTCCTTTATTTGCTTCCCAAATGACTCGAACTCGTGCCCATTCCTCTTGCACATGGTGCCATTTCCATAGGCCCTAAGTGACATCTTGAGCCACTTTTCCAAGCTTTGTTTGTGTGTCAAATTTCACCAACTTTTTCTTTTAAGGCCACCTTGCCTTAATTTCCTATTTTAAACTTTAAAACTTGACATTTCTAAGTCATTTCTAAGTTTCCTAAAATTTTCGATCGGCTCTGTAAACTTGCCATTTTCTTACATTTCCAAGTTTCCAGAAATGTTCACTTTCCATTTTTGAATCATTTCCTTACATTTCCTAGTTTCCATAAATGTTCACTTTCCTCTTTATTCCTTTATATTTTCAGGACATTTCCCTACATTTCCAAGACAAGACATTTCCTTACATTTCCTTGCATTTCCTTACATTTCCATACATTTCCTCACATTTCCTTACATTTCCTTACATTTCCATACATTTCCATACATTTCCTTACATTTCCTTACATTTTCTTACATTTCCCTACATTGCCTTACATTTCCATACATTTCCACACATTTCCACACATTTCCATACACTTCCATACATTTCCATATATTTCCTTACATTTCCATACATTTTCTTACATTTCCTTACATTTCCATACATTTCCTTACATTTCCTTACATTTCCATACGTTTCCTTACATTTCCTTACATTTCCATATTTCCTTTTTTCTAGAATTCACATAACACATTCATAATTCATAAAACATGCCATTTTACCACATGGTTTCTTGTGTCATGCTTCACACGGAGTTTCTTTTCAAGCCTCATTTACCTAGCTCTCCTTTTTACTTAAAAACCAATAATTTTCCAAAGCTTTCTTCTTCCATCCTAAAATTCTAAAAACCCTTAATACACTTCCAACACTGCCAAAACCTACTAACTCATGAATTAGGCACGAACGCATAACCCCTAATCTAGGATGTTACAGTTCTACCCTCCTTAAAAATAATTTCGTCCTCGAAATTACTTACTAACAGTCGTACCATCCTTCTCACCGCACTAGGCTTACGCTGCGCACTCTGTTCTTAATAGAACCATCATACTTTCTAGGCACAATCTCTAAGTTCATGTCCCCTAGAACTTATTTCTAACGTCGCGATTTAATCTGGTTAACGAGTTTTATGCATCAAAACTTTTGTTTCAGCGATTAATCTGCGAAACGATTTTATGAAAAAGTATTTAAGAGTGGTTCTTTCGTATTCATACATGCACTCAGTCTTTTCATTCATTCATACATCTAACAATCAATTATGAACTTTCGTTCATTCAGAGAAATGTTGTAGTTTTCATTGTTGTTGTTTTTCCACTACCTAGGGGTATTTTCGTAATTTTGTCCTCTAAGGGCATTTTTGTAATTTTTCAAAAGAAAAAGTTCCTTGGTGATTTTGTCAAAAAGTATTTTGGTAATTTCAAAGTCCCGGAGTAATTTGGAAAAATTTTGAAATCCGGGGGTATTTTGGAAATTTTTGGCCTCAGGGGTATTTCGGTAATTTTTCGCAAACTGGGGTAAATTTGTAAAAGTTAACAAATCAGGGATATTTTAGAAGTTGTAAAACTTTGAGGGTTCTTTTTGAGACTTTTATTTTCCAAAACGGTGATGTTGCAAAAATTTTGGAAATCAGGGTCATTTTGGTAATTTTGTAAGTTAAGGGTAATTTCGTAATTTTCCAAAATCAAGATATTTTTGATAGTTTGCAATTTGAACATTTATAAAATAATGAAGTTTTAGCAAGACCGTTGAAAAGTTTGACATTTTGTAAATCAAGGGCATTTTGGTAATTTTACCACTAAGGGCATTTTTGTAATTTTCACAAATCAGAAATTTTTCGGGAAATTTTGTAAAGATAGTTTTTACAAATTTAAAAGAACGTTTTAAGAATTTTAAAACTAGGGTTTGTTGTTTTGTTCTCCTCTTTTTTTTTTTTTAAACATGGCTAGTTCCCTTTCGGGTTTTAGTCGTTATGTTTGGCCTATGACCGAGCCCTCTTTGGTCAGGGTGAACCAAAGCTACGCACCAGGTAGGATTTGAGTGGAGAGGAGGTGAGTCACGTGGACTGCTTAAGTACCAAGCTCCCACCGAAACCATTCCTAGACATGCGCACATGGGTTACCACACCCTAGCTCAGTGACTTAGCCATAGGTTTGTTTAGTGTATTAAGTCTTATGAGTTTCATGTGTTTGAGTAGTCTAATCCTAGGGTTCAAATTCCTATCACACTATTCTACGTTCCATGCCTTTTCTACCCCTATGTAAATCACATAATCACACACAGAGTTAGGGGTACTTACCTGGTGGACTGCGGGTCGGAGACTTAGGTGCCATGCCAGAAGCCTGCTTAATTTCAAAGAAAATCATTTTGGCTCGCTTTGAAAACATTTTTGGGCCTTATCCCACAGGCCGTGTAACACCCCAAACCCGGACCAGACACCACGTCCGAATCTGGCATGTTACGGGAAAAAACGTTTTTGAGAGGTTAGATTTTTCGTTTAAAAGCTGGGTGAAAACGTAGTGTATTTGAAGAAAATTTGAGTAGACTTGTTTGAAATCGGATGGTGTATTTGAAACCCAGAAATTTAAAAAAACTTAACCAATATGCGTAGTTAGAACGAGTTGGTTTCATTTAATGATGCAAGCAGTTCCTTCATGTTACTCAAAACATTTTTGACTTAGCAGAAAATCGAGTTTGATTTGAAAATCGTTTGAGTTTACTTAATATCAAAACATTGTGTGATACCCGATGGTATAGTTGAAAACACATTGTGTTATAGTTTTGAAATCATTGCCTTTCCCAATTTTAGCACATTTTAGCTCAAATTATTTTGTTAAAGCATATTAAATCTACTTTAAAGCATAAACATCATAAAACATAATCTAAAGGCCTTTTACAAATCCAAATTAAAACCCAAATAAAAGTAAATAAACTAAGTACCCAAAATATAAAGTCGAGCAACACTTTATTAAGCATGGCATGAGCACCCGAGTCCATCCGGCTCCATGTCCGCGTCTACGAGTCACTGAAATGTCAAAGGAGAGGGTGAGTCGAATGACCCAGTGCATAAATCCCACTCCCGATAAAACAACATGCTAACACACATCATACATAGCAACATAATTAATGCAACCCGATCCTAACCATCCGTATCTCCTTTCTACCCCGTGTGGTACCAAACCACTGGTGGTGCCAAACCACTGGTGACCCAAAGTCACGAATAATCCAATGATGGGGCCAACCCATCGCGTGATACCAAATCACTAGCGACAATCCCGTATCTCATAAGTGGGGCCAACCCACGGTGGTGTCAAACCACAGGGACGAGTCGCAATGAGGTGCCAAACCTCTGGTGTCCCAAAGACACAATGTGGTACCAAACCATTGGTGACCGCAGTCACAAATCCGATGATGGGGCCAACCCATCGTGTGATACCAAATAACTGGCGTCAATCCCGAAGTCAACTGTGGGGCCAACCCACTGTGGTGCTAAGCCACTGGGACGAGACGCTGAGGTGCCAAACCTCTGGTGACCCAAAGTCACAAAATATCATCTGTGGTACCAAACCACTGGAGGTGCCAAACCTCTGGTGTCCCAAAGACACAGTGTCCCAAAGACACGGATATCATATCCCCCTCCACTCATATCACCCATACATGCCATACTAATGCGTATCATGTAAGTCATGCACTCATACTAATATGTTTAACATCATATCTCATATCACATACATTCATAATCATGGTATCATATAAATCATCAGTAAGCTCATAATAATACTGACTTACCCGAGTCCGCAATCATACCCAATAGGGTATCATATCAATCACCACTGTTTCACTTATTACAACACGGGTTATTAACATATTACTAAGAATCAGTGTGTTAGTTTACACACCTGATAAAGCGAAGGCCTTAATCCCAAAGAAACGATCTACAACCCTTAAACTCCTTGCTCCTTTATACTTGTTTTGGTTTCCTACCCAACCTCGAATCAAGCAGTGGTTCTACTGATGATCGGCCAACCCCACTGCTTACCAATCGGTTAGAAGAATAGAAAAAACTCTTTTTGATTACTTCCAATATCCAAAGACCCTAAAACGAGATGATTAACAAAAGGTTAACACCCTTCCATAATAGCCATATTCGGCCCTTAATCAACACAAACGATTAAGAACAGAAAAAGAGAAGAAATGGCCATTCGGCCAAAAGCTTACCAACACCACCCAATATTCGGCCACCCAACACTAGGAGAGAACCACAAGAGATTCGGCCAAGACTTTCACCAAGAGAAGAACAAAAGATTCGGCCAAAATGAAAACACAAGCTAGAGGGAAATTTCGGCAATCACCAAGGGAGGGTTCGGCTAGTATCTTAAAAGTGAAGCAAAAGAAAGATGTGTTCAAGAAGAAGAAGAGAATCGGCCAAGGTCTTGAGAAAAGAAGAAAGAAAAATGGAACAGAGATAGGTGCTTTTCGGTTTGAGAAGAAATGAAATGAAGAGGGTGTTTAGAGAATGGAGTTTCGGCTACAATGCTTAGGAAAAGAAAATAAAAGTTGGAGAAACAAAATGGTTGTAGTTTCGGCACAAAAGAAATGAGGAGAACAAATGGGTAATTCGGCTGTCAAGGAATGCTAGGAAAAGCAAGCAAATTCGGCAATAAGCACATGGACTTTCGGTTTCAAGAAGAAGAAGAGAGAATAAAAATGCAAATGAAGTTTCGGTTGGCTATTGACGAAGGAGAGAATTTGGTTTACCAAAATGGTGACCGAAAATGCTAAGAAAATTTGCCAAAAGAGATTCGGCACTACCCTTCCCACACACATACCAAAACCGGCCACTTCCCATCAAGCTTCCCAAGTTTCGGCCAACACCTCCACACACCCCCAAACATTCGGCCACATCCCCCCATTCACTCCCAACCACAATTTCAAATAAGTTTGAACAAGTCTTCTCCACCATTTACTCTCCACCAAACTTTTGAATGGTTTGACTTGGTCCAAGGTAGAATTCTAGTTGCCTTCTACCTCTCCCTCCATGCCGTCCAAAATGAACCAAAAAGTGAGGTCTTTGCGGCTTGAACACAAGACCTCCACCTCAAGCAATTGACGCCACACCTAGCTCCCCAAATAGCGCATGCCTTGCCACCTTGCCAGCTCCTCTTTTGTGCAACAAAACCACAAATAAAATTCTTAAACCCCAGCTCTTTCAGCTCCTCTCACCTAAGCCCAAAACTAAATTTTTTTCCATTCACTCAGGCATACTCCTAGCCTACAATTAAGCCCCTAAAACACAAAAATAGCAACACAGTACACTAAACACATGCAATAACATGCAACAACAAATTCGCCCCTGACCCGGGATATTACAGGCCGAGAGTTTAAAACTGGGCTCTGATACCAAGCTGAAACACCTCACACCCGGCCCACAAGCCTGGACCGGATCTGGTATGTTCCTCAAGTAAACCGATTCAAATTCTTTCGTTACTTTGTGAAAAACTTGTGTGGTTTTAAAAGAAATTGTTTGGGTTGGGCTTGTGTTAAAAACAGATTTGATTTTTATATTAGAAAACCTTTTTTTTTATTTTAAGTAATAAATATATCGAGTATATTTTAAAATAAAATACTTAGTCTTTAACTTAATCAAAATTTGTAAGACAATAAAACAACAAGTAGAAATAAAATCGTTCATCATGGCCTTATGGCCTTATTACATCAATAATTTCCAAACTTAAAACTTAAAGAACTTTATAAAAATAAAGGTCCAATTCGTAAATATTTTCTTTGCTACGCATGGCCACCTTTAGCTCCTGCCGACCCGGTCAATTACTGCTCATCACCTGAAAAATGGTCCCACAAAGGGTGAGTCAACAGACTCAATGTGTACACCAACTAACAAACAATATTTCAGGCATACATATTCATATCAGAACATATACATATCAAAATGATGCAACCCAAACCCAAGCCTAATTATCCATCCGCTACACACCACCCGTACACGCCAATCACACCGTGGGGGACTACTAAGTCAACCCTCCTTCCGCTACACACCATCGAAGAAAGCGTGATCATTGCGATCGGCGTGCTCATCGCCCATATACGTTGTGTCATTAGACACTATATTCAAATAATATAACCGAAGTTACCAATTTCAATAATGTAACCGAAGTTATCATATTCAAATAATGTGACCGTAGTCACCATATTTAGTTAGTGAGACCGGTTTAACACCTTTGTTGGTGAGACCAAGTCAACACCTACTCTTCCCCTTTCACAAATATCCCATATGCCCCAAATATCTATACATATCTTATTTCTCATTCATATTACATATTCAAAATATATATATAACATATTCGTAATCCTATCGGAAGTAGGAAACGTGCACAGGTACTTTTACCACATTTGTGGCACTTAGCCACATTCTTATTCGCATGCACATTTATATATATATAAATAATTGCCGTAATATATTGAGAGTTAGTGTGGGTACACACCGATTAAACTTAATAGGTTCCTTGAAATCCAGAAGAGAATCGACCACGATTTAGATCTCAAATCCTACATAAGTTAATCACTTTAAAAGACCATTCGGCCACTTTTCCAAATACAACTAGGATTTGTATTACTTACCTTGTTGCGAATTGGATTGATAATCAAATCCAGAAGATTTGTGTTCTTCCTTGAAATCGGCTAACCATTAAATCCATTGATTTGGTTAGTCTACGATTTAAAACAAATAGATCTAGACATTTAAGAGAGAACCTTGGCGATTACATAATGTTTACTTACCTCAAATCCTTGAATCCCTGATCTCTCTTCCCGATTAGCCAGAAATTCCTTGAATCAAATCCCGATATTCTTCTTTAATAATTGGTCAAGAGACAACGAAAGAGATTATTCCTAGATCTCGATTAGAAGAATTAGAAGAACAAAATTGATTGTTCTTACCTTAATACCTTAGTCGATTGCTTCCTTGCCTAGAGCCACAGAGATTCGGCTATGGGGTTTTAGTCAGGGATCAAAAGAAAAGGGTTTTGGCTTGGCAGATGAAGAAAAAAAAAGAAGAAAAGAGAAGAAGAAAAGAACAGAGAAAAAAGAGAATAATGGCAGAGAAAATTCGGCAGAGAGAATAGGAGAAATTTTAGAGAATTTCGGCAGAGGTTTTCTTGAAGAGAAAAGAATGAATGAAGAATAGCCTTACTCTTCCTTTTATAGCCAAAATTACTAGCTAGAGTCCTTTACTTGGCCACCACTCTTCTATTTTGATAACTTTATCCTTTAATTATCATAAATAAAAGAGTTTAATCCAATATTTATCTCTTCTAAATAATCCAATTTAAAAATCCTTTATTTATCACCTTTTTAATAGAATATTTATGAAAATAAAACACCTCCTTTCTAGAAGCATGTGCCGTCCACCTCAGTCTTCTAGAAGCAAAAATAAAACCTCCTTTATTTGCTTCCCAAGTGACTCGAACTCAGGCCCATTCCTCTTGCACATGGTGCCATTTCCATAGGCCCTAAGTGACATCTTCAGGCCACTTTTCCAAGCCTATTTGTGTGTCAAATTTCACCAACTTTTTCTTTTAAGGCCACCTTGCCTTAATTTCCTATTTTAAACTTTAAAACTTGACATTTCTAAGTCATTTCTAGGTTTCCTAAAATTTTCGATCGGCTCTGTAAACTTGCCATTTTCTTACATTTCCAAGTTTCCAGAAATGTTCACTTTCCATTTTTGAATCATTTCCTTACATTTCCTAGTTTCCATAAATGTTCACTTTCCTCTTTATTCCTTTACATTTTCAGGACATTTCCCTACATTTCCAAGACAAGACATTTCCTTACATTTCCTTGCATTTCCTTACATTTCCATACATTTCCTCACATTTCCTTACATTTCCTTACATTTCCATACATTTCCATACATTTCCTTACATTTCCTTACATTTTCTTACATTTCCCTACATTGCCTTACATTTCCATACATTTCCACACATTTCCACACATTTCCATACATTTCCACACATTTCCACACATTTCCATACACTTCCATACATTTCCATATATTTCCTTACATTTTCATACATTTCCTTACATTTCCTTACATTTCCTTACATTTCTATACATTTCCTTACATTTCCTTACATTTCCATACGTTTCCTTACATTTCCTTACATTTCCATATTTCCTTATTTCTAGAATTCACATAACACATTCATAATTCATAAAACATGCCATTTTACCACATGGTTTCTTGTGTCATGCTTCACACGGAGTTTCTTTTCAAGCCTCATTTACCTAGCTCCCCTTTTTACTTAAAAACCAATAATTTTCCAAAGCTTTCTTCTTCCATCCTAAAATTCTAAAAACCCTTAATACACTACCAACACTGCCAAAACCTACTAACTCATGAATTAGGCACGAACGCATAACCCCTAATCTAGGATGTTACAGTTCTACCCTCCTTAAAAATAATTTCGTCCTCGAAATTACTTACTAACAGTCGTACCATCCTTCTCACCGCACTAGGCTTACGCTGCGCACTCTGATCTTAATAGAACCATCATACTTTCTAGGCACAATCTCTAAGTTCACATCCCCTAGAACTTATTTCTAACATCGCGATTTAATCGGTTAACGAGTTTTATGCATCAAAACTTTTGTTTCACCGATTAACATGCGAACGATTTATGAAAAAGTATTTAAGAGTGGTTCTTTCGTATTCATACATGCACTCGATCTTTTCATTCATTCATACATCTAACAATCAATTATGAACTTTCGTTCATTCAGAAAATGTTGTAGTTTTCATTGTTGTTGTTTTTCCACTACCTGAGGGTATTTTTAGTAATTTTGTCCTCTGAGGCATTTTTGTAATTTTTCAAAAGAAAAAGTTCCTTGGTGATTTTGTCAAAAAGTATTTTGGTAATTTCAAAGTCCCGGAGTAATTTGGAAAAATTTTGAAATCCGGGGTATTTTGGAAATTTTTGGCCTCAGGGGTATTTCGGTAATTTTTCGCAAACTGGGGTAAATTTGTAAAAGTTAACAAATCAGGGATATTTTAGAAGTTGTAAAACTTTGAGGTTCTTTTTGAGACTTTTATTTTCCAAAGCGGTGATGTTGCAAAAATTTTGGAGATCGAGGTCATTTTGGTAATTTTGTAAGTTAGGGGCAATTTCGTAATTTTCCAAAATCAAGATATTTTTGATAGTTTGCAATTTGAACATTTATAAAATAATGAAGTTTTAGCAAGACCGTTGAAAAGTTTGACATTTTGTAAATCAAGGGCATTTTGGTAATTTTACCACTAAGGGCCTTTTTTGTAATTTTCACAAATCAAAAATTTTCGGGAAATTTTGTAAAGATAGTTTTACAAATTTAAAAGAAAGTTTTAAGAATTTTAAAACTAGGGTTTGTTGTTTTGTTCTCCTCTTTTTTTTTTTTTTTAAACATGGCTAGTTCCTTTCGGGTTTTAGTCATTATGTTTGGCTTATGACCGAGCCCCTCTTTGGTCGGGGTGAACCAAAGCTACGCACCCAGGTAGGATTCGAGTGGAGAGAAGGTGAGTCACGCGGATCGCTGCTTAAGTACCAAGCTCCCACCGAAACCATTCCTAGACATGCGCACATGGGTTACCACACCTAGCTCGATGACTTAGCTATAGGTTTGTTTAGTGTATTAAGTCTTATGAGTTTCATGTGTTTGAGTAGTCTAATCTCGGGGTTCAAATTCCTATCACACTATTCTACGTTCCCATGCCTTTTCTACCCCTATGTAAATCACATAATCACACACAGAGTTAGGGGTACTTACCTGGTGGACTGCAGGTCGGAGACTTAGGTGCCATGCCAGAAACCTGCTTAATTTCAAAGAAAATCATTTTGGCTCGCTTTGAAAACATTTTTGGGCCTTATCCCACAGTCCGAGAGTTTAAAACTGGGCTCTGATACCAAGCTGAAACACCCCACACCCGGCCCACGAGCCTGGACCGGATCTGGTATGTTCCTCAAGTAAACCGATTCAAATTCTTTCGTTACTTTGTGAAAAACTTGTGTGATTTTAAAAGAAATTGTTTGGGTTGGGCTTGTGTTAAAAACAGATTTGATTTTTATATTAGAAAACCTTTTTTTATTTTAAGTAATAAATATATCGAGTATATTTTAAAATAAAATACTTAGTCTTTAACTTAATCAAAATTTGTAACACAATAAAACAACAAGTAGAAATAAAATCGTTCATCATGGCCTTATGGCCTTATTACATCAATAATTTCCAAACTTAAAACTTAAAGAACTTTATAAAAATAAAGGTCCAATTCGTAAATATTTTCTTTGCTACGCATGGCCACCTTTAGCTCCTGCCGAGGCCCGGTCCATTCACCGCTTATCACTGAAAAATGGTCCTCAAAGGGTGAGTCAACAGACTCAATGTGTACACCAACTAACAAACAACATTTCGAGCATACATATTCATATCGAACATATACATATCAAAATGATGCAACCCAAACCCAAGCCTAATTATCCATCCGCTACACACCACCCGCACTGCCAATCACACCGTGGGGACTACTAAGTCAACCCTCCTTCCGCTACACACCATCGAAGCGATCCTTTGCGATCGACGTGCTCATCGCCCATATCGTTGTGTCATTAGACACTATATTCAAATAATGTAACCGAAGTTACCAATTTGAGATAATGTAACCGAAGTTACCATATTCAAATAATGTGACCGTAGTCACCATATTTCGTTAGTGAGACCAAGTCAACACCTTCGTTGGTGAGACCAAGTCAACACCTACTCTTCCCTTTCACAAATATCCCATATGCCCCAAATATCTATACATATCTTATTTCTCATTCATATTACATATTCAAAATATATATATAACATATTCGTAATCCTATCGGAGTAGGAAACGTGCACAGGTACTTTTACCACATTTGTGGCACTTAGCCACATTCTTATTCGCATGCACATTTATATATATATAAATAATTGCCGTAATATATTGAGAGTTAGTGTGGGTACACACTGATTAAACAATAGGTTCCTTGAAATCCCAAGAGAATCGACCACGATTTAGATCTCAAATCCTACATAAGTTAATCACTTTAAAAGACCATTCGGCCACTTTTCCAAATACAACTAGGATTTGTATTACTTACCTTGTTGCGAATTGGATTGATAATCAAATCCAGAAGATTTGTGTTCTTCCCTTGAAATCGGCTAACCATTAAATCCATTGATTTGGTTAGTCTCTGATTTAAAACAAATAGATCTAGACATTTAAGAGAGAACCTTGGCGATTACATAATGTTTACTTACCTCAAATCCTTGAATCCGGATCTCTCTTCCCGATTAGCGAAATTCCTTGAATCAAATCCCGATATTCTTCTTTAATAATCGGTCAAGAAAAACAGAAGAGATTATTCCCTAGCTCTCGATTAGAAGAATTAGAAGAACAAAATTGATTGTTCTTACCTTAATACCTTAGTCGATTGCTTCCTTGCCTGAGAGCCACAGAGATTCGGCTATGGGGTTTTAGTCGAGGATCAAAAGAAAAGGGTTTTGGCTTGGCGGATGATGAAGAAAAAAAAGAAGAAAAGAGAAGAAGAAAAGAAAGAGAAAAAAAGAGAATAATGGCGAGAGAAAATTCGGCGAGAGAGAATAGGAGAAATTTTAGAGAATTTCGTGAGGGTTTTCTTGAAGAGAAAGAATGAATGAAGAATAGCCTTACTCTTCCTTTTATAGCCAAAATTACTAGCTAGAGTCCTTTACTTGGCCACCACTCTTCTATTTTGATAACTTTATCCTTTAATTATCATAAATAAAAGAGTTTAATCCAATATTTATCTCTTCTAAATAATCCAATTTAAAAATCCTTTATTTATCACCTTTTTAATAGAATATTTATGAAAATAAAACACCTCCTTTCTAGAAGCATGTGCCGTCCACCTCGGTCTTTCTAGAAGCAAAAATAAAACCTCCTTTATTTGCTTCCCAAGTGACTCGAACTCAGGGCCCATTCCTCTTGCACATGGTGCCATTTCCATAGGCCCTAAGTGACATCTTCAGGCCACTTTTCCAAGCCTATTTGTGTGTCAAATTTCACCAACTTTTTCTTTTAAGGCCACCTTGCCTTAATTTCCTATTTTAAACTTTAAAACTTGACATTTCTAAGTCATTTCTAGGTTTCCTAAAATTTTCGATCGGCTCATAAACTTGCCATTTTCTTACATTTCAAGTTTCCAAAATGTTCACTTTCCATTTTGAATCATTTCCTTACATTTCCTAGTTTCCATAAATGTTCACTTTCCTCTTTATTCCTTTACATTTTCAGGACATTTCCCTACATTTCCAAGACAAGACATTTCCTTACATTTCCTTGCATTTCCTTACATTTCCATACATTTCCTCACATTTCCTTACATTTCCTTACATTTCCATACATTTCCATACATTTCCTTACATTTCCTTACATTTTCTTACATTTCCCTACATTGCCTTACATTTCCATACATTTCCACACATTTCCACACATTTCCATACATTTCCACACATTTCCACACATTTCCATACACTTCCATACATTTCCATATATTTCCTTACATTTTCATACATTTCCTTACATTTCCTTACATTTCCTTACATTTCTATACATTTCCTTACATTTCCTTACATTTCCATACGTTTCCTTACATTTCCTTACATTTCCATATTTCCTTATTTCTAGAATTCACATAACACATTCATAATTCATAAAACATGCCATTTTACCACATGGTTTCTTGTGTCATGCTTCACACGGAGTTTCTTTTCAAGCCTCATTTACCTAGCTCCCCTTTTTACTTAAAAACCAATAATTTTCCAAAGCTTTCTTCTTCCATCCTAAAATTCTAAAAACCCTTAATACACTACCAACACTGCCAAAACCTACTAACTCATGAATTAGGCACGAACGCATAACCCCTAATCTAGGATGTTACGGTTCTACCCTCGCTTAAAAATAATTTAGTCCTCGAAATTACTTACTAACAAATCGTACCATCCTTCTCACCGCACTAGGCTTACGCTGCGCACTCTGATCTTAATAGAACCATCATACTTTCTAGGCACAATCTCTAAGTTCACATCCCCTAGAACTTATTTCTAACATCGCGATTTAATCTGGTTAACGAGTTTTATGCATCAAAACTTTTGTTTCACTTTGATTAACCAGCGAAACGATTTATGAAAAAGTATTTAAGAGTGGTTCTTTCGTATTCATACATGCACTCGAGTCTTTTCATTCATTCATACATCTAACAATCAATTATGAACTTTCGTTCATTCGGAGAAATGTTGTAGTTTTCATTGTTGTTGTTTTTCCCACTACTGGGGTATTTTCGTAATTTTGTCCTACAGGGCATTTTGTAATTTTTCAAAAGAAAAAGTTCCTTGGTGATTTTGTCAAAAGTATTTTGGTAATTTCAAAGTCCCGAGTAATTTGGAAAAATTTTGAAATCAGGGGTATTTTGGAAATTTTTGGCCTCGAGGGTATTTCTTAATTTTTCGCAAACCAAAATTTGTAAAAGTTAACAAATCAGGGATATTTTAGAAGTTGTAAAACTTTGAGGGTTCTTTTTGAGACTTTTATTTTCCAAAACGGTGATGTTGCAAAAATTTTGGAAATCGAGGGTCATTTTGGTAATTTTGTAAGTTAGGGGCAATTTAAGTAATTTTCCAAAATCAAGATATTTTTGATAGTTTGCAATTTGAACATTTATAAAATAATGAAGTTTTAGCAAGACCGTTGAAAAGTGACATTTTGTAAATCAAGGGCATTTTGGTAATTTTACCACTAAGGGCATTTTTGTAATTTTCACAAATCAAAAATTTTTCGGGAAATTTTGTAAAGATAGTTTTTACAAATTTAAAAGAAAGTTTTCAGAATTTTAAAACTAGGGTTTGTTGTTTTGTTCTCCTCTTTTTTTTTTTTAAACATGGCTAGTTCCCTTTCGGGTTTTAGTCATTATGTTTGGCCTATGACCGAGCCCTCTTTGGTCAGGGTGAACCAAAGCTACGCACCAGGTAGGATTCGAGTGGAGAGAAGGTGAGTCACGCGGACTGCTTAAGTACCAAGCTCCCACCGAAACCATTCCTAGACATGCGCACATGGGTTACCACACCCTAGCTCAGTGACTTAGCCATAGGTTTGTTTAGTGTATTAAGTCTTATGAGTTTCATGTGTTTGAGTAGTCTAATCCTAGGGTTCAAATTCCTATCACACTATTCTACGTTCCATGCCTTTTCTACCCCTATGTAAATCACATAATCACACACAGAGTTAGGGGTACTTACCTGGTGGACTGCGGGTCGGAGACTTAGGTGCCATGCCAGAAACCTGCTTAATTTCAAAGAAAATCATTTTGGCTCGCTTTGAAAACATTTTTGGGCCTTATCCCACAGGCCGAGAGTTTAAAACTGGGCTCTGATACCAAGCTGAAACACCCCACACCCGGCCCACGAGCCTGGACCGGATCTGGTATGTTCCTCAAGTAAACCGATTCAAATTCTTTCGTTACTTTGTGAAAAACTTGTGTGATTTTAAAAGAAATTGTTTGGGTTGGGCTTGTGTTAAAAACAGATTTGATTTTTATATTAGAAAACCTTTTTTTTATTTTAAGTAATAAATATATCGAGTATATTTTAAAATAAAATACTTAGTCTTTAACTTAATCAAAATTTGTAACACAATAAAACAACAAGTAGAAATAAAATCGTTCATCATGGCCTTATGGCCTTATTACATCAATAATTTCCAAACTTAAAACTTAAAGAACTTTATAAAAATAAAGGTCCAATTCGTAAATATTTTCTTTGCTACGCATGGCCACCTTTAGCTCCTGCGCCGACCCGGTCCATTATTGCTTATCACCAAAAATGGTCCTCAAAGGGTGAGTCAATGACTCAATGTGTACACCAACTAACAAACAACATTTCGAGGCATACATATTCATATCGAACATATACATATCAAAATGATGCAACCCAAACCCAAGCCTAATTATCCATCCGCTACACACCACCCGTACACGCCAATCACACCGTGGGACTACTAAGTCAACCCTCCTTCCGCTACACACCATCGAAGCGATCCATCGCGATCGGCGTGCTCATCGCCCATATACGTTGTGTCATTAGACACTATATTCAAATAATGTAACCGAAGTTACCAATTTGAGATAATGTAACCGGTTACCATATTCAAATAATGTGACCGTAGTCACCATATTTCGTTAGTGAGACCAAGAAGTCAACACCTTCGTTGGTGAGACCAAAGTCAACACCTACTCTTCCCTTTTACAAATATCCCATATGCCCCAAATATCTATACATATCTTATTTCTCATTCATATTACATATTCAAAATATATATATAACATATTCGTAATCCTATCGGAAGTAGGAAACGTACCTGGGTACTTTTACCACATTTGTGGCACTTAGCCACATTCTTATTCGCATGCACATTTATATATATATAAATAATTGCCGTAATATATTGAGAGTTAGTGTGGGTACACACTGATTAAACTTAATAGGTTCCTTGAAATCCCGAAGAGAATCGACCACGATTTAGATCTCAAATCCTACATAAGTTAATCACTTTAAAAGACCATTCGGCCACTTTTCCAAATACAACTAGGATTTGTATTACTTACCTTGTTGCCGAATTGGATTGATAATCAAATCCCGAAGATTTGTGTTCTTCCCTTGAAATCGGCTAACCATTAAATCCATTGATTTGGTTAGTCTCTCGATTTAAAACAAATAGATCTAGACATTTAAGAGAGAACCTTGGCGATTACATAATGTTTACTTACCTCAAATCCTTGAATCCGGATCTCTCTTCTGATTAGCGAAATTCCTTGAATCAAAATCCAGATATTCTTCTTTAATAATTGGTCAAGAGACAACGAAAGAGATTATTCCCTAGATCTCGATTAGAAGAATTAGAAGAACAAAATTGATTGTTCTTACCTTAATACCTTAGTCGATTGCTTCCTTGCCTAGAGCCACGAGAGATTCGGCTATGGGGTTTTAGTCGAGGATCAAAAGAAAAGGGTTTTGGCTTGGCGGATGAAGAAAAAAAAAAAGAAGAAAAGAGAAGAAGAAAAGAACAGAGAAAAAGAGAATAATGGCGAGAGAAAATTCGGCGAGAGAGAATAGGAGAAATTTTAGAGAATTTCGTGAGGTTTTCTTGAAGAGAAAAAAGAATGAATGAAGAATAGCCTTACTCTTCCTTTTATAGCCAAAATTACTAGCTAGAGTCCTTTACTTGGCCACCACTCTTCTATTTTGATAACTTTATCCTTTAATTATCATAAATAAAAGAGTTTAATCCAATATTTATCTCTTCTAAATAATCCAATTTAAAAATCCTTTATTTATCACCTTTTAATCGAATATTTATGAAAATAAAAACACCTTCTTTCTAGAAGCATGTGCCGTCCACCTCGAGTCTTCTGGAAGCAAAAATAAAACCTCCTTTATTTGCTTCCCAAGTGACTCGAACTCAGCCCATTCCTCTTGCACATGGTGCCATTTCCATAGGCCCTAAGTGACATCTTGAGCCACTTTTCCAAGCTTTGTTTGTGTGTCAAATTTCACCAACTTTTTCTTTTAAGGCCACCTTGCCTTAATTTCCTATTTTAAACTTTAAAACTTGACATTTCTAAGTCATTTCTAAGTTTCCTAAAATTTTCGATCGGCTCTGTAAACTTGCCATTTTCTTACATTTCCAAGTTTCCAGAAATGTTCATTTTCCATTTTTGAATCATTTCCTTACATTTCCTAGTTTCCATAAATGTTCACTTTCCTTTTTATTCCTTTATATTTTCATAACATTTCCCTACATTTCCAAGACAAGACATTTCCTTACATTTCCTTGCATTTCCTTACATTTCCATACATTTCCTCACATTTCCTTACATTTCCTTACATTTCCATACATTTCCATACATTTCCTTACATTTCCTTACATTTTCTTACATTTCCCTATATTGCCTTACATTTCCATACATTTCCACACATTTCCACACATTTCCATAGACTTCCATACATTTCCATATATTTCCTTACATTTCCATACATTTCCTTACATTTCCTTACATTTCCATACATTTCCTTACATTTCCTTACATTTCCATACGTTTCCTTACATTTCCTTACATTTCCATATTTCCTTATTTCTAGAATTCACATAACACATTCATAATTCATAAAAAATGCCATTTTACCACATGGTTTCTTGTGTCATGCTTCACACGGAGTTTCTTTTCAAGCTTCATTTACCTAGCTCCCCTTTTTACTTAAAAACCAATAATTTTCCAAAGCTTTCTTCTTCCATCCTAAAATTCTAAAAACCCTTAATACACTTCCAACACTGCCAAAACCTACTAACTCATGAATTAGGCACGAACGCATAACCCCTAATCTAGGATGTTATACGACCTCACTTTCTCAACCAGGATAAATTACGATTTACTTGGTTTGACTTATCTCCCGACCTCGTCTTGGGTGGTTTAAGCATACGTAATTTATACCAACTAATCCCTCTCGGGAAACCCTAAATCCTCCGTTAATTACATCCCCATCCACATGTTAGTCTCCCTCAAGGGATTGAGCCACTCATATTATTCATAATCTCACTTTCAATTGAATAGATCATGTGAAGAACACGACTGATTTGGAAGAGAAAAGAGATTTTAATAATCGTGGATTGAATACGGAATGGGGAACAGAGTAATAAATCTCTTGATTGGAATAAAGAATTAAATCAAATGCTGTAACATCCCGAAATTGGGCCTAGTAGGATTGGGCCCATTGGGCCTTGGGCGTAGGTGTGTTTAGAATTTTTGAGAACAAGAGAACAACATTATTTCAAGTTGGACTTATTAGGAAGATAATTTTGAAAAGTTACGGAGTTCTCGAAAGTTCCGGGTTCAAGTTAGGCTATAAGAAAATTTTTGTGGTTAAGCACTTTAAGGAGAGAAGGTATGTGGCATCAAGACTTAAGGAAATAAGTGTGCATTTTGCTAGCACAAGTGAAGCTAGTAGAAGAGTGGTGTGGCGTTGCATGTATGGGCTTGAGGGAAGGGGTTCAAATCCCCCTTTTTTTCAAATTTTGATTAATTTTTGTGCTATCCATCCATAGTGTCGGCCATGGTTGTATTTTTGGTAAGGTGGACTTTTTAAATTATGGAAAGGTGGCTAAGGATTATGGTAAGGAGGAAGATAAGAGATAATGAAGGAAAGAATCAAAAGAAAAAGGCAAGAGAAGGGAACATGTTGGCATATAGTGTGGAAGGTGTTTTGGAAAGATTTTATTTGGTTAATGTTCATCTTTTGGAAAAGATGATAATGGTTTGGGAGGGGGTTTTGTGATAGCCGAATTTTCTATAAGAATTGACAAATTTTTGGTGTTTGAAGAGGTTGTTTGCTTCTCAGCATTTTGGTGTCTTTTGCTTTCTCCAATTTTTCCCTCTTTGCGAAACTCCAACGCCAAAAAGAGAGCATCTTTTTCTCTTGTTTTGATCGAAACCCTCAAGGCATCTTTGCTTCTTTTCACTTTGATAGCCGAACCTTCTTTGTTGTCTTGCTACTAGTGCCAAACCGTGTTCTTCCTTTCGGTTCATCCCTATTATTAAGGTAAAGGTTCTTTCTTCTTATTTCATGCTGTTTGTTCTTTCTTCTCTTGACTTGGTTAAGCCGAAACACTCTTTTGCCGATTCTTTTGATAATTAAAGGGTGAGGATTGTTAACATCAGTTGCAGTAAAGGAGCGTGTGATGGTAGTCAGAAGGCGAGGTTGAATATCGGGACTTTGTAGAGGGAGATCACGTGTGGTAAGTGATTCAAGTATTAGTGATACAAAATATTTTGGAAATCTGAGGCTAACTTTTGGTTGGTATTGTTCTAGGGTCAACGAAGAGTGGTTCTTTAGGAAATTCAAATAAGGTGTATAATCCCGTACCTTCCGAATACATATTTGAAATGGTGTGTAATCTCACATCTCTCTGAATGTTTGCATGAAATATTCTATGATTCAGTCGAAATACCGAAGAAAACTGGAAACCGGCATCCGTGATCACTCGGACGTGTGTAGGTTCGTTGTGGTAACCATATTTTGCAATGAAACAGTTATGGTTAGTAGCAGTGACATGATTTTGAAAAATCATGAAAAATAGGAGAAAGGGAATTAGAAAGTGAATAAGATATCGAATTAAAGCTTACTGTGTCTATTTTTATAGAAAGAAACAGAAGAGAAAGAGAAATTTTATATTCTATGATATATTAATTTTAGTGAGACTGGTTGTGAAAGACTTCGTGGTTCCCTTTTATGTATTGGCAAAATCATATAAAATTGTACAAATTGAATTATGAGTTATAATTTATATGTATAGATTCCTTAGTGAGCCTATTTTTAACAGAAATAAGTGGAAGCAACATATAAAAACCGTACAGTGAGATATTTGAAATTAAGTTAAGAGAGGTCAGAACCATTGGTCAGTGAAACAAGGGAAACTTTAAGGAATAAACTGTACTAAATGGTTAAGCCAAAAATTCTAGAAAAATTGTAGTAAGAAGATATATGAGTCTAGTTTCAAGGAAAATTTACGGATCTAAATTTCAAGTTTTTTAACTCGAGTTATAGTCAATTTATGACGTAGATGGATAGTTTCAATTTTTATGCCCCACATTAGTAGTTAAGTCTGGGTTGCGAAATTACCAAAATACCCTTGGAGGGTAAATTACCGAAATACCTCTGGGTTGCGAGATTACAGAATTACCCTTAGTGGGTAAAATTATCGAATTACAAAAATGCCCTTATGGGACAATTTACGAAAATACCCCTATGGGTCGAATTACGAAAATGCCCTTATGGGCCAAATTACGAAAATGCCCCTAAAGGGCCGATTTGCTAGAATGCCTTAGTGGTCCGAATTACAAAGTTCTATAATTGGTCGATTTACCGTAATAAACTATTGGATTAATGATTGTTGTACTTATATGTGGATATTATGTTTAATTATGTATGTTGCATGTTACATATTGCATTGGTTGGGAAAAAATGTTGAAGAGAAGTGTAGCCTGGTGGCATTGCCACAAAAATGTTTAATATTATGTTTATTTTCGATTTTGGTGGCTCTGCCACAAATTCTGATAATGGCTATGTGCCAACCTAAATATGGCTTTGTGCCATCGTGAATATGGCTTTGTGGCATCGTGAATATGGCTTTGTGCCATCGTGAATATGGCTTTGTGCCATCGTGAATCGGTGGCTTGGCCATAATAAATATATTATAAATGGCATTTTGCCTGCGAATTAAATGGCATCTTGCCTGCGATTGGTGTGTTTGGCGGGGTGGGTTGACTTGATCCCCACAGGTCTGAGGGCTGGTATGGGGGTGTGTTGGTTGGATGGGATGGGTTGCATACATTCATATTATTTTAATATTGTTATGTTGATGGGCTTAGGCCCAAGATGATTGCTATATGGGTTCAGGCCTAGTGGTTGACGGTAAGGGGATTATGCACTGAGTTCTTGTAACTCACCCCCCTTTTTCTTAATCCTTGTAGGTAATGCTTAGTGACGGGGACTTGGGGCCGTGGAGGACTCGTTGGAGGCCATACTTTTGGAATTTTATGTTTGGACTTTAGTAAACTTCTTTTCCGTATTATTTCATTGCTTTTATTATTTCGGGTTTTAAAGTTGTAATAAGGCCTCTGGGATATTTCTATTTGGTTTTATGTTTAGCCGTACTTATTATTTTTTTGCAGTACTTTAAATGGGGATTTTTCTAAAATCATAAATAACAGTTTTCCAAAATTGATTAATAAACGGTTTTCAAAATAAATATGTACAAATAATTTAACTCTGATTCTCTTTCAAATTTTCAACGTCATTTTCAAAAATCATGGTTTTAAAAGTTCACTACCTCGATTTTTGACTCATCAATCAACCATTCAAAAATAGCTGTATTTTATCAAATACAAAACTTGTTTATTTAAACACAACCAAGTAACGCCTATTTTAGTAAGAATCATATGATGTTTTACACTTTCTTCATATGACATACCAAATCTGTAACATACCAAAATTGGGCCTAATAGGATTGGGCCCAATGGGCCTTGAGCGTAGGAGCGTTTAAATTTTTGGAGAACGGCTTTACTGCAAGTTGGACCTATTAGGTGAGTGATTTTGGAAGATTAGAGGGCTTCTAGGAAGTCCCGGGATCAAACTTTGGCTTTAGGGAAATTTTGGTTTTAGGTGAAAAAAACCCTAGAAGTTAGTAGGTAGGCTTTAAGAATAAAATATGGAGGAAAATGACACAAGTGGAGTGTGTGGTGTAGTGGCAAAGTGACCCCACATAAGAGGCAAGGGGATGACGCTACAAGGAATGAAGGAGGTCCAAGGTTCAAGTCTTGGCTTTTGCATTTTGGTTTTCTTTTTACATGGACCTTAGAATTTGGTTATAGATTTATATTTAGTTGCGCATGGTTTAAGACACAAGAAGAGCTTGTGGCCAAGTGGTTAGCAGCGTGGATTATGTTGCAAGGGAGCCTGGGTTCAAATCTTATGAAAAGCAAGGGAGTATTTATTTTGCAAATTGGACGGGAAGAGTTTGAGTTGGATTTAAACTCAGCTGATGGAAGGATCCCATATCGGAAAGATACAAAGAAGGAAGGTGAGAAGCTAGCTATATATATAGCATTCTAGGAGGAGGATGAATACACCTTGGAGGGCGTTTGGGCATAGGAGTGGTCGGAGCGCGGATTAACACCAGATTCCTATCAGGTGTGTAACTCTCTCTACTCTAGCTGTAGAGCGGCAAATACCGAAGTGCCGATCACGGCAATAGTAGCCACACGAGCGTGCGAGCGCACGTGTGGGGCTTCGACGCGATAGTTGAGGCCATTAGTAGTATTCTTGTGGGTTGAGGCTGCTTGGGCCACGATGGGCCGAAGCGGGCCCAATGGGCCCAATTGATTAAAATTGTATGATGGTGTAGTATATAGTGAACTAGACTAGGTGAATCTTATATACGTGGCTAGATTTGTGTTAGGTGTGCCACACGAGTGTGTGGGCCCGAATGGGCCGAATCGGGTTTTAGGCCCAATAGTCCGGTAACGACCGAAAATGGTAGTTGAGTCGCTCGATGTGACATTAGGCCTTCGGAAAGGCCATTGTAGGTATGAAATTACTGAAATACCATTGATAGGTAAATTACGAAAATACCCTGGAAGGTAAAATTACCCCTTAGAGGTTGATTAGCTTGATTATGTTGTATTTTTTATTCTGATTATGATGGTAATCTGTTTTATATGTTATATTTGATATATGATTTGCATACATGTCGTCACGACATGTTGCATGGGCTTGGGATATGATGAAAGGGGAAGTGTTGTAGTGGCTCTGCCATGATCTGTTGTAGTGGCTCTGCCACGATCTGTTGTAGTGGCTCTGCCACGATATGTTCTGGTGACTCTATCACGATTCTGACGATGAGCAGCTAACTGTAGCATGACTGCCATCGATGGTGTGTAGCGGATGGAGGGTTGGTTGTAGAAATCCCCACTGGTGTGATTGGCAGGTACGGGTGGTGTGTGGCGAATGGAAATTTAGGCTGGGATGGGTTTTGCATCATAATACATTAATTTCTGATTATCTACTATTCTCTGCTAAATGGGCCAAGGCTCAGTCTGATTCTGTATGGTCTTTGCCCAAGGTGATTTGTAAGGGCTAAGGCCCAGTTGGTATTTGAATGGGCTCGGGCCCAGCTATGGTTGGTGTGGAGTGATTGCACACTGAGTCTTCTTGACTCACCCCTTCTGCTTAAAGTTTTGCAGGTAATTCATAGTTCGCGGGTTTTGGAGCCGGGGTAGACTCGAGGTGGCCATCCATTACGATTGCTTTCGTAAACTTCGTTTTAATTTGAACTTATTTTGTAATAAGGCCACTATTACTTTAAATTTGGTATTTTATTTGGTTTAGCTTTTAATTTGATTACTGCCTATTATTATTAAATGTTCAATACAGGAATTTCCTAAACCCTTAATAATCGTTTTCCAAAATGTTAAATAAAGGATTACCAGCGAATAAATAATTAAACTCGAAATTTTTAACAAACGCGCAGTTTTAAACAACCCTTTTATGTGACATGCCAGATTCGGTCGTAACGTCTAGGTCGGGTTTGGGGTGTTACAAAATCCGCTCGTAACGCATGGGCCGGGTTTGGGGTGTTACAGATGCAAAATAAAATAAACTAAAATACTTTAACTGTAACACCCCAAACCCGGTCAAACGTTACGACCGAATCCGGCATGTCACAGTGAAGAATCATTTTTGGAAAACAAGTTGTTGACTTAAATTGTAAAGAAAACGTTTCATTTTATGGAAACCGAAGTTGAGTTAGGTAAATTGCCAAAATCATTTCAAAGTTTGTTTTAAAGAAAATCGAGTTAACTCATTGTTGTTACATGTTCGCTATTTACCCGATGGTAAAGTTTTGGAAAATCCCGAAAGTTCATCAAAGTTTGTGAAAACATTCATTTTATAGGTTCTTTTTCCTTTTTAATCATGCTTTAATGTTTAACGCAAATTCAACAGTATTTAATTGGATAAATAAACCCAAAAAAAAAATTAGATGACCTTATTACATAACCGAAAACCGAAATTTAAAGCAAATAAATCTGGAAGTTAACCATAATAAAATAAAAGCTAACTGTTGAGCATGGCCACCTCGAGTCCATCCCGGCTCCATATCCGCGATCTAGGAATTATTTACAAAATGTAAATGGAAGGGGTGAGTCATCGAGACCCAGTGTGTAAATCCCCATCCCGAAGATCATAAGCCCTTACACAGTTTCATAAGCGAATATGTATGCCATGCAACCCAAAACCTATCCATCCAAAACTCCCAATTCTACCTCGTATGGTACCAAACCACTGGTGGTCCCAAACCACTAGTGACCGAAGTCACAAATAACATATGTGGTACCAAACCACTGGTGACCGAAGTCACAAATAACATATGTGGGGCCAATCCACTTTGTGGTACCAAACCATTGATGACAATCCCGTATATCGATATGTGGGGCCAACCCACTGTGGTACCAAACCACTGGGACGAGTCACAAAAATATATGTGGTACCAAACCACTAGTGGTTCCAAACCACTGAGACTTAGTCACAATATCATAATAAGCGGGGCCAACCCACTGTGTGGTACCAAATCACTAGTGACAGTCTGAAAATCATACCTTCCCCCTCCTCTCATCACCCATTTTTATGAACATGCTTTTTAAGGCAAAATACTCATGCTTAACATTCGGAAATAATATAACATGGCATATGCAGATTTAACAGAGACATTTAACGTTAGCCAATCAAGTGGACTTACCCGGAGTGCTCACTTTTACCTATAAGGGTAACATACCGATTCCTATAGTTATTCCGGCTTTTGACAGTATACAAGATATAACATATTAACATACGAAGTGTGTAAGAGTTACACACCTGATTACCCGTAATACGACACTCTCTACGTCGATACTGTCGTTAATCGACACTATCGCTATCTGCATACTACTTTGCTCAGATGCCGGCCCGCAACCCGGTGGCCAGTCCCACACTGCTGATACTGCCTGCTTCTTAAATTTGGGGCTGGGTTCCACAATCCAACCCCTCCCACCGCTTGGCTGGCATTAGAGTCCATGAACACCTTGGTCATTAAATCGAATCAAAGCAGTGAAACAAATCGTAAGGAACTAAGACCCGAAGTTAGATCCCTTACCTAAATCGACAAAAACCGGAGGCTCTATGCGTGACTCACAACCCAACGAATCCCAGAAGTCTCCACAAGATGGCATCACCACACCCCCTGCATTCGGCCAAGCATCAAATAACTTTGGATCACTGCCTTCGGCATTTAACGCAATAAGAGATGTCGAAACGACAGAAACACTTACCACACACTAGCAGAATCGATTGGAAGTGATGGCAAATCAACGACAGCGATCTACTGATTATGGGTTGAGATTTTGGCTTTCAGAACCAAAGAAGAGGAATAGATTTCGGCACTTAAGGAGATTAAGAGAAACGCAAGAAGAGAAGAAAATATGGGCAAGGATATTCGATTTTTGCAAGAAATTGAAGGTGAGAAGAGGGTTAGGGAGTTTCGGCCTTAAGAAGCAATTGAGAGAAGGAAGAACAAACTTACCCCAATCAAGAAGAAAGGTTCGGCTTTGATGCCTAGAAACCAGGGAAATGAACAAAAATGAGGAGTAAAAGAACTTAGAAGACCATTTTGGTTTTGGGCAGATGAGATAAAAGAAGAGAGAAATAAAATAAAAAGAGAAGATCCTAAATGCTCCCTACTAGCCGAATGCTCTCCCCTCACCAAAGCCAACTTACCACATTTGGCCACCCCCCTTAGCAATACTCAACCGAATGCCCAACCCCCTTACAACTCTTTTGAAATTCGGCTAACACACCTCCCACTTCAATCCCCCTTTTCTCTCCTTGTTTTTCTCCTGACCACATATTCAAACAAGTTTGAATACTTCGAAATTCCTACATTTTCTCCTCTCCACAAATTCAAATGTGTTGATTCCTTCAACACATATCCACCATAGTCCATCCTGAACACAACTCCTCCCTAGTCTTGGCGTAAAAAATAACAAGAAGAACAGGGATTTCTGCTGCTCGAACCAAGGTTCCATCCACCCTCATGAGACGTCACCTCCTTGAACCTTAAGTGGCACCTCCCTTGCCACTTTACCAAGGCTCTTCTTATGTCACAACTCATCATCAACTACCTTTAACACCCAGCTCAAACAGCTCCCCTCTTCTAGAAGCCCAAAACACAAATTTCAAAGAAACTCTGGCCTACCCCTGGCTCATGCCTAGACCCTAAAATAGCCTAAACTAACATGACATCCATACTATGTACGTGCAAGCAGATAAAACGCAAAGACCCCATTTTAAGGATGTTACAGTTCTACCCCTTTAAAATAATTTCGGCCTCGAAATTACGTAATCAGAAAAGTTGAGGGTTTTGCTGCCGCATCGCATCCTCTGTCTCTCACGTGGCCTCTTGCACTCCATGATTCTGCCATAACACCTTCACCAAAGGAACTGATTTTCTACGTAAGACTTTGACATCCTGATCTAGAATCTGCACTGGTTCCTCCTCAAAAGACAAATCTGGACACACTTCAATCTCCTCCACTGGCACAACATGAGACGGATCTGAACGATAGCGTCTAAGCATGGAAACATGAAACACGTCATGGATCTGGCTCAATTCTTTTGGTAACTCAAGCTGATAAGCTATTGGTCCTACCCGCTTCAACACCCGATAAGGCCCGATAAACCTAGGGCTCAGCTTGCCCTTTCGACCAAATCTCAGCACTTTCTTCCATGGCGACACCTTTAGGAAAACGTTGTCACCCACTGCAAACTCTATATCTGTTCGGTTAAGACCGACATAAGATTTTTGCCTATCCGAAGCTTCCTTCAATCGAGTTCGAATCAGCTTAACCTTATCTTCTATTTTCGCAACCAACTCTGGACCCAACAACTGATGTTTACCCAACTTTGTCCAACACGTAGAGGTACGACACTTCCGTCCATATAATGCTTCATATGGTGCCATCTGAATACTTGCCTGGTAGCTATTGTTATACGTGAACTCTGCCAACAGTAGAAATTCTTCCCAACTACCTCTGAAATCCAGAACACAACCCCTCAACATATCTTCTAAAATCTGAATTACCCTCTCTGACTGCCCATCTAACTACGGATGAAATGCCGTACTGAAATCCAACCTTGTACCCAATGCCTGATGCAACGCTATCCAAAACCTTGACGTGAATCTAGGATCCCTATCAGAGATAATCGACACTGGCACTCCATGTAGTCTCACGATCTCCGCCACATACAACTTAGCCAACCTTTGAAGTGAGTAATCCACCCGAATCGGTATAAAATAAGCAGACTTTGTCAGACGATCAACAATCACCCAGACCGAATCCTTCTTGCTAGGCGTAAGGGGTAGCCCACTGACGAAATCCATCGTGATCCTTTCCCATTTCCACTGCGGAATCTTTACTGGCTGCAACAGACCCGAGGGTAACTAATGTTCGGCTTTGACTTGCTGGCACATCAGACACTTACTTACAGAGTTCGTTACCTCTTGCTTCAGACCCGGCCACCAAAATTGTTCTCGCAAATCTCGGTACATCTTACTACCTCCAGAATGCATAGCGTATGGGCTGCTATGAGCTTCCTGAAGAATCTTCTGCCTTAACTCTACATCTCTTGGTATACAAACTTTCCCTTGGAAACATAACACTCCATCGCTACTCAAGCTATATCCCTCTAATCCACCATTCTGCACCTGTAAACATCAAGCACTTAAGGCTTCATCCACTAGCTGTTTCTCTTTAACCTAGTTTACCCAAGTCAGCTTCAGTTGCAATTCCGCTAACAGACTTCCGTCATCATACAGACTAAGGTGGGCAAACATTGCTCCTAAGTCTGCTACCACTTTGCGGCTCAACGCGTCAGCCACTACGTTAGCCTTACCCGGATGGTATTCAATCGAGCAGTCGTAATCCTTCAACAACTCGATCCACCTTCGCTGCCTCAAATTCAATTCCTTTTGAGTCAAGAGGTATTTCAAACTCTTGTGATCCATGTAGACTATAGACTTCTCCCCATACAAGTAATGTCTCTAAAGTTTTAGAGCTCTACTGCAGCCAACTCAGATCATGCATCGGGTAATTCACTTTGTGAGGTCTCAACTGCCGAGACGCATACGCCACTACTTTCCCCTCTTGTATCAGCACACATCCCAAACCAGTATGCGACGCATCACAATAAACCGTAAACTCCTTCCCTGCTTCAGGTTGGATCAAAACCGGAGCTTCTGTCAGAATCCTCTTTAACTTGTTAAAACTTTCTTGCTGTTTGCCTGACCATACAAATGGAACCCCTTTCTTCAGCAACTTGGTTAACGGCGCTGCAATCAAGGAAAACCCTTCCATAAACCTTCTGTAATATTCTGCTAAACTCAGAAAACTCCGAATCTCTGCTACAGACTTAGGTGGTTTCTAGTCCAATACCGCCTCAATCTTCCGAGAATCCACTCTAATCCCCTCAGCTGACACCACATGACCCAAGAAGGTTACTTCTTTTAGCCAGAACTCGCACTTACTAAACTTTGCGAATAACTGCTTCTCCCTCAGAGTCTGCAGAACCACACGCAGATGTGCATCATACTCCTCCTCAGATTTTGAGTACACCAAAATATCATCTATAAATACTATGACGAACCGATCCAAGTACGGCTAAAAAACCCGATTCATCATGTCCATAAATGCTGCCAGCGCGTTGGTCAATCCGAACGGCATTACCAAGAACTTGTAGTGCCCATAACGAGTGCGGAACGCTGTCTTATGGATATCGGCCTCCTTTACCTTAAGCTGGTGATACCCCAACCTCAAATCAATCTTAGAGAAAACTGATGCTCCCTTAAGCTGATCGAACAGGTCGTCTATTCTCGGCAACAGATACTTATTCTTAATCGTTAACTTATTCAGCTGGCGATAATCAATACACATCCGTATTGTTCCGCCCTTCTTTTTAACAAAAAGTACGGGCGCTCCCCAAGGTGATACACTCGGCCGGATAAAACCCCGGTCCAATAGTTCCTGAATCTGCACTTTCAGCTCCACTAGCTCCTTTGGCGCCATCCTATATGGAGCAATAGACATTGGCGCGGTTCCGGGTAACAGATCTATACCAAACTTAACTTCGTGATCCGGAGGCAGACCCGGAAGCTCTTCTGGGAATACATCGGTAAATTCCTTCACCGTTCGAACATTCCCAACAGTTGATTCTTTGGCCTTCAATGCACAAACATGAACCATGAACGCCTCACATCCCTTCCTCACCATTTTCTCAGCCTTCAAAGCGGATACTACATTGGATAGGTAATTCTTTCTATCACCTATAATCACCACCTCTTCACCCTCAACCGATTTTAACACCATGCGCTTAGCTGCACAGTCTAGATTCGCCTGATACCTCACCAACTAGTCCATACCTAAGATCAAATCGAACTCCCCGAATGGCAGTTCCATCAGATCGGCCAAAAACACTACCCCTTGGAGTTCTAGGGGTACGTCCCTATATAGTTTGTTCACCACTACAAAGTGTCCTAGAGGGCTAACTACAGTCATCTCCCTAGAAGAAATCTCATAGGCTAAGTTCAAAGTTCCCGCCATACTTCTAGCAACATAAGAGTGTGTCGAACCAACATCAATTAAAGCGGTATACGGTAATCTATAAATTAAGAAGGTACCGGTTATGACATCCGGTGCGTCGCCCTTCTCTCGACGCCTCGCAGCATAGACCAACCCAGGCTGTCTTGCCTCTGAGCTCCCAGCACCTCTGCCCGGTGCTCCACGGCCTCGTCCAGAACCATTACCTCCCCTAGCCGAACCGCGACCCCTCTGTGGTTGCTGTCTACCACCTCTAAACTGAACACGCCCCTGACCCTCAAACTGCATCCGAGCTAGCTTACGTGGACAATCCCTTACTCGATGCTCCACTGACCCACACTCAAAGTACCCTCTGTTTCCTGTCCAACACTCTCTCGAATGAGAATTCCTACATCAAGCACACCATGGTGGCCATTGAGTAGTAGCAGCAGGCTTAGCAGCTTGACTCGGCCCGCCAATCTAGCCCTTTTCTGCGAATTCCCCGCAGACCCTGATGACCCAGAACTCCTCTTATTCCAATTTCTATCCTGATTTTGTTTCACCGACTGCTTCACCTCCTCAGCTATCTTGGCCTTCTCCACAAGACAGCAAATTCTCTCTCCCGCTGTGCGGCAATCAACAACCTCAGTTCATCTCTCAGCCCGTCCTTAAATCTGACACAGCGCTCGTGTTCCGTAGCTACGATACCTCGGGCATATCGACTCAACCTTAAGAATTCTGCCTCATATTCAGATACTGGCTTACTCCTCTGGACCAAATTCAAGAACGCCTTATGCTGCGCATCTATATAGCCAGACACGACGTACTTCCTCTGATAAGCCGCCTTCAAGAAATCCCAGGTAATATCATCGACTATCGTACCATCTCTGACCGTGAGCCACCACTGATAAGACTCATCCCGAAGAAGAGACAATATCTCTTTCAACTTCTCTTCAGCCGTAAAGTCCAAATCGTCTATTATACGCTCGGTTGCCTCTAACCAGTAGTCAGCTGTATTGGGAGCCACACCAGAAACACCCCTAAATACTTCTGCCCCATTGGCTCGGAGTCGTTCAGACACGCATTTACGAGCTCCGTTCCAACACTGTACGGAACTCTCTCGGGACCCGCGGCGATCGCCTCGACACCGCGTCATCACCACCCGTCTGACCTTGGAACTCCACGCCCTCAGCTAGCGGCGGCGGCACCTCATTCTCTGACCCATGGCCAGACCCTACCAGTTCCGACACAGTCATCCTACCTCTACCATGATCACGCGTATGACGCCCACGTCCTCAAGTGCTCATGACTAGCGTTCACTTATTAATCTCGTTTAAGAATTTTATGTGTTAGCTTTCTTCCAATGTTTATTACAGCGCAGTTTTATGAACATTTTCTTATAGTAGTTGCTCTCGCAAGTTCACACAGCCCTACGGTCTCAGTCTCTAAAGTGAATCTTTTATCACTAGCATCCATATCACAATCATTAAACAATAATAACAGCAGTTTAGGGGACTTACCGTTGCGGATTGGTGCCAGAGACTCAGGTGCCATGCTTTCCCAAATCATACATTTTCCATCAAAATCATTTCGTAACCACTTATTGAAAACATGTTGGGCCTCAGGCCCACAGCCAAGCTTTTGAACCAGGCTTTGATACCAAAATTGTAACACCCCAAACCAGGTCAAACGTTACGATCGAATCCGGTATGTCACAGGGAAGAACTGTTTTTGGAAAACAAGTTGTTGACTTAAATTGTAAAGAAAACGTTTCATTTTATGGAAACCGAAGTTGAGTTAGGTAAATTGCCAAAATCATTTCAAAGTTTATTTTAAAGAAAATCGAGTTAACTCATTGTTGTTACATGTTCGCTATGTACTCGATGGTAAAGTTTTGGAAAATCCCGAAAGTTCATCAAAGTTTGTGAAAACATTCATTTTATAGGTTCTTTTTCCTTTTTCATCATGCTTTAATGTTTAATGCAAATTCAAAGGTATTTAACAGGATAAATAAACCCAAAACAAAATTTAGATGACCTTATTACATAACCGAAAACCAAAATTTAAAGCAAATAAATCTGGAAGTTAACCATAATAAAATAAAAGCTAACTGTTGAGCATGGCCACCTCGAGTCCATCCTGACTCCATATCCGCGATCTAGGAATTATCTGCAAAATGTAAATGGAAGGGGTGAGTCACCGAGACCCAGTGTGTAAATCCCCATCCCGAAGATCATAAGCCCTTACACAGTTTCATAAGCGAATATGTATGCCATGTAACCCAAAACCTATCAATCCGAAACTCCCAATTCTACCTCGTGTGGTACCAAACCACTGGTGACCGAAGTCACAAATAACATATGTGGTACCAAACCACTGGTGGCTGAAGTCACAAATAACATATGTGGGGCCAACCCACTTTGTGGTACCAAACCACTGATGACAATCCCGTATATCGATATGTGGCGCCAACTCACTGTGGTACCAAACCACTGGGACGAGTCACAAAAATATATGTGGTACCAAACCACTGGTGGTTCCAAACCACTGAGACTTAGTCACAATATCATAATAAGCGGGGCCAACCCACTGTGTGGTACCAAACCACTGGTGACAGTCTGAAAATCATACCTTCCCCCTCCTCTCATCACCCATTTTTAAAAACATGCTTTTCAAGGCAAATTAGTCATACTTAACATTCGGAAATAATATAACATGGCATATGCAGATTTAACAGAGGCATTTAACGTGAGCCAATCAAGTGGACTTACCTGGAGTCCTCGCTTTTACCCACAAGGGTAACATATCGATTCCTATAGTTATTCTGGCTTTTGACAGTATACAAGATATAACTTATTAACATACGAAGTGTGTAAGAGTTACACACCTGATTACCCGTAATACGACACCCTCTACGTCGACACTATTGTTAACTGACACTATCGCTATCTGCCTACTACTTTGCTCAGATGCAGGCCCGCAACCCGGTGGCCAGTCCCGCATTGCTGATACTGCCCGCTTCTTAAATTTGGGGCTGGGTTCCACAGATCCAACCACTCCCACTGCTTGGCTGGCATTAGAGTCCATGAACACCTTGGTCATTAAATCGAATCAAAGCAATGAAACAAATCATAAGGAACTAAGACCCGAAGTTAGATCCCTTACCTAAATCGACAAAAACCCGAGGCTCTATGCGCGACTCACAACCTAACGAATCCCAGAAGTCTCCACAAGATGGCGTCACTATAGCCCCTACACTTGGCCAAGCATCAAATAACTTTGGATCACTGCCTTTAGTATTTAACGCAATAAGAGATGTCAAAACGACAGAAACACTTACCACACATTAACAAAACCGATTGGAAGTGATGGCAAATCAACGACAGCGATCTACTGATTATGGGTTGAGATTTTGGCTTTCAGAACCAAAGAAGAGGAATAGATTTTGGCACTTAAGGAGATTAAGAGAAACGCAAGAAGAGAAGAAAATATGGGCAAGAATATTCAGTGTTTGCAAGAAATCAAAGGTAAGAAGAGGTTAGGGAGTTTCGGCCTTAAGAAGCAATTAAGAGAAGGAAGAACAAACTTACCCCAATCAAGAAGAAAGGTTCGGCTTTGATGCCTAGAGACCAGGGAAATGAACGAAAATGAGGAGTAAAAGAACTTAGAAGACCATTTTGGTTTTGGGCAGATGAGATAAAAGAAGAGAGAAACAAAATGTAAAGTTTGAGATGTGAGAGTGGTTCAGTTTCGGCACAAGAGAGAAAAAAAAATAAAAAGAGAAGATCCAAAATGCTCCCTTCTAGCCGAATGCTCTCCCCTCACCAAAGTCAACTTACTACATTCGGCCACCCCCCTTAGCAACACTCAACCGAATGCCCAACCCCCTTCCAACTCTTTTAAAATTCGGCTAACACACCTCCCACTTCAATCCCCCTTTTCTCTCCTTGTTTTTCTTCTGACCACATATTCAAACAAGTTTGAATACTTCAAAATTCCTACATTTTCTCCTCTCTACAAATTCAAATGTGTTGACTCCTTCAACACATATCCACCACAGTCTATCCTGAACACAACTCCTCCCTAGTCTTGGTGTCAAAAATAACAAGAAGAAAGGGGATTTCTGCTGCTCGAACCAAGGCTCCATCCACCCACATGAGATGTCACCTCCTTGAACCTTAAGTGGCGCCTCCCTTGCCACTTTACCAAGGCTCTTCTTGTGTCACAACTCATCATGAACTACTTTAACACCCAGCTCAAACTGCTCCCCTTTTCTAGAAGCCTAAAATGCAAATTTCATAGAAACTCTGGCCTATCCTTGGCTCATGCCTAGACCCTAAAATAACCTAAACTAACATGACATCCATACTATGTACATGCAAGAAGATAAAATGCAAAGACCCCATTTTAAGGATGTTACATTATTTAAATAGATAAACTCTTGAATCAAGACTGATTTCAATAGGAAAACAAAAGAGTTAAGAAAATCGAAAGAAAAACAATCTAAATCTACTCCTAAACTACTAGGGTTTTTGAAGGCATCTAGTATGAATTAGTTACATCAAACCCCTAATTTCTTATTTATAGATGTGTTGGCAGCCCAATTTAGGTCTTTGACACGTCCTAGGTCTTCGTATAAGTTTGATTGCGTGGACAAAAATAACCTTGAATTACTTAGGTAGGACATCAACTTGTGTCACGCCATACCCCTTGCATGGTACGAGACGACACACAAATCCCACCTTATGTCATATGTTTTGTGCTTTGACGTCCCGGGGAACTTGTGCATCACTCGTCCCTCGCTTCCACATTAATTGGGTCTTTATATCTTCATCCTACACACTCAATTGAACATATTAGTACTACTTAAGGCCTATTGTGTCACAACACTTACAAAATGTGTTAAAAATAATTATTTTATTAAATTTTAATCCTAAGGCCTAATTACCAAAAACAAAATATAAAATCCTAAATTGCATGGAAAACAAGCCCCCTAAGTGTAAAATTGACCCGAATTGACTACTACATTTGACGACAGGTCACCTTTTAGTTTCAAAGTTTGAGTATTGTTTGGACTTGGTAAGTATTAGGCCCATAACAGGGCTCGGTAAGGGAGTTGGTCCAAATACGATTCAAGGTGGAGATTTGTGGGAGAATTCCTCTTATTTTAGCCAAACAACACGTGACGTCCCGACGAGCAGCACATCTTCGTTCCGGCGACGCGATGGCCACTTCATCTCGACGAGCAACAAGGCTTTGTCTCGATGATGCGATAGTTCTTCACGTCCCGATGACATATCAAGCCACGTCACGACATGCAGTATAATTTTTTTTGGCTTTTCTCCCAGTGAAACTCTATTTTTAGTTTTTCACTTAAACTCTGGTTATGTAACACCCCAAACCCGACCTAGACGTTATGGCCAAACCTGAAGATGCTATGTAAAACAGTTGAAATTCCAGTTTTCGTAAATTTCAGAAAGTGTCATAAAATTTTATTAATAAAAAAACCCCCGATTTAATAAAAACATATCTAACTTTACTTTTTAGTTGAAAACGCTATTTGCTTACATTTTCTAAAACAAATATTTTGCGGCGATAATTTAAATCATTGTGTTTTGGAAAAACCAACTTATTTTCTTGAAATTAGTTGTTTTGTAGGAAAGAAACATTTTTGGTAAAACGTTTTAAACAATATCATGTAAATTGAAAAAAAAAACCTAAACCAATTCAAAATAGTTCAAATATTACAAAACCTTAAATCCAAATTTCAATGAATCAAATCAAATCAAATCAATTTATTATAACTGAGCTCTCGTGGCACCAACCCACCTAAGTCTGAGGATTACCTGAAAATATCAGACAAATGGAAAGTGAGTTTTAAAAACTCAGTGTGTAACAAATAACTCAAACAAATAATCTATATCAAATAAATTTAACAAAAACGGAGTCATAACAGACCAGTACTGATACAAACATATTTTTCTTATCCCCTTCCGCTACACACCAACTCCGACCATCCCAATACACCACATGGGGTATTAAACACCCATCTAACCCTACACATCACTTAGTGTCGATATGACATTTTACAGAAAAATTACAGCTGAGCTGCCAGTTTAGTAGGCAAATTATCGCCATTTTCAGAAACACTTCCTCCATATAGCAAACCCAACCCAAATATAAATACAGATTATAAAAAATATCAAACAAGTTTCCAGTACAGATGCATAATATAACATATATTGAGTATACATAGCAATTTCTCAGATTTCACAGAACTTAATATATATCATTTCAAATATACAATAGATAACAGACTTAGTACTAATAGATGGCCAAATTTCATGTTTTATAGCTTACTAGATCACATATGGACCCCACAGGAGGCCTACAATCGATCAGAGTGACGTTTACGGCTCTAGGAAAAAATTCAAAATTTGGGGCCTAGACACCCGTGTGGCCCACACGGCCTAGCGCATGATCCAAATAACCCAAACCATGTGTCACACATGATCCAGCACATAGCCTATCACACGGCCGTGTGTCATACACGGCTTGGCACATGACCTTGTGGCATCGATAGTGCAATTTTTTTTTTTACTTTTGTTGTTTGTTGTTTTTCGGGTTTCTTGTTACGTTCATTGATTGATTCTGATGCGAAAACCTAATAGACTTCCAAAACCAAAACACAAAAATTAAACACCAAATTAAACGACTCAATCCCGAAGTTAAAACAAAAATAATTCATCATCAAAACTCAAATTGATTCACACCTTCACGAAAACAGCTGTGCACCAACAAGTCTAGGATGCTAGGGGATTATTTGCCTCGCCAATTCCACCTAAAAATCCAAACGATTAATAACAAAACTCACACACCATTTGCACAACACTTATGCAAGAGAAACCAAACTTAATATCAAAGCTAATTCACTTACACCAAGATTAATGCTGAACAACCCTTTCAAAAACCCGCTTGCAATATAGCAAGATTGACAAAATAATGATAGCCACAATTTTGATTAGAACAGAAAAGGGAGCATGAAAAGAGCATTAACAAAGAAGACACAAAAACAAAAGAACATGAATGGCAGAACATGAATGGAACGAAAAAGAAAAAAATAAACAAAATAAAAGATAAAAGAAACTAAAGAGTGAGGGGAACATGCAAAACAATTTAGCTAATCCAACCAATTGATTGGATTTTAATCACTTATCAAATTCTCCTCTCCCCCCAGAGTTATAATTTAACTCAACTAAAAACACTAGCCAACACCACGCATAGAACCAAAATTTATTTTCATATGCTCGCAAAGGGAATTGGACTCATGATCTTAAACACAGAATCAAGGCACTTAACCACTAAAGCATATACTTAGATATAACGAATTTATCAAATCAAAGATTAGATATTTGGGGCGTTACAGGTTAACCTAGAGTTATTCTAGTCAAATATACTACGAATTTCAGCCTATAAATAGGCCTTATGTAACACCCCAAACTCGGCCTAGACATTATGGTCGAATTTAGTGATGTCACATGATAGTGCTTTTGAAATCGGAACGACGCTAAAACCTTTTCTTCGTTCAAACTACTCTTCATTATCTTATGTTAACTCCAAATCATGCATTTGTTTTCAAAACATTATCCATTTTCAAAATGTTATTTATTTACAAATCGTCATTCATTTCCCAAAATGTTATACTTTGCGGAAGCTTTTAAAATAGTTTGCTTGTGTGTTGTATTTTGATAAAACATTCATCTCTTTTGAAAACCCGAGTTTCTCTTATTACAGAAAAATACCCACATAAACTTAAAATCATGATTAAGTATCAAACAATATAGAAGGAGTCGTGTGGCCACCGCTGAGTCCTCCGCCGCACCGATCCGCATATGTTTGGGGATTACCTGTACAGATCAAACAGAAGGGTGAGTTTTCGTAAACTCAGTGTGTAACCCCTATACAAAACAAACAGTCAATATACAAATAATCACAGCCTAGGGCTAAGCCCTTTTTCAGTATCAGTATCAGTCCAGTTTGGGCCTTAGCCCATTTTAGTAACAGTAGGCATTAGGGCCTTAGCCCATCACAGTACAGTATCAGTAACAGATATGCAATAAAAAAATCCTACCCAACTAGCCTTTACACTCCATCTCTGTCCAACCCTACACTCCATGTGGGGATATAATCAACCCACCCATCTCTACACTCCAAATAGTACCGAATGCAGCATTAGACAGTAATTTGTAGTTATGCTACCAGTAAGTTAGGCTCGAAGCCTTACAGTACACTTCCTCCGATCAATATCAACCCATCCCCATGCAATGCATCATACAATCATGTCATGCCAAATCATGGTATCTCGCATATAATTAGTTCAACATTAACAGCATGATCAATATACAGTCATACATATATACATATCATATATGGATATAACAATTATTCATTCATTTCATTCAATTAGGGGTCTAGGTAATCTTACCGACCCTACGGTAGGTTCACAGTTGTTTCGGGCGACCCTTGTAGCCTTAGCAACAAATTAGTGGAAATGGGCTCACACGCCCATGTTGTCAGATCTTGTGGGCTCACACGCCCATGTGGCCCACACGACCCTAATTGGCCTTGGCCATGTGGATCACATGGCCTGGCCCAGAATCCCACACGCCCATGTGGGCCTACAAGCCTGTGTGGCTCACACGGCCTCGCCAGGCCATTACACGGCCTTGTCATGCGCTCGTTTCATGCACGCACGGCCTAGTTCGTCGAACACACACCCGTGTTCTGTCACACGGCCTACGACATGGGTGACCACACGCTCGTGTGGTGTCGACAGAGAGCTTTTTCAGCTTTTCACCAAGTCACATTTTCTGCATTTTAGTTACACACCTGGATTGTTTTTGACGCGTAATCACTCCGGAGCACTCCAGAACCTATATTCGACAATAGAAAGCCCAATTTCAGTCACTTAATCCGAATTGCTACAAACAGACAATTCTCAAAAACCAACGCCAACCTTACCTCGCTTAACCAACCCTGATTTCACACAACCACAACGTCAATTGGGATCCACCAGCCCGCCTAAATAAAAAGTGACTCTCGTCAAACGAATATTAATTGAATAAATCGAAAA
The DNA here is from genome assembly GCA_025503065.1 of Gossypium bickii. Classification (NCBI taxonomy): domain Eukaryota; kingdom Viridiplantae; phylum Streptophyta; class Magnoliopsida; order Malvales; family Malvaceae; genus Gossypium; species Gossypium bickii. Next base: position 83,170,307 of record CP106716.1, read on the forward strand.
GAACTCCTTTATCACTTACCGATTAACACACAAAAAGCAGAGACGTGAAATGACGATGGGAAAGAGGAAAAAATCGAGTTTGGAGAACAAGGAAATAGTGTGAAAAAAAAAATGATAGCAATAGGGAATTTCGGCTACAGCAAAAAGAAAAATGGAAGAAAAGGTGGAAGAGAAGATATCAATTTTTTCTTTCTCTGGAGAGAATTTTGGTACCCCAAGTGTTTCACCAAATCCCCACTATATCAAAACCCCTTAATTTTCTCCATCAAATTCTACTAACCACCCACTACTCGGAGTCCACTAATAGCACAACTCTAGCCGAACCTAGAGCAAAAATAACACTACTTGCTATCACAGAAAATCGAACACCAGACCTCCCGCATGCTAACACTCCACTTAACCACTAGACCAGTAGGCCCTTTCTGTTATACTCAAACACACTTATCCTTATAAGCTTACTGGCCAGAGATAGAGATTATTCATATAAAAACAAAATTTTTGCCCAAGACCAGGCTTGAACCCAAGACTTCTTGGACACTCCCAAAACACATAACCACTGAAGCAGACAAATATTTATGTCATAAATGCACGGAAACAATTATACAAATTTTGGGGTATTACACCTTAGTTACTCTGGGTTAAAATCAACAAAAATATTTAGATTGAGAGGATTTTGTTCTTTGTTTCGAAGGGTTTTTCTTCTGGGGCTTCGGGATTTCCTTTAATTCTCTCCATCTTCTACACTCTCCTTTATTATAGTGAAATCTCCTTTTTCCAGTGATTTTTTTTATCCTCATTTGAGGAGTTTTTCCACGTTAAATTTTGCATGTTCAATCTTTTTTATTCTATTTTATTTACTTGTTCATTGCATACATGAGTTAGTTCCCTTCAAACATATGCTAATTATCATCATCTAGTGATCCTTGACCGAGTTCATCATCATCTGAACTTGAATCTGCATAATTAAAAATATCAAGATCTCCTTCTTCCATACACTCTTCGAAGTATGAATAATTTCAACTCCACCTATGATTGAAGTTAAGAAATATGTAACATTCTAGTACGATCTACTACATCAAATTAGACTTTCAATGACGTTTTTAGTGACGTTTAGATCGAAAACACTGCAAATATATACCATTAGTGGCGCTAACCAAAAAATGCCGCAAATAGTGCATTTTTATAAGTACTACCTGTTCATTTTTGTAAATGTCATAATAATCTATGTTTTTTTTTTTTTGCCAATTGCTGAATGTTAAAGGTTGCAGAAACGAAGTTTCCGATATTAAATTGTGAACTCATTTTCCCCAAGTTCTACCATATTTCAAAATATTTGTAACATCGGTATGTTCCTTATTTATTCTGAAGTAATGTTTCTTGGGCTGCAGATTAAGGTAGAGGAGTTCTTCAATTTGTTTCTTTCGGATATTGCTGTTAATTTCATTAAATCTTTTCATAGAAGGTGTAGAGATAAAGGTAATCTGCTCTGAACTTTCAAGAATTATGTAATTTCCAATTATACCTTTTAATTTATGTTTGTGTTAAATTGTTATGTTTTACAGAATTTAAGTGCTCTTCATGGTGCCCTCATGAAAAATTTGTACATGTCCGTGAAGTGTCATTTCAACATCCAATAAAAATTTACTTTGGTATTAGTCTTTTTTTCTTCCTGGAGTTATTATTTTATGCTGAGATTAGCATCATTTCTTATGCTTGTTGTAATTAATTAAAAAATTTTGAAATAAGAAGAAAAATCTTAATGCCACAAAAAGCTTATTTTTCTTTGTTCTTTTGATGGATAAGTATCGAGTCAGTTTAATGCTGCCTTGACTGTATTTCTTTTGGTGTTAACTGTTTTTTGTTTTGATCAAGGTGCAAAATTTGATAGCTGCCAGGAGGCCCAGAAATTTCGAATTTACAGAATCAGGTTTATTGTATTTTATGGTGCCTTATATGCTATTATATAGTTAAAGGCACTATTTGTTTGTTGTTGTTATTTCTCATTTAAGAGTATGCATCATTGGAATGAACCATTTTCTCTTGATACCTTTGGTAGTCCAAAACAACAAATGAAATTTAACATGTGTAGGTCTAAGTATATTATAAACCTAAAGCCATTTGTATGTCTATAGTTTTAGTTAATGGGAAATATTATTGAAGTTGCAGTTGTTGATGCACTAAACTAAAACTGTAACAACCCAAACCTAGCCCAAACATTATGGCCGAATCTAGTTTGTTACAGGGGAAAGTATTTTGAAATCTTTTAGAAACCAGTTAAGTTTTGAAAACCTTTCATTTTAGTGGTCTTACTAAAACCATACTTAGTGTTTATTTGAATATTAATTAAATCAAGTTACTACAAAATTCCAAATGTGCCCGATGGCACGATAAAACATTTTTCGTTTAAGGTTGGGAAAACATGTGCATTTAATTAACATTAGTAATCTAGTTTAAACAAATTATCCAAAATATGTAAAGTAACAAAGTAGAGTATTAGGAGGCCTTATTACATCCGAAATAAAATTTAACCAACAGTAAAATAAAAATAACTAAAGTTTAAAGTTCATTTAAATAAGTCCACTGCATGGCCACCTCGAGTCCATCCGGCTCCTTATCCGCAATCTACGTGTCATCTGAAAAATGTAAAGGCGAAGGTGAGTCACCAAGACTCAGTATGTAACCCTTCCCCCGGTTTAAGCAATTTCATACACACTTTATAACAATCAACATGCATAAGGTTATGTACCCAACCTAGCCAACCAAACACCTCTGTCTACCCTGCTGTGGTACCAAACCACTTGGTGGTGCCAAACCACTGTGATGTATAGGCACGTATGTGATGCCAAATCACTGGAGGTGCCAAACCTCTGGTGCCCGAAGACACGAATCGGTTAATGGGGCCAACCCATCGTGTGATACCAAATCACTGGCGTTCATCCCGTATTATCATCTGTGGGGCCAACCCACTGTGGTGCTAAGCCACTGGGACGAGACGCTATGAGGTGCCAAACCTCTGGAGGTGCCAAACCTCTAGTGACCGAAGTTACGTGTGATACCAAATCACCGGTGTCCATCGACACAGATAACAATTCCCCCTCCTCTCATCAACCCATATCAGATTTCATGTCATCAAATATTTAAGTTACAAATAATAAACATGCCATGCTTCCCAAAAGCATCAAATAGTAACTCATATTAACAGGTACTTACCCGAATCGTCACTTATACCGATATGGTATTAAATCCAATGCTACATAAATCAGAGTTAGCATTCACAATATTTAGCACAGTTAATAAGTTATAAGGTGTGTATGTACACACCTGTCACCACTGAATCGTCTAAATCCCGAAAAGAGAAGTCAGCCACCCTAGATCTACTTGTCCCTATATTCGGCCATACACAAGGTTAGCACTATGGCCTATTCGGCCAACCCAAAATAATTGAAAAAAAAAGGTTCCTTGTGAACCCGAAACCTTACCCCAAATGTTTCGAATACTAGCCACCACCCTCAACGTGCTTCTGCTTCCATAAATCGGCAATCATTAAATTAGTAGCCTTTGGCTTAATCGAATATCACAAATAAAGAAAATAGATCTTACCACCTTACCCCAAAATCGATTGCTCCAAAACGACGGGTTCACTTGCTTGCTTCTCAATTCCGAAAGCCCTATGACAATTTAATTTCAACCATGCGATTAGTACCCTTAACAACCATTGCCGAAATAGCCACTTACCAACATCCAAGTCGACAAGAAAGGAAAAAAGAGAACTTACGCATTCGGCTTAACATACTTACCCTCATAATCGATTAAAGAATGCCTCCCCCTCCTTGTTCAATATTCGGCCAAGGTGCTTAATAAAAAGGAAAGAAATTTGGCACTAAAGGGGTGTATTCGGCCTAAGGGAGATAAAGAAAAATAATAGAGAAGAGATAGAGTTTCGGCTAAAGCTTAACAAAGAGAAAGAATAGAATTCGGCTAATGTGGGTAAGAGAAGAAAAGAAAAAGGGAGAGAGGGATTCGGCAAAAAGAAGCAGGGTAATTTTCGGCACAAGAGCTTTATGAAAGAAAGAAAATGAAAGAAAGAGAGGGATGAGAGAAAATCTAAAAGAAATAGAGACTAGTCGAATTTGTGAAGTACCACACTAGGAAAATTCGGCCTTATCCCTCCCCCTAACACCTTGCCTTCCACTCCCCTAAGGAATTCAAAATTCGCCCAAATCTTGATTTGAAATAATTCAAAAGAATTTGAATTAACCTATGCCTACTATTTCTCTTGGAATTAATCAAAATAAAATCCAATAATATCCAATTAATAATCTATTTTAATCCTAATAATATCCTCATTATTTAAAAGAGTTTGGACTGAGAAAAACTCTCCCACTTGTGCCGTCCAACATATAGTGCAAAAAGGGAATTCTGTGACTCGAACCAAGGCTCTCCCTTACTCAATATGGCATCACTTCTAGCTCCTAAGTAGCCCTCTTTTTGCCACTTTTCCAAGGCTTATCTTGTGTCAAATGATCCCTTATTTATTCTTGTATCCCCTACTTGCTAAGGCTCACTGCCTTTAAAGTTCCCAAATTAAATTTTCTACTATCCCTAGCCAACTCAAGACCCTTAACTAAGCCTTATTACACCATAACCAATAACACAGCAATTCAATTTAAGAAAAAATCATTTAATCACAAATAGCCCCATTTTTAGGATGTTACAGTTCTACCCCCTTAAAAGAATTTCATTCCTCGAAATTACCCGATCGTAAGAGATGGGGTATTGCTTTGCCGCATCACATCCTCGGGTTCCCACGTAGCTTCTTCAACCCCATGGTTCCGCCACAGCACTTTCACCAAGGGCACTGACTTCCTACGTAGAACCTTAACATCTCGATCTAAGATCTGAACCGGTTCTTCTTCAAAGGACAAATCCGAGTTGACCTCAATCTCAGCCACTAGCACAACGTGCGATGGATCTGACCGATATCGCCTAAGCATCGACACGTGGAAAACGTCATAGATTTGATTCAGTTCTGCCGGCAACTCAAGCTTATAAGCTACCGGTCCTACTCACTTCAACACTGTGTAGGGCCCGATGAACCTTGGGCTTAGCTTCCCTTTTCGCCCAAATCTCAACACCTTTTTCCAAGGTGACACCTTCAGAAAGACTTTGTCTCATACACCATACTCCATTTCCTTACGCTTCAGATCAGCATACGACTTCTGTCTGTCTGACGCTTCTTTGAGACGAGCCCGAATCACCTTAACCTTGTCCTCAGTTTCAGTAACCAATTTCGGACCCAAAACTTGTCGTTCTCCCAACTCCGTCCAACATATAGGGGTACGGCATTTCCGTCCATATAGTGCTTCATATGGAGCCATCTGAATACTTGCTTGATAACTATTGTTATAAGCGAATTCCGCCAATGGTAGATACTCCTCCCAACTACCACTGAAGTCCAAAACACAACCCCTCAGCATATCCTCTAAGATCTGTATAACCCTTTCGATTGCCTGTCATTTGTGGGTGGAAAGTCATCTTCAAATCCAATCATGTACCCAAAGCCTGATGCAACGCTTTCCAGAACCTTGACGTGAATCTCGGATCCCTATCCGAGATAATTGACATTGGCACACCGTGTAATCTTACTATCTCAGCCACATACAACTTTGCTAGTCTCTGAAGAGGATAATCCATTCTTACCGGTATAAAATGAGCTGACTTCGTCAGACGGTCTACAATCACCCAAACTGCGTCCTTTTTGCTGGGCGTCAGGGGTAGCCCACTGACGAAATCCATAGTAATCCTTTCCCATTTCCATTGAGGGATCTTTACCGATTGAAGTAGCCCTGATGGCAACTGGTGTTCCGCCTTAACCTGCTGACACGTTAGACACTTCCCCACAAACTCGGTTACCTCACGCTTCAACCCCACCACCGTAATGCTTTAGTAGATCTCCATACATCTTGCTTCCTCCCGATGCATAGCGTATGGGCTGCTATGTGCATCTTGGAGAATTCTCTGCCTCACCCTCAGTATCCCTCGCGCATACAAGCTCGCCCTTGAAAACATAGCACTCCATCCCTGAGCGATCGTACCCTTCTAATCCACCATCCTGAACTTGTACCCTCTTAGCATTCAACCCTTCGTCTACTAACTGCTTTTCCTTAATCTCCTCGACCCAAGTTGGCCTAACTTGAAGCTCTGCCAAAAGGCTTCCATCGTCATACAGACTCAGACGAGCAAACATCGCTCTTAAGTCTGCTGCTATGACCTTCCGACTCAACGCATCGCCCACCACGTTAGCCTTACCGGATGATACTCGATTGAGCGATCGTAGTCCTTCAACAGTTCAATCCATCGACGCTGCCTTAGGTTCAAGTCCTTCTGAATCAAGAGATACCTTAGGCTCTTGTGATCCGTGTAGACTACCGACTTCTCCCCATATAGGTAATGTCTCCATATCTTCAAAGCGAAGACGACTGCTGCTAACTCCAAGTCGTGAGTCGGATAGTTCACCTCATGCGGTCTTAACTGACGAGACACATAGGCCACTACCTTCCCTTCTTGCATCAACACACATCCCAAACCAGTATGGGACGCGTCACGATGAAATCGTAAACAACTTCCCGCCACACAGTGTACCAAAAAACCGAGCTTCACGAATCTTCCTTAGCTTATCAAAACTTTCTTGTTGCTTCTCTGACCATACAAATGGAACACCTTTCCTTAGTAACTTAGTCAATGGCGCTGCAATAAGAGAAAATCCTTCCACAAATCTTTGATAGTACCCCACTAGACCCAAAAAGCTTCGAATTTTGGCCACTGACCTAGGCGGTTGCCAATCCAACACCGCTTCAATCTTGCCGGGATCCACTCTAATCCCTTCCGCTGACACCACGTGACCTAAGAAAGCCACCTCCCTAAGCCAAAATTCGCACTTACTGAATTTGGCATATAATTGCTTTTCCCTCAATACTTGTAAAACTATACGTAAATGCCTGTCATGCTCCTCCTCCGTCTTTGAATAAACTAATATGTCGTCTATGAATACCACGACAAATTGATCCAAGTACTGTTGGAATACTCTATTCATTAAGTCCATGAACGCCGCCAGTGCGTTGGTCAATCCAAATGGCATTACCAGAAACTCGTAATGCCCATACCTCGTTCGGAATGCCGTCTTGTGCACATCAACCTCCTTCACCTTAAGTTGATGATAGCCCGACCTAAGGTCTATCTTTAAGAATACGGAGGCACCCTTCAGTTGATCGAACAAGTCATCAATCCGAGGAAACGGATACTTGTTCTTGATCATTAATTTGTTTATTTGACGGTAGTCAATACACATCCGCATCGAACCGTCCTTCTTCTTGACAAATAGCACAGGTGCTCCCCACGGAGATATACTGGGTCGGATAAACCCTCTATCCAAGAGCTCCTGAATTTGAGCCTTTAGCTCCACCAATTCTTTTGGTGCCATTGATGCAGTGCTATAGACACAGTGTCTTTGTGCGGGTAGCAAGTCTATACCGAATTCAACTTCCCGGTCTGGAGGTAGACCCGGAAGTTCTTCTGGGAACACATCAGTGAATTCCCCAACCGTTCGGACCTTCTCCACTTCTGACTCTTTAGCCTCCAAAGCACAAATGCGAACCAAATACGCCTCGCACCCTTTTCTGACCATCTTCTCAACCTTCAAGGCCGACACCACATTGGATAGGTAATTCCTTCTATTACCAATCATAGTCACTTCATCACCCTCAGCCATCTTAAGAACCATGCACTTAGCCACGTAATCCAATCTCGCCTGATACTTAACCAACCAATCCATTCCAAGGATCAAATCGAACTCCCCAAACGGCAGTTCCATCAGATCAGCTACAAATACGGACCCTTGGAGTTCTAGGGGTACATCCCTATAAAGCTTGTTCACAACTACGGAATGGCCTAAAGGGCTAATTACAGTCATCTCCCTAGAAGCAGTTTCAGAGTCTAGGTTCATAGTCTCTACTACACTACTAGCAACGTATGAGTGCGTCGAACCCACATCAATTAATGCAACATAAGGAAGACCAAAAATTAAAAACATACCGATTATGACATCCGGTGTGTCACCCTCCTCGCGACGTCTCGCTGCATAAACCAAGCCAGGCTGCCTAGCCTCTGTGTTGCCTGCACCCCTGCCCTGAATTCCACGACCTCGGTTAGGACCGTTGCTTCCTCTACCATTACCACGACCGTTCTGTGGTCCCACATTTCTATTCTGAGTGCGGTTACGCCTCTCGACCGATTCCGAGCTCGCTCGCCTCGGGACAATCCCTCACACGGTGATCCAAAGACCCACATTCAAAACAACCCCTCTCACCGGTCCAACAACCTCCCCAATGGGATTTTCCACAGCGACTACACTGAGCCGGTCTCTAATTAGTAGCCATGGGCCTTGCCGCCTGATTTGGCCCACTCTGCCTAGCCCTTTTCTAAGCACTACCACTCGACCCAGACGACCCAAAGCCTCTTTTCAGCTTATTCTTATCATAATTCTGCCTCACGGACTCCTTGATCCCTTCGGCTACCTTAGCCTTCTCCACTAGCGACGAAAACTCACGAACCTGCTGTGGAGCAATTATCAGCCTCAAGTCATCTCTAAGCCCGTCCTCAAAGCGGACACAACGCTCATGTTCGGTCGCTACGATGCCTCTAGCATATCTACTCAGCCTTAAAAATTCCGCCTTATACTCCGACACTGACTTAGTTCCTTGCACTAACCCCAGAAAAGTTTCCTCTGCGTGTCACTGTAGCTAGTACCCACGTACTTCTTCTGATAAGTAGTTTTGAAGTACTCCCAAGTCAGATCATCTGTCGTAGCACCATCCCGAACCGTAAGCCACCACTGGTACGCTTCATCCTTTAGAAGCGACACTGCTCCTTTTAGCTTTTCCTCCTTAGTCAGGTCAAGATCGTCTATGATCCTTTCAGTCGATTCCAACCAGTATTCCGCTGTACAGGGTGCCACGCCCGACACACCCCGGAATACCTCAGCTCCATTGGACCTAATTCGCTCGGGAACAGATTTCTGAGCTCCCAGATTCCCACCGGCCCCAGCCACCAACTCCAGAACTCACAACACGACTTTGCGATCATCGCTCACCCCCGGCTCGATCTCGGTCCTCAGCTCCAAAAGCTGGAGGTGGTGGTGGCGGTACTTCATTCTCAGAACCCTGACCCGACCTAACGGGTTCAGACACTGTCATCCTACCCCTACCGCGTCCACAGCGTCCACATCCTCTAAAGCTCATTCTAACTACTGCGCTTTAATCTGATTAAGAAAATTTTATGGATTAGTACTTGTTCCACTTGATTATTCGCGAGGAAATTTTATGAAGAAAGTTTAGTTAGGGATTCTTTTGAGCAAACAAGATTTCAAGTCTTCTATCCTAGTTCACACAAAAGAGTACATCCATTCCCTAATACTTTCCCTACTTATTCACTCATTGGACATTTCTGTCCGTTTCTATCCCAGGGGTATTTTTGTCATTTTCCTATAGGGGTATTTTCGTAATAAAATCTGAGGGAATTCAAAACTTTAATAAAGCAGGTCACTTTGTAATTCCCAAAACTGGAGTGTGTTTCTGAAAATTTGCAAAATTTAAAGATATGGCAACATTTGGAAACCAGGGGTATTTTGGTAATTTTGTCAATCAGGGGTAATTTTGTAATTTGAGGGCGTTTTCGTAATGTTCCAAAACCAAAGTATTTTATTGATGATAATCAAAGTAGAGTTGTTGGGTTTTGATAAAATAATGAAATTTTTGGGCAAAACCATTGAGTTGGTATTTTATGAACTAAGGGCAGTTTAGTAATTTTACCCCCTAATGGCATTTCTGTAATTTTCCACAAATCAGATTTTTCGGGAAAAAAAACATTGTAAAAATGATTGTTCTCAGATTCAAAAGAGTAATTTTGATAGTTTTGAAAACATTAGGGTTTTGTTGTTTCATTCTTTTTCAAAAACGCGCTAGTTCCTTTTCGGGTTTTAGTCATTAGGTTTAGCCTACGACCGAGCCCTCTTGGTCAGGGTGAACCAAAGCTACGCACTAGGCAGGATTCAAGTGGAGAGGAGGTGAGTCACGCGGACTGCTTAAATACCAAGCTCCCACTGAACCTTTCTGAGACAGTGCGCACAGCGAGGTTGCCACACCACTGAGCCCTCTGGAGTTAGGGTGAACCAAAGCTACGCACTGGGTGGGATACTGCGAAGAGGAGGTGAGTCACGAGGACTGATTAAATACCAGGCTCTTCCGGATCCACTCCTAGACATGCATACAGGGGTTACCACACCCTAGCTCAGTGACTAAGTCATAGGTTGGTTTAGTTCATTAAGTCTTATATCTTGTTTTGTGTGTTTGAGTAACCTAATCCTAGAGTTCAAGTTCTTATAAGTCTATCTACGTTCCATGCTTCCTACCCTTCTACAGAAAATAATTCACAAAGAAGTTCAGATGTACTTACCTGGGCGGATCGGTGCCGGAGACTCGGGCCATGCTGTTCAAAAACTAAAAATTATTCCATAAGGCCTACCAAAACATTTTTGGGCCTTGGGCCCCCACAGCCGAGCTTTGAACTGGGCTCTGATACCAATTTTGTAACAACCCAAACCCGGCCCAAACATTATGGCCGAATCTAGTTTGTTACAGGAGAAAATATTTTGAAATCTTTTAGAAACCAGTTAAGTTTTGAAAACCTTTCATTTTAGTGGTCTTGCTAAAACCATACTTAGTGTTTATTTGAATATTAATTAAATCAAGTTACTACAAAATTCCAAATGTGCCCGATGGCACGATAAAATATTTTTCGTTTAAGGTTGGGAAAACATGTGCACTTAATTAACATTAGTAAGATAGTTTAAACAAATTATCCAAAATATGTAAAGTAACAAAGTAGAGTATTAGGAGGCCTTATTACATCCGAAATAAAATTTAACCAACAGTAAAATAAAAATAACTAAAGTTTAAAGTTCATTTAAATCAAGTCCACTGCATGGCCACCTCGAGTCCATTCGGCTCCTTATCCGCGATCTACGTGTCACCTGAAAAATGTAAAGGAGAAGGTGAGTCACCAAGACGCAGTATGTAACCCTTCCCCCGGTTTAAGCAATTTCATACACACTTTATAACAATCAACATGCATAAGGTTATGTACCCAACCTAGCCGACCAACGCGCCTCTGTCTACCCCGTTGTGGTACCAAACCACCGGTGGTGCCAAACCACTTTGGTGACGTATAGTCACGAGATGTGATGCCAAATCACTGGAGGTGCCAAACCTCTCGGTGCCCAAGACACGAATCGGTTGATGGGGCCAACCCATCTTGTGATACCACCAAATCACCGGGCGTTCATCCCATATTATCATCATCTGGGGCCCAACCCACCGTGGTGCTAAGCCACCGGGACGAGACGCTATGAGGTGCCAAACCTCTGAGGTGCCAAACCTCCTTCTTCGTGACCAAGTCACGTGTGATACCAAATCACCGTGTCCGTCGACACAGATAACAATTCCCCCTCCTCTCATCAACCCATATCAGATTTCATGTCATCAAATATTTAAGTTACAAATAATAAACATGCCATGCTTCCTAAAAGCATCAAATAGTAACTCATATTAACAGGTACTTACCCGAATCGTCACTTATACCGATATGGTATTAAATCCAATGCTACATAAATCAGAGTTAGCATTCACAATATTTAGCACAGTTAATAAGTTATAAGGTGTGTATGTACACACCTGTCACCACTGAATCGTCTAAATCCCGAAAAGAGAAGTCGGCCACCCTAGATCTACTTGTCCCTATATTCGGCCATACACAAGGTTAGCATTATGGCCTATTCGGCCAACCCAAAATAATTGAAAAAAAGGTTCCTTGTGAACCCGAAACCTTACCCCAAATGTTTCGAATACTAGCCACCACCCTCAACGTGCTTCTGCTTCCATAAATCGGCAATCATTAAATTAGTAGCCTTTGGCTTAATCGAATATCACAAATAAAGAAAATAGATCTTACCACCTTACCCCAAAACCGATTGCTCCAAAACGACGGGTTCACTTGCTTGCTTCTCAGTTCCGAAAGCCCTATGACAATTTAATTTCAATTATGCGATTAGTACCCTTAACAACCATTGCCGAAATAGCCACTTACCAACATCCAAGTCGACAAGAAAGGAAAAAAGAGAACTTACGCATTGGGCTTAACATACTTACCCTTATAATCGATTAAAGAACGCCTACCCCTCCTTGTTTAATATTCGAATAAGGTGCTTAATAAAAAGGAAAGAAATTCGGCACTCAAAGGGTGTATTCGGCCTAAGGGAGAGAAAGAAAAATAATAGAGGAGAGATAGAGTTTCAGCTAAAGCTTAACAAAGAGAAAGAATAGAATTCGGCTAATGTGGGTAAGAGAAGAAAAGAAAAAGGGAGAGAGGGATTCGGCAAAGAGAAGCAGGGTAAATTTCGGCACAAGAGCTTTATGAAAGAAAGAAAATGAAAGAAAGAGAGGGATGAGAGAAAATCTAAAAGAAATAGAGACTAGCCGAATTTGTGAAGCACCACACTAGGAAAATTCGGCCTTATCCCTCCCCCTAACACCTTGCCGTCCACTCCCCTAAGGAATTCAAAATTCGCCCAACTCTTGATTTGAAATAATTCAAAAGAATTTGAATTAACCTATGCCTACTATTTCTCTTGGAATTAATCAAAATAAAATCCACTAATATCCAATTAATAATCTATTTTAATCCTAATAATATCCTCATTATTTAAAAGAGTTTGGACTGAGAAAAACTCTCCCACTTGTGCCGTCCAACATATAGTGCAAAAGGGAATTCATGTGACTCAACCAAGGCTCTCCTTGCTCAATATGGCATCACTTCTAGCTCCTAAGTAGCCCTCTTTTTGCCACTTTTCCAAGGCTTATCTTGTGTCAAATGATCCCTTATTTATTCTTGTATCCCCTACTTGCTAAGGCTCACTGCCTTTAAAGTTCCCAAATTAAATTTTCTACTATCCCGAGCCAACTCAAGACCCTTAACTAAGCCTTATTACACCATAATCAATAACACAGCAATTCAATTTAAGAAAAAATCATTTAATCACAAATAGCCCCATTTTTAGGATGTTACAAAAACACCCCAAACCCGGCCCACGAGCCATGACAGGATCTGGTATGTTCCTTGAATAAAACGGTTCAAAACTTTTTGAATGCTTTGGATGGTTCTGAAATAAATTTTAATTTTGGGTTAGGCTTGAGTTGAAAACAAGTTTACTCTTGAGATCTAGGTATTTATAAAACTTTATTTCTTTGTTTCAAAGTCTATCTTAAATTGGAAATCATTCATATTTAGGTGTCAAAACATTTAACGTTTATTTTAACAAAACAATTTAGACAACTTTTGTTTTAACCATAATAATATCGTGATAGGAATAAATAAAAGCAAACGTAAAGCAGTCTCGTACTATGGCCTTATTACATCAAAACAATTTCCGAAATAGGTCAAAATACTTAAATAAATAAAAGAAATTCCAAAATCAAATAAAACTCTGAGTTGAGCAAGGCCACCACTAAGCTCCTGCCGACCCGGTCCATCACTGAGTGCCACCTGAAAGAAAATATTCCCCAACGGGGTGAGTCAAACAGACTCAATGTGTAACCAACACTAAATCTCAACAATTCGGCATGTCATATCATATCATACAAATATATAACAGATAAAAGTTGTGTTCAAAACTGAACCCAAACCTAGATGCCATCCGCTACACATCACCCGTACCAACCAACCGTCACACACCGTGGGGACTACTAAGTCAACCCTCCATCCGCTACACATCATCGAAGCGCGCCGCTGCAAATCGACATGCTCATCGCCCTTATAAAATTGGTGGCATAGCCACCAGATAAAATATTTGTGACATGAGTCACCACATTCGAGATAATGTGACCGAAGTCACCACATTCGGATATCGGGTATAAAACCACCAATTCACTTCCCTTTCATATAACCCATATGCCCCATATCATACAATAATACATGCCTTATGCCTGATTTCACATTCTTATCAATATTCACATATGCCATATTTCAAATATTATTAACACTTACTGACGTAATATTAAAGATTACGTACCTGGATATTTTGTACCACTATATGGTACTTTTAGCCACGTTCTCATACTTACATTAATACAGATATTAAAACATAACCGTAAATCTATTGAGGCTTAGTGCGGGGTACACACCTGATATATTTATCGGTTCACTGATTTACCGAAAAACCCGATCTAACGCTTTAGATCCTAAGTTCCTTGCTCCCAATTTGATTATTATTCAAATCCTGAAACGTTATAGTCCTTCTTCCTTATAATCGGCTAACACTAGATCAATTGACTTGGTTAGCTATCGGCTTTTGAATAAGTAAGAAATAGATCTAAATTGCTAGATAGGGCCTTGGCCGAATGTGTATGTGCACTTACCTTACAATTCAATTCCCGAAATTGATCCTTGCTTCTTTAATGTTGTCGAGATACCTATAGACACATGTTAGATTTAATCTAACATTAAAACACTATAGAATGGCCTATGGCCGAATCTTATATTCACTTACCTTGGATATTGAAATCCCGAAAACCTCCTTTATAGTCGACTATAGCCAAATCCCGAGAGATCCTTCCAAATTTCGGCAAACAAGAATATTTATGGGATTAGTTCTAGATTTGGACAAATCTAAAAGAAAAGAATGAAAATCAAATGACATTTGGTCTTTACCTTCTCTACAGAAATCGACAGCACCTTGCCTAACACCTCAGAGGGATTCAGCTTCGAAGAATACTAGGGAGATTCGGCTTTTGATTGAGTTGGAGAAAGAAGAAGAGAAAAGGGTTGAGCAATTTGGCAATGAGGTTTCGGCTAGCACAAGGTGTACTTTCGGCTTTGACAAAATAAATGAAGAAGAGAGAGTTTGCTAAGAAATTTGGTAGAAGCACAAATGAGAAGAAAAGAAGCAAATGGTCTCACTCTCCTCCTTTTGCCGAAAATATCACCCCAAGATCCCCCTACACGGCTAACTCTTCTTCCCCTATCTCATCCCTTCCTTTTCTCCTACTTTATCTCTTATCTTCATTTATTCAAAATAAATAAAATAAATCCACATTTATCTATCTATTTAGTCGAATTTTAAAAAGGATTAAACTCTTCCCTTTAGTGCCTTAATGCCGTCCATCACTATCTATCCTTGCAGCAAAAATAAAACTTTTATTTGCTTCCCTTGTGACTCGAACACAAGCCCCTTTTAACTGCTAGTGGCGTCATTTCCAGAGGCCTTAAGTGGCGCCTCCAAGCCACTTTTCCAAGCCCATTTCTTGTGTCATATCTCCCCTATATTTTCTCTTAAGGCCACCCTGCTTAGCTTCCTCTTCTAAATTAAAAATCTAATAATTTCTAAGGCATTTCCCTACATTCCAAGGTTCTAAAAATTCACATAACACATTCATAACACATAAGACATGCTAGTTCACATAATTTAATCACAAATGCATAAGCCATTATTCCAGGATATTACAGTTCTACCCCCTTAAAATAATTTCGTCCTTGAAATTACCTGGCTGAAATAAGTGAGGGTATTATTGTCGCATCGCCTCCTCTGGCTCCCACGAAGCTTCTTCCGATCCTTGATTTCGCTACAGCACTTTGACTAGAGGAACTGACTTCCTCCATAACACTTTCACATCTCGTTCCAAGATCTGAATTGGCTCTTCCTCGTAGGACAAATCTGGCCTTAGCTCTACCTCTTCAACTGGAACCACATACGATGGATCCGATCGATAACGACGTAGCATAAAAACATGAAATACGTCGTGCATCTGCTTCAATTTCGAAGGCAACTCTAACTGGTATGCCACTGGTCCAACTCGCTTCAATACCCGATAAGGTCCTATAAACCTTGGACTTAACTTCCATTTGCGACCAAACCTCATCACTTTCTTCCATGGCGAAACCTTAAGGAATACTTGATCTCCCACAGCAAATTCTATCTCCTTCCGTTTCAGATCCGCGTACGACTTTTGCCTATCAAATGCTTCCTTCAACCGTGCTCGAATTACCTCAACCTTTTCCTCAGACTCTGCCACAACCTCTGGACCCAAAACTCGACGTTCCCCTAATTCCGTCCAACATGTAGAAGTGCGACACTTCCGTCCATACAGTGCTTCATACGGTGCCAGCCGAATACTGGCTTGATAGCTATTGTTGTATGCAAATTTCGCTAGAGGCAAATATTCTTCCCAACTTCCTCTGAAGTCTATTACACATCCCCTCAGCATATCCTCTAACACTTAGATTACCCGTTTAGATTGACCGTCCGATTGTGGATGAAAAGCCGTAGTGAAATCTAGCTTAGTGCCCATAGCTTGATGTAATGCCTTCCAAAATCGAGACGTAAATCTTGGATCCCTATCTGAGATAATTGATACCGGAACTCCATGCAACCTCACAATTTCCGCCACATATAACTTTGCCAACTTCTGTAAATAATAGTCAACTCTTATAAGAATGAAGTGCGCGGACTTGGTCAACCGATCCACTATCACCCATACTGAGTCCTTCTTAGTAGGCGTAAGGGGAAGCCCACTAACGAAGTCCATGGTGACTCTCTCCCACTTCCACTGCGGAATCTTGATTGGCTGAAGTAACCCTGACAGAACTTGATGTTCAAATTTCTTAACTTGCGACGCGTTAAACACTTGCCAACGACTCAGAACTTCACGCTTAAGACCAGGCCACCAAAACTGTTCCCTTAAATCTCTGTACAACTTAGTACCTTCAGGATGCATAGCATAAGGACTACTATGCGATTCCTGAAGAATCCTCTGCCTTAACTCCTTATCCTTAGGCATACAGACCCTACCCTTGAAACACAATACTCTCTCGCTGGACATACTGTAATCCTCTAAACCATTATTCTGAACTTGCCGCATCTTGGCACTTAAATCCTCATCTGCTAACTGACCCTCTTGTACCTCATTCAACCACGTCGGTTTGACTTGCAACTCTGCTAGCAGACTTCCATCATCATACAAACTCAGATGTGCAAACATCGTCCTTAGATCTGACACCACCGTCCGATTTTGGGCATCTGCCACTACATTCGCCTTGCCCGGGTGATATTTTATGGAACAATCGTAGTCCTTCAATAATTCTACCCACCTTCGCTGTCTTAGATTCAACTCTTTCTGAGTCAATAGATACTTAAGACTCTTGTGGTCTGTGTAGATCATCGACTTTTCTCCATAAAGGTAGTGCCTCCATACCTTAAGAGCAAAGACCACTGCCGCCAATTCCAAGTTATGCGTCGGGTAGTTAACCTCGTGTGGCCTTAATTGCCGAGACGCGTAAGCAACTACTTTCCCGTCTTGCATCAATACACATCCCAATCCTGTATGAGAGGTGTCACAGTACACTACAAAGTCCTTCCCGCCTCCTCCAATCAATCAAGACTTGCTCAAAACCCTCTTAAGCTTCTCAAAGCTATCTTGTTGCTTATTCGTCCATACGAAAGGTACTTCCTTCCTCAGCAACTTTGTCAAAGGTGCGGCTATTGATGAAAACCCTTCTACAAACCTTCTGTAGTAGCCTGCCAATCCCAAGAAACTGCGAACCTCAGCCACAGACTTAGGTGGTTTCCAATCTAACACTACCTCAATCTTTCGAGGATCCACCCTTATTCCTTCTGCGGATACCACATGCCCTAAGAATGCAACCTCTTTAAGCCAGAATTCACACTTGCTGAATTTGGCATAAAGCTTCTTCTCCCTCAGCACTTGCAACACAACTCGAAGATGCTCATCATGCTCCTCTTCAGACTTGGAGTACACAAGGATGTCGTCAATGAACACAACAACAAACCTATCCAAGTAGGGTTGAAAGACCCGGTTCATCATATCCATGAACGCTGCTGGGGCGTTCGTCAATCCAAACGGCATCACTAAGAACTCATAGTGCCCATAACTTGTTCGGAAAGCCGTCTTATGGATATCTGCCTCTTTTACCTTCAACTGATGATATCCCGACCTTAAGTCGATCTTTGAGAATACTGCGGCCCCCTTAAGCTGATCGAACAAGTCATCTATCCTTGGCAAAGGATACTTGTTCTTGATGGTCAGCTTGTTCAACTGACGATAGTCTATGCACATGCGCATAGTTTCGTCCTTCTTCTTCACAAACAAGACCGGTGCTCCCCACGGAGACACACTAGGTCGGATAAACCCATGATCAAGCAACTCTTGGATTTGAGCCTTGAGCTCAACCAACTCCTTTGGTGCCATTCTATAAGGGGCAATTGACACAGGAGCTGCTCCCAACAGCAAATCAATTCCGAACTCCACCTCCTTATCCGGGGGTATTCCCGGTAACTCCTCTGGAAAGACATCCACAAATTCTTTTACGGTTCGAACTCCACTAACTCCCCCTTCCTTCACACCCAACACGCTTACGAAGGCTAAAAATGCCTTGCACCCTTTCCAAACCATCTTATCAGCCTTTAATGCTGAAACTACGTTAGACAAGTAGTTTCTTCTTTCTCTGATCATGACTATCACTTCATCCTCTAGGGTCCTTAATTCCATTCGTTTAGCTGCACAATCCAACACAGCCTGATGCTCCACTAGCCAGTCCATACCAAGTATGAGGTCGAATTCTCCGAAGGGTAGTTCCATTAAGTCGGCAGGAAAGTTCACTTCCTGAATCTCTAGAGGTACACTCCGAAAGATCTTATTCACCACTACAGTTTGACCTAGTAGGCTTACTACGGTCATCTCCCTAGCAGAAAGTTCAGAGGCTATGCCTAGTATTCCACTACACTACATGCAACTTAAGAATGGGTCAAGCCCACATCAATCAGAGCAACATAAGGTTTACCAAATACAAGGAACGTACCGGTTATGACGTTCGGCGCGTCTCCATCCTCCCTCCGACGAACCGCATAAACCAGACCCGGCTGTCTTGCCTCTGTATTCCCAACACCTCTGTCGGGTGTTCCTCGTCCCCTTCCAGCACCGTTACCTCTACCATTCGGGCCACGACCTCGCTGAGGCTGCTGTCCACCTCTGCCACCCGATCGCCTCCACGACTGTGGGGTCGACTCCCATCTATCTTTATTGGACAGTCCTTAATCATGTGATCCTTAGATCCACACTTAAAGCATCCTCCCGTTTTCTTCCAACACTCTCCTAAGTGTATTTTTCCACATTGATTACAAGTACGATACTGCCCTCCTGAACCAACTTGTTGACCTCGCGGCCCATCAACTCTAGGCCCCTTCTGCACATTTCCAGACGATCCTAACGATCCAAAACCTCTTTTCTGCCTGTTCCGATCAGAGTTCTGCCTTACCGACTCCTTAATTCCCTCGGCTATCTTAGCCTTCTCTACCAACGTAGCAAACTCCCGTTCCTGGTGTGGAGCTATTAGCAGCCTTAGGTCATCCCTTAGTCCGTCCTCAAACTGGACACATTGCTCATGCTCCGTAGCCACCACTCCTCGAGCATACCGGCTCAACCTTAAAAATTCGACCGTACTCGCTCTGAGACTTTGTTCCTTGAACCACCCGAAAAACGCCTTCCTCTGCTCATCAGTATAACGCGTGCCGACATACTTCTTCTGATACACCGCCTTAACATACTCCCAGGTCAGATCCTCAGCTGTGGCACCATCCCGAACTGTGAGCCACCATTGATATGCTTCATCGCGTAACAGCGCCGCTATTCCTTTCAGTTTCTCCTTAGGGGTCAGATCTAGCTCATCCATGATTCGTTCAGTTGCTTCCAACCAAAACTCAGCTGTACTGGGTGCCACACCAGATACGCCACGGAACACCTCAGCTCCGTTGGCTCGAAGTAGCTCGGGTACAGACTTCCGAGCGCCCATATTTCCTCTAGCACCAGCCACCATTTCAAGAACTCGTAGTATAGCCTACGATACAGCATCATCTCCCGTCTGATCTTGCTGTTCAGCACCAACAGCTGCTGGTGGTGGTGGCGGTACCTCATTCTCAGATCTTTGACCCGATCTAATGGGTTCCAACATGGTCATTCTACCTCGATCGCGTCCTCGTACGTTACGACCACGTCCCCTAGAGCTCATTTCTATGATCGTGCGTTAATCTGATTAAGAAATTTTATGAATTAGTCATTGTTCCACTGATTATTTGCGAAGAAGTTTTATGAAAAGAAAATTAATAGGGGTTCTTTCGATCATTCAGAGTTTCAAGTCTTCTATCCTAGTTCAGAGAAACACATCCATCCACACACATTCACTATTCCAACATTTTTTTTGCCTGTTCCTACCCCAGGGGTATTTTCGTCATTTGTCCTTACAGGGGTATTTTGGTAATAAGTCGGGGTCAATTTGAAAAATCTCTAGAAATCAAATGTATTTCAAAATTTGCAAAACTTGGGATTCTTTTTGAGAATTTGTTTTCCAAATCGGTGATATTGCAGAAATTTTAGAAATCGGGGGTCATTTGGTAATTTTGTAAAACAGGGGTAATTTCGTAAATTTCCAAATCAAGGTACCTTAGTATTTTTTAACGATGAAGTTTTTGAATATTTTGCAAAATCAGAAAATGCTATTAAAATCGGGGGTAGTATGGCAATTTTGGAAACCAAGGGCATTTTAGTAATTTTACCACTAAGGGTATTTAGGTAATTTTGTAAATCGAAAATATTTTGGACAATTTTCAAACTAAGGTTTGCTACAATTTAAAGGGGTAATTTGGTGATTTTAAAACCGAAGCTTTTATGAAAATACAGCTAATCCCTTTCGGGTTTTAGTTATTGGGTTTAGCCCGTGAATGAATCCTCTTGGTTAGGGTGAATCGAAGCTACGCACCAGGTAGGATTCCAGCGAAGAGGAGGTGAGTCACTAGGACTGCTTAAGTACCAGGCTCTTCCGGATCCAATCCTAGACATGCGCATAATGGTTGCCACACCCTAACTCGGTGACTTAGTCACAGGTTTGTTTAATTAGGCATTAAAGTTTTATGTAATTGTTGGGGTAAACTAGTCCTAGGGTTTAAGTACCTATCATACTATTCTACGTTCCATTTATACCCTTCTATAAGGCGTACTATAATTCACACAAATGATTAGGGGTACTTACCTGGTGGACTTCGGGTCGAAGACTTGGGTGCCATGCCAGAAAAACCTGCTTAATTTCACAGAACTTTCTCAAAAATTCATTTGGGCCTAAATTTCAAAACATTGTGGGCTTTAAACCCAAGGCTGAGAGTTTAAAACTGGGCTCTGATACCAAGCTCAAACACCCTAAACCTGGCCCACGAGCCATGACCGGATCTGGTATGTTCCTTGAATAAAACGGTTCAAAACATTTTGAATGCTTTGGATGGTTCTGAAAGAAATTTTAATTTTGGGTTGGGCTTGAGTTGAAAACAAGTTTACTCTTGAGATCTAGGTATTTATAAAACTTTATTTCTTCGTTTCAAAGTTCCTAAGTTCCTTGCTGCCGATTTGATTATTATTCAAATCCCGAAACGTTTTAATCCTTCTTCCTTATAATCGGCTAACACTAGATCAATTGACTTGGTTAGTTACCGGCTTTTGAATAAGTAAGAAATAGATCTAAATTGCTAGATAGGGCCTTGGCCGAATGTGTATGTGCACTTACCTTACAATTCAATTCCCGAAATTGATCCTTGCTTCTTTAATGTTGTCGAGATCCCTATAGACACATGTTAGATTTAATCTAACATTAAAACACTATAGAATGGCCTATGGCCGAATCTTATATTCACTTACCTTGGATATTAAAATCCCGAAAACCTCCTTTATAGTCGACTATAGCCAAATCCCGAGAGATCCTTCCGAATTTTGGTAAACAAGAATATTGATGGGATTAGTTCTAGATTTCGACAAATCTAAAAGAAAAGAATGAAAATCAAATGACATTTGGTCTTTACCTTCTTTACAGAAATCGACAGCACCTTGCCTAACACCTTAGAGGGATTCGGCTTCGAAGAATACTAGGGAGATTCGGCTTTTGATTGAGTTGGAGAAAGAAGAAGAGAAAAGGGTTGAGCAATTTGGCAATGAAGTTTCGGCTAGCACAAGGTGTACTTTCGGCTTTGACAAAATAAATGAAGAAGAGAGAGTTTGCTAAGAAATTTGGCAGAAGCACAAATGAGAAGAAAAGAAGCAAATGGTCTCACTCTCCTCCTTTTGCCAAAAATATCACCCCAAGGTCCCCCTACACGGCCAACTCTTCTTCCCCTATCTCATCCCTTCCTTTTCTCCTACTTTATCTCTTATCTTCATTTATTGAAAATAAATAAAATAAATCCACATTTATCTATCTATTTAGCCGAATTTTAAAAAGGATTAAACTCCTCCCTTTAGTGCCTTAATGCCGTCCATCACTATCTATCCTTGCAGCAAAAATAAAACTTTTATTTGCTTCCCTTGTGACTCGAACACAAGCCCCTTTTAACTGCTAGTGGCGTCATTTCCAGAGGCATTAAGTGGCGCCTCCAAGCCACTTTTCCAAGCCCATTTCTTGTGTCATATCTCCCCTACATTTTCTCTTAAGGCCACCCTGCTTAGCTTCTTCTTCTAAATTCAAAGTCTAATAATTTCTAAGGCATTTCCCTACATTCCAAGGTTCTAAAAATTCACATAACACATTCATAACACATAAGACATGCTAGTTCACATAATTTAAGCACAAATGCATAAGCCATAATTCCGGGATATTACATGAACTATCAAAATATTGTTGTTTTTGGTTCATATGCTAAAACCAAAGTTTTATCTTAGTAGTTTTCTACCCTTAGATTTCACTAAGTAGTTTATTATTCCATGTCTTTAAACACAATGCTCAAACTAGGAATAGGCATTACCTTATAATTCTTTGAGTTGCCTGCATTTTTTTTACTCCTTTAGATCTTCTATATTATTTTTATTCTTGTATATTTTCTGACAGTACCACTTTTACTTTGGACAGTCACTTGGTTATAGAGACATCACATGAGATCAGTAATGTACCGTATGGAAATTATTTGGCTATTTTACTAAACAGACTATAAAAAATTGATATTTATAAAAATAACCTAGGTTAAAAAACAATCACCAAAATGACCTGAAATGAACAGTATAATGGGATTTTGGCCTTCTAATGGCCGGCACCACCTGGTATTTTGGGTCCATAATTGCCTGATGATTGTGTCAGACTTTAGAAAATTGAATTTTTTAGTTCTGGCCTTCCAATGGCCGGCACTAGGGTATTTTTTTTAAATTCTATCATACTGGTATACAAAAATACAAGAATTTTAAAAAAAAAAATTGGTTTTGGCCTTCTAATGGCCGGCACCAGACTACTGGTATTTAAATTTTTTTTTTTGGTTCTAGCCTTCTAATGGCCATCACTAGGTACGAAAAAAAAATTCAAAATTCTTTAGGTGCTGGCCTTCTAATGGCTAGCACCAGGTACCAAAAAAAAATTTAAATTTTTTTAGGTGCTGGCCTTCTAATGGCTGGCACCGGGTACGAAAAAAATCAATTTTTTTAGGTGCTGGTCTTCTAATGGCCGGCACCCTACCAGTATTTAAAAAAAATTTTGTTCTAGCCTTGTAATGGCCGGCCATTAGTAGGCCAGCACCTAAATAAATTTGAATTTTTTTTTCGTACTGGTGCCGGCCATTAGAAGGGCAGCACCTAAAAAAATATAAATTTTTTTTCGTACCTAGTGCCAGCCATTAGAAGGCCAACACCTGAAAAAAATTGAATTTTTTTTGTACCTGGTGCCGGCCATTAGAAGGCCAGTACCTAAAAAAAATTGAATTTTTTTCGTACCTGGTGCCGGCCATTAGAAGGTCAGAATCAAAAATATATTTTTTAAATACTGGTAGTCTGGTGCCGGCCATTAGAAGGCCATAACCAATTTTTTTTAAATACTAGTATTTTTGTATACCAGTATGATACAATTTAAAAAATATATCATGGTGTCAGCCATTGAAAGGCCATAACAAAAAAATTCAATTTTTTAAAGTCTGACACAATTATCAGGTAATCATGGGGCCAAAATAGCAGGTGGTGCCGGCCGTTAGAAAGCCAAAACTCCATACTACTGTTCATTTCAAGTCATTTTAGTGATTGTTTTTGAACTTGAGTCATTTTTATAAACATTAAAATTTTTTGAGTCATTTTTATAAATATCAATTTTTTTAAGTCAGTTTAGTAAAATAGCCGGATTATTTCCGTGTAGAGGTACAAGTTAGACCTGAGCTCCCTTGAAATGTGTTAACGTATAAAGTGCTCGTCTGCTCTCCATTCCCTAGTTTGCCACTATTATGGGTCAGAATTTTCAGAAACAGAGGAAAATTGTATTTTAGCCCTTCAAGTTGAGAACTAAATACAAGAGCATGATGTTGTGTCCACATTTTGTTGGTGTATGTTCATGCAATATATGTTAGAGACAAATTTGTCCATTGCATTTCAAGAAGTTTACATTTTGAGCTGAAATGGAATTAAATTATTAGATCACTATAATTACTTGGGATTCAATAAATTTAAATAACATAAATTAATATATATAAATGTTAATTTATTTTATCATTTATTTATTATTTTTTTATTAAAACAGTGAATTGAATCCCTGCAAAAGAAGTATTCAATAGGTTCATTTGAATTGTATAATCAAACAACTCCATTTTAAGCGTTCCTTAATTGCATTTGTAAGTACCTCTTATTGCTTACATGTTTTAATTTAATACGACATTCTTTTTTAGATAAATTCATATTAGTGATTTGAATTCTTTTTTAGCGGCGTTTTCCCAGAAGCGCCACTATAGGTCAGACGTGTAGCGGCGTTTTCCCAGAAGCGCCGCTATAGGTCGGACTTTTAGTGGCGTTTTCCCAAAAGCGCCGCTATAGGTCGGACGTGTAGCGGCGTTTTCCTAGAAGCGCCGCTATATGTCCGACTTGTAGCGGCGATTTCCCAAAAGTGCCGCTATAGGTCCGAATTGTATTCCCAGAAGCGCCGCTATAGGTCGGACTTTTAGCGACGTTTTCCCAGAAGCGCCGCTATAGGTCCGAATTGTAGCGGCGTTTTCCCAGAAGCGCCACTATAGGTCCGACTTGTAGCGGCGTTTTCCCAGAAGCGCCGCTATAGGTCGGACTTTTAGCGGCCTTTTCCCAGAAGCGCCGCTATAGGTCGACTTGTAGCGGCGTTTTCCCAGAAGCGTCGCTATAGGTCAGACTTTTAGCGGCGTTTTCCCAGAAGCGCCGCTATAGGTCAGACTTTTAGCGGCGTTCGAGCAATAAACGCCGCTATATATCATTTTTAGCGGCGCTTTTGAAATAAACGGCGCTATTACTCATTTTTTTAGCGGCGATTTCCTTCAAACGCCGCTAATGTATAATATTTGTGGCCTTTTTCTCTAAAACGCCACTAAAAACGCCGCTAAAAGTCTGTTTTGCTGTAGTGAAATAATATGAAAATGAATGATGTTTGATGATTTATATTATGTAATTAATATAATGTTAGTGAATTGAATTAATAATTTACAAAGTTGGTGTAAGAACGAGAACTTAAATGGTTTTCAAATAAAAACCAGCTTTCTTTACCAAAAACAAATCAATCCATAACCATATCTAAGAAAAGAAAAGGTTTTAGTGTTCTAGCTATCTGTTCAATAGGACTAGTTTTTTTAATTAATTAATTAAGGTTTTTGCTAACAACTGACTTTAGGGCAACTTCAGCTTTATCTAATTAGGTTGAAAGTTAATGTGTTAGGTAGGTTACAATTTGGGTTTAATATAATATTTGGTATTTGAATTCAATCCATGATTATCTCTTGCCTTACCCCATATTTAAAAAAAAAAAATACTTATGGACTTTACCCTAATCCTATTTAATATTTATACTACTTGCCTGGATGAAATTAAATTTTGAAATATATAGCGAAAGTTCTAACTTTTAGATTCAAATTAAATATGTCCATATATCCTGGCCCTAATTTATTCAACTTTATTTACTCCGAAACCACTATTCATTTATATTATTAATAATATATTTTATAATGAATAAATGGCTATATTTAAGAAGAAAATAATGTGTCATTATAGTAGGGGTGAGTATTCGATTGAGTCGAGTCGAATAGAGTTAAAAAATTTCGAGTTAGTCGAGTTAACGAATCCTATTTTTGCAACAAAATTCAATTTAAATTTTTTTCAAATCGAGTCTAATCGAGTCAAAAAATTTCGAGTCGAGTTGAGTCGAATTAACGAATCTTATTATTTATACTCAATGTTCCGTTTACATTGACCGATCATTTTAAAAGTAGACGAAGTACAAGCTTTTAGATTAATTTTGAGTAAAGGAAAAAAGAAGAGTGGGGCGATTCAGGAAGGAAAGTAAGATTAATGGATAAACATTTATTAAAACAACATAGTTTTACCTTTTAACTTGATAGTTTTGACTTTTAATTTTAGAAAAGGTAAACATTTATCAAAACGACGTAGTTTTGTCTTTTTTTTTTATTTGGATTTTCGGATAACTCGAATTAAGGGTGATCGTTAGATTGAATCGAGTGAAAGCATTCGAGTTAAATTAGAAAAATTAATAATATTAAATTAAAATCTTGTACAATATAACTATGCCCATGGTAGAACACAAAAATTTGAAACAATATATATTTGAAAACTTTTTTTAAGCAAAATAAAAATGAAGAAGATATTTTAGTATGATAAACTTGAATCATTAATCCTTATTTAGATTCCAAAATTATTATTTTATTAATTTTTTTTAAAAATTTATAATTTTTTAAAAATACAAACATTAGAATTTCTATAAATATTTTGAATTTTAAAAATTATTTTCAAAATTTGAAAATTACTTTGATTTTTTTTTTTTTTTTGCAATTTTGTTAAGAGAGAGACCAATTTGCTTATTTTTAAAATTGACAGGAACCAAAATGGTATTTATACTAATCTGTTATTCGAATTGTAAAAATTTAACTCGACTCGAACTTGAAATCTGAAATTTTTTATTCGAGTTGACTCGAATAATTCGAATAACTCAATTCGATTAACTCGAAATTTGAAAAAAAAATTAATTTTTTAAATCGAATCGAATTTTACTCACTCTTACATTATGGTCTTAAAACATAGTAGTGTCGGTAGCTTAGGAGAGGTGGCTATATTTAATTAACCAATGTTTTGATAATAATGCGAGAATAATGGCAATTTGTTGTTAATTAAGTTTTAAATATAACTTTTTGTTGTTAATTGCTTGTAAATTCTTTAACAATTATTACTTTATAAGTTTAATCATTTTTTTTTTGTATAAAGGTGATTTATAGAAAATATATATCATATCATAATTTATATAAACATTTAAAGAATATAAAAAAATGCAATTTCTAACATTTAAAAAATATAAAGAATATATATCATATCATAACTTACATAAAACTTTGGATTAAAATATATAAAAATCACAGAAATTAGGGCAACACTATTGCTTTTCCTTACTCTTAATTATTCTTACAAATAAACAACTTACCTGAATTATTTTACACCCTGTAATAGGCCAATTTTGCCCGGCCCGTTAGAAACCCATTGTTATAGGCCTAATTTGCCCGGGTTTAGAAATAAACCAAAATAAAAAACAAAACAGAAAATATAATGTCCAGCACTGTCCATGAACAGTCCAAAACCAGTAAGCCTAACAGACTCCAAATAATTGACCCTATAACAATACAAACCCAAATCGACCCATTACCCCCTAAACAGACTAGACCCAGACCCAGACAAGCCCAAAAAGGCCTAGACATTAAGCAGAGTCAGGAAACCTAGGGTTTCCTGACTACCCTCGCGTCGCAACCTCTGTAACATCCGGGAAGTAGGGGCTTTGCGTTTATTATGATTCTGTGTGTTTGGTATGTTCTATCTGTTAATTTGTCATGTTTGGAGTCCCCGGGAAGGCTCGGGGTTGAGCCT
The DNA here is from genome assembly GCA_025503065.1 of Gossypium bickii. Lineage (NCBI taxonomy): Eukaryota > Viridiplantae > Streptophyta > Magnoliopsida > Malvales > Malvaceae > Gossypium > Gossypium bickii. Next base: position 83,198,365 of record CP106716.1, read on the forward strand.
GAGCCTTGGTGAAAATTTTACTTTTCGGCATCTTAAGGGAGAGCTAGCTGGGACAGGCCTTAAGGGTATTTAATTGTGTTGTGATGACACAAGAAGTGCAAGAGTAAAGTGGCAAAGAGGCGCCACTTAAAAGGCAGGTGAGTGACGCCACAGAAAGCAGTGAGGGAGCAGGTTCGAGTCACATAGTTCACATTTTGGGAATTCTTTTTGGCGTCAGGATGAGGGGTGATGGATTCGGCTACGGACCTTGAAGAGAGGGTGTTGAATTGGTCAAATGTTTTGAATAAGTGGCCAAAAGAGAAAGGGGGAGTTTGAATTATTCAAATTGATTCAAACAGGTGATCAAGAGTGAATGCAGGGATGTGAAGGAGAGTGGCCGAATTTTTGGCTGTGTTGGGGGGGCAATTTTGGTCAAGAAGGTGGTGGCATTCGGTTTTGGTGAGTATAGGTGCCGAAATTTTTGAAGTGTTTAGCAATTTGGTGTGGTGAGCTCTTTCCTTTCGGTATTGGGTGTTGTGCATTTTGGCAACTTTTGGTTCTTTTCTTTGTTGGCTGAAACTCCTAAGGCTATTGTTGATTCTTCATTCAGCTAAAAACCGAACCCATCTTTTCCCCCCTCTTTTGCATTTTTGGTAATGTGAGTACATTGCTTCACCATTTAAAGCCGAGACCATTCTCTTCTTCTTTTGTTCAAACGTATTTTGCATTTGATAACCCCTTAGCCGAACCCTTCTACCACTTTCTCCATTTCATCTTTTTCTCTCAATTGTTTCTTCATAGCCGAATCTTCAACCTACACCTTGGTGATTCACCTTTTGTTTTCTTTCACATCTATTCGAAGCCGAAACACCTACTTGTCTCTCATATCTTTCATTTGTTCCTTTTCAAAGCCGAAATTTATTCTTCTTCCTTTGATCTTATTGTTCCTGTTAGCCGAATCCCTCTTGTGTGTTCATCTCCTTCATTCGTTCTTATCTCAGAAGATTGCTGTCACTCTGTTCCCTAACCGTCTCAATCGATTTCTTCTTAGTTGTGGAGGGGCCTCGTCGTCGTATTCTTTCTGCATCTGGCCAACGTTTGAAGAGTCTTTGGAGGACAATCGCGATCAAGGTGAGGGAGGTGCATACCACTCGTTTGGCCGAAAGGCCACTTCTTCTAATCTATTTCTTTCAAACCGATTCTTACATGGTATTTATATAGGTACTCAATCGATCTCCTAATCCAAGCCTGAGGCTTTCAGTTTCTGTCGATCTAGGTAAGGAACCTCTTCGTTTGAATGTGTGTTCTCATTTCCATATTCTTCAATGCCTTAACTCGGTCTTCTGACCAAGATTTCTTTCATGGAATCAAATACCAGTCAAGCAAAGGAGGGGGTTGGACCTGTAGTCCCAGCCCCTAAGTTTAAGCGACGTGCGGTATCGGCAGTATGAGACTGGCCACCGGGTTGTGGACCAGCGTCAGAGCAGAATAGACAGATTGCAGTCGTTCCCTCTTCTGAGAGTGTCGATAGTATTGAAAGCTTAGTTCTCCTCGTATACAGGTGTGTAATATTCACACCTTTTTACTGTTACTTTTAAGTATGTTTATGCTCTGTTAAATACCGAAACTTCGGCATTAGCTGTTCTTTTACATATGGTGAGTAAAAGCAGGACATCAGGTTAGTGACTTTTATCTGTGATAAATATGTAGTTGACTGACATGATTATTAGCGCACTCCGAGCATTTGATACATGTTGAAATCTGTTGCATGCATACATCCTGATTTTATGTTGCATAAGGGGATATGCCATGAATGGAAGGGGAAGTATATCTGGTGGCTTACGCCATTTCAGCCTGGTGACTCTAATCACAACTCTATTTCTAGTGGCTTACGCCATTTCAACCTGGTGACTCTGTCACAACTCTGTTTCTGGTGGCTTACGCCATTTCAGCCTAGTAACTCTGTCACAACTCTGTTTCTGGTGGCTATGCCATTTCAGCCTGGTGACTCTGTCACAATTTCTGATGACGACGACTAACTCTGACATGATGACCGCCGATGGTGTGTAGCAGTGAGGGTTGATTGTAGAAATCCCCATTGGTATGATTGGTTGGTACGGGTGGTGTGTAGCGGATGGATATTTAGACTAGGTTGGGTTCTGCATCATCTTGCATATGTTATTCTGCTATTCTGTACTGTGGGCTAAGGCCCAATCTGGTTTCGAATGGGCTTCGCTCGATGTGATTATGAAAAATGGGTTAAAGCCCAAATGGTAAAAAGGTGCTTGGAAATTGCACACTGAGTCTTTTGACTCACACTGTTTGCTTAACATCTTTGCAGGTAATACATAGTGCATTGGACCGGCCGGAGAGGACTACGAGGTGGCCATGCACGGTTTTCTTTCTTTTAAATTAGAACATTATTTATCTTTAATTTTTGGGATTTTATGCTGTAATAAGGGCACTATTAATTTGGTTTAAAATTTTGGTTTTAAGTTTTAGACACTTTAAATCTAAGATAATTGATAAGATGTTTTATTCGCCGAAGTGCAAATAAATTTTTTTTATAACTTAATTAACAATTTTACAAACAGATTTCCACAACATACCTCTACCTTAATCAAACGTAACAACAGGTGTTTTCAAATGTCACCTAATCACAAGGTTTTGGCAAATTAAATTTTATCTTAAAGGAATAATGGGTTTTCAATTGAACCACAAAACTTGGGGTTTTAAAAATGACTTAAAAATATTCTAAATTTCGTAATACCTTATAAATTCTTTCTTAGTGACATGCCAGATCCGGTCGTGGTGTTTGGGCTGGGTTTGGGGTGTTATAATTTTGGTATCAGAGCCAAGTTTAAAAGCTCGGCAGTGGGTTCTTGGGTTCAAAACATTTTCCAAATTTTGGGTTTAAGACGGTTTAGAAAGAAAATACATATGTACCTATTTTCTGGAAGTATGGCACCCAAGTCTCCGGCCCAAGTCTGCCAGGTAAGTCATCTGATTGTTAAGTGATGTGCATGAGGTAGTTATATTATATGGATATGTCACTATGGATATTAGAATTTAGAAATTCTACTGTAGAGATGAAAACTTTTAGGTATACATGTGCTTTGCAAAAATACTACTTATAACTCAAACCTCATAAAATTGCGCATTAATCAACAGTGAAATGAAATGCTAATTCATAAAACTTGTAAATCAGAGTAAGACAAAACATTGGACATGAGTGGTAGAGGACGTGGACGTGTTGCACGCGGCCGTGGGAGAGGCCGGGGTGCTGAGGCTGAATTCTTGAAAACAAGAAATGAGCCTGAGGGTGAAGTGCCAGCATCACCTGTGGCAGGAGCAGGATCGCAAGATAGAACTGGTAGGGATGATGCCCTGTCTCAAGCGATGCTGCGTGTGTTGGAGCGAGTGGCTGGGGCAAGCACCGGAACAGCATCTCAGAAGTTCATTCCTGAGCGACTCCGAGCAAATAGAGCTAAGATGTTTAGAGGTATTTCTGGAGTGGCTCCAATACGTAACCGAGTATTGGCTTGAGGCAGTCAAGCGGATTATGGATGATTTAGACTGCACGGCGAAGGAGAATCTGAAAGGAGCGGTGTCTCTACTTCGGGATGAGGCATATCAGTGGTGGCTCACCGTAAGAGGGGGTACACCAGCGGATCGGATTGACTGGGATTTCTTTAAGACGACATTTCAGGGGAAGTATGTTGGGGCCAGTTATGTAGATGCTCAGAGGAATACATTTTTGAATTTGGTACAAGGGGGCAAATCTGTAAATGAGCATGAGGCAAAATTTCTACGCTTGAGTCGTTACGCTCGAGGAATAGTGGCGACTAATTATGAGCGTTACGTGCAGTTCGAAGATGGGCTGCGGGATGAATTGAGAGTGTTGATAGCTCCGCAGCGGGAGAGAGATTTTGCAACCCTGGTTGAAAAAGCAAAAATAGCTGAAGAGGTGAAGCGAACTGAGATCCAAAATATGGAGAAAGATAATGGTAAGAATAAGAGAAGCTTGGGGTCGTCAAGAGGTTTCCAAAAGAGGTCTAGTTTTGATGGGCCAGCTTGGGTTGTGAGGCCTGTGGCAATGGGTCAGTTTCGATCATGTGCTCTGTGTGGGAGAAGGCATTCTGGGGAGTGTAGGAGGAGAACCGGTGGATGTTTCAGGTGTGGATCTATGGATCATATGATTAAGGATTGTCCACAAGTAGAGCAGGTGCGGCCAGTTGGGCAGAGTTTTGATCAGTTCAGGAGGGGTGGTCAGCAACCACAAAGGGGTCGTGGTCTAGCTAAAGGAGAAAATTGTTCCAGTCGGGGGCACGGAGCACTGGGCAGAGGTGCTGAGAGTACAGGGGCAAGACAGTCTGGGTTAGTTTATGCAGCTAGACACCGAGAGGAGGGTGATGCGCCAAACGTCATAACGAGTACATTCTTTATTTTTGGTTTGCCCTTTACTGCATTAATTGATATTGGGTCGACACATTCCTATGTTGCTAGTGTGGTGTCTGGAACTTTAAACATGAAGTCTGAAATTGCTTCTAGGGAGATGACTGTACTTAGCCCTTTAGGACAATCTGTAGTGGTAAACAAACTTTTTAAAAGTGTGCCTCTAGAAGTACAAAGGTTGGTTTTCCCGGATAATCTGATGGAACTTCTGTTCGGGGAGTTCGATTTGATCTTAGGTGTGGATTGGTTGGTAAGATATAGAGTAAACTTGGACGGTGTTGCTAAGCGCATGGTGTTAAGGACTCCTGAGGATAATGAAGTTTTAGTGATAGGCGAAAGGAGAGACTGCTTGTCCAATATAGTGTCTGCCCTAAAGGCGGAAAGAATGGTGAGGAAAGGATGCGAGGCTTTCTTAACTTTTGTCAGTGCATTGGATGCAAAGGAAGTGACTGTGAGTGAGGTTAAAACAGTAAAGGAATTTGTGGATGTCTTTCCTGAGGAACGTTCAGGGTTACCTTCAGATCGTGAAGTGGAGTATGGAATTGAGCTACTTCCGAGTATGGCTCCGGTGTCTATTGCCCCTGATAGGATGGCACCGAAGGAGCTGGTTGAAATTAAAGCTCAAATCCAAGAGCTGTTGGATCGTGGTTTCATTTGACCAAGTGTATCTTTGTGGGGAGTGCCGGTGCTATTTGTGAAGAAGAAGGACGGGTCCATGCGTATGTGTATTGACTACCGCTAGTTGAATAAGTTGACGATTAAGCACAAGTACCCGCTACCAAGGATTGACGATCTGTTTGATCAGCTCAAAAGGGCTTCGATCTTTTCAAAGATAGATTTGAGGTCAGGGTATCACCAGCTCAAGGTCAAGGAAGCGAATATTCACAAGACTGCTTTCCAGACTCGCTATGGTCACAACGAGTTTCTAGTGATGCCATTTGGGTTGACGAATGCACCAGCCGCGTTTATGGATATGATGAATCGGGTTTTCCAACCCTATCTGGACCGTTTGTTGTAGTATTCATAGATGACATTCTGGTTTATTCTAAGACAGAAGAGAGGCACGATCCGCATCTTCGAGTGGTTCTGCAGATCTTGAAGGAGAAGTAGCTGTATGCCAAATTCAGCAAGTGTGAATTTTGGTTGAAAGAAGTTACCTTTCTGGGTCATGTGGTATCTACAGAAGGGATACGGGTTGATCCCCAAAAGATTGAAGCTATGTTGGACTGGAAACCGCCTAAGTCTGTGATGGAGATTCGGAGTTTCTTAGGATTGGCAGGTTACTACAGAAGGTTTGTTGAGGGATTCTCCTTAATTACAGCACCCTTAACTAAGTTGTTGAGGAAAGGGGTATCATTTGTTTGGACTGACAAGCAGCAGGAAAGCTTTGAGAAGCTAAAGAGGATTTTAACAGAGGCTCCGATTTTGATTCAGCCTGAGGCCGAGAAAGAGTTCGTAGTTTATTGTGATGCTTCACACAAGGGGTTAGGGTGTGTGTTAATGCAAGATGGGAAGGTTGTTGCGTATGCGTCTCAGCAGTTAAGACCGCATAAGATAAACTATCCCACGCATGATCTGGACTTGGCTGCGATGGTATTCGCTCTGAAGATCTGGAGACATTACCTGTATGGGGAGAAGTCCGTTATCTACACTGACCACAAGAGTTTGAAATATCTTCTAACTAAGAAGGAGTTGAATTTAAGGTAGTGAAGGTGGATTGAGTTGTTGAAGGACTATGATTCCTCGATAGAATACCATCCGGGTAAAGCTAACGTGGTGGCGGATGCGTTAAGTCAGAAAGTGATATCATATTTGAGGGTAATATTTGCCCATCTCAGTTTGTATGATGTTGGGAGTTTGTTTGCTGAGCTCCAAGTAAAACCGACGTGGGTAAACAGATTAAAGAGAAGCAGATATCAGATGGTATCTTGAGTGCTCGACTTCAGCAAGTGAGAATGGTAGGGTAGAGGATTATAGTCTTAACAGTGATGAGGTTTTGTGTTTCCATGAAAAGGTTTACATGCCGAAGTATGTTGAGTTGAGGGAGATGATTCTTCAGAAAGCGCATAGTAGCCCTTACGCTATGCATCCTGGTGGGAATAAGATGTATCGGGATCTATGTGAACAGCTCTGGTGGCTTGGATTGAGGCGGGAGATTACCGAGTTTGTGGGCAAGTGTTTAACGTGTCAGTAAGTGAAACCAGAACATCAGTTGCCTTCGGGGTTATTACAACCGGTGAAGATTCCATAGTGGAAATGGGAGAGGATCACAATGGACTTTGTTTGTGGGCTACCTCTTACGCCTACTAAGAAAGATTCGGTATGGGTGATTATTGACCGGTTGACGAAGTCCGCTCATTTCATACCTGTTCGTGTTGACTATTCTCTGCAGAGGTTGGCTAAGCTGTATGTGGCAGAGATTGTGAGGCTGCATGGGGAACCAGTGTCGATCATATCGGATAGAGACCCCAGGTTTACATCGCGTTTTTGGAAGGCATTGCATCAAGCACTGGGTATAAGACTAGACTTTAACACAGCCTATCATCCACAGACTGATGGTCAGTCTGAAAGGGTAATTCAGATCTTGGAAGATATGTTGAGAGGTTGTGTCATAGATTTCAGGGGGAGTTGGGAAGAGTTTCTACTGTTGGCAGAATTCACATACAACAACAGCTACCAGTCTAGTATTCAGATGGCGCCCTATGAAGCGTTGTATGGACGGAGGTGTCGTACCCCTACCTACTGGACAGAATTTGGAGAACGTTAGATGTTGGGTTCAGAATTGGCTACAAAAATAGAGGAGAAAGTTAAGTTGATTTGAACTCGGTTGAAGGAGGCTTCTGATAGGCAGAAATCCTATGCTGATCTGAAACGTAAGGATATAGAATTTGCAGCAGGAGATCAGGTGTTTCTGAAAGTTTCACCTTGGGAGAAAGTTTTGAGGTTTGGACGGAAAGGCAAGCTAAGTCCCAGGTTCATCGGGCCTTATCGGGTATTGAAACGTGTGGGACTGGTGGCGTATCAGCTTGAGTTACCTTCAGAATTGAAACAGATACATGATGTGTTCCATGTTTCAATGTTAAGACGCTACTATTCGGATCCGACTCACATTGTGCCAGTTGAAGAGATCGAAATAAGACCTGACCTTCGAAGAGGAACCAGTACAGATCCTAGATCGAGACGTTAAAGTGCTGAGAAGGAAATCAATCCCTTTGGTCAAAGTTTTGTGGCGGAACCATAGTTCAGAGGAGGCCACATGGGAGCCAGAGAATGTTATGCGTCAGCAATACCCTCATCTCTTTTGACCAGGTAATTTCGAGGCTAAAATTTCTTTAAGTGGGAAGAGCTGTAACATCTGGGAAGTAAGGGCTTTGCGTTTATTATGATTTTGTGTGTTTGGTATGTTCTATCTGTTAATTTGTCATGTTTGGGGTCCCCGGGAAGGCTCGGGGTTGAGCCTGAGCCTTGGTGAAAATTTTACTTTTAGGCATCTTAGGGGAGAGCTAGCTGGGGCAGGCCTTAAGGGTATTTAATTGTGTTGTGATTAAACAAGAAGTGCAAGAGTAAAGTGGCAAAGAGGGCCACTTAAGAGGCAGGTGAGTAACGCCACAGGGAGCAATGAGGGAGCAGGTTCGAGTCACATAGTTCACATTTTGGGAATTCTTTTTGGCGTCAGGATGAGGGGTGATGGATTCGGCTAGGGACCTTGAAGAGTGGGTGTTGAATTGGTCAAATGTTTTGAATGGGTGGCCAAGAGAGAAAGGGGGAGTTTGAATTATTCAAACTGATTCAAACGGGTGATCAAGAGTGAATGTAGGGATGTGAAGGGGAGTGGCCAAATTTTTGGTTGTGTTGGGGGGCAATTCAGTCAAGAAGGTGGTGGCATTCGGTTTTGGTAAGTATAGGTGCCGAAATTTTTGAAGTGTTTAGCAATTTGGTGTGGTGAGCTCTTTCTTTTCGGCATTGGGTGTTGTGCATTTTGGCAACTTTTGGTTCTTTTCTTTGTTGGCCAAAACTCCTAAGGCTATTGTTGATTCTTCATTCAGCTAAAAATCGAAACCATCTTCTCCCCCCCTCTTTTGCATTTTTGGTAACGTGAGTACATTGCTTCAGCATCTAAAGCCGAGACTATTCTCTTCTTCTTTTGTTCAAACGTGTTTTACATTTGATAACCCCTTAGCCAAACCCTTCACTTTCTCCGTTTCATCTTTTTCTCTCAATTGTTTCTTCATAGCCGAATCTTCAACCTACACCTTGGTGATTCACCTTTTGTTTTCTTTCACATCTATTCAAAGCCGAAACACCTACTTGTCTCTCATATCTTTCATTTGTTCCTTTTCAAAGCCAAAATTTATTCTTCTTCCTTTGTTCTTATTGTTCCTGTTACCCGAATCCCTCTTGTGTGTTCATCTCCTTTATTCGTTCTTATCGCAGAAAATTGCTGTTACTCTGTTCCCTAATCGTCTCAATCAGTTTCTTCTTAGTTGTAGAGGGGCCTCGTCGTCGTATTCTTTCTGCATCTGGCCAGCGTTTGAAGAGTCTTTGGGGAACAATCAGTTGTGGACGATCAAGGTGAGGGGACGCATACCACTCGTTTGGCCGAAAGGCCATTTCTTCTAATCTATTTCTTTCAAACTGATTCTTACGTGGTATTTATATAGGTACTTAATTGATCTCCTAATCCAAGCCTGAAGCTTTCGGTTTCTGTCGGTCTAGGTAAGGAACCTCTTCGTTTGAATGTGTGTTCTCATTTCCATATTCTTCAATGCCTTAATCTGGTCTTCTGACAAAGATTTCTTTCATGGAATCAAATACCAGTCAAGCAAAGGAGGGGGTTGGACCCGTAGTCCTAGCCCCTAAGTTTAAGTGATGTGCGGTATCGATAGTACGATATTGGCCACTGGGTTGTGGACTAGCGTCAAAGCAGAATAGGCAGATTGCAGTCGTTCCCTCTTCCGAGAGTGTCGATAGTATTGAGAGCCTAGTTCTCCTCGTATACAAGTGGGTAATATTCACACCTTTTTACTGTTACTTTTAAGTATGTTTATGCTCTGTTAAATGTCGAAACTTCGGCATTAGCTGTTCTTTTACATATGGTGAGTAAAAGCAGGACATCAGGTTAGTGACTTTTATCTGTGATAAATATGTAGTTCTACTGACATGATTATTAGCGCACTCTGTGCATTTGATACATGTTGAAATCTGGTGCATGCATACATCATGATTTTATGTTGCATGAGGGGATATGCCATGAATGGAAGGGGAAGTATATCTAGTGGCTTACGCCATTTCAGCCTGGTGACTCTATCACAACTTTGTTTCTTGTGGCTTACGCCATTTCAGCCTGGTGACTCTGAAACACCCCAAACCCGGCCCACGAGCCTTGACCGGATCTGGTTTGTTCCTCGATGTGAAACGGTTCAAAATTCTTTTGTTACTTTGAGAAAGCTGTGTGTTTTGAAAGAAAGATTATTTTTGGGTTGGGCTCGAGTTGAAAACAAGTTTATCTTATATTGAAAACCCCTTTATTTTAGGTGACAAAACATTTAGAGTTTACTTTAAATTAAATTTACTTAATCTTTAGTTGATAAAAATTCGTAACATAATAAATTCAAATAAAAATCATGCATTAAACAGTTAATATTATGGCCTTATTACAACCGAAAACAATACCAAAATGAATCCAAGTACTTAAAATGTAAAAGTCCAAAGTTTAATAAACTTCAAGTTGAGCATGGCCACCACTAAGCTCCTGCCGACCCGGTCCATCACTGATCGTCACCTGAAAAATGTTCCCACAATGGGGTGAGTCAACAGACTCAATGTGTAACCACAACACTAAGTCCTAACAAATTTAGGCATATCAAGTCATACACATACATATAACATTTAAATAATATGATGCAAACCCGAACCCAAACCTAGATACCATCCGTTACACATCACCCGTACCAACTCGCACACCGTGGGGACTACTAAGTCAACCCTCCATCCGCTACACACCATCGAAGCGCGATCATTGCGATGACGTGCTCATCGCCTCTTATAAATATTGTGGCATAGCCACGGATAATATTTTGTGTCATGAGACACCACATTCGATAATGTGACCGAGGTCACCACATTCGAATATCGTGACATAAGTCACCACATTCACTTCCCCATTCATAATATCCCATATGCCCCATATATCATTCATATCATGCAATCTCATGCCATAGGCCTTATTTCACATTCTTATCATCATTTACACATGTACCATATTCCACTATTCATAGCACTTATTAACTTAAGGTTAAAGTAACGTACCTGGGTACTTGTACCATTCCATGGTACCTTGGCCATATTCTTATACTTTCATATTAAAACATATAATAAATTAGAGCCATAAATCTATTAAGATTCAGTGTGGGGTACACACCTGGTATTAATGCTTTTCCCGAAAACTCAAAACCCGATCTAGTGTCCTAGATCCTTAATTCCTTGCTGCCGATTTGACTACTAGTCAAGTCCCGAAGATTGTAGGTTTTCCCCCTTAAATTCGGCTAATCACTAGATCCATTTACTTGGTTAGTTTTCGGCTTAAACAAATAAGAAATAGGTCTAAGTACTAAGATAGGGCCTTGGCCGATTACATATATCCACTTACCTTGTGATTCAATGCCCGAAATTGATTCTTGCTTCCTTAATGATGTCGAGATTCCTATAAGCACATGTTAGATTTAATCTAACATTAAAACACAATACATGGCCTTTGGCCGAATCTTATATTCACCTACCTTGAATGTTGAAATCCCGAAAATAGTCACTTGGCGTAGATCTTGAGATCCCAAATGATCTCCTCCTTGTAGTCGACAACTGCCAAAATTCGAAAGTCCCTTCAAAGTTTCGGCCAAAGGATTCTAAAGGGGTTAGATTCCTATATTTCGGCTAAAAGAGAGATTGAAAACCAAATTGTAGTTAATCTTACCTTTACTGAAGAAATCGACAATACCCTTGTCTGACACCACAGAAGATTCGGCTATAGGCTAGATGATAATCACACAAGTTTCGGCTTTTGGAATATTAGGAGAAAAAGAAGAAGAAAGTTTAAGAGGAGGATTCGGCTTCAATGGAAAAGGATGGAACTTAAGAAAATTTCGGCAAACTAGGGGATCACTTGGAGTATTCGGCTTCAACAGGGATGAAAAGGAAAAGCTTGAGGGTTTTGGCAATAGTGGAATATAGATTCGGCTTAACAAAATAAAAGAGAAGAGAATTTTTTTTTGCCAGAGAATTTCGGCAAATGAACAAGGGAGGAAAGAATGAAGATTGGCCTATCTTTTCCTCTTTCAGCCGAAATTACTACCCCAAGACTCCCTTATTCGGCCAACACTATCAATTCCTTGCTTTTCTCTTATCTTTTTATTTAAAATTAATAATAATAATCCATCATTTATCTTTTCTCTTCATTTATTCAAAATAAATAAAATAAATCCACATTTATCTATCTATTTAGCCAAATTTTAAAACTCCTCCCTTTAGTGTCTTAATGCCGTCCATCACTGCTTATCCATGCAGCAAAATAAAATTCTTTTATTTGCTTCCCATGCAACTCGAACTCAAGCCCTTCCCCCTAGCATATGGCGTCATTTCCAGAGGCCCTAAGTGGCACCTCGAAGCCACTTGTCCAAGCCCAATTGTGTGTCATATTCTCCCTACAAATTTCTTAAGGCCACCTTGCTTTAGTTCCTTCTTTTTAAGCTCAAAACTTAATATTTCCTAAGACATTTCCTTACATTTCCAAGGTTCTAAAAATGCACACAACACATTCATAACACATAAGACATGCTCTTTCATATAATTAAGCAAAATGCACAAGCCCAATTTTAGGATATTACAGACTCTGTCACAACTCTATTTCTGTTGGCTATGTCATTTCAGCCTGGTGACTCTGTCACAATTTCTGATGACGAGCAGCTAACTGCAGCATGACTGCCGTCGATGGTGTGTAGCAGTGAGGGTTGATTGTAGAAATCCCCATTGGTGTGATTGGTTGGTACGGGTGGTGTGTAGCGGATGGATATTTAGGCTGGGTTGGGTTCTGCATCATCTTGCATATGTTATTCTGCTATTATGTACTGTGGGCTAAAGCCCAATCTGATTTCAAATGGGCTTCACCTGATGTGATTATGAAAAAGAGGCTAAAGCCCAAATGGTATAAAGGTGCTTGGAAATTGCACACTGAGTCTTTTGACTCACTCTATTTGCTTAACATCTTTGCAGGTAGTACATAGTGCATTGGACCGGGCCGGAGAGGACTACGAGGTGGCCATGCACGGTTTTCTTTCTTTTAAATTAGAACATTATTTATCTTTAATTTTTGGGATTCTATACTGTAGTAAGGACACTATTAATTCAGTTTAAAATTTTGGTTTTAAGTTTTAGACGCTTTAAATCTAAGATAATTGATAAGATGTTTTATTTGCCGAAGTGCAAATAAAGTTTTTTTTTATAACTTAATTAACGATTTTACAAACGGATTTCCACAACATACCTCTACCTTAATCAAACGTAACAACAGGTGTTTTCAAATGTCACCTAATCACAAGGTTTTGGCAAATTAAATTTTATCTTAAAGGAATAATGGGTTTTCAATTGAACCACAAAACTTGGGGTTTTAAAAACGACTTAAAAATCTTATGAATTTCGTAATACCTTATAAATTTTTTCCTAGTGACGTGCTAGATCTGGTCGTGGTGTTTGGGTCGGGTTTGGGGTGTTACAACCTCGTCCAGCCCTCGCGCCCTCGATAGCGCCGCAATCCTCGTGCGAGTAAGGCCCTTCACCGCCGCGATCTTCGTCGGCTGCCTGCACAAGAAAGGATAGCATAAAAATGGCAGAATCTTTGTTTTCCTTTTATTTTATTTTATTTTATTTTATTTCAGGTTATAAAAACCCGAAAAACTTTAAACGAAGGGGAGATAAAGGAATACAGAAAAAAATACACTGAAATAAAATAACCCAAACAGAGGTGATTTATTCTATTTCGTCTTTTTGTTTCTCTTCGATTTGCACTATTTTTTTTGTATATACATACACACGCTGTTAAAATAACCAAAGGGAAGAAGACTACCTTCGTTTCGGCTTCAAAATGGGGAGATTCGACTCTTCGACCGCAGTATGTGGCGGCACGTGTGGCCGATCGTCGCTGGAATCCAGGCCGAAATCTGGACACAAACTGAAGGCCAGAGAAAATCTTTTAAAGGCCTCTAATTTTTTTTTCAAAAAGTGTTTAAATGATTTTTTTAGCTAATTCTTTGTTTATATAGCAAGGAAACGTCGTCGTTTTTACTTAATTAAATAAGTGTAAAACGACGTCGTTTAGAGCAGGGACCCGCGCGCCGACCCTATTTGACCCGGGGAGGATCCACGTGTTTTTATTAAAGGGTCAAATTACCCTCTAAGTCCCTCCACATTATTCCAGTTTTATAATTAAGTCCGTTTATTTCTTTTTATTTATAGTTTGACCACTTTATATTTATTGTTATTTGGTCCTGTCTCTTTATTTATTTTTCAAAACCTTTTTATTTTTTTTTATATCATAAAAATATTTTATCATATTATTTTTATTAATATTTGTTTGTTAACCTATTAATAGTATAAATTCATATATATATATATATATATTATCTTTACATATATATAATTACTAATTTGAATTATTTGATTTGATTTAATATTATTTATATTATACATTAATTTGTATATTAGTTATATGTTGTACATTTTTAAAATTTTATATAATCTATTTATATTATATAACATATTTATATTATCTATTATATATGTACTTTTTATAATTATTATGTATTTTACATATATTATTTATTTATAACCAATTTTTAGTATTATTATTTATATATATGTACGTTATCTTTATAACTTCTATTATTATTTATATATATGTACATTATCTTATAACTTCTATCTTAGTTATATATTTTTTAGATTTTTGTATTTATTATTTTATATTATATATTACTTCTAAAATATTATGTAGTATAATTTTTTTTATATAATATATATGTATTGTTTATGATATATATATATAGTTTTATGATTACTATATCACATTTACCTCTATTTTTGTTCTTTATTATATATATTATTTATATTTTACATATCAAATTATTAAATTATAAGTATTATTATATTTTCTCATATACTCTAAGCTTTCTGCATAGTATTTAAAATATATTATTTATACATATTAAAGATTATTTTATATATATTATTTTGTGATCTTGTTTGTAGTATTTCACATTTATTTCTTAATTCTTATTTTCTATATAGATTTATTTTTTTTAAATTTCTATTGCATATCTTATAACTTGTATTTGTTTATTTATACTATTTAGTATAGAATTTTTTATTGTATATATCATTTGTCATTTTACTCTTTTGTTAATCGACTATAATTTTTTAGTATGATTTGCAATAGTAAATAATTGTTATTTGAAATTGATGCTTGTAATATATATGCCACATTTTATTCAAAACATCGTTTTATAAAAACATTTTTTATTGAAAAGAAGCGATACGTGATACTTGAGGGCTATGAAAAAATTATGCCTTAACTTATTAGGTTTTAATTTTCTTCGTAGAACTTCAGTTATTAAGTATCCTCCCTTTTTAAAACCTATATTTTAAATAAAAACTTATCCTCGAGAATTCAAAATGGCCGTGTCCTAACTCACTAGATATGACGATTTGTTATCTTGGGATAAGAATTTCAGAAAATAAGGCAATGTTTCGTGTTTGGAAATTCGAGAAATCGTGCCCTAACGTGCTAGGTTTCGGTCTTTCATTCATCAAAATAACTAAATATCCTTTTAATAAATTTTGTAAATCATGAGATGATTTTGGTCATGAGGGTTTAAAACATCATGTCCTAACGTGCTGGATGTGATGTTTGTATGCTTTTGAAACAAAGGAATCTCTAATGTCAACTCAAATTGTTCAAATTTTAAAGAAATCATATTCCCAAATCTTTTTCAAATTCTCGACATAAGGGCATTAATTAATCAATTAGGTACCAATTTTGGGCGTTACGAGGGTGCTAACCTTTCCTTGTATGTAACCGACTCCCGAACATGTTTTCTGGTATTTTGTGGACCAAAAATTAATCTTTTGAAATAAAATGTTTTATAAGGTGATCCAATCACACCTAAGTAAAAAGGGATTGGTGGCGACTCCGTTTTCGTTTTAAAGTTGATCCCTGTTTTTACAAACTCTTTAAAATGGTTTCGACACGCATAAGAATCCAAAATTAAACAAAAAAATAATAAATAAATCAAAGTTAAAATTAAATGTCCCCTTACAAGTCCAGATTACACAAAGGCCCAAATGCCACTTGTAACACCCCAAACCCGGTCAAAACGCTACGATCGAATCTGGTATGTCACAGGGAAAATCGTTTTTGGAAAAACAAGTGGTTGACTTAAATTGTAAAGAAAACGTTTCATCTTATGGAAACCGATGTTGAGTTAGGTAAGTTGCTAAAATCATTTCAAAGTTTGTTTAAGAAAATCGAGTTAACTCATGGTTGTTACCTGTTCACTATTTTCCCGATGGTAAAGTTTTGGAAAATCCCGGAAATTCATTGAAGTTTGTGAAAATATTCATTTTATAGGTTCTTTTTCTTTTTAAACATGCTTTAGTGTTTTAACGCAATTTCAAAGTATTTGACAAAATAAATAATCCCAAAATAAAACTTAGATGGCCTTATTACAAAAACCAAAAAAAACCGAAATTAAAAGCAAAGCAAGTCCGAAATTAACCAATAAAAATAAAGCAACTGTTGAGCATGGCCACCTCGAGTCCCTCTCGGCTCCACATCCGCGATCTAGAGGTTATCTGCAAAATATAAAGGAAGGGGTGAGTCACCGAGACTCAGTGTGTAAATCCCCATCCCGAAGATAGTAGACCCTTACACAAGTTCATAAGTGAATATGTATGCCATGCAAACCCAAAACCTAACCATTCGAAACTCCCGAATCTACCCCGTGTGGTACCAAACCACTGGTAGTCAAAACCACTGGTGACCGAAGTCACAAATAATATATGTGTGGGGCCAACCCATATTGTGGTACCAAACCACTGATGACAATCCCGTATCGATATGTGGGGCCAACCTACTGTGGTACCAAACCACTGGGACGAGTCACAAAGATAGATATATGTGGTACCAAACCACTGGTGGTCAAAACCACTGAGACTTAGTCACAATATTATATAAAGCGGGGCCAACCCACTGTGTGGTACCAAACCACTGGTGACAGTCTGAAATCATACCTTCCCCCTCCTCTCATTACCCGTTATTCATGTACATGCTTACAGTCAGGTATGAACATGTTTAACATATAAAATGATATGCATAAAACAACATGGCACTGGCAGGTTTCAACATATGTAATTATCGTTTGCAGCCATAACAAACTTACCTGGCATCCTCGTTTTTACCCACAAAGGTAACACATCGATTTCTACAGTTATTCCGGCTTTTGACAAATCACAAAATAATATCATATTAACTTACGAAGTGTGTAAGAGTTACATACCTGATTACTCATAATACGACACTCTCTACATCGACACTATCGTTAACCGACACTACTGCTATCTGTCTACTACTTTGCTCAGATGCCGGCCCACACCCAGGTGGCCAATCGCGAACAGCCGACGCAGCCCTCTTCTTGAACTTAGGGGCTGAGGTCTCAGATCTAACCCCCCTAATGCTTGACTAGCCTTCGAGTCCATAACACACCTTAGTCACTAACTCAGATTAAAGCAATGAAATAACGACCAATAGAGATATAGAACTCGAATGAATAAATCCCTTACCTAGGTCGACAGATCCTGAAGATCAAGATCTAATCCACGAACCGAACAAATCCTAAGAATCTAAACGCATGCGTCACCCCCTCCTATATTCGGCCAAACATATCACTATTAAGCAAATAGCCATTCAGCTTTGGTCATGAAATCCCGAAAGAGATAACGCAAAATACAAGGGTTCGCCCCCTTACCTTAACTCAACAGGTTCGGCCAACACTGAAACACCCCACACCCGGCCCACGAGCCTGGACCGGATCTGGTATGTTCCTCAAGTAAACCGGTTCAAAATTCTTTTGTTACTTAGGAAAAACTTGTGTGAATTTTAAAAAAAAAATTGTTTGGGTTGGGCTTGTACTGAAAGCCAATTTATCTTACATTGAAATCCATTTATTTAAAGTGACAAAACACTTAGGGTTAAAAAAAATAAATTTGTTTGATCCGTTAACAATAACAGTTCATAAACGTAATAATTAAAAGTAAAAAGAAATAAAGAAATTCAACTTGGGCCTTATGGCCTTATTACATCAAGTAAAAACCCAAAATAAAATTCTAAAATACTTAAATAAAATTAAATGTCCATATTGAATAAAACTTCAAGCTGAGCATGGCCATCCCTAAGCTTCTGCCGAACCCGGTCCATTATTGATTGTCACCTGAAAAATAGTCCCACAATGAGGTGAGTCAACAGACTCAATGTGTACACAACACTAAAATTCAATAGATCAGGCATACATTTTCATATCAAATACTTATTCATATAACAGAGATAAAAATGATGATGCAACCCAAACCCAAACCTAGGTGCCATCCGCTACACATCCCAGTACCAACCTCGCACACACCGTGGGGACTACTAAGTCAACCCTCCATCCGCTACACACCATCGAAGGCGCCACATTGCGATCGACGTGCTCATCGCCCATATAAAATTTGTGGCATAGCCACCAGATAATTGTGTCATGAGACAACACATTCATATAATGTAATCGAAGTTACCACATTCAGATAATGTGACCGAAGTCACCATATTCAGATAATGTGACCAAGTCACCACATTCGATAGTGAGACCAAGTCACCACGCTCACTTCCCCTTTCTCATATAACCGAATGCCCCATATTATTCATATTATGCATATCATACTTAAATTCACATTCATGTCACCTTTCACATGTTAAATATAACATATTTTGTAATCCTAGTAGGAGTAGGAAACGCGTGCAGTAGTACTTTGTACCATAACATGGTACATTAGCCACATTCTTATATTTTCATATTAGAACATATAACAAGTTTAAGCCATACATCGTATTAAAAGATAGTGTGGGGTACACACTTGATTCGCTTAGCAAATTCTTTGAGATCTCGAAATCGATCTACCGCTTAGATCCTTAATCCCTACATTTGATTAATCACTTTAAAAAGCCATTCGCCATAAATCCAAATCCTAGTAGGATTAGTATACTTAAACTTACCTTGTTGCCGATTTTCACTATAAATCAAATCCCAAAAACTTTGTAGTATTCCTTCCTTAAAAATCGGCTAGCCGCCAAATCATTTAACTAGGTCAGTTTCCGGCTTTTGAATAAATAGGAAATAATTCTAAATACCAAAAATAAGCCTTGGCTGAATACTTCATATGCTTACCTTGTGGATTTTAAATCCAGAAACTCACTTGAATAACTAGGGAACACGTGGCCTATGGTGTACCTTCTGGAAAAGAACTTCTCCTTCCTTGTAGTCGACACTTAGTAAATCCCAAAGATCTCTTCAAAGTTTCGGCAACAAGATATTAATGGGTTAGTCCTAGATTTCTGCAAATCTTAAAAGAAAAAGGATGAAACCGAATGAGACCTTACCTTACTTTGAAGAAATCGATTGCACCTTCACTTCAATCTTCAGAGATTCGGCTATGGCTAGATGATGATCTCACAACTTTCGGCTTTTGGAAGGATTAGAGAAGGAAGAATAAAGATGGAGGATTCGGCTAGAACACAAGGTATTTCTTTACTTGGCAAAAATAAAAGAAGAAGAAGATTTGGTGAAGAGAATTCGTGAGGCTTTCAAAGAACAGAAAATAATGCAGAATGGCCTCTCTTTTCCTTTTATAGCCAAAATTACTAAGCTAGAGTCCCTTACTTGGCCACCACTTTTCTATTTTGATAGCTTTATCCCTTTAATTTAAAATAATTAGAGAATAATCCTTTATTATCCCTTGAAAATAATCCAATTAAAAATCCCTTATTTATCACCTTATTAATCGAATATTAAAGAGAATAAAACTCCTCCTTTCTAGAAGGCTTGTGCCCGTCCACCTCGAGCTTACGGAAGCAAAATAAAACTTCTTTTATTTGCTTCCCAAGTGACTCGAACTCAGGCCCAACACCTTGCATGTGGCGCCATTTCCATAGGCCCTAAGTGACATCTTTAGGCCACTTTTCCAAGCTTGTTTGTGTGTCAAATTTCACAAACTTTTTCTTTTAAGGCCACCTTGCCTTAATTTCCTCTTTTAAACTTTAAAACTCGACATTTCTATGTCATTTCTAAGTTTCCTAAAATTTTCGTTCGGCTCTGTAAACTTGACATTTTCTTACATTTCCAAGTTTCCAGAAATGTTCGCTTTCCTCTTTTGTATCATTTCTAAATCATTTCCTTACATTTCCTTAGTTTCCAAAAATATTCACTTTCCTCTTTTAACCCTAACATTTCCATACATTTCCAGGTTTCCAAAAATGTTCATTTCTAAATCATTTCCATGCATTTTCAAGTTTCCAAAAATGTTCATTTCCAAATCATTTCCATACATTTCTGGGTTTCCAAAAATGTTCAAAATTTATTCCTAGTACCTAAAACATGTCACTTCATACAATTAAATCGAAAATGCATAGGCCCTTTTCAAGATGTTACAAACGCCCAGCAAGAATTGGCAATGTTAGAGTAGAAGAGAACCCGAAAGAAAAGCAGAAAGAAAGAAAACACGAAAGTCAGAGAGATTCGTTAACACAAAATGAAAACACTCAGGAAAGGCACTGAGTTTCGATCCCACTAAAAAGAAATCCAAAAGAAAGAAAGAATACCATATTGGGGTGATTCGGCTAAGGAAGAAAACTTACCGAGAATGAATGTTGATGATGTTTCGATCTCGACCCGAAAGAAATAGAGAGGAGAAAATAGTTTCGGCCTCAAAGTGATGAAGAGAAGAGGTAGTTTCGACTCTTAGGGAGATTGAGAAAAATAAGAGAGAGTGACTAGGATATTCGGCTATCACAGAATGCAGATGAAAAGAGAAAGAATGATGAGTACTAGATGCGGCTATGACCAAGATGAGAAAAGAGAAGAAAGGTTTAGGTATTTCGGCACAAGAGAGAGATTGAGAGAAGAAAAGAAGTCGAATGAGAGGGGGAGGAGTGTTGATTTCGGTTTTGGAACAAAGATGGAGGAAAAGAGTAGAGGAAATTCGGCTTTGGCTTTTGAGAGAAAAGAAGAAAACAACAAATGCAGAATGAGAGATGTGGGAGTGGTTCAATTCGGCACCAAAAGAAAATAAAAGGGTAAGGCCCTAAGTGCTTCCAACTAGCCGAATGCCTCACCCCACCAAGGCCTATACCACATTCGGCCACCTCCCTAGCTAGCACCTCAAAACCGAATGCTCTCTTACCCAAACCACTTTCAAAATTCGGCTAAACACACTCCCTTCTCAATCCCTTCTTTTTCTCCTTATTTTTCTCTTGACCACTTGCTCAAATGAGTTTGAATACTTCAAACTCCCAAATCTTCTCTCCTCCAATTATTCAAATGTGTTGACTCCTTCAACACCTATCCATCACAGTCCATCTTGAGCACAACTCCTCCCTAGCCTAAGTGTCAAAAAGAACAAGCAGAAAGGGGATCTTCGCAGCTCGAACTAGGGCTCTCCCACTCTCCTGAGGTGTCACTTCCTTGGGCCTTAAGTGGCACCTCCTTGCCACTTTGCCAAGGCACTTCTTGTGTAAGAACTTGCTACCAATTATCCTTAACACCTACTCCTTCAGCTCTCCCTTCCAAGTACCCAAAAACTAAAATTTTCGCTAAGGCTTTAACCCACCCCTAGCTCACACCTAGGCCCTAAATAGCCTAAACTGGCACAACAACCATACTACCATATGCAAACACACAAAAATGCAAAAGGCCCCGATTTAAGGATGTTACACCACTTGTGGCCCAATACCAAACAAAACCAATTTGCAAATTACTACCCGTGGCTATTAACTAATAAACCATGACCCAATTACACCAGTGGCCCAATATTAACCTAAACCTAATTGGCCCAATCTTAACGTAACCCAACAAACGAAGTCGGCCCAGTGGCCCAAACAGTTTTCAGCCTCAGGAAACCCTAAGTTTCCATTGCGCTGCAAGCACCTAACACAGGGCCCTCGTCGAGCCGCAATTAGTGCGTGGATAGCATCTCATCACCGAATTTCTCGTCGTTCGCTTGCAAAAAGGAAAGAAAAGCCAGAGAAACAAGTATATGGCAAGAAATCAAAAAATACCAAAACTTGTATTTTGACAGTGGCTATAAAAGGCCGAATATATTTGATGTAAAGGACGGACGATATATACAAAAAAACAACCAGTATTAATTTCAAGAGAAAAGGTATATTGTCGTTTTCTTTTTCGTATATCAAGTACACATACATTTAGATTTATCACAAACATATAAAAATACATTTTTCTTACCTTTCTCGACGAAATAGAGGGAAAGTCGAAGGGATTTCCATCCTTATTCTTGTGTTGGATCACTAGAAAGGAGTTTTTGACCCCAGATTTGGCTTTAGGAGGCTTTAAAGGACCGAAATAACCTTTTTAGGGATTTTGACGGCCAGATATCTGCGGCGCACAAAGAAACACAAGCACTGCGCATGCATGGTCGACGGATCTCTGGCGAGGCCAAAAGAGAGTTTTTTTTTTTTTAGCTCTGCTTGTTTTTTTTTTCTTTGAAATGGTTTAAAATGTTCTTTTTTAAACAAAATTTTGATTATATAAGTGATCCATATGGTGCCGTTTTGAGGGCTGCCTTTAGAGCCAAAACGACGTCGTTTAAGGGCCAGGATCCGTGCGTTGACCCGAAACCCAGGAAGGATCCACGTGTTTTTATAAAAGGGGAAATTTGCCTCTTTGGTCCTTTCGCAATTTTATTACTTGTAATTTCGTTCAATTTAAATTTTCTTTTATTTTTAATCCAGCCCTGAAAATTTACTTTTGTCTCGATTTGGTCCCTGGCCATTTAAATACAAACATTGGAACGGTGCCGTTTTTGGGAATAGGGTATATTTGCCTAGTGAGTCCCCCCCTGTAAAATCGGTTCTATTCCCTTTGTTATTTTACCCTAAAATTTTACTAAAGTTCAGATTTAATCCTTTTCTCCTTTATTTTGTTTTTTTATTTCTGACTAGGTTCTTTAAAATTATTATTACTTATTTATCTTAGTACTTTATATATTATTTATTTTAAAACTATTTTTATCACAAATTATTGTTTATATTTGTAAATTATTATGTATTATATATTATTTTAAAATATGTATATTATATAATATTTAAATTGTTTTACCATTAACACAAATTTCTTTTATATTATCTATTTTAAATATTATATTATTCTTTTATGTATATAATAGACTATTATTATATTATACATGCTTTCCCTTATATTTCTTTATAGTTAAAGTTTTTATATTTTCTATTTTTTTAAAATGTATTATTTATTTTATCATGTACATATATTATTCATCTTAGTTTTTTTAGCCATATCATTTTTATATGTTTTTTTCATATTTCTAAAAATTGTTATAATATTCATTAATTGTTTTGAGTATATTATTTACCTTATATTATTTTTTTTATACATGAATTTAATCTTGTGAATCAATTTTTTTCTCCTTAATTTTTTCATAGATTCTTTTAAAATTACTATTAGCTACTCTATATTCTTTTTTATTTTAATTGTTCATTTAAAAAAAAAATTTGAATCCGTTATTTTTGTTTACCTGCACATTATTATTATGGCTTGCCATTCTTTTACTTAATTGTTTATGTTAGTGCTAATTGTTAATATAACCTGTAACTTTAGTAAATTGCACTTTTTTTTGTAAAAACTTAATGTTACATTTTTTCAAATCTTTGTTTAAAAATATCTATCTCCTTTAATTATCACATTTTATCCAAAAGTTTTTCTTAAATAAGGCAATGTTTTGTGTTTAGAAATTTGGGAAATAGTGCTCTAACGTGCTGGGTTTCGATTTTCCATTTGACTAAATAACTAAATATCCTTTTAATGAATTTTGTAAATCATGAGATGATCTTGGTTACGAGAGTTTAAAACATCATGTCCTAACGTGCTGAATGTGATGTCTGTATTCTTTCGGAACAAAGGAATCTCAAGTTCCAACTCAAATTGTTCAAGTTTTTAAAGAAATCATGTTTTCAAATCTTTTCGAATTTTCGACATTAGGACAATAACTAATCAATCCGGTACCAATTTTGGGCGTTACGAGGGTGTTAATCCTTCCTCGTACGTAATCGACTCCCGAACCCCTTTTTTTGAATTTCATAGGCCAAAATCAATGTTTTGAAATAAAACGTTTTATAAGGTGATCCAATCACACCTAAGCAAAAAGGGATTGGTGGTGACTCCCATTTTTGTTTTTTTTTTAAAAGTCAACCCTGTTTTTCAAAAACAAAAAAGAAAATGGTTTCGACAGCTTGGTGACTCCACTAGGGAAAATAAGCGAGTTAAGCTGTAAAATTGATTATTTTTTTTCCTTTTGTCAAAAGTTGAAAATCCAATTTGAAAAATCATGATTATTTTGCATTTGTTTATGTTATGATTGTTGTGGTTGGTCTTTGCTTTTGCATTACATTGCATGACTGTTGTGGTTACACCTTTAAGTGGGAGTGAGAAACTATGCCTTCGTGAGGTTTTCACCTCTGCATGGGCTAGTGGATCGCTTTCGGGATACATCCGTACCTATGTCTTCGTGAGATTTTCATCTCCACATGGCCATAGGGAAATGTATCCCCATGAATTGAACTCGATCCATATGAGCCTGTAACACCCCAAACCCGGGCTATGCGTTAAGGCCAGATTTGACATGTCACACAAAATAAATATACTTTGATTCCTTTTTAAGTAAAACAGATTTCAAAGTTTTGACGAAGTATTTATTGAGTAAAAGATTTGATTTATAAATCGACAATTTGAGATGTTAAATCTTATAAATCGTAAGTTTAAAAATATCGTTAACAGTTCGAGAAAATTTTAAAAGAAATTAAAAATATTTTTCGAAAGAATTGATGAAAATCTTAAAAATAATTTTTCGAGTTAAAAATATGAAAATTCTTATGAAATCCTTTTTATATATTCATTTTTGAATAAAACGTTTATTTAAGTTTTTTAAAAAAATATAATCCAAATTTGAAATACTTAAAGCAGTTTATAAATTCATCAAACAATAAACAAAACAAAAATTAATCCAGAGGCCTTATTACAACCTTAATTCAAAATAGCAAAGTAATTAAAAGTATTAAAAGAAATCCAAATTCCAAATTTAACCGTTTTTAAGTATGGCCTCCACCAAGACATCCACGGCCCAAGTCTCCATCATTGATCATTACCTGTAAGGGATAAGGAAAACAGGGTGAGTTACTAGAACTCAATGCGTAATCCACTTACAGTTGTCCACTGGGCCAAAATCCCATTAAGCAATTATTTGGGCCAAAGCCCGTTTACAATAATATAAATGTATCATATATATAAGATGCATATGATATGCAATTCCCAAACCAAACCTAGTTTTCCATCCGCTACACACCACCCGTACCAACCAACACACCTGTGGGTGATCTTTAGTCAACCCACCCCACCAACACACCAAACGTAGGCATTAAGCCATTTATATCAAATTTGTGGACAAGCTACCAGATTAACAGAATTTACATGGCATTGCCATTTTTCAGATTTGTGGCAGAGCCACCAGATTTATATAGCGGAGCTATCAGAACTTCTCTTCATCATTATCCCATCCCATGCAAAACATGTATATAATGCATATCAAATTAAACAATGTATTCAGATATTTCTTACAAAATTTATGGCCCATTATAACAATTTATCAACTTGGCCCATTAACCAGAATATCATTTTGGACCATTTCGCAAATTTATCGATTTAGCCCACATAGCAAAATATATCGTTTTGGCCTACATAGCAATTTTATCGATTTGGCCCACGTAGCAAATATATCGATTTGGCCCACATAGTAAATATATCGTTTTGGCCCACATAGCAAATATATCGATTTGGCCCACATAGTAAATATATCGATTTTATCAATTTTATCAAATAATGAGTTCTAAACCATTTTTCTCGGTTTCACCTTAATACGATTTTAATCAAACGGTTTACTATCAATATGACATTAATCTCTAACCCACAGAAAACGGCGTGAAATTACACACCTGATTACGGTAAGCACTACGCTCTCTCGATCGTCGACACCTAAAATTTTATATCGCTCGATTAGTCAACGCACGCGATTTAATAAATCGACTTTAAAACAAACGATCTAAAATTTACCCTCGGGATCGTGAACAACTACGATTTGTCAGTTTTCCCAGGTTGACGGTCCACAACCCGGTGGAAAATCTCGAATCGCTGACGCCTCAAAATTGCGAACGACCTCGAATAATTGATTCTTGCCGAATAAGGGTCCACAACTCGGAGGAAAGTCTCGAATCGCCGATACAACCCTTCGCTTGAATTTAAGGGTAGGGATCGTTAACCTGCTCCTTTTGAGATCTCCACTCGGCTTTCCTTTCAAATCGTTACTACAAGCCTCTATTCATTAGATCTTATGTAGATCGATATTACAATAAAATATGGACTTATCAAAATGGTAAAGATCGGCTTACCACGAAATTCCGAGTGATCAACGAATAAATTCCTATAATATAATCGGTTAATCATTTCCATACTAATAATCATCTTAACGAATAAAGAATGATTATGAAATCCATGAAGAACTCTTACCTTAATGATTTTAGAACCGAATCCTAGCGATAATGCGATGACTTCGGAAGAATGAAGGTTTGGCCTACCACTATATCACTACGAAGAAGAAAGAGATCTTGTTTAAGAGAGAAATAAGTGATGACTTCCGTCAAAAGACCCTCACAAGCCAACATATGGATTCGGCAATAGAAAGAAGAAAATAAAATATAAAAAATTGAAAAGAGTACTTACCAATTGTTCAAGAGTGAGTGACAACTCGAATGAAAAAGAAAGGTCAATGAAAGGATGGAAGGTTCGGCTATAGAGAAATAGTGGACTCAATATTCGGCTATGATGAAAAATATTAGAGTGGAAGTGATGCTTGAAGGATTTTGCGAAAAGAAAAGAAGAAGAGGAATGATGGATTAGTTTCGGTTTTCAAGAATGATGAGTGAACAAAGAAATGGTCTCAAAGTTTGTATACAACCGGCAAGAAGAAAGAAAGAAATGGAATATGCTTCCTCAAAGTTGTGTAGATTCGACAAGGAGGAGAAAAGGAGTTTGGAGAGAAAAGAGAATGATACCAATGTTGCAATAAGGAATTGGCCAAAACAACCAAAATTTTACCAATTGCTAATGACCAAATTCGGCTAGGAGGATAGGAGTTTTGAGAAAAAGCACAATTGATGATTTTGGTATTTTGACCAAAACTAACACTTTAGTCTCACCAAAACATCAAGCACAAATTCGGCTATCACCCTAGCCCCAAACCGTCGACATTCATCCCTCCTAGGATAAAGTTTGGCCACCCAAACTTTCCAAAACACTATCCACTAAAAATAAGCCTCTTGTTCCCCTTACTTACCTATTTCTTTTGATTCCTTTCCCCAACCTCAACCTTGCCTTATTCTTTTAGACACCTTACCAAAAATAAAGAAGTCCACCTTACCATAAATACTCCTTGGCCGATACTTTAAGGAAGGAATGCAAAAATAGAAGTCAAAAATGAACACAAAGGGATTCGAACTTCTTCCCTCAAGGTAATACATGTGGCGCCATATCCCATTTACCATATGCTCATTTATGCTAGCTATTTACTCATTTATTTCCATATGCTTTAAGGTCACTTACTCCATCTCCTTAAAGTGCTAATTGCCAAAAGTTTTTACTAGGTCCAAATAAATCCCGAGCCTTCTCAGGACTTCCTAAACATACACAATTAATAATCTAACTAGCTTAGCACCAAAATAATGCAACACATAAAATTCAAATTCTAGGATGTTACAATTCTACCCCCTTAAAGAAAATTTCGTCCTCGAAATTTACCTGATTAAAAGAGGTGAGGGTATGGTTGTCGAATCGCGTCCTCAGGCTTCTATGTAGCTTCCTCCACTCCGTGATTACGCCATAGAACTTTGACCAATGGTACTGACTTCCTTCTCAGCACCTTAACATCTCGATCTAAAATTTACACTAGCTCCTCCTCGAATGACAAGTCAGGCCTTATCTCAACTTCCTCTACCGGTACTATATGAGACAGATCCAATCGGTAACGCCTTAAAATTGACACATGGAATACACTATGTATCTGACTCAACTCCAGAGGTAATTCAAGCTAATAAGCCACTGGTCCTACACGCTTCAGCACATGGTACGGTTCGATAAACCTAGGGCTCAACTTGCCCTTCCTTCTAAATCTGAAGATCTTCTTCCAAGGTGAGACCTTTAGAAAGACTTGATCTCCCACCGCAAAATCCATATCCTTACGCTTCAGATCCGAATAAGATTTTTGTCTATCCGAATCTTCCTTTAACCGTGCCCAAATTACCTTTACTTTTTCTTCCATCTCTGATATCAGCTTAGGACCCAATAACTGTCGCTCCCCCAATTCAGTCCAACAAGTAGGAGTACGACACCTACAACCATACAACTCCTCGTAGGGTGCCATCTGGATGCTGGATTGGTAGCTATTGTTATAAGCAAACTCTGCCAACAGTAGGAAATCTTCCCAACTACCCCTGAAGTCAATCACGCAACCCCTTAACTTGTCTTCCAGAGTTTGGATTACACTCTCTAACTAACCATCTGTCTGAGGATGAAATGCCGTACTGAAATTCAACTTGGTTCCCCAAGCTTCATGTAAGGCTTTCCAAAACCGTGATGTAAACCTAGGGTCCTTGTCCGAAATAATAGCCACTAGTACCCCATGTAACCTCACAATCTCTGCTAAGTACAACTTGGCCAACTTCTGGAATGAGTAATCTGTACGAACAGGTAGAAAATAGGCAGTTTTCATCAACCGATCCACTATTACCCAAATGGAATCTTTCTTAGTAGGTGATAAGGGTAACCCACTAACAAATTCCATCGTTATCCGTTCCCATTTCCATAATGGAATCTTCACCGATTGTAGCAATCCCGACGGCAATTGATGTTCTGCCTTCACTTGCTGACATGTTAAGCGCCTGCTCACAAATTCAGTAACCTCCCGCTTCAACCCTGGCCACCAATACTGCTCACAGAGGTCTCGATACATTTTATTTCCCCCAGGGTGCATAGCATAAGGGCTACTATGCGCCTCACGCAAAATCATGTCTTCATTCCGAATCTTTGGGTATACAGATTCTTCCCCGAAAACACAATACTCCATCATTATTCAATCCAAAATCCCCTATCACACCACCTTCCACTTGCTGAAGTAAGGAACCTAACTTTTCATCTGATAACTGCTTTTTCTTAATCTGACCTAACCACACAGGCTTCACCTGAAGTTTGGCTAGTAGACTACCATCTTCGTACAGACTGAGATGAGCGAACATCGCTTTTAAATTCGATATCACCTTACGACTCAACGCGTCTGCCACTACGTTAGCCTTTCTGGGATGATACTCGATTGAGAAGTCATAATCCTTCAACAGCTCTATCCATCTCTGCTGTCTTAACTTCAGCTCCTTTTGGGTAAGGAGGTATTTCAGACTCTTATGACCCTTATAAATGATCGACTTCTCATCGTACAGGTAGTGCCTCCAAATCTTCAAAGCAAACACCACTACAGCCAACTCCAAATCATGAGTAGGATAATTCACTTCATGCGGCCTTAACTGACGAGATGCATAAGCCACCACTTTCCCACCTTGCATCAACACACATCCTAAGCTCGTATGTGACGCATCGCAATAAATAATAAACTCTTTTCCAAAGATCGTTTGAATCGATCTGATCGGTGCTTCCGCTGAAATCTTTTTCAATTTCTCAAAGCTTTCTTGCTGCTGATCTGACCACACAAATGGTACTCCCTTATGCAACAGTTTAGTTAGGGGTGTAGCAATCAACGAAAACCCCTAAAAAAATACCGATAATAACCAGCCAACCCTAAGAAACTCTGAATTTTAGCCACTGACTTCGGCGGTTTCCAATCCAACACAGCCTCTACTTTCCGGGGATCAACTCTAATTCATTCGGCCGACACAACATGTCCCAAGAAGGTCACTTCCTTCAGCCAAAATTCACACTTACTGAATTTGGCATAAAGTTGCTTTTCCCGCAATATTTGCAATACTATTCGCAGATGTGAATCATGCTCTTCTTCATTCTTCGAGTATACCAAGATGTCATCTATGAACACCACTATAAACCGGTCTAAATAGGGTTGGAAGACCCAGTTCATCATGTCCATAAATGCAGCTGGTGAATTGGTCAACCCAAACGGCATCACCAAGAACTCATAGTGTCCATAACGAGTTCGAAACGCCGTCTTATGAATATCTGCCTCCTTGACCTTAAGCTTCTCAAATCTATCTTCGAGAAAATCGAAGCTCCTCGTAGTTAGTCGAATAGGTCATCGATTCTTGGCAACAGATACCTATTCTTGATCGTCAGCTTATTCAACTGCCTATAATCGATGCACATACGCATCGACCCATCTTTTTTCTTGACGAACAAGACCGGTGCTCCCCACGGTGACACACTCGGTCGAATGAATCCCCTATCCGACAACTCCTAAATTTGAGCTTTAAGCTCTGCTAACTCCTTAGGCGCCATTCTATAAGGAGCAATGGACATCGGAGCCGTTCCTGGCAATAGCTCAATGCCAAACTCTACCTCCCGGTCCAGAGGCAATCCAGGAAGTTCTTCGAGAAAGACGTCCAAAACTCCTTTACCGTTCTAATGCTTTCCACCGACAATTCCTTAGCATCCAACGAACTGAGGAAGGCTAGGAATGCTCCACACCTTTTTCGCATAAACTTTTCTGCCTTTAAAGTAGATACCATATTCGATAGATAATTTCTCCTTTCACCTATCATTACCACTTCTTTATCTTCTGAAGTTCTTATCGTCATCTGCTTTGCAGCATAATCCAAGTTTGGACTGCTTTGCAGCATAATCCAAGTTTGGACGGTGTTTCACCAACAAGTCCATGCCCAAAATAAGGTCGAACTCGCTGAAAGGCAGTTCCATCAAATCCGCCAAAAATGTTTCTCCTTGAACTTCTAAGGGTACATCTCTAAATAATTTATTTACTATCACAGATTGTCCTAAAGGACTAATTACTGTCATCTCTCTAGCAGAAATCTCAAATCTAATGTTCAGATTTCCAGATATAGCGCTAGCAACATACGAATGGGTAGATCCGATATCTATCAAAGCAGTAACAGGTACATCAGAGATGAAGAACGTACCGATTATCACATCAGGTGCATTGCCATCCTCTCAGCGTCAGATCGCATAAACCAACCGTGGCTGACTCACCTCCGCGTTACCCCTGAAGCCATTACCTCTACCCGGTGCACCCTGACCTCGTCCTCCGCCATTACACCTCGACCTGGCCCACGGCCTCTTGGTGGCTGCTGAGCGCCTCTAGCTGGCTGTGCATCATAGTTACAAGCTTCTTGATTCGGAGCGGTCCATCGAGGACAATCTTTAAGCTGATGGTCCTTAGAACCACATTTGAAACAACCACCGGTTCTCTTCCAGCATTCACCCGGGTGTCGTCTTCCATAATCAGAACATGATTGTATCTGATTGGTAGCAGCAGGTGCTCTAGCTTGAGCTGGCTCATCATTCCTAGGCCTCTTCTGAAACCTTCTAACAGGACCCGAGTACTTAAAGTCCCTCTTGCTCATGCCTCTATCTTTTTCTCGGTTTCGCCGCTCAGAGTGCTTAGCCTCTTCGACTATCTTCGCTTTCTCCACCAATGTGGCAAAATTCCTTTCTTGTTGTGGGGCTATCAGTACTCGCAATTCATCACTCAACCCATCCTCGAAACGCACGCAGCATTCATAGTCAGTTGGCACAATACCTCGGGCATAACGACTCAGACGCAGAAATTCTGCTTCGTAAGTTGCCACGGTCTTACTTCCTTGAACCAGATTAAGGAATTCCTTCCTTCGGGCATCCATATAGCTAGCCCCAACATACTTTCCTTGAAATGAAGTTTTGAAGAAATCCAAAGTAACGCGATCGGCCAGAGTGCCCTCCCGAACAGTAAGCCACCATTGATACGTCTTGTCTCTCAACAAGGACACAGCTCCTATCAGTTTCTGCTCGGTGGTGCACTCTAAATCATCCATGATCCGTTCCATTGCCTCGAGCCAATACTCCGCTACATTTGGGGCTACACTTGAGACACCCCTAAAAACCTCGGCACCACTTGATCTAAGTCGTTCCGAAATTGATCCACGAGTTGCTGGCCCAGTTCTAGCCCCAGCAACCCTTTCTAACACTCGCAACATTACTTGGGACAAGGCAATGTCCTCCCTCATACGGTCAGGTGATCCAGTTTCAGTCACGAGTGACGCAGGTGCGTCCATTTCCGGCATATGTCCCGACGCTTCAGACGCAACTCTAGCTCCTCGGCCTCTACCACGGCCACGTCTACCGTGTCCATGTCCTCTAGCGCTCATTCTGGGTAATTCGATTTAATCTAATTAAAAGTCTTATGAATCAGTATACTATTTCGATATTTATTAAAAAATATTTTATGAGGTATAAGAAGTAAAGTCGTTTTCGTACACGCATCTTCTAGTCTCAATCTCTATAGTTTCAACATCTAAAACTAAAAGTTCTAGAGTGTTCCTATAGTCATATCACAATAATCATAATCATTCATTAATAACATGTACTTACTTGGTGCCGGATTCCCGTGGTGCCATACTTCCTTTAAAACATATGTCAAAATTTAAAGTAGCTTTTAAAAATATTTTTAAACCCAAACCATAGCCAAGTTTTAAAACCAGGCTCTGATACCATAAAATGTAACACCCCAAACCCGGCCAGATTTGACATGTCACACAAAATAAATATACTTTGATTCCTTTTTAAGTAAAACAGATTTCAAAGTTTTGATGAAGTATTTATTGAGTAAAAGATTTGATTTATAAATCGACAATTTGAGATGTAAAATCTTATAAATCGTAATTTTAAAAATATCGTTAACAGTTCGAGAAAATTTTAAAAGAAATTAAAAATATTTTTCGAAAGAATTGATGAAAATCTTAAGAGTAATTTTTCGAGTTAAAAATATGAAAATTATTATGAAATCTTTTTTATATATTTATTTTTGAATAAAATGTTTATTTAAGTTTTTTAAAAAAATATAATCCCAAATTTGAAATACTTAAAGTAGTTTATAAATTCATCAAACAATAAACAAAACAAAAATTAATCCAGAGGCCTTATTACAACCTTAATTCAAAATAGCAAAGTAATTAAAAGTATTAAAAGAAATCCAAATTCCAAATTTAACCGTTTTTAAGTATGGCCTCCACCAAGACATCCACGACCCAAGTCTCCATCATTGATCATTACCTGAAAGGGATAAGGAAAACGACTGAGTTACTAGAACTCAATGTGTAACCCACTTACCGTTGTCCACTGGGCCAAAATCCCATTAAGTAATTATTTGGGTCAAAGCCCGTTTACAATAATATAAATGTATCATATATATATAAGATGCATATGATAGCAATTCCCAAACCAAACCTAGTTTTCCATCCGCTACACACCACCCGTACCAACCAACACACTTGTGGGCGATCTTTAGTCAACCCACCCCACCAACACACCAAACGTAGGCATTAAGCCATTTATATCAAATTTGTGGACAAGCCACCAGATTAAAAGAATTTACATGGCATTGCCATTTTTCAGATTTGTGGCAGAGCCACCAGATTTATGTAGTAGAGCTACCAGAACTTCTTTTCATCATTATCCCATCCCATGCAAAACATCTATATGATGCATAACAATTCACAACAATGTATTCAGATATTTCTTACAAAATTTATGGCCCATTATAACAATTTATCAAATTGGCCCATTAAGCAGAATATCATTTTGGCCCATTTCGCAAATTTATCGATTTGGCCCACATAGCAAAATATATCGTTTTGGCTCACATAGCAATTTTATCGATTTGGCCTACATAGCAAATATATCGATTTGGCCCACATAGTAAATATATCGATTTAGCCCACATAGCAAATATATCGATTTGGCCCACATAGTAAATATATAGATTTTATAAATTTTATCAAATAATAAGGTCTAAACCATTTTTCTCGGTTTCACCTTAATACGATTTTAATCAAACGATTTACTATCAATATGACATTAATCTCTAACCCACGGAAAACGGCGTAAGATTACACACCTGATTACGGTAAGCACCACGCTCTCTCGATCGTCGACACCTAAAATTTTATAACGCTCGATTAGTCAATGCACGTGATTTAATAAATCTACTTTAAAACAAATGATCTAAAATTTACCCTCGGGATCATGAACAACTATGATTTGTCAGTTTTCCCCCGTTGACGGTCCACAACCCGGTGGAAAATCTCGAATCGCTGACGCCTCAAAATTGCGAACGACCTCGAATAATTGATTCTCGCCGGATAAGGGTCCACAACCCAGAGGAAAGTCTCGAATCGCTGATACAGCACTTCGCTTGAATTTAGGAGTAGGGATCGTTAACCCGCTCCTTTTGAGATCTCCACTCAGCTTTCCTTTCGAATCATTACTACAAGCCTCTATTCGTTAGATCTTATGGAGATCGATATTACGATAAAATATGGACTTATCCAAACGATAAAGATCAGCTTACCACGAAATTCTGAGTGATCAACAAATAAATCCGTATAATATAATCGATTAATCATTTCCATACTAATAATCATCTTAACGAATAAAGAATGATTATAAAATCCGTGAAGAATTCTTACCTTAAAGATTTTAGAACTGAATCCTAGCGATAATGCAATGACTTCGGAAGAATGAAGGTTCGGCCTTCTACTATATCACTACGAAGAAGAATGGGATCTTGTTTAAGAGAGAAATAAGTGATGACTTCTGTCAAAAGACCCTCCCAAGCCAACATATGGATTCGGCAATATAAAAAAGAAAATAAAATAAAATAAATTGAAAAGAGTACTTACCCATTGTTCAAGGGTGAGTGACAACTTGAATGAAAAAGAAAGGTCAATGAAAGGATGGAAGGTTCGGCTATAGAGAAATAGTGGACCCAATATTCGGCTATGATGAAAAATATTAAAGTGGAAGTGATGCTTGAAGGATTTTGCGAAAAGAAAAGAGGAAGAGGAATGATGGATTAGTTTCGATTTTTAAGAATGATGAGTGAACAAAGAAATGGTCTCAAAGTTTGTATACAATCGGCAAGAAGAAAGAAAGAAATGGAATATGCTTCCTCAAAGTTGTGTAGATTTGACAAGGAGGAGAAAAGGAGTTTGGAGAGAAAAGAGAATGATACCAATGTTGCAATAAGGAATTGGCCAAAACAACCAAAATTTTACCAATTGCTAATGACCAAATTCGGCTAGGAGGATAGGAGTTTTGAGAAAAAGACACAATTGATGATTTTGGTATTTTGACCAAAACTAACACTTTAGTCTCACCAAAACATCAAGCACAAATTCGGCTATCACCCTAGCCCCAAACCGTCGACATTCATCCCTCCTAGGATAAAGTTTGGCCACCCAAACTTTCCAAAACACTATCCACGAAATAAGCCTCTTGTTCCCCTTACTTACCTATTTCTTTTGATTCCTTTCCCCAACCTCAACCTTGCCTTATTCTTTTAGACACCTTACCAAAAATAAAGAAGTCCACCTTACCATAAATACTCCTTGGCCGATACTTTAAGGAAGGAATGCAAAAATAGAAGTCAAAAATGAACACAAAGGGATTCAAACTTCTTCCCTCAAGGTAATACATGTGGCGCCATATCCCATTTACCATATGCTCATTTATGCTAGCTATTTACTCATTTATTTCCATATGCTTTAAGGTCACTTACTCCATCTCCTTAAAGTGCTAATTGCCAAAAGTTTTTACTAGGTCCAAATAAATCCCGAGCCTTCTCAGGACTTCCTAAACATACACAATTAATAATCTAACTAGCTTAGCACCAAAATAATGCAACACATAAAATTCAAATTCTAGGATGTTACAGAGCCTATAATGGGCGAGGTTCGAGGAATCTGCTGGTTCAGGTACCCTTTCTTTAGAACCAAAAACACATATAGCGAACCTTAAGAGTTCGCCTTAGGTAGAGCTATGTTGACGTGGTAGTTACCCATATAGGTGCTTGTTTATTTTCTGCTTTCTTTGAATTATATCTTTTATACATGACACTGACTAGTTTTATTTTGTTATTATTGCATATTTAAAAAGGTGTCGATTCACGTTCGATTTCTAAATTAGAGAGTTTTGTTATGGAGAATGAATTTCTTGATAAAGTGGAGGACAATGCTACCGTCCATACATGTTCAGAGAAAACCCAATTAGAAAAAGGAGATAGTGTCATTGAGGGATATATATCGGAGTTGTGGGACTTCACTCGCATCAGTGTGGCATAGAATGAGCTTCAGGATTTGAAAGATATATTGGCCCATTGGGATGACGAGACTAAGCAGCTGTTCTACCATAATCATGGTGATTTACCCTACTTGCTTGACGTCAAGGTGGACAAGCATCTGTTTCGGGCTATGGCTCAGTTTTAGAACCCTGCCTATAATTGTTTTACTTTTGGGAAGGTGGATTTGGTACCTACTATGGAGGAGTATAAGATCTTGCTTCGTTATCAAGGATTCGAGTCAACAAATCTTATTTTAGGGCTACTAGTATCCCAACTTTGGTGAAGAAATTAATGAATATTACTGGGATGAATGAGCAGTGGGTCGCAACTCGGATCCAACAAAAGGGTGATGGTAAATGTATTCCTTGGGCGAGTTTGAGAGATCTAATATTAGCACACCCAGATGTAAAGAGGAAAGTGGATGTCTTGGCCTTAAATATTTATGGTTTAGTAATTTTCCCCAAAGCTTTAAGGCACATAGATGAAGCAGTCACTGATTTATTTGATCGACTTGGAAAATAGGTTACACCTGTACCTGCAATTCTAGCTGAGACGTTCAGATCCTTGAGTGCATGTCGAAGGGCTGGTGAAGGTAGATTTATTGGATGCGCACAGTTATTGTTGGTTTGGTTCCACAGTTATTTTTAGAGGGTTGACAAAGTTCCTTACCGAGTGTTCTTTGAAAGTTATTCTCCTTTAAAGGAGGCCACAGCTACGCCAAAGAGGGACGATATATCAGAGGAAAGGTGGATGGAAATTCTTCAAAACCTCCGAGAGGAAGATGTTGAGTGGAGAGCCCCTTGGATGGTTCCCAACGAGGTCCTCTATTGGTGTGAAAATTTTGATTGGGTACCTCTGCCTAGAATCTAGGGAGCTGTTGGATATGCACCATTGCTCGTACTAAGGCAATACAAAGTAAGGCAGTTTATACCGGCAACACATGGGTTAGCTCAAAGTGAATTCTCATATAAGGGGGATAATTATAAGAAGAAGATTCGAGAGATTTCTAAGGCTCGGAAGCAGACTTGCTGTATGAAAATTTTGACTGGAGGTCCGATGACAACCCTGGGATACAAGGGGTGGTTGAGCAAAAGGATCAATGATAACATCCTTGGGCCAAGTTTGGAGGGTGCTCGATCGATGGAGTACTTACGAGCGGTCCCATCAGAGTTAGAGATTATAAAGCAAGATTTCAAAAGGAAGAGTTTAGAGCTTGGAACGAGGATAGAGAAATTGGAAGAGGAAAAAATGCACCTGAGATTAGACGTAGATGTTTAGAAACTGGAGACCGAAAAATTAAGAAAAGAGAAGAGGAAGATTGAGATAGTTTGAAGATAGAATATAAGAAGATACATCTGTTAATGAAAAATGCCAGATTGGAGAAGACTTCAGAACAGTGGCAATAAGAGATTCGGGAGGAAAAGGCCAAAGCTGACCAATGGGAGATGAAGTTTTAAGAAGTTCAAGCACGAAACGTGGCCTTAAAGAAGAGTTTGGCAGAAAGTTAGAATGAAAAGAGTGAATTGAAGGCTAGAATGGCTGAACTTGGAAGATCTTTTCATCAGTATCGAAGTTGTAATTCGGCGATTGAACTAAAGGAAAGCCTAAACAAAATTGAAGAAATGAAGAAGAAGATCGAACAATTAAAATCAGTATTACAAAACTGTGAACTTCATATCGAGTTTCTTGAAGCAAGAGAAGGGCATTGGAAGGGAGAGCTTCACCATTCTCAGGATCAAGTTAGGAATAGGGATTACCTCATGGGTGAGGCCATAGTCCAAATTCAGGAAGTAGCTAATCATTTACAAGCTTTGGCAGCGCAAGCTGATATGCTAAGCGTAGAGTATTAGCTAGAATCAGATAGGGGTCGAGAGTTACCTTCGTTGTTTGGAAGGGTTAAAACTTTGGGCATTAGGGCGAAAGCGTATTTGTAATCCATTTTGTGTAAAGAATTTTATTTTCTAAATAAAGTTTTCAAAATGAAACTGAATCCGAATCGATATCTTTTTTTGCATTCATGCATTTGCATTATCGCGCATCATATGCATTTAAATTCATAGAAGGACCCTAGTTAGTTGAAGTTATTACACACACAGAGAGAGAAGGAAAAGTTAATATGGAAACTAAACACCGTTACGGTACACGCACCAATACAAAAAAACATGGATCAAAGACTTGAACAGTTCCAAAGAGACATGCAAGACCAGATGCAAGAGCAATTGGCAAAACTCCAACAAGAGATGAGAGACCAAATAATGAAAGCCCAAAGAAATATGATTGCTCAAATGGCTCAGCTACTGAACGGGGTGATGGACAAAGGAAAAGATCCCATGATTAATACTGAAGAAGATAATGAGGACTTTCTTCTGGGTTTTACCCCACCACATGCACAAACACAACCTGAGGTGTATCCTCGAAGGCCATCTGTCACGATTAGGGCTAAACAACTGGAGTGCCTAAGAACTTCCAAGTGGACAATAAGGAATTGGTGCAAAGCCTTGTGGACAATAAGGAATTGGAATTTTATGAAAAAGGCTCAGAGGGAGGAAACATATATGCAACAGAAAGAGAGTTGAGAAAGTAAAAAAGTCAATTACCCGAGGATCATCATCTCCACCAAGAAGAAGTATGGAGGGCGGAACACAAGTGGCGCCAAATGTCGTAATCCAGAAACCTGTTTCCTTTCCTTACAAGGATAACAAAATGGTACCTTGGAATTACGACTGTAATGTGACAATATCGAGAAGGGAAAACTTAGCTAGCACTTCCAAGGAGGTCCAAAGTGAAGGATCTTACACACGTAGTGGAAGGCGTTACGACTCGGTAAACATCAGAACTGTGCCTGTGAAAGCAAAGACCTTGGTAGTTGAGCGAGAGAAAGGGGCTGAGGCACTTATCAATGAACCTGTAAAGGAGGAAGAGGCTAAAACATTTCTGAAATTCTTGAAACACAGTGAATACAGCGTGGTAGACTAGTTGCTTAAACAACCGGCTCGCATATCAGTGCTAGCCTTGCTTTTAAGTTCAGAAGTGCATCGTGAGGCATTGATGAAAGTGCTGGATGAAACTTACGTTACTAAAGATATATCCGTCAACAAACTTGACCGTCTGGTTAGTAATATAAGTGTCGACAACTTCATTTACTTAAGTGACGATGAAATTCCATTTGGGGGTATGGGATCGACCAACGCTCTGCACATCACTACTCGTTGCAAGGAATACACTCTGCCAAGTGTGTTAATAGATAATGGATCGGTCTTGAATGTCTTACCATTGTCTACATTGAATAGATTGCCTATAGATAGTTCTCACATGAAAACATGCCAGAATATAGTGAGAGCATTTGATGGCACTAAGAGAAGAGTAATAGGAAGAATCGACATACCTTTGTTGATTGGACCAAACACGTATAAAGTGGATTTTCTGGTAATGGATATCAAGCCCTCTTACAATTGCTTGTTGGGGAGGCCCTGGATACATTCAGCGGGAGTAGTGCCTTCATCACTGCATCAAAAATTGAAACTAGTAACGGAAGGTCGGTTGGTTACTATAAATGCAGAAGAGGATGTCATAGCAACTGTTACCAATGACGTGCCATATTTAGAGGTGAATGAAGAGGCAACTGAATGCTCCTTTCAATCTTTAGAGTTCGTAAATGCAACATTCATTTTGGAAGAGAATGAGGTTCCAGTGCCTAAGATATCCAGAGCCACGAGAATGGGTTTGCAAATGATGGTGGGAAAAGGTGCCTTACCGGGAAAAGGATTGGGTAGGCATCTCCAAGAAGGGATTCAAGTTCTGATGCTGAAAGAGAAAATAGACCGTTTTGGCTTGGGTTTCAGG
The DNA here is from genome assembly GCA_025503065.1 of Gossypium bickii. Lineage (NCBI taxonomy): Eukaryota > Viridiplantae > Streptophyta > Magnoliopsida > Malvales > Malvaceae > Gossypium > Gossypium bickii. The sequence goes on from CP106716.1 coordinate 83,238,424, forward strand.
CCAGATGCTAGACAAAGGAAGAAGGAAATAGAGAAGAAACAAAAGAGAAGAAGGGCACGGCTGAATGGGGAAGAAGTCAAGTGGGAATTGATGACATTCCCTTACATATCCCAGACTTTTGTATCAGAAGGGATAATTTACCCTGAGAGAGGATTGTTGGAAAATGAAAATCTTCACATCAATGCCATACATGAGGAAGGAACTGAGCAAAGAAACCTGTTGGGCATTCGCCCTTATGAACCTGGAAGCGTTTTGAACAATTGGACTGTAGAGGAACTTCTTGTAGTTTTTAGAGATTACACAAAGTAATGTTCAGAACACACTTGTTGTTTTAAAGCCTAGAAACAATAAGATTTAATTTGTGAAATAGGCTCATGTTCAGACATATTTGTTTCAATAAAATACATCTTTGATGATTAATTCAAGCGAATATTTCTTCATTTTTTATTCTTTTGATCTTCTAATTTCCATCCAAAAATTTTTCTTTTGTTATTCTCACTCATACCATGTAAATAGTTGTTCTTGAAATCATTTGTTTTTTGTACATTCTTTTGTGCCTACAACAGGTCCCTAGATATCAATGACATGAGCAACAATACTACAGATTCAGAGGTTCTTTTTGAGCAAGACAGGTGTTTAAAGGAATCTCAGGATTTTGAGGGTGACAGAGATTGTAACTTGTCTCCAGATTTGTTAAGAATGGTAAAGCAAGAAGAGAAACAAATTTTACCCCATGAAGAGGTGGTAGAGAATATAGTCTTAGAGGAAGGAAAAGTTGTGAAAATTGGAACACTCATAGCCGAGAAGACGAAGCAAGACCTCGTTGAGTTATTACGGGAATTCAAATACGTCTTTGCATGGTCATACCAAGATATGCCTAGGCTAAGTATTGATATTGTAGTGCATTGCCTTCCCATCAGAGGAGAGTGCAAGCCAGTTCAGCAAAAGCTACGAAGGATGAGGTCTGATGTGGTATTAAAAATAAAAGAGAAAGTCAAGAAACAGTTTGATGTTGATTTTCTACAGGTGCTAAAATACTCAGAATGGGTAGCCAATATTGTTCCTGTCCCTAAGAAGGATGGAAAAGTTCGGATGTCTGTAGACTACCGGGACTTAAATAAAGCCAGCCCAAAGGACAATTTCCCTTTGCCTCATATTGACACGTTGGTGGATAATACGGCGGGATACTCACTGTTTTATTTCATGGATGGTTTTTCAGGATACAATCAGATCAAGATGCACCCTAAGGATATGGAGAAAACTACTTTCATAACATTATAGGGTACCTTTTTTTATAAGGTGATGCCATTCGGGCTAAAGAATGCAGGAGCAATATATCAAAGGGCCATGGTAACCTTATTCCATTACATGATGCACAAAGAGATTGAAGTATATGTTGATGACATGATCATCAAATCTCGAATAGAAAAAGAACACATTGAAGTTTTGAAGAAGTTATTAAAATTTCAATTGAAGCTCAACCCGGCAAAGTGTACTTTTGGAGCTTGGTCAAGGAAATTACTAGGTTTTGTAGTTAGTGGGAGAGGAATCGAGGTTGACTCAGATAAGGTGAAAGCTATACAAGAATTACCTCCACCACGCACTCAAAAATAAGTTCTAGGTTTTCTTGGAAGGTTAAATTACATTGCTTGGTTAAATTCTATGGGATGTGTGCTTGGTCAACATGATGAGTTAAGAAAAAAAGAAAAGGCGATACATTATCTCAGTAAAAAGTTCACTGAATGTGAAATGAGATATTCCTCAATTGAGAAATTGTGTTGTGCCCTGGTTTGGACAACTCAGAGATTGAGGCAATATATGCTATATCATACAACCTGGCTAATCTCAAAACTAGATCCGTTAAAGTATATGATAGAGTCAACTGCTTTGAATGGAAGGATGGAAAGGTGCCAGATTTTGCTTTCTAAATTTGATATAGTCTATGTAAACCAAAAGACTATAAAAGGGAGCGCAATAGCAGAATTTTTGGCTAGTAGGGCTTTAAAGGATTATGAACCTTTGAGCTTTGATTTCCCCAATAAAGAGATAATGTATGTGGCAACTACTAAAGAGTATCTGTGGAAGCTAAATTTTGATAGAGCGTCAAATGCTGTGGGAAATAGAATTAGGGTAGTCTTGGTATCCCCTAGTGGTGATCATTATCCATTCACATGCAAATTGGATTTTGATTGCACAAACAACACGGCAGAGTGTGGAGCATGCATTATGGGAATTCGAGTAGCTGTAGAGCGTAAAATCAGAGTGCTAGAAGTATATGGAGATTCTGCATTAGTAATCTACCAGCTTAAAGGATAATGGGAGACAAGATACCCTAAACTAATCGATTACCAAAAAATAGTTCTGAAGCTGATTGAGGAGTTTGATGACATCACTTTTAATTATCTCCCACGAGATGAAAACTAGATGGTAGATGCTTTAACAACTCTAGCTTCCATGATTAAAGTAAACAAACAAGAGAATGTGAGACCTATTCAGATGATTATCTTTGAGGTTCCAGCTCATTGTTACAACATGGAATAGGAGGAAAGGATGATTACCCTTAGTATCATGATATACTGCACTACATAAAAAATCGTGAGTATCCTGATCATGCAACAGAGAATGACAAAGGATGTTAAGAATATTAGCCTGTGACTATGTTTTAGATGAGGATATCTAATGTTTTAGATGAGGATATCTTGTATAAAAGGAGAAAATATCAAGTACTATTGAGATGTGTTAACGCCGTTAAAGCAAGGAAAGTTTTGGAAGAAGTTCATGAGGGCGTTTGTGGAACACATGCTAATGGATTCACAATGGCTAGACAAATAATGAAATTTGGATACTATTGGTCCACTATGGAAGGAGATTGTATCAACTATGCCAAAAGATGCCATAAATGTCAGATTTATGGAGACAAAATTCACGTACCGCCTTCACCTTTGCATGTCATGACTTCTCCATGGCCTTTTTCCATGTAGGGCATGGATGTCATTGGCCCGATCTCACCGAAAGCTTCGAATGGGCATCGATTCATCTTTATGGTTATTGACTACTTCACAAAATGGGTGGAGGCTGCTTCATATGCTAACATTACTAAGTCAGCAGTTAGCCGGTTCTTAAAAAAGGAAATATTCTTGATACGGAATGCCCGAGAGGATCATATCAGATAATGCATTGAACTTGAACAACAGTACAATAGCAGAAGTCTGCAGCCAATTCAAGATCAAACACCACAACTCATCTCTGTATCACCCAAAAATGAATGGGGCAGTGGAAGCAATCAATAAGAACATTAAGAAGATAATTGGGAAAATGACTGAGACTTATAAGTATTGGCATGAGAAACTACCATTTGCACTCTATGCTTATCGAACGTCCGTCAGAAGTTCTACTGGGGCAACTTCCTTCTCATTGGTTTATGGGATGGAGGCAGTTCTACCTATTGAAGTAGAGATACCTTCTCTTCGAGTTTTGTCATAGATAAAGCTGGATGAAGCGGAATGGGTCCAGTCTCAATATGATCAGTTGAACTTGATTGAGGAAAAGAGGCTAAGGGCTATTCATCACGGTCAGATGTACCAAAAACGAATGATACGAGCCTATGATAAAAAAAGTCTGCCCAAGAGAGTTTCATGAGAGGGACCTTGTACTGAAAAAGATCCTTCCCATACAAAGGGATTTCAAAGGAAAATGGATGCCGAATTGGGAAGGACCATATATGGTGAAGAAAGCTTTCTCTGGAGTTGCACTGATATTGACAGAAATGGATGGGAAAAGCTTACCCAATCCTGTGAACTCGGATTCAGTCAAAAAATATTTTGCTTAAAACGGAGAGGAGGCCAAGGTGAAAACCCACAAAGGGCGCTTTGAGACTTAAAAAAAAAAGGAGAGGCCTAGGCGAAAACCCGCAAAGGGCGCCTTGAGACTAAAGGGGTTTTAAGTTGAAAACCCGAAAAGGGCGGCTCAAATTTTGAATGGGCATGCAGTGATCTTGCTATACCTAAATTAACAAGAAATGAAGTATGTTACATATCAGGGCATCAACAAAGTACTTTGGATCTTCTAAACGCATGTTAAGCTCAAAGCAGTCTTCATGGAGTTTGTATATAGAAGCCCAATCTGCAATATCTAGGGCACCTGGTCTTTGTCCTATTCATATCAATTTACTATCTTTGGATTCTTTTTCTTCTCAAAGATGTATTCCTAGTTAATTTCCTTTTTATTGATAATTTATTGAATTCGAACTATCCTCAAGATCAATTTGTTTGTTATCCATTGTTGTCATTCATAAGCATGTTGCATTGAAATAATGATTGATGAATTACTAATATTTTCACAAAATAAGTTCTGCATATTACTCTGGAGATTTCTAGATAATACAAGAAACTGAAACAGGACAATTATTTAAGAATTTCCATGTGTAAGGATTGGAAGTACTTGAGAAAGTCTAGATTGAGACTATTTCTTTGAATTTTTTGTTTAAATGGTGGTTGGACAAAATAATGAGTTGTTGCGACAAAAAGGAGCAATATTAATCCTAAGAGAGGATCATTTTACAAGCATTCTCATTGGGTCATAACATTTGAGGAATGGTGTGATAGACCAAATTGACGGGAAAAGATTCAAAAACCCTAAATTACGGTGGAATAGATTGAGGTTGAAACAAATCTATAGGACTGGATTAAATCCTGTAATCTTGGTGGGATGGTTTGAAGGCGGTATAAGCCTTGTGTCCCTAAGGTTCAAGTGGAGTGGGCCCTAAAATTTCCATGGGGCAAATTATTTGAGCAGAATATGATACTTCAAGAGGAACGAAGATGAAACCTTGACGAATAAATGTGTGATGACACCTGAAATAGGAATCATTCTCATAACATTTTTGCATTCATATATCATATCATGTCTAAATAGGAGCATTTGACTCATTTCGATCAGGGCATCCTAATTATTAAGCATAAGCATATACCATTCTACAGGTTATGTCCCCTAGAGGACAATGTAGTAGGGTAGATCGAAGATACCAGTTTGGCATCCCTGAGTTTGCAATGGACCAGACTGAAGATAACAAATCTTGTCTTCCTGAGATTGCAGCGAAGCGGATCGAGGATACCTGTCTGGCATACCTGAGTTTGCAGTGGAACAGACTAAAGATAGCAGATCTTGTCTTCCTGAGATTGCAGCAAAGCAAGTCGAAGATACCTGTCTGGCATCCCTGAGTTCGTAGTGGAACAAACTAAAGATAGCAGATCTTAACTTCTTGAGTTTGCAGCGAAGCGGATCGAAGATACCTGTCTGGCATCCCTGAGTTTGTAGTGGAGCAGACTAAAGAGAGTAGACCTTGACTTCCTGAGTTTGTAGCGAAGCAGATCGAGGATACTCATCTGGCATCCCTGAGTTTGCAGTGGACCAGACTAAAGATAGTAGATCTTGACTTCTTGAGTTTGCAGCGAAGGGGATCGAGGATACTCGTCTGGCATCCCTGAGTTTGTAGTGGAACAGACTAAAGATAGCAGGTCTTGACTTTCTGAGTTTGCAGCGAAGCGGATCGAAGATACCTGTCTGACATCCCTGAGTTTGTAGTGGAGCAGACTAAAGAGAGCAGATCTTGACTTCCTAAGTTTGCAGTGAAGCGATCGAGGATACTCGTCTGGCATCCCTGAGTTTGCAGTGGACCAGACTAAAGATAGCAGATCTTGACTTCCTGAGTTTGCAGCGAAGTGGATCGAAGATACCCGTCTGGCATCCTTTAGTTTGCAATGGAGCATACTAAAGATAACAGATATTGCCTTCTTGAAGTTGCAGTGAAGCAGATTGAAGCAGTCAGACTTATAGTCCAATACCTCTGAAATTACAGATGGGTTGGAAGTTATTTGAAGAAAGTAAGGACCAAGAAGTCAAGACTCGGCAAGACCGGGCAAAATTGGTCCTTTTATAGTCTTTGCTCTATTCTCGTTTCACGATAATGAGCAAAGAGGGACAGTTGTAATAGGCCCATTTTGCCTAGCCCGTTAGAAACCCATCAGAATCCAAAATTAAACAAAAAATAATAAATAAATCAAAGTTAAAATAAAATGTCCCCTTACAAGTCCAAAATTAAACCATGACCCAATTACACCAGTGGCCCAATATTAACCTAAACCTAATTGACCCAATCTTAACCTAACCCAACAAACGAAGTCAGCCCAGTGGCCAAACAGTTTTCAGCCTCAGGAAACCCTAGGTTTCTATTGCACCGCAAGCGCCCAACACAGGCCCCTCGTCGAGCTACAATTAGCGCGCGGATCGTGTCACGTCACTAAAATTCTCGCCATTCGCCTGCAAAAAGGAAAGAAAAGCCAGAGAAACAAGCATATGGCAAGAAATCGAAAAATACCAAAACTTGTATTTTGATAGTGGCTATAAAAGGACTAATATATTTGATGTAAAGGATGGACGATATATACAAAAAAACACCAGTATTAATTTCAAGAGAAAAGGTATATTGTCGTTTTCTTTTTCGTATGTCAAGTATACATACATTTAGATTTACCGCAGACATATAAAAATATATTTTTCTTACCTTTCTCAACGAAACAGAGGGCAAGTCGAAGGGATTTCCATCCTTATTCTTGTGTTGGATCACTAGAAAGGAGTTTTTGACCCCAGATTTGGCTTTAGGAGGCTTTAAAGGACTGAAATACCCCTTTTAGGGATTTCAACCGTCGTATACGGGGGCGCCGGCAACGGCGCACTGCGGCGGGTGGGATCGGAGTCCTGGCAGGAGGCCAAAGTAGAGAGTGTTTTTTTTAGCTCTTCTTGTAAAAGCTTAATGTTACTTTTTTTCAAATCTTTGTTTAAATATATCTGTTTCCTTTAATTACCACATTTTATCCAAAAGTTTTTCTTAAATAAGGCAATGTTTTGTGTATAGAAATTTGGGAAATAGTGCCCTAACGTGCTGGGTTTCGATTTTCTATTTGACTAAATAACTAAATATTCTTTTAATGAATTTTGTAAATCATGAGATGATTTTGGTTACGAGGGTTTAAAACATCATGTCCTAACGTGCTGGATGTGATGTCTGTATTCTTTCGGAGCAAAGGAATCTCAAGTTCCAACTCAAATTGTTCAAGTTTTTAAAGAAATCATCTTTTCAAATATTTTCAAATTTTCGACATTAGGACAATAACTAATCAATTCGATACCAATTTTGGGTGTTACGAGGGTGCTAATCCTTCCTCGTACGTAACCGACTCCCGAACCCTTTTTTTTCTTAATTTTGTAGGCCAAAATCAATGTTTTGAAATAAAACATTTTATAAGGTGATCTGATCACACCTAAGCAAAAAGGGATTGGTGGCGACTCCCATTTTTGGTTTTTTTTTAAAAAGTCGACCCCGTTTTTCAAAAACAAAAAAAAATGGTTTCGACACACCCATTTAAATACAATGCATTAAATCTTCAAGGTAAATTTTTTATAGCGAATTTGGAGTATCCAAATGTAAAATGTTGTCACTAATATATATCTTTTAAATATATAACTTTTAAATAGTTAGATACTTGATATATATTATCTATGTTAGTACAATGACATGACTTAAATCTATTTAGAACACTTAAGTAACCATAATTTATTGTCAACTTTAAACTTCAAGAACTACAAAATGGATAAGAGTTGGATGGATTTGTCAAGGGTAAGCAACGACTATCGAAATGGAGTACAAACTTTTCTAAATTTTGCATTTCAAAATGCAAGCCAAGAGAATATGATTTTTTTCCCCGTGTAAGAAGTGTGGCAACATTAATTGGCATATTTGTGAAGTTGTCTATGAACATCTAATTGTTGATGGCTTTATTCGGGGGTATAAAAAATGAATTTTCCATGGAAAGTGTACACCTCATAGAACCTCTTCAACGATTAATTTGGCTTATCCTCATAATGCTCACCATCAGTCTGTTAGAGAAGATGACATGGAAGGTATGTTGCGGGATGCATTTAATATGCACAGTCATGATTTGTAATCGTTTTCACCTAAAATTATTACATCTGATGGTTGTGATATTGGTGGAAATACTTTTATCAAAACGGAAAGAAGTGCACCTGATGAAGAGCCAAATGGAGAAGTGGCGAAGTTCTATAAGTTACTTAATAAAATGAATGAAGAACTTTAAGAGGTATCAAATTTTCAAAACTGTCCTTCTGCATTCGTCTTTTTCACTTAAAATGTTTGGAAGGGTGGACCGAAAACTCTTTTACGCTACTGTTAAAGTTTTTGAGAGATATGTTTTCGTTTGCAAAAATCCCTCATTCATGCAAATATATGAAGAAACTGATAAAAGATTTAGGCCTTGGGTATGACAAAATTCATAGTTGCCCAAATGACTGCATGTTGTATTGGGGTGATCAGAAAAACCAACAGTCTTGTCATGCTTGCGGTAAATATCATTGGATGAATAAGAATGCAAAAGATGTGAATGAGGATGAAGGTGAGGCACAGTCAAGAAAGAAGCCAGTAAAGATTTTGTGATATTTTCCACTTATACCAATGCTTCAAAGGCTTTTCATGTCGTCAAAGACAATCGGTCTATGAGGTGACATCATGATCAATGAGCCGATGATGGATTATTAAGGCGTCCTATGGATTTTTTAGCTTGGAAATCATTTGACAGTAAATTTTCAAGCTTTGCAAATGATCCTCAGAATGTGAGGCTTGGGCTAGCATCTGATTGATTTAATCCTTTTGAAATCATGAGTACTTCATAAAGTACTTAGCCTGTAGTGCTTATTCCTTACAATTTGCCTCTGTGGATTTGCATGAAGCAATTTTCTTTTATCTTATCTATTATTATCCCTGGAGAGAAAGATCCCAGGAATGATACTGACATTTATATACAGCCACTTATTGAATAGTTGAAACAGTTATGGGCGAGTGTTGAAATATATAATGTCTTGAGAAAGGAGAACTTTTATTTATGTGGAACTTTGTTGTGGACTATTAATGATTTCCCAGCATATGCCAATTTATCTGGTTGGAGTACCAAAGAACGTTATGCTTATCCTTGTTGTGCTACACTGTAAAACCCCTAACCCGTATCCATCGCTGGAGTAAGGTTACGAGGTATTACTGATCAATACACATCATTTAACATACATAACTTATACATTTATGCATTCATACTCAAATACCATTTAATCACAAACACATCGTCCCTTCTAAGGACCTATGAGGCCTTAAACATGCTTTAGAAGTGGTTTGGGACTAAACCGATAACATACGAAAATTTCAAACATACAGGGATCACACGCCCGTGTGAACAAGTCGTGTGCCTCACACTGCTCCAGACACGCCCGGGTCTCATGCCGTGTAGAAACAGGGCATACATACTGACTTGGGTCACACGACCAACCACACACCCGTGTGTCTAGCCCGTGTGCCCTTCAAAGTGGCCACACAAGCCCGTGTGCCGTGCCGCAGTGCTAGGGTCGTACAAAACGTAGGGTATATCGATTTATGCAACACGACCAAGTCGCACACCCGCGTGCTAGGCCGTGTGCCAATTAGGGGAGTATCTTCGACTTATACCACACTGGCCCGGTCACATGCTCGTGTGTGAGACCGTGTGAAGCATACCGACTTCATTTAAGTATCAACACTAGGGACATACGGCCATGTAATATGATCGTGTATCACACACGCGCTAAGACACACGCCCGTGTCTGCTCGCGTGTGGACAAAAATAGGCTATTTGCAAGGCCAATTTACCACCTCACCATGCTCACTTAAACAACCAAAATGGTACCATTTCATCAAACAATTAGATAGCCAAAATCATCAACCAAATGCAGAATTCATACTATATCCATTTCGATCAAATTCAATACTCAATTCAATGCCATTTGCCAAATCAAATACTTATCAAGCTAACTTCTATAATCATATTTCATCAAAGCATTTCTTAAGCATTTACACTCCACAAATCAATTAACCATTTGAGCAACTATAAAACCATAACCATATTTATGCCAAACATGCCAAAATAAGCCATCACTCATGGCTATATATACAAAACATATATATTTCAAGCCATTTCTAATAGCCAAACACACATCAAAATTAACATCATTTACAAGCCAACTCTCATGGCTATAATCAAAACCAAAATACCATATCTAGCCTATACATGCCATATACCATCAATGTATAACTCAAAAGTACCAACTTAGATGTTTGATAGTGCGATGATGTTCCCGATGACTCCCGGACCCGAGCTAGCCTTGATTCACTATAAAACATAGAAAAATAACACGAAGTAAGCTTCATAGCTTAGTAAGCTCGTATGAACAATAAGCAACCATCACTATTCATTCATCATTCAAATAATAGAGAACGATATACAATAGTTCTATTAAATCTCAAAACTATCAAATGATCATTCACATAACTTACCAGGGAACTCATCAATTCCATAGTTTTAATACTCAATTCATTATCGTACGTACCTGTACCATCTCGTACCAATCTCATACTCAACCACATCTTTCATTTACCCGTTGAACCATCGGAATAGAAGTTGGATATTCAAGGATCTCAATCAATAAGTACCTATACCATGGCCGAAGCCAAATCAAGGTAACTTATCCCCAGAGTACCTATACCATGGCTCGTAGCCAAATCAAGGTAACTCATCTCCAAAATACCTATACCATGGTCCGAAGCCAAATCAAGGTATAAGCTCGCACTTAGAAGTGTGTCGATATCGTGGCCCGGCAAAGCCAACACAATAACCTAATAACATGTCACTAGCATCCTAAACTATTCCTAATGTTCAACCGGGATTTCACACTTGTCGAATCATCGTAAAATCATTCCCGAACTTGTCTGTAATCACACAATCACAATTCATGCTATAACAAAGCATATAAAATACAATTATAAATAATGTAACATCCTGGGAAGGGCCTATGCATTTTCAGTTTAATTGTATGAAATGACAAGTCTTAAGCATTATGAATAAATTTTTGATATTTTTGGAAACTCGTAAATGTATGAAAATGCATGGAAATGAAAATAAACATTTTTGAAACTCAGAACATTTTTGGAAACCTAGAAATGCATTAGGACATGAACATTTTAGAAACCAGAAAATGTAAGGAAATGGTTCAAAAATGGAAAGTACACATTTTGGAAACTAAGAAATGAAAATGGAAATGATCCAAAATGGAAAGTATACATTTTAGGAAACTTGGAAATGTAAGAAAATGGCAAATGTAAACAGAGTATGATCGAAAATTTTAGGAAACTTGGAAATGACCCTAAAATGATGAGTTTTAAAGTTTAAAATAGGAAATCAAGGCAAGAGGGCCTTAAAAGAAAAAGTTGGTAAGTTTTGACACACAATCGGGCTAGGAAAAGTGGCACGAAAGATGGCACTTAGTGGCCTATGGAAATGGCGCCATGTGCAGAAGGCATGGGCACGGGTTCGAGTCACAAGGGAAGCAATTAAATGAAGGTTTTAATTTTGTTTCCATAGCACAAGGAGTGGACGGCAAGCATCTTGAAAAAGAGGTTTATTCTCTTTAAAATTCGGCTATTAAGTGATAAATAAGAGATTTCTTTTTAGATTTTTAAATTTGGATTATTTGAGGAGATAAATGATGGATTAAATAATTTTTTTATTTTATTTGAATAATATTATCACATATGTGGAGTGGTGGCAAAGTAAGGGACTCCTTGGCTGATAACTTTGTCTATAAAAGGAAGGAAGGAGAGGCTACTCCTCGGTTTGCTTCTTTTACGCTCTGTCAGAAATTCCCTAGCTCTCCCCTCTCTATCGAATTTTTCCTTAAGTAAAATCCATCTTCTCTTCTTCTATTTTCTTCTCTGTTTCTACTATCAAAGCCGAATCTTTGTCGATTCTAAGTAAAGGAGCAATCAACTACAACATCAAAAGGGTAAGATCTGTGGTCAATCAATTTCTATTCCTTTTTCTTTTTACCAAAATCGAGGTACTAATCTTATTGTTGTGAATGGCCGAATATACAAAGGGTTTATCGATTTAAATGGACATACAAGAAAAGGAATATTTTCGAACTCGTGGATTCAAGGTAAGAAGTTATATTCGGCCTAGGTTATCTCTTTAATAATTAGATCTATTCGTTTTAATCAAAGATTTATCAAATCAGTGGATCTAGTGGGTAGCCAAAATTCAGGGAGGAATACCACAACTTTGGGATTTGATTTGGCAAACAAGGTAAGTGTTAGTAATTCTATTCCTAGTAGGATTTGGTTTTAAAATCAAAGGGGTATTAATATGTTTATATATGATGGGCCAAATATAGGAGTTAACAGATCTAAAGTCTGAATCTGTGATCGATTCACTTCGGGAATTCAAGGAATCCATTAAGCGAATAAGGTGTGTACCCACACTAACTCCCAATATATTACGGCAATTATTTTATATGTATATATATGAATGTGCATGCGAATAAGAATGTGGCTAAGTGTCACAAATGAGGTAAAAGTACTCTCAGTACGTTTCCTACTTAGATAGGATTACAAATCGATATATATATTTTTGAATATGTAATATGAATGAGAAATAAGATATGCATGATATAAATATTTGGGGTATATGGGATATATGTGAAAGGGGAAGAATAGGTGTTGACTACGGTCTCACCAACGAAATATGGTGGCTACGGTCCCATTAAGTGAACATGGTAACTTCGGTTACATTTTTTGAACATAGTGTCTAATGACACAACGTATATGGGCGATGAGCACGTCATTCGGCAAATGATCGCTTCGATGGTGTGTAGCGGAAGGAGGTTGACTTAGTAGTCCCCACGGTGTGACCGGCGTGTACGGGTGGTGTGTAGCGGATGGATAATTAGGCTTGGGTTTGGGTTGCATCATTTTGATATGTATATGTTACGATATGAATATGTATGCACGAAATATTGTTTGTTAGTTTGTGTACACATTGAGTCCGTTGACTCACCCCTTTGAGGGATTATTTTTCAGGTGATGAGCAGTAATGGACCGGGTCGGCAGGAGCTAAAGGTGGCCATGTGTAGCAAAGAAAATATTTACGAATTGGACCTTTATTTTTATAAAGTTCTTTAAATTTTAAGTTTGGAAATTATTGATGTAATAAGGCCCAAAAAGCCATAGTTATATTTTCGTTACTATTGTTTACTTGCAATTATTATGCTTCGAAATACTTTACATTTATGATATTAAAATTTTATGTCTTTACATTTAAACCCTAAATTATTTTGTCACCCTAATTAAATGATTTCTAAATTAAATAAACGGGTTTTTAACCTAAGCCCAATCCAAAATGAACAGTTTTCTAAAAATACACCAATATTCTCAAAGTAATAAAGGACTTCGAAAACCGTTTTTCTTAAAGAACATACCAGATCCGGTTCAGGCTCGTGGGCCGTGTGTAGGGTGTTTCAGCTTGGTATCAGAGCTCAGTTTTGAACTCTCGGCCTGTGGGCTAAGGCCCAAAACGTTTTCAAAGCGAGCCAAAATGATTTTCTTGAAAAATTAAGCAGCTTTTCTGGCATGGCACCTAAGTCTCCGACCCGCAGTCCACCAGGTAAGTACCCCTAACTCTATGTGTGATTACGTGATTTATATAGGGGTAGAAAAGGCATGGAACGTAGAATAGTGTGATAGGAATTTGAACCCTAGGATTAGACTACTCAAACACATGAAACTCATAAGACTTAATGAACTTAACAAACCTATGGCTAAGTCATTGAGCTAGGGTGTGGTAACCTTTGTACGCATGTCTAGGATTGGATCCGGAAGAGCCTGGTATTTAAGCAGTCCTAGTGACTCACCTCCTCTTCGCAGGTATCCTACCTGGTGCGTAGCTTCGGTTCACCCTAACTCAGAGGGCTAAGTGGTGTGGCAACCTCTGTGCGCATGTCTAGGAATGGTTTCGGTGAGAGCTTGGTATTTAAGCAGTCCGTGTGACTCACCTCCTCTCCACTCGAATCCTGCCTGGTGCGTAGCTTTGGTTCACCCTGACCAAGAGGACTCAGTCATAGGCTAAACACAAAGACTAAAACCCGAAAGGGACTTAGCCATTTTTTTATGAAGAACAACAAACCCTAGTTTTAAAATTTTTAAAAATCACTCTTTTAATTTGTGAAAACCATCTTTACAAAGTTTTTTGAAAAATTCCCGATTTTCAAAAAAATAAAATTACAAAAATACCCCTAGGGGTAAAATTACCAAAATGCCCTTGATTCACAAGTTGTCAAATTTCTCAACGACTTTGCCGAAACTTCATTATTTTATAAACATTCAAAAACCCTAATTTGTAAAATATCAAAATACCTTGATTTTGGAAAATTACAAAATTACCACAACTTACAAAATTACCAAAATGACCACGATTCCCAAAATTTTTGCAACATCTCCATTTTGGAAGGAACAATTCTCAAAAAGAACCCACAAAGTTTTACAACTTTTGAAATATCCCTGATTTATTAAATTTTACAAATTTACCCTAATTTGTGAAAATTTACCAAAATACCCCTGAGGTTGAAAATTACCGAAATACTCCCGGATTTTGAAATTTCTCCAAATCACCCCGAGACTTTGAATTCTCAAAATACTTTTCGACAAAAACACCAAGAAACATTTTTCATTTTGAAAAATTACGAAAAATGCCTACAGGGACAAAATTATGAAAATACCCACTAGGTAGTGGAAAACAACAACGAAAACTATAACGTTTCTCTGAATGAACGAAAGTTCATACTTGTTTGATGGATGAATGAATGAATGGAAAAGACTGTGTGTTTGTATGAATACGAAAGAACCACTCTTAAATCCCTTTTCATAAAACTCCTTCGCGGGTAAATAAATGGAACAATGACTAATCCATAAAATTCCTTAATCAGATCTCGACGCTAGGAAATGAGTTCTAGATGACTGTAGTAAGCCCATTAGGCCAAGCTGTGATGATAGATAAGATCTTTCGGAATGTACCCCAGAGAGATTCGAGGAGTGAACTTTCGGGTTGACTTAATGGAGTTACCCTTGGAGAGTTTGAGCTTATACTTGGAATGGATTGGCTAGTAGAGCATCGAGCCGTGTTGGATTGTGCGCGCTAAGCGTATGGAACTAAGAACCCCAGGGATGAGGTAGTAGTGATGATCGGAGAAAGGAGGAACTACTTGTCTAACGTAGTTTAGTGTGAAGAAAGTGAGAAAATGGTTAGGAAGGGTGCGAGGCGTACTTAGCCTTAAGTAAGTGCGTTGGGAGGTAAAGATGAAGGTGTTCATGGAGTTAGGATGGTAAGGGATTTCGTAGATGTGTTCCCCGATGAATTACAGGGAATACCCTCGATGATAGGGAGGTGGAATTTGGAATAGATTTGTTCACAGGAGCGACTCACTGTGTCAATCGCTCCATACCGAATGGCGCCAAAGGAGTTGTGGAGCTCAAGGCTCAAATCCAAGAATTGTTGGATCGTGGGTTCATTCGACCCGGTCGTCTCCATGGGAGCACCAGGTCTATTGTGAAGAAGAAGGATGGAACTATGCGTATGTGCATAGATTATCGTCCGATTGAATAAGCGGACCATCAAGAACAAGTATCCTTTGCCAGGATAGACGACACATTCGATCGGTGAAGAAAGCATTTGTGTTCTCGAAAATAGACTTAAGGTCGGGATATCACCAGTTGAAGGTGAAGGAGGCTGACATTCATAAGACCGCTTTTAGGACAAGATACGGTCATTTTGAATTTGTGGTGATGCCGTTTGGATTGACGAACGCTCCAGCCGCGTTCATGGACATGATGAATCGGGTTTTCCAACCCTATTTGAATAGGTTCATCGTGGTGTTCATCGACGATATTTTGGTGTATTCTAAGATGGAAGAGGAGCATGATGAGCATTTCTGAGTTGTGTTGGAAGTGTTAAGGGAGAAGAAGCTCTATGCCAAATTCAGCAAGTGGGAATTTTGGCTTAAGGAGGTGGCATTCTTAGGACATGTGGTATCAGAAGGAATAAGAGTGGATCCTAGGAAGATCGAAGCGTGTTGGATTGGAAGCCACCTAGGTCCGTGGCTGAAATCTGAAGTTTCTTAGGATTGGCAGGCTATTACAGAAGGTTCATGGAAGGATTCTCGTCAATAGCCGCGCCTTTGACAAAGTTGCTAAGGAAGGAAGTACCCTTTGTGTGGACGGATAAGCAACAGGAAAGCTTTGAAAAGCTTAAAAGGTGTTGTGAGCTCGGTGTTAATTCAAGGAGCGCGGAAAAGACTTTGTGGTATACTGTGATGCTTTACATACGGGGTTAGGCTGTGTGCTAATGCAAGAAGGAAAAGTGGTCGCCTATGCGTCTAGGCAACTGAGGCCTCATGAGGTTAATTATCCAACCCATGACTTGGAACTAGCAGCGGTGGTTTTACAGCCCTCAAGGTTTGGAGGCACTACCTTTATGGAGAAAGGTCGGTGATTTACCACAGACCACAAGAGCCTTAAGTACTTGTTGACTCGAGAAGGAGTTGAACTTGAGGCAACGAAGGTGGAGGTGGAAGCTGTTGAAAGATTATGATTGTTCGATAGAGTACCACTAGGGCAAGGTGAATGTAGTAGTGATGCCACTAAGTAGGAAGGTTGTATCGGATCTAAGGGCTTTATTCGCTCACTTGAGTGCATGTATGATGATGGAAGCCTATTGGCGAGAATTGCAAGTCAAGCCCACGTGGTGAAGGGAGGTGAAAGAGGACAAATGGTGATAAAGATCTAAGTGCTAAGTTTCAACAAGTGCGGAGCTGAGAAGCTGAATGACTATGGCGTTAATGATGATGGAGTGTTGTGCTATAAAGGAAAGGTCGTATCCGAGAGGACAAGGAGTTAAGACAAAGGATTCTTCGGGGCGCGCATGGTAGCCCTTATGCTATGCATCCCGGATGCACTAAGGCGTATAGGGACCTAAGGGAACAATTTTGGTGGTCGATCTTAGCGGGAAGTGGCCGAGATTAGTAGGGAAGTGTCGACGTGTCGATGAAGTTAAATTGAACACCAAGTCCCATCGGGATTGCTTCAACCAATTGAGATTCCCCAATGGAAGTGGGAAAGAATTACCATGGACTTCGTTAGTGGGCTTCCCCTTACGCCTACTAAGAAGGACTCGGTATGGGTGATAGTGGACCGTTTTACCAAGTCCGCACATTTTATTCCGGTGAGAATCGACTATTCCCTTCAGAAGTTAGCCAAGTTATATGTGGCAGAGATCGTAAGGTTACACGGAGTACCAACATCGATCATCTCCGACAGAGACCCAAGGTTTACGTCTCGATTTTGGAATGCACTTCATCAAGCGTTAGGCACTAAGTTGGACTTCACGACGGCTTTTCATCCACAATTAGACGGGCGATGCGAGCAGTTATACAAGTGTTGGAAGATATCTTTGAGAGGTGTGTGATGGATTTACGAGGAAGTTGGGAAGATTATTTGCCTTTAGGCGAGTTACGCCTACAACAACGGCTATTAGGCAAGCATTCGGATGGCACCATCTGAAGCATTGTATGGTCGGAAGTGTAGAACTCCTACTTGTTGGGTGAGTTAGGAGAGCGTCGCGTTTTGGGTCGGAGTTGGTGGCGGCGAGAGAAAGGTTGAGATAATCCGGGCAAGGTTGAAGGAAGCCTCACGATAGGCAAAAAGTCGTCGCATGGACCTTAAGCGGAAGAAATTGAGTTTGAAGTGGGAGACCAAGTATTTCTAAAAGTCTCACCTTGGAAGAAGGTTATGAGGTTGATCGCAAAGGGAAGTTAAGCCCAAGGTTTATAGGGCCTATCAGTCTTGAAGCGAGTTGGGCGATGGCATACCAATTGGAGTTGCGACGAGTTGCATCAAATGCATGACGTATTTCATGTATCCATGCTACGTACCGCTATCTCGATCGGATCCATCTCATGTAATACTGTTGAAGAGGTGGAGCTAAGGCGGACTTATCCTACGAGGAAGAACCGATTCGGATCTTGGGCGTGATGTGAAAGTCCTACGAAGGAAGGCAGTACCTCTAGTCAAGGTGTTATGGCGCAACCATGGATCGGAAGAAGCTTAGTGGGAGGCGAGAAGAGACAATGCGACAACAATGCCCTCAATTGTTTAGTTAGGAAATTTCGAGGACGAAATTTTTGTTTAAAGAGGTAGAAGCGTAACATCTGGAAAGGGCCTATGCATTTCGGTTTAATTGTATGAAATGACAAGTCTTAAGCATTATGAATAAATTTTTGATATTTTTGGAAACTAAGAAATGTATGAAAATGCATGGAAATGAAAATAAACATTTTGGAAACACAACATTTTTGGAAACACAAAATGCATTAGGACATGAACATTTTAGGAAACCCGGAAATGTAAAAATGGTTCAAAAATGGAAAGTACACATTTTGGAAACTAAGAAATGAAAATGGAAATGATCCAAAATGGAAAGTATACATTTTGGGAAACTTGGAAATGTAAGAAAATGGCAAATAAACAGAGCCGATCAAAAATTTTAGGAAACTTGGAAATGACCTAAAATGATGAGTTTTAAAGTTTAAAATAGGAAATCAAGGCAAGAGGGCCTTAAAAGAAAAAGTTGGTAAGTTACGACACACAAGCGGGCTAGGAAAAGTGGCACAGAAGATGGCACTTGGGCCTATGGAAATGGCGGCATGTGCGAGAAGGCATGGGCACAGGTTCAAGTCAAAGGAAGCAATTAAATGAAGGTTTTAATTTTGTTTCCGAAGCACAAGGAGTGGGCGGCAAGCATCTTGAAAAAAGAGGTTTATTCTCTTTAAAATTCGGCTATTAAGTGATAAATAAGAGATTTCTTTTTAGATTTTTAAATTTGGATTATTTGAGAGATAAATGATGGATTAAATAATTTTTTTATTTTATTTGAATAATATTATCACATATGTGGAGTGGTGGCAAAGTAAGGGACTCCTTGGCTGATAACTTTGTCTATAAAAGGAAGGAAGGAGGGCTACTCCTCGGTTTGCTTCTTTTACTGCTCTGCTACTTAGAAATTCCCTAGCTCTCCCTCTCTGTCCGAATTTTTCCTTAAGTAAAATCCATCTTCTCTTCTTCTATTTTCTTCTCTGTTTTTCTACTATCAAAGCCGAATCTTTGTCGATTCTAAGTAAAGGAGCAATCAACTACAACATCAAAGGGTAAGATCTGTGGTCAATCAATTTCTATTCCTTTTCTTTTTACCAAAATCGAGTACTAATCTTATTGTTGTGAATGGCCGAATATACAAGGGGTTTATCAGTTTACGACAGGACATACAAGAAAAGGAATATTTTGGGACCTCGAGGGATTCAAGGTAAGAAGTTATATTCGGCCTAGGTTATCTCTTTAATAATTAGATCTATTCGTTTTAATCAAAGATTTATCAAATCGATGGATCTAGTGGGTAGCGTAAAATTCGGGGAGGAATACCACAACTTTGGGATTTGATTTGGCAAACAAGGTAAGTGTTAGTAATTCTATTCCTAGTAGGATTTGGTTTTAAAATCAAAAGGTATTAATATGTTTATATATGATGGGCCAAATATAGGAGTTAACAGATCTAAAGTCCGAATGCGTGATCGATTCACTTCGAATTCAAGGAATCCATTAAGCGAATAAGGTGTGTACCCACACTAACTCCCAATATATTACGGCAATTATTTTATATGTATATATATATGAATGTGCATGCGAATAAGAATGTGGCTAAGTGTCACAAATGAGGTAAAAGTACCAGTGCGTTTCCTACTTCCGATAGGATTACAAATACGATATATATATATTTTTGAATATGTAATATGAATGAGAAATAAGATATGCATGATATAAATATTTGGGGCATATGGGATATATGTGAAAGGGGAAGAATAGGTGTTGACTACGGTCTCACCAGCGAAAATATGGTGGCTACGGTCCCATTAAGTGAACATGGTAACCGGTTACATTTTACGAACATAGTGTCTAATGACACAACGTATATGGCGATGAGCACGTCATTGCAGCGATCGCCTTGATGGTGTGTAGCGGAAGGAGGGTTGACTTAGTAGTCCCACGGTGTGGTTTGGCGAGTGCTGGTGGTGTGTAGCGGATGGATAATTAGGCTTGGGTTTGGGTTGCATCATTTTGATATGTATATGTTACGATATGAATATGTATGCTGAAATATTGTTTGTTAGTTTGTGTACACATTGAGTCAGTTGACTTACCCTTTGAGGATTATTTTTCGGTGATGAGCGGTAATGGACCGGGTGGCGGGGAGCTAAAGGTGGCCATGCGTAGCAAAGAAAATATTCTGAATTGGACCTTTATTTTTATAAAGTTCTTTAAATTTTAAGTTTGGAAATTATTGATGTAATAAGGCCCAAAAAGCCATAGTTTTATTTTCATTACTATTGTTTACTTGCAATTATTATGCTTCGAAATACTTTACATTTATGATATTAAAATTTTATGTCTTTACATTTAAACCCTAAATTATTTTGTCACCCTAATTAAATGATTTCTAAATTAAATAAACGGGTTTTTAACCTAAGCCCAATCCAAAATGAACAGTTTTCTAAAAATACACCAATATTCTCAAAGTAATAAAGGACTTCGAAAACCGTTTTTTTAAGGAACATACCAGATCCGGTTCAGGCTCGTGGGCCGGGTGTGGGGTGTTTGAAATAAGCTCATTGCATACGAACTTACTTCGTATTCGGAATTAACGGATCGGGTCAACTACACGATAACCTTACTTTTCCCCTGATCTAAATCCGAATTCTTTCTTTCTTGATCTATATGAATTCAAAATTAACTTATTTATTCATCTATCCATTCAATTAAACCAAAAATACACATTTGGGCTTTTTTACATATTAGCCTCTAAACTTTCATATTTAATCAATTTAGTCCCTATTTTACAAATATAAAAATTCACATAATTCAACAAAACCCATGCTTGGCCGAATTATATATAGGTCCCTAGCAGCCCAAAACTTTCATTTATTTCACATTTCAACCCCTCAATTTGCACATTTCACAATTTAATCCATATTATGCATTTTCATCAAAAATCATTTAACAAAACATGTAAAACTATCATCAAGCTTTCGTATTTCAACATTAAACATCAAAGAACTCATAGATTCAACAATGGAAACTCTCAAAATCTTTATGATTTTGAAATTAAAGGTCAGAGCTAGCTAGAATACAAAGCAACGATCTCAAAAACGTAAAAATCATCAAAAACCAGGAGCTCAAAACATACCTAATTGCTTGAATTATTCTTAGCCGAATGAAGAACCATATTTTTCTTCTTGTTCTTCTTTAATTTCGATGCATGAAGATGGAAATGAAGCTTTAATTAAAATTTTTATTAATAATAACATTATTTATCAAATACCAATATTAACCTTAAATAAAAACCACCAAATTTCATGATATTATGTCCATTAATCTCCACTCAATTTAATTATGGTCTAATTACAACATAAGGACCTCTAATTTAATATTCCATAGCTATTTAATACCTTTAGCTATTAGAACTCATGTTTTACGCTTTCACAGCGATTTATTCCTTTTCTCAAATTAAGTAACTAAACGATAAAATTAGCTCACGGAATTTTCACACATATCAAATAACATGTTGTAAATACTGAAAATAATATTAAAATAATTTTATAACATCGTATTTGTGGTTCTGAAACCCTTTATTACGATTTAGCTAAAGCCAGGAACATTACAACTCACCTCCTTAGGATTTTCGTCCCCAGAAAATCTTACTAGTGAATAGGTTGGGTATTGTTTTCTCATAGCATCCTTGGGTTTCCCATGTAGCTTCTTTAACCCGTGCCGATGCCATAATACTTTCACTAATGCAATTCTCTTATTTCTCAAGACTCTTTGATCTCACGAGCTAAAATTTGAATTAGTTCTTGACATATGACATATCAAACCCGAATTTCCACCTCGATCGGAAATGACATGTGAAGAGTCGGATCGGTATCGTCGAAACATCAACACATGAAACACATTATGTATTTTCTCTAACTCGGACGGTAAAGATAGTCAATATGCCCTTTGGCCCAACTTCGCTCGATAATCTCATATGGTCCAATGAATCGCACTCAATTTCCTTTTTCCAACCAAACCGCAATATCTTTTCCACAGCGACACTTTCAAAAACACTTTATCCCCGATTTGTAAATTTTGTGATGGAATTTTGGTTAGCTTGGAATAGGGAGTAAGTTACACAAATTTCATTTTCAAGCCTAGGGAAAAATTGGAATTTATGGAAAAGTTAGGGGTAAAATGGCAATTTTTCCTAGGATGTAAATTTAGTCCACTTGTTTATGAAATGTGATAAATTGATGTTAAATTTACTTGTATAGATCCGGATAGACTAAATTCGGAGCTAGAAACGAGAAAAAAGAGTAAAATGTCGGATTAGTAGATTATATGTACCACGAACATTTGTCGAGAAAGTAAGTTCGTGTAACCAAATTGTGTATGTTTATATGCTTGAATTAAATGTTGTGTTTGTGAATTGTATAAATATTATATATATATGACATTGAAAATATATCGTGAGCAGATAAATGATAAATGATAAAAATGTTACTTATATGCTTGAAATGAATGTGGAATGTGTTTATTTGAATTATATGGATGTTATAGATGTATGAAATAATCACATGCACGATAATGTTTGGAAAATGTCAAATTTCATTTGAATAAATGGAAAATTCGATGGATATGTGATTTCCCAAAATGAATGTGGTCTTGCATTTGTTCTTGTGAATTTAGCTCGGACAAGTAATTCCATTTACCTTATTATAAAAGGATTTAGCTTTCGGACGGGTAATCTTGATACAAGTCCTCTCGAGCATATGTTATGGATTGGATTTAGCCTAGGCGGGTAATTCGGATCAAGCTCTTTAAAGCATATGTCATAAAAAGGATTTAGCTTTGAATTGGTAATCTGTTGTATATATGTGTGGCTCAGAGTGTACTCTGCTGAAATAGTACCTTATGGGTACCATTGAATATGAATTGTGGATTACTAATTTGTACACTTTGTGTGTACTACTTGTGTATCCATCGATATTCAAGAAATCCAACGGGTAAAAATCTTGACATGAGAAGATATGAATAAGAAATGAGTTATTACATGTATTTTTCAGAAATACATGAAAATGACGATACATGACAATTGATATATGAAAACATGAGATGATGATATTTGTACATGGAATTCATTTGATGAATATGTTCATCCTTGATTATAGACTTGTATACTTTGGTGTACTACTACTTGTGTGGCATTGATATTTGAGTAATATGAGTAAAGTCCTGATCTGAAATAATCTGAACTCGAGATGAACTATTATGAAATTATACTTGTAATATAAAGAGATGATTTATACATGTTAAAAGAACACATATTGTAGAAAGCATATGTGCCTGGAAACTTGATTGTTGTTGAGCCCAAACATGTTTTGATGTTACTATGGAATATATGTCTAACAAGGGAAATGAGGATATGTGTAGGGCTTGAGGTCAAATTGAATGAATGTGCCTTACATAGTTACCTCAAAATAGAATGAATGGTAAGTTAAGTACCATGTTATACAAACTTACTAAACATGTAATGCTTACTTAGTTTTATTTCCCTGTTTTATAGTAAATCGGAAGCTCGTTGGATTGGAATCTTGGCGGATATCACTCACACTATCCATCAGCCTATATCGGTACATATGGTAAATCAATTATGGTTATAATGGCATGTATAGGTTATATTGGTCATATTGGCATAAATGATTATTGTAATCTAGCCATTGGAATGGCTAGTGATGATTATGTTTTGGTATATGTGTATATATGTGTGTGTGTGTGTGTGTGTGTTAAGTTTATTTTATGGAGATAACATAAGTGTTTGTTATTGATTGGTTGAGAAAGGTTAAATGAGTATGCTTATTAAAGGGTAAGATTAAAAGCATGAATGCATGTAATAATATATCATGTTAGATGTTATAAATTACTTCAATTCAATGCTTGGATTGGTTGGTATTTGGATGAAAGTTTCATTTAGGTCATTGGAAAAATTTTGGGTGAGAAATGAAGCTAGAAGTGGCTTTATTTTGTCCATACGAGGCGGACCTGCGGCCCGTATATGGGTGTGTGGTTAGGCGTGTGTCCCTGTATCTTACATTCGAGAAAAAGCAGAATGCTCGAGAATTGAGCACACAGGCGAGACACACGCGCGTGTCTCTCGGCAATGTATGCTACTGACCTAGAACACGGCGGGTGTCTTGGCGTGTGAAAAACTACATTTAACTTCAAAGAATTTAATTGACCACTACCGCCCTAAAACATGGGCGTGTGGCATGGCCGTGCACAAGTTAGAGAGTTACGAGAGGTCTAACACGGCTGTAGCAAGGGCATGTCCCTTGGACGAGAACATGAGCATGTGAGCCTTGTAACTTAGGAAATTTTGAAATTTTGTGAAAAATTTTTAGAGTTTATGATTTAGTCTCGACTCGATTCTAATGCTCATATTCGGCCTCGGAGTCCATTTAAGGGGCGTTATGAATAAATCTCGAGAAATGAATAATAATTGTACATGAATTATTTGTAAATGTCCTAAAAGTTTGGTAATGCTCTGTAACCTTGTTACGACGAGCGGATCTGAGTTAGGGTTGTTACATAACCACCAACTCAAAACTTCTAACCCCAAAATTACAGGTGTTACATCATATGCCTAATAGTAACAAAAATCAAGGTCTCGATAATGTTAAGGTAATAACGTGTGTAGTAGGCCCAATTTGCTCGAGCCCAAAACCAAATAAAAAAATAAACCAAAATAAATATAAAGTCCAAAAAATTTTTAACAGTCCATTTACATATCAAGCCCAAAATTACAGCCCAACTAAGCCCAATAGCCTAAACCTAAAAAAAATCAAAAAAAGAAAAAAAAAGAAACCCTAGCTAAGCCTTGGTAGCTACCTCCACCTCCACGTCAACACCTCACCCGGTGGCCTCCTATATACACAAAACAAACGACTACAGAAGCAACAACGACAAGCAAAAAATAAAAACAAAAAAGCGACATGTATTTTTTTTGGCTATAAAAAGCCACCAAAACGCATGTAATATTTTTATAGAGGAAGCATTCGAAATACAAACGAAGAAATCCAAATATTAAGGTTGTCATTCTTTTTATTATTTTTGCTTTAATATTTTTACTTTTAAAAGAAAAAAAACACGAAATAAAAAAGGGTCTTCTCCTTTGGCATTTTTCGACCACTTTCTAAAAAAAACTAACCCTAGATCCGAGTTCTAGGGATCGAAAGAAAGAAAAGAGGAATTTTGGGCTTCTCAAACCATGAGATATGCGGTGTAAATGGTTGGCAATCAGCGGCCGTCACGGTGGTCGATGTGGCCAGCGGCCAGGCGTTCAGCGGAAATCGAGAGAGGCCATAGAGAAAAAGGGCTCTCCAAAGTTTTTTTAAAAAAAAAAAGCGAATGGAATATGTTTTTCAAAATTTTGGCTTATATACCCACTTAAAAAGCAGCGTCGTTTTGGCGGCGTCCTAAAGCCCCAAAGCGGCGTCGTTTTGAGCCTCCGGCAGAGATCAGGCCGCTCTGAGCCTAGGATCCAGCGTGTTTTTAACGGAAGGGCTAATTGCGCCCTTCCTCTTTTTATGGTTTTACAATTAAGTTTCATTTATTTCTAATTTTGCCTAGAATTTTGCTTTGATTTCATTTTAGCCCGATGTAAAGTGCTAAGTTTTTTTGGAGCGGGGATATTTTCCCTTTAGTCACTCCTTGTTATTAGCGCTTTTTCGATTCGGTCCTTTTCTTTTTATTTATTTTGGACTTGCCCCAAACTTTTGTTTTAAGTTCAATTCGAGTCTTTTTTTGTTATTTGATTATTTTATTAAATTAATTAATTTTAACATTATTATTATTACTACTACTACTACTACTACTACTACTACTACTACTACTACTACTACTACTACTACTACTGTATTATTACTATTATATTATTCCCTTTTTATTTATTTACCTATTACTTTTTAAATACACTCATTTTATTTTTATCATCACTCTCATTATTATTATTATTTATTTATTTTTATATCCTTTTATATCATTCTAAACTTTAAATTATTTATTACTTGTATTATTATCATTAATATTATTATCATTACTATTAATATTATTAAATAGTTTTACATAATACTTATTTATCTATTTGTTTACTACTAGTTTTTCAATTTTAAATATTTTTAGCTTGCTTATTATTTTTTTCTTTTTATTTATAATTAGCTTATTCTCGTCCTTCTCACTATCATTTATATTAACGCATTTATTGTTATTTTGTTATGCATGTTAATCTTGTGATTTGTTTTACATTTTATTACAAAATCATGTTACATTTTACCGATGCATTAAAATTTTTGTTTTGAAATAAGCAATACTCCGCATTTTAAAATTTGAAAGGTCGTTCCTAACTTATGAGGTTTCAATTTTCTCGATAAATCCAAGTAAGCGAACATTTTAAAACATTTTTAAATAATCTAAAGGAATTAAGAAAAGATCGTGTTCTAACTTACGGAGTATGATTTCTTTCTAAAAAAGCGAGATAATCGAATATCTTTCAAAATAATTTTTGGTGTTTATTCTCGTTTGGTAATTTAAGACATTGTGTCCTAACTTATGGGGCGTAATCATTTTCTCGATTAACGTGAAATCGCCCTTTTCAGTAAAAAATTCAATTAAGCAATATTTTAACAAAGGATCGTATTTTAAAATTTCTTTAAATTTTCAATTTTTGACACTAAGACACTAATTAATCAACTAGGTACAAATTTTCTATGTTCACGAGGGTGTTAATCCTTCCTAAATGTAACCGACTCCAAGACCCCATTTTCTAAATTTAAGCGTAGACCAAAAACATTGTTTTAATAAATCAAATCGTTTATTGAAAACAAACATCTTACAAGGTGACTGATCACACCTCATCAAAAAGCAGTTGGTGGCGACTCCACTTTTTTTTTCATTTTCAAAATCAAAGTAAACCCTTTTTTTCAAAAAAATGGTTTAACTGACTTAAGCGACTTCATTGAAACAAACACGAGTCAAGCCATAAATTGATTATTTTCTGTTCTTTTGTCGAAAATTAGAAATCGATTTAAAATTACGTTTTTTTTCATTTCATTTTAAGTGGTTTGCGTCATTTGATATGTTTGCTTTTGGTTGAGTCTCTTGGTATACTTTCACGCATCATATTGCATATTCACTCGATTTTACCCTTCTTAAGTGGGAGCGAGAAGCTATTCCTTCATGAGGTCTTCACCTCAGTATATAGGATAGTGGATTGCTTTAGGGATACATCCATACCTATGTCTTCGTGAGATTTTCATCTCCATATAGCCATAGGAAATGTATTCCCACTGAGCGAACTCAGTTCACATGAGCCTATAATGGGTGAGAATCGAGGAATCTACCGATTCAAGTACCTTTACTCTAGAACCAAACCCCATATAGCGAGCCTTAAGAGCCCACCCTAGGTAGAACCACTCCAAACCCTAGTGGTCACCTAAATAGGTGTTCTTCGTTTGTTATTTATGTTTTTGAGTGCTGGACGTGTTTCTTTTGTTTTGGTTATGATTGCATTACATTTTCATCATGGAAAAGAAGCGTTGATTTATGTTCAATTGCTAAATAGAGAGCTTGTCATGGAAAATAGATTTCTTGATAAAGTGGAAGACAATCTGGCTAGTCCAAATATTGTCCGAGAAAACACGAGAGAAGGGTGATAGTCTAACTTGGAGTCTGCGACTTTGCTTCCGTTGCCCAAAAATTCTAGATGACAAAGATTATTCAAGAGTGCGTCAACGTCTCGAATTTTTAAAGAAGCTAACGAGCCTCCAGTGAGGATGAGTGAGCAATGGGTGTGGCCCGAATCAAGCAAAAAGAGGAGCTAGTAGAGGCATCCATTGGAAAGTTTGCGAGCTTTGATCTTAACATCCGGATATGAAGAAGCGGATTGATGTCTTCGCACAGAGTATGTGCATCCATTTTATGTAAAGAAATTTGTTTTCTAGAAAAGTTGTTCTAATAGAATTGAATCGAGAATCAACGCCTTTTTTTGCATTCATTTCATGCATTAGCATTACATTACATCATATGCAATAAAATTCACGAAAGACCCTAAAATCATGGAAGTTACCTAAAATATACGTTACGATGCAGGAAAAACTAAAGCAATGGACCAAAGGTTGAAGAGATTAGAGCAAATGCAAATACAGATGCAAGAGCAATTGGCCAAAATTCAACAAGATATAAGGGATCGGATGCTAGAATTCCAAAAGAAACATGATGAGCGATTAACCTGATGCTAGCGAGAAGAAGGTTAGAAAAAGGAAAAAGCCATGGTCAATTTCGGGGAAGATAACAAGGACCACCACTTATCATTCGAGTTTTACCCCAACAAACACCCAAGCACAACTAGATGGCGTATCCACAAAGGGTGTCCGTTAACATCAAACCCCAATATTAGTGGTACCTCGGCACCATTGAACTATCCGACGAGTTCGGGCTCTAGTCCGAGGATAATCCAATCAATCCGAGTTGTCCTTGATTTGGATGATCTAGCGGAAAAAAAAGTGAGTAGAGCTCCCAAAACAATTTGAAGATGCGTTACAAGCGGAAAAGGCAAGAGTGGAGCTCCCAAATCAATACTTTAAAAGGCCTTGGGAAGAGGGGAAAATGAGGTGAATAATGCAAGTATGTATAACAAGGGCTATGTAAAGCCGATTAACGTAAGCCAACTAAGGGCGACAACTACTAGTCATCGAGTCTCCCCAAGGCAAGATTCCAATCTAAGACCAAACTCAAAAAAACTCACTTCACGCCAATCCCAATCATGTATAGGGAGTTGTACCAAAGTTTATTCGATGCACATGTTGTATCCCCTTTCTACCTAAAACTAATACAACCCCATACCCCAAATGGTGCGATGCAAGCGCACAATCTGAATACAATCACGAGAATCACGGGGCACTCAATAGAAAACCGCATCACTTTCAAAAAGTTAGTTGAAAGGCTCATAAAATGGGCATTGTAAAATTCGATGATACATCTAGTGTAGAAAATGTTACCCAACCATGCGATATAAGGGTAAATGCAATAGTCAAGAACAATGGGAAGAAAATCAAGATGAATATTGCGAGTGAAAACCTCATTGAGAAAAGTTTGGAAGATAATGGTAGAAAGAGGTTAATCACACAAGACTCGAGGACAAGTCCTCGAAGTAAGGAACTATTGTGAGTTCCATGATGAAGAAGGATCACGTGATTCAAAATTGCAAATGAATTCAAAGCCTTGGTGCAAGGTCCGATGGATAACAAGGAACTGGAATTCTATGAATATATTGAAGGCAGGAAGAAATGTTTAGAAATGGGAGCATCAATGCTATATCAGAAGAAGGAATCGAAAGAGAGAACTTATCGGGCATCCACCCTTATCAGCTGAAGTTTTAGAACAATTGGACTACTGGAAAAGATTCCTGTAGTTTTTAGAGTTGATTGAGTAATGTTCAAAACACGTTTGTTACTTTAAGCCTAGAAGTAATAAGAATCCTTTTTTGAAATAGGCTCATGTCCAACATCTTTATTTCAATAAAAATGCATTTTGTGTCTCACTTTGAGTAAATATTCTTTTATTCTTTCATTTCATTCATAATCACACCATACAAATAGCTATTCTTAGATTCATTTATTCTTTGGATATTCCTTCGTTCCTACAATGTGTCTTTAGATATCAATGACACAAGTGACAACTCTACATGACCCGAATCTCCTTTTGAAGCGAGACATGTGTCTAGAGGAATCTCGAGATTTTGAAAATGACAGAGACTATAACTTATCTCAGGATTTATTAAGGATGGTAGAACAAGAAGAGAAATAGATCTTACCTCATAAAGAGACAGTAGAGATTGTGACCTTAGAAGAAGGAAAGGAAGTGAAAATTAGAACTTGCATTACCGCAGAGACAAAGCGAGACCTCATTGAGTTACTTTAAGAATTCAAAGATGTCTTCGCATGGTTGTACCAAGATATGCCCGATTTACGCACTAATATTGTGGTACACCGCCTCCCCATAAGAGAAGAGTGCAAGCCAGTTCAGCAGAAGCTCCGAAGGATGAGGCCCGATGTTGTGATAAAAATAAAAAAAGAGGTCACGAAACAATTCGATCTTTGAGTTTCTTACAAGTGGTCAAATACTCAGAATGGGTAGCCAATATCGTCCTTGTAACATCCTAAAAACGGGGCTATTTGAAATTTCATTATTGCCTTATGTATGAACTACTGAAATATTATTTATGGAATAAGAGAGTTTAATTTAAGGCTTTGAGTTGGCTCGGTTTAAAAGAAAATTTAGTTTTTAAACTTAAAAGGTAAGGAGCCTTAGCAGAAGGGTGTTAAAAGAATAAGTGGGGATAATTTGACACTAAGAAGCCCTTGGTAAAGTGGCAAAAGAAGCCCACTTAAGAGCTAGCATGTGACGCCACATTAAGGGAAGGGAGAGCCTTGGTTAGTCACAAGGATCCCTCCTTTTTGCATTATGGATGGACGGCACTTGTGGAGAGTTTTTCTCTCCTTTAATTCTTTTTATTTTGGATAATAAAGGGGTTTTTATTATTATTATTAAGGGATAATTTAAGCATTTTAAATTAGTTTTAATTTGCTTAAACCTTTTGATAATACAAGATATATGATAATTTCATCAAGGATATTATTTAAATTAAAAGGGATTATTAGGTGATTAATTCAAAATTATTTGAATTAAAATGAATGAGTAATGAAGAGCAATTCAAGGAGATTAATGGAGTTTGAACTCTTTGGGTAATAGAAGTGGACGGCAAGAGCAACTAAGGAGTAGAATTCTATTTAAGGCTCCTAGCTATCATCCTATTTTCCTTTTCTTCACTATTGAGCATAAATGAGATTCTTTAGAGAGAAACTTTGTTATTTTTACAACGTGTTCCAAGGTTCCAAAACTCCAATCTTTGTCCCTCTCTTGCCAAATTCCATCCTCAAGTCCCTCTTCTTCTTTTCTTTCTTTGGCGAACATTCACTTCTTATTACTAGAAACTTCATCCCTTCTTCCATTATTTTTCCTTGGCCAAATACACCCCCTTGCAGTCGTTTAAAGTCTTTTCTCTTACTTGGAGGCACTTTGGCGTGAATACCAAAGGTGGTACAGGGCGTTTGGGACTTTCTTTCCAATCGGTTGAGAAGGTAAGGGGTTCTAACCGAATGTTTAGTGTTCACTCTTATGATCTATCGATTTGGACTTAAGGAAAAGCCGAAATTCGGCATAAGCTAATGATGGGATTAATCTTATTGGTTGAAGCCGATTTCACCTAGGACTTCGGATCTCCACGCGATAGTTTGAATCCTCCAAACCTATAGCAATCGATTTTGGGGGTAAGTAATGGTAAGATTTACATTGGTTAGTTATTTGATATTCATTTAAGCCGAAGGCTACTAATGGGAGTTATTGCAATGGCCGATTGTAGGGGAGCAAAATAAATAGTTTGATGACTAGTACTCAAGGGGCATTAGGTAAGGCTTCCGGTTAAATCTTAACCCTCTTTTTGGTATTTTGGTTTTGGCCGAATAGGCCTTTGAGCACTAACTTTGACAAATGGCGAATATAGGGACAAAGACTTGAGTGTGGCGACTTCTCTTTCTGGATTTAGACTCCTTGTTGGTGACGGTGTGTACATACACACCATATAGCTTATTAACTATGTTAAGTAATGTGAATGTTATCTTGATTTATGTAGCAATGGCTTGAATACCATAACGGTATCGTGATGGATCGTAAGCAATACACATGCACATGATTTTGATATTTTATGCTTTTGGGAAGCATGTTGTGATAGTACATATGATAAATCAGATATGATCGTGACCATGTGGGTTGATTGAGTGGAGAGAGCGCGATTGATCGTCGCCGGCGGGCACCGATGTGTTTTGGTAACACATGTGACTCACGGTCACCGGAGGTTTGGTACCTCCAGAGGTTTGGTACCTCATAGCGACTTGTCCCCAATGGTTAATACCACCGTGGGTTGGCCCCACTTGAGATATGTGATCGTCTCGCGCGGTGATTTGGTATCACGATGGGTTGGCCCCATCACCCGATTTGTGTCTACGGACACGGTTGCTTTGGCAAAGACATCGTGACTATATGTCACCGGTGGTTTGGCACCACCAAGGGTTTGCAGTACCACAGCGGGGAGCGATGGCGTATGGTACAGCTAGGTTGGGACACATGATAACTTGCATAATTAATTTGTTATATGTTGTGTATGAATATGTTTAAGCCGGAAGGGTTACATCTTGAGTCTTGGTGACTCACCTTCTCCTTTACATTTTTCAGTAACGAGTAGATCGCGGATGTGGAGGCTGGGTGACTCGAGGTGGCCATGCGATGAATTTAAACCGAATGGATTTTGGCTTTAGTTATTTTAATCTTTAGTTGATTTTATTTTGAATGTAATAAGGCCTCTAACACTTTAGCTTTGTTGTTTTTTTATATTCTTTGAATAATTTGCTTAAACTATTTTTATCAATATTACATTGAATGAACACGTTTTCTCAAAGTAAATGAAAATGTTTTATCGTGTTGTCGGGCACATTTAAAACTCTAAAACGGCTTGACCCAAATGATTTCCAAATTTAATCTAAGTAAGGTTTTATTAAGTCCACTAAAAGAAGGTTTCCAAAATTTAAGTTGGTTTCAAAAAGGAACTTCAAAAATGTTTTCACCGTAATCGGACAGCATTCACCATAGCGCTTTGGGCCGGGTTTGGGTCGTTATAAAATTGGTATCGAGCCCGTTCAAAGCTCGCATGTGGGGCCCAGGCCCACAAAAATGTTTTAGAAGGCCTTATTAAATGATTTTGGATTTTAGCACGGCATGGCCCGAGTCTCCGACCGATCCGCCTGTAAGTACTTCAACCTCTTGGTGAATTATATTCGTAGAAGGGTAGGAAGTATGGAACGAGAGATAGACTTATAGGACTTGAACCCTAGGATTAGATTACTCAAACACACAAACGAACATAAGACTTAAGGAACTAAACCAACCTATGACTTAGTCAACAGCTAGTGGTGTGGTAACCCACACGCATGTCGAGGATTGATCCCGAAGAG